>JAUNZM010000420.1:120000-1415928 GCA_033459285.1 Clamator glandarius
ACAAATGCCTTTGACACCCATCTCAACTTACCTTCTTTTCTAAGCATTCTGCAAATTTCAACTGCTTCAACAGCTTCTTCTGCTTGTTGCTGAAGCGATTGTCCTGCTCTGCGCTTGTTCCCTAAAGCACAAAAAAGTTGATTTTTAGTCTGTATGACATTCAACTCTTTTCAGGGATTGGCTTCCCATGTTTCTGCACCAGACAGCACACAGCAACTAGATAAGCAAACCAGTTTTCAGGCGTCTTCTAATTTCAGTGCTGTGGCCTTCATTTACTGCTGAAGATTTAGGAGTGAGCAAACTCCTGAGCTCTGTAGTGACACCTTAATCACATTGTCCCTGGAACACTGTTCCCGAAATTACGAGTACAATAGTGTCAAGTTGCCATAAAAAGGACTTCTGCTGGAATTCACAAACTCCTCAGAAGGAATAAGTTCTTTCTCCTGTTTGAGAACAAACATGTCCTAGTTGTTTACAAAGACATCTACGTAACCTGTGAGTAAATTTCACTGAGCCAATCAGCCAGCAACAGTACAAAGAATACTATTTTATTGATCATGCCCTGTTAAAAGTTCACCAACTCGTTCCACTTCCACGAACAGAAACTATAGGTTAATTCATTAGGAATTGAAAGGCTTTAAAGTCCAGTTCTGGAAAACATACTAACACAGAAATGAACAGAACCATGCAGGAACAAGAGTAAGTGCAAAACTGTGTTCAGATACCAACGCCCTGTTCCTGGTTCAAGTTGAACCCACGGCTCCCACGTGAAGTTAAGTCTACTCAGGAAACCAACCTAACTGATGGGAAACAGGAACTTAACACACAGAGTTCCCTAGCCAGGGAAGCAAGGGCTGAGTACAAGCAACCAAGAACCAAAATATAATAAGAAAAAGCTCAAATTCTAAGGTAGCCTAACCACTTTGATCAGAAAGCACCTCTATCAGCAACATAACACATTATGAAGTTATCTGCTATCGAAAAGGAAAAGATTACTACGGTGTCACTGTCCATGGCAGAGGGATGGAACTGGATGATCTTTGAGGTCCCTTCCAACCCTAACCATCCCATGTCTCTATGATTATTTCTGTTTGCGATTCTGGAATTCTAAAGATCAATTTTGGCAGAGGCAATTAGCAGGATTAAGTCTGTTTAAAACTCTTCATAATATCTGCAGTCTACTGGGTGGCTTACGTATTAGCAATGAATGCCATGCTTGTCAGGTCACTCAGGAATTTAATGTTCCATACTTTTAAGTCACGCTTTTCACAAACAAGAAGTGAAATGGAAAGGAATGAATACTTTGTTAGCCTGTTTATAACACACCGTGAGCAGCGATGGCAACCAAACAAAACATAGAGCACAGTATGGCAGGGATTTCAAGGCAGAGAGACAAGAGTCTGCACTGACAACTTCACAGAAGCACGAAGAACAGAAAGGATTATTAATAACAGTTTTCTTCATAAGGTGAGTCCACACTGCTGCTCTGCTGCACTTCTATAATTCCCACCAGAATTCTGGGTTCTTCTGAACCCAGACTAAAATGAGACTGTTGGTCACAATACTTTCTCAGTACCACAGTGTTTTGTGTGTATGGGCAGCCACCTTTCGCTAACAGAATATTAGAGGTGTAATTCAGTGTTTTCAGTTCCAGTAATTCCACTGTCATGTACAACTACCTGATTTTTAAACTTTCAAACAACTGCATCAGACAGAACAAGCAGAGATTTAACAGGTGATTATTTTTCTCAGGCTAGCACATTAGCACCAAATTGAATCAAGCAAAGGGTTATGTGTGCCCTTGTGTTTTTAAGTAATTGGGCTGAACACATGAAGGAACCTTGGAAAATTAAACTACATGTAAATTTAAGTACTCTTAGACACAATGGCTTACCAAACTGTCAAGGAAGATGAATAAAATAAGTATATTCTAATTAACAGGATATAAGAAATACATCCTGAGTAGGTTTCTGCAGGAAATACAGTGCAGCTCTAAGAGAAGAGAAACTCAATGATTAAAGAAAGAAAAATCAATCATAGCATAACTTTCCTTCTTTAAACACACTTAAGCCCTGTGACAGCATTTAAAAAATTCTGAAAAACAGGAGTTCAGTTTATTTGCTTTGAGCAAGGACAGCAAAACAACTCCCCCCTACCCTCCCCCTTGGCCTTTTTTCTCACAGTCCTTCACATGGCTTTAAACTGGAAAGGAGCAGATTTAGACTGGACATAAGAATTAACTTCTTCACGATGAGAGTAAGGAGGCACTGGCACAGGCTGCCCATGGAAGTGGCGGCTGCCCCATCCCTGGAGGGGTCCAAGGCCAGGTTAGATGGGCCCTTGAGCAGCCTGATCCAGCGGAGGGTGTCCCTGCCCACAGCAGCAGTTGGACCTGGATGGGCTTTAAAGCCCCTTCCAACCCAATCTATTCCACGATTCTCCGATTCCGGGCCTGGCTCGGGAGGCGCCGGGGCCGCAGCGACGCCCCGAGGTCGCTGCTCCTGCGGCGAGGCCCAAGGCCCAGCGCAGGAACGGCGCAGCAGGCCCGCCTCGGGGTCCCTCGAGCTCAGAGCGGCTCCCACGACCACCACCGAGCCCTGTGGCGACAGAATCCCTTGCCTCGTGGACAGAAAGCCCTGCTGCGAGGCGACGGCCCCCGCTCCGTGCCTGCCCCGCGGCGCTGCGGCCAGGCCCCGCCGCCTCTTTCCCGCCGCCATTTTCTTCGCGGCGCCTCCTCACAGGGGCCCGCGCCGGACGGGGGGAGGCGGCGCGGCGGCGGCAGAGGTATCTCCCGCGCTCGGTGGGGCCTGCGAAGGCCCCGTTGGGCTGTACGATCCCTTAAGGGGCCGCCCCGGCCCCTCGGCCCCGCTCCTAAGGCCGGCACTTACGCGGAAAAAACCCGCATCCATCTTGCCTCCTCCAGCTCCGCCTGCTCGCCGCGCGCGGCCGTCCCGGCGTGCCCCGCGCCAGCCCCAACACGCGCGGGCGCGCCGGGGGGAAAGGGGGCGGGGCCACGTGCAGCGGCAAAGGCTCGCCCGGCGTCTCGCGATTGGTTAGTGCGGCGGGCGGGAGCCAATCAGAACGGGCGGCGGGCGACGCCATTGCGGGAGTGGAGGTAGAATGGGGGGAGGGTGTGTGTGATGCCACCTCTCGCGAGGGGGTGGCGGTCACGTGATCGCGCCCCCGGCGGCGCATGCGCAGCGGGGGGGGGGGGTCGCTGAGGGATGCTCTGGGATAGCCTGGGAGTAGAGCTGCTTTCTTGGCAAACGGCGTGGAGATCCTTGAGTCCAACCGTACTTGTCTCCTACTGAGCCATCCTTGAGCACCTCCTCTGCCCGGCTTTTAAACCCCTCCAGCGATGGAGACTCCACCACTGCCCTGGACAGCCCCTGCCACTGCCTGAGAACCCTTTCAGTGAAGGATTCTCTCCCAATAGCCAGTCTAACCCTCCCCTGGTGTAACTTGAGGCCATTTCCTCGCATCCCATCATTTATTACATGGGAGAAGAGACCAGCACCCACCCCACCACAACCTCCTCTCTGGAGCTGCAGGCTCTCCTGAGCCTCTTCTTCTCCTAGTTGAACAGCCCCGAATCCCTCAACTGCCTCTCTTAACACTTGTCCTCCAGCCCCTTCCTCAGCTCCATTCCCTTCTCTCCAGCCCTCAAGATCTTTCTTGTAGTTTGTAGCCCAAAACTGAACCCAGCATTTGAAGTGCAGCCTCACCAGCACCAAGTGCAGGGAGACGATCCTTTCCCTGTTCCCACTGGCCACACTGGCTGATCCAAACCAGGATGCTCTTTGCCTTCTTGGCCACCTGGGCTACTGCTGGCTCATATTCAGCCGCTGTCAACCAGCACCCGCCAGGTCCTTCTCTGCCAGGCAGCTTTCCAGCCGCTCCTCCCCAAGCCTGGAGCACTGCACGAGGCTGTTGTGACCCAAGTGCAGGACCCGGCACTTGGCCTTGTTGAACCTCATACCGTCGGTCATAACCCATGGATCCAGCCTGTTCAGATATCTCTGCAGAGCCTCCCTACCCTCCAGCCGATTGACACTTATGCCCAGCTTAGTGCCATCCACAAACTGCCTGAGGAAGCACTCAATCCTTTCATCCAGATCATTGACAAAGACTTTGAACAGAACTGGACCCAACACAGAGCCCCGGGGATACCGCTTGCGACCAGCCTCCAGCTGGATTTAACTCCATTTACCACCTCCATTTACCCAGGCACAGCAGCTCTTCTCCTGGCAGAACCACCGTATTCACTGCTCTGCGCAGTCAGTGAGCACAGTGGGCTGTGTTTCGTTATCCTGGTTGGACTCGATGATCCAATGGATCTTTTCCAACCTGGTGATTCTACGATTCTGCAATTGTCATGAGCAGCCTGGCTTGCCATCCTGCTTGGCATCAAGCAAGTGTGTCTCTAGGGGTGGCAAAACCGGTGTTTGAAACATTACTGGCTGAAAGGTGTGAGAGGAAGGAAGAGTGAAGTCACAGTTCACTGGGCTCAATACAAATTTATCCAAAGTAATAGCCCTGGAGTTGTTAAAACTGTTGAAATTCATACATCTTTTATCTTTACAAAGCAAAGAGTAGGTTCGTTTAAATAAAGTGTAGCACAACTGCTGCTTTTTACTTTATCAGCAGTCTTTAGGAAGTGTTGCGTCTGTAGTTTTACAGATGTCTTTTTTTTTGGAAAATACATTGATTATGGGACTTGGGAAAAGACCCAGAAAACATTTTTGCATATTCTCTTATTAGACTTACAATGACCATTCACACAGCCAACTTGGGACAGCGTACAACTCAGCTGTGTAACATTCATAGAATCATAGAATCCAGGTTGGAAGAGACCCACTAGATCATCGAGTCCAACCATTCCTATCAAATACTAAACCATGTCCCTCAGCACCTGACCCCGAGGAGGACAGGAAGGGAGGGCTTGGGTAGCAGAAAGTTTCTGAAATGTGGTAAAGTTCTCAACTAACTTGGAATTTCTTGGGGGGTTTTGTCTGTTGGGAAAGAGGCGTTGGAGCCTGTCAGCTGGGAGGAGGACAGCAGGGGGAGCAGCATTATATGGATTTTGCCTGTTCTCTCCCAGGGCTAGCCTGGGATTTAACAGAATAGTTTGCAACATCAGCTTTCATAGAATGGTTTGGGTTGGAAGGGACCTCAAAGCCCATCCATTTCCCCCACTGCCATGAGCAGGGACACCTCCCACTGGATCAGGGGCTCCAAGCCCCATCCAACCTGGTCTCCAACAACTTCAGGGATGGGGCAGCCACCACTTCTCGAGGCCAGGGTGTCCCCACCTTCACAGCAAAACATTTCTCACTAAGATCTCAAAAACCATTCCCCCTCAACCTGTCCCTGCCCTCCCTGATGAAGATCCCCTCCTCAGCTTTCCTGGAGCCACTTTCAGCACTGGAAGGCTGAGCTGAGGTGCCCCTGGAGAGACTTTGTAGCAGGCTGGTTAACAAAAACAACCAACCTTTCAGATGTTGTTTTTGTTACCCAGCAAGTTTCCTTGATGGCAAGTCTGCGCACAAAGGGAGTCTTTTTTTTTTTTCCAAAAGCCAGGGGTTAGAAAGTGGAAGATGGGTCCCTGCAGAGGCCAGGTCAGATCAGTGCTGAAGCAGCTACTGTTATAGGACAAGGACAGTGTGGGATTGTTCTTGGAAGACTTGTTAAATCCACAGCAAATTACGTAAGTGTTACAGTGGCAGTGCAGTGGAAATAGAATGAATTTTGTTTCTTAAGCAGGTGATTTTGCTTGGTCAGCAGAAGCTCTGGATTTTGCTGACTGGAGTCAGAATGGATTGTGGGGCCCTCCTAGGCTGCGCCAGTAGAAGGCAAATTGTGCTGGTAAAACATCACACTTTGAATTTTTCAGATTCAATAACGATCCTGTGGTCTAGGCAGAAATTCTCCTGCCAGTAGCAGTAGTTCTGCCAATCTAGAACTGCATATACCGGCACAGCTTCACTGAAGCTGAATAAGCAAAGCAAACATCATTATTTTGAAGTAGGTATGGCTGGTAATGCTAAAAAATAATAAGAAGATAGGGCTTAACATTTCTAAATATCTTGATTGTGATATAGAGGAACATGCTCAGCAAACACCCTTGGCTGTCCAGAGCCAGGAACAGCAGACCAATTCCTCTATATTTTTTGAAAAAAAAAAAAAAAAAAAAAGAAAATCACACCTACGGTCCCTTCTGAAGGATTGTATCAATCATTCCTGCCACAAAAAAAACCCTGACTACTTAGAGAACTAGGTCAAGTAAAATATTTACAACAAGATTTAGAAACTTCACAAACAGCTGTCTTTGTATTTAGTTTGGAATTCAAACTGTGCTCCAGTTTCATACAAAAAAAAAAAAAAAAAAAAAAGAAAAAAGAAAAAAAAGAAGCCAAAACCCCAAAGTAATTGAAATTAGTTTCTGCACAAACACACAGGCTGGTAAAAATGACCTGTTCAAGAGATGGCTTCACATCTTGGAAAAAGCTTCATCTCATGACCCCCATCCCTCATCATGTTACTCTAAGAACTCGGCATTGGTTTGGGGCTGCGTGATGCAGGAACTGTCAGTGGCAGTGCTGGGAGGAGGCATCTGGGACCAACCGTGGAACAAAAAGCTTTAAAGCCGGAGGCTCCGATCAATTCTGAGTTCAATATCAATCTAACTGATCAATTCAGTTAGACAAGAGTAAATTCTTTCTTGACAGGTCCCCAAAACTATCCTCCTACCAGTTCTCCTAAAGGCTACAAACAGGCTGGGCAGCCACAGCAGCTTGGAGCTTGTTTAACTCCTTGATTTCTTCCTACTCCTCCCTATCAGTCCCACCAGCCAGTGTTTCAGCACTACTTCGACGTGCATCCTTGAGACAATCGGCCACTGAACGTTGGACAATGCTGCTGTGTGTTCACACTCAGTGGGCTGTGAATACCCTCGGGAATTTCTTTTATTGCATGACTGTACACCCACCATCATCACACTCGCAAACCAGCACCACTTTTGGTTGCTTTCCAGAAAAAAAAATAATCTAAAAATAATTCAAGTCTAGTCTGCATGAGAGAACAAAGCATTTCAGGGTGTGAGTTGTACAAAATTAGCTGTATAAAGCCTTGCTTGCTCAGATTCTGTGTAAGACAAAACGTTCTAATGTAACTCCAGTAACAAACCTGAAGCAATTCTTGGCATGAGAGTGAACACCCTTAGCCATTGAATTTGTTTGGAAAGGGACAGGATACCAAGTTTATAGAAATGTTTTACAAATACTTGAAAATAAGTAAGTTTTTCATCTAAACCCATACATATGGGGCATTAGAAACAGGAAAAGATCAGTAAAGATAAATAAAACATTGATACTTTCTGTACTGTCCATCATGTATAAAATAGGCAACAAACCTGCTTCACATAAATCAGAACAAACCCAGGTTCAACCTGAGTTGTAGCATGTCCCAGTTTTTCTTCAGTTCATCATCAGTCACTGCAGAACAGAAACAGCTCAAACTCTCCAAACAGCAAAACTCCACAATGTACAAATGTGCATCGGTTCTTCCTGGGAACGGGCTTGGTTTATTTGGTCTCTCCATACCCAGAGCTCCATAAGAAGTCTCCCTGTGTTTCTGATCGTTTGTATGCCTCCACCAGTTGATTTCAGTCATATAAAAAGTGTTCAGAACTTCGATTTTTCTTCTCAAAGAGAGAAAACAGGATTAATTAAAACCTATAGATAAAATAACAGCTTGTCACTATGCCAAATGCAGTTTAGCTTTGCTGAGAAGTCCCAGTAAAGTCCATGAAGTCCCAGAGAAGCCATGTAAATTAGGATTCCATTTCTCTTCTCCCCCGGGGGTGTGGGGAGGGGGCCAGGCATTCCCGGTTATCTGTTCTGCATGTGGATATCCACAGGTATGAAGGTCACCGTGGGATGTGGAAACATGCTGTTTCTGTGCTGCCCCAAAGCAGGCGGCATTCCTGGTTTGGTGGGTTTGGGTTCCAGTTCCCGTTTCACTCTCATGCGTCTGTAAAGGGAAAAATGAAACTGTCACCAGAGCTGGTCTATGTTTTGGTCTCTCCTGTGGTGAGTGTTGAGAAGGTTCCCATGGAAGCAGGTTATATTGAACAGCTATTGAACCATAGAATCATGGAATGGTTTGGGTTGTAAAGGACCTCAAAGTCCATCCAGTTCCACCCCTGCCATGCCAGGTGCCATCCAGTGGGTGCCACCTCCCACTGGATCAGGGGCTCCAAGCCCCATCCAACCTGGCCTTGAACCCCTCCAGGGATGGGGCAGCCACCCCTGCTCTGGGCAGCCTGGGCCAGGGCCTCCCCACCCTCACAGCAAAACATTTCTTCCTAAGATCTCTTCTCAATCTACCCTCTTTCAGCTAAAAAACATTCCCCCTCATCCTCTCCCTGCCCTCCCTGATCAAGAGTCCCTCCCCAACTTTCCTGGAGCCCCTTTCAGCACTGGAAGCTGCTCTAAGGTCTCCCCAGAGCCTTCTTTTCTCCAGGCTGAACAACCTCAACTCTTTCAGCCTGTCCTCGTATGGGAGATGCTCCAGCCCTTGGATGATCTCTGCGGCCTCCTCTGGAGCCACTCCAACAGATCCGTTCTGGTGCTGAGGACTCCAGAACCGAACACAGAAAATTAAACTCCAGAATTAACTGAAGAGTCAACATAAGCCCGTATTTCATTCCAAAGATATTAAACGGCCAGTCAGTGCTTCTAGGACATATAAGCCTAACCTGAAAAGTGGGAAATCAAGCTGTTCCCTGGCAGCCTTAATGCACACAACAGGCCTTTCCCATGTCAACAGGAATCCCTAAGAAGAGCTTCCTTCAAGCATCCTCATCAAGAATCTCTTTCTGCTTCTTAGCAATTTAATCACAGAACACTGATGGTGAGATTCAGGACCCTTCAGTCAATCTCATCATAGTTTGGATTCTCTTGGAACTCCTCTGCAATACTGAAATGGCCTGATAAATGACAGCCACCTAACAGGGCTTCTGGTTTATCTTGTCTCTCCTCAGCGAGGCACAGAACTTGGCCACGTACCTGTTATATGTTTTCAATATGAGCAGAACCACTGTAAAAATAATAATCACTCCTACTACAATGGCAGCAACTATTGCTCCGGAACCTGGCAGGGAAGCAGAAGGGGGGAAAAAAATCTTATTTACAAAGGTGTCACTGTCCATTTAGAAAAAGAAAAGCCACCACCCCAATACTTTTCTTACTTTGATAGAGAGTTTGTTCTTGAGACTTCGTGGTCACATTTTCCGAGAACTGAGTGGTAAAGTGCAGTGGTGTGTCTGTCGTCATCTTGGTTTGACTGAAGAGGGGAAAAAAAGAGGAGTAAGTTTATAAAATGTTAACTAGAGTTTGACAGGAATAATTAGACAGGTTGAGAGAGTTGGGGTTGTTCAGTCTGGAGAAGAGAAGGCTCCAAGGAGACCTTATAGCGACCTTCCAGTACCTGAAGGGGGCTACAAGGAAGCTGGGGAGGGACTTTTTATAAAGCCACGTAGTGACAGGATGAGCAGCAAAGGCTTTAAACTGGAGAGAGGCAGATTTAGACTGGGCATAAGGAGGAATTTCTTCACCATGAGAGTGGGGAGGCACTGGCACAGGTTACCCAGGGAAGTTGTGGCTGCCCCATCCCTGCAGGTGTTTAAGGTCAGGTTGATCCAGTGGGAGGTGTCCCTGCCTCGGGAAGGAGGGGTGGAACTTGATGGTCTTTAAGGTCCCTTCCAAACCAAACTATGCTATGATTCTATGAATTAGGCAACTTCCCATTAAAGACTCAGTCTTAAGAGCTGCCTCACTGAACTGGTGTTTTTGATATTTTCTTAAACTAGGCCCTTCTGAAGTCAATGGAAATTTTTTGCTCCTATTTAGTCTTGAGCAACTTGCCTTCCAACATTCACTGCTCAGAATTAATAGAATAAATCAAGATATAAGCACAATAACACATTGTTACCTAGATAATATTGCTGTTATACACATTTTGGATAAATACATATATATTTTAAATATTCTAGCATTTTAGATTATCATCTCAGGGTACGAGATTCAGGTCATTGAACCATGGAATGTTTGGGTTTGAAGGGACCACAAAACCCATCCAGTTCCACCCCCTCTGCCATGGGAAGGGATACCTTCCACTGGATCAGGATGCTCATAGATCACCATTTAACCCCCTAACGTCAAGCTCCAGAAGTTCCATGACAAACACCATCTACTCCATGTCAGTAAAAGCTATTGCAATGGGACCACGACAGAAAGCTGATGGGAGTCCAGCCCAGCACCAGTGCCATTTCAGGCTGTTATGGGCAGAGGCTGAGCCTGCAGTGGCTGAAATGTGCCTGCTCCTGTCTTTTTTTAGGGCAAAACTGTAGATCTAGAACGCGCAGCCTATACGTTCACTGATTTTAGAAGCGTTTTTCAAGTGTTTTCTAAATGTGATGAGTAATCGTAGCCATTAAAAGACTCCCTCAGTCTGAGAAGGGCGTGAGTACCACTTCAAGCAGACCTGATACCATTTCAGCTCCCGGCTGCAAAGAGCTGACACCCTCACACTATACATCAAAGGTTAAATCATTCTTCACCACCTGATACTAGAGGTGTGTTTTCCATTTCATAGAATCACAGAATCACCAGGTTGGAAAAGACCCACCCGATCATCGAGTCCAACCATTCCCATCAATCGCTAAACCGTGTCCCTCAGCACCTCATCCACCCATCTTTTAAACCCCTCCAGGGTGAATCAACCCCCTCCCTGGGCAGCTTCTGCCAGGGACCAATGACCCTTTCCGTGAAATATTTTTTCCTGATGTTAAACCTGAACCTCCCCTGGAGGAGCTTGAGGCCATTCCCTCTCATCCTGTCCCCTGTCACTTGGGAGAACAGCCCAGCTCCCTCCTCTCCACAATCTCCTTTCAGGTAGTCGTAGAGAGCAATGAGGTCTCCCCTCAGCCTCCTCTTCTCCAGGTGCTTCAGGTGCTTCCCAGTCTGTACACCAGCCAGGACTCTGCTCTGCTCCACTGGGATATTGTGATCTGCGATGGGTTCTTAGTAGCTTTGGTTTTACAGAGTATAAGATATAAAATAACCAGAAAATTATGGAGTGGATAGAAATCAGTTGGTAATAAAGAGAAATGCAAATGTGAACAGCAGCCTCCCTTGCCTTCCCCCTGTTGAAGCTCCCCTAAAGGTCTCTGCAAAGTAGCAGATATCAAATATAACACAGATGCAGGTTTGGGAGGTGAGGAGGACCCAGCTCTGATTGCTCCTGACAGCCAGAAGGGTTTGGGATGGGGAGCCTGGTAGCTTGAGGCAACACACAATACGTACTTAGGAGGCTCCACCGATGGATATATGAGGAATAAGAGATCCATACCCAGAAGGAAGGAGAACAGCCAATGTCTGCCTGGGTAGAAGGACTGGAATCGTGGTGTCGATGCAACAAATACTTCAATCCTCTTAAGAAGGTTGGTTTTTTTTTCCTTTAGAAAAACAACAATAACTCTGTCTTGAGCCTGTAACTGGGTCATTCTCTCTGCCTGAATGATTCCTTTGTTTAGCCAACGCCAAGTTAATTCAACTTGATCATCAGCTGTCAGTGTAGATCTTTCCACAATGAAAGATATAGTCTGTGCGTAGTTTGTTCAGCCTTATAGTACAGCACAGCAAAAGGATTTACACAAGGAACCTGCAGGAGACACCAGAGCTTGGCTAACAGCACTCCCCCCAGCTGTTTCCCCACCCATCCATTTGAAACTGCTGGATGAAGGTTGTGCAGTGGCAAAGCAGAGCCTGAAGAGACTCTGTCTCTACAAGTTGAGCAAGTATTTTGGCAATGGACATAATTCAGAAGACCACATCCAACTTCCACCTTGTTACTCCTGACTTGGAGAGCACAAATTCCAGCTTTACAGTAGCATTTTCCTCCTCCTCTGACTACTCAAATAGAAATCTCAACTACAGACAGCCGAATATCTCAATGTTAAGCCATGTAATATTCATACTTACTATCCTCCAGCTGGTTCAAAGCACCTCGTTAATGGTGAGCCATTAGTGCATGAGTCACCTATAACTGAGGAATTTCTATTGTTGCTGGCGAAACCGCCTCTTTACAGAAAGGATGAATTTACCCAGTTGGGTGTAACAATCCGAGATGCAATTTGAAATATGCATCAAATCTCTTTTTTTTTTCCACCCCTGCCCTGTGTAGCAAGTACCGAGGTCCAAGGTCTGCATCTGAGGCCAGGATAGGAGGTGCCAGCCCTTCTCTTACCTGCAGCAGCTCTCGGCTCCATTCCTCCCCTCTGAATCAGCAGGGTTACGCCTGACCCAGCCTGCGCCCTGAGACTCAAGGACCCAGCAAGGTCCAGTGAAATCCATGGGAACTTTCCATGGGGTACACCAGGCTGGATCTTCCTCCGGTTAGAACAACGTATGGAAAATCAAGAGCGCTCCTTAAAAACTATAGAGCAGGGGAGAAGAAATGGACTTTGATACCGCAATCAAAGGACATTCCTTCTTTATGACACATGCACACACCGCCCCCTCTGCACACACACCTGCCTGGGGCTCCCAGAGCCACCAACACACCCATGGGTCTTGAGATCGGGGGCACACACTGCTGGTTATATTCACATTCCCGTCTTACGGAGCTGTGTTTCCATACCGTTAAGCTTTGGGCAGGTTTCCATTTAAAACACCCTTGCAGATACAGCCCAGAGGTTGTTTCGGTGAGGGAACAGAGGGGTCGGTTTGAGTTTTTCCAGGAGAGCCAGATTTGCAGAGCCAGCTCCTTGCCAGGTGCTGAATAGACACACAAATTCAGCACTTTGCCACCCAGAAAAAGGGGGTCCTTGAATCAAGCTGTGTTGCAGGCTTGAAACAAGACACAACGTCAGCTGTTGTTCCCCCAGCAGTAATACAGACTGTCCCAGAAGCTCAATTAAGAATTAATTAAGAATTAATTCTGATTTGCTTGATGTCTGGTTTTCTTTGAGTATCCTGGACATGACGGCTGCAAGGAAAGGGAATATTCTCTGGGATATTTAGAAATTAACTGGGATTTGGGCTCTTGTCTTCTCTCAGGCCCTCTTGCAGATGTGGATGAACAAGTCCAAAGTAGTGCTCTGTGAGAAAAATCTTACGTCTTCAAAGGGCCACTGAAAGCTGAACTTCAATGAACATCCCTGAAGGTGTTCAAGGCCAGGCTGGATGGGGCTTTTGAGCAACCCGATCCCATGGCAGGGGGTTGGGACTGGATAGGCTTTGAGATTCCTTCCAAACCAAACCATTCTATGATTAAAAGGCTTAGCTTAAACCATTTTGGACTTGGCTCAGCTCAGCTCACACGACTTAAGCATCAAACTCACTGTCATCCAAGGGAGAAGTTAATCTCTCTAAGTAAATCCAAAGTTTTTCTCCCTTCCTAAAAGTAACTGAGCCCAAGAGCAAGGACCTGACTTTAGAGCAGTTCCCAGGGAAGCGGGTGGGTGTTTCAGCTCAGCTCCTGCCTCCACCTGAGGGAACCTGACCTTCCCTGTCTTTGCACAAGGTTTACCTTGCCTCATCGCAGTGAGCACTGAGCGGTTTGAACTTGCACATTTCATTGTTCCCTGCCATTTTCCAGCAGCGAGGAATCAATTGAGCATTCATGGCACTGCATGGAAAGGACTGAGGTTGATATTTCACAGAATCATAGAAACACCAGGTTGGAAAGGACTCACTGGATTATCAAGTCCAACCATTCCTATCAATCACTAACCCATGTCCCTCAGCACCTCGTCCACCGGTCCCTTAAACCCCTCCAGGGAAGGTGACTCAACCCCCTCCCTGGGCAGCCTCTGCCAGTGCCCAATGACCCTTTCCGTGAAATATTTTTTCCTGATGTTAAACCTGAACCTCCCCTGGAGGAGCTTGAGGCCATTCCCTCTCGTCCTGTCCCCTGTCCCTTGGGAGAAGAGCCCAGCTCCCTCCTCTCCACAACCTCCTTTCAGGTAGTTGGAGAGAGCAATGAGGTCTCCCCTCAGCCTCCTCTTCTCCAGGCTGAACACCCCCAGCTCTCTCAGCCGCTCCTTGTAAGTTTTGTTCTCCAGGCCCCTCACCAGCTTCGTCGCTCTTCTCTGGACACGCTTTAAGATATTAAACTCAGCTTCAGCTAATGATAACCTGGCAAAGCATCCATCTTCGATCCAAATAACCTCACGATTATGTGCTATGTGCTCCTGCGCTCTCCTTCCAGCAGCATCCTGAGCCATGAGAACTGGGAATGCCACAAGAGGAGAGTAAGGCAAACCCTAGAATGCAATAAAACCACAATGTTCTTCAGTAAGACCTGGAGATGCCTGGATTTACCTTGCGAAGCTCTAAGAAGGAGGAAGGGGGAATAATAACCCCCAAATTCGAACTGGTTGGTGGGAGCTGAGGCACAAACGTGGCCACTGGCCACACTCTGCAGCCTGTGTGTTTGTACCCATCCTGATGTCAGAGCAGCACCTTTATATAAGCAATTCTCTTAAGTTCTGGCATGAACTCTGCAGGTTTAACTTGTTAAAACACTTATTAAAAGTATTTCATTTCCTTGCCAAGACAGAGAAAGGTACACAAACTGCAGGCATCTCTACTGGGCAGGAGAAAAGAAAAAAAGCGATAAATCTACCTGCATGGGTTATGAGGGGCTAAAACCCCTCCGCTCACACAGATGGCAAGAACCAAGGGAGTGAAAATGTGTCCCCAGGAGGCAACGCCTGCGTTTTGAAAGCTGTGCCTGGGAATTGGAACCAGATAGGCTTTGCCACTGCCTTGTCCAGGAGCAATGTCTAAACCAGACTGTGAACTGCAGATTGCCCAATTCTAATTTTCTGCCTTAAAATGCCGGGCCACACGCATTTCTCCTTTCTCTCTGTGTGAATGCACTTATTCATGGGAACTACAGTAGCTCCACCACGTTCAGCTAAGTGCACTCACATCATAAAAGCACTCCAGACCCTTCAGGGCAGGACCAGCTCTGCAGACGAGCCAGTATATGGAAGCAAACCAACTCAGAGGGATTTTCCCACTAGTTACAGGCCAGGATCTAAGGCAACCTTGTATTAGAAGACTTTGGGACAAGCTGTGAGAGCTGGGCTTGTTCAGCCTGGAGAAGAGAAGGCTCCAGGGAGACCTTAGAGCAGCTTCCAGGGCTGAAAGGGGCTCCAGGAAAGCTGGAGAGGGGCTCTTGATCAAGGAGTGCAGGGACAGGACAAGGGGGAATGGTTTGGGGCTGAAAGAGGGTAGATTGAGAAGAGATCTTAGGAAGAAATGTTTTTCTGTGAGGGTGAGGAGACTCTGGCCCAGGTTGCCCAGAGCAGGGGTGGCTGCCCCATCCCTGGAGGGGTTCAAGGTCAGGTTGGATGGGGCTTGGAGCAACTGATCCAATGTCCCTGCCCATGAAAACCATTACTCCTTGTCCTGTGACAACAGGTCTCGCTAAAACATCTGTCCTCAAATACATCCCCTGTGCCACAAGTCCCCTGCTTTCTGGAAGGGATTGGATGTGCATCTGTATTACATTTTACAGTCAATAGCTATAGATGTACCCCTGCATTGCAGAAATGCTGCTGATGTGCTAAAGGCAGCTCAGATACACACCATTCAGCCAGGAAAATCAACATGAGGGACACAAGGGAAAGCCAATTCATAGTACAGAACAAAGTCTGAGGCTGATTGCCAGCTCATCTAGACTCAGCAGGAGCTGGAGGCCCCTTCCATGCACAGAGATATTAGCAGAAGCTTATTTCTGAGCAGAAGCTCCCACCCATGCCCAGAAGCGTCATCAAACTCTGAATGGGAAATGAAAAAGGCAGTCTGATGGATTCCAAGACTCACCACAGCGACGGGAGAAAGAAATCCACCTGCTCTGAAAAGGTGGCAACGGCTGCAGCAGATGCAGAGCATCCCAGGAGCCCAAAACCCACATCGGATCCCTAAACATATTCCAGTCCAGAGTCTTTGCTGGCAATAAAGTGGCTCGACCCACTGCACTCTGGTAAGGTGCCACGCATCATGCGTGCTCCTGGGAGGGCTCAGGAGGGAAGGAGGTGTAACTAGCAGTTAAATATTACCTGGAACAAATCTGATTCAGAATGATGAAAAATACCTCCAGGCACCTCTGTGAATCTGAAGGCAGGAGTGACTCAGAGGGGAGCGTGAATGAAAGTCAAGGTGACAAATCTGAGAAACCATCAACAAGGTTTTGAGCCAGAAATGTGCCCAGGTGGCCAAGAAGGCCAGTGGCACCTTGGCTTGGATCAGAAACGGCGTGGCCAGCAGGGCCAGGGAGGTTCTTCTCCCTCTGGACTCAGCACTGGTGAGACTGCACCTCGAATCCTGTGTTCAGTTCTGGGCCCCTCACCACAAGAAGGATGTTGAGGCTCTGGAGCGAGTCCAGAGAAGAGCAACGAAGCTGGTGAGGGGGCTGGAGAACAAGAGGAGCAGCTGAGAGAGCTGGGGGTGTTTAGCCTGGAGAAGAGGAGGCTGAGGGGAGACCTCATTGCTCTCTCCAACTACCTGAAAGGAGGTTGTGGAGAGGAGGGAGCTGGGCTCTTCTCCCAAGTGACAGGGGACAGGACGAGAGGGAATGGCCTCAAGCTCCTCCAGGGGAGGTTCAGGCTGGACATTAGGGAAGAATTTTTCACAGAAAGGGTCATTGGGCACTGGCAGAGGCTGCCCAGGGAGGCGATTGAATCACCTGCCCTGCGGGGGTTTAAGGGATGGGTGGATGAGGTGCTGAGGGACATGGGTTAGTGATTGATGGGAATGGTTGGACTCGATGATCTGGTGGGTCTTTTCCAACCTGGTGATTCTGTGATTCTGTGTGATTACATGGGAGAAGAGACCAGCACCCACCTCACCACAACCTTCTCTCTGGGAGCTGCAGAGAGCAGTGAGGTCTCTCCTGAGCCTCTTCTTCTCCAGGCTGAACAGCCCCGGATCCCTCAACTGCCTCTCTTAACACTTGTCCTCCAGCCCCTTCCTCAGCTCCATTCCCTTCTCTGGACACACTCCAGCCCTCAAGGTCTTTCTTGTAGTCCGGAGCCCAAAACTGAACCCAGCATTTGAAGTGCAGCCTCACCAGCACCAAATGCAGGGGGATGATCCTTATCACTCTCTACAGCTACCTGAAAGGAGGTAGAGGAGAGGAGGGAGCTGGCCTCTTCTCCCAGGTGATAGGAGACAGGACGAGAGGGAATGGCCCCAAACTGCACCATTATGGTGCCATCAGGGAGAACAAGAGCCCTCAGGAGGCCCTTACACATCACCCAGGAATCTGGAGAACCCAGAGACAGGAGGAAATGACAGGGGAGAGGAGCTGGAGCAGGCAAGGATGGGCTTGGAAATCCTGGGAAGAAGCCGCTGCCCCCCAAGCTCGTGCCCTGTGGATTCGGAGCCAGGCAGCAGAGCCAGCACCTGCCTGAGGGTCAGAAAGGCTTCTCCAGTTTCTTTCACAAGAGCCCAGGCAGCTGAGGCAGATTTCAACAAGGCAGAGGATGGTGATTGTACTTGTTCTTCACTGAGCAGGGGTCTGACAGCCTCCTCTCAGCCAAAAATGAGAGCAGGACAGACGGGCTGAAATCCCTTCTACTGATGGAGACAGGAAATCAACCTGCAGAGAAGTCTAGTAGGTGGGAAGAAAGTTTGCATGTTCTCACGGAGCCTTTCAAGAATTTTCTCCCCAAGATGGGCTCAGAGCTCAGTATCCCAGCCCTGGCACTGCCCTGCCTGCAGTGGAAAGCTCATCGGCTCTCCTGGGGACTCCATTCCCCAGCCCCATTGCCTGGCTTTCTTGAAATTCCCACTGTGAAGCCCTGCACGACAGATCATAGAATAATAGAATCATGGAATGGGTTGGGCTGGAAGGGACCTCAAAGCCCATCCAGTTCCACCTCTGCCATGGACAGGGACACCCCCCACTGGATCAGGGGCTCCAAGCCCCATCCAACCTGGCCTTGAACCCCTCCAGGGATGGGGCAGCCACCCCTGCTCTGGGCAACCTGGGCCAGGGTCTCCCCACCCTCACAGAAAAACATTTCTTCCTAAGATCTCTTCTCAATCTACCCTCTTTCAGCCCCAAACCATTCCCACTTGTCCTGTCCCTGCACTCCTTGATCAAGAGCCCCTCTCCAGCTTTCCTGGAGCCCCTTTCAGCACTGGAAGCTGCTCTAAGGTCTCCCCAGAGCCTTCTCTTCTCCAGGCTGAACAAGCCCAGCTCTCTCAGCCTGTCCCCGTGCAGGAGGTGCTCCAGTCCTCGGATCATCTGAGCTGTCCCACCTCAGCCTGGTTCTCATGGGCAATTCTGAGAGGAGGAGCCCGATGGCCCTTTTTGTGTTTACTGGAACAGGACTGATAGAAACCACAAAACCAAAGTCAAAGCAACTCATCCAGCTGGAGAACAGCATGAAATCAATTAACAATATTAGCATAGGGCAGATCTGGGCTCCTGCTGTGGCATGCAGATCTGGAATTGGACCCAATTCCAAAGATTCCCAGCATTCGGGGAGTCTTTATATTTTGTCTGGATGGGCTTTGAGGTCCCTTCCAACCCAAACCATTCCATCATTCTATCATTCTGCCATTTGAGCTGTTCATCTACCAGGAAACCACAAAGATCAATCCTGCTGCAAAAACCTCTGCAAGTTTCACATCCTTAAGTTTTTTTCTGTATTAAAAGATCAGGAGGATTCTGCGTGCAGTAGAGAAACGCAACTCCTTTCACTCCACAAACAGCAGAACGAAGGCAGTTGCGAGATTTTTTTTCAAGGGCTGCATATGCAAACTTGTTGAATTGATGAGGCACCTTCATTTCTTCCAAGAACACTGTGTAGACAAACATACAGGCAGTGCAACACTCCCCCCATCAGAATTGTTCAAAGCTCTTGGCAAGCCCTCAGCCTCCAAACTTAGCATCCACAGTGCAGTTACCTGTTCACCCACCAAGATAAAAACTTTTTTTGGGGCTACGAAGCCACCGAGCACTGAACTGCCTTCGTCTTCTGGTTTCTAGTCATTAAATTAAACCCTTCCAGCCAGCACAACACATCGAGTCAGCGAGATCGGTTTACCAAACACTATGCTTCCTTTAACAAGGACTTCCCGGGGCATTAAGGACATTAATTACCACGAAACCCCAGAAATTGCAGCTCAAACCCGTCAGCAGCTTCAGCATGTTCCCAAATAACGAGAGCGGCAGTTTCGTTCCGTGCTGGAGACGCTCGGTGAACCGTAACACGACGCTCCAAGCTCATTTCATGTTAAATATTACCCTGCCAGCCCTTTCTAATAGAGCACACAGAGGATTTTGGGGTGGAAAAAAAAGAGAAGGGGAGGGGGGGGGGAAACAAAACAAAAAAAAAAAGCCCAACAAAACCTTATTTATGGTGCTGGGGTTGAGTAAAGCAGGACAAGGGATTCAGAGCATCGGCAGGGTGAGGGGATGCTGCTGGCAAGAGGATAACCTCGCAAGGAGATGTGCAAGCGTCTCCCTGAGGAGGCAGCACCTTCAGCAGCCCCAGTCCTGCACCTCCATGGTTTCTTATTAAAGGTTTCGGCAGCTAAGCTGAAAAAAAAAAAAAAAAAAAATCACAGAATTGAGCGCAGCTCTGCCCTCCTCCCCGGTTCAGCGTTAAGGATGAAGGTTTGGCCGCACGCAGAGGCGTTGGCTGCGGCGCAGTCGCTGCCCACAACGCCGGGTTGGTCACTTCCAGCAGCAGAGGGGACCCTGCAGCTCCAGAGGGGGAAAAGGTTAAGCTCATCCCTATCCAACCCCCCCCCCCCCCACTCCTCGCCGCGGGACTCACCGGAGCTGCCGGCGGCTGCAGGGGCCGCTCCAGGCTGCGCCCCCCCCCCCCTCGGCCGGGGCCGGCGCAGCCCTCACCGCCCACCCCGGGGCTCCCGGCGCCCTGCCCGGCCCGGGGCGCCCTGCGGGGCCCGAGCCCAGGGGTCCCCGGCACACCCACCGCAGGGGCCTCCCGGTGGGGCTGGAGAGAACTTGGAGAGGTAGTGATACAGGGCTAGGTGAAGGACTAACAGGTAACCATTGTACTGCAGCTCGAGATAAACACAAAGAAAGGACTTTCGGGGCACAACAACCCTGGGCAGCTCCAGACTAGGAGAAGCCTGGCTGGAGAGATGCCTGGGGGAGAAGGATCTGGGGGTGTTGGTTGACTGACCATGAGCCAGCAGGGGCCCAGGTGGCCAAGAAGGCCAATGGCATCTTGGCTTGTATCAGAAACGGTGTGGCCAGCAGGTCCAGGGAGGTTCTTCTCCCTCTGGACTCAGCACTGGTGAGACCGCACCTCGAATCCTGGGGTCAGTTCTGGGCCCCTCACCACAAGAAGGATGTTGAGGCTCTGGAGCGAGTCCAGAGAAGAGCAACGAAGCTGGGGAAGGGGCTGGAGAACAAGAGGAGCAGCTGAGAGAGCTGGGGGTGTTTAGCCTGGAGAAGAGGAGGCTGAGGGGAGACCTCATTGCTCTCTCCAACTGCCTGAAGGGAGGTTGTGGAGAGGAGGGAGCTGGGCTCTTCTCCCAAGTGACAGGGGACAGGATGAGAGGGAATGGCCTCAGGCTCTGCCAGGGGAAATTCAGGCTGGACATCAGGAAAAAATTTTTCACAGAAAGGGTCATTGGTCCCTGGCAGAAGCTGCCCAGGGAGGGGGTTGAGTCGCCTTCCCTGGAGGGGTTTAAGGGACGGGTGGACAAGGTGCTGAGGGACGTGGTTTAGTGATTGATGGGGAATGGTTGGACTCGGTGATCCAGTGAGTCTTTTCCAATCTGGTGATTCTATGATTCTATGACTAAAACTTAAGTGTAAATAGAATAGTAATAATTTATCCGAAGCAACTGACACTTAGAGAATAGCAGAATAGAAACTGCTCACACTTAAAGAATACACAGGATGACAGTTGTTTAGCTAAAGGAACTGGTCCTCTGGTCCAGCTCCAGGTGAAGCAGGGTGACCCTCGCACTTCCAGACACACTGGGATATCTCTGGAGAAGGAGGCTCCACACCCTTCCTGAGCAGCCTCTTCCCCGGCTGAAAGGAGTTTTTCTTCACATCTAGGTAAAACTTCTCATGCTCTGGTTTGTGCTCAGCACCCTTTGTCCTGTCACTGAGCGGAGTCTGGCCCCGTCCTCTTGACCATTCAGATACTGGTCAGCATTGATGGGATCCCCCCTCTGTCTGCTCCTCTCCAGGCGGAACAGACCCTGGGCTCCCAGCCTCTCCTCCCCAGAGAGACGCTCCAGTCCCCTCTTCACCTCTGTGGCCTCTGCTGGCCACAGCCAACCCCAACCCAGAACAAGTGGTTTTGTCTGTTCATTAGAATATTCAAAAGGATCAAACTGGAAAGGGATCCTTGCCTTTAACTTCTACGTATGTGGTTTCTTTCTGTCTTTTCCCCACTAACACGTGGTGAAGAAGCGTGTGATTGCCCTCCCTGTCTGCATTTTCCATGTGGAAATCACACAAGAGGGATCTGCCCCCTGCCTGGGGCAGGGGAAACCAGGAGACCATATGAACAGATCTGCAGCCCTCAGTCTGGGCTCAATTCATGGTTTGCGATTGTAGAGCTGCTGTACAGAAGACATTTCTTCACCTCCTGCATCTCAGCTGCCCCAGCGCCAGCACACATGGATAAAACTTGCCCGTTACAAAATCCTGCCTCTGCAGGAAGGCAGAACAGAGGCTTCGTATGATCCACAAACACTCACAGCAGATTTCTTGGGAAAGCAGAGCACATCCCTCATAGACATTGGGCTTTCATAATAACCAGCTTCACTACAGAGGAGGTTTGACTGTCAGCGCATCTAGAAATAATTCTTTTCTGGCAGTTTCAATTTGGGAATCCTCACAATAGACCTTGTCTGAGCTGTCTGAGCTGTTGGGATAACAACTTCCTAACTTATTTTCCAGGCTTTTACAAGCAGCAGTTAATCAGCTACTCCAGGGTTGTGTAACAAGATGGGTTTATCCGCGTGTTTCCTCATGCATCCATCAGAAGGGATTTCCGCATGCTGCTGGGGTTGTAACAAGCTGCTCTTGTGAAACCCTTCTGCTCCTGGCTTTGCTGTGTCATGGGGACAACAAAGTGCATGGTGGAGGTCTGGGCTGGCATCTTTCACCTAGAGCTTTGCTTCCGTTTGAAACTGATAAGAGACAACCAGTGACATTAGCACAGATTAGGGATGTTCTCCTATGTTTGCAGCTTCTCGTAGGGGGTGGCTCTAGGAAGCTGGGGCTCCTACCAAGTTGAGTTTTGAATGCTTGGAGCTGGAGCAAGAGAAGCAGGGATCACTGCAGGTCCCACACACCTTCAGGCAAGAAGTTGGGCAATGGCAGCAAGCAGCGTCTCGTCAAACCCAGCAATGAGCAGCGCATCGCTCCTCAGCATCCTCCACATGGCTACACCGAGTGGCCTCTCTAACCCTCCATGTCAGCTCTCCTGCAGGGATTGAGATTCCCCCCTGGACTGCACCTTTCACATCTCCCAACCATGGGTGCCTTTCACTTCCAGGAGCCCAGAGGACAAAACTTGTGCTGATGGTTCTAAGTGCGTGAGTGTTTGCAGCTGTGGAGCTCAGGTATCGCAGCCGCTGCAGAACCCCAGCAGGGACACAGTTCCATGCATCTTGCTGACAAGGCATTGCTAAAGCAAATAAGTTATTATTAAATCACTGTCGGCCAGAGGCAGGATTTGGAGAGTGCACTGGCTGGTCTGCATCTGCCTGAGGGGACAGTGAAAACACCTAGATGGCAAAAAAATTTTGCCTTGCACTTGAAACATTTTCAAAGCCAGAGAAGTTACTGTTGGCAGAAGCTGGTAAGTAGGTGCCTTCTTTGTCCACTTTTAAATTCAGCCTTCAAAGGGACGAGCATCTTTAGAAGTGTTCAAGGCCAGGCTGTATGAGGTTTTGAACAACCCGATCAACTGGGAGGTGTCCCTGCCCACGGCAGGGGGTTGGAATTGGATGGGCTTTGAGGTCCTTTCCAACCCAAACCATTTTATGACCCTATGACTACAACTTCTCCAGCCCACAGCTGGGGAGCAAACAGAAGAAAGAAATCAGGAGCTGGCTGCAAAAATCAAGAGCTCACTTAAAAATCACAAAAAATAGAGAGAAAAAGAGGTGAGTTTTGTACACAACTGTTCTCTTCCAGGAGCTGCTGCTTTAGAGAAAGCACCAACAGCCGGGACTCATGAGGTGGCAACCTCAAGAGATGGACCTGTCCCAGGCTGTGCACACAGCCCATAATGCAGTCAGGATTAAAACTGAGCTTCTTCCTTACCATGCCCTTCTCAGCTGCTTCTGGGTGAGAAGCAGCTCACTGTAGGTTCCTCAGGAGGCAGTTGTAGATGAAAGCCCTCGCCAGATCCCATGGGAGCAGAGAAGTCCTGATGGAGCACTCCAAAGCAATCACCATGGCAAGGAGCACGACATAATAGACCCAGCTCAGCCAGAACTCTCTCTTTCCATCAAGACCAAACTCTAAAAGCATTTCTAGTTTCCTTTGTTTCTGCATAACAACTCAGTTGAGCAAAGAAACACGATACCTGACACCGCATCTCACTGAGAATGTACAAAATCCCCTGCTCTTGCCTGGGCTTAGGGCTGTGCTTCCTGCCCTGATGAGCAGCGTGAGCATCTAAAGGCAGCACACACTCTTTACAGAACAAAAGAAGACATTCTGAGAGCAGGCGATATCTTTATTTCCACTCGATTCACTGCATATTTTTCCACTGTGTGGAATAACAGACTGAAATTGAAACCATCGTATGACAGGGACACTCTGCATATGGGTACATGTGTATGCCCAGAAAGTGAGGAGCCAGAGCCAGGGAGGCTTTTGGGTCTCCGCAGCTCTGGCTGTGTAAGATCTGGGGTCGCTTTGAGCTGGGAGTCAGAGCAGAGCAAAAGAGAAAGGGCAGCAAACACATCTACCACTGACAGCCCCCCTGATCTAGCAATGCAGGAGAAACAAATACTGACCAGGTACGCAAGTTTCACCATGTAAAGCACTTTGGGAGCCATCCAAAGCAGTGGGACCAGCAGGGCAAGAGAGGGGATTCCATCCCTCTGCTCCACTTCGGTGAGGACCCACCTGGAGGCCTGTGTTCAGTTCTGGAGTCCTCAGCACAGGGAGGACATGGAGCTCTTGGAACAAGGCCAGAAGATTCCTCAATCGCATTATAACTCCATGCAGATATCGCAGCTCCTTCAAACCACAAACTGCCAGCTCAGTAAGGATTACTCACCATTCATCTTTTCAAAGGAATATTTAGTCTCATTGGTTTCTTTACAATCACTGCCTCACCCTGCAGAAACAAGAAAGAACATGAGGCTCTGTTCTGGCAATAGGAGAGGTATTCCAGCTGCATACTTTCCCTGGGCTGTTTCTCTCTGTGATTAGAAGGGGCTTCTTTCAACAGTGTGAACCATAACTTGGAAGAGGTACGACTCTTAACATGTTAATTAACGTGGAAGTTAATAATAATAATTAATACAAATAGTCCTAACTCAATGTAAATAGCACAAGAAAGGAGATGCTGGCCACTGCAGCTCTTAATGTGGAAAGAGCAAACAATTCTGTATTTTCACCAATTTTCTTTCCTTTGTTATGAAAATCAGAGGAGCAAGTGCATGGTAAACCATTTTTCAGATTCCATTCCTTCCTCCAGGATGAAACCAGAGCAAATCTCCTATGCCTGGATTTGGTGGAAGGCATAACTGGATTCCAAACAATCCTATGTAATCGAGTCTGCACTGCTTGGCAGATCCCAGCCTTGCATGCTCAGTGCAAACACTCTCGCCTATCACTGCAATAAACCTTTCAGAATGTAAATGAACACGCACAGCACAGCATGTCCTGGCAGAGCTACCAGGCCCTAGGGGCTGAGTGTACACAGAAGCATCAGCTTGTACCCAGTGTTGCTCCCCCGGGAGCTGTTGCCCTCCTCAATAAAGCTGGGATTCAATTCAAGGTGAGTTTTGGAAAGGGACCCAGGCGTTGAAGGTATCTACACACTTACCCCCTTGTCGGCAGTCACCTATCTCCAGGGCATCCTCTTGGCCATCTCTGCATTCCTTGAAGAGTCTTTGTGGCCTTTGTTGCCACCACTGAGAAGACAGCCAGACCACTTTCAGCAGCCTAGTGAAACTAGGAAGCTGGAAGACATCGTGCATGCAGGAATTTCTTCGTTAACAAGGTTCCAGAGCCTGGATGTCAACAGATCCTTGAAGACCAGTTCACACCTGTATAAGCATGACAGCAGCATTGAGTGCTGCTGGTGCGGTCACCGACTCTGGGTCGCAGCATATCGTGAAGGTTCAGCTGTTTCAAAAGTGTTGCTTCCACTGCATACAATATTTCATATTAGCTCAGTCAAAGCTCTAGACAGTAGCATCTGTGGGAGAATCTGGGATTGTTCACCAGCTTTGGGCCTTGAATTTCTTATTCTCTTTGCTCCGTTTCATCTGTCATTAGTATTTTCACAGATGGAAAGAAAGTTTCACAGATCGGACAGAAAAAGAGAAGGCTCAGAGTCTGAGCGTAGCTCAGTCTCTGTGCTTATGAAAGTGGTGTAGCATTTTGCAGCACAAAAGCTGCTCAACCTTACTGTTCTGGAGGAAATAGAGAGCAAAACCTTTGCTTGGCTGAGCTGTTGGACACCTCTGACATCAGAGGCATCATGACAGTACAGCAATTGTATTTAGGGGCCATCGGGACTCGGACACAAAAGGGATGCAATGAGTCACAGAATGATCCAGGGCACCAGCAAGAACCTTGGTCACCACAAACTTCACTGTGACAGCAGGACAAATGCAAACGCATGAAAAGGAACGGCTCTTTCCAGCCATGTGGGTTCAAGAAGGATCCCCCTAAAGCAGGAGGAGGTCTGGAGGAACTCCAACTCCCTCCAGGGCCAGTATCCTCATTAATGCAGAACAGTCTCTCCCTGGTGAGGACAAAACATAGGAGGCAGAGTGATTCCCTTTTGCCCATACCTTCAAAAATGCTACTGAAAAATAGCCCCAAGCCTGCGAGACTGTCAGCTGCAGCAGAAGATAATGTTCCTTCCTTGCAGAAGTCCAAGGGAGAGTTTGAAGCAGAATTCCTATCTCCCTATTCTCAATGCTGTGTTCTAAGCAAGTATGTTCCCTTGGTGGCAGGTATCCAAGGAACAACAAGTACATCCTCTTCTCTCAACTAAAACACCCTCGGAGTTTCTGGATGTAACATCATCTACATTTGAAATAAATCTAGAAGGTCCCACTGGCATGAAGCCGCAAAATCAACTTGAAGTCCAGCGTAATTGTTTCCAGGCATTACAATGTGCTAAGTGTCTTTTCAACTATAAAACCCCCTCCATTTTTATTTATTACGTGCCATCTCTGCTACAATGCTTGAGAACGGGTGTGAACATCCACAATGAAGCCAAGCAAAAGCACAATAAAAGCAAATGTGTTCTTTAAGAGCAAAACAGGAGGAGGGCGTGACTTACCCAAGTGCTTACTGGGGAACATGCCCATCACCAGGTCCTAAATTTATAGCCCCTACACTGTTACCTATAGCCATGCACTAGGTTTGTACATCATTATGTATAAAGTTCTGCTTCAACATCAGTTATTGACTTTACAGGTCAGCAGCCGCCAATTCTGATCCTACCTCGTCAGCAGCATTAGCTGAGAACCAAATGAGATGACGGGATGCTCCAGAAAAGTCCTCATAAAGTCAATGAATGCCAAAGGACTGGACCTAACCCTCAATGAGAAACCACAGCCCCACTCTGCAGCCCGACAAAACCCAAAGAAGTGACATAACCTAATAATCATGGGATGGTTTGGGTTGGAAGAGACCTCAAAGCTCATCCAGTTCCACCCCCTGCCATGGGCAGGGACACCTCCCACTGGATCAGGGGCTCCAAGCCCCATCCAACCTGGCCTTGAACCCCTCCAGGGATGGGGCAACCTGGGTCAGGGCCTCCCCACCGTCACAGTAAAATATTTCTTCCCAAGATCTCATCTCAATCTCCCCTCTTTCGGCTTTAAACTGTTCTCCCTCACCCTATCCCTGCATTCCCTGATCAAGAGCCCCTCTCCAACTTTCCTGTAAGCCCAGGGTGTTTTAAGTCTCACTGAATTCATACATTTCCAACTCGGTTTTGTACTACTCCTGCATTATAAGGTCAGTTCACAGCACCACTGATTGAATTCCCACTTTGCCTGTAATCAGAAGGGCAGAGAGCAGAGTGGAATCCCTGGAACTGCCTCAGTAAGGAAAAGCTCAGAAAGAACCGATTGCAAATGTTAGAATTGCATTAAGTCTGGATTAATATAATGAAATCAGAACCTTGTTACTGCACATGCACCTCCATTCACAAGAAACGTTACACACCCCACCTGCAAGGGCTGGTGCTGAGCAGCAGTCGCAGTGACCTGTCCTGGCAGGAGCACATCTGACCTGGCTGCTCGCTGTGCCGTGCTATTCAAACCTGAACACTGTCGCTGCTGCAGAGTCAGACAGGATGCAGAATTTCTGATTTCAGTATTACATGTAATGCAGAAAACCAACAAATCGTCCTCAGTATCTTCCCCGCTACCTTACTCTAGTACTGCTGACATCTGGGTTCCTGATGATGCTACAGTTGGAAATAGATTCGTTTCACCAAAGAAATCAAACATTGCTTCCAGCAATCCCCTCCATGCCAATGTGTTAAAATGCAAGAGAACTTTTTTCAGAAGATGGTTTTAACACACTAATTAACATTTAAAACAATGTGTGCTGGTGCTCTGTCATGCTAGAAAACATAGCTGCAAGACAACACACCCAACCAATTGAGAAACAGGACAGCATCAGTCTCTCCGTGAAGGTGGGAACCACGACACCAACACAAGGTCCCCAGCCTGGATCTGCAGGGAAAGGGTATGGAGACATTCAAACAACGTGTAAGCCTTCCTAAAGCTGCAAAATTGATGTTAGGAGGCAACTCTGTAGCCATGTTCGCTCCGATTCCAGCTCAGTCAACAGCTGCTGAAGAAATACCTGATCATGCTCAGAACAAAGGTAAACACGGCTCAAGCACACACTGCCCGGAGGTGCCAGGGACTGCGGTTCCCTCCGCTGACGGCTCCCTGCACCGCAGGCTGCCCCTTCAGGCGTGCAGGATGGAGAAGTGGCAGGATGATGTATCGCAGGTGCTGCATAAGCACACGGAAACAAAGACCCACAGATCCAGCCAGGTGCGCAACTCCCATTTGGGTTAGCAAAGGAAACACTCTGTCATTTTTCTCCAAGGGAATGAGGCTTGGCTGTGCTCTCTTTCCACATTAAAAGCACACTGGACCATGAACTCCTCCTGGTAAGTTTTACACATCAAGCAGAGCAAGTTAAAGAACCTGGTAAGCACAAGATTCGTAAGAATGTTCTGTTCTGAGGTAAAACCAATCAGTAACCCAAACCAGACCAAAATGGAAATAAAACCTTACAGGGAATACATTAAGCAAGAGATTTCATACACGAGGTCCTTCTGGGGGAAGCAGCTCAGAAACAAGGCAGAAATAAAAAAGGGAAGCAGTAATCATAGAATTGCAAAAAGGTAGGGCACATTTTACCCCCAGCAACTTCTCCTCCAGAACACACAGGCAGAGCACCCAAATAAAAGACCAAGCACTTTTTTTTCAGCTGCATCCCAAGAAGAATGCTTTAAAGGAATTTGGGATATTTATTTATATGAGGCACGAGCTCGGGAAGGACTGGGCACAGCTGGTGCCTCTGTGTAAGCCTGCTTCTAAAAGTAGTCCTGGAGTTAACAGCAGGTCAGGTATTTTACCAGAAGGTTCTTGGTCATTACTGAACATCACACGGAGTAAAGAAGGGAAACTTGAGTTCCATTCATTTTGCACAGCAAGTTCTGTCACCCTGGAGATCATAGACAGAGCGAAAGTGGAATAGAATCACTGCTGCTATTGATCCACTGCTAAATCCAAGTTTCCTCTCTGCTTTGCCTCCTCCTTGCCTATCCCTGCAGCCCTCGCAAGCAGCCAGACACTCCATTCCCTTGCACTCCTGTTAACCCTTGCCTTCCACACCAGCTCCAAGGCAGACCCTGTGCCAGCCTCCCACTGCTTCTGCACAGCGAGGCCTGGCACTGCCTCGCAGACAGAGGAATTTTAACATAATTCAATTATCCTGTGCTGCTGTATTAGAAGGGCATGCAGCCTCGCTCTTCTGGCTGACAAGAACCACGGCTGCCCAATCCCAGAGACGGAACCTGCTGGCAAAAAGCATGTGCAGTGCAACAATCTGATGGTTTACAATCCTATTACAAAATACACATGCACTGACCATCAAGTCTGTCCCTTTCTTTCCTGTGGAAATGGGTCTCTGGAGATTTTTGAAAGCAATCAATTATTTAACTTTATTACAAGGACTTTACAGAGTTCAGTATGGCACCCCAAACCATTTGATCTTCCACAACAGCCAAAGCAGGCAGCAAACATGTGAGAAAAAACATCCCAAGGGATCTCTGCTGGGACAGGCACCTGGAACCAAACAGTTTCTTGGTCCCTCCTTCAGCCCAGGTATTCCAGGACTCGTCTGTTGAAATCCCTGACCTTTTCAGCACTAATTTTCCAATAACTTGCTCAAACTCTCTCAACTCAACCACACAAGCATACAATACTATCAGAAAACCCATATTAACTTGGTCCACTGTGGAACACAGCTAAACACACGTGTGAATGGCACTGCATTGGTTTTATTTTATGTGTCTTTACACAATGGAAGATGTTGGAATGCAAGTTGTTACACATTTTGCACAAGATACATTGACAACGTCACTGGCTCGGTTTGCCTCATAAAACTGTTTTGGAAGGTTTTTCCATTTACTCCTACGAACAGCAACTTCTACAGCAGAGTAGAAATGAAACTATTAACAAACTAGAAACACGTCAGAAAATCCAAACCGGACTTCTGGAATTTTAAAAATACACAAGCCTCATGGACAATACAAGTTTCTTGTGGGTTTGTTGTTTTTTTGGTTGTTTTTTTTTTTTTGGACAGTGAGACAGAAGTCAGACTTTCAGTGATTTTTAATACCTGAAGAGATACATAAATACCTGTGGAAGCAAGATGAACCAATCCCATTTCCCTACCTTTTTAATATATTCCATTCCTGCCTCGGGAACAAGGACCTGCCTGCAGGATCCCATTTTGCAACTTGAAGCTGGTGGCAGGAAGGAATCATGAGCTGGCACAACACAGAGCTGAAAACAACCATGCCCATGCAAATTCCTGACTGTTACTTTATCTCTCTGCCTTCAATCAAGTGAAAACACTTTTGAAAATTCAATAAGCACACCATGTAGAATTGAAACACATTAAAATGAATTTGAAAAAGGCCAATTTCTGAATGATTTGTGTGTATGAACATCAGCAGCCTGTTCAAACAATAATTTGTTCACAAATAATTTTACTTTTTTAATAGAAAAAAGAAGACTCTGTCTAGACTAAAAAAGATTGTTATAAAATAGCATAAAAGCATAGGAGCATGTGTCATTATACTGAGGCATATTTTACTCCTACTAAAACACTTAACACAAGATCACAAAATGAAAGATCTGTCTTTTAAAAGATGCATCCTGGTCTCCAAAGCAGCAGAGGTTCTATCAGACAGACAGGATGCCACACAGAAAAAGTCTCAATAAAAAACAGCAAGCAAGGTGGAAACTGAGGCTCTGAGCAACCTGATCCAGTGGGAGGTGTCCCTGCCCATGGCAGAGAGGTTGGAACTGGATGGGATTTAAGGTCCCTTCCAACCCAAACCATTCTATGATTCTATGATTAAACTGCATAAAAACTGGCTAAGCCAGGCAACCAATTGTCTTAAAAAAATACAAAACAGACTGGAGAAGTTAAAAATGAACCCTAGATGTTTCACATCCTAACATAATTTAGTCATAACATAACAGTCACTGGAGTTATTTATAAATGTAGAGGAACAAACGTTTCAGAGAGGATCAGAGACAACACATTCAATAGCTGAATCCATATTTCACTCTACGCGTTGTAACTCACTCCTTATTCAGTGTCAGTGCAAACTGCTGTCCCTGCCGATGTTCCATCACAGATAGCAGCAGCAACGCTGTGGGAGACAGACTTGGAGCCTGTCTGCTCAGTGGTCTGTGGTCCTGTGTTCTTCTCTGTGTAGTTAACAAAACTACTTGAATTTAGTTCCATACGTGTATTTGTGCCTCATGTCAAATTAAAACCACATACTTGGCATTGCTGAGAAAAGCAAAGAGTGATCTTCACCTCAGAAAATCACCAGCTGGGAAGAAATCTTAGCATAAAGAGTAAGTTTCACTTGCATTTAACACTACATTAACTGGAAGCTATTGTACCAGTACAGCTCAGCTTTTAATTGCTATGCAATGAACTTTCTTGAACCCAATTGTGACAGAAAGGTATTATTCCAATACTTGGTACGTCACACCATACAGAATAAAGAAAAGGGTAACATCTTGAACAAAACAACACAGCTAGACTTCCTATTTTCCACTATTTCAAGTCAGGTGGATTTGCTACAATTGGGGGACTAGTCCCTAAAATTAAAGTGCTTTTCAGAGCATTGGCACCCAAAATCTTGACCATGAGAGACAACTACAAGTAAAACCTGTTGTCGCTATACATAACATAGCAGCAGTACAGACACCAACACATGAACTTGTTAAGGGTCTGATTTTTGATACTACCTTGAGCATCGCGTGGTTTAACAGTGCATCGTCCCCCCTACCTCCAGGGTACAATCAAATGCTTTGGATTCACTCAGTATCATTGGAGGAGGTTCTGGGCGCCTCGTCTGCATGATCTTCTGTTTGGGATTTTTTATTTCCTCTTCCTCTTCTGTTTCACTTTCACAGACATGGACAACCACACTGGGAGTTGATTCCGTTCCTGCGTGAAGCTCATACTTTTCCCCTAAGGAGCAGCAAACAAAAGCCATGATAAGAACATCCCCAAGGAAAAGTGTTAAGCCGCTTTATCTCAAAAACTCCTGAATATCTGCAGTAAGACAACCAAATATTCATTTATCTTTAATTTACTCAACTTCAATGCTTCACCAGAATTGTTAAATGTTTTAGAACAGTCCCTGTACCTGTTACATTCTACTTTGGATACAATCGATCTTTAATTAATTTTTGAAGGAAGGGAGGGATGTAAAAAGCTATGGTGAAACGCTGAGGATATCAGAAGACAAGCAGTACATTTTTAAATGACATAATTTACACAGTATATTTGTATGACACTTGTAAAGTAAAAGCTACAGAAGCATTTGAAATTGTTAAGCCTCCTCATTGCCTGCTCTTCACAGAAAGCAAACGGCATGTTTCCTGGGAAGTTTCATGAAGCTGAACAACTAAACACAAGAAGTACACGTTAGCATCCTTAATCACCACCTGCAAGAGATCGAACTTTTCATCCCTCCTCTTGTTTGTTCCTCAATATTGAGACTGTGACAAAATTCAATGAATCATGGAATGGTTTGGGTTGGAAGGGACCTCAAAGCCCAGTTCCAACCCCTGCCATGGGCAGGGACACCTCCCACTGGATCTGGTTGCTCCAAGCCCCATCCAACCTGGTCTCCAACGCATCCAGGGCTGAGGCAGACACAAGTTCCCTGGGGAACTTGGGCCAGGACCTCCCCACCCTCACAGGAAAACATTTCTTCCCAAGATCTCATCTCAATGTCCTCTCTTTCAGCTTAAAACCCCACCCCCTTGCTCTATCTCTGCACAGATGTAATGTACTAGAACCACATCACCCAACTCCGTGCTATACTTTCAATCAGTTAACAGATTAATTAAAAAAAGTGATGATCATTTTATTCAATTAGGAAACAACACCTAAGCGAGATTGTTTCTTCTCACAGAAAGAAGCTAAATAGACAAACCCCCTCAATAAGTATTTTTGAAGTTGAGCAGCACTACAAAAGCAGGTTAATATTCCTACCTGGTCCCAGCTTGGAGACAGCACAAAGCAAGTCATAGTTTATCAGGGGAGTTGCATCTTCACTCTGTTTCCACCCAACTGGTGGAGACGCAGGGGGTGAAATCAAGAACTGTTTAACAGGTTGTGGAGGGAGGAGGTAGGACTTGTCACTTATTTCACCAGATGCCTGCAGACAAAAGCCAGGAGGTATAGAATAAGATGACAAATACTAGTGCTCTTTTTGTTTAGTCTCTTTTCCCAACAATGCATGCCCACTCTCTGCTTTAACAATACCCCATTCAGCCTAGCTTAAAGAATAAAAGCAGTACAGCTTCTGTCAGTGCTTGGTGTGACACCTCAGAGACACGATGCAGGGAAGAACTGGCCCCTCTAAGGGCTGACAACATCGCTGTATGCGACACATCAAAACTGCTTCTCCAAGAACATGCCTGTGAAGCACCTACTACAAAGAGACCTTTGGATCCGCCTGTTTCCTTTCAGCACATTTTTGTTTCCGTATGGGGGAGGAAGGTGGCTTTGTCACTCCACAGATTGTTCCAAACCAACCACAATTCTGTAAGCTCGAGCTGAAAAGCAAACCTGTCCTCTAAAGCACGAATTCCTCACTGAGTGAAAATAATACATATTGGTGCAGAAAAATGATGTTGAAGGTAACTTTGGATATTCACCACCAATGAAACTGGCACGGAACAAAGAGGAAACAAGGGCACGCGTACAACATCTCAATGTTCTGTAATACCTGTGCAAAGTACAGCTTCAGCTTTTTCCCACTGAAGTCGGTTTCATGCAGTTCTATCCGAGCTCTTGCTGCTGCCTCTGGATTGCTGAAGTTTATCCTTACTCTTCTAAAGCTTTTAAACAACTGGAATGTAACTCGATCATCGTAGACCGTGAAAAGTGCTTCAAACCTTTCCTAGAGACAAAGTACAAAGATGCTCCAAACACAAAATGAACATTTTCACTCAATGGTAACACATTTTCCTTTCACTTTCCTCTCTTCCTTCCTTAATTCCCTTCTAAACCTGCATGTTCCCATGGTCCCTCAGTTGCCCCAACTCATAAACCTACATCCAGTGCAGTACAGCTTTGACTCACTGTTCAAATCTGAATTCCCAGAGCACCTGGATGTCAACAAGCCTAGGGAACTCCTAACACAACCTGCCACCTAGCGCCAGTTACTCTGAAGTGCCAACAAAAGCACTGGAACTTCTAACATCAGCATCTCCAAAACCACTACACTTATCAGTTACTTTTTGCTTTGTTTTGAAATTCAATCTGTTTTAATTTACCAGCTCTCTGACCTACGAGAGATCCAATTCGCAGAACTGTGTTTCCCCTGGTGTAAACACACAAAGAAATCTCCTGGTGAAAATTTTCATTCACTGGAAAAACCCAGATTAAAGAGATGGAAACTATGCAAGCAACCTCTTTTCCATTTTATTTACTATGTTCCGATAATAGATAAGGGCAAATCAAGCAGGAAAGGAATGCTTTTTCATTAAGAACTCTTTCCAATGACAACAGTCAACTTGCTGAATTCCAATGGACACTGATTTCCCTACAAAAATCCTGTTGATGCCTTCATTCTTTTAAGATAAATTACAGGACAAGGGGCTTTCATTTTAAACAGGGCGGAAGGAATTCTTCAGATGATGCCCATTTTAGTTTTAACAAAAATATTATTTTCTTGCACAATTCTCTCCAATCTGTATGACACAAAGGTCTTTATCAAATCACAAAAACTGTTCCCTGCACACTGGTCAAATCCTCTACTTGACAAATACAAAATTGCAATCCAGTGGATCAACCCCGCCACTGACAGTGATGAAGACAGCATTCCAATCACAGTATTGCCCTCAACAAGGTGAATGTTTGAGAAAGAAACAGTAAATATTTTTACTCTATCTGAATTTTATACCTTTTGCTGTTTGAACTAAACTTGAACACTTTTATATGCTATGTAGAAAACAATATTAAAAGCTGTATGCCAACTCTGACTCCTTACAGTTTTTCTGTAAACACATCAGGTATTTGACCTACAAGGTGGTTTCAACAAAAGTGCAAACTGACCACGTTAAATTCAAGTACTTAACAGTCAGTTCAACAAGAACTGTTAATGTTTAAGGGTTGCTTCAACAAATCAATTGTAGAAAAAGAAATACAGCCAGAAAATGTCATAAAAATGGATGTAAGAATCAGGGCAGCAATAGAATCTGAGCAAAATGCTTCATAAGAATTCAATATATAGATCTCAAATCAACAGCATTCTTTTAGCTTCTTCTCATCAGAACATTAATCATTACTCACTTATGTGAAGTTTCACAAATGAAGAAGCTGAGCAAAAACTATTTGTACTTGCATCTGGAACGAGGCAATCTATTTTTGACAGCAGTGACTATTACAAACGTCAGGGAAGAGGCAGGCTGATTCTGACAGTCTGTTTCCAAGTGCTGCGAGCTCTGCTACCACTACCAAGTGAACTAAAGGAACGTTGAGCAGCAACCCCATGTGGGTCACCACGAAAACCACCCCACTCCAAAAAAAAAACCCACAAAAAACCCCTCAAATCAACAAAAATTTTCAGATGGCTTTCTGTTCCTGCACAGAGAGCACCCTTTCCATTTGTGTTGTGAACTGTTCGCTGTGTGTTCAGCCTTTAAAAGAAGGTGTAGGCAGAAGTAAATCAAGCCATTGGAATGTGTGTCCAGTGGCTGACCAAGCTGAGTTTCATACAACAGATAAAAGCCATATAATTTATTGAAGCGTCTCTCTTTCTCCCAGCAACAGGAAACAGTCTGCATTGTAAACATTAATGGGTACTACATATAGTTCTGATCTATTCTAAACTAATGTCTTGGCTAGGACAATCGGCCTAGGTGAGCCCACTGACAGTATGATCAGTACACTTTACAAACTATATTTGAAATGAAAAATCTAGCATTTTAAATTTGTGGTTAAATTTACAAGTGGTTTAATGTGGCAACTATCGCAGTGTTGTTAGAGAAAAAGCTAGCACCCCTTCCTGGATACACCTTGTATGCATGGAAATACTTTCCTAGAGAAAAGCAAATGCGCATTAAAACGACAAATCACATTTAGAACAATTCAGCAGGGAAACATTTCCCTTGCACAGTTTCTATATCACACACACTGAATTATGGGGCACTGTTTCTGGAGCATCGCAATTAAATCAGTTCAGTGTGCTATTTAATGTTCCACTGATTAACTGATGCTTCATTACCTTCTTCCAGGGGTGGTAACCACCCAAAGAAAAGAAACCGAGTGCTCCTCGCTCACTTCTTCTAAACTAGAAGCTGATCTAGTCAAAACAGTAACAATTTAAATTAGTCATCAGAGAGTTAAAGATTTATCTGGAAAGGGAGACTTCATCTTGAATGTTTTTTACATCAGATGACATCCAATTTACATACTCTCATGCACTGCCTGCCTTGTTTTACAGTAAAACAGCACTTGTACAAGGCTAGGAATTAACTCTTCTGCTGACGCATAGAGGCTAGCAACACGTCATGCTATATGATGAAAAACATTTAACACCAGGCATATAAAACATAGAAAAATTTAGGCTGTAAGGGACCTTCAAGATCATTCAGTTCCACCCCCCTGCCATGGGCAGGGACACCTCCCACTGGATCGGGCTGCCCAAGCCCCATCCAACCTGGCCTTGAACACCCCCAGGGATGGGGCAGCTATAATTTCCATGGGCAACCTGTTCCAGAGCCTCACCACTCTCATCGTGAATAAATTCCTCCCTATGCCTAGTCTAAATCTGCCCCTCTGAAGTTTACTGCCCCTAGTCCTATCACCACAAGCCTTTGTAAACACTCCCTCCCCAGCATTCTTGTAGCCCCTTCAGGTACTAGAAGCTGCTCTAAGGTCTCCTCGCAGCCTTCTCTTCTCCAGGCTGAACAACCCCAACTCTCTCAGCCTGTATTTGTATGGGAGGTGCTCCAGCTTTCAGATCATCCTTGTAGCCTCCTCTGGACCTGATCCAACAGATCCCTAACAGCTAATGAACTGTAGCTCACTCCCTCTTTAAAATATGGCAAAGAAAAAATAAGGCACTGCATCTGCAAAACAGCCACTAAAGCCTCAGTAGTCTTTCCTGGTGCCTGCCTTCCGTACCTGTAGGAATACAATTCTAACAAGCCCCAAGAACAATGGCTCTCGTTCTGTAGCACTGTCCACCCCATCCAAAAGGATGTTCACTATAAGTTTCTTCACAAACTGATCACGTGGCAGTGTATGCACATTCTTAACTGGTCACTGTTCTTTTTAATGTACTACATCCATATGTTAAGAGCACTCACTTTTTTTCAGCTCACAGTAAATATTTGAAAGGCTGAATTAAATTTAAGTACAGAATTTATAACTTTGAGGCACAGAGCAGCTTGCAGTCCCCATCTGAAAACTAAAACTGAAGAAACTCGAGATCAAAGCTTTCCTCTCAGCTCCTCCTATTTCCTCTCACTTGTGTAGTGTACGTAATTATTCCTGATGCTCTTGAAAGGAAAGCACAGATTTGACTGAATACAAAAGTTGGAATAAAATAAATCTTCTCTGGCCTGCTAAGGTCTTTATAAGCCACTTACAAGGTGTTCTATTCAAAACACTGCAAGTTTATAAAGCTCTTCTAACAAAATCCTTGTCTTGAAATAAAGCATTCACATTTGCTTTCAGATTTTATTTAAATCTGCCCTTGGATTTGGTACCTTGAATAAAGAGGAGAAAGCTTTTCATGGGAGACGGCCTATATATCAACAGTATCAAATGCCAGAAAAGGGTAGTAGTATCTGCTCTTCATACTCATTCTGACCTGAGCTTCCCAGGTAAATACTTAGGTTTGGTTTCCCCACTCCAATTATAACATGCAGCAACACACTACAAATCCAGACAAAAGTGTTCAAGGGCTGCATCTACCCTTGCAACACCATACCCCAAATACGCTTCTCACCTTACCTTTTCTTCCTGTACCTCAAACACAGCTTCATGAACACTGCAAGCAAACAGTGAGGTAGGCAAGTCACTTAAATCCATCATTTCTTCCAAATCATCTTCATTTTCTCCAAAAATCATCTGTTCTTCCTCTTCTTGGTCGCTGCTGTAGAGGTCTGACTGGCTGTCGCTCCAGGACTTCATAGTGTCCCGCAGCATCATTCACGCAAGGCAACTCCTCTTTATGCTCTGGTTTCTCGTAGTGGTCTGCATTCCAAACATCAAAACCAAAACAGAATGTGAAGATACTGCATTTCCTGCCTTTGAGTGTTCTTTAAGGCAAATAATTTTACAAAAAAGAATAGAACTCAACATAAAACTCATTCTCTCATCCACAAAACAGAAGCGCCGTATCCCATTTCTGCAAATGCGATAAAGACATCACTATTCCATCTACAGGAAGGAAGATAAAGTCACTCAGTCAAGTAAATGAAATTCCTCCTCCCTTCACTCTGACACAAATCAGGAACTACAGTACTGTTCTAGAAGCTTTTCATGATAACACACTTCTCAGTTAACAGCATTTTCTTATTTAGTAACTGAAAAGCACTTCCCAAGCAATCAGAATTCTTTCCTGGTACATGAAGAAATATCTGCATTTCACCAGTGGGAACACATGTATGCAGCACAGTTAAACCATCTGCCAAAAGCCTCTCTGAGACAGGGTGTAAACCTAATTTTTTTGTGCTCACAGATTCATGCAAGAAAGGAAGGGAATTTTGGGCTAATCAATCCAACATGGAACAGAACAGACACCTGCAACGGGGAGCCAGGTCAACAATGCAATTAAGGACAGGTCTTTGCCAAATCAGCTTGGAAACTGAAGAGGGATCAATATCAACTGAAATGTTCGTGAACATGCCAGCACCTCCAACATCACAGAATACCACAAGCACTGTAAGAGAGGATGAGAAGGAAAGAGAAAGCCACAATATCTATCTTCCTTTACAATTTAATTCATATAACATTAAATGATTCAAGTAACCTGTGAAGCAGACAATGATAAAGTGATGGCTGCAAGAGCACGATGTCTATCACCACGCATGAACTGGGCAATAGTCACAAGCGACACTGGCTGGCACCTTAACATGAAAGAAGCTAAACTTGCAGTCCCTACATCTTTAGTCTTCTGAGTCTTGATGCGTTTCACCCAGTTCTATTGTGAAACCAGGTGATCAACAAGTGCCACTGCCCACCTGTGTATTCTCACCTTCCAAATGCACATGGATTAAAACACACCACCAAGGCGCAGCTGGTCAAAGACACCCCCACTGTCTTCATGTATTATTTTGGATGACTTCATCACATTGTAACATTTAACTAGAGCAACAAGATGTTTTACTGCAAGATACACTCTGTAAAAATGCTCTGTAAAAAGAATTAGCTCTCAAATGATGTGTATAAATGATAACAGGGAGCTGGGGCAGTTTAAATGTCCCTGTGAAGGAAATTACATTTTTTCTCAACTAGTAACAAAAATTGAATTGCCAGAAACCATCTTTTAGAGAGCAAGAGTAGAAACTTGCAGGCTATTAAACTGCAGAAGACAATAAGGTTATTTCCTTAAATTCCTACAAACTATCTGCAGGGAAAGGGATTTAATAGAAGGAATCTTAGTCAAAGTTAAGGAAACATTTCAGCAATAGGATCAACAGTTCTGTAGACCTTACAGTACAGCATTTCTTGCTAGCATAAAAACAACATCTGAAAAGCTTCTATAAGCAGCACTGAACTATAAAAGCCACTTCAATTATGTTTTCTTTTAAAATACAAATGCATCACAGTTTTAATTTTTTAAATCATAACGCTACATGGATACTTGCAGTTCTCACACAGATTACTTGCTTTTCTTGACTTCACCCAAAGCAGTACCAAAACACCCTGGTTACTCAGCGGTGCAGGAATGTGTAACAGCTTCCCTGACATAAGGGTAAGATGGGTAAGAATGATGCATAAATGTTAATTAAGCAGCACTGCTGGAGACAGCACCATGAGAAGTGATATTTTAACAGGCTGGGTAGGACTGTTTTACTGTGCAATTATCAGAAAGCAAGAAGAAGAAAAAAAAACTTGTATGATACTCAGAAAAAACACTTCCAGTTTGATAGGCACACTGACGTGATTGAAACCAGATGATATTTTAAGTCTCTTGTAACCCAAACCATTCCAGGATTCTATGATTATTGGTGCAACAGCCAAACTGCTCGGCTTCAGCTTCCTCTAGGCAAAACGGGAATTACTTCTCCTAGCTCCTTGGAAAGGTGAGAAATACCTATTTATAAGACAGTTATAAATGAAAACATACATACACTAGTTACTTATTGTAATCAGCTCAATCTCACTGCAATAATTCAGAATCATAAGCAAGTTCTTTGTGTAGACAGCTGACAGTTCTTGTTAGGAAGCATCCTGATCACTCACTCTCTTAGATTTTGGATTAAACGGCCTTACACAGTGCAACTAAAAGGATCCCAAGAACAAAAGCCACTTGGATAAAAGACCATTCACCCAGTCATTTGTTCTTCTGAAAATTAATACCTACTTATCATTTAAATACCAGGTGACAGGAACCTCTGAAGCACTGAAAAACAAACTCTTCAACCGAAAATTCACGATGAGAGTAGGGAAGCCCTGGCCCAGGCTGCCCAGAGCAGGGGTGGCTGCCCCATCCCTGGAGGGGTTCAAGGCCAGGTTGGATGGGGCTTGGAGCCCCTGATCCAGTGGGAGGTGTCCCTGCCATGGCAGGAGTGGGACTGGATAGGTTTTGAGGTCCCTTCCAACCCAAACCGTTCTAGGACTCTATGAAACACAGTTTAAGCTCTCCTGAAACGCAAGCGAACTGTGAAAACGCAGCATTTGCCCCTGAAAGCTTCAGTTCTTCCTCGCAGCCCGGGTACAGGCAGCCCTGGTATTTTAACTTTCCCTCCTCTGGAGCTGCTCTCCGGGCACGGCTGGAACACAAGCAGCTCACCAAGCTTATCCCAGTCTTCCTGAAATCCCTGAATACTCACGGGGAGCGGGAATGGCACGGCAATTCCGACACAAAAGAGCCAGATTTCACAAACCGGGGCTCAGAGCCACGGACACCAGGTCTACCCAGGGGGGTGGGGAGGCGGGGGAAACCAGGACGGCAACAGCAGGGACCGACCCCAAACCCAGGGTTAATGAGGGACGGGACGAGGGCTTTCGGCCCATCGCGCCGGAGCCTACGGGGGAGCTCACCGTGTCCTCGGCGGGGACCCCTCAGCGGCGGCGGCGACGGGAGCGCGCACCCCGCGACCGGCTGAGGGCGGCGGCGCGAACGCGCCTGCGCGCGCCCCATCGCCTCAGGGCGGGGAAGGGGAGGGGGCGGTGAGGAGGGGGGGAATCTGCGCATGCGCCGCCCTCCCGCCTCGGCATCGCCCGCGGGGCATGGAGTCCCGGATGGAGGGGGATTGGAGTGGGAGGGGGGGAAAAGACCCGGATGAAGGGGATGCGTGGGGGCTCTGCGCATGCGTCATCCCCGCCCCTCCGTGCGGCTCCGAGGGGGAGGGAGGGGGAGCGGAGACCCGGATGGGGAGGAGTCTGCGCATGCGCCGCAGCGTCGCCTCCTGGGGGCTGAGGAGCTGTGCGCGCGAACCTCCGGTCGCCTGCGGGCGTCGGGGCGCTCTGCGCATGCGCCGCCCTCGCGCTGAGGCGGCCCCCGCCCCGCCTCCCCGCCATTTTCATAGAAATATGGAATCATAGGATGTGCCGGGGTGGAAGGGAGTTCAAAGGCCATCCAGTCCCACACCCTGTTATGGGGAGGGACACCTCCCACTGGATCAGGGGCTCCAAGTCCCATCCAACCTGGCCTTGAACACCCCCAGGGATGGGGCAGCCACCACTGCTCTGGGCAACCAGGGCCAGGGCCTCCCCACCTTCATGGTGAAGAAATTCCTCCTTCTGACTAGTCTAAATCTGCCCCTCTCCATTTTAAAGCCATTGCCCCTCGCCCCATCACTCCATGCCTTTGTAAACAGACACTCGCCAGCTTTCCTGGAGCCCCTTTCAGGTACTGGAAGCTGCTCTGAGGTCTCCCTGGAGCCTTCTCGAAGTCTCACAGCCTGTTCTCGTATGGGAGGTGCTCCAGCCCTTGGCTCATCCTTGTAGCCTCTTCTGGACCCGTTCCAACAGCTCCATATCCTTCTTACACTGAGGATTCCAGAACTGAACACAGATGAGGTCACCCCAGTAATACAGAGGCAGAATCACAGAATCACCAGGTTGGAAGAGACCCACTGGATCGTCGAGTCCAACCATTCCCACCAATCCCTAAATCATGTCCCTAAGTACCTCATCCACCCTCACCTTAAACACCTCCAGGGACGGTGACTCAACCACCTCCCTGGGCAGAATCTCCTCCCTTGATCTGCTGGCCACGCTTCTTTTGATGCAGCCCAGGACACAATTGGTTTCTGGGCTGCAAGAGCACATTGCCAGCTCATGTCGAGCTTCTCATCAACCAGCACCCCAAGTCCTTCTCTGCAGGGCTGCTCCCAATCACATCATCCCCCATCATATACTGAAATCGGGGATTGCCCTGACCCAGGTGTAGGACCTTGCCCTTGGCCTTGTTGAACCCCATGAGGTTCTCACAGCCCCACTTCTCCAGCCTGTGTGGGTCCCTCTGGATGACGTCCCGTCCTTCTGGTGTAGCAATTGTACCTCTCGGCTTGGTGTCATCTGCAGACTTGCTGAGGGTGCACTCGATCTCACTGTAATATTGATGAAGATATTAAATAGCACCGGTCCTGGTACGGACCCCTGAGGGACACTATTTATCACGGATCTCCATCGGGACATCGAACCATTGATATTTTCAGCTGTTTTCAGGCTCATTCCGCCTGGGGGTCTCTACAGCAAAAGGCACAAAGCGCTGTGGGTAACCGAGTGGTGTGAAACATATCGATGTGAGGCGAGGGGCTCCCACTGCCTGCCTGGCCTGGAGGGCTGGATTTCCTGAGTTCAGAGGGATGGGAATTGATTCCAAAGCTGCACATTGCTCTTCCAACCCAAACCATTCCATGATTCTATGTTTTTAATTGAAGGAGACCTGAAGGAGGAGATGGCTGGATGCTGGTGAGACCTTGGATGCTCAAGCCAGAGTATCAGCTGTGGAGCTAGCACAGAGCACGGTGACTGTGCTTTGTGCTCTCTGAGAGGATTCCCACTGCCAAAGGCCCATGGATGCTCTGAGATAGTGGCTGGAGTCCATTGTTTTTCCTTTGCAGCTGGCCCTGGGTGGTGGACACGTTCAGGCAGTTGCCGGATGGGAGCAGTGATAGTGTGTGTCTCTTGGGAGTATATCATGGCTTAATCTGGCAATGAGATGATTTGAGACAGAGCTCATCTGAATTGCATGATTAACCACTGCTTGTGTATGTTGACATCTACAGAAAGCACAAACCAACATCTTTTTTTTTCTGGTGTTTTCCACAAAACTATTAAACGACACAGATGTTTAGTTCACCAGCTTTGTCCTTCCTTGGAAACCCAGAAGGCAGTTAGGATTTTTGACATAAACACCAAAATTTCTGAGGTTGAAATGCTTGGTGGTTTTTACCAGGCTTGTGATTTGTTTGCCCACAGCACAGATCTTTCCTGTGTAAGAAAACAGGGCATAGCAGAATTCACTTTCAGAAAGGCAAGATCAGTCTCACCTGTGCAGATCAGGGATTCTGCAATTTAGATGCAGTGCAATTTGAGGTGGCAATTGGTCCTTGCTGATTACCTCAGTCTTTCCTTCCTGCAATCACATGCTTTATTTATTTCATACCACATTTTTCCTCCCTGGCCAGCAGTATTTTCTGCTTTAATACTGCAAACTCCTAACATTTGTGTCCATGTCACATTTCAGATACTTTCTTTTTTTGTAATACTGTCTCTATTTATACCATGAATTTTGTAATACTACTGACATCTGGCTTGATTGTGGCATCCTCCTATTGGCACTTGACACAACTGTCTCAGATACAACACACTAACCCTTAAACCACGTACGTTAACAAATTATTGCCACATTCATCAGAAACTCTGGGGGCTTAGGTGTAATGCTTCCACAAGCTTTCAAGAAGTGCTGGCCAGTGTTGTTAAGACTTGTATCCAGGGGCCCGTACAAAGCAGTTTTAACACCAGCAAGGATAAGGCTGCTTGCTTTCTTTTTTCATTTGTGGTTTAGGACCCCAAGGGGTACATTTAATTAAGAGCAACCTGAGGGTTATCTTCTGCTTATCCCCAGGGACTGAAACCCATATGGTGAGCATTAATTAAGTTGGCAAGCATTCGATAAAGCTACGTTGTCAATATTCTAAGTTTATGACTGTGTTTCTCTAAAGGGCATTGTTAGGAGATGCACTGAAGCTGTCTGCTCTGGCAATCCAATACGTGATATCCTGTATCGGAAGGATGGTGTCTCCTACACCCAGCATTCCCAACTGGTGTGAGAGGTCGCCACTCTCTCAGAGAAGTGCACTGGTGCCCCAGTGTCATTATTCAGCCCTGCAAAAATCATGAGTCAGGCCACCAATAATGTAACAGCTCATCTTGTGCCTCTCTCCTCCTCTTAGGCCATACTGGGATCATATTTTCAATCTCATCTCTAAAATAATGGATGCTAGGGTATTTTATTTGAGGTCCTGTAAAACTAAGATTTTGAAGTAAATTTGCATAATTCCTAAAGCTGACACCAAATGCTTGGAGACTTCTGTAAGAAATGCAAGCATGCGTGATGCTGCAGCCCCAAACATCAGTTGTAGGGATCTGCTTTTCATTTACTGGTATCCTGTTAAAAAACCCAGTTCTTTGAATACTCATAGTATTTCTGGTAGTAAATTAAATTGTCTTAACTTCTCTCAAGATATTTATGGTCAATTAAAGCTATTCCAAGAGTATGGAGCAGGCCAGAATTCAATGGGTTTTACCACAATCTTTTATTAAGTTTCATTTCCAAAGGTCTCACCTGAAAGACAAATAGAATTAAACAGACATGCAACATTGCTTATGAAAATTAAGCAGTTATCTTCATAGTCCAATACTGTAAAGCTTGATTTATTTACACATTTAAATGTGAACAAGGGACTGGTGTGGGCAGATCGTTTTGTACATTCAGCCAACAGAGGTGCTGCATTCCACAGCGTTAAATTACAGGTAAGATACACACTGAGAATGCATTAAGTGCTCTGGTGCGTTGAGAAGCGACACAGTGTGGAAGTAACAGATGTCAGTTCACATTCGATAAAGCAGCCAGGAGATAAGAGCTGAGGAGCTGTACTACAGTTTAGTAAATGAAACAGCAGTCCGCTGATTTTTTGCGCAGAATTTTCCAGCTCCTGATGCTGAAAATGCTGCGCATTTGGAAATCTAAGCATACTTTGCTGCCTCTCTGGGATCAGCCCTGGGGGAACTGGAATTCTGACATACACATTAAAGTGCTGTATGCAGCAGGTTATTTTTCATGCTGCAAGGACTAGAATGCAGCACAGGGCTCCTCTCCTTTAAATCTTCATGTGCTGTTGAGCTGTGTTTGCTGCAATCGCAGGCAGGGACATTGTCACCTCATACCAACAAATACAGACTTTGGGGTACAAATAGCTTCCTGTTTGTGGTCTGTAAGCTCTGAACTAGAAGGGAAATACAGAGTTTATTTTGATCCTGAGCTGTACCCTCCCTTCTGTCAGACACCACAGAAGTCACACAGATGTCTGAGTTCAAGGGGCCCTTGGTTATGTCTTCTCAGCACCAAGGTGACAGAGAAGCTGTAAGACTGTGCTGAAGAGCAGCAATAACATCTTTTGCAAGCTTGAGAGGAAGAGCAAGAAAAAGGGAAGTACATAAACTACAAAAAACTCCCACATTTTAAAATTCAAGTATTGAACGTAGGCAGCAGGCAGGAGCGAGCTGCAGCCTGGCAGTTTGCAACCACTCTCACAGTGGCCAACACAGCCAAATGCAACCCTTAAAACATCAGTGCACTGAGTTGAGGCCCACAGCAAAAAGAAAACCTCGGGCTCAACTGATGGGGCACGACATCATCAAAAAAATTGTGATTTATGTGCTCAGAAAGACATCTTGGAGGCCTTTGTCTGGAACTTTCCATAAGCAAGTCTTGCTGCAGTTAAAGTGAACTGTCATTATTAAATAGAAGTATTCAAATGCACAGAAACTGTGTAGATAACACAAAGTTATAGAAAGCAGGACTCTAAAGGCAAGAGGCTTTGGAGGATAAAAAAAAGAAGGCCAAACCAGCAAAGCCTTGGTTATGGGTGGAGGAAATTTCAGCCAGAATGGAAGACAGCCCTGTGCCCACAGCTGAGGGCTCTCTGGGAGAGAGGAAGGTTGGACCAGTAATCAGGCAGTGCTTAGGCTGCAGGGCTCTGGAGAATCACAGAATTGGGCTGGAGAGCAGCCCAGAAAGAAGCACAAGCAGGGATTCAGTGTCTGAGCAGCGCTTTGCCCCTGGAGAAGTGCTCTGTGTCTGCCTCTCACGATGTCGGGTCCAAAGATGAGGAGAAAAAACCTGACCAGCATTTACCAGCTACAAAGTCTGAACAGCAACCAACTGCAGTTTTTAAATACTACTGAGAAATTCAGAACTGAGAAAATGACCTTCTGTTACACATAATAAGAGTCAACAGCAAAACACTGGGTACTTCTGATTAATTATTTTATACCACAGCAACATCTGCAATAATGAAACCCAGAGACTATCACCACGTAAAAAGTAGTTTGTAGCTATGCATGGTTTAGCACAGCTTGTTTTAAAACAGTATGTCTGGTTTCAGAACTAAAAGGTCAAAACAGCCACTGCCTCGTTGATTAAAAGGAAAGAGATAAGAAATGCCAGCATTCTTGTACCCTTCTCATTTAGCCTCCCCTGTACTACTTTGTTGTGTGGTGTTACCGAACAAAAGCTGCACATAAATTCACAAACATTCAACTACCAGGGATGCAAAGCCAAAGGTATTAAATCAGCATCACTGCCAAGTCCCACAATGTGCTGGCAGTATTAGCCCATTAACATTGTTATTTTACTTAAACATAAAAAGTATTGAGGGCAAAAGAAAAGGTTTCAGAAGCTGTACTGTACAGGGATGCTACTGATAAGATCTGAATTGTCAGACACGCCAAGTTGGTGAAGAAACTTCACATACTGGTAAACGTACTGCCACGAGGCATCCACTCTTTGTAGGGGGGAGAGGGAGAGTTATAATTTTTCTAAGCTGCACAAAAATGCCAAAGCAATCTCAATGATTTCCCAACTGAATTAATATTCGTAGCTGGCAAAACAAATGTATATGAAAGATGAATTCTGTTGTCATAGTTATACACAAGTCAGGGGAGTTGTTGGGATTTTTTGGTAGTGGGAACAGAAACAGGTGATGAGTCAATCAAAAAAAAAATGCAGAAAGCCACTATTGCAAGTCCAAGATCCTCTCAAACCCCTTGGTATCAGAGTAGCCACTTAAAAATGTGCAGAACACAAGCACTGTTCATTTCAAATCAAGTCTTCTAAGGCCCTGGGGACACTCCACCATGCACACAGTCCAAGACACACTGAACAGACTTAAAATTTCGTTTCCCAGCAAAACAATGGCTTTTTGAGAAGATAATATCACAGTGCCACCATTTATTGCATGTACCAGTGAATGCTGTATTTTGTCCTTTTCACTTGACAAATTCTCTCCCCCCCCATGTCTATTCTCCTTTTCTATCAGCTTCTTTCCATCTCTGGGAAGCTGGAAAGATAAATATCACAAGTACACAGTGCTCCATTTATTCTCAGTCCTGTGTGCTGGACCGTGCACACTATTTTCTTCTTTTTTTAAATAAATAAATGGTGAGGACACCACAGCCTACAACACCTGGACTGGGCTTTTAAACTAAGGAATGTTACACCTTTAAGCATTTAAGGCCACTAAATAAAGTTGGAAATCCTGCCTCAGGAAAAAAACCCCAAAAGTGATAGTTAGAACCTAATGAAGAAGTACAAAAAAATCACAGCAGATATCAGTCAGATTACTATTCTCTTTTTTTCTTGCTCTTGTATGTTACAGTGCTCCCCCTACACCATTAAATCCAACTCAAAGCTCCTGCTATGAAACCAGAAAACTGACAAATAATCTGTGTCCCAAGAGGCGGTGTAATCCAGTGATGCTACAAAACCAGTCACACACGGTGCGTGTGTTGCTACAGGATGTGCCCAAGATTCGTATTCTGGAGGAATGAAGTAGCTTGTTTACTCAAACCAATTATGCTGCTCTAAAGACACAGTCAATTGTCGTATTCGTGCTTGAAAACAATCACATTTTATTGCCATATTAAGGTAGTTCGGTGGTCACGCCAGAGACGTGAGGATTTACAGCTCTTCTGAAAATCCATCACAGTCTCTGTATGTGACAGATGAAATCCTGCTCTCCTCTCTCTGTGAGCAACTCCTGAAAACTTCTGTTCAGAGATAAACCCCCTCCCAGCAGGACTACAAACTGCACAGTCACTGCTCTTCATACAGCTCTACGTTTTCACAGCATCTGCTATCTCACCAGTTTCATATTGCCATGACACCGCACTCACCATTTAATGGATCCAGACAGCAGCCTTCAGTGAGAACTCTGATTTACTCCTTGCCAAGATGAATACTCTCAACTTCACAACTATAGAGTTGTTTATTTGAATAATCAGCCTTGAAAGTTAAATTTGAGATGAGCTTTAAAGTCATTGGTTTTACGCTTGCTTATATTTTAATGGGTAAATAAATAAAGGTCATACTTCTGACAATTTAAATCAGTCCTTAAAGGTCACTCACTCCTTTTTGCTGTGCTCCAGCACCCGGTAAGGTGGAGCAGAAACTCCTTTGGAACCATGTTGCTCCTGCACAATTGGCAATGTAGCTGGAGCATAAATTTCTGGCATGTTGTCATTGTTCTCTAGGGCACCGTAGGAAAAAGAAGCTTTAAGGTCAGGCTGAACTGCAATCCCTTTATCGTGCATGTTCTGCATGCCTGAAAAGAGCAAAGAAAGACATTAAATGCTTAGGAACAAAAGTGCAGTCTGTTAAATAAGCAAAGTGTGGAGGCTTGGGATTCACAATATGTGGCTCATCGGTTCCTCAAGTGCTAATTGAAAGCCATAATGTTTTCCTGCTTAGCATTAAAGCAGCTAATGGAGAAATGACCCTCAAGTGAATGAGGGATGGCAGTCAGTCATTTATCAAGTGCTGCGTATCTCTTATACAGCTCACCAGGAAGAGTTTAGCACTACTTCCCAAAGGAAATTTCTGCTCCCCTGGCCTCTGTCCCTTGCAGCACAACTCAGTCTTCCCCAGTCCTTGTTTCTTCCTGCTGGATGGACACCAAGACTGATCCCAAAGCACATGCTCCAAACTGGTTCACCTTCCCAGCAGCCAAGTGGACAAGGCTGCTCTGACAGTGTTTGACACAGAATCATGGAATCACTAGGTTGGAAAGGACCCACTGGATCATTGAGACCCCTCTGGTGTTGGAGGATCCAGCACAAGCTGCATCCGAGTGGGACATCACCTCTTCTCTGCTCCATGCAAAACCCATGTACCCCTCACAAGGGCCAAGCAAACAAGATAAAAAACAAGAAGACAACACAGCCCCCTGACCGATCCAGAAACTTAACAGAGATGAAAGCTGAAGTTTTCTTGCTAAGATTAAAAGAGAGATGGATAAACCACTGTGGTTTTACTGTTACCTGGCATAGCATCCATCGATATGTAAGGTTCAAATGGCACAGGTTTCTTCCTATTTCTTGTGATCAGGAAGACACCTAGGAATGCTATGAGGCACCTAAGAGAGAAGAGAAGATCTGCTGAGGCAGTTGTGATACTGAAGAGGATGTAGCGTTGCATGTTGCTTATTTCAAGTGCCTATCGGGTAGCACCATGAAGAATTCAGAATCGGAATTGAAAGAACTGTGAAGTCAGAATTACAGGGAACTGTCTCAGCTGAAAAACTCTCCTCAGCTATATTGAATTCCAACCAGCAATCGGAACAATCTCACCTTTTGTTTACAAATTCCCAGGGAAAAGTTTTCTTGTTGATTAATTAATTAACCTTGACTAACTAAAGGGGAGAGGAAGCATTTGGTTCTCTGATGGATTTCCAGGATTTAGCAGCCTGACCTTTGAAAGGCTTCCCATCGGTAAACACACTAACAACTGTTTATCCTGATTTTTACAGTGTGTTAACAGAGAAAGGCACAGCTCATAGCATTAATCTCCCCATTGTTTCCTTATGTACTAATCTGACAGACATTTCAGAATGTCCTCTGATTATGGAAAGCTGATCTCATTGAGATATTGTACTGGGAGTAAATACCAAGTTACACAGCAAATGTTTTACTGATCATATCTGCATCGTGTGAGTGCCCCTGCCCTAAAAAACAGGGCTGCACAAGTCCAGTCACAGTTCAGTGGAGGCTCACAACAAAACCTGAAATAGATCCCTCAGAGATGCCTTCTTTTGATTATTCTGCAATTGTCGATTCATAGAATCAATCATATAATCATGGAATGGTTTGGGTTGGAAGGGACCTCAAAGCCCACCTAGTTCCATCCCTCCCACTGGAGCAGGTTGCTCAAAGCCCCATCCAGCATGTGGCTTGAAAAACAGACCACACGCATCACCATCCAAGCCGATCTCCAGTCAGTAAGGGATTTAGTGTTTAACGTTGTACAATTAGGCATAACAGCATTACAGGATTCCTCCAGAGCATCCGTCATCGCTCAGACAGGATGCTGAGCTCTGTAAGCCAGCACCTGCTCGAACAGAAAAAGTGTGTTCAGTCTGTCATCTCCCAGACAGAACATACCTCCAACGTGGACAGACAGATGGATATTTTAAAAATTTTAGTCACATAAAGAAATACTTTCCGGTTTTCTATTAAGGAAACTTTAACCACTCACCCAAGGGCAAACATACATATATGGAGAACATCTTCACCAGTGAAGTCCAAGTAAAAAGTTGCTCCTTTAAAAAGAAATAATTAATGACATCTTTCTCACACAAGCTATATCTCCAGCACTAGTCCCTCTAGAAAACAAATGTCAGGTTCCTATTTTTATAGGCACCACTTTTGTTTTTTTAATGATCTTACAACAGAAAAAAGTGGACCGATTTATACTTGAACACAATTTATTGTCAAAACTTTTAGAATTTCACTATCAAAACAGTCGTATTGGCACAACTAATACAGACAATGGTAAATCTGTACAGCAGCACAGCAAACTCCTGATCCGAGACACCTGCACACAGCTCAAACCCACGAGATGACAAGTACCCTTGGCATCCAGGGTGTCAAGAGGAGAAGCCTTCTGGCTCCTACTCTTTACATTTCTAATTGAAGTAATGTAAATAAGCTGATGAACCCGAGAGCAGCATATGGCTTGGGACATGATACAAAATAAATTTTAGCCAAAGAGTAGCCCATGCTCTCATCAAAGAAGAGCATTAAAAGGCAACGTGTAATTCACAGGGGGAGCGACTGCCATCATATATCTAGAGAAGGACTGCTATTTACACCGATAGCAGCCACCACTGGCAGGCAGATGCACTTTCTCCAGTGCTGCGGTTGGGGTTTGGTTGGTTTTTTCCATAGTTTTGCTCACATGTCTAACTGCCAAGAACACAACTTTAAAAAGGTTGCTTGTCCAGTTGGAAGGCTAAGGGGGTTTTAAATGCTCATCTTTGTTCATGCAGACAAAGCTTTTCCTGCGTGGGCAAGGGCTGGAACTGCAGCAAACTGCTCAGAAAGAAAAGGGCCAATAAAGTTGTGAGCAGCCGCATCCTAGATATAATGCCAGCAAGGCTATGGGAAGACAAATGTAACCTCTGTACCGAGGAAGGAAATACATTTATAAGCTGTATCATATACTTCTTAACAAAATCCAGATAAAATGACACAAGGAGAAACGTTAGCTGTGTATTCCGGTTGCGCATCCAAGAGCATAAATCACCCTCCTTTCCTAAGCATTACTGTGGTGTGAGTAACACAGCCTCAAACGTTAAGTTCTGTCTACTTCAAACATGACAGAACTTAAACAATTTCAACAGGCTAACGGGATTATTTGCATTTTTGGAATGAAACAAAGCCAGCTGCAGAAGAGAGATGACAGGAAAATACAAGTCATCATCTGGCCGAGTATTCACCTTCCTTGTCTGCAACTGAGGACTGTTTATCCAAAGCTTTTGCACCACACTGTGCGTGGTTACCTGCTGTGATTGCCACTGTTGTGGACAGGATGTAGTTGATGCTGGCGATCTGGGATGAGTCGTACAGCTGGGAGGCTTGACCTAAAAATCTGGAGTGAAATAACAGACAACAGGGGTTGAGCTGGGAAGGACACTCGAATTCTACAGCATGGACTAGTACAGGCCTCTATTTTGGAAATGCTTTTCAAGTGATGCGTACATTTAAGAAATTTTATTCTCCTTTCACTAAACCTGCAGCAGCATCCCTTGAAATTAATATAAATGATAGAAGAGTGAGCCTTATAGCTGTATGAAAGGCAGTGAAATTACTGCCACTGACCAAGGTGAGAACACCACTCACATTTTGAATAGCTCTTTATCCCCACTGCTACCAGCTTTTTATGTTATTCTAAGTAAAGAGGAAAGGACAAGAGGCACACCATCACTACCTCTGGTTCTGCACTTCCATTTCATCCAATGCACAGATACTGTGTTCAATTTGCCACTGTTTCGTTCCTAATCTTGTTTTGCAAATACATGAACGATATATAAATTTGGCATTAAAACTACTTGGCAGCATCACTACACGGAAAAGCAAAGGACATCACTATCCCAGGCTCCCATGACATGGATTTGAGGACAGGTCATAGAAGAGAATGGATAATTCTTCTAAAATTTACTTGGTGTTCTTAGAATGGCTAACAAACAGCCCACTAATTACTGATCCCCTGAAACCAGCACAATTAGAGACAGAAAGAGAGTGAAGGTCTTACGTTGCCTGGAAGATTGCTGTAGCAATCATGCACACCAGCATGATATAAAAGATAGGGTAGTCAAGCTGTAAGTTCCCTTGTATGGAGACAACGATCATGCCAGCCACAGCCTTCACGGTCACAACAGTCATGGAACCTGTGAACATTTACCAAGATTCAGCTGGAGCACCGCTGTGCGCTCAGTGGACAGGAACGCTGCGTGTGTGCTCCACGCACGACTGGCAGCTGCAAACAAAACAGAGACCTACAAGCACTTGAACTCTCCTTTTCTCAGGCCAAACAAGGGATGCAAACCACATATTTCATCCCCACCTCTGCCAGTTTCATTCCCAACTTCACCAGAATGACCTTCAACAAATTGCTTCACCTTTCTGTACCATGCTTCTCTTGTCTACAGGACAAGAAGCATGTACTGGCTTGTTTAAGTGTTTAAAAAGTGTTATGGAAGGATAGAGGTTTTCATTTCCGTATCTGCTTGGCTAATAGAGCCAAGGCAGTTTTCAAAACAAGAATCAGAAAGGGCCGCTTCCTTTCCATTTCTTGAAAGCACAAGCTAGGGTGTTCAGAATCAGGACAGCTTTGTCTGTAATTCACACAGCCTCTGAGGCATCAGTTGCTGAAACCCAGCCCCAAACAGTTCACAAAAAGACAAAAGACAAGACACTGCCATTAACTGAAGCTGCATAAATAGTAAAAATTGAGGACTGCGACACAGACTCAACAGCACATCAGACTGCGTCACTGCCTTGCTATTATTCATACTTTATTAAAGTTTAATTGATTACAGTTTCTTAAAAAAAACAAACCAAACCAAAACCAAAAAAGAGTGATGTGAAGAAAGGTACAACTAAAATCCTGACCTCTCCAAAGTCACTGTGGGATCCTGCTGTGGGTTGTGAGGACATCAAAAGTGTCCTTTGACTCTGTGCCCAGAGGCTCTCCTGGTTTAAAAAGGGACAGACTGGCATGCCAGAGGATTTATAATTTCTTTAGCCACACAGCAAATCTTCCCAGAGCCAAGAAGACTCTTGTAGGTCAAATATTCTCTCTCATCCACTGAAACTGCCTTCCTCATCCACTGAATAGATAGGATATCGCACCAGGCTTTGCATGCATAGATTAAGAATGCTAATAAATGACTTGCACTTCCAGTATTGGGCAGACTGTTCCTCCTTATGGGAAATAATTCTTAATTGTTCAAAGGTCATTCACAAAGATCCTAAGAATCTCTGCAGGGCATTCACTTCATCTAATTTGCAGTAACATTTCTAGAGCAGATCGGTGCATTTTATGACTAATTGCCTCGACGTCATTCCTGGTGTCACAGATGCTTCAGTTACTGCAGTTTAGTGTTAGAAGATCTTACAAGTGGACATCCACTTACCCAGTAAAGCTACCAGCAGAAGAATAACCACAATGTAGTTTGCATTCTTCTCCTTGTAGAAATACAGCAGCAGGCAGAACAGGATGATCTCCACAAGCTGCAAAAGACAGAAATGAGAATATTAAGAAATGTGGGGTATTTAGGGGTGGCAGTAAATGGGATTCTGAGCCAGTCAAACATTAGAATCACGCCAAGGGAAAATTGAATGAAAATGAGGATCCTCCACAACTATAGATCAAATTTAGCATGATCTGAGATTCTAATTGGATGAGATATTCAATAGCTCCTTGTGGAACGGGAAACATGGGACACTTCAGACATTTACATTCATGGTAAAGCAGGAAATCAAAGAATCCTGACAGAATATTCACATCAGAGATCTCAGCCTGCTTCCCGTAACGGGGTTCTTTAAGTGAACCCTGGAGCTCCCATCTGATGTACCGGCCAAACTTATCCCCATTAAAAACAATGACAGATTTCATAAGATATTTAATGAGAGATCAATGGCTTCGGAGAAAGCCAGTCTAGAAAAGCCCAGATGCAAGCACAGTATTTGGACGCCTCTGATGGTAACTAAGACCAACTGCCACAGGTTGAAGCTCGGAGATCAGGAAGCAAGCAAGCTATTTTAGAGCTTTTCAGTTAAAGGTATTTATGTCCTAACAAAATAATTCAGAGAAAGAATGGAAGAGTTCCAGATTAAGCATGCATGTGTCCACGTGGGTCTGACACTGGGAAAAGCTGGCCTAGGTTCATTAGTAAGTACAAAGAATATTTCTAGTAACCAAAAAAGAAAAATAATGCTTTCAATGAAATTCCCAACCAGGCACACAGCAGAAAAATGCCCCATGTTTTATGGGCCCTCTTACCATGTACAACAGAAATGGCCAGCTCACTAGATGCCTAGTGATATTTTCTCCTGTCATCTTCTCATGACTATTAGGTCCAAATGTTATCAGCAGATAAGTTCCAACAACTGCCAAACCACAGCCTACAAAGGACAAAACATAGCGCCCTTCGGCAACAAAAGGACAAAAAAAAAAAGCGAGGAAACAGTTAGTGGGTTAGTGTGGATGCACAGAATTAATATCAAACATGCACAGTGGCCATCAGTGACATCATGCACACTCCTCTGATTCATTCCTCTGCCCCACTTTCAAAAGATTAGAATGAAAACCACCCCAGGCAATGTGTGAGTTAAAAACAGCTCATACCAGGTAGCATCTGCTAAACAAACTGGAGTGACAAGATCTGCACCTGGGGCTTATCCTGCCTGGCACTGCCCAGAGCTCATTTTCTAGGAAGTAGAAGAATGAACGCCCCAGTTCTGCCCTCGATTGCAGGTGTATGGAATCTGGCCGATTCAGTCATGCCTGCATTATTGTAGAACAAGGCCCTAGGCTGCAGCTTCAGCCCAGAGAACCAAAATTCTCCAACCCTGCAAACAAACACCATTTCCACATATTTCTAAAACCTGTGAGATTCAGGTGATGTGGCACAAGTTAGAAAAAAAAACCAAAACAAATCAATTTTTAACAAAAAGCAGAGAATCACAGAATCACTAGGTTGGAAAAGACCCGCCGGATCATCGAGTCCAACCATTCCCATCAGTCACTAACCCATGTCCCTCAGCACCTCATCCACCCGTCCCTTAAACCTCTCCAGGGAAGGGGACTCAAACCTCTCCCTGGGCAGCCTCTGCCAGTGCCCAGTGACCCTTTCCGTGAAAAATTTTTTCACATAAGATGACACATTTCTTTGAAGAGGTACTACAGGTTATGGAGATCTCCTCATCCTTCTAATTATGATTCCTGAGAGGCCCTGCTATGTGTTGAACAGCTTGTAAACAAAGAGGAAAAATGAAAAGGAACTCCGGAACTTACTCAAAAAATCCTTGGGCTTCCATTTTTCTTTAATAAATATAATTCCTATGATTGCACTAGCTATGAAAAAAGGAGAGAAAAACAGTGAGTTAGGTATCAGTTCAGAGATCAGCGATCTCACACTCAGGCTTGTCTGGCCGTTGTCTCTTCCCCCTTACCTATAACAGACACTGCACTGAGTGGCACAATGAGCGAGAGAGGAGCAAAGGCGTAAGAAGAAAACACTCCCAGTTCTCCCAGCACCAGCAGAAACAGTCCGGACCACCAAGTCTTGGTTTTGAAGTAGGCTCGGGGGTCTTTGGAGCCTGCCAGTCGGATGTGGCTGTATTTCTAGAAAAGAAAAGAAAGGCAAAGAAGCTTTGGCATGCTCAATGCTTCTTTATATAGGACACTTGAGGCAGGATCGATATGATGCTCACCTGGAGGTTGAGTGCAATACTGATAACAAGGTGCCCAAAAATAGCCAGTAACGCACCGATCAAGTTCTCCTGTAAAAACAAAGTAAACGCACAGTATTAAATTTAGCCACTGGACCCTGAAGGAAGTTGAAGCTTTTAGCACGGTTTGGATAACAGCAGACTTTAAAAACAGTTCTTGTATCACCTGACAATGAAATCTGTTTATCTTCCTCCCTTTCTATGGGATCTAGGGCAATTCAGGTAAGTTCCCTGTGGCTGTGTTCCAAGTCTGTGAAGCTCAGGTGAAAGACAAACCTTCTTTCAAAGACACTTCCTACAAGAGACTCAAGTCAGTGTGCACGTATTTGCATTTTTTGCAGTTTCTCAGTGAGGAAGAAGATAAAGCTAAAACCAACAACCCATTCACTCATTCTTCCCCAGGAAAAACTCTTTTTGTGAGGGTGTTTGTTGCCCTGGAATTCAGCAGAGCATGGATGAGGGACCTCTGAATTCTGCAGGTCAAATTTTATGAACTAATCTGCTCTCCACTTACACCATCTGCTGGTTCAGTAAGTAATTTAGCCCACTCGATGAAGCAGTTGGATTATCCCAGATTTTATGTTGCTTTTCATATGAACCAGTTATTCCAAAGTAACAGGCAACTGGTAGCAACTCCTAGTAAGCTCCCAAGCCCTTCCCAGCTCCGCAGTAATTCTCACAGGCTAAAGACAGAATCTGAAATGAATAAGGGTGTAAAGCAGGCTGAGTCACAAAGGAAACAAAGGAGTAAACAGAAGAGCTTGAGGCTAAGCCAGGCCACTTAGCATTTGTGTTCTTCCAACAGCTGTCTAAATCTCATTACGTGTTATTATTAAAACTCATTACGTGTTATTATTTCAGTGCAGGTCTCCAAGGTTCATTGGAGCACCTCTCTTTGATTGATTTGGGATAACCCAGCTCACCTTAGTATTCCTCCCTTAGCAGCAAATACACTATTATTGATTTTCTCAGACATAGTAAGACAAGGACCTTAAGGTTTCCAGTTCTTGTCAGTGGAACAAGCAGCTTTTTGTCAGGATGGACAGAAATAAGATTCACTCAAGCAGCTTTATTCAAAAACACCTGAGATCTTCCAACAACAGACAGCAAAGTAGGCTAGAAGAGGTTGTTTGCGATCACAGATATAGCCAGGATGGTTTGCTGGTCCAGCAACTGGATTCCAGGTTAGAAGACATAGAGGAGACAGTGCCTGGGCTGAAAAGTCCCCAAGTGGAGCACAAGTTTGGGATTATGGAATTCAGAGCTGTGAGAGCTGTTAGCCAGCATCAGTCTGGTCACCCTTTACACCTAGGATTGTGTTCTCAGCAAAGCAGCGTTTCCAGGGGGAAAAAAGCCCTCAGTGCTGGGATATTCCGAGCACCTTCAGAATCAGGGATTCAGGGAAAACTCAACAGGGAACAGCTCCATTCCCAGTTGGGGAATAAGGAGGAACTGCAGCAACACATTAAGGGCCGCAGGGAGGATCCACGGAACTCCAGGCCTGTCAGTCTGACCTCAGTGCCAGGGAAAGTCATGGAACAGGGGATCTTGAGTGTGATCATGGAGCACCTGCAAGAGAACCGGGTGATCAGGCCCAGTCAACACGGGTTCACGAAAGGCAGGTCTTGCCAAACTAACCTGATCTCCTTCTATGACAAAGTGACTCGGCTGCTGGACGAGGGAAAGGCTGTGGATGGATCTTCCTGGACCTCAGTAAAGCCTTTGACACAGTTTCTCACAGCATTCTGCTTCGGAAACTGTCCCCTCTGGCCTGGACAGGCGCACACTCTCCTGGGTGGAAAACTGGTTGGTTGGAGAGCCCAGAGAGTGGTGGGAGATGGAGTTAAATCCAGCTGGAGGACAGTGACAAGTGGGGTTCCCCAGGGCTCAGTGCTGGGTCCAGCCCTGTTCAATGTCTTTATCGATTATCTGGATGAAGGCATCGAGTGCTCCCTTAGCAAGTTTGTGGGTGACACCAAGCTGGGTGGGAGTGTGGATCTGCTGGAGGGTCGGGAGGCTCCAAAGGGATCTGAACAGGCTGGACCGCTGGGCTGAGGTCAATGGCAGGAGGTTTAACAGCCAAATGCCGAGTCCTGCACTTGGGGCACAACAACCCTGGGCAGCTACAGACTAGGAGAAGTCTGTCTAGAAAGCTGCCAGGAGGAGAAGGACCTGGGGGTGTTGGTTGACAGCGACTGAACACGAGCCAGCAGTGGCCCAGGTGGCCAAGAAGGCCAATGACATCTTGGCTTGGATCAGAAACGGCATGGCCAGCAGACCCAGGGAGGTTCTTCTCCCTCTGGACTCAGCACTGGTGAGACCGCACCTCGAATCCTGGGGTCAGTTCTGGGCCCCTCACCACAAGAAGGATGTTGAGGCTCTGGAGCGAGTCCAGAGAGGAGCAACGAAGCTGGGGAAGGGGCTGGAGAACAAGAGGAGCAGCTGAGAGAGCTGGGGGTGTTTATCCTGGAGAAGAGGAGGCTGAGGGGAGACCTCATTGCTCTCTCCAACTACCTGAGAGGAGGTTGTGGAGAGGAGGGAGCTGGGCTCTTCACCCAAGTGACAGGGGACAGGACGAGAGGGAATGGCCTCAAGCTCCGCCAGGGGAGGTTTAGGCTGGACATTAGGAAAAAAAAAAATCACAGAAAGGGTCATTGGGCACTGGCAGAGGCTGCCCAGGGAGGGGGTTGAGTCACCTTCCCTGGAGGGGTTTAAGGCACGGGTGGCATGGTTTAGTGTTTGATAGGAATGGTTGGACTCAATGATCTGGTGAGTCTCTTCCAGCCTGGTTATTCTATGATTCTATGATCCCATCTCCGCTGCAGGTTCTCTGTGTGACTGTGGGCTGACCCATCTGAAATTCAACCACTGAGCAGAGAGCAGACCAGAACATCTGATCTCAGTTACTGACATATGGGCACCCAGCAGAATTCATTGCCCTGAATCACATGTAGAGACTCACATGGTCTTTTAACCACCAGACACTCTTTCTTCACTTTGTCTAGCTCTTCAAAACCCAAAGTTTCTCTTTCTTTCTCTCACTGCTTATATGCGTAGCGTATAACGCACTGGGCCCTCGCGGCACAGCTAAATACAAACAGAGCACACTTTCTGCAAACGAATAACCAAAATACAGCCGCCTTTTCAGCTTACATGAACCGTTAGGGCCTTCTAGGGACAAACTGGGGTAGAAAACTGACCTTGTAAGAAAAGGAGTCAGTGTGGGGCTGCACAGAAACCGCTGCTGTGGCCAATGGAAGCTGCTGAAGCTGCAGATTTGGACTGTTGCCTGCTTCCATTTTTGGTTGATAGGAGCGTTTACTTTTCAGTTTCTTTGATGTTGGAACATCTCTTTAGAGAAGAAACTCTGCTGGAGCTGCTGTATTTGTAGCTCGGTGCCACTTCTTCCCACCCATCCTGGTTTTTCAGGCAAGCAATAACTAGTTGAATGAAGCCAAGATGCTCTGTAGCCTGCCTGCTGCTTTCCTTTCCCCACCGGGCTACACTGAGATAGCGTGGGCACCACAGGTGGAAGTGTAGATAATTCCGTATTTCCAGTGAGTTTATCGAGCAGCAAGGTTATATCCCTCCAAGGTGACACTAAGGAAAAGGGGGAAAAGGAGAGGGAGGAAAGGGAGAGGGGGAAAAGGTTAAAAAAGAAAGAATTAGGTCAAATGAACTCAATGGTCCCAAGTGAAAAGCTGCTGAAGAGTGGTCCACAGAAAAATCCTTGGAATTAAATAACCAGTTGCACGTATCAGCAGAGTTTAAATGCCTTCTCACAGTCTCCCACACAGAAACTCACACAGCTCTTGCTTTACAAGAGCCCACAAATGAGCCTGGCCCCAGGTGTGACACATTCAACCGGCATTTAACATCAGGTCCTGCCATTTGGAAAGCGTCGCATGAGTCATGCCAGCCCCGTGTACTGGGGATGCCAGCACTGCTCTTCATGCAAACAGAGGTCAATTTGGGTAATTAATGCAAGCAGAGCTTGGAGGATAAACTTCTTGGAGCCAGACTTATTACTGGTGTCTGGAGAGCATCGCACACAGCAAACGAGTCTGACAGAGCACCAACAACCCTGAGCTGGTGGGAAGGCTTTTTTGTACAGAGGGTGATGCGAGTGTACAAACATTCCAGGGGTGGGATCCTCTGCAGGATGAGAGAAAAAGGCCTCAAGTTGCACCAGGGCTGGTTCAGATTAGACATTAGGAAGAATTTCTTCACCAAGAGGGTTCTCAGCACTGGAAGGGAAGCGATGGAGTCTCCATCCCTGGAGGTGTTTAAAAGCTGGGCAGATGAGGTGCTCAGAGATATGGTTTAGTGGCAGACAGAGACAATCGGACTGGATCTCAAAGGTCTTTTCCAACCAGGTAATTCCATGATTCTATGATTCTAAGTGATACCTCCAAGATGATAAGTGATACCTCTAAGTTCATTCCAAGGCCACACACATTGGTGTTGGCTGAGCACCCTGCAAACCCAGACCCTGGCTGATCGACCTGTGGTCACAACTCACAGAATCACAGAATGACCAAAGCTTCGAAGGAACCACAAGGACCATCGAGTCCAGCTCCTGTCCCTGCACAGGACACCCCAACATTCACACCGTGGGGCGGAAGGCGCTGGACAAACGCACCTGGAATATTGTCAGGCTTGGAGCTGTGACTGCTTCCCTGGGAGCTGTTCCAGGGCTCCAGCAACTTCTGGGGGAAGAACTTGCTCCTAATGTCCAACCTAACCCTCCCCTGGCATCCTCCTGCCATTCCCTGAGGCCCAGAGAGAAGAGCTCAGCACCTGCTCCTCCTCCTCCCCTTGTGAGGAGGCTGCAGCCCATGATGAGGTCTCCCCTCAGTCTCCTCCAGGCTGAGCAGACCCAGTGACTTCAGCCGCTCCTCACACGCTTCCCCTCTAAACCCTTCACCGAGTCCCTCCCTGAGGCACTCTCCCGGCCACACCTCCCGGGCAGGACCGAGACAGCGCAGCTCCGCGCCGCGAGGGGAGGGACCCCAGCCCCGGCCCGGCCCGGCCGCCCCGCACTCACCGGCTCCTCCGTCCCCCCGGGCCGCGACCCCGGCTGCGGCTCCGCTCCCGGCCCCGCGCCCGCCCCGCCCGCTCCCATTGGCCGGTAGAGCTGCCACTCGGGGGCGGTGCCAGGGCGGAGGCGCCGATTGGCTGTCTGGAAGGGGCGGGATCTGAGATGGCCAATGGACGGACATCCTGAGGACAGGGGGCGTGGCCTGACGGCTAGTGAACGGAGCCTCTGCGAGGAAGGGGCGTGACCTGACCCTGCCAATGAACGGAGCCTGTCGATTGGACGGAGGGAGGGGAGCGTGACCTGGCTCAGCCAATGGACGGAGCTCCTGCGAGAGGGGGCGTGGTTCAACGCGGCCAATGGACGCAGCCCGTCGATTGGCTGCGGTGAGGGGGCGTGGCCTGACCGGCCAATGGGTGGAAGCCGCCTGAGGGCGGGATCGTGCGGAGGCGGGAGGATGGCGCTGTTTTCCGGCAGGGCGCCTGCGGGAGGCCGGGCCCTTCCCGGTCCTGGGAGAAAGAACGGGGAGCTCCCGAGCCATCCATCACCCGCCGGGGCCCGACCCTCCCTGCCCGCCGTCGCCGCGGCGGCTCTTGATGCGGCTCCAGCCACCAGAGCCGCCTTAAGGCGCATGTGCAAAGCGACTCTGGGGCGCCACCTTAAAACCGGCAGCGCCATCTTAACCAGACGCGCCCGCCCCGAGCGCCTCTGAGAGCGCGTCTGCGATTGGGCGCTGGCGGCGGCCTTGAAGTAGCGGGCGCAGCGATTGGAGGAGGGCGGGGGCGCCATTGCCTGGGCAACGAGTGCAGGCCTCCCGCCGCGGAGCCGGGGCTCTGAGCCCTGTTCAACCTGGCCTTGAACCCCTCCAGGGACGGGGCAGCCACCGCTGCTCTGGGCAGCCTGGGCCAGGGCCTCCCCACTCTCACAGCAAAAACATTTTTTCCCAAGATCTCGTCTCAGTCTCCTCTCTTTCAGCTCAAAACCGCTTCCCCCTTGTCCTATCCCTGCCCTCCCCGATCAAGAATCATAGAATCACCAGGTTGGAAAGGACCCACTGGATCATCGAGTCCAACCATTCCCTTCAATCACTAACCCATGTCCCTCAGCACCTCATCCACCCGTCCCTTAAACCCCTCCAGGGAAGGGGACTCAACACCCTCCCTGGGCAGCCTCTGCCAGTGCCCAATGGCACTTTCCGTGAAATATTTTTTCCTCATGTCCAGCCTGAACCTCCCCTGATGGAGCTTGAGGCCATTCCCTCTCGTCCTGTCACTTGGGAGAAGAGCCCAGCTCCCTCCTCTCCACAACCTCCTTTCAGGTAGTTATAGAGAGCAATGAGGTCTCCCCTCAGCCTCCTTCAGGCTAAACAAAAAAAAGAGCCCCTCCCCAGCTTTCCTCTTCCATTTAGGTTTCAATGTTTCCTCCAGTCCTTATATGCACCATAGGAAATATGTCTTAGACTCAGAAAAAAAGGATCTAATTCTCAAAGTGATTCCAGTGTAACCAAGTGAATAACAAAAATGCTTGAAATTTGTGTCTTTGTTTTGAATTTTTTGCAACTTTAGAGAGTCACAGAATCACCAGGTTGGAAAGGACCCACTGGATCACTGGGTCCAACCATTCCCATCAGTCACTAAACCATGCCCCTCAGCACCTCGTCCACTCATCTTTTAAACACCTCCAGGGAAGGTGACTCAACCACCTCCGTTTGTAACAAAAGTTTAGATCAAGGTTGTTAAATAAACTTCGTAATCACAAGTGATTACAGTATGAGAAGTGGCAATGCCATATTACTGGTTTAAGCCTTAAAAGTCCTTCACACAGAACACCCACTCCATCTTCCTGAGCTCCCCAGGATGCAGACACTGTATTGCATTTCTTCTGAAACTCAGAAGCAAACTCGAAGAAAGCAGTAGAGTTAACTTGGTTGTAGCGACAGCACAGAGTGACCCCTCCCGTCCTTTGCTGCTCTTCACCCTTCACGGCTGTGTAGGGATTCCATCGGTGCCTCTGTTATCTGTTATCCCATCGGTTATTGCTCTGTTATCTGTTATCCCATCAGTTATTGCTCTGTTATCGGTTATCCCATAGGTTATTTCTCTGTTATCTTTTATTCCATCGGTTATTCCCCTGTTAGCTCTTTTCCCATCGGTTATTCCTTTGTTATCTGTTATTCCATACGTACCCCTATTATCTGGCCAGCAGAGGGAAGCAGAAAGATACTTCAAACCCATGCCAGTTCCCCAGCCTGTATGCTGCAGGGTTCCTTTCAAGTCCATTCAGAGGTGCCAAGGTCCTCTTGGGCTTTCTCCATCCAGGTTTCAAGCTATTTCGTCTGCTGGTGGAGAGAGGATGCCCACAGTTCCTGCTGACAGCCTCCTGCTGTCTGGAGACTACGTGGCAACCCCAGAACTCTGAAAATTACCTTTATTAAGAATTTCTGAAACTTTGTGTAGCACCTATGTAAAGTAGGTAAATCAAGGAAGTGTTTGGCATCTTCCTTTTCTTCTCCTTCTTTTGACCTCTTCTTCCTTGCTTGTCTCTCCCATCTTAGTGGCATCAGGAACGTGTTATCTCAGGATTGAACAGCAATCAAGGATATAAAAGACAAAAGATGAGGAGAAACGATCACTGTAGAGAAGTTGCTGAAATACCTTCTCTAGGCACTGTCACCCTGGTCAACTTCCAGGAGTTCCAGGTGACCTGATGCTAAATTCTGACTAAAAGAGAAGAGGCAGAATCTTAAGGCAGCTTCACAAAACACTCCCTTCCATTTGACGACTTCTTTCTTGAAGGGCAGAGCCGGCAGGAAGCCAAAGCACAAACTACACAAGGGCTTGGCTGTGTAAACAGGCACCTCTTTATCTTCTGTCTTCCCACAGACTCCGGGCTTTACTACAGGCCCCCAGACAGGTGAAGTTCAGACACCTGTAATTTAGATTTCAGTCTGCCACAAACTCCAAAGGTTTTAGGAACAGCCTGGTACTCTGGGTGACCGGGAAAGGTGATGAGCCCTCCCATATCCTCTGCTTATATCCCATTCGTTTCCTTCTCATGTGCTAAAACTTTTCCATGTACAGGTGCATACGAAATGCTCACCCCAACACCAGCCAGATAATCTCACCATCTGTCATATTAGGAGAAATCAGCAAAGAGGTTTCATCTTCAAGAAAATCAGAAGTTCTATGGAAATACAATGCACCTAGTATGCCAATAAAAAGCACAGTATTGAACCATCCTGCAACCCCACCCAGTCAATAAAACTACCAACCTGAAAAAAAAAAAGGCTGAGTACAACTGTACTTCTGCTGCTGAATCTTGATTTGTCCCAAAGCTCTGACCTTAAAGACACCTCTGCCCCTCTCAGAGCCAAAGCGTCTGCCTGAAGAGCTGAGCCAGCTCAGACCCTGCAAGGACTGAAGGAACAGTGATGCTCTAACACTGCAAACACCCAGGAGCAGAATCAGCTGCACCTCAGCTTCCACAGATCCCTGGGAGAGGTGAAGGGGCACCCGACAGAAGAAATAAAAGCAGCTGGAGGAGGAGCTGTGAGTTTAGTGATCTGCCTTGTCTTTACAGCAAGGATTCACTGAGAAGAGAAACCGATCCTTAATGGGAGCCATGATACCAGTTTGTTCCCTACAACTGCATCCATTGCATCAGCCATGTAAACACGTAAGGAATTTAACTTAATTTTTCTGGGGCACAGATAGAAAAAGGTAATTATCCTACTAAGCTCTGAAGGAAAAGAATTCATAATATGTAGTGACTATATTATATTTTAAAAAATGTTTTAGTTTTATATAAAAAACTAAAAATTTGCCAAAGGAAGGGGAGAACCAGCAGCAGCTTTCAGTGCTGTCCCCTTCCATCTAGGAGCAATCTCTGGATGTTTCCAAGTCAAGAGCAGGGCTTCACAGAGTACATCAATCCTGGCAGGCTACGCAGCCCTGCAGGCTCTGTGATTCCAGCTGGACTCAGGGACCTGCTGCTGCCTGTAGGGTCTGTGTGTAAATTAGGGAGGACCTATGGATTTCAGCAGAGCTATTTTGACTGAGTGGCTGAGTCCTGGGTTTTAGGGCAGAGAGCCTTTGAGCTTAGGTGATGCCAGAGGTCCTTGGAGAGATGGGATCTAGTGAAGGAGTCAACCTTGTGCCCTTTCAGATGTGACACAGCAGTGCCTGATGATGCACTAGAAGATGCTCCTGATAATTATAGCAGAGCAGTGGCTTATTTGGGAGGCAGAGCGCAGTAATTAATGCAGTAGCTGATAACTGGAGAGCCCTCCCGTTACTCCCTTCTCTTTTACAGGACATGTTACTTTGAGCACATCCTTTTGCACCTCATCTGTGCAGGTGGTGTGAGGACCAAGTCCCATAGAAGATGGACAGCTGTGCACCAAAGGAGACCTGTAGATCAGGAAACCTCTTTAAATGAGCCTGCGCAATCCACCCTGAACATATCCTCCCTTCCTGCATTTTTCCTCCAGGATAATTAAGCAGGCGGTAAGTTAATAAGTGGAAAAACCCAAGGAAGCATCCCTTTCGCAAGTGGGTGTGGTTGACTGTTTGCTCTCAGGGCCTGTTCCTCCTGCAGTTCTGTACAAGCGAATGCATCTGCACAAATATTTCTGGCTGTAATGGTGACTCACCTCTGTATTCTAGTTTTTTAGTTGCTCAGGTTCTCAGAAGATCACCTGCTGTTACGCTATGACTGGAGATCTGTTGTGGTCTGCAGGGAATATGTACTTCTTTATTGCACCTGGACAAACCTCGAGGCACGAGGTGATTGAGGTTGGATTTTGCCCTCGAGCTCAGATATTCTGCGTGGCCCAGTAACCTGGATGCTGAGCCCCAAAGATGTGGAGCACCTGCTTGTACCAACACGCCTGGTGCAGAGCGTGCCCGTGCCCTTGAATGCCTTTGTGCCGCATTCAGAGCTGGCTGCAGCCTGCCAGGAGGCAGTAGAAGAAGAAGCTGGTCAAGAAGCCCTTGTTGCAGGATCTTGTGCATTATTTAGACAAAATCCTGCAGCCTGGGGTAGGCAAAAAGTCAAGTTAAATAACTAGAATGGTCCTTGCTGGCCTGACAGCTTGTTTGCTTGCCTTAATTTTATTCTTTAGCCTTACACAATTCTGAGTGATTACCTAAATGTCTTTTTGTTTTATAATTACTTTAAATTCATAAAGCCACAGGTTGGGGATGGTGAGCCAACCCAGAAGAATGTGTCAAGGTGAATTAAACACCCGCTATTCTTTGCTTGGGGGAGATGTTGAGCAGGGTTGACATCTTTATCCCTTCAATTGAGGCAGCTCAGGCAAAAAGAAGAGATGCAGATCAGTGTTAACTCGGTGTTTCCTCCCTTTGATCATCCTGAATCACTCAATGTTCCTGTTCCTCTCTTGCCTCTTGGCAAGTAGCACGTCCAGTAAGGTGAACAGTTCAGCTGCGAGCGCTAGGGTTGGTTTTGGTTGTCCCAGAAACCTAAGAAAATCTTTGACCATGGGTGCAGGGAGCTCCCAAAAGCTGAAGATCTCTACCCAACACTTGTCCTTCACGTCCTCCTCTGCTTTTATTTCCACCTTAATGGTAAAAATCATAGAATCATGGGCTCCTTAAGGCTGGAAAAGACCTCTAAGCTCATTCAGTTCAGCCATCAGAACAACCCCACCGTGCCTGTTAAACTATGTCCCAAAGTGCCACAGCTACACGCTTTTTTGAACCTCTCCAGGGAATGAGGCTCCATCAATACCCTGGGCAGCCTCTGCCAGTGTTTCACCATCCCTTCCGCAAAGATTTTTTCCTAATATCCAACCTAAACCTCCCCTGGTGTGCACCAAAAGAGTCCTTTGTGGGAGATTTGCTCTGGGCTCCCAGAAGCAGAGTGGGCTCCTCTGTCACCAGAAATCTCCATGTGGAGAGCTTGGAGTTGCTCCTGGTACTTTCCAGGGAAGACACTGGTGTGAGGTGTTGGCCTTGTTATCCAGTGAAGGAGCTGGAGTGTATCCAGGTGCTCGTTTCTTGGCAAGGCAGGGACGACAGCAAGGCTGTGACAGAGCTAAGGTGGCTGGAAGGATAAGCAGGATTGCAACTCTGTGTGATTTACTGTTCTGGGAAGATGAAAGCGTTCAGGTGGATGATGATGAGCAGCTTGGTAAGGGTGTTTTATAATCTAATTATCCTTTATTTTTGTTGTAGGTTGAGAATTTAATCAGCCATCACAATGCTGTTTTAGAGCTGAACATTTCCCCCCAAACTCCCACCAAGTGAGGTATTGGTTCATTTGAGGTCATGCAGCAGACTCAAGGAAATGCTGAAAGCAGCATTTGGGAGATCATAGACTGATTTGGTTAGAAGGGACCTTAAAGATCATCCAGTTCCACACCTCCCTCTGGATCAGGGGCTCCAAGCTCCATCCAACCTGGCCTTGAACCTCTCCAGGGATGGGGCAGCCACCTCTGCTCTGGATAACCTGGGCCAGGGCCTCCCCACCCTCATCGTGAAGAATTTCTTCCTAATGTCAAGTCTCAACCTTCCCCCCTGCAATTTAAAGCCATTCCCCCTCGTTTCATCTCTACATGCCCTCATAATGGTGACTCAGGGTGCAACTTGAGCTTCTTGGGCGAGAAGCGATGCATTAATTGAGCTGCACGCTGGGCACTTTAAAAAAGGCACTAGACACTTTTAAAAAGGCACAAATACGACATCTTCAGGTGCCCCACGTGGCTTGGAATTCAGCCGTGGTTTATATTCTTGCTGTGTGAGAAGTCGAGACCAGAGGTGTGTAGTGCTTTATCCCTGTCTTATTTACAAGCAGTGGGAGAATATCCTGCGAAAAGGGAGCAGCTAATTTTAGGTAACAACATAGTTCAAGGTGCCAGGCCTTCCAGAGGGGGAAGGAATGTATCCAGCTCGTGTGTCGTTAGCTCTGAGCTGCTCTGGGGCACTGGGTGTTTATGCCACCTCCAGGACATTTTATCTTTTGCATGCAGACAGAATCCTTCTGTGTGACATTAGTAGAAGGAGCTGTTATGGAAATGATTGTGAAATCCCTTATCTTATGGAAGGGAAGAAAAATGAGGCGCATCTGAGATGTTTTGCAGTGTGCTAATGCTCTCCAGCCCCACATCCCAACAGGCTTTCCAAGCGCTAATTAATTAAGAGTCAGAATTATCTGGGGGGCTGATCTGGTGTTGCACGGAGACCCAAACTGACCAGAGTATGATGCAGGGCTTGATTCCCAGCTGGGATACCCTATACTTGGAGGGAGGAGAAGGAGGCTAAATTTAAACTACACACTCCTTACAGTTTTCTTCGTCTTCTGTTGTGCTTCCAAGCACACTCTGCTTGGATGTGGAAGGAACTGCGTGGCACAGAGCATCCTGCATAGGCTCCTGCCCTCTGCTTTATGTTGGCCCCAAGTAAGTACTGAGATCTTGCACCACCTCTGCCCTGGGAAGGTCCCTTGCTCAAAGTCACAGCTCCGTTCTTTTAAGGTTATTTGGTGTGCAGCACAGAGGGTTCCTGTCCTGTACACAGCTTCCTCTGTCACACCCAGGTCTCTCCATGGCATTCCGCTTGCTGTTTGGGAATAAACAAAACACCTCTTTAATACACAAACCAACTCTTTCATATTCTAAAGGTCTTTCTGTGCAGGTGGTGGGAAAGCCTGGTTCTGTATTTCAGCGGCAAACAGGAAAGATCATGCCCTGAGATAAAGTTGTGTGATATCCTACATCAATCCTGCGGCACAAATAAAGCAATGGGGAATTGCTGCCCTTTATCAATAACCTTCACCCTGTAGCTTTTCATTGCCTCGTAAAACAAGCAGATCCTTGTTGTGGGAGTTGGGACGGCAGCCTTTATAGTCATGGAACTTTCATTTCTAGGAGCTGGCAGCAGCAAGTGCTGATGATGCCCAGTCAGTTATGGTACCTCATTGCACCCAACAGTGCTGGACTTTATATCTCTCCCTCCTGTTCAAAGGAAAAACACTGAGTGCCGCAAAGCTGAGCTTATTTAAGGCCTCAATTCTTGCAGCCAAAAAGGAATAAATGTGGGAAGGGAAAGGGGAGTTGTGTCAAGAAAGCTGTCCCAGGCTTCATATTTTCAGAGTTAAAAAGAGGGAAAATTAAAAAATAATAGTTCTGCTTGGATTTGATTTGCCCACAGGGAAAGAAGTCAAGCTGCAGGCTGTGCCGGCAGCCCTGTAACCACCAGGGCCACAGGAATCTGCTCGTGTTCCCTGGAATTTGGACATTTTCTGTTGCACCCATTTCAGCTCACTTTCTGGTTTGTCACTCAGGCACGGGACACGCCCCCTCCGGGAGGATATTTAAAGAGGAGCTGGTGTGCAACTTTCTCCAAAGAGAGAGGAGAAACTCTGAAGGAGGAGAGAGTCAGTCTGCCGCCTGGATCCCTTCCCTTTACTCAGGATGTCTGGCATCTTGGGGACAGTGACCTGGACCCTGTTCCTCCTGCTCTTCACACCAGGCTGGGTACGTACTGCACTGCAGCAGTTCCACTCGCTGCCTGGGCACTGCAGCTTCTCACTTTGATGCATGCAAAAGCTTTAGGCTGGATAACCCTTCCCAGCTGCCAACTGCCTCTGAAGGTTTCGGAGGGGAGGTTGTCTCTCAGCAGAGCGATGCAAATACGCTGTGTAACTAAATCACACTCGTGTGTAACGCTGGTCATCTACGGATTTCAATTCTCTTGTCAAGTGTGAATGGATTTTGTTTCACTCCTGAGAGCCAGAAGCCAGCCCTGGTTTATGAGGGGGAAGAGAACAGAGAGGTGAAGTCACTGAGTTTATGTCTCTCCAAGGACTACGTCTTATGTCCCAGGTCCTTATCACCCCCATCTGCCACTGAATCCACACGTGTGTTCCCAAAAGCAGTGATCTTCTGCAGAAAAGTAGTCTGCAGCTCCTCCAGAACAGGGTTTGTGCTTGCTTTTGTGTTAATACAGGTGCTTGACAGAGCAGCTGATTCTGCTAAGGACTTCACTGTGCTATAATGGTGCCAGTAACATTGCAGGAACATTGCTGCAGTCATTAACATATCTAAATTACAGCAAGTACTTCGGGACTGGTGAACAAATCAGGTTCACAGAGCCACTATGCCTTGCCCGGCTTGTTGTGCTGATAGATGCAATTAACTTGTGGTTGATAAGGTCTGTTTGGTTGTTCCTGACTGCACTCAGCATGTGTTGGCCCCTTTCCTGCCAGGAGAGGTGTCCTGTGCACCTACCCCTGCTGTGATCCAATGGCATTTTCTGTGGTTTGGAGTGGGCTTCTTGATTCCTGCACTGACCCAACTTTGGCAATTTCATATAAATTATAGCAGTGAGTCCAACTGCTGTGACAATTGTTTAATATTTTTGACTAGAAAGGTTGGAGCAGATGATGCTAAAGTCCCTTCCAGGCTGGTATCCTATGATTCTGTAGTTACTCTGAATGATGTCATTTTCTCTGCCTCAGAAGTGGTCCTTCTGGCTTTCTCTGGGCTCTGAGAGCAACATTTAGTGGATTGAGCAAGGAAATGAGAACAGTTGCTCCTGAATCTGCTTCTAGTGTTGTTTGGAGGTGAGAGTAGAACCAGGACTGCTGGGAGTTGTTTAGCTCTGCCAGGCTCAGCCTGGGAAGCCTCCACGTATGTGCAGCAGGGGTTGTGGTTCTTGTCTCTAAGAGGCTGTTGTGCAGTGCCACTGCAGCAGCCTGGGATGGAGGGAGAGCAAGTATTGCCTGCAACAATTCAGGATTTGGAGTATGTGAATAGCTGTGTTTTGACTGCTTTATCTACTGCCAGCCTTGGAACATGAAAGACAACCAGTCACATCTTTGGTATATTCTCCCTCGAACTATTAACCTCTGGATCCCACAGCACCTTGGCAACAGCCAGCTAGGTTTCAAATTGTTCCTTTCGCACCCTACTTGTGTAGACTTTGGTCAGGAATGAGAAGTCCTGATGGTTCCACAGACCTGCAGCAGCATCATGAGCTCATGTCCCCCACCTCATCCCTTCCTGAGGGCATAGGGAGGAGATTTTATATGAATATGAAGCAGGAAGGATGTTCTTGATTTCCTTTCCTCCCAGGTAGCTGGGCTCAGTGCTGGCAGTTGGGAGGAAGCTTGTTCTGGCTTGTCAGCTGAGCAGATGGAAGCAGGAGGCAGTGGTGGAGAGCAAGTGTGGTGCACAGGAACCCTCTCGCCAGGCTAGTTTTACTCCCATTGTGGCTTGGCCATCATTCAGGGATCCTGGGAATGACGGATTCACACATGGTGTTTGTGATGATGTGAGAGCTGCCAGCAAAGCCAGGAGCAGGGAGAGCTGATATTCCAGGCTCTGGGATTTCTTCAATTCATAGCCTTGATCTCTAACACTGGTTCTGTTCTGCTGCTCTCGAAGTTCGCAGAAGCACATTGCTAACCTCAACAGAAACAAGGTCAAGAGAGCTTGGAACTTAGGATTCTGCTCACTGGATGTAAAAGTGTAGTTTTTGGACAGACCTTTGCAGAGGGGAAGAAAGGTTCTCTAAGTTGAATCCCTCTGCACCCAGGTCAGAGGGGTGTTATGTGAAAATGTTGGTCTTTGTGGTACGTGCGAGTCTGTAGCAAATCCCTGAATCATAGAATCATAGAATAGTTTGGGTTGGAAGGGACCTCAAACCCCATCCAGTTCCAACCCTCTGCCACGGGCAGGGACACCTCCCACTAGATCAGGTTACCCAATCCAACCTGGCCTTGAACATCTCCGGGGATGGGGCAGCCACAACTTCCCAGGGCAACCTGTGCCAGTGCCTCACCATCCTCATCGTGAAGAAATTCCTCCTTATGTCTAGTCTAAATCTGCCCCTCTCCAGTTTTTAGCCATAGCCCCTAGTCCTGTCACTACAAGCCCTTGTAAACAGTCCCTCCCAGCTTTCTTGTAGCCCCTTCAGGTACTCTAAGGTCACTATAAGGTCTCCTCAGAGCCTTCTCTTCTCTAGGCTGAACATCCCCAACTCTTTCAGCCATTCCTCGTATGGGAGGTTCTCCAGCCCTCTGATCATCCTTGTAGCCTCCTTGTCCCCTCCCTCGACCTGCTGGCCACTCTGCTTTGGATGCAGCCCAGGGTACAGTTGGCCTTCTGGGCTGCAAGTGCACATTGTGAGTCCTTGCAATTCTTTGGGCATTTCCCACACTGTATTGAAACAAATCTCAAAGCAATCCTTGAAAATAATGCAGGGTCTCCACGCAAATGCCATATAATCCATTATTTAACTCTTTGAAATGGCTGTAAAAGCAAATTAAGTAATAGAGAACTCTAGGAAGTTGGATCAATGTTGACTTTCTACCAGCTGTTCCCAACTTAACAAAGTTCCCCTTGCTAGCCAGTTCCTCGGTGTGCACTGGTAAGAGTGCATGGGCCAAACAATTTGAGGTTATTCTCTGCTTTGTCAGGCCCATGAGAGGGGCAGGAGTTCTAAACAGCAGGAACTGGCTCTGCTCAGTAATAAAACAGGAGCCTGAATGTACCCTGGGGTGGGTGGACTGGGTGATGGAGAGCAGCAGGTCTGAGGAGACGCATTGGGAAATCTCCAGGTATTGAACAGAGCCCGCAAATAGGGATGAACTGGGCTTTTTACACCCTGCTTGTGCCCGTGGGTGGGGAAATGAAGTGCAGGGCTGCTGTGGCATCCAGCAGGGCTCTGATACAGCAGAGATCTCAATCCAGATGTTCTTGTGCTGAAAAGCAGCTCTAATATTACGAGGAAGTGAATCTGGTTTTAAACAGAAGGTGAAACCAGGTGGTCTGGTTCCTTGGGTGAATTATTAAAGGGAATCAACTGTGCCAACAAGGATTAATGAAGGCAAGAAAGAAAACTCAGCTGGGTCTAATTCCATTGCGCTCTCTGTTATCCTGAAAGGGGTTGTTTTGGTTTGTTTTTCAGTAGGAGAGCTATTTTGAGAGTGTTTCTTTATATGGCCTGTGGCTGACACTGCATTGGAAAATGCTTGTTGTCATTATTTTTTTCAAGTGCACAGATTGCATCTTAATATAGATCCTGTGTTAGGAATGCTTTGCCTCTTTTATGATCTCATGTGCCCCCCACCCACTCATGGTTGAATAACACGTCCTTCTGGCAGCTACAGCAGTCGCATACGTGAAAACCAGTAGGGAGGCATTTCTGTATTTTTAGTGTCTTTTAATGCACTTCAGCAGTTGGGACGAGATCCCCGTGCCGTGCCAGCTCCCAGCGAGGGGTTCGAGGACTGCAGGCTGGGAACAGCTGGGCTGCAGCCACCAGAGGCTCGCTTCCAAAATACTCAGCACTGGGAGGTTTCAAAGGACTTGTGAGTTGGGATTTAGGCTGTCCTACACCATGCTGTGCCGATCGTTTGGGAAGCACAAAGCCATTGGCATCTCCTGACCCATGTGAGTTCAAGTCTGAGCAGCTGTTTTGAGATGCAGTCAAAACAGCTGGAAGACTTTTACTACTTATTGATGACAAACACAACATCCAAGGAAGCTGTTTCATAAGCAAGGGCTGGATGGAACATAATAAGTACAAACAGAGCTGGAGCAAGATGATCTGAGGGCTGGAGCATCTCCCACATGAGGACAAGCTGAGAGAGTTGGGGTTTTTCAGCCTGGAGTAGAGAAGACTCTGGGGAGACCATAGAACAGCTTCCAGGCCTGAAAGGGGCTCCGGGAAAGCCAAGGAGGTCATGGAGTGCAAGAACAAGGAGAAATGTCTTTAAACTGAAAGAGGGCAAATTTAGATTAGACATTAGTAAGAAATTCTTCCCTGTGAGGGTGGGGAGGCCCTGGCCCAGGTTGCCCAGAGCAGGGGTGGCTGCCCCATCCCTGGAGGGGTTCAAGGCCAGGTTGGATGGAGCTTGGAGCCCCTGATCCAGTGGGAGGTGTCCCTGCCCATGGCAGGGGTTGGAACTGGATGGGCTTTGAGGTCCCTTCCAGTCCAAACCATTGCATGATTCTCTGATATTTTTGGCGGCTCTTGTGGGTGTTCCCTCTCCCCTGCCCCCAGGCTCTTCCCAGCCCCTCTCCCTGTGTGGCAGTGGCCGGGTCTGGCAGTGGAGCTGGAAGGAGGTCTGTGCTCTCCAGTGCTTTCCTTCCTACCCTGGCTCACAGCAATCCAGGTTCCCAAAATGTTTTGCTGGCACCGTTTCTGTGCAAGGGCTCTCAGGACAGGAGCTGCTCAGTGCCCGGCAGCGTGCAGCGTGTCAGTGCTGCAAACTGGAGTCGTGCTTCTGCATCCTTCTGAACCTGGAAAATTTTAGTGGGCAGTAGCCAAACAGAATACCAGGCTAGGGTTAGGACACTGATGTTTCTGGGGAGATGCAGAAGGACCTTTCCAGGCCATATGCTCTGCACCATTCAGTCGTGGTTTTACATCTTACTGAAATCTGGGCACATCCCAAACTTAGTCCTGTGTGTTTACTCCAAGCTGATTCAGGACAAGGATGCCTGAGGTGGAGTTAGTGGAGTGTTTGAAGCATCCTGGGTTTCCTAGAGAAGCTTATGCTCCTTTAGACAAAGCCAGGGTGTTGTTTAGCATCTGAAGTGGCATGAAAGCCAAGGGTGGGCTTCAAAAAGTGGTCAATGGGTCTGCAGCGCTACCAAGCAGGGCAGCTGTAGGTTTACAAGGTCCTGAGGAAGACTGGTTACACTTCTCCCTGCAAAGGGGAGAAGAGAGTTAGGAGATCGAGGGACAGAATGGGTGTTAGGAGCCTTTGGGTCAGTTTTCAGTGCTGTCTGACTTTGGGCAAGTCCTTTCGCTCTGTGCTTTGCATTTTCCATCTTTGGGCTGGGGCTGCTGTTGCCAAGTGCTTTGATGTTTTCTCCTGAGTGGTGCTACAGAAAAGCTGGGAGTTTCTCACTGTTGATAATTGCTATCTTATTGCTTCCAGGGAAGCAGGGAGCTGAGTTACACACAGGTCTCCAAGCCTCTGCTTGTCCTGTTTATTTTGGCCCTGTTTCCCAGAGTTATCTTGTTTTTCCCTTGAGCTCCAGATGAGTTAGGGATGAGAAAGAGATCTGTCGGTGCGAGTCCTCTGGAGCTGCAAGCACATTCTCTGCAGCAGGGCTCTCCAGCGGAGGGCAAAGTCGGTCCTCCCTTCTCTTGATGGGGTGGCTGTGCTTGAAGCAGAACTGTGTTTTTCTTTTCTTTGCCTGGCTGGCTTGCGAGAGACTCATTCTCTCCATGACTTGTTTGCCCTCCAGGTAGAACCGCAGGCCTGCTCATATCCGTGCCAGTGTCCCTCCCAGCCCCTGCAGTGCCCCATTGGCACCAGCCATGTGTTGGATGCCTGTGGTTGCTGCAAGGTGTGTGCCAGGCAGCTCGGTGAGCTCTGCTCCCCGCAGAAACCCTGCGATCATCACAAGGGACTCTACTGCGACTTCTCCAAAACCCACAGAGACAGCGGGATCTGCTTAGGTGAGAGCTGTATGTTCTGTCATTGTGTGGTTTTCTTGTTCCCCCCACCCCCGGGCCTGCACACCTCCAGGAAAACCCACGGCATTGCCAGAATTCCCTGTAGAGCTTGGACCTTCATCCGGCGTCACGTTGTGAGATCTGTGCCAGCCTTGTGAGCCAGTGGATTCACTGATACTGCTACACACACAAACGTTCCTCCTGTAAGGAAGAATGCTTCCAAAGGCACTGGTTGGAGTTTGGGACTCTCTTTGCTCCTGTGATGGTGAGGAGCCATCCTTTAGCCTGTGGGTAAATATCAGCTATCCTTGCTTTTACTGGAAAGGACAGTTGCTCGGAAAATCTCACCGCAAACTTCACTGCCTGGCACTGGAAGGTGGCATTTTGCTCACATGGAAGAGGCGCACGGTGTTTGTGGTATCAGCACGTGGGTGGAAAGAGCTGAACAACTCATTTGCCAAACAGCGTATATGTAGAACATGAGAATTACTGAGCTGGGTAAATAGAAACGCAGGCCTGTTTTCTCTCCTGGTGCCTCTCTTCAGCCAGAAAAGGAAAACCTTGTTAATGTTTTTGTACAGTAGCTATTTTTAAAGCATGTAAAGATTATTTTGATGTAGAGGAAAAAAGAAGTACTGCCACAGTCTCCTGTTCTGTGTTTGTAAACAAGACTCCTCTCTGCCAGGAGCTGACCACTTTTTTTTTTTTTTTTTAAACTCAAGCTTTTCAGAATAGTCAGGAAGACAGGAGGGCTGGGAAGCTGATGGGAATGCTCTGGGAAGTGTTCAGCTGCTGCATGTGGCATCGCTGGAAATGCCTCAGCAGCCGTAGCCCTCACACCACCCCGCGACAGTGAGGTTTGGGGTAGAACAACCCTGGTTTGCAGCACCAGGAGCACATGCAGGTTTTTTTAAATCTAAATAACAATTTGAACTTGTAGAAGGTGTTTTCTGCTTTCTTTTGAGAAGGTTTTATAAGTTCTTTGTTTGATTTTCCTCCCCCAGATTTTGGAAGCCACTTGAGCTTCCTGGCACTTTCTGTAGGCATCGATACACCCCAGGAGTGCTGAGTGACGCTTCGTAAGGCAGACGTAGGCGTAATGACATCCAGCGGGTGTAAGCTCCAAGCTGCCTAATTAAGACTGGAAATGAGGTGTGTGTTTGTAGAGTAAAAGTAGCTAAATCAGCGGAGCGATTTTCTCAGGGAAGTCTCCATCTCAAAGACTTCCCACAAATACTGGACACCTTTCTAACATGTGCTTTGTGTTTGCCATGGTGTATGGGTTTGGTACAAAGACTTTGGAGGGAGAGTCCCAGATCCCTACGGTGTAAAAAATCGGACCTGAAGACCATGACTGTCCTTCCTGCCTTAAATAAGAATTAAGATTTTTGTGGCAGAAATCCCAGATGAAAATAGACCAGGATGTCTCCCTAAATTGGACTGAGGATTTGAATTTGGAGTCCAGAGGAGGCCACGGAGATGATCCAAGGTCTGGAGCAACTCCCATACAAGGACAGGCTGAGAGAGTTGGAGTTATTCAGCCTGAAGAAGAGAAGGCTCCAGGAAGAACTTAGAGCAGCTTCCAGGACTGAAAGGGGCTCCAGGAAAGCTGGGGAGGGGCTCTTGATTAGGGAGGGCAGGGAGAGGACAAGGTGAAACTGTTTTGAGCTGCAAGAGGAGAGATTGAGATGAGATCTTAGGAAAAAAATGTTTTACTATGAGAGTGGTGGCAGCCCCATCCCTGGAGGTGTTTGAGGCCAGGTTGGATGGGGCTTGCAGCCCCTGATCCAGTGGGAGGTGTCCCTGCCCGTGGCAGGGGAGTAGAACTGGATGGGCTTTGAGGTCCCTTCCAACCCAAACCCTTCTAATTCACCTCTTCTTGCAGAGACCCTGGAGTAGCAGAATGGTAGAGACGATCCTGTAGTAGCTCTAGAGCAGGAGAAGCCGGTGGTAGGGGGGTAATGAGCTGGTGGAGCTGCGGTGACAGGATCAGCTCAGGCAAAAGTCTCCTTGTCTGGACGTGGTTCTTGGAGGCAGGAGATGGCAACAGTGCCAAGTGGAGCTGGGAAAGAAAGGAAGAGCTGTCTCACTCTGCTGGCGCAATCTGTTTGGGTGCTTTAATTGGATCAGGTCAATGGGAAAGTGAGGTAATGAAGTACATGACAAAATGATTGATTTTTGAAAACATAATAAAGCCCCTGAGCGGGCTGCTCATCCCTGGGTGGGGAGCAGTCACTGCCAAGGGAACAGCACAGCTGGTTCATCAGGGAAGAGAGCGCTCGGGCTGCAACAGTGAGAGAGGATTTAAAAATAAGCCTGAATGGCCATGCGGAGGGAAAGTGGGTGGCTTCCATTTGATGGAAAAAGTTCAAAACTTCTGAATAGGAGCACAGGAGTATTTTTATTGCAATGGCATTGAAAAGAGTTGCAAGTTGAGATCCTGCTCTGGTTAAACACAAGACATTAGTGGCCCACAAGGATTTGCATCTCCACAGGGACCAGGTGGGAGGGAAAGAGGCTCTCACCCCTTGTTTGGGCCAGAAGCTGGAGACGATATTCTGCGGGCGAGTGGGACTAAGGGGAAAATAAATCAGATTTCCTTGTAAGCCTCCACAAGTAGCCAAGAATCCTTCATTTTGGTAACTGCCCAGTAGAGTTTTATGTGGATCATTCTTTTTTTTTAAGGGTCAGGATTGCAGAAAGCAGCAAAACTATCCAAAAGCAGGATTTCTGTCCTGTTTACAAGGCCGAGATTTCAACATTTCAGTTCAGGCTGAGAGAAAAAAAGAATCTCAAAGCTTCCCATGAGTTCCTTTGAATACTCATTTGGCTGCATCAAAACTTTCCACTCCCATTATACCAAAATGTTTCGTTTTGATCTTTATAGCATCTAAAATCATTACCCAAGGAAAACTTCCCCCAGTGGAAACCATCCAGTGAGTATTTTGGTTGAGCTATTGTGAGAGCATAAAGGAAATCTTTGTTATCAAACTGAAATGCCTCAATTCTTTTGTGCTGAAAACATTCCTGACATCGATCTGTGCCTGCAAAACTCAATCAAATATGAGTTTTGTGCCGTAAAACTTTCACTAGAAAGATTTTGGCTAATAGGGACGTGTGGGCACTGCTAGGATCTGCAGAGAGGAGGTTGCTTCAGTGTGTCAGGTATTTTTGTGTTTCCTTTTTTGCCCGTTGAAGTTTGATGGGGAAGGAGGAGTGAAAGGCTTGTAGGGGGGCTGGAGGTGAGAGATCTGGAGAGCAGAGTGGAGAGAAATAGAAACAGTTGTGGCCGGAGGAAAGCAGATATTCCTGCATCACAGAGGAGCCCAAAAGGTCTTAAACCCAAAGTGCTGTTTTCCTTTGGTAGGAACCTTTAGACACGCGGGGAACCAACTGCTCTTGGAAGAATGTTGCCTTTTGGTCTTCTTGGAGTAAGGTTGAGCAAAGCTACCAGCCCATGCATCCTGTCAGGAATGCATCTTGCGCAACACGTCTGGCTGGGACGCTCTGAGCTGGCCAGGAAGGTCTCTGGCTGGAGAACAGACTGTTTACAAGCTGCAAAAACAAAGTCCCGCTTGGTAGCTCATCCAAGTGGAGAAGAGATTTTTCTAGAGGACTTTGGGAGGCCTGGCCCAGCTGGAACCAAATCCCAGAAACTGAAGTTAGGAATAGCCTTGGTCCAGGGAGCCAAATGTTAAATGTGTCAGCTTCTGCTGCATCTAGGCCTGGAACATCTGTGTGTGGGCGCTTGTCCCTCATCCAGAGCCCTGTGACCACTCGAGGCAGAGACTCTGCTGCCACCCTCCACCATCTTCTCACCTTCTCTTCCTTTTCTCCCTTCTCGCAGCTCATGAGGGTGCGACTTGTGACCTGCTGGGCAAGATCTACCACAACGGGGAGAGCTTCCAGCCCACCTGCAAGCTGCAGTGCATCTGCATGGATGGGGCCATTGGCTGCATCCCCCTCTGCTCCGAAGACCTGCGGCTACCATCTCCAGAGTGTCCCAACCCCCAGCGGGTGAAGCTTCGCAATAATTGCTGTGAAGAGTGGATTTGCGAGGAGCACAGCAAGGAAAACCACTTTGAACCAGCCATGGCAGGTGAGTGGTGGGTGGATGTGCCAGGGATCCTGGGGAGACCTTAGAGCAGCCTCCCAGTACTGTAAGGGGCTCCGGAAAGCTGGGGAGGGGCTCTTTGTCAAAGAATGCAAGGATAGGGTGAGGGGGAATGGTTTTGAGCTGGAGAGGGAATATTGAGATGAGATCTTAGGCAGAGATGTTTTGCTGTGAGGGTTGGGGAGGCCCTGGCCCAGGCTGCCCAGAGCAGGGGTGGCTGCCCCATCCCTGGAGGGGTTCAAGGCCAGGCTGGATGGGGCTTGGAGCCCCCGATCCAGTGGGAGGTGTCCCTGCCCATGGCAGGGGATGGAACTGACTGGACTTTAAGGTCCCTTCCAACCCAAACCATTCTGTGATTCAAACCACCTTTGGACTGGGGCCCGGAGTCACATTTGGTTTGGAACTGATGGTGGCTGCTCACTTTGTGCACCGTGTTGTGGGTACCAAGTGTTAAACTCTAGACTCATCATGGTGAGACCTTAGTGATGCTGCTGAGAAGCTTTCACGCCTTCTGATATCCCAGCAGAACTGGCTGAAGCTGGGCTGAGGCCCCGTGCTTGCCTGCATGCTCCTTCTGCTGAGAGGCTGAGTAACTCACAGAATGCATTGGACCTTTGCTACAGTCCCCAAAGAGTTAGAACAACTTAGGAGCAGCCACAGAGCTGCTACACTTTGGCCCAACCCCTAAACCTTGCCTTGTGTCTCTTCTGTGGCTCAGTTTTTAGGGAGGATCCAGCACACAAGCCAGAGCAGAATAACCTGCAGGAGAACTGCTTGGTGCAGACCACGGAGTGGAGCGCTTGCTCCAAGAGCTGCGGGATGGGCATATCTACCCGAGTGACCAACAACAATCCCCAGTGCCGCCTGGAGAAGGAGACACGGCTCTGCATGGTCCGGCCCTGTGACTTACCCGTGAAGATCTCCAAGGTATTCGGTGAAGGAGTTGGTGAAGGGTTAAAAGAGTGAAGGATTTAGAGGGGAAGCCTTGTGAGGAGCAGCTGAAGTCACTGGGGCTGTTCAGCCTGGAGGAGACTGAGGGAAGACCTCATCTCAGCCTACAGCTTCTTCTCAAGGGGAGGAGGAGCAGGCACTGAGCTCTCCTCTCTGGACCTGAGGGAGTGGCAGGAAGATGCCAGGGGAGGGTTGGTCAGATGTTAACAAGAGGTTCTTGCCCCAGAGGGTAGTGGAGCCCTGGAACAGCTCCCAGGGAAGCAGTCACAGCTCCAAGCCTGACAATATTCCTGCAGCGCTTGGCCAACGCCCTCAGCCCCACGGTGTGAATGTTGGGGTGTCCTGTGCAGGGACGGGAGCTGGACTCTATGGTCCTTGTGAGTCCCTTCCAACTCAGAACATTCTGTGATTCTGTGGTTCTGCTGGGCCTGTGGAGAGGGAATACACTCAGGGAATGCCAGGGACAGCCTGGTTAGGTGCTTGTCAGGCATAAGCACATCTCACAAGGTTTGCTCTGCGCTTCTGCTTTCTCTGTGTCCTGCTGCTCTCTGATGGGGACAGAGCAGAAGCATAGATGGTCCTTTGTCCAACCGTCACATCTTTGTTAACCCATCTGCTCTCTTCCTAGAAGGGAAAGAAGTGCATACGGACCCCAAAGCCACGTCGGAGACTCCACTTCAAGTTTTCAGGCTGCACCAGCACCCGTTCCTACCGGCCCAAGTTCTGTGGCAGCTGCACGGACGGCCGCTGCTGCACCCCGTACATCACCAGCACTGTGGAGGTGGAGTTCCGCTGCCCCGAGGGAGACTTCTTCCAGCGGAAGATGATGTTCATCAAGATGTGTTCCTGCCACTACGACTGCCCTCGAGACAACGACATCTTCCTGGACACATACCGCAGGAGGATGATAGGAGACCATGTGAAAATAGGGAGGCAGTAGCCCTCTCTGTGCCAGGCCAAGGTGTCAAGAGGGCTCTGCAGCACTTTTGTGGCTGTGTCCCAGGATGCAGGATGCAGCCTCTCCCCTCTCTGTGAGCACTGGTTGTCACCAGTGATTCCAGTGGTCTTCCTGACAAGCTGAGGTGTGTGGGGAAACAGCTCTGGTCTCCTGACCTTCACCGATGGTGGTGCAAAGGTCAGCGAAGGAACCAGAAATAGGCTTGAGCTGCGAACTTGATCCATGTTCCCACTGACCAGATGAGAGAGTGGATCAAAACCGTGTGGCTCTGTCTTGTCTCCAGCCAAAAGCACAGCAAGTATGATTCCCTGTGGCCACTGGCCTGCCAAAACCACCCAGCAAAGAGAAACGGGAAGCCGAGGAGGCCTGAGGCAAAGCTGAGCTCTGCAACCTGTTTTCCAGCAGAGTGGGGCTCTGCTGCCTGGTGGTGCAAAGCTTCTCAGCAATGAGAGTGGTCCTGGCCCTGTGCTGGGCTCTGGCTGAGCTTTCCAGTTATTTTTGGCTAATTGGGTCCAACCAGTTGGCAAAAGCTCTTCCCCTTGTGCCCACCTTTCAACCTCCCACGTGCTTTCCCATCAGCAGCTTTGTTCCAGATCCATTTGCTCCTGGAGAGGCTGGGTCATCTGCTGGGTGACCGGCTCTCTGGGTAGCTTGAGACTGGGCTGTCCATTCTCGCTGTTAAATTTCCTTTTGGCCTTGTGTTTCCATGAGGGTTACAACAAAGACAATGAAACCATGTTGTGTAGTGTTACTGCAGGAGATGGAGTGTGGCTCAGGGCCTCCTGTAGGAGATCTGAGCCCAGGACGGGGGTTCTGATAGAAGAAAGAATCTGGCGATGCCGTGGCTTTGCCTCGGTGCTGGCAGGGCACCTGTTTCAAGACCTGAGGAGCAATTCCAGCGTGAAATGGGAGCAAGCCAGGCTGGAAAGTGGCCCCTGTAGGTGCTGCTCCTGGCAGGTTTTAGTGCTGTGATGAGCTTGTCCTGTTGTCCCTTGCAGCAATCTCTTCTGAAACCTCTCCGGAGTGGGAGAGGAACTGAACTCCACTGGCTCACACGTCCTCAGTGGGGCTGCAGCTGCGATTCAGCTCCAGAGTCTTTGCTGGTGGGTTGCAAGCTGGAGGAACTCCAACTCAGGTCTCCCTGTTGGGTTTAAGGCACACCTGTATGTGTGAATGGAGCAGATGTGGAGTTACCGGGGCAGTGGCACGGAAAGCTGCATAGTGCTGGGCTGTCCAGCGGTGGGATTCCCTTCTCACCGAAACTCAGAGTCTGCAGAGTCTCACTGTGATGACTGCCAGCCTGTAGCTTCAGGAGAGGCCACCGACAAAGGATCAGTCCCATACGCCCCAGCCAGCACCAGTGCAGCCTCAGCAGCTCCAAGTCCTCAAGTCCTGTCTGTTGTGTTTCATTTCTGCCAATTTTTAACAGAAACACCTAGGTAAAAGCCCAGTTTCATTCCTTAAATCTTCCCTGCCTTCCTCCTTTCCCAGTCACTGGAAATCAGGATGAATTCCTGTCCCAGCTGGGCAGGAGCAGGGACCACATGGCAGCATTGAGGCTTTTCTCAGCCTCAAAGTGGAATCTAATGCAGGGGGACAAACCCATGGTCCATAAACGCAGCCTGCAGCCCAGAACTCTGCTGACGTGCCGGCTCGGGGTCTGTGTCCCAACTCAGCCCCTCTCCTCTTGCATTCTCAGCCTGCAGGAGCCTTCAGCCTCCTGTTGCCTGTAATCAATTTGGACTGTAAATAATTCACCTGATGTTGTTTCTTTTCCAAGGCGATTTCTGTACCCTTTTAGCCCAACTTCCCTCTGGGTCTCCTCTCCCTGTGCCCCCCAACTCTGCTCTGAACTTTTCTCCTGCCACTTTTGTGGCTTCCAAGAATAAAACTGCACTGGGGCTGCACTTGACTCAACTCTAATAAATATCTCTTTATTTTTTATACACGTGGCAGCATCCCTCAGCCTGGTTTCCCTTTCCATCCTTTCTCCAGTGCCACCAGCTTTCTGGGATGAGTGCTGGGCCCCTCTGCAAGGGTGGGTGGTGAGGTGAATATGGGGGGGGGGGGGGTGTCCCATTCCTCATTCCAAATGGCCACAGAGGTGTTCACAAACCACGGCTCCTGCTCTGAGGGGTACAAGTGGAGCCCCCCCCCCCCCCGCCACTTTCTGCCTGCTTAAGGACCCGGCAGTCCTTAATACCCGGTTAAAAATATCCCGGGAGCAGATGTGAGCAGAAGTCAGTGATAATGGGGCTAGAATGTGAGGGGCTTTGCAGCGGCTTAACAGCTTATGGATTCATCACATTAGCCAGGGGCTCCCCCCTCTCCCACCTCAGCACTGGGGCGAGAGGCTCTTCCTCTCCCCGAACCCTCCTCCTCCAGGAAAGGCTTTAGGGCTCCCAGGGCAGAGGAAGGTGATGGGGGAACAAATCCCCACCAAGCTGGAAAGGGGGCTGTGTGGGTCGAGGCTCTGAGCCTGGAGCAGGATCATAGAATCACCGGGTTGGAAAAGAGCCGCCGGATCATCGAGTCCAACCATTCCTATCAAAACAGGATCCGTCATGTCGCTCTCTGGGAGGAGGGGAGGGCTTTGCCCTGGGTCAGGGGAGCCCTGAGGGAGGGGGCATGGTGTAAGGCCCTGTCAGTGTCTGCAGGGAGACGGTGACATTCTCTGCCAGCGTCCCCAGCGTGGTGGCCGTTAGGTGGCACCAAGCACCTCCCCAGGGAAAGGGACAACACTCCATGGGCAATTCCCTGCGGGACAACTCACCATGGGCCTATACACCTCTGGGAGACCTCATTGCTCCCTCCAGGTACCTGAAAGGAGGTTGTGGAGAGGAGGGAGCTGGGCTCTTCTCCCAAGTGACAGGACGAGAGGGAATGGCCTCAAGCTCCACCACAGGAGGTTCAGGCTGGACATTAGGAAAAAATTTTTCACAGAAAGGGTCATTGGGCCCTGGAACAGGCTGCCCAGGGAAGGGGTTGCTTCACCTTTCCTGGAGGGGTTTAAGGGATGGGTGGATGAGGTGCTGAGGGACATGGGTAAGTGATTGATGGGAAGGGTTGGACTCGATGATCCGGTGGGTCCTTTCCAACCTGGTGATTCTATGATTCTATGATCTCCTCCAGCCCTGGGCCGCCACCGGGGCCTATCCAGTAGGTACAGCCACGAGGCCCTTGGTGCTGGCAAGGAGCAAAAATCCCAGCCATCCCGGTCCATGGGGAGCCCCACTCCCCGCTATCACCCACGGCCACCGCCTGCACAGCACTGATAGCCCAGGCGTGTCCCCAGGGCCACTGCAGATAAGGACGGGTTTGTGGGCAGCAGAGCCTTGTGAGGAACCCAGTGGCTGTTATCGGCCCTGGCTACGTGGTCTGGGGGCTGAGGGGAGAATGGGGGGCGCTCTCTGAGGGTCCTTTTCCTTATATGGGGCGCTGACGTCACGTGCCCCGCGGGGAAGGGGGAATTCATCTCGCCCCGCCCCCTCCGGTGACGTCACGGCTCCACCTGCTCGCCCCGCCCCTGCAGGTGGAGCCGTGACGTCACCGGAGGGCGTGGTTAGGGGGCGGAGCACCACGTGACGTCGCGCTAGGGGGCGGGGCCGGCGGCGCAGGTGGAGGCAGCGCGGGGCGAGCGGAGCGGAGCGGCGGCCCCGGCAGGGTCAGCGCGGGCTGGTTTGAGGGGTTCTAGGGGGATTTGGGGTGCTCTGAGGGCTCTTGGGGGTCAGGCTGATTTGGGGGTTATAGGAGGATTTGGGGGGCTCAAGGGTCAGGCTGGTTTGGGGGTTATAGGAGGATTTGGGGGGCTCAGGGGTCAGGCTGGTTTGGGGGTTATAGGAGGATTTGGGGCTCTCAGGGGTCTGGCGGGTTTGGGGGTTATAGGAGGATTTGGGGGGGTCAGGGGTCAGGCTGGTTTGGGGGTTATAGGAGGATTTGGGGGGCTCAGGGGTCTGTCTGGTTTGGGGGTTATAGGAGGATTTGGGGGGGTCAGGCTGGTTTGGGGGTTATAGGGGGTTTTGGGGCTCTCAGGGGTCTGGCTGGTTTGGGGGTTATAGGAGGATTTGGGGGGCTCTGGGGGCACTGGGAGGTCAGGCTGTTTTGGGGTCTTATAGGGAGATTTGGGGTGCTCTGCGGGCACATAGTGGTTAAAGGAGGTGCAGGAGCATTTAGGGTGCACATGGCTTGTGGGGGGGACTTTGGGGAGATTTGGGGTGCTCTGGGGCACTTGGGGTCAGGCTGGTTTGGGGGTTATAGGAGGATTTGGGGGGCTCAGGGGTCAGGCTGGTTTGGGGGTTATAGGAGGATTTGGGGCTCTCAGGGGTCTGGCTGGTTTGGGGGTTATAGGAGGATTTGGGGTGCTCTGGGGGTCAGGCTGTTTTGGGGGCTTATAGAGAGATTTGGGGTGCTCTGCGGGCACATAGTGGTTAAAGGGGGTGCAGGAGGATTTGGGGTGCACATGGCCTGTAGGGGGGACTTTGGGGAGATTTGGGGTGCTCTGGGGCACTTGGGGTCAGGCTGGTTTGAGGGGTTATAGGAGGATTTGAGGTCCTCTGGGGTCAGGCTGGTTTGGGGGTTATAGGGAGATTTGGGGTGCTCTGAGGGCACTTGGGGGCAGGCTGGTTTGGGGGCTTGTGGGGGATTTGGGGTGCTCAGGGGTCAGGCTGGTTTGGGGGTTATAGGGAGATTTGGGGTGCTCTGAGGGCACTTGGGGGTCAGGCTGGTTTGAGAGGTTATAGGGGGATTTGGGGTACTCTGGGGCACTCAGGGGACAGGCTGGTTTGGGGGGTTATAGGGAGATTTGGGGCTCTCAGGGGTCAGGATGGTATGAGGGGTTATAGGGACATTTGGGGTGCTCTGGGAGCACATGGGGTTAAAGAGGGCTGCAGGAGGATTTGGGGTGCACATGGCTTGTGAGGGGCTTTGGGGAGGTTTGCGGTGCTCTGAGGCACTTGGGGGTCAGGCTGGTTTGGGGCGTTATAGGGAGATTTAGGGCTTTCAGGGGTCAGGCTGGTTTGGGGGGTTTTAGAGGGATTTGGGGCTCTCAGGGGTCAGGCTGGTTTGGGGGTCATAGGGGATCTGGGGTGCTCTGGAGCACTTGGGGGTCAGGCTGGCTTGGGGGTCATAGGGAGGTTTGGGGTGCTCTGGGTGCACATAGGGGTTAAAGGGGGTGCAGGAGGATTTGAGGTGCACATGGCTTGTGGGGGGCTTTGGGGAGATTTGGGGTGATCTGGGGCACGTGAGGGTCGGGCTGGTTATGGGGTGGGGGGTTAGGAGGGTTTGGGATGCTCTTGGGGTCAGGCTGATGGGGGAGTTAGAGGGGGAATTGGGGTGCTCAGGGGTGCATGAGAGTTGGGAGTCAGAGGATTTGGAGGCACATGGAAGGTTATGGGGGGCTGTAGGAGGATTTAGGGGGCTGTAGGAGGATTTGAGGCGCTCTGGGGCAGCACGTGCAGTGGAAGAGCGTTGTGGGGCGCTTGGGGGGCTCAAGCTCCGCCAGGGGAGGTTCAGGCTGGACATCAGGAAAAAATCTTTCACAGAAAGGGTCACTGGGCCCTGGCAGAGGCTGCCCAGGGAGGGGATTGAGTCCCCTTCCCTGGAGGGGTTTAAGGGATGGGAGGATGAGGTGCTGAGGGACACGGGTTAGTGATTGATGGGAATGGTTGGACTCGATGATCCAGTGGGTCCTTTCCAACCTAGTGATTCTCTGATTCTAATATCACAACCAGAGCAGAGTGCGATGGGACTCGCATCCCTAGTGGTTCCTGCAATCTCCCTTCCCGGATTTCACCCTCCTGCAGCCGGAGCAGGACGAGGCGTTAGTGAAGCTGCTCGCTCGTCTGAGCCATGGGCTGCGCTGCAGGCTTCGCCCTTCCCAGTGGGCTCAGGGTGCCGGGGGGTCCGAGCCAGTGGCCGTGGCTCTTTGGGGCTGTGTGGCAACGCAGGACTGAGCCTGGATTTGGTGCTGCCCACAGCTACCTCCATGCCCCCGGACTGATGCCCGCTGGGCTCCCGCATGGGGAAAATCCCAACCTTTGCTCTGCGAGAGCAGATGTTGGGGTGCCCCGGCCTTCGTGAGGCCCGCAGCGGGGCCGAGTCAGGCTGTGGGAAGCGTGCGGGGCTGTGGGAAGCGTGCGGGGCTGTGGTTCAGTGTACGGGGCACCCACAGCCCCGCTGGAATTCTCTCCATTCGGTGGCAGGACTGTGTGAGCTGGAGCGAACGGCTGGGGATGGGGAAGGCTGGCGATGCCAAGAAATCTCTGCTGCCTCCCGGGAGAGGAGCTGCCCTAGGGCATGGGAGCAAGTTAAGTCCTTGCAAGAGCTAGCTAGGTTCTTGCAAGGTGCATCCCAAAACCCTCTCCATCCCTCAGCCGCTCCTTTCCTAGGGCTTTAATGAAGGCAAGGACGTGGCTGTAGAAGAGCCAGGGTGAGGGCTGCCGCTTCCCTCCGTGTCCTCTGCTGGTGTAACCCGGTTAGTCTACGCAAGCAACTTGCACTCACGCCAGAGCTTCGGGTGGTGCAGAACTGAGGGTCCAGGTGGCCAAGAAGGCCGATGGTGTCTTGACTTGGATCAGAAACGGCGTGACCAGCAGGTCCAGGGAGGTTCTTCTCCCTCTGGACTCGGCACTGGTGAGACCGCACCTCGAATCCTGGGGTCAGTTCTGGGCCCCTCACCACAAGAAGGATGTTGAGGCTCTGGAGCGAGTGCAGAGAAGAGCAACGAAGCTGGGGAAGGGGCTGGAGAACAAGAGGAGCAGCTGAGAGAGCTGGGGGTGTTTATCCTGGAGAAGAGGAGGCTGAGGGGAGACCTCATTGCTCTCTCCAACTACCTGAGAGGAGGTTGTGGAGAGGAGGGAGCTGGGCTCTTCACCCAAGTGACAGGGGACAGGACGAGAGGGAATGGCATCAAGCTCCGCCAGGGGAGGTTTAGGCTGAACATTAGGAAAATATTATTCATGGAAAGGGTCATTGTTCCCTGGCAGAGGCTGCCCAGGGAGGGGGGTTGAGTCACCTTCCCTGGAGGGGTTTAAGGGACGGGTGGATGAGGTGCTGAGGGACATGGGTTAGTAATTGATGGGAATGGTTGGATTTGATGATCCGGTGGGTCTCTTCCAACCTGGTGATTCTGTGATTCTATAATTCCCCGTTCCAGCTTCATCCTTCTACTGCAGCCATGGGGCTGCTCGTGCTAAACGTGCCCGTGGGTGATGCAGCTGCACCCGCCTGTCCCGGAAAGGAGGCAACACAAACTTGTGGAGCCATTGATGTTCCTCTGGATGTGCGACTCCTCTTGGAGTGCCTGGGTGTGCGTAGATGTGGGTTTCCCTGAGCTCGTTGTGGTGCTGGCAGCTGGTGTTTCTCACCCAAAATGGGCCATGTGGACTTTTGTGTGTCCCAGTGGTAACAGCGACTCAGCAGCAGCCAAACTTCCTCCATGCATCCCGCTGCTTCCTCACGGTTGCGCTTGAGCTGTTTCGCAGGTGGCTCGAGCCTTCCCCATTCCCTTCGCTCCCTTATGCTTTGCGATAAAGTGAAACTCCAGGCCTGCTCAGGAGGGTTTGAATCCCTGCCGAGGAGAGAAAGTGCCTTCTCATCTGCGGCGATGCTGCTCTGACGAGGCTCTCTCCTCCCGCCGTGCAGCCTGGCAGCTGCTGGAATTGCCTGCAGCCGCATCTCTCCACACTGCGCGTCCCTCCTGGGCTGGCACGGTGCTTCGGAGCTGCCGGGGGGTGCAGATCGCTCGGAGGGTAAGCAAGACTTCAGCTGCTCTCCAAACGGGGAACTTTGAAGAGATGTCACTGATTTTATTTATAACAGAGCGTTTTCTGAGCTCCGTCCGCAGCCATTCCCTGTGGAGTTGGACAGGCTGCAGACAGCCCCTACCCCAGGGCAGGTGTCCTCCCTTCTGTGCTGAGCAGCCCTGCGCCTGTTCCCAGCTGCAGGGAGAGGCTCCAGACCGGGTAGGCTGGAAGTCTGGGGTCAAAACTGGCTCTTGGCCACGCTGGATGCTGCGGGTTGGGTGCGTGGGAGCTGGCTGAGGGGTGATCCGGGTGGAGGTGAGGGGCTAGCCCACCATCAGCCTGGATATATTTCTTTCACTGAGCTGCCTGGGAAGGAGTTGAGGATGTTTCATTGTTGCTTTTATGCCTTTTTTCTTCGCCTAGAGATTTGCACGAGGCTGAGTCAGGCTGCACGGGGAGATGCTGCTGCTGTCTCTCTGCTTAGCCCAGGACCAGCGCCGGCAGCGGGTTGGTGTCTAGGGACGACCCTTCTGAACAGTCTCACGTGCTGGATGCTCCACCAAGCCCGCAATGGCTCATTTCACAGCTCTTGGGGTCCTTTGTGCTGCTGAGCTGTGCTGTGCTATCCCTGGCTGGACTAGTGGGGACAGCAGGGTGGGCTCACTGGGGTGTCGCAGGGCTGCTGGGGTCCCTCGGAAGCATCCAACCCATCTGCGCACCTCTCCCCGCTAGAGGCTGCTGATGATCTGAACATTTTTCTTTGCCTGGCGCTGACGGAGCAGCAAGGTCTTCGGCTTGCAGGGCTGAGCATCCCAGCCTGAGCTTTTCCTGCTGATTCACCCTGGAGACAGCAGCGGGCTTCCCTCGGCAGTGCTGGGTTCAGGGGGCACATCTGCTCCCCTGTCAGGTCCACAATAGATCTTCCCACTTCTTTGGGTCTTAATTAGGGAAATGCACTAGGTCTGTGTGTGTGGCCATTGCCAGGGGACATGGATCCTTGGTAGAGGACGCTGGTCCCATCTCACCTGCCTCAGGGGTGCCCATGAGCTGTTTCCAGCTGTGAGCTGAATGCGAAATGAGTTTGACCTCTTGTATTGTCTTCCTGGGGAAGGTGTGTGCAGCGATAACGGCTTCATCCCTCTGGCGTATCCCAACTGGCAGGGAAGCCAAGGATTAGTTAAGAAATGGAAAGGATAGAGCCATGATGGCATAGTAAAGCCACAAAAGAGACTCCTCTCCCAGCTGGGCAGTGTGTTAGCCAGGAAAACAAACCCAGACCCTGGGAAGATGATTAATTACAGAAGAATTAGGCGTAAAATGAAAGGCAGTTGGTGCTGCTTGGTAATAACTGCGGTGGAAGGTGCCTGGGAAGGAATCTGTGGTGTTGCACAAGACCCCGCGGCCTCTGCCGAGTGCAGGCAGTGCCGGGAAGGCAGCACCGTGCCAGCTGGCTCTGGATCCGTGCAGGCAGCGCAGCTTCCCCGACAATGGCCGAGCGGCGCTTTACATAATCTGGGACTGGCAAAACAAGCTTGAAGGTCTGGAAAATCCTCCTGCTATTGTCGGTGCTTGAAGTTTGCTGAATTTCCTGGTTTGATCTGCGGGTCTGGTTTTTGTTCTGGGACCACGATGGGGAAAAATGCATTTTACACGGAGAAAAGAAAAAGATGTTTGTGGTGTTTAATCCATGCCTGCTCCTTAGATGGAACTATTTTTGTGGTTCACAAGAGGTTTTGAGCAGCTGCTCGCAGCTTTGCAGGGTTGTGGAGGACTCTTCGTCTATCCAATTAGCATGGTTTGTCTCTTGTTCCCTCTTGATGCCCCCCAAGGAAATCCTGCAATATCAGACGTGCCCGGGGCACCGTGAGCAGCACACGTGCAGGCACCATCTGGGCTCCTGGCCCAAGCTACCGCTCAGGGGCAAAAAACATGGGCTCAAAATGGCTTTGTGTTGTCTGAGCCTCATGCCAGTCGGACCCTGCTGTGCTGGGAAGGCTCTAAAGCTGCCTCCTGCTTGTAGGTTTTAGGAGGGGAGGCTGGAAATGAGCTTGGGTCACCTTATTTTCCTGCGCCTCTTAGCTAGAGTTGTCTGCTGCTGCTTTCTGTGGCTTAGCGATTTTGAAGACAGCTGGAAAAAGCACCCGGGAGGATGCTGAGGCTTTATTTGTGTTGGCAAGAGGCATTGGGATGAGCAAATGGAAGAGCAAGAGCAGGCCTTACACCCCAAAACCACTTCCCGGAGGCCAGGAGATGCGCTGCTGCTGTGCCCACGGCAGCCGCAGGCAGCTGTGGGGCTGGGTGGTTCGCAACAGCCTTGTGTGTGCTGTTCAATTCAGTGAGTGAATCCTGTTAAAATGCTTTTTGCTCCTGTTCATAAATAGGTGGCCGAGAAACCTGCCTTCTCCTGTCGTTCCTGGGCAAGCCAGGTTTGGTAGCAAGGAATGAGGTTCAGTTCTCGCTGCTTCACTTAACGCGAGGCAAGTTTTGGCACCCTGGTAAGCAGCAAATGAGGAGGAGGAACCCTGGCTGATGGCACAAATACATCCCCTTATTAGAGGTGGCTTCCAGCTCCTTTCATGTAGGTAATTACATCTGGCCACGGTTGACCTGAGCTGGGTTTGAGCAAGGGGACGTGAGGCCTGACTTATGCTGGGAGTGACTGAGCTCCAACCACAGCAGCGTTAACGCAGTTTTGTAGGTGTTGCAGGCGAGCCAGCACATTGCAGCGATGAGGAAGGGAGATGTGGGGAAACTCTCAGCTTTCCCACAGCCTGGAGTACCCGGTGTTGCTGCTGGGCTCTGTGGGGGGGAGCTGGAGTGGACTGATGCTGTGAAGCATCATCGTAGCCGGGACATTGATGCAGCTGCTGCATTATAGCGTTCATTGCGCTCGACGTGACCTCTGTGAACCGATCCCTGCTTGGTTGCTGTCCACTGATGGCAGTGATGGTTTCATCGCTTGCCAGAAAGCAGCAGCCTTTAAGGGCTTGTGTTTCTGCTCCCTAGAACTCCCTGGAGATGGGGTAAGCTGTTTGTGGGCACTTCGGAGCTCGAGGGGAGCTCTTTCTCTGCATCAGCACAGGAAGGACATGGAGCTGTTGGAGTGAGTCCAGAGGAGACCATTGGGATGATCTGAGGGCTGGAACACCTCTTGTCCGAGGACAGGCTGAGAGAGTTGGGGATGTTCTGCCTGGAGAAGAGAAGGCTTTGGGGAGACCTTAGAGCAGCTTCCAGTGCTTGAAGGGGCTCCAGGAAAGCTGGGGAGGGGCTCTGGATCAGGGAGCGCAGGGACAGGATGAGCGGGAACGGTTTTAAGCTGAAAGAGAGGAGATTGAGAGGAGATCTTAGGAAAAACTGTTTTGCTGTGAGGGTGGGGAGGCCCTGGCCCAGGTTGCCCAGAGCAGGGGTGGCTGCCCCATCCCTGGAGGGGTTCAAGGCCAGGTTGGATGGGGCTTAGAGCCCCTGATCCAGTGGGAGGTGTCCCTGCCCATGGCAGGGGATGGAGCTGGATGGGCGTTGATGTCCTTTCCAATCCAAACCATTCCATAGTTCTGTGGTCGAGGGTCCGTGTCAAACAGAGCAGCACCGTATCACCTCCCTGCATCTGCACAAGACTCCATTGCCAAGCTGGGGAGCGATGGGGGCAGATGCTAGACCAGCCTGGAGCCTCATAGGGCTATGCTGTGCCTTTCTCCATCTGTGTTGATGATGTACTGGAGGTGCTTGTATCTGACACGGAGGTGACCCTCTCCTGTAGGGTTGGGATTGGCCTCAGCGGGCTGGCAGGTGGGGTCAGTGCTGCTTGGGGATTTCCTTAGGTGCAGAGTGGAGGCTTTTAATAGCAAACGCAGTCATCATTGCATAGCTCACGACCTGTCCCTTAAGCATAGCGACTGGCAGCTTGGATGTGGCTGAGCTAAGCAAGTCCACTCCTTTTAGACTTTTTGTGCTGTTTTTGAATGAAAATTAAAGTTGGAACCTGTGCTTAGCTGATGGCTAAGAAGAAGGATGTTGAGTCTCTGGAGCGAGTCTAGAGAAGAGCGACAAACCGGTGAAGGGACTGGAGAACAGGCCTTATGAGGAGTGGCTGAGAGAGCTGGGGGTGTTTAGCCTGGAGAAGAGGAGGCTGAGGGGAGACCTCATTGCTCTTTATAACTACCTGAAAGGAGGTTGTGGAGAGGAGGGAGCTGGGCTCTTCTCCCAAGGGACAGGGGACAGGACAAGAGAGAATGGCCTCAGGCTCCCCCACAGGAGGTTTAAGCTGAACATTAGGAAAATATATTTCACAGAAAGGGTCTTTGGGCACTGGCAGAGGCTGCCCAGGGAGGGGGTTTAGTCACCTTCCCTGGAGGGGTTTAAGGGACGGGTAGATGATGTGCTGAGGACCATGGTTTAGTGTTTGATAGGAATGGTTGGACTCGATGATCCGGTGGGTCTCTTCCAACCTGGTTTTTCTATGATTCTATGATTCTAAGGTGCTGAGGGTGCAGTTCCTCAGCAGCCTGGCATGAACTGCTTGTAAGGCCCTGTCTTTCTTGGGAAGGTCACTCGGCACGGTCTGATGGTCGGATCTTTCCTGCTGTGCTGTGTCAGATCCTGTGCCTCAGCTGGGTGCCAAGACTCGAGCCTTCTAGGAAAGGCAGCGAGGTGGGTGTGGGTTTCCCTTGCTGCCAGCTCGCAGGTGCTCAGTGCCTTGTGAGCGGCGGTCGGAGGCATCGGGGCGGTGTCTGGAGTTGCAGGTGGCTCACGTTGGGGTTGCAGCACTGCTCGATCCACCCAAGCTGCCTTTCAGTGGGATATCTGCGTGCAGGATTGATCCGTACTGCTGCCCAAGACTTTTCCTGATGCTGCTATTTTTGCAGGAGGCAAATGCGGTCACAGTAGCTGCCTGGCTCTAGCTGTTCGCATCATGCCTCTCAAACTTCTCTGCTTCTTGCCTCCTGCTCCAGTCGATACAAGGCTGTTATCAGAGCCCAGCAAACCTTGATGATCGCATCCAAACGCTGGACCTCAAATCACCTGGTAGCTCTGGGCTGGATGAAGCAGCTCATTTGCAAGAGGTGGTTAATTCTCTGTGTGTTTTAATCTCCACGACCATCTGTGTTCTCGCCCGGGCTGGGGAGATGGGAGATCTTGGGATTTATTCCAGGAGGTGAACATGGAGAGGACTGTTTATTCTGTGTCTGCCGAAAACTGCCACGGGTCAAAGCAGGACAGGCTCATTAGCTTCGGGAACAGTTGTTCCTGCATCGTCAGGCAAGGAGGCCCAGGACACGTGTCGGCTCTGTCCCGGAGGCACGTCCTGAGAAGTTGCAGGAGTAAAAGGCACTTAGTGAAAATGGGGACCTCTGCGTATGTTCCAGGATAGAAACCCAGACACAGAGGCTCTGTGATGGACTTGGCTGGCACTTCAGAAGGCTGAGGTCCTTGCTATGAAGGTCTGGGGAGAGGTAGTGTGCTAGCTCATCTTCTGGCCACCCAAAAAGCCCTGCCCCAGCTTACGGCAGCCTCTGAGGTAAGAGCCCACCCCGCCAGCAGCTACTGCAGCCTCTGCCCTGGTGAGCACCACGGCTGCAGCTCGAGGTTGAGCTTCAGAAGCTGCCAATGAGTCCAGATTCCTCAAGGCAGGGATGCTCGCACACAGCACCAAACCCAGGGGGCCAGTACCTATGGGTGGGCTGCAGCAGCATCTCCAGAAAGACCTGTGCTGGATACTGCTGACCAAAAGAAGCTTTTGGCAACACCTGAAGTCATCCTTGTTTTGTGGCCTCACACGTGCGAGGCGGAGGCCGGGATCCTGTTCCTGCAGGCTCTGCGTGTGGCACAGGCACAGGCTGTCGAGGAATACCTGTCCTGTGGGGCAGCACGGCCCGCTGAAGCTGCTGCTGACATCTGAATCCGGAGGGAACGATCCCTGCCTTGTAATTAAGCTTTGTTCTGCTCTTGTTCACCATACTAATGAGCAGTCTCATGGATGTGCTTCTTAGAGCTCCTCTGGGTCCTCCATGTGGCTCACAAGCTGGAGGTGGCTTTCCAAGAGAGCCAGCTGCAAAGGGCAACCCTGGAGCTCCATCTCTGTCTCATTGGGGTGAAGCTCATGGGCTGGGAACCTTTGTTCAGCCTGGAGAAGAGAAGGCTCCAGGGAGACCTTAGAGCAGCCTCCCAGTGCTAAAAGGGTCTTGCCTTTGACTGTAAAGGTTTTTCTCTGACTGGATTGCACCCTGCATGACGAAAATTCATCTGCCAATGCAATTCCACTCCCTCCAGTAGGGCAAACCCTTCCTGCTGTTGGTGCTGGCAGGGTTGGGTGAGATGGAGATGTTTTCCCAGCTGTCAGCTGAAGGACCAGGGCTGCCTCTTTCACCAGGCTCTTGACAGCAGTGGATAGTAACACTTAAAACCAACCAGCTCTCCAGCTAAATCATCTCCTAATTCAGCTGTTTGGGGTTTCAGTCTCGCTGGAGACTGTCGGCATCCTGGTGCATCCCAAAGGACGGGTTCAGGTTTGTGCACATCTCTCCAGTGTAGCCGGGTGGCCGTAGAGGAGCCTGTGCCCGGTGCAGCGTGTGACACCGTGCAAGACTTCTCTTGTGCGCTACGAGTGCTCGCATCGAGTGGGTCCCCAGCCCCTCGTTTGGGTTGTGGCATCGGCCAAGGGTCCGGCTGGATTTTGGCACCCAGTTTGTCCCTGCAGCCGCTCGCAGCAGCCTCGCTGAGGCTGAGAGCACCGCTGCTCTCTTGAATCTCTTCATTTAGTTAATGATCCTTTTGTTGAGAGGATTAGGGTTTAGAGGCCTCTGGCAGAGTGTTAATTAAATTAAGTCTACGGGTGTTTTGTTGGGTTTTAAAGCCCACTAGAGGGCTCAGTTGGAGCCCTGTAGAGTTGGAGCTGAAGGCACTGGCTGTGCCCATCCCCTCCAGAAGTTTGCACGAGAAGTTATGTAAGGTCAGAGGAGCTGGGTGGACACAGAACCATTCTGCAGCCTCCACACTGCGCTCACGGCTTCTCCAGCTCGGATCCTGACCCGTGCTGTGTCCCCCAGGCACCAGCCGGGGCTGGAGGCTGGCAGGCACGGGACGCCTGCGTCACCGCTCGCTGCATTATCAGCGTTAAGTAATATCAGGCTAATGTTTTTTTTTCCCCCTTCCCCACTCGGTGTTTACATTTCTAAGAAGTGGCTCAACGTGAACCTCCAGTTCTACCTTCAGTTCTGGGAAGAGTCCGGCACTGAAGTTCACTTACGTGAACGCCTTTGCAGCGCTCATGTAAAAATTCAAGTGTGAGCACTGGTCTTTGTGGCTTGAGGGGGTTTTGTGATGGGTGTGTGTGGGTTTCATGTTTATCTGGAGCTGCTACTAACCACAGCCTCTTCTTTCTCTTTTATACGCTGCCCTGTGATGGATTTTGGTGCCTCGCCTGCACGGTTTGCCCGGCTGTCTCATCTCTGGGTGAGTACCTGCTTTGTTAATCTGTGAGAGGCGAAATGAAACACTTGGACTTAAATAATAAACTGACCCATTATTCTGTCTTAAACTCTGGAGCACTGATTGTTACCGAGCTGTGAGATTTTGTGTGTGTGTTTGTGTGTGTGAGAGAAAGTTTTTGGTATTAAAAAGCACTTCATATAGTGATTTCCAGGCCGAGTTTATAACAGGAAAAAGTCTGCAGCTGATTGCAGAGTGCTGACCCGGCGATAAAAGCATGTTAAGCACCAGCAAGTGAGCAAATGGAAGTGAAAATGGGTTTGGTAGCAGAAGGCAATCCCCCTGCTTCTCCCCAGATTCCTCCTGACAGCTGTTGGTGGTAAATCTGTGCTGTGGTTGTGTAAGGGACTCTCTGAAGGCTGGAGCACAGTGCTGAGCTGGCTTCCCTTTGCCAACCTGTAGGGATTCGCAGGGCACGGATGGGAGCCTGAGGTCCTTCTGGGAGGAGAGGAGGGGAAATGTGTGTCAAGCTTGGAGAAGTGCAGCAGGCACTGATGTTTCTAGCTTGCGTTCACAGAGATCCTGCTTTGTGCTGGGGGGAAATCAATCTGGTGGGGTGGATTCTTGTGGTTTCCCAGCAGAGGTTTGTTGCCTGCCCTGTTTGTGCCTCTCAAAACAACGTGTGTATCCACAGGATGGAGGAAAGGAAGGGGTGTCTGCTTGGTTGAGAGAACCAGAGCCAGAGAACCTGGCTGCAGTGGTGCCTTTGCATTGAGGTTGTTGTCTGTGGAAACTTCAGAACTCTATAAATTACTTTTTTTTTTTTTTTTAAGAATTTAAAGTATCCTACTGCTAAGCTTTCCCCTTTCCTGTCCACTCCCCCACTTCCCCAGTAATATCCTCTCCTCTCCCAGTAATGAGAAAGGACCAAGCATATTTAGAGCAGTGCTGCCTCATGCCCAGGCGCTTGCTGCACTGCCAGTCGCTGCTGAAAGCCTTGGGGGGAGAGCAGAGGAAGGGGCTGGGAGCAGATTGCTTTATTCCTAAACTCTTTATTATTATACAATGCCTCACAGGGAGGGCAGGAGAGATGAATCAAATCCCAGCACAAACCTGTTGTTCTCACAAAGAAGTGAAGCGCTATGTTTGGAAGCTGAGCAGCTGCCGTCTCCTGTTCTGAATGAGCTGTTCCTTCTCTAAAAGAAGGATCATTAATTAACTTGAGAACCTACCTTGCTCGGAGGTGCTGCGCTGTCATCCCCACCAAACACTCAGCAGTCATTTGAATTCAGAATTACCCTCCTCTGCACAGAAGGTGTAGCTGCAAGAAATGCAGGCTGGCAGCGTGCTGGCTGGGAGCTCGTATTCGGAGCTAAATGGAAGCGCTCGGTCGCGTGACGGGGAGTGGGAGAGCGACAGGCGTGCCTCTACCTGCACAGTGGTGGTAGGTGGGCCAGGTGAGTGGCAGCAGAGTCTTCCTGCTTTGTGCTCCCTCAGCACACAGTCACCTTCTAGTCATCGTTGTGTGACCAGTCTGTGGTCAAACTCAGACTGGTTATTATTACCTGGTTCTTTTTATTTTGGCTCGGCTGATAGGTTGAACAATAAACAGAAGCAGTGCTGTCTAGATAACTGTTTTCTGAAGGGCTTAAACAGACTGAGAGCAAATCAAAATGCTACTCCAGTACTAAGTCAACAGACATCATTTTAGGACTTAACATAAGTTAAATACAGGAGATATTTTCATTTTCACAGCAGAAACCAATACCCATCCTGCTTTTTTTACCTCTTTCAGTTCCTGCAGAACAGGGTAGAGAAAAGGACCTGCTCTCAGGACAGACAGGGAATGACTTAGCAACTTCTTGAGAACTAGAAATGGTGGAACTAAGAGTAGAGAGCAGAGTAGACAACAACACAAACAAGAGTTTTCCTACACTGTACTCTAAGACTCTAACCTGGAATGGATCATGGACTGAAACTGTGTTCAGTTCTGGGCTCCTCACCACAAGAAGGATGTTGAGGCTCTGGAGCGAGTCCAGAGAAGAGCAACGAAGCTGGGGAAGGGGCTGGGGAAAAAGTCTTATGAGGAGCGGCTGAGAGAGCTGGGAGGGTTTAGCCTGGAGAAGAGGAGGCTGAGGGGAGACCTCATTGCTCTTTATAACTACCTGAAAGGAGGTTGTGGAGAGGAGGGAGCTGGGCTCTTCTCCCAAGGGACAGGGGACAGGACAAGAGGGAATGGTCTCAAGCTCCACCAGGGGAGGGTCAGGCTTGACATCAGGAAAGAATTTTTCATGGAAAGGGTCATTGTTCCCTGGCAGAGGCTGCCCAGGGAGGGGGTTGAGTCACCTTCCCTGGAGGGGTTTAAAAGATGGGTGGATGAGGTGCTGAGGGACATGGTTTAGTGATTGATGGGAATGGTTGGACTCAATGATCCAGTGGGGCTTTTCCAACCTAGTTATTCTATGATTCTGTGAAGAGTGAATTTCCTCCCTGAGGAAAGCCGGTATCCTGAACAACCCCTGGTTTCTTCTCCTCAGAGCAGCCTTGCTACGACTCTTGTCTGCACAGGGCATCTGTTGTCTTTTATGTCCTGCACAGAGAGTAGAAACTTGCATTCTAGTGTTCCTGCTTATTTTAGGCTTTTGGAGGTTTGACCCTGATACAAGATGAAACTTGCTGCTTGCTGAGTGCTTGGTATGAATCTTGGTCGGTAGACAGGAAAACTAAGCGGTTAACAATGGTTAAAATAAAGGTTGTGTGGTACAGTTTCACTGGATCAGGGACAGCCCTGACTTTCACCCAGCAGAGAATCATCGGGCTCGGGTTGCCTTTCCATTTTTAAGCCTGGCTTATCTCTTAGGTAAACAAAAATGCATAGGAGCATAGGAAGTGAATCTCCTCTGCTGGTCTGCTAAGAGTGTTGGGCATCGATCCTGAAAGTAACACACCAGCAGCTTCCGTGAGGGGATGTGCTGCTAGAAGGTGGAGGGCAGAGACCATGAAGAAAAATGCTGAAGATGCAAGTGCAGCAAGAGAAACCCGTGACGTTTGAGGTTGTGCTCTTGACCTTCAAGCTAAGATACACATAGGTTGCCATTATTTGAAGCCTGTCAAGAAGTCTAAAGTGAGGTCATGTGTGCTGGCTGAGAAAATGTTGAGTGCTATCTTTGTCAGAAGGAGGTGGCAGCGCAGTGTGTCTGTTGGTGAGCTGCTGCTGGGCTGTGCCTGCTCATACGCCAGCACTGGGGATGCTGGGAGCCGTGTGTTGTCATCTTAAAGTTTACCTTTATGTGAAATTGTTCATCCCTATCCATTGATTCACGGGTCACCTAGAGAAGGGCGTTGCTGAACGGCATTTGTGACGTGTACTCCGGTCTCGCCTTAATTCTTCTTCACAAATAGCTTGAAGAGAATGAACAAATAGAGTCACCTGCTTTTCTGCCTTCCAGTAAGATTTCCTGCTTTGAACCTCTCCTGGGACTGTGGTAGCAGGGTATCTCTTTTGCTTGTCCCACCCATTCAGAAAAGGCCATCAGAATCTCACGCGGTGTCAAGTTCTAGGGCTGGCTTAGCTCAGTGGTTTCATTTTAAGCTTTGTAAGGCAGTGAAATAGTTCTCATTGTGGTGTTTAAAATAGCAGTGCTGCCTTCTGAATTACCATCTAATTAAATGAAAGCAAAAACTCAAAAGCAAGTGAGCTTTCTGCATCTCTTGTTGCATAAGAAAAGCTGTTTTAGTTGACCTAAAAACCAACATTGAAAGCCAGGCTAAACAGAGATGCTTCCCTCCTCTCTCCATGGGCAGTTTGTAGCAGTTGCTACTGTTCTTGGAGAGCCATTCATGTGGTGGCAGCTGCAAGCCCTCTTCAAAACAGTTACTCCTTTGAGATTTGTTTCCCTTTTGCTTGATGGTTGGAGGAACCCTGCTGTGGAGACAAATAATTAGAAATAAAAGATGGCAGCCTAATGATTATTAGCTTCTTTCTGATGTGGGCTGTGGTGAAAGCTGAATGCAAGAGTGAGATCCAGCTGCTGTGCATCGCAAAGCTGTTGCTGTGTCTCTTGCTCAAAAGATTTACCACGTACGCCATAACTTGCAGCCTCTGTGGACGCGCAGAATGCACTGAACTAAAATATTGATAGTATTTATTTCAGTTGCAAACCTTTCCTGGAGAGGATGACTGTTGGCAATTAACAGTGACAGTGACACCAGTTCAGATGAAGAGTGCTTCCTGCTTGCTCCTCTGCATCTCTCCATCCATACCCAATGCTTTCCTTGACAGCTTCTGACTTCTTCCCCTCTCCCCCCTCCTATAAATCTGAACTGGTTTGGGTTTGCTTTATAAAATGAGCATAGAAAAACATGACCCTAAATAAAGCCTCAAAATGCCTTATTTTTTGAAGCTCCAGAGAAACTGGCAGCAATGTGTTGCTATCCTCTGGGATTTTGTCCTATTGATATTAATCTTTTGAAGCTGGTATCCATGACTGCCAGTTTCAAAGGTTAATGTCGTGCATTTTAACCAAGCTGAGAAGTATTTTTTTTTTTTTTCCTTATTTGTGATATGGAAATGTGTGCCAATTAATCATTGCGCACCTGCAGAACTGCCTCTCTCAGCAGACTTGAGCTGTGCATTAGGTTGTGGGATCATCTGTAGAAAGGACTCAGGGTGATGATTCTGATCCCGTTAGTAGCTTAAGGCAAACCCTGCAAGGTCCACGGAGGTAGAAGGGAGAGGAAACAGGAACAAGGTGGTGCAGACCTTTAACTCTTATTTGTGGAAGAAATAAGGTAGCACGTGCTCTCTTTAGAACTTGTTTGCTCTCAGTAGCTAAAGCCTTAATTAATTAAATGTTAGGTCTTCCAGGTGTCCCTTGCTGATATGCAGGTGCCAGCAATAAGAAGCTGCTGTCAGTTGTCCAGTCCTGTGCTCAGGGCTTGAGTGGATTTGCAGCCTTTGGATGATGAGGGATGTGTTAGCACAGACCGGCGGGCTCTGCACCAAGTACCTGGCTCTATCTTACTGTACACACCAGCCCCACATAAACTGATGTTGAAACTTTCCTTCTCTTAACCAAGGGGCACTGAGTATTTTGAGCCCAAGGGAGAAGCATCTTTGGCCAGACTGGGAGTGAAACAGTATGAAGTCCAGTCTGTGCTTGAACCACCCCTTGTGAAAGCTTCACCGAACCAGTCCCTCTCTGGGGAGGAGCTGCAGCTTGAAAACCACCTACCTGGTGTTATTTAAACAGACCAGAGCCTCTCCCCACTGCAGTTTGACTTCTCATCCATGCAAGGAGTAAATCAGGCACTGACATCCTTTCTGGTGTGGTTTCTCTGCCTCCCTGCCTGGCACCGGTCGCTTGGTGGTACTGACTGTTATTTTAGGGTTTATTTCAACGAAGTCTGCATAGCTGAGCTTGTCCTCTGCTGTAGCGATAGCTGTTTTTCTGGCTTTGGCTGTTCACGTTTGGTTTGGGAGGCTGGTGCGAGGCTTGAGCTTCCTTCTGCTGCCCAAACACAGAGGTTTCCAGCAGCATCTCCTGGAATTTATTAACGAGGCACAGGGAGTTGAGTGCTCTGCGAGCACACTCCTCTGTTTTGAGTTGTGTCTTGTTCACTAAGGCTGCTGGGGAATGAAAAACGGGTAAATGCTTGAAACGAGGGAGAGCTCGTGACCTGATGGAGGTCAGTGTGCCACTGGGCTGACTGTCTCTCATGTGACAGCTCTTGCCCTGGTTCAGTCCATTTCTTGGGTTCTTTCGGGAGCCTCAGGTTCATGCCACAGTGATTTTGCCTCTTCCCAAGCCTGCGTGACTTGTATGCACAGCATCGCCTGTAGTCTGTTCTCCAGGAACAAGCCGTGTTGGTTGATGAGAAGCTAAATGTGAGCTAGCACTGTGTGCTTGCAGCTCAGAAAGCCAACTATGTCCTGGGCTGCACCCCAAGCAGTGGGACCAGTAGACGAGGGAGGGGATTCTGCCCCTCTACTCCGCTCTGGTGAGACCCACCTGGAGCCCTGCGGTCAGTTCTGGAGTCCCCAACATAAAAAGGACATGGAACTACTGGAACAGGTCCAGAGGAGGCCACAAAGATGCTGTGAGCCCTGGAGCACCTCCCATATGAGGAGAGGCTGAGAGAATTGGGATCCTTCAGCCTGGAGAAGAGAAAGCTCCAAGGAGACCTTAGAGCAGCTTCCAGTGCTGAAGTGGGCTGCAGGAAAGCTGTGGAGGGATGTTTTACAACAGCATGTAGTGCCACAATGAGGTTAATGGCTTTAAACCAAAGAAGGAAGATCTAGATTAGATTTTGGGAAGAAATTCTTCCCTGTGAGGGTGGGGAGGCCCTGGCCCAGGCTGCCCAGAGCAGGGGTGGCTGCCCCATCCCTGGAGGGGTTCAAGGCCAGGTTGGATGGGGCTTGGAGCCCCTGATCCAGTGGGAGGTGTCCCTGCCCATGGCAGGGGTGGAACTGGATGGGCTTTGAGGTCCCTTCCAATCCAAACCATTCTATGATTCTGTCATTTAAGTGCATCCCATTTGTATGTTTAATACTTCCGATGTATACTTAAGGGGAAAAGTGTTTCTCAGTGTAGAAACATTCCCAGCAGGAATGTCTGCAATCTGGAGCTGACCTCCTTTAATCCTTAAATGGTGCATCTTGGCAGAAATGTGCTTTATGCACCATCACTAAGCCCTGGAACAAAGCTGCCTTTCCAGGGAGCTGTTCTTCCCTGCACTGGCACACAGCCTGGAGAGCACTGATTCTCCTTTTTGTCTGTTTTATTCCTCCTTCTTCTTGGAGCTAGTCCGCTGTGCTGCAAGACGCTTACTCAAGTGAACATCAACTTTGCACAAACTGATGAAACCTGCGGTGGGAGCTTTTTGCATAAATTAACCAGATTTTAAGTGGGATGGGAATTCCTAGGTGTACATGCTTAGTTACCCAGCCCTCCCCTCTGCCTTCTCTGTGTCCCCAAAAGGCATCCGCATCACCCACCCCAGTACCAAAAAAATGTAGTGGCTCGAAAACTGTGTTTTTCTGCCCATGAGAAAGAACAGGAGGTTTTATTTTGGCAACAATGGCCCTTAAAGGGCACAACTCATTCTGTTAAAGCAGCCAACAAGGGAAAACACTCCAGTAGGGAACCACGGAGAAAAGGAATGGCTTCAAGCTCTGCCAGGGGAGGTTCAGGCTGAACATTAAGAAAAAAATTTTCATGGAAAGAGTCATTGGGCACTGGCAGAGGCTGCCCAGGGAGGGAGTTGAGTCACCTTCCCTGGAGGGGTTTAAGGGATGATTGGACAAGGTGCTGAGGGACATGGTTTAGTGATTGTTGGGAATGGTTGGACTCGATGAACTAGTAGGTCTTTTCCAGCCTGGTGATTCTATGATTTAGCAAAACTTGAGGCTAACTGCCATAATGCCAATTGGGATTACAACAGCAAATTCGCTTAAGTCTCTTCAATTACAAAGGGTGCTGCTTGGCCCTTTAATAACTCACTCAACAATTAATTGATTGTTGGTTTTGGGGAGTGTTACATGGGCTGGACTAGATTTAATCTTTGCTGAAATACTTGATGCAGAGCCAGGTAAGTGTAGATGTTCCAGGTTACATTCACTGTGAACAGATTTGTTGTAGTGAAGCAGTGCAACGTGTTCCAGTTGAAAATGTCTTGAGTTTGCAGTTCAGCCTGTCACCAGGTTTTCCTGGCAGTGAGATCTGCTGTGCCTGCCACTTTGTGTGCGAGATCGAGGGGTGAACGCTGGAGAAACACAGCACTGGCTGAAGCGCTCCTTCCTTCTAGGTAAATCATTTACCTGAAATATCTTTGATCTAGATCAGTGTTTTACTGTAAAACGAAGCTTGTGTAGTCGAAGGGAGGTTTCCTATACACCTCATCCTGGCCTTCTGCTCTCAGCCAAAGCAGCACTGCTGACGGTGACAGTAAATCTTGGAAGAGGAGCCAAGGGCAGAGGGCCAGTAGCTGGCAAAACTGAGCCACCTGCTCTCCTCCTACCCTGTTTGCTCCTGTGAAATGGCTGCGGCCGCTCTGGCGACTGCCACTCGCTAGCAAAGTGGGCCCGTGTGGCACCTAAACCCTATTGTGTGTGGACAAATGTGTGCATAATGCAGACACAACCAGCGTATTTGGAGCAGCAGTGGATAAATGATTCAGTTGACCAGCTCAATTTCTTTGTTATCCTAGAATTTGGCATAATCATAGGTAATTTCTCTTCACCTTAAATCCTGCTTGCTTTAGGGGAGGGAGGACTGGTACCAGTGCGGTGCACGACTCCTTTGTTTAGATTGGGAATTCCTCACGTAGAGAAGCTCCTCGGGGTGAGGAGTGCTCTGTGCGGTTTATTGTTTGTGCCAGCAATGCTCTGGGCACAGCGTTCACAGGCGCTGGTGTGAATTGGGAGCCCCGTTTTACAACCAGTCCTACCAGTACTGCACCCTGCAGGGCCTGCAGAGCACCGGATCACCTTACAAAGGATTTTCTTTTAATGGAGAACTGACTTGAGCTGGATTTAATCCACTGTCTACATGCTCTTAAGATGCTAGAGCGTGTATTTCTGAGCCGCTTGCTAGCTGCACGCACATTTAACAGGCAGAGGGTAGGGTTTGGCACCGTTCTCTGAGGTGACCCAGTTGATTTGCACTGACCGAGCTCATGAGGATCTGTGCACCCACCAAGTGGCCTTTCAGCTTGCAAGGAACAGCTTCTGCCTTAGAGACCACAAACGCATGCCTAAAATGAATATAATTCCTCTCCTTATTCCTATACCCAGCAGCTGAATACCAAGAAATCCTGACTTATTAAAATAATTCTCCATCTCTAATGGGCTTCTATAAACTGAATTAAACCAGCTATAACTGGGAGAGTTCTTTAAATATTTGCAGTCGGGCTTTGGCAAGGGGCGAACTGTTCTTACAGTGAAGTATTCAAGAAATTTCCATTACTTCCTATGGGATTTCAGAGGTCAGTTTGGGGCTGTGCAGGAAGGAGAAGGTTAGAAGCTAAGGCAGTGATTTATAGCAGAGGTGTGGTGTTGATGGTGGTATTTCCATATGCAGAAGTGTGTTGGGTTTAGGGCTTTTTTTCCCCTTTATTCCTTTCTTCTTCTCACTATGAAAGGCTTGCTTTGGCCTAAGTTCAAATCCCCCTACCCTAGAAGAACATTTTCAAGGCACTCTCATGGTCTGTGTGTCTCTTTTCACGCTGAAGGATTCTACTGCTCTTAGGTTTCTCCTGCCATTCAAACTCTGAGCTGTTTGTTTGGGATCTGAAGAGGTAACAGCATCCTTTGCCGTCCTGCACAGCGTGCTCGGCAGCTTGCAGTAGTGCACCCTGTGGAGAAATGCTTCACCTGGGAAATAATGGCTCAAAATACAGGAGCTGATGCTCTGCGTCCTCAGATGCTGGCAGATGGAGTTGGGGATCATCTGGTGATCTGAGCATGGTGGATGACGTGCTGCGTGGTGTTAAATCACCGTCTTGATGTGAAGATTTTGTTGCCCTGGTCTTTTCACCATATAATCTGCAATCTGCTATGGGTCAGCATGTGTGTGTGTGTTATGATGAAGCACTGTAGTTTTGCTTGCTTGTTTTCCTTAATTGCAAGAAGCTGTTGCCAACCCCTTGCATCCAAAAACTGAGGCTTCTTTGCTTAGTGTTTTTCTCCTTAAAGCCCTTTGAACTTGTGTTTCTTTTCTGACACAGCCTGTTTTCAGCCCACCCATGGGTGAGCAGTAGCAAAGGCAGCAGTTATTGTGGTGGGTTAGCATCAAACATCTGAGCTCTCCTCTCTTGAACAGCCCAGGCTATTAAAATGTGTTAATTTAATGCCACGGGGAGTGGAGCGGGAGCTTCAGGGCATGTTTCAGGGGAACTGCTCATGCCTGGTGTCAAGAGCAGCCTCCAGACCTTTCCCAGCCTGTGTCTTTAAATCAAATATGCTCATCTGAGTCCAAGTAAACCACCAGATAGTCTAGATTTAAGGTGAAAATACCTCTCTTCTCTCCCATTAAGGAGCTTTTTGCAATCAATCTCAACACAAAGACAAAGGAGGAACTTCCCCTGTTCTGCGTGTTTTGGCGGAGCTGAGTGTCATAGCCGTATAGAGGAGATGGGGTAAATAGCTGCAAGAAGTGTGTTAATTTTTCTAGAAATTGGTTTTTTTGGCTCTCATTTAGCATCCTTAATGTGTGAGTGGTCCTCAATGGGTCGGTACTACTGAGGGCCTCAGAATAAATCTTCTCACAGCACATCCAGAGGAGGGCAACGAAGCTGGTGAAGATTCTGGAGCTCAAGTCTTATGAGGAGCAGCTGAGGGAACTGGGATTGTTTAGTCTGGAGAAAAGGCGTCTTAGGGGAGTCCTCACTGCTTTCTACAACCACCTGAAAGGAGATTGTAATGAGATGGGTGGTGGTCTCTTCTCCCAAGGAGAAGAGGAAATGGCCTCCAGTTGTGCCAGGGGAGGTTTAGATTGGATATTAAGAATAATATCTTTGCCGAAAGAGTGGTGAAGCACTGGCAGAGACTGCCCAGGGCAGTGGTGGAGTCCCCATCCCTGGAGGGGTTCAAAAAATGTGTAGATGTGGCACTTCAGGATATGGTTTAGCAGACACATTGGGGTTGGGCTGATGGTTGGGCTGGATGAGCTTAGAGGGCTTTTCCAACCTTAATGATTCTGTAAGGATGAAGCTGTCTGAACTGGAGTGTGCATCAACCCATCTGCTGATGAAGAGGCAGGACAGTTGCTCTTTATGCAAGGCGAATGCACTGGGTAGCTTAGTTCCCTTTGGGAGATAAGCAGAGAGGCTTTGGTGCCATGTGTCTTTTGGGGCTGAGTAACTATTTGAGAGGGGTTTGGTGACTCCAAGCTGGTTGGGCTGGCAGCAACCTCTCCACAGCCCTGGGAGAAGCTAAGAGTGTTTTTCTGTGGGGTGTACAGTGGGGAGAGCGGGATGGCATTGGATGACAAAAATAGCTTGCTATAATTTGGCTGTAGGTGAGGAATAGAAATGCTTCAGAGCAGAAGGCAGGTCAGGCTCTGCGGGGCTGGGCTGATGCTGCTGGTTTTGGATGTTTTAATTTGTTGACCGTATCCATCATTGCTGTATGAACTTGGCACCATAGAATCATTGAGTCATTTGGTTGGAAAAGACCTTTGAGATCATGGAGTCCAACTGTACCTGTCCACTACCGAACCACCACAGAATAGAATCATAAAATGGTTTAGAAGGGATCTTAAAGATCAGTTAATTCCAACCTCTGGGACACCTTCCACTGGACCAGGCTACTCAAGACTCCACCCAACCTGGCCTTGAACACCTCCAGGGATGGGGCAGCCTCAGCTTCTCTGGGCAGCCTGGGCCAGGGCCTCCCCACCCTCACAGGGAAGAATTTCTTCCTGAAATCTAATCTAAAATTTTCCCCCTCCAATTTAAAGCTGCCCCCCTTCGTCCTGTCACCATGTGCCCTTGTAAAGAGCCCCTCCTCAGCTTTCCTGGAGCCCCTTTCAGCCTGGAAGCTGCTCTAAGGTCCCCTTGGAGCCTTCTCTTCTCCAGGCTGAACAACCCCAACTCTCTCAGCCTGTCCTCACACGGAGGTGCTCCAGCCATCACATCATCTTCGTGGTCTCCTCTTCCAAAAGTTCCATGTCCTTCTTATGTTGGGGATTCCAGAACTGGACACAGGACTGCAGGGGGGTTCTCATGAGAGAAGAGTAGAGAGGTAGAATCCTCTCCCTCACCCTGCTGCTCCCACCGAAAGGGTCACTGGGCACTGGCAGAGGCTGCCCGGGGAGGTGGTTGAGTCACCATCACTGGAGGTCTTTAAAGGACAGGTCGATGGAGCGCTTAAGGAGATGATTTAGTAGCGTATGGGTATGGTTGGGCTTGATGATCAAAGGTTTTTTTTACAACCAAGCGATTTTATGATTCTGTGCTTCTGATGCAGCTCCGAGCTCCTCATCTGCCTGTGTTTCAAGGCCCTACAGGGATGCTGAGCGTCCAGTGCCTGTTTGCTTCCTAACGGCCTTATAGAAAAATAAAGATCCCCCCAGCCCCACTGCTCCCCTGCCCCGGGCTGGACCCAGCTTGCTCTCGGAGGCAGGAGGGCTGTATTTAATGAAATAAAGACCCCCCCCCCAGCCCTAGTGCTCCCCCCTTGGTTGGGACACAACTTTCTCTGCGTGGCAGGGGCCGCGTTTGATAAAATCAAGAGCCTCCCAAGCGCCAGGCTGGGACAGAGCGTTCTCTGGGAGGCAGGGGCTGCGTTTAATGAAATAAACACCCCTCTGCGAGGCGCGGGGGGGGGGGCAGTATGTAATAAAATAACCCCCCCAGCCCCAGTGCTCCCCCGGGGTCGGGTCACAGCGTTTTCTGGGCGGCAGGGGCTGCGTTTGATGAAATCCAGGTCAGAGCGGGAGGAGGGCGCGGCCGATGGGCGCTCCCTGCCCGCCCCCCCCCCCCCCTCCCGCTTCCATATTCCCCGCCGAGGATCGCGCGCGCCCAGCGGCCCTGGGGGGGGGGGGGGAGCGCTCCTTCCTGCCCTCCCCCGCCCTCCCCGCCGGCCAATCGCGAGGCGGCGCGCGGCCCCGCCCCCCCGCGCTCAGCCAATGGGCGGTTACTACAGCGCTGGGGGCGGGGCCAGGGAGGGGAGGGGAGGGGAGGGGAGGGGGCAGCGCCGGGCGCGGGCGGCGGAGAGAGCGGAGCGGAGCGGGGTGAGTGCGGGGAGGGGGGGGGGCGCGGGGAGGGGGTGCGTGTGCAACGGGTGCGAGTGCCACCGGCCTGTGTGTGCAACGTGCGTGCACGGGGGTGTGTGGGGTGTGTGTGCAACGTGAGCGTGCGCGGGGAGCGCAGTGTGCGTGTGTGCAGCGTGCGGGCACGAGGTGTGCGGTGTGTGTAGCGTGTGTGCAACCCGCGTGTGCGCGGAGTGTGAGTGTGTGCAGCCTGCGTGTGCGCGGGGTGTGTGTGTGTGCGTGCAATGTGCGTGTTTATGCGCGGAGTGTGTGTGTGTGCAATGTGCGTGTGTGTGCAACGTGCGTGTGCGTGCAACGTGCGTGTGCGTGGAGTGTGTGTGTGCAATGTGCATGTGTGTGCAGAGTGTGTGTGCACGCGAGGTGTGTGTGTGTGCAACCTGCATGAGCACAGGGTGTGTGTGTAGTGTGTGTGTGCAATGTGCATGTGTGTGCAACCTGCATGTGCGCGGAGTGTGTGTGTGTGCACAGAGTGTGTGTGCAACCTGCGTGTGCACGGAGTGTGTGTGTGCAGTGTGCATAGTGTGTGTGTACAATGTGCATGTGTGTGCAGAGTGTGTGTGTGTGTACAATGTGCATGTGTGTGCAGTGTGTGTGTGCACGCGAGGTGTGTGTGTAGTGTGTGTGTGCGCAACCTGCATGAGCACAGAGTGTGTGTGTGTAGTGTGTGCAATGTGCATGTGTGTGCAACCTGCATGAGCACAGAGTGTGTGTGTGTAGTGTGTGCAATGTGCATGTGTGTGCAGAGTGTGTGTGCACGCGAGGTGTGTGTGTGTGCAACCTGCATGAGCACAGGGTGTGTGTGTAGTGTGTGTGTGCAATGTGCATGTGTGTGCAACCTGCATGTGCGCGGAGTGTGTGTGTGTGCAATGTGCATGTGTGTGCACAGTGTGTGTGTGCAACCTGCGTGTGCATGGAGTGTGTGTGTGCAATGTGCATGTGTGTGCACAGGGTGTATGTGTGTGCAATGTGCATATCTGTGCAAAGTGTGTGTGTGCACGAGGTATGCAGTGTGTGTAGTGTGTGAATGCATGGAGTGTGTGTGTGTGCAACCGGCATGAGCACAGAGTGTGTGTGTGCAACGTGCATGTGTGTGCAGAGTGTGTGTGTGCACGAGTTGTGCACTGTGTGTGTGCAATGTGCATGTGTGTACAGTGTGTGTGTGCACAAGTTGTGCACTGTGTGTAGCGTGTGAGTGCACGGAGTGTGTGTGTGCAATGTGTGTGTAGTGTGTGTGTGCAACCTGCGTATGCATGGAGTGTGTGTGTGCAATGTGCAGAGTGTGTGTGTGCACGAGGTGTGCAGTGTGTAGAGTGTGTGACTGCACGGAGTATGCGTGTGCAACCTGCATGAGCACAGAGTGTGTGTAGTGTGTGTGTGCAACCTGCATGAGCACAGAATGTGCGTGTGCAATGTGCATGTATGTGTGCAACCTGCATGTGCACAGAGTGTGTGTGCAATGTGCATGTGTGTGCAGCATGTATGCATGCAACCTGCGTGTGTACGGAATGTGAGTGTGTGCAATATGCATGTGTGTGTAGTGGTGTGTGTGTGCGTCCTGCATGTGCACAGGGTGTGTGTGTGCAATGTGCATGTGTGTACAGCATGTGTGTGTGCACGAGGTGTGCAGTGTGTGTAGCTTGTGAGTGCACGGGGTGTGTGTATGCGTGTGCACAGAGTGTGTGTGTGCATGCAACGTGTGTGCACACGAGACGTGTGTGCAATGCGCGTATACAGGGTGTCTGTGCAGTGCATGCATGGGGAGTGTGTGTGCAGCATGTGTGTGCAATGTGTGTGCACATGGGGTGTGTGTACACAACTGATGTATATGTGTGTACACAATGTGTGCAGCACGTCCGTGCCACGTGTGTGTGCGTGAACGGGGGGTGTGCGTGCAGTGTGTGTATGTGCAACATCTGTGCTCGGGGTGCACGTGTGTGCACGTGCACCATGGACTGGATGTGTATGTGTGCACACACAGTGTGCATGTGTGCTGTGTGTTTGTGCACCATGTGTGTGCACAGGGAGCATGTGTGCGTGTGCTGTGTGTGTATGGGGAGCGTGTCTGCCTGCAGTGTGTGTGTGCGCACACTGATCTGTGCACGCACAGGTATGTTCGTGTGTGCGTGGTGCATCTGGCTGCACCCGCATGTGATCCTGTGTGCATGGTCTGTGTGCACAGTGTATCTCTGTGCACACGCGTGTGTTCATGTACATATGGCCTGGATGCACAGTGTATCTTTGCAGGCACATACGTGTTCGTGCGTGCATAGTCTGTGTGCGTGATGTGTCTTGGCACACACGTGTTCATGCATACACAATCTCTGTGTGGTGTGCCTTTGCACACGTGTTTGTGCATGTACGATCTATGTGCGTGGCGTGTCTTTGCACACACGTGTTTGTCCATGTATGAGCTATGTGCACGGTGTATCTTTGCACACACATGTTCACGCACATATGATCTGTGTCCATGGTGTATCTTTGCGCACACATGTTCACGCGTGCATAATCTGTGTGCATGGCGTGTCTTTGCACACGCGTGTTCCTGCATGCATAGTGTGTGTGCCCTGCGCCACTGCGTGTGTAAAGGATGCGTGTGCATGGGGGCTGAGTGTGCACATAGTCCCTGCACAGCACGGGGTGTGTAGCGTGTGTCCAGGGTGCGTGATGCGCGTGCACGGGTTGGGGGGGGGGTGTCTCTTCATGCACGGTGCGTGTGTGCACGGATCCGTGTGCGAGCATGTGTCATGGAGAGCTGCGAGCTGAAAGCTGGAGCTGGGTTCTGCGGGAGCTCGGAAACGGGGGGCGGATAGCGGGACGGGGAGGGGGACACAACACGGGGAGCTGTCACCTCGCTGGGCTGACCCATTGTGCAAGAGGAGGAGGAGGAGGAGGAGGAGGAAGGAGACATGGCAGCATGACCTGTGGGATGAACGTGGGTCTGACAGGCTCTTTCCCTGCTCTTCATCCCAGCCCGCTGGGGAGCCGCGCTCTTCGGCTCACAGGATTATCCGCCGAGGCGTTATTTGTATTCTTTATCTCCAGTTTACAATGAAAACGACTCCAAAGGGCCCGGAATAAAATCGCACCTTGACATCTGTGAGTGCCCCGTCTGCCAGTCCGGAGTGTTGTCGCCGATGCCTTTCTTGGAGGGGGAAAAGGAGCTTGCGGTGGTTTTGTGCATCGAGGGGGGCTGGTTTGGGGCAGGGGCTGGCAGCGGGTGCCAAAACGTTCATTTGAAAATCGTGCGTCTAGCTGCAAAGAGCAAATTTCTTAGAGGCTGTGGAAATTCTGGAGCGGGTGTTGTGCTGGAAATCGTAATTTGGTTATAATTCCATTAAGATGCCGGTAAAAATGCAGAGAAGCAAAGCAAAATCTTAATTCTGAACAGTTTTTGCTTTACTTTGTTGTTTGTAAATAGGCTTTTAAGGCTTTTTGTTTTCTTTGCGTGGCTTACGTAGATGCGGAGGGGCACTCCTTCTAATTCGTTGATTCTGATTTCACAACTGGGTTACTGAATGTACAAATAATCCCTGCAAGGTCTCATGGGGGGGAGGAGGAGGAGAATCCAGATGGGTATTGACGGGGACGCGGAAGGGCTGCCGTTGCCCTTCGTCCTGGGGTGCAGCTCCTCTCGCAATTAGCTGATTCGCGTGTCGCTGCCCCCGGAGCTGCTCCCTTCGTGGTTTTGTGGAGGTATTGTAGTAGATTTGTTGGTTTTAATGGTTGGGACCGTCGTATTTGGAGTTCGTTGAAGGTCTTCCTGCGGTGGGTTGGTAGCTAGCGGGGATGTCTTGCTTGCGGTGCATCTTCAGTTACGTGTCCGTGACAATTTCGAGCGTTCGGTGCGGTTTAAAAGCCCAGCGAGGTCCTTAGCCTTTCTCTGCTGACATGGCCTTAATAAAGGAGAGGGGGATTTTCTCGGATTCCCGTGGGCAAACATAATCTGCTGCAGGAGGTAAATATCAGGATAAACATAGCTCCTTGCCTTTGTAACTCAGGGCCTTGGGAAATGGAGAGAGCGGTGATGATGTCCCTAATGTAAGTAAAAGCGTCCCTGCCCATGGCAGGAGGTTGGAACTGGATGGGCTTTAAGGTCCCTTCCAACCCAACCCATTCCATGATTTCATGTATTGTTTAGATTAGAACAGGAATTCCCTATATTTTCTTCGAGGGGAAGGCAGCAACCTCTCCCGGGCACTCCTGACCTCGCCGATGGGAAGAAGGACTCTTTCCAATCCATTTCCACACACCGTAGGTGCCTAAAGATGCTCTAGATGATTGTACTCCCCATCTCCAGCTCCTGCCTCCCGTAACGCGCTGCCAACTGCCCGCGCGCTCCGCATGAGCGGATGCGATATTTTCACTTGACAGCACTTGATGTTCGGGAAGCGGTACAACATATCTATCCTGACGCCCCATTTACTGCTTGTTGAGCAGATATTTGGATTGATGGGTGGTAGGCTGGTAGGTATCGGGCTTCTCGAGTGAGCAACCTCGTTTACAAATGCGTTCATTAGCGATCAAAGTGTTTCTGTGTCAGGGTAGCTTGCAGGCTTTCAGCCACGGGGTGTTGCGATGCTGGGATGCTCCGTGTGCTTTGATATGTTGATGGGTGGATGATGATGTTTGGAATGTGGCACGTAAGGTGCTGGAATAAAATTCAGTGTACGGAAGTGTTGCTGCTGGAGTAATTTAGCATCACAAAGGAATCTTGGATTTTTGGTGTCAATGAGTAACCCTCCAGCTCTTTATCCGCAGGGAAGTTTATAGAGGTGTTGGTTGTGTGCCTACAGCACCTGTCTGGGAGTTTCTCATCAAACACCTTCCCTTGATGCATTCTCTGGTGCGGGGTGTTTGACGAGAGCTGCTCCGTTTGGTGGGGAACGTGGCAGTCCCTCTTCTGCTCCCGAGCAGGTTTTTCTTAGCCGCTTCTTGCTACGTTGCATTTGTTTCTTGGAAAAAGCCTGTGAAGCTGGTGCAGTTCAGAGATAGTGTGGATGGGGAGAGCTCCGGGCTCTGTCCGGGTGTCCGTGCCTGCAAAAAGAGAAACTTGGCAGGAGTGGGAGGCAGAGCAGGCACTTTCCCCCTCACTGCAGGTGGAGGTGTGCATGGGTTTGTTGATGGGGAGCTGGAGCCGGGCTCTGTTTATGTGCTCCACTAGGTTTGTCAGGACTTGCTCTGCTCGCTGAAGCTGCTTTTACCTTTGTGATAATAAGCAGCAATGAATCTGGGGGGTGCTGCTTTAATACAGTAGTCTTTGAGGGGCCTGCAGCTGCCCTGTAAATGCAAATAATTTTCTCTTAGAAACCTGATTTTGTGTTCTTAAAGTGTGCTGCAGATCTGCTTCTTCCTAATCACACACGGTTCACCCCCATGCAACTTTTCGGGCGCGTTAGGAAATGGCAGATATTCAAACTGTTCAGACTTGGAGCTGTTTTGTTGCTGTCGTGCATCTCTGGGGAAGCTGGATGTGAAGCTTTGCACCTCGGGTGGAAATTGCACTCTGGGCTTGGTGAAGTTTTGCAATGATTGTTCTGCTTTATTGGTGCGTGGCTTTTGCTGTAATCTTGTGTAGATTAAGCGGGCAGCTATACATAAAGATTTCACCTTATACTTCTCATCTGCTACGCTGTTTTGATCAGTGCTGTGGCTCCTTAAGTTGCAGAGAACTGTAGGATGCGGCATAGCAGGGATTTATGGATTAGGTAGGAATGTTCATGGCCTGTAGTTAATCCAGATTAATATTATTAGTTTCTTTACGTTCAGTCAGTTGTTTACGCTTGTTTACTGTTTATGTGAGTTTTTGCTTGTGTGTGTATTAAAAGTAAATGCTTTTAATTCATCTGTGTAGATGGACTAAACCTTTTTTTTTAATTTATTTTAATGAAGCAGTTCCACAGAGAGGAAAATTGCTTGGGCTTGGGGTGTGGGTTTCACATTCCTGTTCTTCCAGGGCACGCTCCCCCGGGCCCTGCTGCAGTTCTGATTGAGGCTTTTTAATCAAATTCCCATGCCAGCTCACTTTAGCATCTGTGCTCAGAGCAAGCGCCAACACCACTGGGTTCTAATTTATAATTCATAAAGTTGCACAGCACTTGAACTCTGGTGCTTTTGGAGGGGGACTGAGCAGTCTGTATCTTCCTGATCTCGATGCAGAACCCAGCAGATGTAGGAAGAGGAGCAGCTTTGGTGAGTGTTTGCTTACAATGTGTTTCTGAAGGTGGGAGAGCTGCATGGCCGGTTGTGTGCTTCCCTCCTACAACTTGTGTGTTTAGAGCGCGGTCCCTTCCATCTCTTGGCGAGGGTGAGTGCTGTAGGATGTCAGTTGGGCTTTCTAGCAAGTTAATACCATGAAATAACATCCTCCTTGTCCACCCGAGGAAACCTGCAGCTTGGAGCTGGGAAGGAGCCTTCACTTTGCCCAAGCCAAGGTCCTTCTGACAGGGACCAGCTCAGCCCGAGTTCTAACCACAGAAAATACACGGTGGAGAGAGGCGGGTTTGGAAGCAGCAGGAGAAGGTTTGGGCTAGTTAGCTGTTTCTATGAAAAACACGATTCCTCTGAACCCGCGGGTCACCGGTTGTAGGCTGATTATTCCCCCCTCTTCCCCGCCCTACGTAATGCGTGTGTGTGAGAGAGATAATTAAAAGCTTTCAGTTAAATAAATAAGTGGCTCACGCGGCTGTGTAGTAGAATTGCAGAGTCAAACACTTGGAGGTGGAAGATGGCTTGTGCGGCTCCTGGTCCTTGCAGCATCTCCTCCATCGTTCCGTGCGAGTGCAGACCAACGTGGTCTTGGTGTGTGATTGCATTTGGGCTTTTCCCCCACAGGGCTTGCACGTCATGAAATTTAAGAGAGAGCTGCCCGCTAAGTGGGACCAGTCCCATCCCGTTGTGTACAGCGCCCCGGGCTGTATTTACTTTCCATTATTCAAACTCCACTCTGAAGACAAGATTAATAATTCCCGTCGGGGTTCATCTGCGATGCCTGTTGTGTTAATGAGTCAATGAGCTGGTCTTTGCAATTCGCTTGTGAGACAGGGCTGGGTGCTTCAGGACAGGTACAAGTGTTGAAGGGAGGTTTGGTTTTATCCCTTAGACGTGGAGCGCGGTGGAACAGTTCTTATTCAAGTCCTGGTTTCCGCCTCGATGAGCTGCCTGCAGTGCCTCAAGGCAGGCACTCAGAAAATGAGAAACATGCAGCTGGTGACCATTCCTGGGGAGTTTTGGAGTCAGTTATCATTGGACGGAGGCTGGTTCATGGAAGGGTAAAAATCGTTCAGGTCCAGCTTCAGCTGCCACAGCTCAGAACTGTTTCTCCTCTGACAGCCCTGCCTTCCCATTCCTGAAACAACTGATGAGAGACCCCTACAACCGAATATCCCTGATCTCTCCTCTTGATGTGAAGGCCAGAGGATGCTCTGAGGCTTTACTGAAAGGTGTGGATTGGAAAAGGTGCTGGGGCAGCTCAGGGTGGCATTTTGCAGTCTGACAAAGCCCCCTTGAATCCCCTAAACCTACTAGTCTGTCTTTTAAATACTGGATTCCGCATGCCCGTAGTTTTCCAGTCCTGCTTGCAAACGCACATATCCTTGTGGTGTCATCTCCACATGTGCATCAGTCGTTAGAGATACCCGAGCTGGGGTGGGGGGATGCAGCTATTTGAATGGATAGGGGAGAAGAACGGTGTGAGCTGTAATCCTTCCCAGCCAAGGGAGCCGTCCTGTTGTTCATATAAATGAAAACAGAGCTGTTCATTTTGTTTGAAGAGTCTTAAAGCCCAGCACTAAGGCGAAGTTTGCTGCCTCAGGTGCCTGTTTTACAACTGTTGGTTTGGCTGTGGTTGATGTGCAAGATGGAAACTGCGTGTTTAAATTGTCCAGGGGGGGTTGTTGGTGTGAAATCAAAAGAAATGCCGCCTGAAAGACGTCTCTCTCCTGTGTGAGTGCACGTAACTGTATAGAGGCAGTAAAAAGGCCACCTGCAACGTAAAAGTGCCTTGACACAGGCAGAAGTCAGAGGGTCACTTCTTGTAGGAGGAGGGAGTTGTGTCATATGCAAGAAAACAGCTTTTTAAGGGTCTTCAGTAGCCAGTATTAAAATTTGAGCAGTGAGAAACCAGGTGGGGTGAGTACCGGCACTGCCCCGTGTCCCTCTATCCCTCCTGGGGATGTACCGCTCTGGGGATGGCTCCATCCTTCCTTTGGCACTGGGGAGACCGCTCCTCGAATCCTGGGGTCAGTTCTGGGCCCCTCACCACAAGAAGGATGTTGAGGCTCTGGAGCGAGTCCAGAGAAGAGCAACGAAGCTGGTGAAGGGGCTGGAGAACATGAGGAGCGGCTGAGAGAGCTGGGGGTGTTCAGCCTGGAGAAGAGGAGGCTGAGGGGAGACCTCATTGCTCTCTCCAACTCCCTGAAAGGAGGTTGTGGAGAGGAGGGAGCTGGGCTCTTCTCCCTAGTGACAGGGGACAGGACGAGAGGGAATGGCCTCAAGCTCCACCGGGGGAAGTTTAGGCTGAACATTAGGAAAAAATTTTTCATGGAAAGGGTCGTTGGTCCCTGGCAGAGGCTGCCCAGGGAGGGGGTTGAGTCACCTTCCCTGGAGGGGTTTAAGGGACAGGTGGAGGAGGTGCTGAGGGACATGGGTTAGTAATTGATGGGAATGGTTGGACTCGATGATCCGGTGGGTCTTTTCCAACCTGGTGATTCTGTGATTCCTGGGGAGGACCATCACTGCTTCTGTGTTCGTCCATCCATCCATCCATCCCTCCTTCCTGGGGACGTCCCTCCATCCATCATCTCTCCTGGGAAGGACCAGCACTGCCTGTGTCTGTCCCTCAGTCCCTGCTGGTGATGTCCCTCCATTCATCCATCTCCCTCTCTATCTCTCTCCCTCTCTTCCTCCCTCCCTCCCTCCCTCCCAGCAGTGCCAGCACTGTCCTCGTGTCCCTCTGTCTCTCCTGGGGCTGGGGCAGGCAGCTGCTGTCGATATCGCTGCTTTTTTTGTCTTCAACCCCCAACTTGAAAGCGAGTGTGTGTGGCGAGAAGCTGGTGAGACGCTTGGTGAATGAGCACATCAAATAGCAACACCATAAATCGCGGTGTAGGCTATCGGTAGAGCCGCTCGGATAACTTTCATCTAGGTGCAAGTTGGAAAAGTTTGGGGCTTGGGGAGGAGCCCAGCTGCAGAGAAAATGACTGTTTTCAGGTATTTGTTGTATGTAGCTATAGTCGAAAGGGGTTAAGGACCCCCACACTGTCTTGGAGAGGGGGGAACAGCTGGGAAGAGAGGGCAGGAACAATGTAGGCTAAATATATGTTGGTTTTCCATTGATTTTGATGTGCAGCCAGGCCTCCTGGGGTGTTCAAACGTGCTGGAAAAGAGCTCTTGCAGATGCATTGGTTTGCTGAGTTAATTAGACAGATCGTCTGGCTTCGTTCTTCAGGAGCTTCTGAAAAATAGCTTAATAGGATGGCACAGGATGGACCCTGGAGAAGGGGGTTTATCTGCAGGGCAGCCAGCAGGAGCAGCCAGGGGGATTGCATCAACATGGGAAGGGTGTGCTGCTGATAGCAGAGGGAGATGGCCCTGAGCTGAATTCCTCTGACTTCAGCAGCGTCTGATACCGTTTCCAGCGTGTTTCGTTAGAGGAAGTAGTTTCTTTAGACTTCTCATTGAGGTTTTTTTTTATTGTTGTTGTAACTGCTGCTTGTGTTATTTCCCTCCTGTTTATATAGATGCTGTCTTCAAAAAATGCTTCCTTTGTTTATGGGCGGTAGTATCTGGTTTGTTTGCTCCCTTCCCATCCCTTCCCATCCCAAAAGCTGGAGCTGGCCAGTGAGGTCAGAGCATTGTCTTCCCCATCCCAGCGTGGGGCTTGGCTCCTCTCCCCTCTCCGTAGCCTGGCTTGGGACGCCTGGCCCTCTCGTTAGAAACAGGAGCGAGAACCCAAGGGGCTGGTGGTGTCTTAGAGTGTTCATCGCAAGAAATCACCTTTTTACCTTGCTGGGGCACATTTGTTGCCTATTTTATTTTATTTCTGAGGTGAGGTGGCTTGAGTAGCTGCTGTCTCCTGTCCCCTCTGTTTTGGGGCACCGAGGAAGGAAATATTTCTCTTCTTGATTGCATTCGGGCACTCTCCATCCCATCTACAATTGCCCTGCAGTCGGATGCTGGTGGGGACCCAGCAGTGCGGGGGGTGCTCTTAGGGGCTTCATGTTCTGCAGCTCCTGGCTTATCGAAAAATGATGATTGATTCTTTCCATCTGACCTGATGATGACAAATGGTGAGATTCCCTTTGTACAGATGTAGTTTATTAAAAAAAAAGCTCCCACCTCATGATGAATCAAGAAGGAGAGCTCGGGGAAACGGAATCTATTAGTGTGAGGTGCCTGCATGCCTCCTGGGGCAGGAGTGGGTCTGGATAATGAACATGAGAGATGACTTCAGCAAAACAAGGTGGTTGGCAATTAAAGTGAGATTTGGTATTTCACTGTGACACTTTTCTTGCGGCTTTCTTTCTTTCTATATCTGTACTGAAGTCTCCAGCATGAGTACTGCCTGGTTATTACACTGGTGAGGTTGTTCAGGCCGGGTATTGCAGAAAGACGAGTGATCTAGTAATGCAAATGCAGCAGACTGAAACTTTCTTCTCCTGTTTCTGAGGTAGATGTGCAGCTGCATCTCTGCCAGCGATTAGATTCACAGCAAAGCCGGCACGGGGAGACCTGCCAGCCTGGAGATCGATCGTGCTTAGTTCAGTAGGTCGCAAGGTTTGCAGAGCTCGTCAGTGGCCAGGTGTCAGCCCGATGACAGGGGTGGCTTTGTTTGCTGAGCTGATGCTGCAGGTATAAGCAGTTGTACGTTAACTATTTCTCATGATTTCTCATCGCAAATGGTTGTAAATGGCTCGTGTTGTAGGAGCAGATGCAGAAAGCCTTCAGCCCTGGTCTCGCTGTGCAGGGCAGCACCTACTGTCTGGGTGTTTGAAATTGAAAGCAGAATTATGAAGAAACAAAGAACTGGGCCCTTTTGTTGCATTAACTATAAAATCAACTGAGAAACTCGTTTTGGAAACAGTTTAACCTTCTGAAAGTTCTGACTCTGGCAACAGAACAAGTAGTGATTATTTATACTGAAACTAAAGTTTGATGAATTGTAACTCTGGTGACACTTCAGCTTTACCACTAGAAAACCACCCTAGAATAGGCGGAGAATGTGGGTTTTTTACTAAAAACACCTTTTCTAATAAACTTTACCATAATCCAGCTGAGTGTGGAGCAGACACGGACTGAAGTTGCAGCTGTGTGTGTTGAAGTATGAGGTTTGTGGGCAAGTTGTCCCTGTGTGCTTCAGGGCTCTATGTATTTTTCTCTTGTGTTGGATACCCTGGTCCACTTCAGTAGAAAACACCCCCTGAGAAAGTATTGTGAGACATTTCTTTAAAAGAAAAACAAGGTGAAAAAAGCACGAGGCTCTCTGTATTCCTTCAGTTGGAAAACATCATCAGAGCTTCCCTAATGGGGCGAACATTTGGGGTTTATGAAAACAGTGCAGAGATGCAGCCAACTGCACCCTGTGAAGTCAAGCATCGTTTCAACACCCCTACGTAAGCCGAGCCCAGCAGTCGCTTGGTTCCTCCTCTCTGGAGGAAACAGCAACTGGGGAACGTGTGGTTTTCATCTGTTTTTCTGAGCTAAGCTCCTTGTGTTACTTTCCCACCCATTTGCTGTGGTTTTGCCTGATCACGAGGTGTTTCATGGGTGCAACCGGTTCGGATGCTGCAAGTCAGAAACTCACAGTTTGGGAATGAGTCACTAGAGCTCAGGATGGGGCAAGTCTCTTGAAAACAACTTGGGAGATCCTCAGGCTTTGCACAAGCTTAAAATGAAGAGTTGACTCCAAGATACAAGAAGATCCAGATCTCTTTGTGTTGGCAGCTGTTAGCTCCTGTAATGGTGCTTTGGGAGATAAAGCTTGAGATTTGTTGCTCTAATTTAATGAAGTCTGTCATTACTGCTCCAAACAGTGAATTATAGTTTTCTGAAATGCAAATTGGAAAAGATTCAGCTTGAAGCAATGCAGATATATGTTTTTAAAGTAGATTTTTGATCCTGCAGGTGATGAACCAGTGTGGTACCTGATGCATTCCCTCACAGCTCTGTAGGATTGCAGCGATCACATCTAGATGATCTGCATTAACTGTGAGGAAAACTGAATGTGGCACTGGCATTTTTGTAGGTGGACTTTTTCCTTGAATCACTGTCAATGGGGATATGTGTGTGTTTCATCGGGAATCTGAGAACCACCCATGTCTTTTATTAAACAAGTGTTTGGTGTACACTACCTGCAGCAGCAGCCTACGCAGCCATTGCCTAATTCCTAATAACATGAGCATGTATATGTCTGTTCAGCTTCTTCCTATTTTAAACTATGCTACAATTTGTTTCTGCTTAGAATGAACTCCTGTTGTGAACTAGCAGCTCATTGGGTGACCACTAATTGCTTTAATTGCTGCTTTTAATGTTGAATATCTTGTGGATTAGGAAGACACGTTCTGCTGTCCTAGAACACGTGGCTGAAGCGGTCCTAGATATGCACGAGTCATCCCTGCTCCCTGTGTCCCTGCGATGTGAGCACTTCGTGCCACCACCGTGTTCCCTGTTTGTGGTCCAGTAGGGTCTCCAGCCCAGCTGCTGAGTGAACCTGCAACAAGATGAGGTTTTCAAAAATCTTGTGTTTGAGATGGGTAGGATGAGAGCTGGGAGCAGAAATGAAGCAGAAAGAAGAGCTGTTCACCTTCTGATTTGTCTTCTTGTATGTAGGAGTCTGACATTGACCTTCCCTGCTGCTGTCGAGGTGTTTTGCAGTGCTGTTCATCAAATACATTGAAAGGGCACTGCACCACATGAAGTAGAACTCACGTTTTTGGGGAAAAAAAATCTAATATTCAATTAAAAATGAGTAGATGATTATTATAAAAATGTATTTCCCTCTGGCTTGTAGCTGTTTCATGAACAGCACTGCCTCAGGCCTTTGTGCAATTGGTGTCTATTTGTAGAACAGCAAAAAAAAGAGACCAAAGTTTATGGGATCTGTCTCAAAACCCGACAGAAGGTTTGTGTCAGGATGGTTATTAAATCTGAGCAACCTCAGTTGCAAAAGAACTTCTTGCACTCCTCTCTGCAGATGCCAGTGTGTTCGTACAGGCTTCTGGGCTGTTTCCTAAGGCTCGTGCTCTGCTCCCTTGTCCCGAGCTTTGCATCAGGGAGGTGATTTGGGTCTCGCCTTCCCAGTCCATGTTAACACCTAAATGGACTCAGTTCGTGGTTTAAAGTCACCTGTGTTGGAGGGAGGTGGTTTTCAGGCATTTCTCCCATAGTCTGGGCTCTCCATTCTCATTTTTAGTTGGTCAGCTTAAGGTACTTACAACTCACATGGGTTTATACAGTGCTGGCTGCTGATGAGGGTGTTTGCCCCATCACCAACGGGTGCTGCATCTCGATGAATCACAAAGAAGAAAACGTTTAGTGCTGCGGATCCTCTAGGGATCCGAACGGCTGGAAGAGGCTGCTGAGATCTGGGGCTTGAGTCTCCGGTCACCTTCTGCTCATCTGCAGTTTCACCAGACCTGCTCTTCTTACTCACAGTTCCTGGTCCATCACCAAGGATGGGAATCTATTTCTTTTCCCAGAATCCCAGAGTGGCAGTGGTTGGAAGAGACCTCTGGAGATCATCCAGTCCAACTCCCCTGCTTAGGGGCTTTTCCCAGAGGAGAGACTGGTGCTGGACGCCAGCAGGATTGAAGTAGTGTCTCCAGCTCCCAGAACAGCCAGCAGCAACCTCGTGCACAGGGAACTCTGTAATTAACGTCAGCTCTTGAGAACCGAGTAATTGGGAGAAGTAATTGGATGGTGGCTTAAGAGTAGGAGCATGGTTAAATAAAACAAACAGGCTTGCAGTCATAATGTCAGCAGGTGAAGTGCCTGGGAAACGGCAAATTTGCGTGGCAGTGTGAGCATCCGTGAGCAAGGTCAGTGCTGAGTGCGCGTGCGCTTCAAAACGAAGCCAACAAAACTGAAACACACAGGGGCAGAGCAGGGGCATGATCCTCTCCTCCTTCCTGGGTGCTGAGGAGGGGACACTGCACGGTAAAACCGATGTTTCTTAAGCATCTCCCTCACTTGGGAATTAGATAATGAAATGTTCTCAATGTGGAGTTGCAATCCGCTTCTAGACTGCTTTTGCAAATGAGGAGCTGCAATGAGCTCAGGCTGCTGTGTGTGTGCACACCAGAATCCTGAACAGAGACCAGCTCATTGTGTTTGTCTCTTTCATTTTTACTCTCAAACCACGCTTCTTGCCAGGGCTGCACACGCAAGCTGCTTTCTGGAGCTGGTGTGGGCTGATGTGGCTTTGCTCTGCTCTTGTTTTCCACTCTGCTCTGTTGACAGCTTATGTCAGTGAGGAGAAGCGAGCTGAACCCTGGGCACACCTTGTTTGCATCTACAAAATCATAGAATAACCAGGTTGGAAGAGACCCACTGGATCGCCGAGTCCAACCATTCCCATCAGTCACTAACCCATGTCCCTCAGCACCTCCTCCACCCGTCCCTTAAACCCCTCCAGGGAAGGGGACTCAGCCCCCCTCTGAGCAGCCTCTGCCAGTGCCCTGTGACCCTTTCCATGAAAAATTTTTTCCTGATGTCCAGCCTGAACCTCCCCTGGTGGAGCTTGAGGCCATTCCCTCTTGTCTTGTCCCCTGTCCCTTGGGAGAAGAGCCCAGCTCCCTCCTCTCCACAACCTCCTTTCAGGCAGTTGGAGAGAGCAATGAGGTCTCCCCTCAGCCTCCTCTTCTCCAGGATAAACACCCCCAGCTCTCTCAGCTGCTCCTCTTGTTCTCCAGCGCCTTCCCCAGCTTCGTTGCTCTTCTCTGGACTCGCTCCAGAGCCTCAACATCCTTCGTGTGGTGAGGGGCCCAGAACTGACCCCAGGATTCGAGGAGCGGTCTCACCAGTGCCGAGTCCAGAGGGAGAAGAACCTCCCTGGACCTGCTGGCTACACCGTTTCGGATACAAGCCAGGATGCCATTGGCCTTCTTGGCCACCTGGGCCACTGCTGGCTCATGTTCAGTCGCTGTCACCCAACACCCCCAGGTCCCTCTCCTCCAGGCAGCTTTCCAGCCAGACTTCCAGTCTGGAGCTGCCCAGGGTTGTTGTGCCCAGAGCAGCAGGCAACCATTTACCTCCAGTTTGTGTACGTACACACTAAACTAGAAGGGAGTCCGGAGAGGGTGGCTTAAGAACGTGTTTATTGGAGAAGTACGGAGCCGGTTTGGCATAAGCCGCCTGGCCAGGGAGCCGGATGAGCTCACTGATGCTTTTTGCTCTCTCCACTCTTTCACCCTGGCTGCATTTGAAGGGTCCTCTCATGGCAGTTTTACCCTGAACAATGATATCAACAGAGCTTGCAGAAAAGAGGATTTGCCTGGCATTTTATTCCCTTGTGCCGTATGAATGTGGATTTCAGCGATATTATTGTGTGGCTCCTGCTGTCAGCAGCACAAGTGAAAAGAGGAGCTCACTTGTCTGGTATTGCGACTGTGGCACTCGCAGCCCTTTTGCAGCATAATTTTAGCATTTGGCCTTCAGTACTGGGTGCTGGGTGAGACCAGTAGGTCTTGAGTCCAAAATACCCAGGATGATAAGGTTTATTCTTAATTTTCTGGTGTTTTTGATGCTTGATAAATACCCGAGCCACGCTGAGTCCCCGTGAGTCTGTTGAGCTTTCAGCTGGATGAAGCAGCATTGGGCTCGGTGAGGCTTTGGCTGCGCAGGAGGCAATTGCACAACTGGGATTTAAATAGAAAAAGGGGAAAAATAAGCAGAGCTTCTCCAAAAAAACATGCGGTTATTCATACCGCCTCTGTATTGTTGGGGATGTGTGCATGCACACACATGCACACACTTTGAATGTAGTAAGGATTATTCCAGGACCTAACTTGTAAAATAAGTATCAATGGGATGCTGAATTGTGTACACAAGGGCTGTAGCTTATCCCAAAAGCAGCAATAGCATCAACTATGATTAATTTTAAGAAGGAGACACATAAACCAGATGCTTTCTGTTTTCTGCATCCGTTTTATTCCTACTAAAGGAAATATTTTGTCTCAGGTTGCCCAGGGGAGCTGTGGCTGCCCCATCCCTGGAGGGGTTCAAGGCCAGGTTGGATGGGGCTTCGAGCAACCAGATCCAGTGGGAGGTGTCCCTGCCCATGGCTCGGGGTTGGAACTGGATGGGCTTTGAGGTCCCTTCCAACCCAAACTGTTCTAGGATTCTATGATCTTGTCCATTGAGTAGCGTACGGACTCCTGATTGGAGCCACTTTGGGATCAGCAGACTTAAGCGTGGCTGGAGAGGAAGGTGCTGGGGTTTGTTACTTGGAAATCTAAAGGTTATCCAGGAGCACCAGTATGAGACTCGGCACTAATACTGCACCATCCTGGTGCGCTGGATGGTAGAGATGAGACTTGGAGAGATAAAAGCCACCTCTCAAGGACTGCTCAGACGCGACAGCGCTCGTGTTTGTTCAGTGAAGTCAAAACCCACAAAGCCCTTCCCAGACCAACCCATCGTGTGCAGAAAGGAAGGTGGCAACCGAGAATATAAGCAAACAGCTGCTGTAAAGTGAGTGTAGCTTCCCTGCAGGTACTGAGGGTGAACGCAGCTTCCTTCCTTCCTGTAGTTTGAAGAAAACAACATTTGTGCACATTTCCTCCATGCAAGTGACTAAAACAACCAAGCAGGAGGGTTGATGCAGAGCTGAGCAGGGGTTGCTGTGGGGACCAGCAAGGATGCTTGCTTGGGTCTCCAGCAGTGGAAAGAAAATCGCAGTGCTGTTTTGTCTTCTTTCCCAAAGAAGATTTATAAATCAACTCTCTCCCTTCCCTCCCCAAGACGATATTTAATATCCTGCTTACTGTTGCCTGATAGGAACGAGAACTGATAGGACGGGCTGCGCGCTGGAGCTCAGCTGCTGTGTCCTAGTGAGCTATTAGTGCATTAGGATGGGAGTTTGGGATTCAAGGGAAGAGTGAACACAAGCACACAGCGGGGTAACACTCTAATGGCTCTGTGGGCAGGCAGAAGGTGTCTGCGTAATTACTTTGGTTCGGCAGCAGAAGCGGTGGTAATAAAGTGATCGCTGGGTATTTGCTCTCCCAGTGGATCAAAGGGATTCCTGACAGCTGAGCAGCTGAAATGAACTGTGCCCTGTCTGCCTTTAACTGAGCTACTGAAAAGCAATGTGCAAAACTAGCCAGGTTAGGCTTCGAAATATCTTCCCTCTGTCCCGTGGGTCAATATTGCCTGAAACGAGGACTTTTTTGCTGCAGACCTTTAGTAGCTGTGCTCCCTCTCTGCTGCTTCAGGCAGGCTGCCAGTAGTTTCTCATGGCTGTTGGCCCCTCATGCTTAAAATCCTGCCAAAGAAACAGGTGATTATTTAATGAAAATCGCATTTCCGAGCTGTTTGCGAGTGTGTCTTGTTAAAGCATCCGAAAAGCCGGGTCGTGTCTTCTCCCCATCAGTGATGCGGCGCAGCCAGTGTGGGAAGGATGGCAATTTTGAATCAAAGCCATCTCCAGTGAAAATGGTTGTTTGTAAATGTGTTGCATCAGATGTGTCAATGGATGTAATTAAGAAATGAAGACTGCTGCACACCCCTAATTAAGGGGATTAAAAACTAAAGCTGCCTGACTTCACTGCTGGCTCGCAAGAACAGGCTGGTGGAAAGGGCTGGGAGGCAGGGTCGCGGGCAGGGTGGTGTTGCTGCAGCTGGATTGGTACCATAAGGAGCAGTTCTGGGGGGGCGGCAGGGCTGAGCCGTTCTCTTATTCGTGTTTAATTGGCTGCTTAGCACAGGTTGTATTTAATTGCTGCTTCACTCTCCCTCCTGCCTGGTTTCTGTTCCTGATGGGGGTGGGAAGATTTCCATCCTGCACCCTTTGCTGGGATGCAGCCTTGGGGAGGTTGCAGTCACAGAATTGTGTGGGTTGGATGGAACCTGAAGGGAGGTTGTGGAGAGGAGGGAGCTGGGCTCTTCTCCCAAGTGACAGGGGACAGGACGAGAGGGAATGGCCTCAAGCTCCGCCAGGGGAGGTTCAGGCTGGACATCAGGAAAAATATTTTCCACAGAAAGGGTCATTGGTCCCTGGCAGAGGCTGCCCCGGGAGGGGGTTGAGTCACCTTCCCTGGAGGGGTTTAAGGGATGGGTGGACGAGGCGCTGAGGGACATGGGTTAGTGTTTGATAGGAATGGTTGGACTGGATGATCTGATGGGTCTTTTCCAACTTGGTGATTCTATGGAAAGACTTTAAGGTCATCGGGTGCAGCAATAAACCCAACCCTGCCATGTGACCCCATGGTGTCCTGGTGTCCCCCGCTGTCTTGGTGCCCATCACTGCCTCTTGGCGTGGGATCCTGTTGTGTAGAAGCAGGATGTGCGTATGAGATACTGGACACGGCAGGACCTTCAGGTGTCGGTGAGAAGCTTTTGCATGCAGAGTGGGCGATGCTGTGCCACGTCTGGGACAGTGAATGTTGGGTAATGGAAATGTGAGAACACTGTGCTCAGCATGGGCTTCTCCCTAGCCTTGCCGAGAGGAGGACTGCTTTGTGGTGGGATGGGGACTGCCTGTGAGGATGTGTCAGTATGATCTTCCACAGCTTGTTTGACTTCAGGAGGGCATCGCATGCCGTGCGGGTGCTAATCCCTGCAAGGCTGCTGGCGAACATCTTGCATTTGGGAAGTTTTGCAATGCCAGCTGTGTTTGTCTAGGAACAACCTTCTCCTTTGCCTTCCAGCTAGTGAAACCACCCCAAAGGCCACGGGGGGAGGGTGGAGAAGGGGGACATCTGGGGTCACTGGGCATGGCAGGGAAGATGGGAAGGAAACCAACCTTGTGGAGGAGGTGTTGGAGGGTGTGCAGCTTTCTCTAATAGGTGACGCTGCACTCGAGTTTGTACCAGTGCAACAGCATCTGCCTCTTGGGTTTGAGTATTTGGGAAAACATCTGGATGACTGTGCTGTAAGCCTGCCTGTTAATTTACCCATGGACCAGGTCTGGCTGAGAACATACTTGCACCCAGGCTTTAAACAGCCTGAGTGTTTTGCCTGCAGTCCTTGGGCCAAGCAGGAGCCTGGAGATGCGCAGTGGGATTGCCCCACGGGGTGTTTTTCTGGGAATGATGCAGAGTTTGAATTAACTCATCACCTGCACTATTTAAAAGAAAAAAAAGGGGGGACAAAAAGAGGGGAGCTTTGTGGAGCAGGTGTCTTCCTGCTGCCAGCAGGAGATCCTGCACTGTTCCATCTCAAGGCAAGCCCAGTAGCTGGCTGAGCTCTGTGTCCTCGTTTGCGTTGCCCATTGCTGTGCACCTTGTGGAGCTGCAGCCAGCTCAGAGAGGGCTTGTGGTTCTGCAGGCTCGTCTGAGTTTGTTAGGGTACTTTAGTTAGTCCTTGATGGTTTCTAGAGCCAAGCTGGATGGTTGTGTGAGTTTCCACGCTGTTCAAGGTTGGGTTCTTTCTGCAGTACTGGGAGTGTGCAGCTTGAGGTTTGTGGTGGGAACAGATTCCTCCTCCTTCCCTGTTCTGGTGTTTCTGCACATGATGCTGAGTCTTGGAAGAAGAGGAGATTTCAGAAATGGGAAAATGCCAAAGGGTGGCAGCTTCCCAAAACAAGGGCGCAAGCACAGGCTGATGCTGTGAGCACGATACCTGTGGTGGTATGTACCCACCCAGTGAAACTCTGCTTTACAAACCTCCCTACTCGCTGACTCATTCATATTGGGCTTGTTGAAGCTTTTCCAGCCATCCTAGTCCATCTCCAGAACCAGTGGCTGTGGTGGGCTTGGGTCATTCAGGGCTGAGGGATGTGATGCCCCCAGCAGAGGAACAGCCCATGCTTGTGAACCGAAGCCATCAGCACCTGGCGTTCAAGGAGTTCAAGACCAGGTTGGATGGGGCTTTTATCCCCCTGATCCAGTGGGAGGTGTCCCTGCCCGTGGCAAGGGGGTTGGAACTGGATGGGCTTTGAGGTCCCCTCCAACCCAAACCCTTCTATGAGTCTGTGAAGCCTGTTTCAGAGCTTTTAGCATCAAACATCCCTCTGGCTCTCGTGCTGTGGCGCATACTTGGCAGGTGCCTGTGTGTGCACGGGTGGTATTTATCCAGCAGGCAGCTCTTTATCAAAGGAGCACACAGGTCCCTCTTGGGTTCTAATTATAGCTTTGGTTTGGAAACAGCAAACGAGAAAACAACAAAAGCAGAAAGCACTTTACCCCTGTTCTTGAGAAACCGTAAGGAGGGAAAATGAGCCCTGTTATGTTAAACCTTGAGTGTAAATGAGGCACAGTGTGAGTAAACACATCTGTGTTCAGGCAAGGGAAAAAAAAAAGCCCTTATGAATAATGCATGGAAGAAATCCTCCTGTTCAGCTGATTGAGATCTATTGCTTATTTCTGGTTAACTGTTGTGTTAGAGAGCAGTGTCTTGCTGGGGGAAGGAGGCTGTTCTCACGTGCAGCACTGGTGTTATCATCTCTGTAGTTGGAGAGAGCACTGAAGTCTCCCCTCAGCCACCTCTTCTCCAGGCTAAACACCCCCAACTCTCTCAGCTGCTCCTCTTGTTCTCCAGCCCCTTCACCAGCTTCGTTGCTCTTCTCTGGACTCGCTCCAGAGCCTCAACATCCTTCTTGTGATGAGGGGCCCAGAACTGACCCCAGGATTCAAGGTGCGGTCTCACCAGTGAGTCCAGAGGGAGAAGAACCTCCCTGGACCTGCTGGTCACACTGTTTCTGATCCAAGCCAAGATGCCATTGGCCACCTGGGCCACTGCTGGCTCATGTTCAGTCGCTGTCACCCAACACCCCCAGGTCCTTCTCCTCCAGGCATCTCTCCAGCCAGACTTCTCCTCGTCTGGAGCTGCCCAGGGTGGTTGTGCCCCAAGTGCAGGACCCGGTATTTGGCCGTGTTAAACCTCATTCATGTGTGCTGGGCTACCTGTGCTCCCGACCTCTACAGCTTGTGGTGGATGGAGCAGCCCCTGGGGATGCTCTCTGCAAAGCGTGGGTGGCAGAGCTGCCTGCAGGGTGGGTAGGGGATGCTTGGGGTCCCTCCTTTCCTCTGTGACATTCACAGATCTGGCTCCTTCTGCAAGGAAGGGCTTTGGTGCAACTGGATCCGGCGGGGCTGAGCTCCCCGTTTCCTCCAGGGTTCGATGCATTCTGGTGGTTTGGGGACTTGTTTCTGCAGAGGGAGAGCTTGAGCAGGTGCTGTGCATCCCGCACATCTCTGTTGAAGTGGGGAGAGGAGCCCCAAGATTCACTCCTGCTGCTCACTGGGATAGGGAACAGCGCTTGTATTAAACTGATGTGGTTTTTAGTCGTTTTAGCAAACTACTGCTCTGCTTCTGCGTTGCAGCAGGAGGAAGGATGGTCTTTATTTTGCTGGCAGCCTGGTGCTTGCACCTTCCCCGTGGCTTGATTCTGGGTCCAACTGCTCCAAGTTCAAGTGAGGTTTCTTAACAGGTCCCCTGCGGGCAGCCTTTCCAAACCCATTGCTGCAGACAAGGCTCCAACGACAAGTGTACATTTTCATTTAAATTTCAGCGCTTCACTAATGAGCAGCGCCTGTGAATTCCTGCGTAAGGAATTCTGTGGCATCCAGAAGAATTTCGGAGGATACAAGGGAGGAGCTCCCAGCTCCCTTCGGTTGTAATGCACTTACTGCTCCATTTAGTCAGGTCATTTTATAAGCCCAGTCTTCAATCTGACATAAATGATTTGCTTTCAGCAGATGGTGAGCTACTATTTTTTGCCCTCATTTAAATAGGAAAGCTGTACGATACCAGAAGATGAAAGAGGGGCACGGTGCTGCCGACACACAGTAGATTACGAGGGCTGGTCTAGTGAGAATTAAATTCTGGCGGTTGTAATGTGCCATCTGTGTTGTGTAGTTTATTTTTTCCCCCGTTCGCTGAGGTTCCTGTTACCCTCGGGTAAAGCAGCTTTGCCAGCTGAGTGGCAGCATCACTTTTGTTCAGGGTGCCCCATCCCTGAAGGTGTTCAAGGACAGGTTGGATGAGGTTTTGAGCAACGTGATCCAGTGGGAGGTATCTCTGCCCATCCAACCCAACCCAAACCATTCCATGGTTCTATGATTCTGTGGTCTTGTCCATTGAGTAGCACGTGGAATGACGTTTGGATCAGCAGAATTAAGTGTGGCAGGGGAAGGTGCTGTGGTGTGTTGCCCTCAAATCCAAGGGCCATCCACGAGCACCAGTATTAGATTCATCTCTGTCCCGGTGTGCCTGATGGCAAAGGTGGGAGTTGAAGAAACCGTGGCAGAGGGTTGGAAATAGATGAGCTTTAAGGTTTAACATTAGGAAAAACTTTTTCGTGGAAAGGGTCACTGGGCACTGGCAGAGGCTGCCCAGGGAGGGGGTTGAGTCACCTTCCCTGGAGGGGTTTAAGGGAGGTGCTGAGGGACATGGGTTAGTGATTGATGGGAATGGTTGGACTCGATGGGTCTTTCCCAACCTGGTGATTCTATGACCCCTCTATGTCTGTCTGTGTCCCTTCCAACCCAAGCCATTCCATGATTCTATGGCCCAAAGTCTTGGCACAAAAAGGTGATGCAGATTAATTCTAACATTGGTTATAAAATGCCAGTGCTATCTATTCCTCTAATAAAATACATTAAATAAATTTTGATAGGTTCCGGTGTTTTACGCATGTTTGAATTTCTAGAAGTACTTATTTAATTGCATTTTAATTTCTTCTTTTGTTTAACCCACCTCCAAACCAGCTCTCTGCTATGTTTTTTCTAACTGCAGTAAAAATCACATATAGGATATGTTACTCAAGCACACGCAAGGTGAGTCCTGCTGGTGGTGGCTGCAGTTTCCTCCTCTCCCAAACGCAGCTTGGTTGCAGCAGGTCTTGAAAATCCAACTTTTCAGCCTATGCCATCCATTTCAGAGCAGTGTTCTATGCAGTTTCCCTAGTGAGTCGTGTGCTTTTCACACACATTATGAAATGGGAAGGAATGCATTTTTAAAAAAGAAACCGCACTGTTGCTGAAACTATTTGATTTTTGCCTGTTTTCAGCAGAAATTTCCCTCTTCCTCACCGTCTCCAGCTCTTGTTGCAGCAGTTGGGTTTGGCAAAGCCGCACAGCTTTGGCTAGGAAGGTCAAGACAGTTTGTTCAGCAGCGTCGTTGCCATAATCTGGCGCTGGGTATCACTGCAAAACGTTTTGTGCTTCTGAGAAATGAACCTTCTCGGTGCAATGTCCTTTTTCTTCTCTCTCTGAAAGACCGAGACATTGGGAATAAAGTAAGTCATGGCATGAGCTGTAAACCTTTTTTATGGGCTGGGAAGCAGGGGTAAGTTAGATTTTACTATCACTGTGCTTATTTATTTGTCTAAATAAGGGAGACTGGAGCACGCTGACTGGTAGTAGACAGTGATAGATGTGTATGTAAATATCAGAGTTTCTTTGAGCCGCTGTAAATTGTCACAAAACAACCCAGATGAACAGCATCATTATTTCCAGAGAACACGCCATCACTTAATGACAATATACTGGGAGCACGGGCGCTGCGAGTGAGTAGTTCAGCATCCTCCAGGCTTGAAAGCTTTCTTGAAAGGGATCTCTTGGGCTACTCTAAAATCTCTGTTTTAGATAAATCAGGGTGTGTGTATGTGTGTGTGCTGAAAAAGGAGAATGGTTTGACTTGAAGGATGGTTTTCTTTGGACATCTACAAGAGCAGAGCATGTGGAGTGGCGTGAGGTTGAAACCGAGTTTTGCTGTCCTCTGCTTGGCAGATATTAATTAGCATTGGATCAATCCATCCATCCATCAATCCATCCAATCGAGCCATTATACTCCTTTTGAGACTCAAATCTATGTTGTTTAAAGGATTTTGATGTAGAAAATGAAGGGTGAATATATAGGTGACAACAAGCCTGCAGAGATGATGTGTGATTCCTGCAGCCATGTCCCTGGGTAGAAACAGGGAGGTGAACCTTCAGATGGGGTGGAGGTGGGTATCTAGGTGGCTGAGGGTTTACTGCCAGGGACAGCAGGGTTGTAAGGTGCCTTTCTAGCAGTTTGCTTTGACATTTAGTGTTCAGAGTTACTGGTACTTTCATCAATAGGGGACATAAAGGAAAGCTGGGGAGGGTCTCGTGATCAGGAAGGGCAGGGATAGGGTGAGGGGGAATGGTTTTTAGCTGAAAGAGGAGAGATTGGGATGAGATCTCGCGAAGAAATGTTTTCCTGGGAGTGTAGGGAGGCCTTGGCCCAGATTGCTCAGAGCAGTGGTGGCCGCCCCATCCCTGGAGGGGTTCAAGGCCAGGTTGGATGGGGCTTGGAGCCCCTGATCCAGGTGTCCCTGCCCATGGTAGTCGGTAGAACTGGATGGGCTTTGAGGTCCCTTCCAACCCAACCCATTCTATGATTCTATGATCCTTGAAGCACTGATGTTGCTGGTAGTGCCATGGACACCAGGTGGTCCAGGTCCTTTTCTGGGGCCTGGAGTGGTGCAGGCGAGGTGGGAGGCTGTCGGTGGGGAGGTCAGCCTGCTGTGGGTTGTCCTCAGGGGTGCCCACAGGCTGCCCTGGGTGTGTTTAATTACCTTTTCATAGAATCACCAGGTTGGAAAAGACTCACCGGATCATCTAGTCCAACCATTCCCATCAATCACTAAACCATCCCCCTCAGCGCCTTGTCCACCCATCCCTTAAATCCCTCCAGGGGAGGTGACTCAACCCCCTCCCCAGGCAGCCTCTGCCAGTGCCCAGTGACCCATCAGATCTCTTTCTGTTGCTAAAGTCTTCTTGTCTACAGTATGATGTTCTTAAACTTACAAATGCTTAAATATAAATACATACTTGAACTCTTTTCTAATGAGATTTTCGCTCAGCAATCTCTGTGTGGGATCATATCTAAGTTTTGCTGTGATTTGCTGATTTCCATAGCATTAAACGCCTTCTCTCCTTCAGACTTGTGAAGAGCGTGCCTTTTACAGGCTGTCTGGCATCAAACCCTCACCCTTTACCATAACCTACTCCCCTCTCCAACCTGGTATTCACAGCTCGGAGCAGGAGGTGAGCAGCGCTCCTTGGGAGCTCCTGCAAGAGCAGGACACCTTCCTCTAGTGTCCAGGAGCTCCTGAGGCACCTGCAGGCCCTGCAGAACTGGCTTGTGGAATAGCAATGGGATAAAATCCTCCTTGTAGTTTGGCTGTGGGCAGTGCTTTCTCCAGATAAGATGAAAAGCAGCATTGCTCCTCATGTCAGCTCTGCTGTGGACCGGGTCGGAAACAAAACATTACTGAGCAAACACCTCTGGGCAGCGAAGATGCTTTGTTTTTTAACTAATGTAGTTCTTGTTGCTTGCTCGCAAATCTCTTTGCTTTCGGTGAAAAGCTTAGGAAACCCATTTCGAAACATCAGACTTCAAAGAGAGGGAACCAGCTGGGAGCCCACACAGACCCCGAGCACATTTGGGTCTTGCAGCAAGATGTGCTCCTGCATCCCATGAGTTATCTGTGCTGGCTGCTGCTCTGCAAAGTTTATTGGGAAGGGAAGGGCTGGTACGTGCCCATCTCCACATCCCCAGCCCTGCTGAGAGTATCTGGTTCCCAAGGGATGGAGGAAAGACGTGGAGACGTTTGCTCATCTCCAGCAAGAGCCACCTTCCCACTGGGAAAATTCCACGGCTGCGGCTTTGAAATCCAAACAAGTAAACATTTCTTGCTCCAGAACTGCTGGTATTTAAAGAGAGAAAACTGTGTCCAGAGGAAATGTTTGTTTGTGGACTGTCTGTCTTGTTTACGGCACTGATAAGAGCTGCTCCTCAGCTGTGCCCTCCCTACAGTTGTCATCTCAAGAGCCTCCATTCTTTTCGTTTTCAAGAGCAGCGCGCTTCCAATGTGTGTTTTGATAATGATTCCTACAAATGTATTTATTCAAAACAAACACAGTGGGAAGCAACTACAAAGCAGGATGCTCTGGCAGCTGATGCGAAAGGGAGCTCACTGTTGTTGTGTCTGTGGTGGGATGGTCTTGCAACGCGTCCATCCTGCTCTCTGTGTGCCAGGGCATCAAGAGCTTTGCCCTGGGACTCCGTCCTGCATTGTAGACGTGGGGTATGATAAGCCTGTTCTGTGATAATCTTACAAAAACAAACTCCTGCAAGACTTCTGAGGAAGTGAGGAGACGTAATGTCCGACTCGGCAGCATCTTCGAGAATTAGAATCATAGAATCATGGAAAGGTTTGGATTGGAAGGGACTTCAAAGCCCATCCAGTTCCACCCCCTGCCATGGGCAGGGACGCCTCCCACTGGATCAGGGGCTCCAAGCCCCATCCAACCTGGCCTGGAACCCCTCCAGGGATGGGGCAGTCACCCCTGCTCTGGGCAACCTGGGCCAGGGCCTCCTCACCCTCACAGCAAAATGTTTCTTCCTAAGATCTCTTCTCAGTCTCCCCTCTTTCAGCTGAAAGCCATTCCCCCTTGTCCCATCCCTGCACTCCCTGATCTAGAGCCCCTTCCCAGCTTTCTTGGAGCCCCTTCAAGCACTGGAAGCTGCTCTAAGGTCTCCCCAGAGCCTTCTCTTCCCTGAACAACCCCAACTCTCACAGCTTGTCCTCATATGGGAGGTGATCCAGCCCCCAGATAATCTTTGTTAAAATAGTTTGTTATGATCTTCATCTTAAATTACCTTCAGGTGCTCTCATTGCCTTGGTTGGGCCATGCCAAGCCATCCTGTCTTCTCCCATGCAAAGTACTGGAGGAGAAGGGCTGGTGCAGTGTGATTTTCTCCACATTTGCATCTCCATCTAGCTTGGAGCCTTGCCACATCTGGATTTTGGGAGCATCTTTGCCGTGTGATGTCCCTGGTGCGTCAGGTGCCTGTGGCTGCTGTAGGCTTGGATGCCTCTTCTCTCAGAGAAGATTGGAAGCTGGTGTTGCAGGGAGCTCAATCTCTCTGTTGGGTCTGGAGGAGCCCAGAGCTGCTCCCTGAATAGCAAGTGGTGTGTAAGGTGTGAGGCTGTAAACCTGGCGTCTGCAGGAGACCAGGCTAATAGCTCGTCCCCAAAGCTCACTGGTGGAACTTGCTCGAGTGAAGAGGTTCCAGAATGTTCAGAGAGCCTGTCCCAAATGTGACACTGCTCCAAATCACTCTGCTGGGAGCACAGACCCCGGGAGTTACCATCCCTGCTTTTCCAGAAGCCCCCCTTGCAACAAAAAAACTCCAAACCCAGAACTTAAACAAAAACAAACCTTGTAAACTCAGAAAAAATACTTTGCTGAAGAAACAAATTGAATTAAGGTCTCTGATGCTGCTTTGTTTAACCACAGCTTTAAGAATAATATTGAGCTTTGTCATTAAACGCAGGAGAAGAGTGTGTTGGAAAGCAAGTAGGACTTTTGTCTTTCAGGCACCTCGGTAATTTCGGCAGTCAGGATGAGTTAAAGTTGTTAAAAGCAATAACATGTAGGAGGGTGACGTCTTGAACTGTTTCTCAATTTTAAAGATGTATTTTGAGCAAATGTTTGTTTGCCGAGGCTTGGGCTGGGCGGATTGGAAGGCGTATTGGATTATATGCTATTTGCTCTGTGTAAGCAGTGGCAATTTATTGCTGCAGATACATGTGATGCAACGCACAAAGATTAGTTCTATCCTCTCTAAAGCATGATTATTTTGGGTCCTCTTTATACCTTAAATAGATATTCTTCTCATGTGATTTCCATCTTTTTGTGTCAACAGCCCAGGCTAAAGTTGAAATAAACATTGCATCAGCTTAATAGCACAGGCTCTGAAGAAATCTGCTCTGTTGTGGGGATTGGTTGGAAGGCTTTTCATTTTGCGTCTTTCTAGTGTGCGATGCAAAGATCTCATAAATCCTGGAGCCTACAAGGCTCTGCTGGACCTGCCCTGTGGAGGTCAATGTAGCAGATCAACACTGCTGAGTGCTGCCCTGAACAGAGCGGCAGGGTCGTTCTGTCCCCCTTTTCTGTGCATGGTCAGGATCCGTGGCCTCTTTCAGAGACATTTGGAAGTGAGGAGCTGTTAAAATTTGTGGCCATGCAGGTGTTGAGTCTTGCTCGCTGTCTGGGTTTTCTCTCAAGCAGCAGATTCCTCCTTCCCGTGCACTGGTGGAGAAGGATGCTCTAAGACTACACAGCATCATGGACCATCTGGAGTTTTGGAATGGTGTGGTAGGAAGAAGATTTCCTGATCATGTGTGTGACCTCATCTGCTCTGCTCCCACAGCCAGGTCTGCCAGAGGAGAACAGGGACTTGGAGGAAGAGAGGGCCCGAGGACATTGAGGGGCATGATTTAGTATTTGATAGGAATGGTTGGACTCGATGATCCAGTGGGTCTCTTCCAACCTGGTGATTCTATGATTCTGTGATTCTATGACAGCCCTGCAGAGCAAAACCCTCTGCCATCTCCTCCCCTTTCCCTAATCTTGTTTCCATTTCTTAATCGGTTGCCCTTGTCAGTCTGCAGACCTGGTGCCGGGGCATTTAGAGTCAACATCGTCCGAGTGGTGGGAGATGCACGGGCAAACATTGGTAAAGATGTTTCTGTCAAAGCAAATCTTAGCAAAAGGAATGATTTGTTTGGTCTTTATGTGATGTGAGTGGGGAATGTGGTGTGTCTGTGCTGGTGGCTTGGTTTGAGTAGCTTTATGCAGACTTAAATATTGGAAAGCTCTTAATTGAGACTTTTGCACCTCTTTTACAGCATCATCATGACAACAGAGAAGAGTCTAGCGGCGGACGCTGACAGCTCGGAGCAGCAGCAAGCCAAGGAGGAGGAAGGAGCTGCTGAAACACAAAAGCAGGAGGCTTCCCTAGAGGAAGGGGCTCAGCAGACATCAGAGGAGCAGCCTGCAGTGGGGCAGAAGCAGAAGGCCTCCAACGGTGATACCCCCACGCACGAGGAGCAGAGCAAGAAGGAGCGCCGCACCTCCGAGGGCCGGGGTCTCTCTCGCCTCTTCTCATCCTTTCTCAGGAGGCCCAAGTCTCAGGTGTCTGAAGAGGAAAAAGACACTGACACTCCTAAAGAGGCAGGAGGTAACCAGAAAGACCTGGGTTTAGGAGCCAGCCCTGATGAAGATATCTTGGTGAAAGCCCCAATTGCAGCTCCAGAGCCTGAGCTCAAAACCGATCCATCGTTAGATCTCCATTCCTTAAGCAGTGCGGAAACACAGGTAAAACACCCTGCTCTGTGGTGTGCTCCCTTCTTTTCTTGAAAATGTGACTTTTTAGCCAAAACTATAAAATCTTTATGTCCTAGGATGCTACATTTGATCAGAAAAACTCATGGGATGCTACAAAGGCTCTTGTCAGGTCCCTGTGTCACAGCACGTGGTTCCCACTCTTGCATTCCTGAATCAGACTGTCCTGCAAAGTATCTGCTCTTGAAATAGTGCTCACAGCACAACTTAAAATTCACAGCATAGCTTAAAATGCCCCCGTGCTGGCTCTGCTGAGGCATGGGAAGTCATACCAGAACTAGGGTTCAAAGTCATAATTCATGACAGAGCAGTCGCTCATCAGAGTGTCCTTGCTGTGTGCAGAACACAGTGGAGATTGCAAAAGGATGTGGATTTGGTAAGGGATTTCTTCACCTTCAAGGAGCATGAGTGTGGTGTTTCAGGACTTGGTCATCTGTGCAGCCCAGGCTGGTGCTGAGCCTGCCAAACACGATGTTTTCTGCTTATGCATCACATAGACAGGGACTGCTGCGCAGCACGTGGGCTGAGCCTGGTCCTGGTGGCTCCCTGTTGTGTGCTTTTCGCAGCGAGGGTTGTTTGTCAGGGGAAATTTTAAACGTTTTAAAACATGGTAGAAACTGAGGCAGAGATGACTACAAGGAGACCTTCCCAAGGCTGCAGCTAGTTATGGGTGTAGGGTTATCAGATGCCCTCCTTGCGTTATTGTAGCTCTGTGGAGTTAGGGAAAGGTGAGAGCCTCTTCTCCTAAGATGGAGATTTCTGACAGCCAGGCCAGGATGGGTGAATTCCTGGAGTCAGAGCACATTTGTGGTAAGATCTCGATTACTTATCCTGCTGCCTTTAGTTCTGAATGGGCTCCAGAAAGGTGTTACATGCTGCAGACTCTGCACTACGTTACAAGTTAAAGCGTTGCCGACCGTAGGCAGTAATTGTAAATCCACCTCCTCAAAAATACAAAATTGTCGACAAGGAGGTAGGCAGCACCTTCTTCTTTCATTCCCCGAATTTATGAGCATGTGAAAAATACAGGATGATCTCCACTCGTGTTTTGTTTCTGTGAGGGCTGGGATTAGCAGAAGGAGGGGCAGCTGAAATTTTCATGCCATTCAGCCAAGAAATTGTGTCTTCAAGAGGAAACACATGATTCCTTTCTCTGTTTAACTTTGATGTGCTGTTTTTGAGCAACCTTTGAGCTACTCAAGACTTATTTCCCTTCTTGATAGAAGGGAAAATCCACATTCAATGTAGTTTGATGTGGCTGCCCCATCCCTGGAGGGGTTCAAGGCCAGGCTGGATGGGGCTTGGAGCCCCTGATCCAGTGGGAGGTGTCCCTGCTCATGGCAGGGGTGGGACTGGATGGGCTTTGAGGTCCCTTCCAACCCCAGTCATCCTGTGATTCTGAGTGAGTGAGCACACAGCCTTCCTTCACTGTGAGCTGTTTGTTTCAGATGAAGCATTTGCGGCTTTTTTTAGTTCGTCTTTTAGACCCACGTCAGTGGCTTTTTGAACTGTGACACTCGGCAGATATTTCTGCCGTGAAAGCATTTGCGAGGTGCTGCCTGTTTGATAAATGCTGACCGACGGGCATTACAAGCTTTGACTGATTCCCTGCTCCCGATTGTCCCGGCCCTTCTGGAACAGAAGTCAGCAGCTTGTGGACATTATTTAGTTTTTAAATACCTCAGTGCAGTTGTGCCTGGGTGTGATTTCATGAGACGCGATGGGCTGAAAAGACAGGGTTTTGCTCTTGCTCTGCTGCAGCTGTGTGCTCCTGCTGCATCCAGCCGCTTCCAGCACTGTCAGAGCCCGCCGTGAACTCATTTGACCTCCTGAAATGGCAGTGGAAAAAAAAATCCAGCTTCCTTCCTCCTCCTGTCCCCAAACTGCATCTCTTTCTGCTATTTCAGTGAATTAAACTGGCTCGCAAAGTCCTTCAGTAGGCTAAGGAGAGTGCTATGAAGGCTGCTTTCCATTTTTGGTGGCAGAGAGCTGCTCGGTCAGCTCAGGTGGCCGGGAAATCTCAGCACTGACCCCTTCTTTTAATGCCACTGCTACCATCCTGAGGGCCAGTGCACTGGAGCAGAACCCATGGCAGCGGTGGCTGTACTGGGTGTCTGTCCAAGGAGCAGAAGGACTTATGAGTCCAAAAGCTGCTCTCAGTAGGACCATGAAGATTTGCATTTGTCTGCCCTGTTTTCTCTAATTAACTCTTATGACATCCTTTATTAAGGAAAGACTTGAGAATGACTTGAAGGTGTCCCTGTCCATGGAAGGGGAGTTGGAACTGGATGATCTTTAAGGTCTCTTCCAACCCAAACCTTTCTAGGAAAAATTAACCTTCTCACCCAGGTGCTGCTCCAGGTCCCAGGTCACACATTTAAGTCACGTACTGAATTGGGGGTGAGACCCGAGCCTTGTAGTTCACCTCTGCAATGCTGATTTCATGCAATGGCTTTTTTGCTTCACACATCTAAATTGTGATTTGGGTGATGCTGGGGTTTCAGCCTGCACAGGAGGAGAGAAGGGACGACCAGGAGCCAGAGAGCAAAGACCTTGGGGGCAAGGAAGGAGAGGAAGCGAAGGAGGAGTGCGCCAAGCCAGAGCCGAAACAAGAGACTTCAGAAACCAAAGCAGAGAAGGATTCGAAAGCTGCCCAGAAAGCAGTAAAAAGAAACAGAAACATGTACTGCAAAGTTGTCTTGCTGGATGACACCATCTTTGAGTGTTCCGTGGATGTAAGTACTTCTGGGGTTTGTTTCTGCTTCCTTTCTTTTCCCTCTCCCTTCTCCTCCCCTTGAAAAATCACCACAAACACTCTCTAATAGGACTCTAATTTGCTGCCAGGGAATTACACGACAGGCTTTACAGCAGAGCAACCTTGCTGTAAGCTATAACAGCTTATTTAGTGTGTTGTAAAAAACCTCTGGGTGCCTAGGAATCTTCTTTTTTTTTTCCCTTGTTCTACATTTCCAGGGTTCCTTGTTTTGTAAAGATATGGGAGAAGCTTAAAAGAAAAAGTTGAATTTGCTGTTCATCTCTCTCACTTGTATCCCAGACTAGAGCTTAGTTTTTTGTGTTGTGTTGGGATTATCTAAATATCTTCTGCCCCTTTCCTCTGAATAAAATGAGTTGTCAGGTTCATTTATGTTTTTCTGTTCACCCAAAGTACCTTCACATACGAGGCTGCTGGCTAACATAACATTTAGGGCTTGGATGTCAAGAAAAACGTGCTGTGTTTAGCCTACAGTTGAACGTATTTGCAGTAAACAATTTAGAATTATTAAGTTGACTTACAGCCCAGCAAACCCCTTCCTCTGAGAGCTGTTCTGCTTTATTTTGTGCATTCTCTCGCAGGGCTCTCTTGCTGTCAAGGCAATAAAAAGCAGCAGAAATCCCCATTTCGGTATTGAAGTACTTGTCTAGAATATTAATAATCCGGTACTTACCATTCCAGCATACTTCCATCAGCTTGTTTTTCCCCAGTCCTGCGGGCTAAATGGGCTGGGAGAGGGTATCTGGGCACAGGCTCCTTGTGAAAGCGGTTACCTTGAGTGATCCTGGGCAAGTAGGTCAGTGCTGGCTGTTTGTGTAACAGCATCGCTGCTGCTGCTGTGGCACGGGATCAGCTCGGAGCATCACTGCCCTGATCGCGTTCCCCTTTGCCAGGGATTTTGTGTGCAGCCCTAGAAAGGAAACTGTTCCCCAAAATGCTGGTGGCAGCTCGCTGGGGCTGCTGGGCACCCTTGGCTTTAACACCAACCTAATCCTACTCTAGCGTTTCCCTCTCTGGAGAGGGGCTCTTGATCAGGGAGTGCAGGGATGGGATGAGGGGGAATGGTTTTCAGCTGAAAGAGGAGAGATGGAGATGAGATCTTAGCAAGAAATGTTTTGTTGTGAGGGTAGGGAGGCCCTAGCCCAGGTTGCTCAGAGAAGCTGTGGCTGCCCCATCCCTGGAGGGGTTCAAGGCCAGGTTGGATGGGGCTTGGAGCCCCTGATCCAGTGGGAGGTGTCCCTGCCCATGGCAAGGGGGTTGGGCTTTGAGGTCCCTTCCAACACAAACCATTCTATGATTTTGAGAATTTATTAAGACTTAATTGGGAAGGAATTGCAAATGTATAGGCAAAGACCAGCACAAATGCTTTATCCAAGAAGAATAGATGCTTTCAGGCATCTTTTCCATTTGACAGCCATGGAGAGTTTTTAATTCTGATATATCTTTTAAGGGCCAATTCGTTGAGAAATATCCAGGCTGACACATGCACTGTGTTACCTATAGAGTCACAACGTATGCACTAAGGACCGTACAGTTGAAGGGCTGGAATAAAACAATGGTCTTGGATCAGTTGCCATGCAAATATAACTGAAAGGAGAGACGCAGGCACAAGCGATGCATTAGTAAAGCTCGTTTTGCATCACTGGAACTGCACTTTTTATTTAGTGAAGCCTTCAATAGAATTAGCTCCTTCTGGTTACCATAGTTTTGTGCCTCAGGGATGTTTTCCTTCATGCTTTTTGACTAAGAGGGTATCTTCCTGGGGACAGTTCACATCTGCAGGATTATGTTAAAAAAAAGAGGATATAGGAATGCTCAAAGTGTGTTTCTGGAGGCAAGAAGTTGTGTACTAAGAATCTATCAGTGCACAAGGCGGAACTGGGGAAGCTGAGTTTCATCGGCAGATTGGGTTGACAGAAAGGCCACGGGAATGATGGTCTTTGATAGTCAGATGTTGTTTCTTTTGTGACCCCGCTGAGCCAAGTTGCTCCTAAGATGCAGGCTTATAGCAGTGGATGGGAGCAGCAGTTTCATACCCTGTGTTGATTGTCTTTTGATCCACTCCTGATTGTCTGATAGCCTGAAGCCAGGAGATACCAGTGCAGTAGATGTACATTGAGAGGGAAAATCCATACAAATACTCGTGTTTAGTGAGTTGTGTTGGGAAGCTCAGCTCTGAGGGAGCTTCAGACACAGAGCAGGTAGTAGCAGAGACACCCACTGCGGTTCCCATTGTCTCTCCAGTTTAGATCTTTATGGTGATGCCCTTTTCTATAAGGGGTTCTCGCTCAGAAAGAGCCAGCAGATTTTGAGCTACTTGGGACTTTTTTTCCTTTTGTGATAGCGTTCGGTGTGGTTTGATGTGGCTGCCCCATCCCTGAAGATGTTCAAAGCCAGGCTGGATGGGGCTTGGAACAACCTGCTCCAGTGGGAGGTGTCCCTGCCCATGTCAGTGGGGTTGGAACTGGATGGGCTTTGAGGTCCCTCCCAACCCAAACCATTCTATGATTCTATCATTACATTCCCTTTCTCCCCTCTCCAATGAACAAGGGCAGGCAAACCCCAGCCCATCCTACAGAATGTCTTTTGTTTCTTTGCAGAAACACGCCAAGGGGCAGGATCTACTTAAAAAAGTCTGTGACCACCTCAATCTCCTGGAAGAAGACTACTTCGGTTTGGCCATATGGGATACACCAACCTCCAGGGTAAGTGGCTGCTGTGATGTGATGTTCTGCTCCTGGCTGGGTTTAGCTCTTTCAAAGGGTCATCTCTCCTGGGGAGGAGGTGGTCTATGAGCTCTTCTCAAAACTCCCAAAGAAAGACTAAGAAGGTCTTCACAGAGGCAGAAATTGTGAAGAAATGACTACAGGAGTGTGGATTTTAGTACAAGAAAGCTACATGAACTTGTTTCTTCACCTGGAGAAAATTTGTTGCCTTAGTTTACTGCAGAGTGGTGCCATTAATTTGTAAAGCAATAGAACACGAAGTCAGGCGAAAGTAAGGCTTTTCTCACTGTGGGAAAGCAGCAAGTGTTTTATTGTGATTTTAAGAATAGGTTTACTCTTAGGCTGTAAAAGATGAGCTTCGGTATTGACAGTGTGCAGGAACGTCACAGTCCTGGAGCCTGTGTTCACCAAAGGTGTCGGGCTGACTGGTTGGCAGAGGTCAAAGCCAGCTGCCCCAACACTGCCTGCTGTCATTTTTCATAAGGTTTGGTCAGAGCCATCCTCAGCAGATTTGGCTTGAGGCTTTGCCCTGTGAAAAAACACATGCCTTTTCATACCAAAACTCTTACTCATCTGCTTTCAGTTTAAGGTCTTTGTTTGGTTAGGCTCAAGCAGTGGCTTTTAAACCCTTGGTTATGCTTTAACTCGAGCAATTATTCAAGACTTTTTCTCAAGCAGTTTGTTGTGCTTGCAGAGGAAGGGATAGGTGGACTTCTAGATCCAATTATGAATTTAGCTGGAGCAGCTCAGCTTCTCACACTTGTGCTATGGATAGTTCACTGCTGCGTTTCTCGGAACCCCAGGACTTGCTCTCCTCGTATTCAGGCTTGCTGGTGTCAGTTCTTCTGAAGGGAAAAGCCTGCACCTCCTTCTCCACAGCTGAGAAGTGACTGAAAACTGTAGGGACTGAAAACAGTTTTGTCTGATTTGTGTCTCAGAGCTAGGGGAGAGGGAGTGTAAAGCTGCTGTGCATGAGTTTAGCTCCAGTAAGCTGCTCAGGTGAAGTCTGGTTTGCTCTGCTGGGGATAAACATCAATTTTGGGTTTTTGGGGGGGAATGTTTCTGGTTATATTTCATTGACCTTTGAAATCCAAAGCTCCATCTTCCTCTTGCAGTAAATTCAATAGAACCAAGTTACTGATTTACAGGTAGAAATGATCTTAATAGGAAACCTTTAGGTGAGTCTCCTCCCCTCACCCACAGCTATGTGGAGCTGGCGGAGATGCGCGTGTGTATTCCTGGGCAGGAAAGGGTTGTATGTGGGATTTTCCACCTTGATATTTAGAAAATACAGGCCTTCTGAGGAACAGCGGAGAGGGCTGGGGGTTTTTAGCCTGGAGAAGAGGAGGCTGAGGGGAGACCTCATTGCTCTCTCCAACTACCTGAGAGGAGGTTGTGGAGAGGAGGGAGCTGGGCTCTTCTCCCAAGGGACAGGGGACAGGACGAGAGGGAATGGCCTCAAGCTCCACCAGGGGAGGTTTAGGCTAAACATTAGGAAAAAAAATTTCACAGAAAGGGTCATTGTTCCCTCGAAGAGGCTGCCCAGGAGGGGGTTGAGTCACCTTCCCTGGAGGGGTTTAAGGGACGGGTGGATGAGGCGCTGAGGGACATGGTTTAGTGATTGATGGGAGTGGTTGGACTCGATGATCTGGTGGGTCTCTTTCAACCTAGTGATTCTATGGTTCTATGAAAATAAGTGTTCCTGGGGACCAGCTTTTTCCCAGCTGGGAATAGCAGAGCAGCAGGAACAGAGGACCGTGACATTGGATAGAGCAGCTGGTTAGCATGGAAGAGCTTGATGCCGCTCTGAAAGGGAGGATTGTTTCCCTCTGATTCATGACACGGTCCGGATAAAAGTGCCGTTAATTGCTGTACCCATCATGGTCTGCTGGATTGGGCAGGACGAGTGCTGAGGATGCATGACTGCACTGCGGGCTCAGCTGCTCGAAACCCGGCAGTTATTGCTGCAGCGCTGAGCCATCGTGGCACCGGGGTGGATGTAGAGGTGCTTAAAATGATGGTCCTGGAAAGACAGCAAGTGGCTTGTCTACCATTCAACTGGATTTCCTATCCCCCATTTTATAGGTTAGAGAGTCAAGCATATAAAATTATAAGATGAAATGTAAGTGTCGCCGTGTCCCTGCCATGAAGTTACGTGCTCTTCTGGTCAGGACAGATTAGCTTGAGGGATTCAGTGAGTTAATTCCTTCACCTCGGGAGACCTGGATGTCCAAATCCTCCTCAGGGCTGGGAAAATGAAGAAGGAGGTTTAATGTGGCCTCTCCAGAAGGGCTGTTAGCACCTCACTGCTGCCTTCAGCGCGGCAGACACTGACCTCTGCAAAGGAAAAGGCTCAGCCTTGACGTGCCAGGAGCTGCTCAGACCATGCTGGCAAAGCAGGAGTTGTTTATGTTGCATCACCATCCCACAAACCCCCAAATTACAGAGAAAGGTGAAAGGCTATATTTCTAAATTTGTAGCCGAGGTAAACTTGAGTCATACTTAAAACAGATGAAGTTTATGTGACACTGCTGTTAAAGTTTTCAGCCTTCCCCAATGACTGGACATTTTCACTCACATTTCAGTGATTAGGTAGTTAAAAACAAAACTAATAATAGAAAGTCTTAGCTATCTTTGTTCTAAGTAGGGTAAGTATGGAGACAGGGAGCCTAAAATGAATGCAAACATTTTTTTTGCCTATTTTTAAAGGTTCTGGAGTAAAAAAAAGCTTTGTACAAGTGCCCCTCATAGCTGGATCTGGCTGTGACCGTACCTACTTGCAGCCCTGATACATTCCTTTCTTTTTTCTCCTGTTCCTTGTGCCTCCCCTGTGAGTATCTGGTAGGTGGAGGGCTGGAATGCAACCACTGAGACCAGAGACTGGAGTAAAAGTTGTGAAAAACGCACGATCTCTTCAGTTTCCATGGCTGCATTTGTGTCAAATCTTGCCTTTTTGCTGTATTTTTAGCAATTTGCAGTTTTCTGTGGTGATTCTGGAACGTCTGTTAAACTGTGAATGTTTTTATCCTCTTACAGACGTGGCTGGATCCTGCCAAAGAAATAAAAAAACAGGTTCATGGTGAGTAGAGGGCATTTATCATGTGGTGGGTGTGGTTTCTCCCCCCTTCCCTAAATAATCGTGGATTTGGCAGGTGATCCAGGGGCCCAAGGATGGGTGAGAGTTCAAGTGAGGGTGGCTGGCAGGGATCAGTAGAAGTTCAAACAGTCTGCGCATCCTTTCTCTTCTTCTTAAGCGCTTAGTGATGCTCTAGATTTGGGGAAAAAACATCATTTCCTTGGGAAAACACAGCTTGGGGTGTGTTCACCCAATAAACACCTGCATTATCCTTGAATTAGTTCAAGATGAGGGCAGTGTCGAAGTTAAATAAATCATAGAGGCTGTTATTTTCTCTCGGGAGCCAGCCTAAGGTCTGATTGATTGGAAAGTAAAAGTGTTTTATGGAAATAAAATAGTTGTTTTACACTTTTGCTTTTGGTGGCAGGCACAGAACAAAGCATGTCACTAAGTAGTAGGTATGTGCGGAGTATGGAGAAGGAAAAACTTCTCTTATCAACCTCTCTATGAATCAAAAATAGGATGCATGTAAAGGGCATGGGCTGCTCTAGCCATGCTGTGCAGGTAAAATTAAGTTTGAAAGTATAATAAGCGACCTGCTGTGGAATCTGATCCCCTGAGATGGGTGAAATGGCTAATTATTTGAGTTTATGTAAACTCAAATAATGTATGTGAACGTATGTGAATATGTGTACAGCAATATATGTTCTTGCACAAATACAGGGAGCCCGTCTCTGCATCCTCCTGGCAACACATAGGAGAGCTCTGCTACCTAAAATGCCTTCTTGGAATAACTTGTTTTGAACTGTGTGTAGTGAAAACAACAAGCCCTGTGTTTAATCCCAGTTACGGTGTTGCGTAAGAAGTAAATCCATGAAGCTACGTCCCCGCTCTGCCCTATTTGGGATCGTGATAAATCTCTGGGCAAATTAACCACAGGAGTATCTCCTCTTCCCGAGATAAATATTATTTTGAACTGCAGAGTTAAAGGGCACAGCCAGGAGGAGTTGTTACTGTGAAAATTACTGAGAGTGCATAATAGGTCGCTCAGGACTGTTTTCTGCGGGTAAATGTGATTATTTTCAAGGAAAACTAGCAGCTCCTTCAGTGTGTCACGTACCACACCACAAATAATGCCACTTCTAGGTGTGATTTGTGGCTGCTCACTCCAGTTAATGCCCATAAAAGTGCTGTACAGGGCTTGCGACAAGCTGTGTTGAAGCATTTAGGTCTGGACTTGTAAAGCTCTTCCTATCGCAGCGCTCACTGTTTCTTCCAGGGGTTGATGCTTGTGTTGTGCTGAGTTTCACTGTGGTCTGACCGCCCGACCACAACGCATTGGGCTGCTGAGTGAATTAAACATCTGCTCCTTATGAGAAATTGGAAAATGGAGTCGGGTGATAAAACAGTGCTCCTTCATTAGCCTATAGCGCACGCCTGACCTCTCTTCATGAATCTTCCTCTTTTTAGTCAGTGAAAAATTATCTAATTTAGCTTTTTCGCAATGAATTTGATTTTTTTCCCCACCCGTTGTGGTTTATTCGTGTGTATTTGCCTGCCCTGCTTTGTTTTCTCCTGCTTGCGTTTAAGATCTCGTAAACAAAACTGTATTGTACCATCTGCTAAGCAGCAACAAGCTGTGCACGCGGGCAAAATCAGGGTTATGATCTGATCGCTGTGTTTTGAAAATTAAACTGGATATTCCCAGCTTTTTCTTTGTAATGACTTGACTATCTCAAAGCTGTTCCGGTGTGTTTATTGTTCTTAACCTCTTCTTTCTAATTGCAGGAGGCCCCTGGGATTTTACCTTCAATGTCAAGTTTTATCCACCGGATCCTGCGCAGCTGACAGAAGACATAACCAGGTGAGTTATCTCCCAAGTAACAAATGATGGGACGAGAGGAAATAGCCTCAAGTTGTGCCAGGGGAGATTTAGGTTGGATATTAGGAAAAATTACTTCATGGAAAGAGTTGTGAAACACAGGCAGAGGCTGCCCAGGGCAGTGGTAGAGTCTCCATCCCTGGAGGGGTTCAAAAATCATGTAGATGTGGCCCTTTAGGACATGGTTTAGTAGGGCTGTTGGTGTTGTAGTGATGGTTGGACTGGATAAGCTTAGAGGTCTTTTCCAGTCTTAATGAATCTATGAGTTACCTGGAAATCTTGCTGCCAGCCAGGGAGGTTGCTCAGCCAAGCAGTGACTACTGAAGTGAAATTTCTATTATTTGGGTGGTTTTCCAACCTTCAGCAAACTAGATCGGATGTCTTGAAGGGGGGTTTGTTTATTTTCAGTGGATATGTGGGATGCTCCCGCTCTACTGAAGTCCACATAGAATCATAGAATCACCAGGTTGGAAAAGACCCACCAGATCATCGAGTCCTGTGGGTCGATGTGTGTAAAGCAGCATCTTTTATTAGCCTGGCATGTTTTTGTGTAGCAAAGCAAGTTTTTATTTAAAACCAAGACTTTCTGATCACAAGTGTCCTCCACTTGCTTTGCAGAGTGGAGGTGACATTAGGTTCTCCTTTCTCCATACTGTTCGCCCCATAAGTGAAAATAAAGGTAGAAATTAGAAACAAGCATCATGCTGCATTCATCAGGGGCGTAAAAATAGACTCCGACCCTCAAGCTACTTAAGTTTCTCTAAGTTCTCTGTAAACAGTATTTTACTTTTTCCTTGCCCAGGTATTACTTGTGTCTTCAGCTCAGACAAGACATCATCTCAGGGCGGCTGCCTTGCTCCTTTGCGACTTTGGCTCTGCTGGGTTCGTACACGGTCCAGTCCGAGCTCGGAGACTACGATCCTGACCTCCATAGCCCAGATTACATCAGTGAATTTAAATTGGCCCCAAACCAGACAAAAGAGCTGGAAGAGAAGGTTGTGGAGCTTCATAAAACATACAGGTAAAGTCTGGCACCTGGGGCAGCCAGAAATAATGGAAACGATGGGGCTTTCTTGGGGTTGGAGCCTGGAGAAGAGAAGGCTCTGAGGAGAACTTATAGTGACCTTCCAGTACCTGAAGAGGCTACAAGAAGGCTGAGGAGGGACTGTTTACAAAGGCTTGTAGTGATAGGACTGGGAGCAATGGGGATAAACTGGAGAGAGGCAGATTTAGACCAGACACAAGGAAGAATTTCTTCATTATGAGAGTGGTGAAGTGCTGGTCCAGATTGCCCTGGGAAGTTGCGGCTGCCCCATCCCTGGGGGTGTTCAAGGCCAAGTTGGATGGGGCTTGGAGCCCCTGATCCAGTGGGAGGTGTCCCTGCCCATGGCAGGAGGGTGGAACTGTATGAGTGTGGTTCAGGTTTTCTGCTGCCGTGTTGAGTAAGTGACACTTCACAATGTGGAAGTATTCTAGGGGTCAGATCTGGATGATCTTCAAAGTCTCTTCCAACCCAAATCACTCTATGATTCTGTGGGAATGCTGGAGGTGTAAACCTGCAGTCAGGCTGTCCGTGTGTCCCCCAGGCATGGCCATGACCTGGGCTAATGTGTGTTGCTCCAGTAGGACTGAAGGACATAGAATCATAGAATAACCAGGTTGGAAAAGACCCACCGGATCATCAAGTCCAACCATTCCCTTCAATCACTAACCCATGGCCCTCAGCACCTCATCCACCCGTCCCTTAAACCCCTCCAGGGAAGGGGACTCAACCCCCTCCCTGGGCAGCCTCTGCCAGGGACCAATGACCCTTTCTGTGAAAATTTTTTTTCCTAATATCCAGCCTGAACCTCCCCTGGTGGAGCGTGAGGCCATTCCCTCTCGTCCTGTCCCCTGTCACTTGGGAGAAGAGCCCAGCTCCCTCCTCTCCACAACCTCTTTTCAGGTACCTGGAGGGAGCAATGAGGTCTCCCCTCAGCCTCCTCTTCTCCAGGCTGAACACCCCCAAATGTGGGAGTGTCCTTGGTACCAGGTTAAAGGCTCCCAGCAGCTGAACCTGTTCCTCATCTTATTTTGAGTTTCTTTACATAGATGCTCTTGAGCACATGGATTGCGGAGCTGTGCAAGAGCAGACAGCCGGCAGCTTCTGCCCCCTCCCAGAGACACATTTGGGTTTTACGAGAAAAAAACAGCCCATAAAACCACACTGTGGTACCGAGGCCTTTGGGCAGCAGCCCCTTGACCTGTGAGAAGCTGCTGGCAGATGCTCTAATAACGAGAACAGAGCAAAGATGAGACCTTCTCGCAGGCAGATGGGATCCAATACCCTAAGTGCAGTGGGGAAGGGTGGACATGTGCCCCCACCGCGACCAAAGCTACAATTAACACCTCGCTCAACCCCGCAAATCAATACACCAAATTGATTCCCCTTCATTTGCACTGAGAGGAGAGGAAATGAGGGAAAATAAGTACGGGGCTACTGACGAGCTTCATGACTTGAAGTCAAAGGCCATTAGCTGTGGTGGATGACATTGCCGAATTATTCATGGCTTCATTAGGAGGCTACTTCAAGGTGTAGGACGAAGCTATATTTAATCTGCTCGTGTAGCAGGAGGGAGGAAGCAATATGTACCCATTTAATTTCTGGTTGATATTCTTTGAACATTAATCTGTCAGAAGGCTTTCAGTGGGTAAAAAAAAAACATGTTCTGGCTGCTTGAATTGCAAAGAACTGGGGACGTGTCGGAGATAGCGGCCGCTCCTGGGTCTTTCCTAGAGGATTGTCCTGAGAGTTGTCTTTGTCTGCCCTGTCTCTCACCACTCAAACCTCTGTTTACATCACACAAAAGATATGTGTGAGCGCTCAGTAAGGAAGACATCAAAGCAGGGGACAAAATGAGATGTACACAGCCGAATGCTCTCCCAGCAGAGCTGTCGGATGGACCTCGGACACCAGTAACTTATTAACAAGAGCACTTCAATAACGTTGATAATAGCCTCCATTATCAGGATGTTTCTGTTCAGCACAGTTGTCTTGTGTGGCCCCTCCTGCAGACAGGGTACCATCTGTTCCCAGAAAATATCTCATTCATCTGCTCTGTCCCAGTAGGAATTGCTGCTGAGTGGTCTCAGCTGGCCTTGCCTTTGGTTTGGAGAACAGTAGCTGGAGCTGGAAGGTTCTGGAAGCAGGAGGTCTGAGAGGGTGCAGGAACCTGTACCTGCTGCTGCAGCTGATTTGATGTTTCTCCCACTGAGTCAAGCTTTGTACCCCATACCGTACTCCCTTGCTTTCTTCTCTGGTGTCAGTACAGCTCTGCATGAACAAGGGGCGTCTGTTTTATGAGGGTATCTCAAAGCACAAATTTCTGCGTTTGGAGCAATTAAATAATTCTTATCAGGGCACAAATTTGTACTGAAAGCAAAAGAAAATCTACTGAGTAAATGGTTTTGTGAAGTCTGACCTGTCCCCGCCTAAACGCAACAGTTACTGGAATACCAAGCCCTTTCTTTTTCTCCCCAGATCCATGACTCCAGCCCAAGCAGACCTGGAATTCCTTGAGAATGCAAAAAAGCTGTCTATGTATGGAGTCGACCTTCACCAAGCCAAGGTGAGAGCCAGCATGAGTGCACAGGCTGTGGATTTTGGAATTCAATTATCCTACCCTTGCAGGAGCAAATTTACCTTTTTCAGGGGGCTTCTTGTGAAAGATACAGGGATTAAGGTGGCTGCTGCTACAGAAACAGAGACGCAGCAGAAATGCCTCAAGCATTCTTGCAAGAGAAGTGATTCTTCCCCAGTGCTTAATAGTTACATATTACAGAAAGCTTTACGAAATCACTGCTGTAGAGAGACCCTTGCTCTGAGGATTTTAGGATAAGGCTCTGATGCTGCAAGGGCAGCCGATTTGCTCAGGGGAACGCGGGATGGAGTCTAGACCAGCCCTCTGAGCAAACAGCATCGCAGGAGAGATCTGCAGGAGGGAGGAGGGTGTAAGGAGAAACGTGATGGAAAAAGCAAGCCTGGCCCTGGCTGTGTAGGGAGCTGAGGTCTGGGCAGCAGGGAGCTGAATTCCAGAGAGCCCTGGGGGAGGATCGGAGGGGTATTTCGGAGGATCGGAGGGCTAATTGGGAGGGTGGATTACCTGCAACTTGTACCACTGCCACTGCTTAAATCTTCATCTATTTTTCCAGGACTTGGAAGGAGTGGACATCACTCTGGGAGTCTGTTCCAGTGGCCTTCTTGTTTACAAAGACAAACTGAGAATTAACCGCTTCCCTTGGCCCAAAGTCCTGAAGATTTCCTACAGACGCAGCAGCTTCTTTATTAAGATTCGGCCAGGAGAGGTACGTTCTAAGTTTTTATGCTCCTGTCTTCTTTAATTGCCATCTGATTACCACCAGTGGGATTGCTTCACTAAAAGCGGGGAGAGGGAGCAAGCTTGTCTCTGAGTGAGATTTTATACTCTATAGGGTTTCTCATCTGGGCTTGGCATTAAATTCAGGTAAAGCCCCATGACCTTGCTGATGTTGGGTGATGATTTAAAGAGCTTGTCATCCAGCACCACCTCCTGGCACCATGCGGTATTCCCAGCATCCAGAGGAAACCAGCAGGAACTTCACGGTTGAAACTGGGAGAGGACTAACTCCTCTTTTGGAAGTGGGGCAAGACAAAGGTTCTTTTTTGCTTTCATTTAAAATAATAGCAATTAAAAAATGCGGATGCACCTTTTAACTAAGCAGGGTGTCTCTTGTGAGATCCCTGGAACAGACTCGCCGCTGGAAACACGGTGGGGAGAGGGGCTACAACAGGGGCTGCCTCTTTTCTCCTCTTCATCCTCCTCCTGCTTTGACTGCCATGACCCAATCTTGCAGGAAAGTCAATTTTCAACCCCATCCCGCAGCTGGGCACCGTGACGGGGGATAAATGAGTCTGAATGGCTGCAAAAATGGCTTTTACCAAGTAACGAGCGACAGGATGAGAGGAGATGGCCTCAAGTTGCACCAGGGGAGATTTAGATTGGATATTAGGAAAAAATTTCTTTACTGAAAGAGTGGTGAAGCCCTGGCAGAGGCAGCACAGGGTAGTGATGGAGTCTCTGTCCCTGGAAGGGTTCAAAAACATGTAGACATAGCACTTTGAGACCAACCATAATGACTCTATGATTCTAAAACCTACAGAATGCTCCTCTACAAATCCCAGTGCATCCTGAGAGATGCTCAGGCTTGTGGCCAAGCCCTGTCTTTTCTTGGACCCAAGCTGCTCCTGCACATTGTGGAGCGAGTTCAGCTGCTCTTGGGCTAGACTGGCACTTAGTGCCACAGCAGAACAGGTTGATGGGCTGGGGACTGGCCTCCTGCCACGTTTTTTTCTAACTATACCTATATAATTTATTTTTTTCTGCAGCAAGAACAGTATGAAAGTACAATTGGGTTCAAGCTACCAAGTTACCGGGCAGCGAAGAAGCTATGGAAAGTATGTGTTGAACATCACACGTTTTTCAGGTGAGTTTTCTAAATAGTAGGCTTGGATAACCAGTGCTTTAGATCAGCTGCTGCAATGAGCTCTGTCAGCGTTCCTTGGGGTTTCACAACAATTGGAGTGAAATGGTTGCACAGACAACAAGTGTTTATATTACAATAAATTTCTAGGCAGCTTTTGCTTTGTAAGATATATAAGACATTGATCTTCTGTGGACCTTATTGTTAGCACATGTTGTTTTGTGAATCCAGCATCTGTTGGCAAGAGACTTCTTTGACTTGTGTTTTCATTTCTCTTAATCTGCCACTTTCTAGACCTGGGGGTATGGTTTTTAAATCGTGTGTGTGGTTTTCAGGCTGACTTCCACCGAGGCCATCCCAAAGAGCAGGTTCCTGGCGCTGGGCTCCAAGTTCCGCTACAGCGGGCGGACGCAGGCGCAGACGAGGCAGGCGAGTGCCTTGATCGATCGACCTGCTCCACAGTTTGAGCGGACGGCGAGTAAACGAGCCTCCAGGAGCCTCGACGGAGGTGAGTGTCTGGTGCCTTTCCCTCCCTGTGCCTGGATTCCATAGGATGCTGAAATATTCCTTAAATGCCACCTAAAATCCCTGCTTTAAAAAAAACCCCAAACCCATAACTTCTCACTTTATCAAGATCTGGATATGAAATGCACACCAGTAGTAGCACTAGCAAGAGCTGACAGACAAAAAGGACGTAGGTGGGTGCTGAAGGCTCGTGGCAAACTTCTGGTTGTAAAGATGTTTCCTCATTCAATCTCAGTGCATTTTCCTTTTAGCAAATGGGGAATTAAGATATTCTAAGATTCGCTTTGTTTAATGTAACATCTGAAATTACATAGTTTTCCTTGAAGGGAAGATTTTTTTTTCGCTGCAACTGTTTGAAACTTTTTCAGTGTCTGTTAAAGCGATGCTGGTGTTGAAGTTTGTGGCATTAGCAATCAGGTGGTCTCATCCCTGACGTCTTTAAAAGAGCTGGATAGCAGCAAGTTAGAGGGAGCGAGGCATGGAAGGGGGAGTGCTTGAGTTTGCTCCCCTTGATCTGGATCGTGTGCTACTTGTAGGATCCAGAGATGAGTGTAGCATCCCTGTGCACCAAGGGGATGCAGAGAGAGGGGAGCAAACCCTTTGCACCAAGGGGATGCAGAGAGAGGGGAGCAAACCCTTTGCACCAAAGGGATGCAGAGAGAGGGGAGCAAACCCTTTGCACCAAGGGGATGCAGAAAGAGGGGAGCAAACCCTTTGCATCAAGGGGATGCAGAGAGAGGGAAGCAAACCCTTTGCATCAAGGGGATGCAGAGAGAGGGGAACAAACCCTTTGCACCAAGGGGATGCAGAGAGAGGGAAGCAAACCCTTTGCATCAAGGGGATGCAGAGAGAGGGGAGCAAACCCTTTGCACCAAGGGGATGCAGAGAGAGGGGAACAAACCCTTTGCATCAAGGGGATCCAGAGAGAGGGGAGCAAACCCTTTGCACCAAGGGGATGCAGAGAGAGGGAGCAAGCCCTTTGCACCAGCAGAATCTAGAGAAAGGGGAGCAAACCCTTTGCACCAAGGGGATGCAGAAAGAGGAGAGCAAACCCTTTGCATCAAGGGGATGCAGAGAGAGGGGAGCAAACCCTTTGCATCAAGGGGATGCAGAAAGAGGGGAGCAAACCCTTTGCACCAAGGGGATCCAGAGAGAGGGGAGCAAACCCTTTGCACCAGCAGAATCAAGAGAAAGGGGAGCATGCCTTTGCACCAAGGGGATGCAGAGAGAGAGGAGCATCCCTTTGCACCAAGGGGATGCAGAGAGAGAGGAGCATCCCTTTGCACCAAAGGGCACCTGGTGGAGCAGGAACAGCATCGCTTTGAGCCCCGTGGTCATGCTGCAATCCCTAAGGGAGCAGGGCTGTCCCAGCACCCCATGGCCAGCAGCAGCGAAGCTCCCCTGGCTCCTGGCATGGGTTTACAGGGCTCAGCGACGCCCCGAGCCTGGGCTTCGTGCCTCAGAGACGGGAGGGAAGTGCTGCTTGGTGTTAGGTCCAAACCACAGCAAAGCAAAATGCCTGCTTGCCAGTAGTCTGGATGTCAGAGGTTACCCAGGCATGATGCGTGGAGGCAAGAGCACCAGCGCTATTCGTTGCACCTTGGCCATGCCCTGTAGACCTTTACAACCCCAAATGAGTAGAGAAATCCCTGCTGTGATCCCGCATCCAAAGGTCAGAGCCTGGAAAAGAGCAGCCTGTGAATGTAATGCTTCTGTGTGTGGGCAGTCGTTAACGTGTGCCCCGTTTCTTCAGCTAAACGTGCGACTCAAAAAGTTGAGTTCAGAGCCATAGAGGAAGAGAAGCAGGAGGAGGTGGTGGTGGTAGAGGCTGCTGAACCAAAACCCGTGGATCAGATCCGAGAGAAGCCAGGTATAGCTGTGGTGGTGGCTACAATTCTCTGCAGCACCTTTCCTGTCCTTTACATGCTTGTTCCTGGCAACTCAACGTTTCACCAAGTCTGGTGGCTTTCTGTTTTCATTCCTTTGCAAGAAGAGTTTCGCAGCCAGAGGACAGACAGCCTGGCCGAGCCTCAGCTCTGGGAGACTCCTTAAATTTCTGCCTTGCACCTCATTCACCTGTAATCCTTGCGGGGAGGTGGGGAAAACTTCAGGATTTGCTTACACATGAGAACTGTCTTCTCATTAAATTTGAATTCTTTTGTAAATGAGGATTAGAAAACTTTAAAGTTTGATCTTGAAACTTCTTGTAAAGCTTCTGAAATTCTTCATCCTGGGACCTGCTTGCTATTTTTTCAGCCTGTTCTGGAGTTTTTTTGGTAATTTGAGAAATGCTGCCCATTTCACTACGTGAAACTTTTATTTCTTTTAAGATAGGTACTATTAATAAATACTAATGCCATTAAGAGGTGTGTAGGTACAACACCGTATTTGAATATTAATAAGCATAGCACAGCAGTGGTGTTGTCAGATATATAGTCTTTTATCACGTAAATAATGAATGCCTGTGGTGCACTGGGGCTGGAGATAATTTGTATGCAAATGCATTGTCTATGGCTCCACTTCCCTCCTCCTACCATGAATTTTTTTACAGTGTGCTTTTAAGATCACTGTTTTTCTGGTATGAAATCTAGACTGAGCTTTCATAAAGTAACGTAACAAACTGTATTATAGAATCACAGAATCACAGAATCACCAGGTTGGAAGAGACCCACTGGATCATCGAGTCCAACCATTCCCATCAATCACTAACCCATGTCCCTCAGCACCTCATCCACCCGTCCCTTAAACCCCTCCAGGGAAGGTGACTTAACCCCCTCCCTGGGCAGCCTCTGCCAGTGCCCAATGACCCTTTCCGTGAAAATTTTTTTCCTAATATCCAGCCTGAACCTCCCCTGGCAGAGCTTGAGGCCATTTCCTCACCTTGCCTTGAATTCTCGCTAGTGAGCATCACCTGGCAGGGAAAGCCTGGTGCTGTGAAAACAGAAAGTGGAGAATTAACATTTGAAACACCAGGTTCACTGGCTGTATGTTCTTAGTTTCTAGATTTGAAGTTGATCACTCAAGTACATTTAATTAAAGCTTCTAGCTTTCATATAAAGGTTTTTATCTAGAGGAGCCTGGATGTGTTTCTCCTGGATTTTACCAGTCAGCACCTGCATCTCCCCAGACTTTGCAGGCAGAGCTCACCCTCATACCACCCTACGTGTCCCTGTCTGGGCAAGAAGCCTGCAAAGCTTAATTGTGTTGGTTTTTCCTTCTCATCCCATAAGCTGTTGAGCCTGGCAGCACGAGAAAGACTGATATGCAGTTGTGTGGTGGGAAGTTAATACTAAGCTGCTGTAAAAAAACCCTTCCTGCTCTCAGCTGCTGCCTCGGAGAGGGATCTCTTGCTGCAATGACCATCGTGTGTCCGTTGTGTCCGTGTGGTTCCCCAGCTGCTCTTGATAATGCATACGAACCTCTTTCTAGCCAAAGACACTCTTGAAACTTTTGAAATGAAACCCATTGCAGAGGAGGAAGAGGAGGAGGAGAAGGTAGAGGTGGTTAAGGTTCCTGCTGCTGAACCAAAGTTGCCGGAGCTGTTGCAGACGTGGTCAGGTACAGCCGCAGCAGCGTCTGGCATCGGTGAGACTCCCACGGCTGCCCACGCTGTGACCTGCTGGGTTGAAGTGATGCTGTGCTGTAGGACAGAGGTTGCACCCTTTGTGGTGGTGTTCATTGCCACTAAAATCACACCCGGCTTTGCAAGTAATACGCGAGTGCTGCTTCTTTTTTGGGGTGAGGTGTTGAGGTGCCATGGCCTGGCTGCTTGCCTGTGTGTTAAAGTGAGTGTGCAATGGCATTTTAACACTCCTCTGCCCCTGTCCCTTCTTGGAAGGTTCATTCCTTGGACCTACGGGAATATGCGGTGCCTGAAAATCAGGTTGGGTGCTCCGGGACTGCTGGAGGTCACCTACAGTCTGCTGTAGCTTTTTGCTGGGTAGCCAGCTTCTTCCCTAGTTGAGGTTTTTTCAGAGTCAACCTCACTGCTGCAGATACACCCTGATCATAATTAAAAGCAGAGTTGGCTAGTCATAAAATCATAGAATCATTAAGGTTGGAAAAGACCTCTGAGATCACCAAGTCCAACCTTCAGCCCAGCCCCACCATACCTACTAAACCACATCCCAAAGTGCCACATGTACACGATTTTTGAACCCCTCCAGGGATGGAGACTCCACCCCTGCCCTGGGCAGCCTCTGCCTGTGCTTCACCACTCTTCCCGTAAAGAAATTTTTCTTACTATCTCATCTAAACCGTTTCTGGTGCAACTAGAGGCTGTTATCTCTCCTCCTGTCACTTGTTACTTGGTGGAAGCCCAGCTCCCTCCTCTCCACAACCTCCTTTTGGGAGCTGCAGAGAGCGATGAGGTCTCCCCTCAGCCTCCTCTTCTCAAACAGCCCCAAGTCCCTCAGCTGCTCCTTTTAAAACTTGTACTCCAGACCCTTCACCAGCTTTGTTGCCCTCCTCAGTCATTGTAGGAAGAGGAGATTGAAGCCCTGGAGGGAGGTAACTGGGAACATCACCTGTTTCTTTGAAAGCCCTAAGCCAGCCCCTGTGCTTTGACGGGAGGATGTTCCCTGGGATGGGCTGCAGCCGAACAGGCAGTGGCCGGTGTCGGAGCCCAGCGCATCCCCAGCTGCAGCTGCCCTCCCTTCTCATCCATCTCCTGCACTTTTTCCTCCTTTTGACACTTCTATTCCCAGCAGGAACTGTTTTCTTGGCTGGAATAATGATGGTTGGTATTTCAAAGCTCATATTTTTAAGCGGCACGTCTTACTGTGTTTAAATTGTCGTATGTTAAAATAGCTACAGATAGTAAACCAAGAAAATATAACTAAAATAATGCCATTCTGGACAGCACAGAACTCATTGCTGAACATCCAAGGGAAAACCTAGGATCCTTTATTATTTTCCCCGTGTGTCTCAGTGCTCTGAATTGCTGTGAGAAGAGCAGGAGTCCCTAAAGAGTGGTGACCCTGTGGATTTACTGACGGCAAGATTTCCTTTGCTGGTTGATATTCAAGGTGGCATTTTAACACCTGTGTAACTTTTTTAGCCAAACGTGCTCTTGGCAATGGGGAGATAAGCCCAGTGGAAGAGGAGGAGGAAGAAAAAATGGTGGTGATGAGAGAACTAGAGCCGATCCCGCTGGAACCAGGTACCACCACGAGGGCTTTGCACACCCAGCATCCTCCTCATCCCGAATGCCTCTGCCATCTCACGTCCCTCCGTACAACCTCCCCGGTGGCCGTCACCGCTTTCCGTGGCATAAATAACCCCGGGGCACGGCACTGGTTGTCCTTCCGAAAGGATAACCCAATGCATGGCTCACAGAAATGAACTGCCACGCCAAAGAAGGGGGAAGATAACGGAGATGGAGGTGGTGATTTGGGGTCCTTACGTGGATTTTCAGCGAGACGTGGTGTCCAGGAGTTTGGCTGAAGAGTTTAATTTCACATTCTAAAAAAATCTGATGCTTTTTTACCCCTCCACCTTATGTGGGTTTGGCCACATGGATGCTTTGTTCTGTACATGGTTTATACACACAGAGGAGATGCAGTTCTCTTCAGTGAAACAGGAATTCTTACTGAGGAGTTACTTAAAAAGAATGATTTCTTTTTTAAAACCAGATTTTCTAGTGCCTTTGACTGGCTGGCTGGGCACTGGTAACCCCGTGTTAGCTGGGGTGAGTTACTCTGCGTGGCTCTTGCCGCATAAACTGTGACTTCAGGAATATGAGACCATGTCAAAGGAATTATTTCAAGTGTCTGGGTATCTTTGTAGTGAAACAGCCATAAACAACATCAGGAGGACCAAATAGCTCGTTGCGTCTGTAGGAACACACAGAGAATTACTTGGGGCTCGCTTTGTCACACAGAATTGGCTTGAGTATTTCAGAGGTTTCAGGCTTTTCTGGGAATGGGGAATCAGGATTGAAGGAAAGAGCAGGCAGTTGATTTTGTGTGTGCCTAGTGCTTGTATTTAAGACCTTCAGCCTTCTCTGGAAGGTTTTTTTTCCGGCAGCATGCTCCTCATTTCTGCACTGTCACTGATCTGGAGATGCTGGGTATCTGCTGGCAGCGGTTCCTGGGGCTGCGACAGGGGGTGCCCAGCGGCCACGCAGCCCCAGGTTGCTTTGAAACCCACCGGGAAGCTGCTGGGAAGTTTAATAGAGCGATGCTTGTTGATTATTTTTTTTGTCCGATTTGCTGAAAAGACTGGGGACGTGGGGGAAAGCTTGCGTTGCCCTTCACAAACCATCCCATTCTGGTTGAGCAGATGCCAGTGAGTCGAGAACTCCCCTCAGCTTTCAGTGTTTCTATTTTAGTGGCTGCCCTGGGATGGACTTCTGTGTCTGTTGTGTGTGAAGGACCCAGAAATCGATGACACGGTGTCAAAAATAGATTTGCCTTTCTGGTGTGGCTTCTCTGCAGAGTGCAAGCTTGCTTTTTGTAACCATCTATTGTGGGCTTTTATTTTGTTTTATTTCAACCGTAAGGAAAACAATCTCAACCTCTCCGTACTAAATGCACAAGCTGCTTTGCTCAACATTTTTGTTTCTTTGCTCTTTTTTTCCCTTCTACCTCCGTTTCTTTTTAAATGACAGCACTGTAATTTGGAAAGACTTTGGAAATGTTATCCGCTCTGAACCTTGTCCCTGTCTGTCTTTCCCCATCCTCAGCGGTGGCCGCGATAACCCCCGAGAGGAGCCCCCGTCCCACCTCTGCCCCGGCCATCGCCCAGAGCCACGCTGCAGAACCCGTCCCAGCAAAGCCTGGCGCGAAGGATGTTTCTGCTAAAGTAGAAAAGGAAGCAGGGAAACCTGATGTGAGACGCGAGGAAATCCCACCGGTGAAAGCCAAGCCGGAGCCAGCCGATGCATCGAAGGTATTGCAGACCAGAGCCTCTTGGGAAGAGACCGCGCTCGTGCCGGGCTAGAGCATCAGCTCTGTGCACCTTCCCCTCCAGGTTTATTCCTCGGGTGCGAGTGAGGTACAAGGCTCTGGATCTCTGGAAATCCCACCCCTCACCCTTAGGGGCAAGTAGGGAGGAGGTTAAGGGCGACTGAGGTTCAGTGGTTGCAGTCAGACTAAATGCAACTCAGAGATGGGTGGTTAAAAACGCTGGCAGGAGCTGCGCAGCAGCTCGTGGGGATTGAGTTTAGAGCTCACCCATTGCTAAGCTGTCTCTGCTGATTCCTGGTACAGCAGCAGGAACAGTTCCAGTGAAACTGCGACTACAAATGTTTTGACACTGCTGGGCTTTCGCTGGGACAGCTGTTAATGTGTTCTGCAAACTGGGCTAAAACTTGCGTTGTGAATGGCTCTGGTGAGCCGCCGGGGGCTTTTTGTTTAAATGATTTCTTTTTAAACATTATTTGATCTTCCTACAAATGTCTGAGCTCTCTCTGCTGGTGTTGGAAGACGTGCATTGTTCTCCTGAGTGAAAATAATGTACAAAACCATTGTTCACATTACGGTGGCCTTAATATCCTGCAAATCTCATTGACTGGAATGTCCCAGGGCTGCAGCCTTGAGATACAATTTTCACATTACTCTGAATATTTAGCCATTCTCAGCATTACTGGAGCCACATTTTCGCTCTAACGTATATAGTGGGTTTTATACGACAGGCTCCAGGGGATTATGATTATTAATTGAGGTTGGGAGATGGAAGTGAAGAAAAGACAGCTGCTGTGACCTGTAATTATTAAATGAAAATGCTAAAGGGATCTTCAGGATGGCATGTTGGAGCGTGCATCGTGGCACTTCATTCCTGCAAGGCCGTTCCTGCATGGCTGCTCACCCTCCCCGGCCTTAAACTGAGAATAAGTAAATCTTATTCTTAGATTTTTTTCCTAAATGCTTCAATGCTGGATTTTTTTTTCTTTCTCTAAATGTAGATGTGGGAGGAAATTGTGGATTTAAATGTGCCAGATTTACCCCGTTCCTCAAATACAGCTACATCACTTAACACTCACCGATGCTTTTGCCTCCAGAGTTTTTGGCAATCCAGTTTCCCTAAAATACTTGCCTTAAAGTGTTAAGACTATCTGAGCTCTCTACTTAGAAACAGTGAAGAACTTAATTTAGGCTGGATTTTCGTAGAATCACGGAGTGGCTTGGGTTGGAAGAGACCTCAAATCCATCCAGTCCCACCCCTGCCATGGGCAGGGACACCTCCCACTGGATCAGGGGCTCCAAGCCCCATCCAACCCGGCCTTGAACCCCTCCAGGGATGGGGCAGCCACCCCTGCTCTGGGCAACCTGGGCCAGGGCCTCCCCACCCTCACAGCAAACCATTTCTTCCAAAGATCGCACCTGAAACTCCCGTTTCGGCTTAAAATCACCCCCATCATCAGTTTTGCAGCTAGGTCTCTTCTTCCTGACTATGTGAACGTAATCCCTGTCCGTAACGCGTAATGTCCTGTTGTTGAGAAGGTCGGTGTTAACCTGAGTACGTTGCTTTTGGGTAAGATTTCACTTGCGAGATCAAGCTGCAAATGGAATTTGAAAGCATTGCCTGACAAAGCTGATGCTGGTGGGAAGCCCGGCGCTGGAGAGCACTGGTTTCAAATGAAAATAATTCTCAAGCTGAATTATTGTGAACGTGCTGTTAACTAACAGAGCTGCGGTGTCTTTAACTCTTCCCCAAGGGCTGCATGTTGGTTTGTGCATGCTCACCTGGCATTTCAAAACCAACTTTATGCAGCTGCCTTTTGAAACTAAACGGTCTCTTGAAACAAATCTACTAACAAGAAAATGTTTTTGCCAATTTATTTCTTAAATGTAGGTGAGGAAAACCCACATTGAGGTCACTGTGCCCACCACGAATGGTGACCAGCCCCAGGTTTGTGCTGATCATTCAGTTAGGTTGTTCACATTTTTTTGAAGGTTAAACGCTGGGGTTCAATGCAGTTAAATGAACCAACAACTCTTCTTTTTTTTTTTTTTTTTTTTCTGTTTTTTATCACTGCCTGACAGCAGCAGCCTGCAGAAAAAGAGGAAGAGCTGATAAGAATGAGGAAGGTTAGCCATTTTACACTTTCACCAACCGAATTTGCCATATCATTCATGCATCTGTAACCTGTTTAAAAAGACAGTGCTCCAATTTCTTCATGTGTTTTGGGTTGGGTTTTTGTTTTTAAACTGCAACTAGCAAATATTTGATTTTAAATTGAATAGCTTTTTGTCCCCTAAACACTCCGGTTGCTGACATTATGCATGTTGAGCGTTCCTGGGCAACACACTTGGTTCGATTTGTAAAATCGATGTGCTCTGTAACAAATTCAGTTAGAAACCAAAGAAAACCGTGAAGTGTGCATGCCTGGAAATGCAAAAAAAGAAAAGTGTAAATGCTTTTTAATAGTATTTAAGTAAGAGGGGACATATCCAGGATGGGAAAGATGGTTAAGATGTGGTCGCTGTGCACACTGAGACCTTGTACAGGTGACACCAGGCAGTAAAGCCTCATGGATGTCACTCTCAGGAAGGTTGTGACTCCGTGCAAGGCTTCCACAGAAAACCAGTAAAGTATCTCTGTGTGGCAGCGATATAAACCGAGGCAAAAGCCGATGAAGCCCTGGGACCTGTCTCTTTAAAGGACTCATTGCATTGCCCCATTCTCCATGAGCCAGACCCCCATCTCCTGGTGGTGGCCCCACACTCTGGCTGGGTCCCCGCCCCACGCTGGCACAAGCGCTGCGCTCCCCACCTTGAGTTAACTTTTTTAATTTGCCAATTTGTCAGTTCCCGCAAGAACAACGTTTTAATTTTTTGTGCTTTTTCTTTTTTTTTTTTTTTTTTCCTTTTTGTTTCCCCTTTTTCTTTCATTTTCACAGAAAAGATCAAAGAGGCTAGATGGTGAAAACATTTATATCAGGCATAGCAATTTAATGTTGGAGGTTTGTATGAACTTGAAGCTTTTTTCAGTTGCGTTTGCTTAGACCTTCTGCATCTGCGCTGAACTTTTTTCTTCCTCTTTGCTGCCTTTGTTTTTGCATGCTGTTGCACGAAAGACTTTATTATTTTGGTTTTAAATATGCTTTTGCATGGTGACAGTAAACATGACGATGTGCATTCTTCCTTCTACCTCTTCTAACTTTCATTCTCTCATACTTACCCAAAATATACGATTGGCAGAGCTGTGTGCTCAGGTCTGCTCTCAGAACTGCTGGGTGCTCAGAAAATCATGGAATGGTTTAGGTCGGAAGGGACCGTCTAGTTCCAGCCTCCTGCCATGGTCAGGGACACCTCCCACTGGATCCAGTTGCTCAAAGCTCCATCAAACCTGGCTTCATTTATGAGTTTATACATCCTTGCTATAAATTATTTTCCTGGGGCAAAAGACAGTCTGTGAACATGCAAAATTCAGGTTGAGCTGTGTGGGAAAGTGTCACCTCTATGGCCCGCAGATCACCACGATGTCCATGGTGCTTCAGGCAGAAGCAAGTCCTTCTTTTGGATGTTCCTACTAGCACTGCAGCGATGCTTGCAATGTTGCAGCCCTCCTCCCAACACTTACTGGCCTTGCAGCATCTTGAACGCTCCCCCAGACCCCATCGCGTGTTGATGCCAGGTCCCTGTGGAGGGGGCAGAAGGGCTTGATGCTTGTGGAGAGAAGCCATTTCATCACTCTGCATACAGCTCTTACCTTGCCTCTGGCTCTTTACACTTGATTTCACCCAAGCACCATCTCAGAACGGACCGTGCCAATCGTATATTTTATTTGTTTTAATACACTGTGTTACAGAAGACGTTTTGTGGCTTCTGATACTCTATGTTATGTGTTCCTACTCAAAACTGCAGCACCAGCAGCTGGTAGGGTATCCCTGTTGGTATCTCTTGCAAGTGGAGTGTACTAACTGCCTTCTCCTCATTTCAATTTTAAAAGTTTTGCAGCTTCTGGGTGTTTGTTTTTTTAAATCTTTTTTTTTTTTTTTCGTTTTTGACTGTTGACTGCTACAACTTAAGCTTTCGGCCACGCGTGAAGGTGCCGTGACGCGACAGGCACGGTTTGGCTGCCACCGGAGCGCTGTGAAGACTCTCCCAGTCACTTTCTTTCACCCAAGTGGAACAGTTCCATCTCCCCAACCCCAATCAGAGTTTTTCCATTGCTTCAAACCCCCTTTTTCCTGCAGCGCTATACTTGGCTCTGGCACCCAGCCCCTTCTCCAAGCCCATTCCCTTCCTGCTGCCCTTCCCACTGGTTCTGTTGCAGGTGCTCCAGCCCTCCCTTAGAGAAGAGCTGACCCAGCAGCTCACCCCGCCTTTATTCCTTTTTTTTTTTTTTTTTTTTTTTTAATCCATGCATTTGGCAGATCAGATATTTTTCCAGCAGACCTCACGCTCCTGAAGCTGCCGCTTGATTTTATTGAAAGCCATTTAACACTCCGTGCTCAACACCCCAATGCTCCGTGTTTGTACAAAAAGGAAAACGCAGGAGGAAAAGCCTTAACGCTTAGCAAGCTTGTTCCTCGAGATGCTTTCAAGACCCATTGTGGCTCCACGTAGCTCCTCGTGGCTTTAGCTTCTCCGCAAGCCCTCCAGGACCAGCTCTTGCGCAGTGGTGAATAGCCAAGGTGGTCTTTCTCTCTTCTCTGAACCAGGAGCAGCTATAGGGCTCCTGGATGCAGGCAGGGCTTTGCCCTGGAGTCCTCCGCAGCCTTATTTGTGCTTTTTTCCTCCTAACTAGCAGGCACTTGCTTGTGCTTTCATCCAGGATGTGTACCAAAACTGTTTTTTTACCCCCTGAACTGTGCCAAAATGAGGAAATGTTCTTAGTGAGTCTTTGGGGCTCTAGCCCTGCGGAGAAGAGTAATAACACATTGAGGCTAGAGCCCCATGTGTCCTGAGTAAGCTGCAGGAATGCAGATACTGGGGGAGATCCCTCCTTCAGGGATGCACTTGCTTTCCCATCTTCCAAAATTGATGGGCTGAGCTCCAGCTAAAAGCACAAAGCCAGTGATATTTCCCAGAGATGCTTCTACTGACCTTGATTTTCCAGTTTCCAGTGGGTGAGGCTTGCTGCTTTTTGGCACTGTCCAGAAAGTTGTTGTTTGGCTTATGCCTATTTTATGCAAAAGCTTTGTTTTCAACAAACTCTGATTTGCTTGCAAGGAAAAGCTGGTTTTAAACAAGTAGAAGAGAGCTGGCTTGCCTTGAAGTCTTTGCGTTTATGCTGTAAGCTGGCATCACAGACTAGAAATTGGGCTCTGTCCAGGTGAGAAATTTTAGCCAGAGTTTCTTGATTGATCCAGCATAAAGTGAATTCTCCAGTCGATTTTAGAGGGATGTCATCTCATCTTCATTTTGGAAGTCTGCAACCTCCTGTGGTAGCTCCTGGAGGGATGAGATGAAGGGAGGGGAAAGATAATGGGGTATTCTGAGACCAAAGATAATTCCTGGTAGAATGAAAGAGAATAGGCATGAGGAGAATAAATTAAATTGGGGAAACATTTTCTTAAACATTAATTGCATTTATACCCATGATTATTCAGGCTAACAGAGAGAAAAGAAAGCAACCCCACCCAATTTAAAGGCTTTGAATTGAATAACCCTAAGAAATATAGTATCCTAGAATGGTTTAGGTTGGAAGGGACCGCAAAGCCCATCCAGTTCCAAGCCCCTGATGTGGGCAGGGACACCTCCCACTGGATCAGACTGCTCAAAGCCCCATCCAACTTGGCTTTGCAATTTAAAAAAAAAAAAACAAACAGATAGGGAAAACCCAGGAGATTAGACCTCACCTGTTATCGCTTTTGGTGTAGCTTGAGTTGACCAATGGCGCATCCCACTCCTGTAGGAAACCCCACTCCCTACCGATGGCAGTTTATCCCAATTAATACAAAAGGAAAGAGGAGAGAGGACGTTCCCTTTGTGTGTTTGCAGTGTGAGCACATTGATGGAAGTCGCCAATGACTCTGCTGAGCGCAGCTTTGCTATGCGGCAGCGTAGGCAACCGCAGGTGTCACCTCCGTGTCTCTTCATTTACCTTGTCCTTTTGCTGACAGGATCTAGATAAGACCCAAGAAGAAATAAAGAAGCATCATGCCAACATCAGTGAGTTGAAGAAGAACTTTATGGAGTCCGTCCCGGAGCCTCGGCCGAGTGAATGGGACAAACGTTTGTCCACTCACTCCCCTTTCCGAACCCTTAATGTCAACGGGCAGATTCCTACAGGAGTGGATGGAGTGAGTACCTTGCGGCGCGTGGGTGTTAGTTCACTGCGTTGTGCCAGGAGACAGTTTTGCAATGTAGGACTTGACTTCAGCTCCCTTTAGTTTGGGTTATATTGAGTTTTAATAGTTAATATTGAATTTTTACACATTCAATGGTCTCTGACAGAATTGATGCTTTGGTCGTAGTATCATAAAAATGTGATATTTGTTTTTAGTAGGAAGGTTGCAGGAATTCGTCACCTGGTTTTGATGCTGCTTTTTCCCAATGTTGCTGTCACCCATGTTACTAGACTTCGTTTCACGTGGTTGATTTGGGGACTGACTCATTCCTGGTGCCAGAGAACGCTTCCCCCCAAAACGTGGGGAAAAAAACCCAAACCCAAACACCAGAATTAAAGGGAATTATTGCTTCAGAGAAAATATTGCCGGTAACCCAGTGGAGAAACACTAGGGTAGTATCCGTTTTCAGAAGTCATTTTATTCTCCAGTTAATTTGGTGTGTCATTGGGTTTAGTCTTGCACTAGGATCTGCAGATGCGGGTCTGCCTCAAGAAGACTCCTCAGGTGGCTACAGCAGGGCTGTTCATACGTGCTGGGAATCTTCCTCCTTACAGGAACAGTGCCTGTATGTTAATAGCCACATACAGTCACAGTTTCTCTGCTATTTTCCATAAAAAAGGTAATTTTTCAAAGAAACCAAGTTGGAGCAGAGATCTGTCTGCCAACTGGTTTCCTCTTAGATGACAGAGAGCTTCTCTCTTTGGTATTGGGGTTACCTAGCTCAGGTTTGAAGCTCGTGAGTAAAACTGTAGTCAGAGGCCGTGGTGATCAGTCCCTTAAATGATAGCTGTGATTTTTCGTTACAATTGAAAAATTGCTTCTTGGCCGCAGTGGTGGCAGTTGTAGACTCTCCTGGTCTTCTTTTTGCCCCCAGCACTGCAGATAAGCTTGTGTTTCGGCTTCAAACCATTTTGAAGGAGTTACTCTCAAAACAGAAACCATCCTACCATGGAGGGAGAGTTATCAGAACAGGAATGAGGGATTTTAACCGCCAAGTTTACTGCAGGCTCCTCATAGCATCGATAAAAGCTATTACAATTATATAGCTTTTTTTCCCCACTAGAAAAGGAAAAGCCCCCAAATTAACTGATGAGTGGTGATAATTATCCTTTGAGTTACCCTGTTCAACACATGAGTGGGTTTTTCTCTTCGTTTGCTGAGTCTCGGTGTAAATTCTGCATGAACTCGGGCAGCGGGGTCCAGGGGCTGCCCACAGGATCACGGAATTTGTGGGTATGAGGGTGGGGTAGAGCCGGGGCTCTCAAGCTCCACAGTTGCAGTTCATGAATTACCTTCTTGGTTACGATGAATTTCATGCATGGTGACCACATTGGGAGATGTTGGTCCACAGCGACCGAGGGTTGGTGTCAGCTCTGGATTTGCATTTCTGGAAAATTCGCTGTTAGCCTGGTCCTCTCTGAATTGGTCTTGCTCTGAGGTGAAGGGGAACACGTTCTGCTGCGAACTTCCAGAAATGCATTTTTGAGAGGCTTTGAGCAACCTGATCCGGTGGGAGGTGTCCCTGCCCGTGGCAGGGGGGTTGGAGCTGGATGATCTTTAAGTTCCTTTCCAACCCAAACCATCCTATGATTCAGGCTGTATGAGGCACCTTCCAGTAAGAGTGTTTCCCTCCAGTGGCACATGTTGAAGGTTGGTAAATCATGATGCAAAGCAATCCTGTTTCTCCTGTTAATGGTGGTATCTTCACCCTGCTGCGGTGGCCAAAGTGTGTTCAGCCAGGGGCTGCTTTTCTGCTCTTCCCATGTGTTTTATTGCAAGACAACTGAACCTTAACACCTTTGTGTGTCCAGGTCAAGAAAGTCACTGTCCTATCTTCTGAGAGACAGGTTGGTGGCCTTGAGGTAAAGCTGCTGCTCTGATATGTGCTTCTGAACCAGACTTTTGCTATTGCAATGGCACCAAGCAAAAACTCAACAGCAGCTGCTGGATAATGTTTTTTCTTTTGGCTATATGGTGTAGTTTCATAACTCACACTGAGAGGACTTTTGCACTGCTGCAGCTTTTGCAGCTTTCAATTTTGCTTATTTTGGTGCATGGCTGGTTCGAAAAAGCTGCATGAAAATTATAACCGTGTATTCGGCGAGAAAAGCAATTATGAAAGTTTAACTGTACCCTGTTCTTTTTATGTTGTCTTTCTTCCTGTTTTTTTTTGTTTGTTTGTTTTAATGATCATATTACTCTTGCATTTTGTATTTTCTTTTGCTGCCCAGCCTCCCGGCTACTTTCTCCCCAACGCTCATCACTTGGGGGTGTGCAAAGAACCAGTCCCAAAGTTACGTACTGATCAAAAGAGGCTGGCACAGCTGAGAGAGCTCAGAGCTAAGTTTTTCCTCTCCTAGATACTCTCTGGTTTGACCAGGTCTGGCAGACGAAAGGGATGGAGAGTTACTGGGCAGCAGCTCTTCCCACGATCATTTCTTTCTCCACCTAGAGCCCTTGCATGATCCTACGTGATGATGTCATTCTGGTTTGTCACATCCTTTAGATTCCAGAAACAAAAGTGCTAAACCATGGAGCAAAGTTTTAAGGAGTTTCCAACGCTCCTACTGCCATCCTGCCTCTTCTGCGCTCAGGTTTTCTGAGACGTAATGATTTTTCACATGTTCCAGTAGAATTTTCAAACCAGTTTAAATTTTGATACTGTCGTCGGGATTTTGAAAAACACATTTTGTATCTGCACTGCAGTCTGGATGCTCAAAAGTATTTAACAAATGCTATTTTTTTAAGGGCATTGTAGGATAGGAAGCTGTCAGAGACCATGTTTTGTACTACACCGTTCTTATTTCTAATGCCTCAAACTCTACTCGCAACCATTCCAAGTCCAAACCACTTCAGGAGGTTTTGAGCACATGCTGTTCTGGGAAGGCAGTCCTAAAACATGCGTGATGGTGATCCAGAGGTTCATGATAAAACACATGTGATTCCAATCCAGATCTGCTCTCTTTATTTTTACATTGAGGGGAAGACTGTCCTAACGCTTTGCACACCTCCAAGCATCCTTTTGGGCACTTTCCATCTGTCATTTTTGTTCATCTCTCTCTGTCTTTCTTGATCTTCTACCACGAAAGCAGACACGGGAACGTCCTCTGTTAGTACAGGATGAAGACAAACTAAAAATGCAGGAGATACCTACCGAGACAGCCTTTCCCCAGCAAGCAAGTGAAGAAACTCTTCCAAAGGTTTCTATTCCCATTCCTGAAGAGCAGAAATCACTCAGAAAGTGTCAGCTGTACTCTAGCATTTTTCCTTCTCCACGTGTTCCCTTTATGATGTCCTTTCTTCTGGTTGTTGCACTGACTGTTTGGTGGCTGCTTTTTCTCTGAGTGGCAACAGGGTCATGTTGAAACCTCAAGACCAAAGCTCCTGAATTTCTTGGCTGTAGCCTCTGCTGCATCTTCCTTGTCCTGGTCTTTGATCTCCGTAGTTTGCTGTCCTGGAGAGGGACACCCTGCGACTCTCGTGTTAATCCCGCTGTGTGTCATTTTGTGGCTTTGATCCGGGACCTGGCAGGAGTGGTCATGGATTGCCAGCTCCATTCTGAAGTTTCCATTCTGAAGTCTGCAAAGGCAAATTCTCTGATTCATGCTCCTGATTGCTGTCGGGGGGCAGACAGGGAGAGTGAATACGTTGGAGGAAGCGTTTGCTTCCCCAGGCCCTGTAGACGTCACGTGGGAATTGCTGGAGGCTTGCTCTTAAACTTGTTTTAAACGCACCGTGTTCGCAAGCTGAAGAACATTTGGTACCAATCCCAAGAGGCTTTACAGCAATCTGTTATATCTAATCCATAACCACTCCTTTTCTAGGAAACTGGTGTTTAAATAAGAAGTGTTGATAATCGATGCTGCTGTTAGTGTTAACGTAGAGACAGGGAGAGGCAACGTTTCATTTTCCTGGTGGGAGAAGCCTTTGGCAAAGCCCCGCAGCTTCCCTTTCCCACCCCTGTCCTCCCTTCGGAGAAGATACAGCGTGTTATAGGAGAAAACACATTGCAAGGAATTACTTACTGTAAACATAGATTTATAATTTTTCTCAATCTGGTGGTCTTGGTCAACTTCAGGTGTGGTTTTGTTTAATTTTGTGTTGAACTAACTGACGCATGACTGCTTAGGTCGCAGGAACGGCGTAACCTGCTGTTAGGTACCACTCGTCTGTTTGCATGTTGACTCTACCGCATCAGGACACACTTCTAATGTTAAAGCCATCGATTGTTTTGACTCCTCTAACAAAACCGTTGCATGCCGCTTGTTGTTTATTGCCTACAAATGTAAATGTCTGGACCATGCTTATGTTTATCCAAGTTATCCTGATGGATCTGCATAGGCTCCGAGATGAGTTGCCCAGCTGGGCTGAGCAGAACTGGCTTGTGAGCTGGAGGGAAGAGAGGACTTTGTGTCTAACGGGTTTCTTTTCTGTACATAGCAATTATGGGACTGAGCTGAGCCAACCGCTTCTCCTTTCAGCAGTAATCTCCTTTCTGTTGCTTTCTCTGAGGGTCGGTGGAGACACAGTTTCTTCTGAGAACAGCCACCAGTGTTGGCAGCTGCTCCAGCAGCATGGAAGAGGAAGGAGCAGACCTTTATTACAGGGATTAAAATGTGTGAATATATATATATACATGTATTTATCACCCTTTATAGATCTGTATCTTTGTGAACAGTGTTATTTAGGAAGCTAGCAGATAAGCTTGAGGAAAAAGACAAATAACGGCATGTGCTGTCTGATCTGAGGGACCGTGGTGCGACACAGACCACTTGAGCAGCCTCTCTCTTGCTCTCAGTGTGCAGGTTGAGGCTTTCTAAATGGTGTCTCAGAAACTTAGGTTGCTAGTGAAACCCTTTGTTTTAATCTTGTGGGAATCTTTCCGATTACTCTTGCTCTGATTAGTTCACCGGTTCGTGCCTTTAGGACTTTGTTTTGTGAGAATGCTGGGTTTTCATTGGAAAGTTTTCTTCCCTCTTTAATACACTGCCTTTAATACACGGTCTTCCTCTGTTGGTGGTTGGAAGTGAAGGAGTCACCGGGTCGGTGTCACCGTAGGGTGAAGGAGAGCTGAGCTTGGCACAAGCGGTGGAGGGATGGTTCTGCTCCGTGGGTTGGGTTCCTGCAGCGCTCAGAGGATGCTTTTGGATGCCCATGGACTCTGCCGAGATGTGGGAAGACCATATTGAGCAGGTGGTAGAGGAGAGGTGGTAGAGGTGGGGAAGGACGCTGGTGTGCCACGTGCTGTGCAGAAGATGCAAGATGGAAGAAGCTGGAGGGATGCTCCTGGCTAGGATTCCCTGCCTGAAATATGATGAAAACCAGGGACTGTTTGTTCTACCAGCCTGGCATGGAGAGGGAAGGGATAGGAGCTCTTCAATCTCCTGTCCCATTTTCTTCCCATGTTTCCTGGAGGAGAGCAGCTCGAGCACACGCCTGCTTCCTTGCAAAAGCCATCGCTCGGGTTAGCTGCTGGGACGCTGCTTTGAGCGCTGTTGAGGTTACTGGGTGCTTTCTTTCTGAACTGATGACAAGTACTCTGAAGCCATACCAATGGCTTTTGCAAAGCCGTGGTTTCTCTAGCCCTGTCTACCATTTCCAAAGGACCCGAAGTCTAAAAATCTTTGCCCAGAGCAGTGTTTGGACACGGTGCTCAGGATATCTTGGCCCAGAGTGACAAGACATGCGCTTTTGTCCGTTACTTCGACTCAATTCTTGAACTTCTTCATTAAGATTGTCTCTCTCTCTTTCTTTTTCAGTCTTGAGATAAAGCTGGTTATCAGCAAAAAGCTTTTAAACTTTACATTCTCAGAATGCTCAGGAACATTTTGGGGATTTATATAACAGTTATCTCTGTAGAGGATAAAGAAACGGAGCAAAAGCTTTGTATTTCTGTGGTAGGTCAGAAGCCGGTTGTCTGCATTCATCCAGGTGGACATGATCTCTTGTGACAGAGAAAGCCCACAGCTTATCAGGAACAGAAACCTCATCTGTTCAACCTCATCAGTGATGCACCCGCTCTGCTCCAGCCCCTTGCTGGTTGCTCCTCCACTTGTATTTGCTTGCCAGGCAAAGGGCGTTATGGATGTGCCCTGTGGCAATCGTGTAAGGTCTCGTTCCTGCACATTCTCTCTCTTTTTCCTTCGGTGTCCAGTACGTGTCAGTGCTGTGCTGGTTGATTCCTGGTTTCACCCTCGATGTCCGTGCAAGAGGTGATGCTGAAAGAAGGGATTTCGAGGTGCATGCTGTCATATCCACGTGCAGGGAGAGTCGGTTGGCTTTAGCTTTGTTTAAAGGCAGAGGTCTCAGGGTTTCTGTAAAGGACCTGGCATGTGTCTTGTGCTCCCGTTTCCCTCAGGAACACCCGCTGCAAAGCCTGGCAGCCCCTGGCCGCCTGCCCCGACACCATCACTGACCCCAGTGGGATTAAAGCACCTTTTTCCTATCTGGCCAGAGCAGTGCAGGCTGCGAGCGATGGAGCCGATATCCCTTCCAGAGGGAAGGTGGGAATGTCCGCAGCTTGTAACCTCATCCAGGCCACTATGAGAAATCCTCATTTCTCGATGTGACTTGCTGCAGAAAATGACATTTCAGTGATTTGCTGTGCTGGTGATGTGGCTACAAGAAGGCTGCCAGCGGTGTTGATGTTGTTGAGACTTCCCCGGCATCGTGTGCTCTGGCTGCTCCTGCACAGCCAGGCTCCTTGGTGCTCGCCTGCAGGGACCCAGTGAGCGGCTACCGAGGCTTCAGCATTTTTCATCACAAAGCTGGTAGTCGGCTCTGCGCTCACTTTCTGAATCTTCTTACCTTGACAGCAGTTCTTCTGAACGCAAAATAAAATGCAGAGCAGTTTCTTGTGCTTTCATGCTGTAGAAGAAGGTGAGCATTAGCGTTTTGAAACAGCAGAGCTTGAAACGTGGATTCAGCTCTGAGGCTGCGTTAGATATTGGGCTCTATATGTGACATTCATTGGTAATATTCGAGGTGTACGTTACTGTAAAACAATATCCCTTTTTTCTTTTCTGTTACTAAGAGTGAATAGATAATCAAGGGTATTGCCCGCACCTCCTGCCATGTGTCGCTTTGCCCAGCAGTCAATGGAAGGTGAAGTGAGGACTCTGTGAGCAGGGCAGGTAGCCCAAACCAGCTCTCTTTCCTTGCAGTTTGTGCGGTAACTAGGGATGACCCTGAAAAAGCAGAGATTGAGCATTTACCTCCTGTCCTGAAATATTTAGGAGAGGTGGATTTCCTTAGCATAGCACCAGTGGAGTAGCTTGTGTTCATTGGCCATGTCGTGTCTACAGGCTCCTTGGGAAAGTCATGGGTAAAATGTCTTTTCCTTCATATAAGGGTCAGTAATTAGTCACTCTTGAGAATTATTCCACTGGTCTACTGGGTTTTCTTTTTCTTGGTCATGAGTTGGAGGCGCCTGTTGTGACCTACAGACTGAGGTAAGATGCTTTCTGGAAAAAAGTAGTTCAAAAAAGGTTGTGGATTTATTTAGAAACTCTTTAGTCTGTAGTTTGGAGTGGATGACGTGGGAGAACCTGGCAGTGGTGGTTTCTCCTGTGTCCCTGTTTCAACTGTCTTGTTTTGTGAAGCTGGAGGGGAGAGTAACCTCGGGTTGTGCCACTTTGGGATCTCCCAGCAGAGGTACACGGTCCTGTGGTATCAGTTTGTGGGGACTAAAAACACTTTCTTTTTTACCTAAAATGCTCTCTTTTGGAACACTTTTTTTGGTTTTGTATTTTTTCTCAGATTTTTCTTTGTAAATATGTACATTTATCATTAATAAATGTTATTGCAAATCAGATTCTCCTTTCCACTGCTTATTAACAACAAATATACGACCTGTGTTAACGCCTTCCTCGGGCCAACCCTCGGTATTGCCCTCTCAAACCAGGAGCCATCAGCCCCCCGGGCATTCCTGGTGGGATTCACGATGTTGGGTCTGCTGGGTGTCCTGCTGCAAGCAATGCACACTCTCAAACTGGCCAGAGTAATTTGATTGAGGATTAAATCTGGCTTGGTTTAAGAAAGGCTTTGTTTGCAGAGAGGTGAGAAGGTTCTCGTTAACACTAAGATGTTCTTGCTCTTTGCTTCCGAGATGGAATGGTGAGGAAAATCCTATGCAGAAAGCTGTCCTGGGAGGAGAAGCGTCGCAGGTCCTGTGCAGTGCAGCTGCGAGAGCCTCTCCCCAGCACTTGGTGTTAATTTCAGGACAAAAATGCTCCTTTGCGGGTTTTTTTTAAGTGAAGAATCCACATTCCTAATTAACTACCCCCTTTCTGCTTGGGAATACAGTGCAAGCCTCTAGTTGGGTTTGAGCTGGTGGAGGCTGCCTGAGGTTGTGTCTAGAGCGGGATCAAGAGTCACTGTTAATTTTAACTCCTGAATTTTCTTCTGTGAATTTATTTACTTTCGGATAAACTGTTTGGTTCAGTCTATGCAGTTACAAGTGGTCCCGGGAAAGCAGATCTGGCTGTGATGGAGCAGCACGAGGCTGGTGCCGCTGCTCTCCTGGCTGACCCGGCGTCACAGTGGAGCCGTAACTCCAGTTTTCAGATGCAGCAAGCGAAATGCAGCAGCACAGGAGCAGTTACAAACCCTGATGGTATCCCCCACCCTTTTCACTAGCTGCTGCTACGCTAAATCGGAGGCAGCATTTGCAATAGCACTAGCAGCTTTCTTGCTGCAGAGGGGGTTTGGCATAAGAAGTGTGCAGCTTTGTTCCCCTCATCCAAGGATACGAGCCCTAAAAGGGATGGGAAGGGGATCAGGGTGGATGGGGAGAGGAAATACTGCTGGAATCATGTTGCTCAGCAGCGGTACTTGAGCAGCTTAAGTGATCTTGAAGTTGTTTCGTGTTGCAATGTGGTTCATGCAGTGGATTGGAAGTGGCTGGTGGGTATCATGGAATCTCATGGAATTGTTCAGTCTTTTTAAGCTTGTAGCAGGCTGTGTATTTTCAAGCCTGACTTTGGTGAAATTCTCTTTTGTCTTTCTGTCGTCTAAGCCAGTCAGGATGGTGGGATCAGCTCAATGGCAATTCAAAAATCCACCCCAAAATGCAGATCCATAGGTAATGGCCACCAGTTCCAAATATTGGGGTTTGTTGAATGACTTCTGAACTTTTTCACTTCTATCTTTAAGGCAAAACCATTCTATAAGGTGTGGCAGCTATTGTAAAATAAGCATCTCTTGTTTTCTACTTTACGATACTCTTTACCCAAGCGCTTGGCCAGTGGCGAGATTGAGCATCATTTGATCTGGGAGCTCTCACTGGTGAGTGGTTTGCTGCAAAAGCAACGTCATCTACTTGTCCATCCATAGACAGTCACACCGAGCCTGTTTGCTGATGTGGATGCTTGTGTGGGGATAACCTAATAACACGTGCCGGTGGGAAGGAGAAAGGAGCTGGGAACTCATAACCAGCCAGAATTCGTAGCATTCAATAGGGGCTTGTAGGGAGTTAGTGTGCGCCGTAATTCTAAGTTTTTATTGCCTTTGGTAATTGGCGTGTTGACATCACTTTAGCAATCCTTAAATTTCCTGTGGGATAGGATTCTGCTCTTGTATGAGGGTAATTGAATATTTCTGTGTACTTGCCTGTGCCGCAGAGAATGAGCATCTCTGGCAGCACAGGGTGGTTGGTTCATAGGAATCTGGACCAAAAGTAGTGGGTGCTTGAAAACATACAGGCAAATATCTACAAAAACACTTTCTAAGAAAAACAAATCCTTTTTGTCACTGCTATCAGCCATGCAGTTAAGCCTGTTATTAATTTATCCCCAGTTTGAATTATTGTGTATCACTTATTACACCGTGGTGCTTAAAATAAGCTGCATCCTCAGTATTTGTCGACATCAGGTGCACAAAGATTGGTATTTAGCTGGTTCAGTTTGTTTCTTCTGGAGCACTGCATCCCGTCCTGCATTTTCTTTGCACTGCGTATGGCTCGTGCGAATAGTCTGCTTCGTGTTCGATTGACTGGTTCAGTTTGGGGTCTCTGGATCTGAGCAGCTTGCAGCCCCGGCGCTCCCAGGTTTTGTGGTTCTCAAGGAGCGTTTGGAACTCTGCAAATCTGAGCCCTGAAAGTAGGAATGCTTTTGCATTTGCAAATTAAAACAAATCTTGATAAGATCAGAATTTGTAACAGATGTTCAAATTCCTGGGGGAGTTCTCTTGGTTGGGGTTTTTCATATAAATATCATCTTTTCCAGCAACCTATGTGCAAATTGCATTTTTAAGTATAGGGGCAAACATGGTTGTGCTTTTTAAAAAAGAAACGTTTGTAAACAGCTAATTTTATTTAGAAGCAAATACCTTTCAATTAGTCTGACTTCTTCCCGGTGGAATAGGAAGGCGAGAAGAAAAATGTTTCTGCTCAGTTGATCTTATCAGGATTTCATTCTGCCTTGATGGTTTGCATGTTTATCGCTGCACTTTGCTGATGAGATGTATACGTGCGCCACAGGCTTCAGTCAAGCTTTTCCCTTCCTTTATGCTTCTACCACACAAGATAATTGCAAAATGCAAATTTTATTTTTTCTGGATCTGAAGGGGAGATGGGAAGTTGGTTTGGCTGCCTACAAGTGTCTCCAGTAGATCCGTGTTTGGGTAGGTGCTTGATCCGCTTTGTTTGATCAGAGATTCTGCCTCTTGTCGAGCAGTGACCCAGCTGGTACCTAAGGAAATCTTGCTCCTAAGGCATTTTCCATTGAGCCCCAGAAGATGGACTTCTCAAGATCCTGTGATTAATTTGCTAGATTTAGCATATATATTGAAGGAAAAATCAATGCATTTGCAGTAGACATTGTCAGGTTTTCAAGCAAGTTTAAGACATGAGTATTCAAAGCTGATAACCTCCCTTTCTGTTCCGTTTGCTGAAGTATCACAGGGTGATATCACACCCTTTGAGGTTGGGAGCTGGATTTGCCTTTGGAGGAGCAGACATGGCAGTGGTTTGCGATCAAAAATAACACTTCCCTGTGTGTGCAGTCAGACCTGGCTGTCGCAGTGCTGATCACTGCCCTTTCTCTCCCACTAAATGAGTTTTCACATCACCAGGTTGGAAAAGATCTCTGAGATCATCAAGTCCAACCATACCTATCTGCCACTAAACTGTATCCTTAAGTACCTCGTCTGCCTGTCTTTTAAATACCTCTAGGGATGGTGACTCCACCACCTTTGTAAGCAATAGCCCAAGAACTTAAAAGATGCCCAAGAGGCTGGAGATGCTGATGGACTGAAATCCTAGAGGTGGTCTGTCTGCAGCATAAAGAAGCTGGGAACTGAGAGATACCCGCGAGGAATGGTGGAAGAGTCATCTCTTGAAGTGATAATAAAATCAGCATCTATTTGTTCCTACACAAAGCAGCTCCTATTCTTAACAAACTATTGAACTGTGCCGTTAGATGAGGTCAATCAAGGTGAAAGCCTCTGTTGTACAGAAAGTACATTGTACTGGATAACACGCAGGCTTCAGGCCTCGTATTTTAGGCACAAATTACTGGGTTTTGGTTGGCCAGAGAATCTGTGTAGTAAAAAGTGAGGCAAACAGTTTCTGCTCATCCTAATGCCACCACCAAAATTAAAATTAACAGTTGACAAAATGCACTTGCCATGTTTTTGTGAATATTTAATCACTGATTTGGGTTGAGCAGGTGTGTAGCTGTTTTTAAACTAAGGTAGCAGAAACCATGAGGTTATTTGAAGTGAAACTGCGAGATTAATTACTGAGAATAAATAGTAATGGCACTGATTACACAGCATCCCTCCTTGGGGTGTTTTCCCTCCTTGTTCCCTGATGCTGGATGATGTGATGACCCTGATGTGTGTAAAATCATAGGTGACTGTAACTGCTTATTCTGCCCTTCCTCGAAGGCAAATTTCAATGTTAATAAGGAGAGAAACACAATTTCTAGCACAGGGCAGGACTGTAGCCTTCACTCAGTTGTGGTGACTGGAATTCTCTGCGTCTATGAAAAATTCCTCGCTCAGCTGTTTGGGCAAAGAGTTGATTTGTGTTAAAACTTTCTGTCCTGTTAATGTTTTAACTCTTCTGTTGCTTTTGCTTCCCTCCTGGCTTGAGGGCTCCCAGAGATGTGAGAAGACCTAGCTGAGACCTTGCTAACGAGCTGAATGAAGAGCAGAATAGCAGCAGCCTTAGTTAATACCTCTGCCTTGGCACCTTCTTCCCAAGTATCTCAGGTGCTATAGACGTGCTTGCTTGCTTCCCAAAAGGCTGGATCGCTTCCATTCCATCTCTGTTCTCCCCTGCACTATCACAAATGTCTGTTATGCTGTAAAGGTTTCCATGCGCCACCTGCTTTTGGATTAAAGCTTCTTCCAAATATTTCAGCAATCCCAAATAAATGGCCAGATGCGGTTGTTTGAGCAGTGAGCTGAACCGCGTGCTCAGTGGCGATGGGGTCAGCACATTGACATCAACATCTGGCTTTCCATTTTAAAGCCACGTTTCTTTATTTCTCAGCTGAAGAGTTTTGTGCTAAGTTAATTGTTTGTCTAGAAGAAATAATACAAATTCTTTCAGATGACCAGACTGTATCATCAGTTCAGGGCTCTGTTGGTAACTCTACACTTAATTTCAATACTGACCTGTAGGTATTCAGGCCAATGACAGATCTCTTGGTTATCCCAGAGACTACAGCTGCAAAGAGGGTGCTCAGGAGTGGGTGCGTTCCCAGGGGCAAGGAGAAGAGCAAAACTCAGGCTCCTAGGCATAAGGAGGAATTTCTTCACGATGAGAGTGGTGAGGCACTAGCCCAGGTTGCCCAGGGAGGTTGTGGCTGCCCCATCCCTGGAGATGTTCAAGGTCAGGTTGAATGGAGCTTGAGGAGCCTGATCTAGTGGGAAGTGTCCCTGCTCGTCGCTGAGGGGATTGGAACTGGATGAGCTTTAAGGTCCCTTCCAATCCTATGAGTCTGTGATTCTCTGTGGATTATTGTGCAGAGTAATTCTTTCAATCTACGTGTGCCAATTAAAACCCATTGTGAAGTATTTCAAGGAGTTGAAAGCAGAATTGGGGTCTGGTTTTGATGTAGTTGTTGAGGTTTGTTGCACTCGTGAATTCTGGATGTGCGCAAGTCCCTGCTTGCTACACAGAACTTATTCCTGACTCCAAACTGGACAAAAAGTCCTTAGTGGTGGCTCTTCCTTTAATTTAGATGCAGAGAGTGGTTTCAATATTAATTCCTTAAGCTTTAAGAGAGTGGATTATTAATGTACCAGGAAGGCTGTGACACACCACATAGCACAAAGGTTTTCAAGCATCCAAACCCTCTGCTGTTGCATGCGTTACTAGAGATGGGATGTATTATAAAAAAACGATGTTTTGTCTTTATGCTTTATGACCTCTTGTTCTCTGTAACGTTCTCTTTCTCTCTCTCTTTTTCTGGCCTTTTTTTTTGTGTATTCATTTCTTTTTAGAAGATGAGTGACTTTCTCTGCAGAGAGGATGTGGCTGCGGTGCCAGAGAGGAGCAGTGTTAACCCTGGCTTTGTGCGGGAGGGCTCAAAGCACTCGGTAGCTTTTAGTGAGACCCCAGTGCCACCCACCTCTGAGCCTTCTTCCACCTGTCACTTGGCTGCCTCCTCCCTAAGCAGCGAGGAGGAGGAGGAGGAGAAGGAGGAGGAGGAGGAGGAGGAGGAGGCGGCTGCCAGCCTCCCCACCAGCGAGGAGGACCTGAGATGTGGAAAGGGGCTTTGTGCAGATGCGGAGAAGGACTCGGAGCTCCTTGAGCTGGAGCCTCCCGCCGCCCCTGCTGCACGTCCCCAGCAGCCCTGGGCAGGAGAGGAGGAGGTGGCAGAGGATGGCGAAGAGAGATTTGCCTTTAGAGAGCTAAATGGCGAATGTCACGACTCAGATGTTATTAACGGGCTGCCTGCAGTCATTCGCTGCTTCCAGGTAGTGAAGCCCCAGCGCCTGCTCCCCTGCCCCCCCGGCTGCCTTGGGAGTGGGAACCAAACACTGCAGCAAGCAGATGCCGTGGACCGGAGAGGACTTGTGTTTTCTTGGCTTGCACTCGTGCTTGGAGCTAATTAGCTGCTTAATTACCTGCAGTCACGGCACACAAACCCCTCTCTCAATTTATCTTTGCATTAAAGACAAGCCTTTCTCAATTTATCTTTACATTAACTACAGTTGCCACAGCGCAATGCCCTTTGCCTTGCTTAGATCAAAGCACCCTGGTGCATCCCCCAAAGGGAAATATTGGGCTCCAAAGGCATTTAATTGTCGTTCCTTCTGGTTTTGCTATTTCCTGGTGTACCAGGGCTGAGCCGTAGCACAGCAGAGCAAATTTGAAGTGCTGTCAAATGTGCTTTTACATTGTGAATGTGCGCTTTGATGTCCCCTCTCTGCTCTCCACCGTGGGAGAGATTTTTGCCTGCTTCAGTGTTGATATTTATTGCTAATGGTCAAATAGGTGTCCCCTTCCCCTGCTAACAGTCACGGTGGCAGGTTTGGGGATGGTGAGCAGAGATCGAGCCCTCTGGGAAAACACTGTGGGTCTGAACTAACTCTGTCTTCTTCTGGATGATTATCAGGTGGTGGAACAACTGATTTCTCTTCCCCCCCCACCCCCCTTTCCATTTCTTGTGCAAAATATCATATTTTTCTTTTGTCTGACATTGATTTAATAAAAGTTAAAGACCTAGGATCTGATGAGGATTCTTAATAATAGAGTTCTTCACGTGCAGTCAGGGTAAAGCTGCTCAGCTGTGACCAAGTCTCTCTTCTCCCAGGGTTTGTGTTAATCTTGACATTGTCATCAGGAGGTGTGGGTCGTCTGTCACCGGCAGCTGGCAATGAGTTGCTGGTAATTAGAAAGTTAATAATCAGTGGAGACAGTGGTTAAACCCCCAGGTTAACACCTGCTGCCTGAGGGCACAGCGCTAAGGAAGGTTGGGAGGATTTTTCTCCCCATTTAATCCTCACCATGATCTCTGCCCAGTGAGCAGCGTGTCCTACCAAAGGCTCAAACCCAGAGGTTTCCAGGCTGACCTTGGTTCCAGCAGTGCTTTTATCAGATCAGTGTCAGAACATTTACCAGGAGGACTTCACGATGGGGCAGTGCTGACTAGGTCCTTATGGAGCTGTTCTTAACCCTGTCTCATAGCCACCGCTAGTGAAGACGCAGACGGTCACCATCTCCGACGTGTCCAGCGCTGTCAAGAGTGAAATTCCCACTAAAGAAGTCCCCATCGTCCACACGGAGACGAAGACCATCACCTACGAAGCTGCACAGGTAAGGTGTGTTCTGATTCATTTTCCAGGGGCTTAAATAAACTCAAGTAAACATTTTGTTTCTAAATCTTCTGTCTGAGACAGCAGCACCTGCCTCTCTCCAAGCATCTGAGTCACAGCACAGAAGTTAAACAATGCGATGGGTTATATCTCCAGGTGTATGTGGTATTTTTAGAGGAGCGATCGATTTACTATCCCTGATGACGCATTATTTTTCAGGCATGCTAACAGACTTCACCTTCAGCTTTGGGATGTAGATCAGACTGTACAGAGTTAACCAGAGTTGACCGTTTTTCTGCAGGGAAAAGGGCCTTGCTTTCCCAGCTCTCCTTGCTTTTTTGAAATGCTTGTGGATTGTCCTTTATTTCAACCTTGAGAGAGGTGTTGAAAAGCAAAAATACTGTGTAACATGCAGCCAGAGCGAGTGTCTGGTGACTGGAAACTAGAAATGTTAGTGGAGAGATACTGGCATGTGCAGGAATGGCTTCATTGCTAAGGTTTGAATTAATCTAAAATAGATTTTATTTATGTGTTTGAGAGTGTGGAGCCTTTGTTAGCATTGGATTAGTCGTAACTGAGGTTGTTGGAAGTAGTGTTGGAGTGCGGTGACTGTGGGATGTAGCTTTGGGTAGGGGTAGCCGGTAGAATCATAGAATAACTAGGTTAGAAAAGACCTTTGCCATCATCAAATCCAACCGTACCCATCCCCTACTAAATCATACCCCTAAGTACTTCATCTCCCTGTCTTTTAAATACCTCCAGGGATGGTGACTTTACCACCTCCCCGGGCAGCCTCTGCCAGTGCTTGATAACCCTTTCGGTGAAGAAGTTTTTCCTAAAGCCTATGGACCAGACTGGTGTAATTTGGGATTCCAAATGAATCCTGTGGTTACTCGGCATCCACTTGTTTGTAGGAGTAGAGGGGGATTTGGGGTGTTCCTGCACCGAGCAGTGGTAAGCATCGTCCTGTTTCTTGGTGGGCAGATGGATAGAGTGGTTCTGCTCCAGTTAACTGCCGCTACCTCTTCTAATTGAGAAAAGTAAAAAGTGTGTCTCTGGGGCTGGGAGAAGTTGCTGTACGCCCGCTGGCTCGTGACGTGCTGTGAGATTTCCCCTAGTCTGTGGAAAATGGTCCCACCTTGTGGTAACTCCAGCTATCGTTCCAGCACCATGCTGGGTTGTGCCCAGTGTTCGTTACTGCTGCGCTCTGAGGGAGGCACAGCCAGGATGAGTGGGCAAGGATGACTTATTTGGGGCCTGGGGGCAGAGCTGGAGAGGTTGAGACGTGCAGAATGGGAACCAAGTAACCAGGTATTAAAAAGTTGTTCCTAGTGCAGTGTCTTTTGTTGCTTCTGCAGAGTTTAAAGCATCCAGGCCTTATGAGGAGCGGCTGAGAGAGCTGGGGGTGTTCAGCCTGGAGAGGAGGAGGCTGAGGGGAGACCTCATTGCTCTCTGCAACTACCTGAAAGGAGGTTGTGGAGAGGAGGGAGCTGGGCTCTTCTCCCAAGCGACAGGGGACAGGATGAGAGGGAATGGCCTCAAGCTTCGCCAGGGGAGGTTTAGGCTAAACATTAGGAAAAAATTTTTCACAGAAAGGGTCATTGGGCACTGGCAGAGGCTGCCCAGGGAGGGGGTTGAGTCACCTTCCCTGGAGATGTTTAAGGGACGGGTGGACGAGGTGCTGAGGGACGTGGTTTAGTGATTGATGGGAATGGTTGGACTCGATGATCTGATGGGTCTTTTCCAACCTGGTGATTCTATGATTCTAAGTGATGTGCACAGTGTTGTCAGAGGGGAGGAAAAGTAACAAGTACCTTCTGAATCAGACTGTGCTCTCTGCCTTTGTGGACCTGTGTGGGTCCAGGCAGGTGTAATTCAGGATTGGTGTCTGCTTTGTGGTCCAGGCCTGCAGCTTGGCGTGGAGGGCCATGATCGGCATCGCAGGGCCAGCAGCCTCCCCAGATTTGCGTGTATCCTGGTCCACCTGGACTGAGGGATGTCAAAGGTCCTTCTTGAGTGACTCTGTGGATCTGTGGTTTTCCAGTCTTAAAGCCCAAGAGCTTTGTGCTGAGCCTTCAGAGACCTGTGCAGCGGGCTGCAGACCAGCTCTGTCCTGGGGTCCGTGGTGGAGAGGAGGTTCTGTCCTCAGATTGTGTCCTGCTGTGTTGGTGTGGAGGCCGTGTGTCTGTCCCCGCTGCCCGCAAGGACTGACAGCCTGTTCTTCTATCCTGCAGACAGATGGTGGCAATGGAGATTTAGACCCTGGCATCCTGCTGACTGCTCAGACCATCACTTCGGAAACCACCAGCAGCACCACCACCACCCAGATCACAAAGGTAACCGTGTGGGAACGTGATAAAACATGATAGAGAGATGGATGCAAAAGCTTCAGCCCCAGTTTCTTTCAAAAAATGGGATTAATACTTGAAACAAAACATGAAGGTCCCAGGTTTGCCTGTGTTGAATTAAGGCTGTGTAATTCATAGAAACAAAAAGTGCTTTGGGTTGGAAGGGACCTTAAAGATCACCTAGTTCCAGCCCCTCTGCAATGAGCAGTGAATTGCAGTGGAGTCTGTGGACACAGGTTCTAATTGTCCTGTAGGACAATGGGGAAGAACCGTACTGTGGGTCATGGCTCTTCCCTGGCTCAGATATAAGAAAATGACTTTTTTGACAATGTTTCTTTGAGCAGCAGCAGTTTCCCTCATGATTCTGATACCCTGTTGTGGTGTCAGTGTTTGGTAACACTGGTTTTGGAGACCCTCTTTAGGCAGGCAGCCCTGTGCACTTCCATTCCTTTTCACTTCCATACTAACAGGAGTTTTTGCCTTTTATCCTAGACTGTAAAAGGTGGTATTTCAGAGACACGGATTGAAAAGAGGATTGTCATCACAGGAGATGCGGATGTAGACCATGACCAGGTATGAGTTTGGATGCAGTCCAGAAGAGCTTCTCAGAGCCTTCACCAGCTAGACAGGCTGCCTTTCTCAAGAACCTAGGGAAATTCTGTTGAGGTGGAAACTAAAACTTAAGACCTGATTTATGTGTGATTCATGGGTGAATCTCATGAGGTTCAACAAGGTCAAGTGCACAATCCTGCACCTGGGTCAGGGCAATCTGTGGTTTCAGTACAGGATTGGGGACGATGCAATAGAGAGAAACCCTGCACATGCAGCCCAGAAGGCCAACTGTGTGCTGGGCTGCATCAAAAGAAGCGTGGCCAGCAGGGCAAGGGAAGGGATTCTCTCCCTCTGCTCTGGTGAGACCTCATCTGGAGTCCTGCATCCAGCTCTGGAATCCTCCACATAAGAAGGACATGGATGTGTTGGATTGAGTCCAGAGGACATGAAGATGACGCAAAGGCTGAAGCACCTCCCATACGAGGACAGTCTGAGAGAGTTGAGGTTGTTCAGGCTGGAGAAGAGAAGGCTCCGGGGAGACCTTAGAGCAGTACCTGAAGGGGGCTACGAGAAAGCTGCGGAGGGACTTTTTACGGGGGCATGGAGTGATAGAACAAAGAGGAGCGGCTCTAAATTGACAAGAGGAAGATTTGGATTAGATATTAGGAAGAAATTCTTCACTTGAGGATGGGGAGGCCCTGGCCCAGGTTTCCCAGAGCAGTGGTGGCTGCCCCATCCCTGGAGGGGTTCAAGGCCAGGTTGGATGGAGCCTTGAGCCTGATCGAGTGGGAGATGTCCCTGCCCATGGCAGGGGGGGTGTGTAACTGGATAATCTTTAAGATCCCTTCCAACCCAAGCCATTCTATGATTTCTGTAATAAATTCCTCTTTGACAGGACCCAGCTGCATGGCTGGGCCACCAAAGCTTCATTCTGCCCTGAAACTGGTGTTGACAGCAAAGCTGTGATTCCAGAATTGTTTTGGACAAATACAATTTTAAAAAAAAATCCACAAAAAATGAGAAATAAAGTTTTCTATGAGGTCTGGATGATCTGCATTAATTTTCAAGTGACTTTGAAGCACTGTTACTGCCGTGGAGTGCCAGAAGTCATTCCGCAGCACTCAGCACCTGCATTAAATCTCATCAGCTTTATATGAAACCTTTCTGATGACTCAGCCTCATTGGCCTCTAGCGTGTATTGGAAGTGATGATTTTGTCATCAGAGAACTGCACTTTGCGTGTAATTTTAGTTTCAGGTATGATGGGGCTGGAGAACATTTGTATGACAAGACCTGGTTTATTAATTCCAGCAGAAAATGTCTGAGAAGATGTTTGAAATGTGCTTATCACGCTTGCTGGGAGAATAAACAGGGTTTGATTAATTACTTTCATCCATCTTCTACCACGAGGCAGTAAAGAGGTGGGGTGTAATCTTAGAAAACAGCATTTCCTATCAAAAACGTTCTGATACCTCCAGAATCATAGAATCATGGAATAACCAGGTTGGAAGAGACCCACCAGATCAGCGGATTCACTTTTCTTTCTCTCTCCCAGAATCAGAAACGGTCTCATGTCACCCTGCGGACCCTCGTGGCCCGGCTCTGAAATGTGATCTCTTACAGGTTCTAGCGCAGGCGATAAAAGCAGCCAAGGAGCAGCACCCAGACATGTCGGTGACCAAAGTGGTTGTGCACCAGGAGACCGAGATCGCAGAGGAGTAACGAGGCTGTGTGAGTAAGGAGATCACAAATCAGCGAGTGACGCGGGCTCCTTCCACCCAGGGCGGGGGGTTGGTCTCGGTGCAGGCGAGATTTGGCAGAATAAGATCAAATTTAAGTAAAGTTGTTAACGTTAACTACTCCGTCCTGCTCACGCTGTTCCTGTTAAATGATTTAAGGTCACAAATAGATTCATCCTGCTGTGGAAGTGAGCCAAAATAGAATCATAGAATCACCAGGTTGGAAAAGACCCACCGGGTCATCAAGTCCAACCATTCCTATCAAATACTAAACCACGTCCCTCAGCGCCTCATCCACCTGTCCCTTAAACCTCCCCAGTCTAAAAGCACCTACCTGGCTCCTGTGACGAGGCTGTTCTGCTTTACCAAACACCTCCGACACACCTGAAGCTCTAGGTATCACGTAGACCCCTGCCTATATCAGCACCAGGTACTGGGGCCACCGTGTCCTGCTGCTCCCGACTCACCCTTTTCAGCAGTTATAATGATTTTGGAAAGAGACCTTTGAGGAATCCAGGAGCCCTGCCTGTAAAGCCCATCTAGCCCCACGCTGGTCGTGTTGGTGTTGCCTGAGTCGATCCCCTGCTCGTGTTGTGCCTCATCCCAACAAAGCTGGTACTTGCGGAGATCCAGGAGGTGGAACAGGTAGCCAGGCGAGAGGAGTCGCAGCATGGTTTAACAGACATTGTGGTTGAGCTTTGTGTCTCTCCAAAGCTAAATAAAAAGGGGATGGGTTTCCTAAGGGTTCCTGGACTTGTAGCTCTTAAAACATGGTCCTTCAGGATGGGAGGAGGATGCTGTTTGTGCCCCATGCCCTGCAATAGCTCTGAGCCTGGACCCACACTTGCCATTGGTGGTAACTCACCTTCTGATTCCTGTTCTCTGATGACTTCGGGGTCTTCTCTTTCCTGGAAAGCCAGATGGTGATGGCTATAACTTTCCTTGTTTCTCTTTCTCTCTAGGAAGTGTTCCTGCCAGCAAACAGATACCCTGCAAAACTACCAAGAACCTACCTGGAGCACAAAGACCTCAGATTTACAAGACTTGACACTCAGAGACATTCATATCATTTATTAAGAGTTGCGCTTTGACATTTTTACTTCAGATTTTCCAGACTCCACTGGATTCTATTGAATATAGATTTTTTTTTATATATATATATATATATAGTGACAAAAGTATGCCATATTTCTAACTGGACTGAATATTTTTTACAGGTTCTCAATTTTGCATTCCCTTTCATGCCTCTTCAGACACAGACCCCAACACACCTTGCAGGGCTCACAAGGTCACTCTTTTCAGTCCTATTCCCTCTGCCTCGTCAGGGATTAACGGAGATAAGCCACAACTGTGCATATTCCAAGCGCGGGATCCTTTCAGAAAGCCATGGGTCCTTCTGCTGGGAGAGTCAGTTGAAAAAGTCAGACTTCAGTTTTGTGCAGCGTTTCCGATTGCCTCTTGATTTTTATTTTTTTTTTTTTTTTTTTAGCTCTAGGGAGCTTGAGACTCCAGCTGCGATCCCTGGGTGTGCAGAGCTGAGCTGCTGCTGGCGCTCCCAGTTTCCTCCCCGGTGGGTTTCAGGCCCCTGATGTGTGAACACAGTGAGGTTTTGTGGTGTAGCCGATGCACACATCTTAGTAGTTGAGTAGATCTAAGGAATACTGGAAGTTGCTTCGAGTATCTTATACTGTGAATTTTAGAGCTTTACGAGGACTGTGATAGCATCTCTCCATCCTCCTGTGTGTCACTGCTGAGTGCTACCTACCTGTTGTGTTTTCTAGATGCCATTAAATTAAAAAGCACTTAGAAGTGTGCGTTTAAGGTGTTTGGACGCTGAATGCTATTAAGGTAGGCTTACGCAGCATTCACAGTAACTGATTTTTTTTTTCAGTGTCATAGGTTTTCACTTGTTTGTGTTCATGATTTTTAAATTAGGGAGGTTTTTTTGTAAGTCATGGGTTGAGTTTTTTCCTCCCCTCACAGTGCTAAACACGTTACCCTTAAACCAGGACATATGTCCTACTATAATTTAATTTAAAACCCTTTAGATAACCCTTCCTACGCCCGTAAGCTGTATTTGGAGAGGCTGAACAAAGAGATCTTAGGAGGTGTCGGGTGTTGCTGGTCGTGATAGAGCCAAACCACATGGAAAACACTGCCACCTCTTCTCCCACGCTGGCTCAAAGGTCTGTACTTTGGCTTTGTGACCCCCTTGCTGGAATGAAATACCAGGTTTAGCTCCTGCATCTTCAGGCTGAGCTCACAGACCACCAGGGCCAGCTCCAGCGTGGTGGGGATGACCAGAAAATGATTTTTCTGGGGCTTGATCTGCTTCCCTCCCCAGCGTCAGGGCTTGAGCCTCTGCCGCTGCTTCCTGAGCTTGATGGAAATGTTTTAATCATGCCCTGGTTTCTCCTTCCAGCATTGAAATATAAAAAGGAAGGGGGGAAAAAAAAACTCTGTGAAGAGTCTGCCCGGACACTCGTGAACACTTCAGTACATTTTGAGGTTGTGATTTCTTTAGTTTTTTAATATATATAGTGTGGCACACTGGTAGCTGAGGGCATGGAGCGCTCTGCTGCTCCTCAGTTGAGGATGGGAAGAAAATGGCAATAAAAAAAAGCTCTCTGCTGTTTTAAATTTGAATAATGTGGTTCAGAAGTCACTGGATTTAGCTCAGGCTGCAACGACTTGGTGTTTAGCTGCAAACAGCCTTTGAACTACACCAGGGCTGGTGTAGCTTCTCCAATTCAGGTACAATTTTAATTAAGCTGTCAGTATTGATTGGAGACTATGCTGGAGCTGCTGGATTTTTGCCTTCCCATGCCAGTAGCTGCTTCTCAGGCTGCTCCGAGTCCGTGGTCCCCACCCGTGATGCTCTTGCTTCCCACGGGGTACCAGACATCCTGCTGTGGGGATTTAGGGAGTCTTGGGCTCCACAGCGTAGTGTAGAAATTTTGTCTTCATATTTATGTCTGAATAGCCCTTTCCTTCCTTATTCTGCAGTGCAGATCTTTTAACAGGTCTGCATCCCTGCTGTCCTCAACTTAGTTGGGTAACGCTTGCCTTAAACCCTTATCGCGCTGAGCATCCCTCTGGGAACATCCCTTTTCTGGGAATCGAGCTCTGAGCCGCTCGGTCCTCCCTCCTCACCCTGCAGCAGCCCCCGAGGAGTCAGGCAGAGGAGTTCTGAGTTTTGCCGGACGAAGCCAGCGTGAAAAATCGTATTTGTCCAGAGCACTTAAAGGCACATGGGCTCTCACGAGCATTTAGGGAACGTGGTGCGAGGCTGAAGCTTGGATGTTCACCTGGGGTGTCCTGTGCCCTGGACACGATGAGTGGCACAAAACACCCTGAGCGGGGCATTTTTAGGGTGCTGGCATGAGGGGTGGCTCCTTTCTACAAGGACGTGCTCGCTGTGGCTACGTGCACCCCTTTTTAAGGGCTTGTAGAGTAGAATAACCCTATTTTATTCTTTATTCCTGAATTTTGGGTGGCTCTTTCCAGGTTGTTCATTCTCACCCTTTCCCCTTCCAAGTTCTTGCTTCTCCTCGAGTATTTTAAACAAGTTTTTCGCCTCGTCCGACCTTTGCTGTCGCCCCACGGGGGTGGGAGGGGGACTTCAGCCCTGCTCACCCTCTCCAGCCAGCACGGCTGCCTCCGCGCCCGGGAGCTGGACAGGAGCAGCAGCAACCTGGGAAGAAGATAAACAATAAGAGCAGAAGAAGCTTCTTCCATCCTCAGCCGGGGCTGCCCACACCCCTTCCACCTCCGACAGGGTTTTTAAACCTTGCCTCTTAGCGTGCTGTGTTATTTCTAGGGACAAACCAGCTAAGTAAGGTCTATTTATATGAATGTTCCCAGCTCTTCCCACTCCACCAGTTCACCCAGAGACTCTCTTGATTGTATAATATACATTATATGGAAGCTATTTATATATGAATGAATGTTTTTATAGAAAGGAAGGCAAGGAGCTCATGTTCTCCTCCATTAAACTGGAACGGCAGCTCCGGTTGCCAAATAGCAATCTCTGACCAACACAGATGATGTGTTAGCAAAGGACTGACTGCTTTCTGGTTTTAATAAACTGTGGGTTGCTGATTTCCTAATTGTACAATTACCTTAAGAGGTGGTAGTGTCCCAGCCTTAGAGATGGAACTTGTAAAGAAAACAATAAAAAAATAATTTAGCTGAGAAGATGAAGGAGCTTTGTAAAATTTTTTTAAGGCAATTGTGAATTGTCTAGGCTAGCGTTTACACTCTGCTTTATAAAAATAGGAACTTTTAAAGTGGACAAACCTTTATAGATCAACTAGCGATAGGAGCTGTTCTTCTGGACTTTCATAGTAAATCAAAGGGAAAGTTGCTGTAGCCTTTAGACAGCCGTAAGTGTTCGATATTGCTTCTTGTATTGCGTTTTTCAATAAACTTTCAAACAAAAGTCTTTCCTTGCCTGTGAAGCTTTTTTTATTTCTTCTTACTCTTCTCCAGCTCCCTCTCCCCAGCCTGGCTTCATGGTAATTTGCTTTTTCTCACCTAAGTCAGACTCGTTCCCACCCTGGCAGCTGCATTTTCCTGCACTCTCAGTGGCTTCCAACAGTTTAAACGGCTCCCAGCAGGGCCACGTGTGGGACCAAAGTCCCCAGAAAGGGCTGGAAGGGAGCTCTGGAGTCCAGGTTTTCCCTAAAGCCTCATCATTTTTTGGGGGGGTTGTGTCCCAACTCATATTCTGGCTGCAGCATCTTTAGGATGGGCAGAAATATCAAGCAGAAAGCTTATGGGGCATCTTGGCCACCAGCCGGAGACTGGGATCTGTGTGGGAAGAGCATTCCTGCCTGTGGGACCACCCTGCCGTGCCTCAGTTTCCCCAACAGATCATAGAATCGTAGAATCACCAGGTTGGAAAAGATCCATCAGATCATTGAGTGCAACCATTCCTATCAGATACTAAACCATGTCCCTCAGCTGGAAAGAGGAGGCTTGAGTGACAAGTTATTACGCTTTACTCATACCCTGCCTTTGGCCAGGGCGCTTTCAAGCCTCTCCAATTATTAAATCTCAATGTACTGTAAAGCAAAAATTGCAAGGGAGCCACGAAGCACCCTGGATAGTTAGGAGACGGCAGCCGCCAGAGCTGCTGTTCCGTAACATGTCGCAGCAACTTGATTTACTTCAAACAAGGAGGCAGAGTCGCACATCGTGTTATTTCCCCAAGCTAGCGTGGGCTGTCGCATGCGGCTGGGGCAGCCCCAGGCACCTTGTCCAAGCCCATTAGGGTCATGCCGTGCTCCGGCACGCCAAAACACACTATAAACAGCCCTGTCACGGGGGGCTGGGGCTTGTGGAGGTCCCAGCTCCTTCAGATAACGCACGGGTGTGATGAGGCACAGCCAGGCACAAAGCAGGGCACCAAAGACCTTGTGTGGGCAGAGAAACAGCCAAGAATCATAGAAGCACCAGGCTGGAAAATACCCACCGGATCATCGAGGTTCAGGCTGGACATTAGGAAAAAATTTTTCACAGAAAGGGTCACTGGGCACTGGCAGAGGCTGCCCAGGGAGGGGGTTGAGTCCCCTTCCCTGGAGGGGTTTAAGGGACGGGTGGATGAGGTGCTGAGGGACATGGGTTAGTGATTGATGGGAATGGTTGGACTCAGTGATCCGGTGGGTCTCTTCCAACCTGGTTATTCTATGATTCTATGATCGAGTCCAACCATTCCCATCAATCACTAACCCATGTCCCTCAGCACCTCGTCCACCCGCCCCTTAAACCCCTCCAGGGAAGGGGACTCAACCCCCTCCCTGGGCAGCCTCTGCCAGTGCCCAATGACCCTTTCTGTGAAAAATTTTTTCCTAATGTCCAGCCTGAACCTCCCCTGGTGGAGCTTGAGGCCATTCCCTCTCGTCCTGTCCCCTGTCCCTTGGGAGAAGAGCCCAGCTCCCTCCTCTCCACAACCTCCTTTCAGGTAGCTGGAGAGAGCAATGAGGTCTCCCCTCAGCCTCCTCTTCTCCAGGCTAAACCACCCCAGCTGAAATCCTCTTCTCAGCTGCATTTTGCAGTGTCAGTTGGCAGCCAGTTGGCCAAGACATCACCTGCACTCTCTTCTCTCCTCTGTTTATCACCCAGGAGCATCTCCAAGCTCTGCCCAGTTCCAGTGAGTTGGAGGCAGATCCCAGCCCAGCCCTGCAGCTCCTGGCTGGGCACGAGCTCTGCTGGCAATACAGCAGGAGCATCTCCGACCAGGGCTCCAGGTCTGTCCTGGCAGAAAACCCATCAGCCTCGGGAGCCCGGCAGCACCGCAGTGTCGGCATGACGACGGGATGCTGTGCTGCCCCTGCCCTCCCCGTGGGGCTCCCAGCCCATCACACCACAGGGACATTGGTGGCTCTGGGGCCTCGTCCCACAAACTCAACACAAGCCAGCACTGAGTGCTAGCGGCCCAGGAAGGCAACCACCTCCTGGGCTGCATCCAGAGCAGCGGGACCGGCAGGTGAGGGAGGGGATTCTGCCCCTCTGCTCTGCTCTGGTGAGACCCACCTGGAGCCCTGTGGTCAGTTCTGGAGTCCTCAGCACAGGGAGGAGATGGAGCTGTTGGAGCGACTCCAGAGGAGGCCACGGAGATGATCCGAGGGCTGGAGAACCTCCCGTACGAGGACAGGATGAGAAAGTTGGGGTTGTTCAGCCTGGAGAAGAGAATGTTCAGACCTGCAAGCAGCTTCCAGTGCTAAAAGGGGCTCCAGGAAAGCTGCGGAGGGGCTCTGGATCAGGGAGGGCAGGGATAGGACAGAAGGGAATGATTTTTTAGCTGAAAGAGGGGAGATGGAGATGAGATTTTAGGAAGAAATGTTTTTTCCTGTGAGGGTGGGGAGGCCCTGGCCCAGGCTGCCCAGAGCAGGGGTGGCTGCCCCATCCCTGGAGGGGTTCAAGGCCAGGTTGGATGGGGCTTGGAGCCCCTGATCCAGCGGGAGGTGTCCCTGCCCATGGCAGGGGTGGGATTGGATGGGCTTTGAGATCCCTTCCAACCCAAACCATCCCATGATTTTATGATCCCAAATGCCCAGGGTACACATGTCCCCAGCTCATTTCCCCAGGGGACAAGCTCAGGCACAGCCAACACCAACCACCTGATGCTCAGCCACGACCCCTCACGCCACCACTGAGACCTGGAGCCGTCAACCGTGAGATCACCATGACTGGAAAGGCTTTTTTATAAACCTCCCTGCCTTAAAGCTTCTCTCAGGCTGGGTGTCTAAAGCCTCTCTCTGCCTGGGTGACTTCCCCCCTCCACCTAGAGCAGGGGGTGCATCTGAGCCCTGTTGCTGCCTTTTAGCCCGGTGCCTCAGTTTCCCCCTCCCTCAGCTGCAAAGGCTGCCAAGCCTGGAGCCCTGGGGCATTTTGCCTGGCTACAAGCAAGGGAAAATATTAGGTAAACAAGCACCATGGCAATCTGGAGAGATGCAAACAAGTAACAGAAACCCCAAGACCAGCAGAAGGCAGCAGCCGCCCGCAGGCTCGTGAAGGGCCAAGCCCCAGCTCCTGGGTGGCCTTGGGCCAGCTCCAGCCCCCAAATCCCGCACCAAACCGATGGCTCCAGCTCAGATTCTTTGGAAAAGAGCTGCAGAAGTCACGTCCATTCATCACCCATCCCTGTCTCCTGTTCCTCCTCCACTCTCCATCCCAGACCCTGACTCAGCACCCAGAGGAGGAGCAGCCATCGTGCTGGGAGGAGAAAATTCCCATTCAAACACCAGCTTGTTCCAGCCTGGGCTATTTTTATGTCATTTATCTCGTTCTCCGGGCTCAAGCAGCCAATTGTGTTCCCAGGGGGTCAGCGAGGTGCCCTGGGGTCAGGGTCACTCTCAGGGCTCTGCGGGGAATTGCTGCGGGAGCCAGGGAAACAGCAGGACCAACTCCATCGCTTCGAGATGGAAGAGAACAAGGCGGTTTAGGGTCCAGGATAAACAGGGATGAAAGAGAGAAACTGCATTTGCAACGGGCCAGGTGGGACACGCTGGACTAAGCCCTGAGCTCCGTAACTGGGAAAACTGAGGCACAGGAGGAAAAGTCAAAGCCAGAGGCAGGGAGTGACCTCCCATTCCACAGCACTAGGTTCATCCCCACTTTATCCTCATCCCTTTGGGATAAGCACCGCTTCAGGACACCTACAGGTCTGTGGGCATCAGCCCTAGCAACTCTTGGCTCCCACCCCAGCTCTAAGGGCTCAATGTCCCCCCCAAAAGCAACCCCCCAAGTTGGTTTGGGGGAGCAGAGCATCCCCATCGCTCTGCAGAGCACCCCGGGACCACACCAGCCACTGGGAGGCTGGAAAATCAAATCAATGGACATGATTACAACCCAGTACGGCCCAGTTGTTTCACACTGGCCTTTCCAAACACCTGAAGTGGCATCACTCCACCGCCACCTCACCTCCCTCTCCAAAACCTGCAGCGAGGAAGCAGCAGCTCCCTGCCCAGAGTCCAGTCCCTCCATCACCCCACGGAGCAGGACACGTGGCTGGATGCTTCCCACCTCCCTTGGCAAATACCAAAGAAGCTTGCAGAGCTGCTGGTGGCACAGAGCAGTTGCCCCAGTGCAAATCCATGCTCAGATATCCACCTGGGATGAGGTGGTGGGTGCACGCAGCAACCAGGGAACCTCTCAGTCACAGCATTTGGTGCCAAGAGAGCTTTTGTGTGCAGGAGCAGCTCCCTGCTCCTCTGCTCCCGGCTCCAGCAGTCCCTGGCACATCTCATCTCCCAAGGGCAGCCACATGGCTCCTGCCCATCCTATTCTCCAAGGGTCGCTCAGGCTGATCTAGACTCCAGAGCTGCCCGCACTTTGGGGGTCCCCATGGAGCTGCACGCGGCGATTCCTGACCTGCACGCTGCTCTGCCCACACAGCAGTAGAACTTCAAGGCACAAGCTTTCCCCTATCCCCTACACCCTACCAAGCTGCTCCAGGTGAAACAGTTTTCCTGGGGTAGCATTCCCAAAGCCAAATTAGTAGCCAAAGTGCCAAAGAGATCCCGTTATCTATGCATCCTTTCCTTCCCCTTGTTTGCCCCCAGAGAGAGCTTTCCGATGGGTTCCAAGCCGCCGAGCTGGATATTTGGGCTCCGGCAGTTGGGGTGGCACAGAAGCTGATAGGGGACTCGGGCTTTGGATCTCAGCTCACATCCTTCCACCCAGCCCCAGCCCCACGTTGCTCAGCCCATTTCTGCATCACAGAATCACAGAATCACAGAATAACCAGGTTGGAAGAGACCCACCGGATCGTCGAGTCCAACCATTCCCATCAATCCCTAAATCATGCCAGCGAGCCTGGGCAGGGCACCCCCCAACCCACAAAGGCCAAAAAAAAAAAAAAAAAAAGCAAAGGAAGTTAAATCACCAAACCTGGTCCAGCTCCAGCCTGGCTCCCTCGGATGCTGGGAAGCAACAGAGATGGGGGCCCTTGGCTCAGACCCAGCTCATTAATGCTGAGAGGCACTTTGCACCACACTTATTTCCTTTCTTTTAAATAAAGCATCAAAAGCAGCACCCACATAGATCTTGCCAAAGGGTCACAAGGCTTCACAGCACCAGGGAGCACACCCACGCCCCATCACTCCCCTCTTCACCTTTGAAACATAAGGTGCCAAGCGCTTCCCTGTTGCTCCGTGGATGTTGCAACAGCTCCAGCCTCAGTCCCAGCACAAGGAGCCCTGACACTTCACCTTCCTAGCACCTTGGGAAGGAGATTTATAGCAGAGAGCACTTGCCCTAAATAATGCACCAGCATTTGCATTCCCTGGCTGTACTACAAGTGCAGGGCAGCTAACAGAGTGCTCTCTTTCACGGAAACTTTAAATCTTAAGGGAGGAATTGCTGGCCAGGCACAGTCATGGATGGGGGGAAGAGGAGGAGGAAGGAGGAGGAAGGTCTACCAGCCAGCCTAAGGCTGCAGGTGGGAGCTGAAGGTCTGTGCAGCATCAGGTGTGGGGTGGGAGCTGATCTGGCTGAGCACTGTGGTCAATCCTGGGCAGCGTTGGGGACAACCCCACTCGTTCCTTTTGCTGTTGCTTTTTGGTGAAATCCCCCTTTTCTTGGCAGGAATTTCCTCCTGCAGCAGGGCCTTCCTAGGATGGGGAGATGCTGATAACATCCCAATATTTAATCCATAGTTTACAGAACTGGGTCCCAGGCAGGGTAAGAAGACACCATCCAGCATTGCTGCAGTGTGAGATCTCCAGTGCTTCCAGGATGGTTTGACTTCACAGCTCTGCAGCCGAGCAGGATCAATGGAGGCATCTAGGGTGTAATTTTTTGCTTTCTTTTTAAATGTTTTCAAACCCAGATCCATCCCTACCCAGTGTTATTCCCAGCATGATGCGGGGATGACAGCATCCACAGCAGGACAAGCCACTGTTAAAATCTCACAAACACTCTTGAAACCGCGTCTGCAGGCAGAGCTGCAGGTGAGGGATGCACAGATGATGCTCTCCCTGGAGACAGCACAGGTCTTCTCACCCCATTGCATTAATTAATAAAGCAGATTTGCGTTTGCCCTGTGTGGCTCAGAAATGCCTCCTTCTCAGATGTTGCTGAGTTAAGCTTGAGGAGGTTGCTCGAGTGGGAGAACAATGCTAGAGCAGGACAGGTTCTTCTCTCATCACCCATCACTTGCACATTGGGTTGCAGTCACTTTCTGAGGCTCAGCTGAGCCTCGGCCAGAAAATGAAGAAGGAAAATTAAAACAAAAGCTCCGAGCCCTGAAGCAGCTCCTGGTGTGGCTCCTCGTGGCATTTCAGGCTCCAATTTCTTGCTGCTGGCTTCGGAATCATGGCCCAAGGCCCAGCTTTAGCTCTGTCCGCAGCTGGTTCAGCCTGAATGAAAAGTTATTTTCAGCTAAAAACAACCTCCTGGCACATCCCCTGGGATGCTGCTGCAGGGCAGACCCCGCTGGTGACTTTTTGTTGTTGCCGTTTGTTGCATTGAACCAGTGCTTAAATAATTTTGAGATTAAGCAGCCAAAGAAAGAGCTGAGCTGTGGGCTGGTAGCACTCCCAGAAAAACTGCAGGGATGCTACTGACACCTAAACAGCAGTCGTAAGCCCCCTCGCTGCTTTCCTCCAAAGGGGATGCTGGTACCCAGACTTTTTGGGAGAGTTTGCATCAGACATGGAGAGTTTTTTCCTGTAAAGCAGGGGAAAAAAACCCACCGTATCCCACAGCGCATCCTCACCCAACACAGGAACCCCTGGTTTTCTGTTTCACTTGATTTTCTCCACATTTTTCTATTGCATTTTCCTGCTGTGATGGCTTTTTGGAGGATGTTGTTTCTGTGCTACCTTGTCTCTGGTGACTGCTCCATCCCAGCTCCAAGGCTGCTTCTCCAGCCGCATCCTGCGCAGCTGCTGTTGTGCATCCAAAGGGCACCAAAACTCAGCCCCACCACTCACCCCTGCCCCACTGCACACCCAGCACAAACCAGCACAAATAAACCCTCACCTACAGGCAGGCTTTGGGAACAGCTGTACCCAGCCACTCTATTTTAATATCACAGCAGGAGGGTGCTCAGCATCACCTTGCCTGCCGCCTGCAGCTCTCCAGGCACCTTTGGGGCAGGATCATGGAATGGTTTGGGTTGGAAGGGACACCAAAGCCCATTCAGTTCCACCCGTGCCATTGGCAGAGACACCTCCCACTGGATCAGGGGCTCCAAGCCCCATCCAGCCTGGCCTTGAACCCCTCCAGGGATGGGGCAGCCACCCCTGCTCTGAGCAACCTGGGCCAGGGCTTCCCTACCCTCATCGAGAAGAAATTCCTCTTCATGTCTAGTCTAAATCTGCCCCTCTCCAATTCACAGCCATTCCCCCTCACCCTATCACTGCACGGATGCTGGAGCAGGGCAGGTTCTCCTATCATCCATCATTCACACACTGGGTTGCAGCCACCTTCTGAGTTTGGGCTGAGCCCCAGCCAGAAAATGAAGGAGGAGTATTAAAACAAAACCCTGAAGCAGCTCCTGGTGCGGCTCCTTGTGGCATTTCAGGATCCAATTTCTTGCTGCTGGTTTCCGAGTCATAACCCAAGGCCAAGCTTTTGCTCTGGCTGCAGCTGTTTAAGCCCATGTGAGATGTTGTCAACCACAATAAATCCCTCCCAGACCTTCAGCTTATCACCTTAGCCTGCAAATATTCAGCAGCTGGTTATAAAGCATCCTTACTCTCCCCAGCTGAGCCTGAGCAGGCTCAGCACGGCCCCAGAAACCCTTCAGGACCAGTTCCTGCAGGTGTGCTGCCCACCTGGAGCATCCCACAGGCAAGATGAGGCAAGGCGGGACCATATGGCATCCAGATAATATTTAATAGCCTCATCGGGCTTATGTGCTCCGGTCAAGTGGATTTCCTGGTGGGGTGAGGCTTGGCAAGGGGACGCCACACCCCTCCAAACGTCGTCCCACCCCAACGCCGCTGAAATAAAGTGCTGTGGGGGCTGGAGGGGCTTTGCATGCCCCCACGCCCTCACCCCGCAGTTTGTGTCACATCCTGAAGCAAGGGCTCCCCCGGGAAAGCCACCAGGAGAAGGGCTTGTAAGGCCAAAGGTACCCACTGGCAAGCCATCAAGAGGCAGCCAGGAGAGGACATCCCACCCCAGGCAAGTCCTCCCCCAGGAGAAGCAGGTCAGGACCTCCCTCTCGGCATCTGCTCACCACCTCACGACCCCTCCTGTGGGGGGTTTGGGGGTTGCTGGTGGGTGCTGGGGGCCAAGACAAGGGACTGCAATGTCACGGTCCCCGAGGGCTGTGGGGCTGTCAGACCTGCGCGCCTTGCTCCATCTCCACCACCCAGGAGCTGGGCCGGGGCTCGCAGCGGCTCGGGGGCTCGCCAGGCTCCAGCAGCCTGTCCGAGGACTCGCCAGTGCTTTCCAGTTTGGCGTAACCCACCAGGCTGACGTGGTCCAGGCGGGGCCAGCTGCGGTTCTTACGGTCCTTGATGGGAGCCACCACCAGCACCCCTGGTCGGCCAAGGTCCAGGGATTTGGAGTGCCCCGGGGTGTGGAGCTGCGCGTCCAGGCTGAGCTCTGCTGCTGCTGGCTCTGCACCGAGGCAGCCACCGTCCATGTTGATAACGACGTGGCCACCACGGCCACCACGGTCCTGGCCACGGGGCGTGATGCTGCCGCTGGCAGAGAGTGGAGCCCGGGCGAGCCGCGGTGCTTCGGGAGGGAGCTCGGCAGTGCTCCCCTCGGCCCTCTCACCGGCTCCTCGCGCCGCCGCATCCAGCAAGCGGTTGTTGAGCTTGATGACGGGCAACGCCAAAGCGCCGACGGCTGAGGAGAGGAGGGACTCGGCTCTGGCATGGCAGGAGAGGCTGAGGTTGGCTTCGGCAGAGGTGCCGGAGGGGAGGCTGAGGAGGGAGGTGGCGGGGGATGCTCCAGGGTGCTGGAGGAGCTCAGCCATGGTCTGGAGTTTGTTGAGGCCATAGCAGTCCGACCACTTGGTGCCAGGGCCAGGGCAGGGTGGGCAGGAGAGATCCACCTGGTAGCAGCCCTCCACGCACTCAGCATTGTCCTTGGGGGTGTGCCGGCTGTCTCCGTGCCGGCAGCGCCCGTCCTCAGGGCCGGTCCCCTCAGGAAGACCCGCAATGGAGTAGAGACCTTTCTGCATCAGCCTGCGCGTCTCCATGTCCCTGTTCTCGTACAGCATGGTGTTGGCGCAGATGAAGATGAAAAGCCCAATGCCCATGATGACGGGGCCAATCAACTTGAGCTTCTCGCTGTGGGGCACGTGGCGCCCAGCAGCCACCTCCTTCCTCGTGTCCCCGGCGACGCTGGCATTACCCGCGCTGGCCCCGCTGCTCGCAGGTCCCCGGTGGGGCCAGTAGCCAATCACAGCGATGGTCATCCCCACCAGCACCACCGAGATGCCCACCACGACGAAGGCTCCTGACGGTGAGCGCATGCGAAGCTGCCCTTTCACTGGGATCTCTGGTGGGGACTTGTGCCGCAGCCAGCGTCCCCGGCGCCGCGATGGGGCGGGGGGCACGGATGGTTTAGTCCCCCGGGCCTCCGGCTCCCGTGTGGGTCCATTGGTTTTGGTGCTTTGGGCAGTCATCATCTCCAGCTCGGCTGCTCTTCCTGCAAGGGGAGGAGAAAAAGGTGAAGAAACACCACTGGGGCTCCGTGTGCCAGAGATGATGGGATACTGGGGATGCCAGGAACATGGACACTGGGAGCGTGGGGATGTCAGGAGCACAGGGGCATTGGGGGCAGGGGGATGAAGAACAAGTCTTATGAGGAACAGGCGAGAGAGCTGGGGGTGTTTAGCCTGGAGAAGAGGAGGCTGAGGGGAGACCTCATTGCTCTCTACAACTACCTGAAAGGAGGTTGTGGGCAGGAGGGAGCTGGGCTCTTCTCCCAAGGGACAGGGGACAGAGGGAATGGCCTCAAGCTCCACCAGGGGAGGTTCAGGCTGGACATCAGGAAAAAATATTTCACAGAAAGGGTCACTGGGCTCTGGCAGAGGCTGCCCAGGGAGGGGGTTGTGTCACCATCCCTGGAGGAGTTTAAAAGACAGTGGATGAGGTGCTCAAGGACATGGTTTAGTGATTGATGGGAATGGTTGGACTCGCTAATCCAGTGGGTCTTTTCCAACCTGGTGATTCTGTGATTCTATGTCAGAAATGTGGAGAGCATGGGAACACCAGGAGCATGAGGATGCCAAGAGCACAGGGATCACAGGGACACTGAGAGAATGGGGACACCAGGAACACAGGAACCACAAGGACACTGGGAGCACAGGGTGCATGGGGGACACCGAACCCACAGGCTGCCCTATGTCAGGAACCAACAGCTTTGCTCTCCTCCTTTGCATACTTGTTTTCCTTGAGTTACTTCTCTCTCCCTGCTCAAGAGAAGCTGCCAAAGCCTCAAAACTCATCTCCTTAAATCCCCTAGGCTGCACAGGGCAGCGAGCACAGCTGGGACCCCACTGTGCCACACCAGCACAGAGACATCGCTGGCATCAGGGGCACGAATGATCTGTCCTGGGTCACTGAGTCCCAAATACCTGCAAAAGGTTGATCTGTCCTGGGGCACTGAGTCCCAAACACCTGCAGAAGGTTGCTACCAGGATGCTCAGCTTGACTGCAGTGAGGGAAGAGGCTGTTTATCTGCCCACTGGGGAAACTGAGGCACAGCTGCATGTGAAAACCCAAACTAAAGCTCTCACAAAGCTGCACCACAACAGCCCTGCAAGCAATGCAGCTCCTCAGTTTGCTCCGCTCGCTATTCCAACATGACCTAAAAACCTAGACCAACATCCCATCACCCACGAGCTGCTCACCAGGCCACAGGACGCAGCAACCAAGCACCCATGGGGGATTTAGGCTGAAAGAGGCATTTTTCCTGATTTGCTGCTGCCTCCTGCTTCAGGGGGAAGCTGACCTGCTCCATGCATCCTGCTTAAATAAAGCTCCACATCCAGGGTTTTACAAGGCTTCCCGGAGCACAATATATTTCATTTAATCCAATAGATCACAGAATCATGGAATGGTTTGTGTCGGAAGGGAACACAAAGCCCATCCAGATCCAACCCCTGCCGTGAGCAGGGACACCTCCCAGTGGATCAGGAGCTCCTGGGAGGAGGTGGGTGACCGCTCTAATTGTTCTCCCCAAAATAAAGTGCTGAGAGTCAGCGACCAGCATCATTGACAGCAGAAAAATAAGATACTACCGTTTTTTTTTTTCTCTTCCCAGCCTTAATCATCTTAAGGTGTTATTAGCATCCGAGGGAAGGAATTAAAGATATGAGTATTGGGATGACACTGTGTTCCTGGCACAAGGCTGTCAAGCTGTGACAATTTGAATAAGGGAGATTTAAAGGCAAAAAAAAAATCAAGTCCTGGAGAAAACAACCCAGACCCTCAACCCACTGTGGAGTGGCGTAAAGCTTTCTGTGCAACAACCAAGGGGGAAACACAATGAACCCAATGTGATGGTCACCCTGCATGGGAAAAGGAGCTTCTAAATATTCTGGTATTAAAGGGAAATATCCAGGCACTCAACCACATCCCAGAGACTGGGGGTTGTTTTGCCTGCAAATGGCCTGATTTAGGTTATATCCCAGCTTTCTCTAATTATGGGAATAATATAGGGAAGTGATGGAGTTTCCATGCCCAGAGGGATTAAAAAACTGTGGAGTTGTGGCATTTCAGGACATGGTTTAGTGGACACAGCGGTGTTGGAATAACAGCTGGATTGGATGAGCTTAAAGGTCTTTTCCAAACTTAATGATTCTATAATTCTATAATTACCATCTTAGATTGAACCTCTCTTAATTTTATATCAAACCCTTTAAACTCCTTGCTGGCTACTTAGGGATTAAAAAAAAAAAGTGGAAGCCCCTAAACCCCAAGAATGGAGGGAAGGGTCTTTGATACCAGCTGTGGGGATGTGACCCCTCCCAGGGCTCAGGGCTCCTGAAGTCACTCAGACCACACACACACACACTGTCCATCTCCTATTTTTGGCCCCAAGCCACATCCACGCCTCTTTAAACCCAAACCTGCTGTTGTCTCTTTTACACCCCCGAGCCCCCACAGAGACAAAGCAGAGACCCACGGAGACCACAAGCGTGGTCCCCTCCAGATAGGAAAGCTGGGAGGGCAGGGATAGGATGAGGGGGAATGCTTTTCAGCTGGAAGAGGGGAGATTGAGATGGGATCTTAGGAAGAAATGTTCTGCTGTGCGGGTGGGGAGGCCCTGGCCAAGGTTGCCCAGAGCAGGGGTGGCTGCCCCACCCCTGGAGGGGTTCAAGGGCAGGTTGGATGGGGCTTGGAGCCCATGATCCAGCGGGACATGTCCCTGCTCATGGCAGGGGTGGAACTGGATGGGCTTTGAGGTCCCTTCCAACCCAAACCAGTCTATGATTTTATCCCCCCTACAGATCCAGGTGATGTTCACCTCGTTCCCCCATCGGCTCCCCTTTCACCAGGCACAGGGATGGAGATCCAGGGCAGGAGGCACGGATGCCAACAAGCTGCCTCCAGGCAGGGAATCCTCTTCAACCCCATCCCAGCCCCACTGCCTCCATCCCTGCCCCAAGCGCCTCTTCCCTTATCTCCCCACCACCCGATAGCTGCCTGCTCTCCAAAGTTGGAGCATTTAATTGCTCATCGTTGGGGCTGGTTTTTCCCAGAGTTCAAACCCATTATTTTTATTAATAGACTCCCCAGGGTTACATAAGCTCTTAAAAAAAATAGTAAAAACATATAAAACCCATCATTGCCATCCAATTCCGCAACTTGCAGCCGCTGACACTCACGCGACTGGATTAATTCAAGGTTGGAGCAGCAACATCAGACCCAGCTTAAGTGGAAGGCAGGGCTGGGGGTCCTGCGGTGCGGAGGGGACAGCAGGGGGACAACGCGGTCCCTTGGCAGGGACAGGCAGTGGCTTGGGGCTCCCAGCCACCCCCTTCCAGCCTGGAGGCAGCCGTGGTTCTCCGGGACGCGACGCCTCCGGTTCTGAGGTTTGGATTCCCACTGGGGAGGAATGACAGCATAGAAATGGAAATGCTGTTACAGAGCGAGCTGAGGGCTGCTCTGCTGCCAGGTTTGGAGTTAAGCTTCCAATCCCCGCAATAAGCCTGGAATTAAAATAAACTCGAATATTTCTCTAATCTCCCCCAACACCGAGGCAAGTTGCTGGCTCTACCCTCCCACCCCAATCTTCTCCCACCCCTTTCGCAGAGAGGCTCCTAAAATTTGACACTAAATCCCAACACACCCAAGGAGAGTGGAGCTGGGCATGGGGTAAAGCAGCATTCGGGAAGGGTCCCTCTCGCAGGCAGATCCCTGCATCCCTTGGGTGCCCCGGGGATGCTCTGCCCCTGCCACAACCCTGCTGTCAGCTTGAGTTCGTAGCATGCCACAGGCTATCAAAAAAGCAGATCTGGCTTCAAAATCTGAGGGAGGAGGGGCTGTGCCAGGGCCTGGCAGGGCCACCCTGGTGCCATGTCACCGGAGACGCCAGCCTGCATCCAGCCAGCTCAGTGATGTGCTGGAGAGCTGCAAAAACACCTTACGGAAAAGGGCCAAGAGCAGGCAATGCTGAGGGCAGTTGCTCTCCCTTTGCAAGTTTATCCCCATTTTCTTTCCAGGATAACACCTGGAAAGGGTTTTGGTGTTGAGCAAACTTCACCATGCCAGGAGGGATCTAAAATCCAGCAGCCCCCCAGGGAGAGAATTTCCCTCGCTGCTGTCCTGCCCTGCTCCTGCACTGCCCACCCTCAGGGCATGGCCTCATTCTGTCCCCAGGATCTCATCCTGGTCCCAGGATCCCATTTTTTAGATCTCTTGCAAGACGCATCAGCAGGGCATCCCTCAGAGGACTGGTACGGGGAGTAACCCAGGCTGCAACGAGCACTCACAAAATGCCCGATGAACAGAAAACATAATCTTTTTCCTCTTCTTTTCCCCAAAACATTGTGACTTGAAAGCTGCTCCTGAATTTAGGAACAAATTGCTTTCGAAATTCGTTGCCGAGTCAGCCAGCAAAGCCCAAAACATTTTTAACGATCATGGTGATGGGTGAGACCCCCAAAGTGCACCCCCTTCTGCCTCATCCAGGCACCCAAGGGAGCCTGGGATCCCAAAGCCCATGGTAGCTGAGCACCCCCAAGCCCCCTCTGCAGGGAAGGGGGGGGGACACCAGGCAACCGAGACCTTACAGGTACGAGGACACGCCGAGCTGTGTGAGCTCTCCCTGTCTTCTCCACCCACTGGGGTACGGAGAATGGTAATGACAGTCTGCACCAAGACGTGATGCTTAAAAATAACTCCCTTTTCCAGCCTAACCTCCAACGCCGCCCCCAGCGCGGGGCAGGGAGGGGATTGCACAGAGCAGCATCCAGGCACCAGCTCCCCTTTCCCCAGCTCACCTCCCATCCCTGCTGGAGGAGAAGAGAAGCTGGTGGAGCAGCAGCATCAGTCACGGCGCATGGTGCAACCATCACCTTGGCTGCTTGGGGTGTTTGAGGCTCCACATCTTTGTCCACATGGTGCCTCCTTTCCTATTTTTCTCAATCCACTTCAAATCTGGCCCCTTGGCTACACATTAAAAGCGTCCAGAGGGAAGAAAGAAGATCGAAAGTCACTGGGCATCTTTCTGGGACTCTCCCAGTGGGAGAAAACCCTGTCACCATCCCAGCACCGACCGGAGGCTCCCACCTTGAAGCTGCAAAGCTTCCTCTGGGCTCGGTCAAAGCTGTAAATCTTGCTGTGACCCCAGCACAAGTGTGTTCCCAATACAGTGACAGAATCTGTCTCTCCAGCTTCAGCCTTTGCTGGGGACACCCGTTAATCAATCATAATTAATTAAGGTCCCTCACACAAGCTTTCACAGAAACCCAGTAACGCTAATTAACCCGGTGTCGGAAGGATTATCCCCCTTCCCAGCAGGAACCACCTTCTGACCCTGGGCTGGGGGGTCTCACACTTGGTTTTAACGGGGCTGGTGATGTATTTTCACCTTTGCTGCAGCCCAGAAGATGCCAACTGAGACCACCCTCTGCCCGCCAGCTGAAAGGGATGAAGCTCATTAGTGTGAAACATTCCTCATCTCTCTCTCTGCAGCAGCAGCAGCAGAGACCTCAGTTTCCCCAAGTGAAGGGCAGAACGAATAAGACATTAACACACAACCACCTCTACTAAGCACCTGCTGATGGAGACATCACCTCCTCGCCTGGACAAGCTCTGGAGGAGCTTCTTGTTGGCTTCCCATCTTCACCCATCCCAGTCAGCATACAGTGTCACTTGGAATAAGATCCAGGACAGCAGGATACAGGAAAAGACAATGCTGGGGTGGTTTGGGGATGCAGATGGGTCTGTCTCTTTGCTTTCCACCCTGTGGTCGATGGGCTCCCCCAGGTAAGAAAGTCGGGAGCAGGGGGACTCACCAGCAGCTCCTTTCACCTTGACTCGTCCAAAATTCTCCCTGCTCCCAAAAAACGGGGCCATCCGCTAAACTCCTCTACCCCTCAGGCAAAGAGAGTGCATTGGAAACATCCAACCGATCACTAATTACAAGAGCTCGCCTTACCCAGATTTGTTCTGCTAATTAGACTAATCTCCACAGCTGGGAAATGAGCCGCAGTCACCCAGAGCGAGGAGATCACGCCAGTTGGATGGATGCTTAACTCATGTCAGACCCCTGCGAAGGGATCATAATTCCCAGCCACTTCTGACGGGCCATTGTTTAAGGAGACAATAGAAACGCCGAACAATTTTGTGTTTCTCCTCCAGGCTGATGCTGAAACCAGGACATCTGCATTGCTCAACTTTTTTTTTGATATGAACCAGATGCAAATAATTAATCAATCCAAATTCAAGATAGTGCAGGCATCTAAATTTAAAACGAGAGCGGATTTCTACTGGCAGCTTTTGGTTGCTTAGAGGAGGAGGAGGAGGAGGGAGCTCAGGGGGATTTCCTGGGAGAATTCCTGCCTCCAGGAAGCAGGGTGGCAGGACACCCAGGGAAACGGGCTGCAGCCAAGTACCTTGCAAATCCTCACAGCCACGAGAGCAGGAAAGCGTGCGGAGGAAATCCGTAGGCTGGGATTTCCAGGGAATTAGGACCGAACTCTTTCTGAATTTGGCACCTTCCCTGCTGCTCCTCTGAAAAACTCCCTGCCAGCTTGGAGGGAACTCGAGCTGCTGCCAAGTCCTCCCTGCTCCTAGGCACGGCTCAAGTCATCCAGAGGGTCCAAACGCAAATATCCCATCTCCTCCCATCCCAGGGACCCGCATCCCACTCTGCCTGCAAGCAAGGAAGTTCCCAGACCTATTCCCAGCTGGGATTACGCTTGCCTCCAGCATTATAAACCTCCCATCTCCCTTACTCTTTACCCTGCAAAAGCCCCGTATCCACGATATTTGGAACAGGAATCAAAACCCACCTGGAAGCAAGACGGGAGCTGTGGGTCCAGCTCTGGTTGTTCCCCCCTTGCGAGCTGCAAAGCTGAGTCCCCTTGTGCCAAAAGACCTTCCCAATCCCGAAGCCCAGGAGCTACCGGGATAACTTCCACCCACTTCTCCTCTCTCGAGTGTCTACATCGAACGCGATGTGGGGATTTGCTGCTGCATGACCGCTCCTCACCCAAACCCACTACCAGGAGGCTCGGGAACTGCAAGAACTGCTGGGATGCGGGTATCGCTGCCAGCTCCTTCCCAGATCCCGGGTTCTGGCTGTGCCAGGGGTGCGTGTCCATGCGTGGGCTGCCCCCGAGCGTGCGTGCCCGTCTCTGTGTGTCAGCATGTGCCTAAGTGGCTGGAATGTGCGTGTTCGCGGCGTCTGTGGGTGTGTGGTGTCCGTGGGTGCCCAGCGCTCACGCCTGTGAGTGCCCGTGGAAGCCTCAAGCTTGTGGGTGCCTGTTTTCCATGAGTGTTGGGTGCCCCGTGCCTGTGGGTGCCCTGCATCCGTGGGTGCTCAGTGCCTGCGGGTGCCCCATTCCTGTGGGTGCCCTGCATCTATGGGTGCTCAGCACCTATGGGTGCCCCATTCCTGTGGGTGCCCTGCATTCGTGGGTGCTCAGTGCCTGTGGGTGCCTCATTCCTGCGGGTGCCTTGCATCCGAGGGTGTTCAGCAGCTCTGGGTGCCCCTTTCCTGCACGTGCCCTGTATCTGTGGGTGCTCAGCACCTCTGGGTGCCTCATTCCTGTGGGTGCCCTACATCCGTGGGTGCTCAGCACCCCTGGGTGCCTCATTCCTGCGGGTGCCCTGCATCCGTGGGTGCTCAGTGCCTGTGGGTGCCCTGCATCCGTGGGTGCTCAGCACCTGCTTGTGCCCCATTCCTGTGGGTGCCCATGGGAGTCTCAAGCTTGTGGGTGCCTGGTGTCTGTGTTTCGTGCCTGTGCATGCCCCATTCCTACGGGTGCCCTGTATCCGTGGGTGCTCAGTGTCTGTGGGTGCCCCATTCCTGTGGGTAACCTGCACCTGTGGGTGATCAGCACCTCTGGGTGCCTCATTCCTGTGGGTTACCTGCATCCATGGGTGATCAGCACCTCTGGGTGCCTCATTCCTACGGGTGCCCTGCATCCATGGGTGCTCAGCACCTCTGGGTGCCCCATTCCTGTGGCTGCCCTGCATCCATGGGTGCTCAGCACCTCTGGGTGCCCCATTCCTGTGGGTAACCTGCATCTGTGGGTGCTCAGCACCTCTGGATGCCCCATTCCTGTGGATGCCCTGCATCCGTGGGTGCTCAGCACCCATGGGTGCCCCGTTCCTGTGGGTAACCTGCATCCATGGGTGCTCAGCACCTCTGGATGCCCCATTCCTGTGGGTGCCCTGCATCCATGGGTGCTCAGCACCTCTGGGTGCCCCGTTCCTGTGGGTAACCTGCATCCATGGGTGCTCAGCACCCGCGGGTGCCCCGTTCCTGTGGGTGCCCGTGGGAGCCTCAAGCTTGTGGGTGCCTGGTGTCCACGGGTGTTTTGCGACCACGGCTGCCTGGTGTCTGTGGGTGCTCAGCGCTCATGAGTGCCCCATGCCTGCGAGTACTTGGAGCCTGTGGGTACTCCGAGCCCGTGGGTGCTCAGCGCTCATGCATGCCCCATGCCTGCAGGAGCTTGGTGCTCGTGGGTACCCAGGGATGCTCGCTGCCTGTGGGTGCCCCGTGCCCGTGGGTGCCCCATGCTTGTGCCCCATAGTGCTGCGTTCCCTGTGCCCGTGGCTGCCAGGTGCCTGCGGGTGATCAGTACCTGTAGGTGCCTCATGCCCCTGGCTACCCCATGCCCATGGGTGCCCCGTGTCCGTGCATCCCATAGCAGGCTCACTGTGTTCAGGCTGCTGCCGGTGCCGTGTCCGTGTGTCCATGTGTCTGTGTCTGTGTGTCCGTGCATCCATGTGTCCGTGTCCATGTGCCCTGGTGTCTGTGTGCCTGTATCCGAGTGTCCGCATCCACGCCTATGTGTCCGTATCCGTGTGTCCCCGTGTCAGTGTGCCCGTGTCCATGTGCCTCTGTGTCTCTGTGTCCGTGTGTCCGTGTCTGTGCGTCCATGCCCATGTGTCCATGTGCCCGTGTCCCTGTGCATTGGTGTCTGTGTGTCCGTGTGCCCACGTGCCCGTTCACCCATGTGTCTGTGCCCATGTCCGTGTGTCTGTGCATCCGTGCCCGTGTGTCCATGTGTCTGTGCGCCCGTGTCCACGTGCCCCTATGCCTGTGCCTGTATGCCTGTTCACCCATGTGTCTATGCCCATGTCTGTGTGTCCGTGAGTCTGTGTGTCCGTGTGTCCATGTGGCCATGAGTCTGTGTGTCCGTGTGCCTGTGCCCCTGTGTCTGTGTGTCCATGAGCCTGTTTGTCCATGTGTCTGTGCCCATGTCTGTGTGTCCGTGTGTCTGTGTGTCAAGTGCCTGTGCCCCTGTCCCTGTATCTCTGTGTCCGTGTGTCCATGTGCCCCTGTATCTGTGTGTCCATGAGCCTGTTTGTCCATGTGTCTGTGAACGTGTGTCCATGTGTCCGTGCCCATGTCTGTGTGTCCGTGTGCCTGTGCCCCTGTCCCTGTGTCTGTGCGTCCATGTGCCCCTGTGTCTGTGAGCCTGTTTGTCCATGTGTCTGTGTCCATGTGCCCATGTCGGTGTGTCCATGTGTCTGTGTGTCCGTGAGCCTGTTTGTCCGTGTGTCTGTGCGTCTGTGTGTCTGTGTCCGTGTGTCTGTGTCCGTGTGTCCGTGTGTCTGTGTGTCCGTGTGTCTGTGTGTCCGTGTGTCTGTGTCCGTGTGTCCGTGTGTCTGTGTGTCTGTGTGTCTGTGTCCGTGTGTCCGTGTGTCTGTGTGTCCGTGTGTCTGTGTCCGTGTGTCTGTGTGTCTGTGTCCGTGTGTCCGTGTGTCCGTGTGTCTGTGTCCGTGTGTCCGTGTGTCCGTGTGTCCGTGTGTCTGTGTGTCCGTGTGTCTGTGTCCGTGTGTCTGTGTCCGTGTGTCCGTGTGTCCGTGTGTCTGTGTCCGTGTGTCTGTGTGTCTGTGTCCGTGTGTCTGTGTCCGTGTGTCTGTGTGTCTGTGTCCGTGTGTCCGTGTGTCCGTGTGTCCGTGTGTCTGTGTCTGTGTGTCCGTGTGTCCGTGTGTCCGTGTGTCCGTGTGTCCGTGTCCCTGTGTCCGTGTGTCTGTGTGTCTGTGTCCGTGTGTCCGTGTCCCTGTGTCCGTGTGTCTGTGTGTCTGTGTCCGTGTGTCCGTGTGTCTGTGTCCGTGTGTCCGTGTGTCCGTGTGTCCGTGTGTCCGTGTGTCTGTGTGTCCGTGTGTCTGTGTCCGTGTGTCCCTGTGTCCGTGTGTCCCTGTGTCCGTGTGTCCGTGTGTCCGTGTGTCCGTGTGTCCGTGTCCGTGTGTCCGTGTGTCCGTGTGTCCGTGTGTCTGTGTCCGTGTGTCCGTGTGTCCGTGTGTCCCTGTGTCCGTGTGTCCGTGTGTCCGTGTGTCCGTGTCCGTGTGTCCGTGTGTCCGTGTCCGTGTGTCCGTGTGTCCGTGTGTCTGTGTCCGTGTGTCCGTGTGTCCGTGTGTCTGTGTGTCCGTGTGTCCGTGTGTCCGTGTGTCCGTGTGTCTGTGTCCGTGTGTCTGTGTGTCCGTGTGTCCCTGTGTCTGTGTGTCCGTGTGTCCGTGTGTCCGTGTGTCCGTGTGTCTGTGTCCGTGTGTCTGTGTGTCCGTGTGTCCCTCTGTCTGTGTGTCCGCGTCCACGCGTCCGTGTTCCTGCGCGCCTGTTTGTCCGTGTGTCCGTGTGTCCGTGTGTCTGTGTCCGTGTGTCCGTGTGTCCGTGTGTCCCCCCCAGCCCGTTCCCCGCACTCACCGCCTCCGGGCCGCCCCCCCCGCCGGGTCCATGGAGCCGCTCCCGCTCCCGCTCGCCGCCGGGACGCTCGGGATGGAGCCGGGGGGGCGGGACCCGCCCGGGGGGCGGAGCGGGGCGGGGAGGGGAGGGGAGTGGGATGGGATGGGAGTGGGGATGGGATGGGGATGGGGATGGGAGTGGGGATGGGATGGGAGTGGGGATAGGATGGGATGGGGATGGGAGTGGGGATGGGAGTGGGGATGGGATGGGATGGGAGTGGGGATGGGATGGGATGGGATGGGATGGGATGGGGTGGGAGTGGGGATAGGAGTGGGGATAGGAGTGGGGATAGGAGTGGGGATGGGATGGAATGGGAGTGGGGATGGCATGGGACTGGGGATGAGAGTGGGGATGGGATGGGATAGGAGTGGGGATGGGATGGAATGGGAGTGGGGATGGGATGGGAGTGGGGATAGGAGTGGAGATGGGATGGAATGGGAGTGGGGATGGGATGGGAGTGGGGATGGGATGAGATGGGAGTGGGGATGGGAGTGGGGCTGGGCTGGGCTGGGAGTGGGGATGGGATGGGACCGACTGGATCGGGACGGGATGGAACGGGACAGCCTCCCCCCAGCCCCCACCTATTCCCTCGGGAACGCAGCCGCCTCCTGGCCGTGGGAAAGTTGCGATCGCTCGGCAGGGATCGCTGGGGATGGGGGTTGGGGGGGGCAGGGATGCAGGACGGGAGCCGCTGCCCCGCGGGATGCTCGGAGCCCCGAGCCCTGCGAGGCTCCGGGAGATGCTGTTCCTACCAGCCAGGCCAGCCCGTCCCAGGAAAAGCGCTGAAGGAGTTTTCCCCTTCCAGCAGCTGGGATAACAGCATTGCCCTCCGCTGGCTCTGGCAGCCCAGGCGTTGGATGCACACACACCCGCAGACAGGGTTTAAAGCAGAGTCCAGAGGCACTTTCTCCTCCGAGCAAGCACAAACGTGAGCTTCTGCAAGGAACTGGCTTTGATTTTCTTCCTCTGAACCCACCAAAGAGACACATGCAGACCTCTCTGCCAGCTGCAAAGATTGTGGCACTGCATCCCTGCATCCCCATCCCCGCATTCTCAACCCTGCAACCTCATCCCTGCATTCCTATCCCTGCACCCCCATTACCATGTTCTCATCCCTGTATCCTTATCCTCACATTCTCATCCCTGAATTCCCATTCCTGCATCCTCATCCCCACGCTCTCATCCCTGAATCCTCACCCCCATGTTCTCATCCCTGCATCCTCATCCCCACATTCTCATCCCTGCATCCCCATCCCCATGTTCTCATCCCTGCAACCCCATCTCCACGTTCTCATCCCTGAATCCTCATCCCCACCCCATGTTCTCATCCCTGCATCCCCATCCCCGTGTTCTTATCCCCACAACTACATCCCCACATTCTCATCTCTGAATCCTCATCCCCACATTCTCATCCCCACATCCCCATCCCCACATTCTCGTCCTCACATCCTCATTCCTGCATTCCCATCCGCATGTTCCCATCCCTGCATCCTCATCCCTGCATCCTCATCCCTGCATCCCCATCCCTGCATCCCCCTGTGGCAGCGAGCAGTGTCCCACAGCTGTAACCAGCAGCAGCACATCACGATGCACCGAAACAACCGATCCCAGCTTTCACCAACATATTCTCACACCAGCACCACCACACAAGGCACTGGCAAGAGCTGAGGAGATCTGCTGATGCTCTGCAGGCAGACAGCCTGTTTATCAGCCTTTAATGAAAAATGTACACTCCTTCCTCCCTATAGTTGTGGTAAATTGAAGAGCATCAAACCAGACCCCTGCTCTCCCCAGGGAGCCACAAAACACAATTCTCTGTGTGACTCTGCCACCAGGACCCCACGATCTGTAAGCAAATGCAGAATCCAGTCAGCTGGCTCTATGGCAAGGAGCATCGTCAAAGAACAGGTTTTAGGGGTAAAGCTCAGAGATGGGGTGCAGGATGCAGGGATCCTCGCCTGTTTCCTTCAGGGGAGCCTCATCCAGTGAGTCAATGATGAGAAAAAGATAATCCCCACTTCTGGGTTACGCCACAGAGATGCTGCATGCTGACAGCTTCTCCCAACCCCCTGCCAGGCACAATTAAAGCAGCATTTTGGAAACTTTAGAGCTTCTTGAGTGATGAGTGCTGGGGAAGGGCAAGGGATTATAGCCGAGGGTTCAAGGTGCCAGCTGCAGCTCTGGACCAGAGCGATGCCTCCCTCACCCCAGCGATCCAGGCAAGCTCATGAACACAACTGCCCAGGATGGAATGATGTTTGACTTTGGCTTTTCACGCTGTTGAAGCAACATGTTCAAGGTCTTTCTCCATTACCACTGGAGACCATCTGGGCACTCCACGATCCAGACCAAATCAACGCTTTCGAGCAAAATCTGATTTCCATTCAGAGGCTGCATCTGTGCCAGCCGGAACCGGCCAAAGAGCTGGATGGGGAAGCCGTGGGAGCTCAGTGGTGGGAGCTCAGCAGTGGTGGCTTTAGGAGTGAGGGTCAGTGCTCTTGACAGGACAGGGAGCTGGCAGCACAGAGCTGGCAGAGGGCTGTCACACTCAGGCTCTCCCGCTGCTACACAGGAGCCTGCTCAAAGCCAGTTTTCCACTTGCAAGATGCCCAGTGATGCCCCGAGTGGGGCCACCTGAACCTCCCCTGGTGGAGCTTGAGACCATTCCCTCTCGTCCTGTCCCCTGTCACTTGGGAGAAGAGCCCAGCTCCCTCCTCTCCACAACCTCCCTTCAGGTAGCTGGAGAGAGCAATGAGGTCTCCCCTCAGCCTCCTCTTCTCCAGGCTAAACACCCCCAGCTCTCTCAGCTGCTCCTCTTGTTCTCCAGCCCCTTCACCAGCTTCATTGCTCTTCTCTGGACTCGCTCCAGAGCCTCAACATCCTTCTTGTGGTGAGGGGCCCAGAACTGAACACAGGATTCGAGGTGCGGTCTCACCAGTGCCGAGTCCAGAGGGAGAAGAACCTCCCTGGACCTGCTGGTCACACCGTGTCTGATCCAAGCCAAGATGCCATTGGCCTTCTTGGCCACCTGGGCCACTGCTGGCTCATGGTCAGTCAACCAACACCCCCAGGTCCTTCTCCTCCAGGCAGCTTTCCAGCCAGACTTCTCCTAGTCTGTCGCTTCACAGGGTTGTTGTGCCCCATTAATGTGATGAAAGTTGTTGGAGAAAGCGTAGGCGAGGAGGCAGCTGCTCCAGGTGTTAAAGCCGGGCCGTGCAGGAGGCAGGATCCACCAGAGGAGGAAGAGCTCAGGCTGCCTCTTCCACCCTTCCCGCAGAGCCCAGCTCGTGAGAGGGAGGTGGCTGTAGCTGTCGCCTGTGCCCTTGCAGACAGCGGGATCCCCTCCAGAGGAGCAGAGAGGCGAAGAGGAGAAAAGAACCCACTGGGAAAAGAAGTGACAGCCAGGAACAAAAGTGACAGCCAGGAGAGAGAAGAGTCAACTCAGGGAGGAGGCTCTGGAGCAGAACTTGTGGCAGGACAGAAGATGTGCAGGGCCAAAGGCTCGGAGGACTGTCCCCCATGCTCTCAGTCTTACAGACTCAGCTTGGATGGGGCGGAACAAAAGACAATATGGAAAACGATCGATGCCGCTGTCCCTCCTCAGAGAGAGGAAAAAAATGAAGCTGATGGTGATTTGGCACCTCCTCTTGATCCTGGGGGAGGGTGGGCATCTGAATACACCTTGTGCCAAGCCCTGGAGGCCCCAGCAGAACCTCCTCTGCTCCCTCCTGCCTTGGCCGGGGCCTGGCCAGGAGGAACCATGTGGATGGAGGAAGGAGAAGTAGACGGTGAGTGCTCGCAGCCAGGATCTGAGATCAGAGAGAAGGAATGTTGTTATGGAGAGGCTGAAATCTTGGGGTGGGGATGACTCATGCTGGAGAACGTACAGCTGTTGGAGCGGGATTTGGCACCAGCTCAGCCAGGCTGCGGAGCCTTCCCCGTTAGCTGAGAGGCAAGAGAGGAGCCTCCGCGATGTCTCCGATCTGGCAGAGGCATCTGCCAACCTGTGCTGGCAGTGATGGGGAGGGGAACGCTGCCTGCCAAGCAGGGTCACGACCCAGAGAAGTATTTCAGGCAGCAAGCAGGGCCTAGCAGTGAGGTTTCTTGCTAGCAGAGCTCCTTCTGGCTGAGGGACCTGCGGGGGCTTCTCTGCTTTCGGCTGAAGTCAGTGATGCTGCCCTGGGGAAGGGGGGAGTCCAAGCAGTGGGGCTGGGATGGGTCAGCTCTGCTCAGCCCTGGGGCTGCAGCTGTGAAGAAGTGCAGAGCATGAAGCGGTGCCTTCCTCCCTTCCCTAGCAACGGGGAAACTGAGGCACAGAGCAGGGATGTGCCGTATTGCCACCACCAAGCCAGCTGCAAAGCTTAGAGCAAGCCTTGTGACAGCTACTGCTCACTGCTGCATCCTTGGCCAGTGGTCACACGCTCCTCGTGCTGGGAAGAGGCAGAACATTTTGTGTCTGGGAGCAATCTCTGACTGAGGAGCCAGACCACCATCCCCTCCCGAGCTGCTGGCAGCCAGCGCTTGCAGGGCACAAGGGCTTTCATCCAACTTCCATCCAGCTGGAGATGCTGGAGCAGCTTCCCCAAGGCTGTGCAGGGAGAAATGAGGGGAAAAAACAATTGCCTGCATCCACCAAAGCCAGGGCAGGCAGGGAAGGAGATTTGGGCAAGCCATTAGGAGCAGGGGGATGAGCCAGTGTCTTCCCAAAGTCCCTCTCAGAGAGATTTTTTTGGTATCGTGCCTGGAAATAACCACAGCGCCGGGTTCCCAGCGTCATGGGATGAAAGGCTCCACAGATTGCTTTGGAGGTGGCCCCTCTCGGTGGTAAGTGAAGTGACTGTAAATATAAACAGACTTGTAATTAATCATTTCTGTAAATGCGGAGCCATTATCTTTATGTCTCTGGAAATGGAAGTCTCTCTGGCTTTGCAACAACAACTTGGAAAAGCCTAAAGATTTTAATTCTGGAAATGTCATCCATCTCCACAAAGAAGAAAGCCTGCATGTTTTCACAGATTAATACGGATTCACCCAATCTACAAAATGAGTAAGGTTTAACACATTCCCAAAGCTTTAAGTTAAATTCCTCTCCTCTTCTCAGTGATTTATAGTCCTGTTTTGCAAACTTTTCCTGTGTTGCACGCATCATACTGTACGATGCTGTATTTTATTCTCTACCCAGCCCACGAGACAAGGTGGGAGCTGATTTACTGGATCTCTCCTCCACTGCCATGTAAAGCAATTCCTCCTCGCCTGACCAGGCTCCTGGGTCACGGAGCTCTGTGCAAAGAGTCATTCCTTCTGTACAAACAACCGAAAAAGAAACGTTTTCCAGTTGAAGGGAACATCAAGCTGATGACTTCAGGCCAAAAGGCAGCTCTGTGGAGTTTTATGCAACAGAAACAGATCCGTGTTCCACAGAAAGTATTTGGGAAGATAACATTGCCTGCTGCATTTACATTCCTGATGCCTGGAAGAGGAGGAGGAGCAGGGAGCAAGACTGCAGACCCAGGACCAGCACTAGCCAGAAGCCACTTGGCTATTGCAATTCGAGCTCTGACAACACAGCGTTAGCACAGGCTGGGGGAGGAAATCTGAAGCTGGGTTTAATTTCACCCCATGTCTCTTTCAAGCAGAATCCATACTGTATGCTAGCACAGAATCATAGAATGTTTTGGGTCGGAAGGGACCTTAAATATCATACAAATCCAACCTCCCTGCCATCGGTAGGGACACGTCCCATTGGATCAGTTTGCTCAACATAATGAATGGAATAGAGAGCTGGAGGGAAGGTGCTCACTCCCATCAGGTACACAACAACTTGGTGCATGGTTTGGGCTTGAATCCGTGCCCTAATTTTAAGCAGAACAGGGATTTTTTTTCTCTGGAGTAGCTGGATCTGCCCATCGCTTGGTCACGCTAAGGATCAAGATGGGACTCCTGGTGAGAAGAGAGGACTATCCAGTAAGTATTATCCCAAAATGCACAAAATAGCTTTTCCTTTTAGCTCCTCCTTAGATTTCAGAGATGTTCCTGCATCAAAACATTTTGGTTTGTCATTTCGGTTATGTTCTAAATTACAAAGCATTAGTGCTTGCTAATGTCGAAGCAACAAAAATAAAAGCTGGAGTGAAGTGCTTCAGCTAAAGCTGGGCTGGGATATTTCACAGAAATGCAATATTCTGAGATTGCCTTTTCATTTCAGAATGAGCGATCACATTTTCAGTTCCACATGGGGAAGGCAATTTGTATTTCCAACCCTCTTGTGCTTTGCTGGAGCAAGGAGAGGAGGGCAAGGGTTGTGGCAGGACGGGCTCTCGCTGACACAGGCAGGTACAGCAGCTCCGTAAAATCCCAGTAATCCAGGGCAGAGATGAGGGATTGTTGTGTTGTCAAAATGATGGAGAAGTGCTCCATCAGCAGCTAACGAACAGGATCAATGGGACGACAGGTCACTCACAGAAAAACTAAGGGCACTGGTGCTCCAAAGGGATGGATGCCCTCAACTGTCCCAGTCTGCACGCTGAGGACACACCTGAGGTCAGCGCATGAATTACGATAACAGAGCCCTGCATTTCCCCAATACGGTGAACGTCCCCAAAGCAGAGCTGTGCCCTTACCAACATTTGTTCACTTAGAATCATAGAATCACTAGGTTGGAAAGGTCCCACTGGATCATCAAGTCCAACCATTCCTACCAACTTGTACGATGCCTCTTGCTGTGCCTGAGCACCAGCTCCCCAGGCAGCCCCAGAGAAGGCTCCAGTTCTGCTATCAAGCCTCTAAAGCATTTGTAATTAAAAAACAAACAAACAAGCAAAAAACCCCAATTAATTACCTAACGCAATGGCCACAGCGTTGTCATGTATGTTAAAGATAGTTACTGCAGGTCAGGTAGGAGCAGGAGGAGCCTGAGCAGTGTCTCAGCACTAACACATCCATCTGCTCCTCCACCCATCATCTGCATCTCAGCATCTCTCAAACGTTATTGCATTTATCCATGTCCCTGCTTTAAAAAAACATCCCAGGGCACAGGCAGGGAGCGGAGGCCTTGGGAGCAGGGAGAACCTGGGTAAGATCACTTGGAAAAGGAAATGAGCCCAACCTGAAGCTCAGACACCAAGCTTTCTTGATTTGGGATATTTGGCTTCATCCCTGGATTCAAGCTCATCCTCTGCAGTCCTTTCCTCGACAGATTCAGATCCCCCCACCCACGTGGCTTTGCAGGCACAGAGCTGCCGTGCACAAAGAGCATCTCTCACTTTCCAGGGCTTGGGAGGATGAGAAAAGCTCCCACACATCTCACTGGGATGTAGGGCAGCCCCTCGAGGGGCTCAGCAGGGGATTTCAACCCTATAGAACCAGCCCCCCAAATCCTTCCTGTCCCAGTCCCCAAGGACACCAGTCTGTCAGAGAGACTGGAGCTGCACCCTTGTCATGTTTAATGGTGATGGTGGTAAAATTGATGAGATGTGGGGTGGAGGTGCAGGGCCAGAGCAGGGCGATGGGTTTGAAGCGAAGAAGGAACTCAAGGGCAGGAGCACCCAGGCATTTAACAGCATCTTTTGGGGAGCTCGTTTCCCTCTGACCAGCTCAGACAAGGAGGTTTATCTCAGACATCTGATTTTCCCTCCCCTGGGAAGGTCCTAGGCCAGTCCCCACCCCACCTCCCAAGGCTACTCGGTGGGATGGGATGTGGTGGCCTCATAAACACAGGGTTTGCACCGGGCTAGGATTCACCCAGAGGGTACATTTCTACCCAACAGGCACATTTTCACCCAAAGCAAGCCAGTGCTGAGCTTGTTTGCCATATGGCGTGGCTGGCGAGCAGCTGGGAGGAAGGCAGACCAGCTCTCCACAATCCCATCTTTGCAATTTTCTTCTCTTGAGTGAGAAGATCAAGAAGAAGAACAAGAAGAAGAAACAGAGCGAGGACATTTGCTGGCATTCTTCTCGTTCCCTGTTGAAAAGGTCAGATGCTGAGGATGGAAACCTGGCACACTAGTTATTTCCAGGAAATTGTTGAGGCTCCAGCATCTCACTGAGCTTGACCTTCCCAGCAAAGGCTGCAGGAGCAACTCCATAGACAGAAGAGGGCAATGAGAGCTATTAACGCTAATGCGGGGGAAGTGGCCATGCATAAATCAGAAGCATCTTTCCAGCCATCAAAGTCTGAAACCCTCCACTGAGTGCAGGGATAGGACAAGGGGGCATGGTTTTCAGATGAAAGAGGAGAGATTGAGATGAGATCTTAGGGAGAAATGTTTTGCTGTGAGGGTAGGGAGGTCCCTGGTCTAGGTTGCCCAGAGCAGGGGTGGCTGCCCCATCCCTGGAGGGGTTCGAGGCCAGATTGGATGGAGTTTGGAGCCCCTGATCCAGTGGGAGGTGGAACTGGATGGGCTTTGAGGTCCCTTCAAACCCAAACTGTTGTATGCCCTGACCTCTCAGTGCTGCACAGAGGAGAGAAGACGCAGGGAGGCATCACCAGTTCAAACCTCCCTTTAACAGGCACATCCTTCTACCTCCAGCCTGGCCTCAGTAATCCCAAATCCTAGGTATTAGGCATTTAATCTTGCATTTTATCATGACTCCTCATGACCAGGAGGTCTGAAATTAAAAGGGAAGCGGGGAAGAGCTGAGCTTCTGTGGGTTTAATTGGTTCTGGCTGGTGGATAAGAAGGGAGGAAGGAGGAAAAGGCTGCAGTCACTTCTGCTGATTTCCTTGATGTTTCCCGAGAAGCTATAATTATTTTAGGAGAGGGGAAGAGATGCCGCATCAGGGGAGGGAGGGGAAAAAATGCCCACTCCCCGCACAGAGGAGGAACTTGTGTTTGTGTCTCAGCCAGTCCTAGACATGAGGGAGCTCGGTGGCTCCATGGAGCCGAGCCAGAGGCCTGTGGACATTATTTTCCATGATGTAAACCCTTGCAGGGAGAGGGGCCAAGACGGAACATGGACGAGTCAGGGGTTTGGTGCCTTTGATGTCTTCTCCTGCCCTGTAGGAAAGCTGGAGACATCTCCCCACCCTGGGCTGGTGCTGGAGAGGGTCCCAGTTGAGCTGTGAGCAGGGCTGGGTGCTCAGCACTGCAAGGGCAGTGGGATGAACTGGGACAGAGCCAGAGGAGATGCGAAGTCATGAGTTGGGACCAGGGATCCCCATTTCCCAGTGCTGGGAGTTTGCAGCAGTGTGCGTTTGGATGGATGGTACCCAGTGCAGGTCCCGGCTCTGCTTTGCTGAGGCCGTAAGAGTCTTGGGATATAAAAATACCAATTTCCATTCCCTTCCTCAAAATCATAGAATCATAGAATCACCAGGTTGGAAAAGACCCATCAGACCATCAAATCCAACCATTCCCATCAATCACTAAATCATGTCCCTCAGCATCTCATCCACCCATCCCTTAAACCCTTCCAGGGAAGGTGACTCAACCCCCTCCCTGGGCAGCCTCTGACAGTACCCAAGGAGGACCCTTTCCATGAAAAATTTTTTCCTAATGTTCAGCCTAAAACCACCCTGGCAGAGTTTGAGGCCATTCCCTCTCGTCCTGTCCCCTGTCACTTGGGAGAAGAGCCCAGCTCCCTCCTCTCCACAACGTCCTTTCAGGTAGTTGCAGAGAGCAATGAGGTCTCCCCTCAGCCTCCTCTTCTCCAGGCTAAACACCCCCAGCTCTCTCAGCCGCTCCTCTTGTTCTCCAGCCCCCACACCAGCTTCGTTGCTCTTCTCTGGACTCGCTCCAGAGCCTCAACATCCTTCTTGTGGTGAGGGGCCCAGAACTGAACCCAGGATTCAAGGAGTGGTCTCACCAGGGAAGATGCTACATATCCTCTGTTATCTCAGCTTTTTACTCCAGGACAGAATTCCCAGTGCAGGGAACTTCACCGCTAGTGCCATCTCTCTTGTCACACCTGGGTCCTACTGATGCCAACCCGAAATGGAGCTGCCCTGGCTAATAAATGCGCTTGTTTAATCGTCATAGGCAGAACAGAGATCTTCTAATTGCATCCCTCCCAGACTTGACAAGAGGCTGTACTTTGACTTTAGTTGAAATATCTACTAGCAACAGGTGTATGCCTTCAATATGCTGCTTCCTATATAAAAATAAGCAGATCCACAGCTGATAGGATAGAAGAAAAAGCCCAGATAGTGAAGCTGTAATCATGCTTTTCCCTTTTTTACCAGGAAAAAGCCCATTGTGGGAGTTTCAGCACCCTCAGCTCTGACCACGATCTGCGGAAGGTCCCTAGGAATCACTGTCTGGGATGCTGCAAAACTTCACTCCCACCAGCCTCTGGAACTGGGGTGCCTCACGAGGAAGCAGATGAGTTTTGGGAGAATTACATACACTTAAAGAATAATGCAACCTGCCAGCTACTTAATGCAGCCCAGATAAACAGAATCGACAGCTGGAGCTTACCCAGGTAAAACCGCCAGAGCAAGAAGGCTCTGGGGACAGACAATGAGCTCGAGGATAAAGTAGGACACCCACAGACCTGAATCTGCAAGGTCTTTTCCTGCGTGAGCCTGGAGAGCTACTTATGGATTTGGGAAAGGGGCAAGATAAGGAGGTGGGACTTCTCACCTTGGGATGATGTTCTGCAGCATCCCGAGCCAATTGCACTTGCAGGACCAGGCTGGACCACTGCATCATCACTGCCTGAGCCCACTTAGTTCTCACTGTGTCAGTGCTGGCAACTCGGGGGTGATGAATGATCCAGAAAATATGCAGTTTTAGACCAGTAAAGTGGTAAAACACCCTCCAGCAGTGAGCCCAGATATCTCCCAGCTAAAGACTGTAATCAAGATTAAACTTGGAATGTTTGAAACAGCAAGTGCATTTTCACAGAAATGAGAAGGAGGGGGGGGGGGAAGAGTGTGATGGATGCACACTGCTCTTTTTCATCTTCTTTACAGTGAGTTCCCTACTCTTTTCCTCTCCTCCAGTGTCAGCCTCAGCCTCTCTGATATCCCTGTACATGAGGAGCTGGTGCCTTTCCAGACACGTCTTGCAGGGCACTTTACAAATTCCCACCCATAGGCTCAATCCCAACACAGATCACCCAGAAATGAACGGAGTGATTGAATTAACTAAAAGCCCAAGGGACCGTAGCAGCATCCTTTCCAGCCTCAGCCAAACCACCCAGCCCTGCAGTTTGTCCATGGGGTGCAGGAGGTCCCTCTTGTCCTGGTTTCCAGCTGGGATGTGTCACCCAGTTGGATAGGATTTTGGGGAGGGCTGAGCACAGCCCCAGGTTTGCCACCTTCAGCTGGACAAAATTCCCACTCCCTTCTCCAGTCTCTCCAGGTCTCCAGCAGGGAAATGGCTTAAATCCCACTAGAACGTTAGCACCGAGTGCATTCCTTGCTGCAGCACAAGAGAGGGTTTGTGAGGAGAAGCTAGAAGAGACTCCAAGCTCCTCAGAGCTGAGATGGGCCAGCATTGCCCACTGATTCCCCACTCCAGTGTATAGAGAAATAGTGGAAATCTGTAATTCAGTGCAAAGCCCTGCTTCCTGCAAGGCTAAGCATTGGGTAAATATCATAGAACCATAGAATCACCAGGTTGGAAAAAACACATCAGATCATCGAATTCAACCATTCCCATCAATCACTAACCCATGTCCCTCAGCACCTCATCCACCTATCCCTTAAACCCCTCCAGGGAAGGTGACTCAACCCCCTCCGTGGGCAGCCTCTGCCAGGGCCCAATGATCCTTTCCATGAAAATTTTTTTTCCTAATGTCCAGCCTGAACCTCCCCTGGTGAAACTTGAGGCCATTCCCTCTTGTCCTGTCCCCTGTCACTTGGCAGAAGAGCCCAGCTCCCTCCTCTCCACAACCTTCACATAGTTGGAGAGAACAATGAAGTCTCCCCTCAGCCTCCTCTTCTCCAGGCTAAACACCCCCAGCTCTCTCAGCTGCTCCTCTTGTTCTCCAGCCCCTTCACCAGCTTCATTGCTCTTCTCTGGACTCGCTCCAGAGCCTCAACATCCTTCTTGTGGTGAGGGGCCCAGAACTGAACACAGGATTCAAGGTGCGGTCTCACCAGAGCCGAGTCCAGAGGGAGAAGAATCTCCCTGGACCTGCAGGTCACATCGTTTCCGATCCAAGCCAAGATGCCATTGGCCACCTGGGCCACTGCTGGCTCATATTCAGTCGCTGTCAACCAACACCCCCAGGTCCTTCTCCTCCAGGCAGCTCTCCAGCCAGACTTCTCCAAGTCTTTAGCTGCACAGGGTTGTTGTGACCCAAAGATATGCAACCTAAATGTAAAGGGACATCCCGGTGTCCCCTGTCTCACTCTGAGCACCAGGAGATGCAGCAAGAAAAAGAGATGTCAGGGCAGTTTCACATTGGCTACACCCGCATTGCGTGACCATCTCTAAAATGCCTGCTCTGCTGGTGTCCCAGGCTGGCACACAAAAGGTACTCAAAACTCATACTTTTTAGCTCAAACCCATCATGAGAATCAGGCTCTGGCCGTGCCCAGCCAGCCCAGCATCCTCAGCGCGTTGCTCCATATGGCAACCATTACCGCTTGCGGCAACCGGAATAGTTTGCACTGTGCACACACACACAGAGACACACACGGAGTCTCCCTCCCCTGCCAACCTCCTGCTATTCTTTGTCCGTAATTAAGCCCACATGCTAACAAGCCAGAGTGCAAAGCCAACCTGCCTCCCCCCACATGAGCATTAGCCCACGCAGGCTTTGCCGCACAACTTGCCTTGCCAAGAGGAATCTGAGGTGAGTGCTGCCGGCAAAACGATGGCCCAGCTTTTCCCGGCTCTGCTTCTTGAGCAGAAGCACCAAAAAGATGCTTCTCCAAACCAGGGGAGCAGCCGCTGCGAGCTCCCACTCGCCAGGGGCAGGTTTGGATGTGGTGGTGGCGTGACCCAGCAGCTCGTGTAGTCATTTTACAAGCAAAGCCAGCAACGCTGTTTGCAATCAAAACAGCTCAGCCCTTCCCATTGCAAGGTCTTACTTCTTGCCGCCGGACCTCAGCAAAATTCCAAGCCCTTGGCTTGTTTTTCTTGGCACTGGGTGAGTTTCACCTCCTCTTCCCCTAGAGCCTCACTGGAAAGGATTTGGCTGCTTGGGTCGACAGCACGGAGCAGAGGTGAATCATAGAATCACCAGGTTGGTAAAGACCCATCGGATCATCGAGTCCAACCATTCCTATCAAATACTAATCCATGTCCCTCAGCAAAGAGGGCTGAAGAGGCTGAATGCATGGACAGAAATTCAGGAGGTGAAATATCCCCAGTGACCACGCTTTACTGAGAAGTTTTACCTAGAAAACACCAAGCCTCGTATAACCCATCCTAATCCTTACATGCCTGTATATTTATATATAAATATATATGTGCACGCATATACATCCACAAGCTCAGCAGGTCACTGCAGACCGAGCATGGGTCCTGAGACCATCGCCGCTCAACGGCCCTCAGTGCAAGGGCAATGGAAACCATGAAAAATGCTGGCTAGAATTCCTGTGGAGAGGATTAAGCCATGCTGATTTAGGACATAGATCTGTCAGAGCAAGTCCAAAGGAGGCCAAGGAGATGATGCGAGGGCTGGAGCACCTCCCGTACGAGGACAGGCTGAGAGAGCTGGGGTTGTTCAGCCTGGAGAAGAGAAGGCTTCAAAGAGACCTTAAAGCAACTCCCAGTGCTGAAAGGGGCTCCAGGAAAGCTGACGAGGAGCTCTTGATCAGGGGTTGCAGGGAGAAGATGAGGGGGAATGGTTTTCAGTGGAAAGAGGGGAGATTGAGTTGAGATCTTAGGGAGAAATGTTTTGCTGTGAGGGTGGGGAGGCCCTGGCCCAGGTTGCCCAGAGCAGGGGTGGCTGCCCCATCCCTGGAGGGGTTCAAGGCCAGGTTGGATGGGGCTTGGAGCCCCTGATCCAGTGGGAGGTGTCCCTGCCCATGGCAGGGGTGGGACTGGATGGGCTTTGAGGTCCTTTCCAATCCAAACCATTCTATGATTTTATCATTTCAGAAATAAAGACATTTCATAGCCACCTGAGGTCCTAGCAAAGGGACCCAGAATGGAGCAAGTGAGAACAACCAGGGGTTTTAGGGGGAGTGAGGGGGATAACTTTCATTTAGGGAACGTGACACTGTTCTCCTTAGCAAGTTTTCAATTACAGCCTGGCTAACGGAAAATCCTGTAAAAATTATGTCAGCGTTGTAATGTTATGGAAAATCCTGTAATGAGATGAGGGCTGTGTCAGACCCCTCCGGCGAGCAGCATGGAAACATACATGGGCTGCAACGTGCACTCGTTCCCTCCAGCCTCTCCTGCTCCCTGCAAAGATTTCTGGGCTCAAAAACCTTCCTGGTGCCGAAAACACCATCACGTTGTGGCAAACACCATTGCTTTTTCCTACCATAAAGATGGGCTGGAGGGGAGTCAATGGAGGTCTCAAGGTGTGGTGGCTCACAGAGGAGGCTCTCCAGACCTCTGATCCTCTTTAACTTCATTATCTCCACCAGTGATAATTTTTCTGGAGATATTTATGGCTCTTGTCGTGTTGCTTTCTATGTCCCACTGAATATTGCATGTGCTATCGCTCCCCAAGGACCAATAGTCTGAAGAAAGCTGATTCGTTGCAGGGTTTTCTAGAGCTGCTAAATAGCACCTCTTCTCTTCCCTGGCATGATTACATTTGCGCATTTACCACTGATTGTATTTGCCGGCACGTCGGAGTGTGATTATTAGCTGAAACCTGTCAAGGAGTCACGAGAACATCTCTCGGGGCTGTAGTTGAAAAGAAAAAGCAGCATCTTTCCTTGTGATGGGGGCACGTGTTGGCTGCTCAGTGGAGTTGGGTGGTGGCAGAGCCATCTATGAGGGTGCAGAGCCACCCACGAGGGGTTCAAGCCATCCACGAGGGGTCCGAGCCACCCATGACGGGAAGAAATGCTCCTGAACCCTGGCTGTCAGAGCTCTGCTTTCCTCCACATGCTGATTAATCTTCTAAGAAATTATACAGAATTTAGGATGTTCTTCTGGAGAATTAGTAAATCAACAGGCTGACAGACCCTGGAATTTTTCTGAGGCAACAGTGCAAGCTCCTGTGGCATCTCAGCGCTACAAAACAGGTTCCCTCTCAGTGATCCAGGGATCGGCAGAGGAGAAATGGATTTAGACACCACACTAAGTAGAAGACTTGGATCTGATCTCCAAGCTACTCTGGATGAAAAGTAGAGGAAAAAAAGAGCCATTTGGAAGAGTAATTCACCAACGCTGCTAATGGGTGCCGGAGCAATTAGCCACATGGTTCTAATAGGCAGGAGAATAATTAACACTCTGCCAAGGGCTCAGTGGTGATTTTGAGCCCTGCTGAAGCCGAGCTCCCAGAGGAATATCAGGGTGGGGGTTAATTTTCATCCTTTTGGAACTATTTCATGATCTCACGTGCAACAATTGAGTGTTTCCATCTACGGATTTACACCGAGCAGCAGCAAATTAGTTGATCCTCCTGCCCTGGAGAGAAGAGCTTCAACATTCCTTGCCTCCAGGGCCACCCAAGCCATGTGGCCAAATCACTAACCCCTCCAGCCTGGGATATTTCTAAGCCAATGTTTTCCAAAAGTCAACCAGCACTGGCTGAGCATCGCAATTAACTTTTGTAGGCTAATCACACTCTGAACCTGCATGGGGAAGAGGGGAAAAATCCTGCCATGTTATTATAATATAATGTGCAATAAATACTACTGAAAGCATCCCACACATCTCACCTCTGGGGATTCACCACGCCTGGTGCAAGCGATGAAGCTGGTGAGGGGCTGGAGAACAAGCCTTACGAGGAGCAGCTGAGAGAGCTGGGGGTGTTTAGCCTGGAGAAGAGGAGGCTGAGGGGAGACCTCATTGCTCTCTCCAACTACCTGAAAGGAGGTTGTGGAGAGGAGGGAGCTGGGCTCTTCTCCCAAGGGACAGGGGACAGGACGAGAGGGAATGGCCTCAAGCTCCACCAGGGGAGGTTCAGGCTGGACATTAGGAAAAAACTTTTCACAGAAAGGATCATTGGGCACTGGCAGAGGCTGCCCAGGGAGGAGGTTGAGTCACCTTCCCTGGAGGTGGATGAGGTGCTGAGGGACATGGTTTACTGACTGATGGGAATGGTTGGACTTGATGATCCAGGGGGTCCTTTTCAACCTAGTGATTCTGTGATTCTATGACCTTGGTTGTTGGAAACTCACTCATCTTCTGGGCTTTACCAGGAGTTAAAGGGGAAAGTTAACATCTCCACACATCCAACCCCAAACCAACTGTGTAGGGTATAGGGGATTAAGCTGGTTTCTTCTCCCTTGACAAGTGGAGGAGCTGAGGTGCCTCAGGTGAGACATTCAGCTGATGCCAGTTGGCACATATCATACTTTTGACACTGCCCTGCAAATCCCTGCACCACACCAGATCACATAACTCCTGTCCTATCTCATTTCCCTCTCTCCTACGCGTGGCCAGGGAGAAAGGATGAAGGCAGACAGCACTCGCGTGTGGTAGGAGCAGGCTCAGGCTGGAGCTCTTGTCCTCACTTGCCCTTGAGCTGAGTGGTTGATTTTCCACATTGTAGCTGCTGGCAGATGGGTCTGCACCCATCTGGATGATGCTCTCCCTTGAAGCCAGGCAAGAGCAACACGCGATGGTCCCTCGTGGAGTGAAGATGGAAACAGAAGGTAAAACCATCCGTTATTCAGAGTATCTCTGCCAGGGCAGGTCTTACCCCGTGGGATCAACAGAAGACTTTGTTTGCTTTATCCCTTGGAGCAATTAGTCAATTTTACTGCTGAACAAAGCCGCCTCTTTGAAGGGGAGCTCTCCTGTTTAAATCTTGTTTCAGAGGAAGTAGTAGATGATTTTAACCAGACATGTCTTCTTAAGAGGATGCAGTTGCTACTGCTCTGGCTGAAGACTCTGGAAGTTCAAACCGTCCTCTGAGAACTCACTTTACTACATCATATTCATAGAATCACAGAATAACCAGGTTGGAAGAGACCCACTGGATCATCGAGTCCAACCATTCTTGTTACCTGATTTCCACTGTCCAGAAGGACTTCAAACACCTGTTCCCAGCTCTTCCTATTGATACAGCTCAAGCAGAAACATCACTGCATCTTACCTGGATGATAAAAGTGGGCAGTAGTATCTGCCAGAAGCTGCATCAGCTCACTCTAAAGGCTGTGGTACCCCGATGGCTTGAGTGTTAGTTAAGAACAACACCTCGAATGAGAGGCAAGGCCATGCCAGGGGTCTCCAGCTGGGGGGAATACTGTTTGTGAGGGGATATTAGGAACCTATGCTCCTCCTGGTTATCACCACAAGCTTTTGGGGGCAACAACTGGGTTAATTTTATTACCTTCTGTGCTGGTGTCCAGCACTCTGCAGTGAAAAGAGAAAAATCCTGTATTTTTATCTCACCTGGAGGAAGGCACCAAGGCTCCATGATCAGATCCTCCACCCCCAAGTACTTCAAAGGGGCTCCAGGAAACCTGGGGAGGGGCTTGTGATCAAGGAGTGCAGGGATAGGAAAGGGGGGATGGTTTGGAGCTGAAAGAGGGGAGATTGAGATGAGATGTTGGGAAGAAATGTTTTGCTGAGAGGGTGGGGAGGCCCTGGCCCAGGTTGCCCAGAGCAGGGGTGGCTGCCCCATCCCTGGAGGGGTTCAAGGCCAGGTTGGATGGGGCTGGGAGCCCCTGATCCAGTGGGAGGTGTCCCTGCCCATGGCAGGAGGTGGAACTGGATGGGCTTTGAGATCCCTTCCAACCCAAACCATTCTGTGATTCTATAAAGAATTTCCAGTAGATTTATTTTCAGCATCCAGCTGGAAATACCGTGCCTACGCGTGGTAGTTCTCTCCGCTGCATCACCCCAGGCGTTGGATGCATTTTGATTGTGAACAGACACAAACAAGCACTGGCATTAGGGCAAGAGAAAAGCTTCAAGGGCTCCGTTGTGGGGATAACTCAGTATAATATTAAAATATAACAGAGTCTGCTTCCTGCCCTGCTTACATCAAGTCCTCATGCACATTTTATAAGAGAAACTGCCTGAGTATGAAAAAAGAATGACTTGCTCTAAAATTGATAACACTGAGCACAACTGGTTTGGTCCGAAGCCAACAATGGTTTATTTATTCAAAATATAAGTGATTCCTTTATCTGCTGCTTGGTTCCCAAGGGGTTTAGGCCACTTGCTTCCCAAACAGGTCTCTCAGCCCCAGAGTATGTCCAAGTCTTGGGGAAGTGGAGAAAGCAGCAGGGAAGGCACAGAAACCTTCTTTGCTGATTTATGAAGATGAGGGTGGGAAAGGGACCTCCTCTATCCCTTGGGAAAGCATTCCCAGAGCCGCCAGCACTGGAGACCTGCCACGAGGACGCTGCAGGATGAACAACGCAGCCTGTGTTGCAATCACCAGCATCGCTCTCCCACTCACACCAACTACATCTCTGAAGCTTATTTATCCTTCCATCCCAGCCTGTGATCTCTAACTGGAGAGCATTACAGGAGCACAAAGATGCCAGCAGCACAGAATCAGAATCATTAAGGCTGGAAAAAGATCTCTATGCCCATCCAGTCCAACAACCCCACTGTGCCTACTAAACCATGTTCCCAAGTGCCACAGCTACATGGTTTTTGAACCCCTCCAGGGATGGAGACTCCACAACTGCCCTGGGCAGCCTCTGCCAGGGCTTCACCACTCTTTCAGTAGAGAACTTTTTCCTAATATCTAATCTAAACCTCCCCAGGCACAACTTAGCCTGTTTCCTCTATTCCCATCATTTGATATTTGGGAGCAGAGCCCAGCACCCACCTCATCGCACCCTTCTTTCTGGGAGCTGCAGAGAGCAATGAGGTCTCCCCTCAGCCTCCTCTTCTCCAGGCTGAACAGCCCTGGGTCCCTCAGCTGCTCCTTGTAAGCCTTGTGCAGCATTCATGGGTAGGAAGAGAATTAGTTATGGGAGGGTGGCAGAATTGATGTCATGAAGAATTGATGGATGGGGAAAGGATATTCCAGGGCAGCAGGGCTGAGCAGGCAGGGAAATCCCACAGGCAGGGAGGAGAGACCAGAAAGAGGAAAAACAATTCAGGGAGAAAAAGAAGGTGCTCTTGAGCTCTGGAAATTCATTATAGAACCATAGAATCATAAAATCACTAGGTTTGCAAAGACCCACTGTATCATTGAGTCTAACCATTCCTATCGATCACCAAACCATGTCCCTCAGCACCTCATCCACACGTCCCTTAAACCCCTCCAGGGAAGGTGACTCAACCCCTTCCCTGGGCAGCCTCTGCCAGTGCCCAGTGACCCTTTCTGTTCAGCCTGAACCTCCTCTGGTGGAGCTTGTGGTCATTCCCCCTTGTCCTGTCCCCTGTCACTTGGGAGAAGAGCCCAGCTCCCTCCTCTCCGCAACCTCCCTCCTCACTAGGTTTATTCTTCAGCGCATGGGGCTCTGGCACAGTGCAAGTAGGAAGGAAAAAAAAATCATAGGGCGGGGAATCAATATTTTGACTGTTGTGGTTCTTCTGAAATGAAGATGCTTGTGAAGTTTTCCATTGAAACATAAGAGCAAGACCTTCCCCAGCCACCAACCAGCAGCAGAGACGTGCTGGGGAAAAAGGAAATTTATATTGGAGCCTCTTCTCTGGCCTTTTTCAAGTCCATCTCCAGAAGAGAGATGAGTTCAAGATGGTGCGAAAACCATCAGGAGAGACTCATTGAATAGTTGTGTGGTCCCACTGTGTAAGGCAGAGACAAACCACAGCCTCCCAGTGCTTTGTGTCTGCCAGGGATAACAAATCCCAGAGCCGCATGCCCCGGGTACCAGAGCAGAAAAGCTTCTCTTGAGTTTGGGAAGGGACCTGGGACTGTTTAGCCTGGAGAAGAGGAGGCTGAGGAGAGACCTCATTGCTCTCTGCAGCTCCTGGAAGGAGGTTGTGGTGAGGTGGGTGCAGGACTCTTCTCCCAAATAACAAGCGTTAGGATAAGAGGGAATGGCCTAAGTTGCACCAGGGGAGGTTTAGATTGGGTATCAGGAAGAACGTCTTCACTGAAAGGGTTTTCAGGCACTGGCAGAGATGCCCAGGTAGGTGGTGGAGTCCCCACCTCTGTTTAAAAGACAAGCAGAAAAGCTGCTTAGGAAGGGTCCGGTAGTGGAGAGGGATGGTTGGACTGAGTGATCTCAAAGGCCTTTTCCAACCAAACATTTCTCTGATTCCATGAAGTAGAGGCATTTGGCAACCCTGACCCACAGAGCTGCCGGCTCCAGCTCCACCACAACCTCAACCATGGAAACCACTGGAGTTTGAAACAAGACTTTTTTGAGGTTTATTTATCACCTGGGTAATTTGAGTCAACTGAGAGGGAGTTGGAGCAATGTTCTGCCAGGGGAAAAGCTTCTTAAACCAGCATTGCTGCAAAAAGCTACCTTCTGGCCCCAAAGGTCACACAACTGATGATGTGTGGGGACACCACGTTGACTTTGGGGACACCATACCCTTGTTTTGGAGGACAGACCTTACTGCAAACACAACACAACAAGGCACCACTGCTCTGTTCCAACCAGGGATGTGGTGGAGAAGGACTTTGCTGGGGGGATGCTGGAGCCCCCAAAGCAGCATCTCCTGGGCTGCAGCACAGACACTCTGCTCGCACAAGTCCAGGGTGCATTTCTCAGAGCAAGAGCTGGAAAAGTTCCAGCAGCAAATGTATCCGTCCCCAAAAGGGAAAAAAAATCTCTTGCTTACATTAACAGTGTCTGGATGGTGAATAATGTAGAGAGGAGAGAGCATTGTGGGGCGATTAATAAGCCGTGGCTGTACTCAGTGGCAAAGATTTAAGAAAGTATTAGGAGAAGGGACAGGCAAAGCCAATAAATCGTGGTGCAAGGGCCCTGCTGGAACACTGGGCACCACAACACAGTCCGTTCCAGGCAGAGCACAGCCAGCCTCACCCCTGAGCCCCTTCAACCACCGTTATCTCTTTCTCCTGAAGCTGGAATTGGTCCATCAGCTTCACAGATGTGGGATGGAAAGGGCAGGTTCCTGCTCTGTCCCCGCAGATGAGACATGTGTAGGTAACCAAGGCTGAGACCCTTCCTGAGGTCCCTGGTGGTGCAGGATCCGACCAGCCTGGGTCCCTGCCCGGTACACACCTCCTTTTACATCCACTGGTAAAGGCAGGTTAACCAAATCCTTATAAAATGCTGATTAACACGCTAACCCCGCTGCAAAAATGCATTGAAAACCAGCATCTAAAAGGATTGGTTGCTTTGGTGTCACCTCCTTCACCAGAGCAACCCCACTGCAGCTCCCAGAGCTACCCTGGGCTTCTTGGAAACTCAGGCACAAGTTTCTCTCTCAAAATTCATGGAATCACAGAATCATTAAGGTTGTAAAAGACCTCAAGGATTGTTAAGTCCAACCATCAGCCCAGCCCCACCGTGCCTACTAAATCAGGTCCCCAAGTGACACGTCTACATGGTTTTGAACCCCTCCAGGGATGGAGAATCCACTCCTGCCCTGGGCAGCCTCTGCCAGGGCTTCACCACTCTTTTGGTAAAGAAATTTTTCCCAGTATCCAACCTAGTCCTCCCCTGGCACAACTTGGAGCTGTTTCCTCCCATCCCGTTATGTGGGAGAAGAGACCAGCAGCCCCCTCACCACAACCTCCTTTCAGGGAGTTGTGGAGAGCACCAAGGTTGACCCCTCAGCCTCCTCTTCTCCAGGCTAAATTCAGGTTAAATCACGTTATCCAGCTTTAAAAGCAACCAGCTCTCACCACCCCAATCACAAAACACCGATCCACCTGCGCTCTGAGCACGGTCCCTCTGTGCTGCTCCATCTCACTCATGATGATGGGAGCAGAGCTCAGCCTAGCAGGTACCAGATCTTAAACTCCAAATCCAGGAGGCTAACAGCACTCTGGAAGGCTGAGCATTACGAGGAGCAGCTGAGAGAGCTGGGGGTGTTCAGCCTGGAGGAGGCTGAGGGGAGACCTCATTGCTCTCTCCGACTACCTGAAAGGAGGTTGTGGAGAGGAGGGAGCTGGGCTCTTCTCCCAAGTGACAGGGGACAGGACGAGAGGGAATGGCCTCGAGCTGCACCAGGGGAGGTTCAGGCTGGACATTAGGAAAAAATATTTCACGGAAAGGGTCATTGTTCCCTGGCAGAGGCTGCCCAGGGAGGGGGTTGAGTCCCCTTCCCTGGAGGGGTTTAAGGGATGGGTGGATGAGGTGCTGAGGGACATGGGTTAGTGATTGATGGGAATGGTTGGACTCGATGATCCCGTGGGTCACTTCCAAGCTGGTGATTCTGTGATTGGTGACTGTAAAGGCAGAGATACCAGCACAGGGACACGGACATACCCCTGCTGCTCTGCCAAATCCTCCAAGGGAGGAGGCAAAGGAGAAGATGATGGGTGGTTATTTGGTCTGTCACACAGGAGACGTGCTGCATGGGGTGGAGCTGGGCAGGATCTCCTTTCCCCTCTTGCTGGCTCTCCTGCCATCAGACATATTCACCCCTTTGGAGGGAGAAGCTCAGAGCTCTGGGCAGGTCATAACGTGACACAATACTCCATAAGCACTGTAGGTCACTCCTTCCCCAACAGGAAAGCATCGTGCGTTAGGAAATCAGTCAGGGTTTGTGCACGTATCTGAGTATTGCTGTCCTCCACGTGGCGGAGCTGCCGGAGAGGAGGAATAGGTCTCTTCTGGACTCCACGAAGGCTCAAGGAGTTGCCCACTTGTGTCAATGGAATAAATCCAGATGTAACCCCCAACTCAGAGCTTTCAGAGCTCAGTGTAGTTGCAAAGATCATCTCCATGGCCTCCTCTGGACCTGCTCCATGTCCTTCCCGTGCTGAAGACTCCAGAACTGAACACAGGGCTCCAGGTGGGGTCTCATCCGAGGAGAGGGATAGAATCCCCCACCTCGCCCTGCTGGTCCCACAGCTCTGGGTGCAGCCCAGGACACGGTTGGTTTCTTGGCTGCAAGTGCACATCGTCACTCATGATGCAAAGAAGCAATGAGGGTGGCTCATCCCTTCCACCACCCTTTGTCTTTGCTTTACATCAGGGACCTTCAAGCACCCACCCTCGGGAACTGAGGGGAAAGAACATTTCCAAGGAGCAGGAGCAGGGCTCACCACAGACCAACTTGAGCACACAGGCAGGCAAAAAACAAACTACAAGTTCTTTGTGCCCAAGGAGAAAAATGACTCGGGACAAAAAATTCCTGAGCAGAATAATCTGCAAATGTAACCAGCCATTTGGGTGATAAATGCACCCACTCTGGTGAGAGTCTCCAACAAAAACCTTAAGGTTAAACCAAACCCCTTCCGCAAAGGAATTCAGACACCACAAGTGCATCAAGAGAGACAAGCGCGCATCCCAGCAGAGCCCTGAGGGAACTAACGGAGCAAGGAAAAGCAGAATGTGATGTTACCGGGCATGTAACAAGCATCCACGTAACCCAGCCTGGGAATCCGATCACGGTAACAAAAGCAAACAAGCCAGGGTTTAAATAGAAGCAAAAAAAACTCGGAAGGGAAAAACCAATGAGAGCCAATGTTTACTCTGATGATGGGATAGCTTAGAAATTATGGCTGAGTGCCAGCCCCCCGGTATTTTTAGTTCTGAAAGGTCTGTTAATCCCAGAGCCACCGACATGAATCCATCCTTCATCCCTTCTCAGCCTCAGCTCTGCAGGGGCAGCTGCAGCCTCTCAGCTCCATCAGCAACACCTCCAGGAAGATCAGGACAAAAGCTTCAACACCTGATTTTGGGGGCAAACTGCCTGAGGGCATATTGCACAGTGGTTTGGAATTATCAGCTAATTACAATTAGAGCAGACGTGAATACCCAGGTGAGTTAATTAAAATGATTAGGGGGGAAGGGAGGAATCCCAAGAGGGTGCTAAGGAGGTAAAATAGACACACAGACCCCGAATGCAGAGTTTAGGTCTGATTACAGGTTTGTGCTGGTTTTGGTTAAACACTCCAATTTGGAACCTGCTTTATGCATGAAGGAAGCGTCCTTGGCTGCTTTGCAACAGAGAGTGGAGTGAAATGGTGTTAAATCCAGCTGGAGGCCAGTTCCACGTGGTGTCCCCAGGGCTCAGCGCTGGGTCCAGCCCTGTTCAATGTCTTTATCAACGACCTGGATGAAGGCATCGAGTGCTCCCTGAGCAAGTTTGTGGGTGACACCAAGCTGGGTGGGAGTGTGGATCTGCTGGAGGGTCGGGAGGCTCCAAAGGGATCTGAACAGGCTGGACCGCTGGGCTGAGAGAGACGGCTCCTCGAATCCTGTGTTCAGTTCTGGGCCCCTCAGCACAAGGAGGATGTTGAGGCTCTGGAGCGAGTGCAGAGAAGAGCAACGAAGCTGGGGAAGGGGCTGGAGAACAAGAGGAGCAGCTGAGAGAGCTGGGGGTGTTTATCCTGGAGAAGAGGAGGCTGAGGGGAGACCTCATTGCTCTCTCCAACTGCCTGAAAGGAGGTTGTGGAGAGGAGGGAGCTGGGCTCTTCTCCCAAGGGACAGGGGACAGGAGGGAATGAGGGAATGGCCTCAAGCTCCACTAGGGGAGGTTCAGGCTGAACATTAGGAAAAAATTTTTCACAGAAAGGGTCACTGGGCCCTGGCAGAGGCTGCCCAGGGAGGGGGTTGATTCACCTTCCCTGGAGGGGTTTAAGGGACGGGTGGATGAGGTGCTGAGGGACATGGTTTAGTGATTGATGGGAATGGTTGGACTTGATGATCCAGTGGGTCTTTTCCAACCTGCTGATTCTATGAAACCATGAAGGATCAAAATATTCTGTCAGCAGTAGAGGACAGTGAGGAATAAGGGGCTTAGGGACAGCCCTGCTTGACAAAGCCTGTCAGGCTGATACAGTTCTGTGTGCACCTCAAGGAAAACTCAGGCTCGGCTCCACCTGATGGAAGAGAGAAAAGACAAAGTCGCTGTCTTTTTGATTGCCGGCTTCAGAGGGAGGGAAACGAAGGGACAAAGCCAGGGACATCCAGGATGACCAACACACGCTGGGGTCAGTCCCTCAGGGCAGCGAGCCAGCCCAGCTCCCCGACGAGCACGTGTCAGACCCAAACATGGAAAGAACGAGCAAGGTTCCAACTTATATTAACTTTATTCACATTTCCAGAAGAAAGCATTGGTGGAGCACAACGCCATGGCTAGTGTCACAAAGCTCAAGTATTTGTTTGGTTTAGAAGAGGCAAACATTTCAGAGGCAGAACCAAGGCAGCAGGCGCGTGCTCCTTCCCCTGCATGTTTCCAGTTCAAGTAACAGGAATGTCAAAGCTAAACTGGCTCATCGCAGGATGGAGAAGATGTCAGAAACTTTAAAGCTTTCTGTGGTATAAATCCTTAAGCAGGGCATGAAAGTAGCAGGCAGGAAATCTTCTCCAGCTGAACTGGCTTATCCCCTGTGCTGAACGGTGCTTTTCCCTTTGGTTGGAGTTTTGCTATTAGCGCCGGGGACACTTTGGTCCAACTTCAACGTGTTCCATTATCCTGAGCAGGAATCTGCTGCTACTGAAGGAATTACAAGGATGATCACTGGCAATGGCAGGAAAAAAATGTTAACAGGACTCTTTAACGAGGAGAAAAATGGGGAAAAATTGATCATTTTGTTCTCAACACCAGGAACAAAACTATATCCAGGAATAAACTCCATTTTAACAAAGAACTGCGACTTCCCTGTTGTGCTGCTGGCCCACAGGACGCTGTCACAGCTCTGTGTTGGTTCTGAGTATTTTATTTATCTTTCTAAGTGACTTCTGGGCTCAGTTGGGCCACCAGCCAGTTTCTTCTGACACTCAGTGAACGAAACCCAGGATTAACCAGTTTCAGCTTTGTTCACCGCAAAGCTACAACTTTTTGGCTTTCTGCTTCAAAGTGCATATTTCAAACGAGACAACAAGGCATGAGACAATCAAAAGGCACCTGCAGACCCCTCATCTTGACACAGACCTCGAGCAGGAGGGGAAAAACGCAGAGCTGAGTGTGAGCAGGCTGATAGCATGAACATTTCATCGCGGGTGAGCGCTCCCCAGAGCGAGGGAAACGGCGGCAGCAACCTGTAGATTCTTAAGTTACAGGGCTAAAAGATGAGCTCGTTTCGTTTTTTTTTTTTCAGTCATGTAAATATTAGGGATTTTTAAACACGTCCAGTGAAGACATTTAAAATCTTCTTGCCCTCGCATTACTGTGAAGTGGCTCGATTTTATTGGAATACAGCTATATTTGGCAAAGCAGTCAGTGATTGATGTGCACGTTCTTGCTTGCTCTGCAAAAGCGATTCTCGGATTACAAAAAAAAAGGCACAAGAAGCACATTCCTCCTCCTTCTGCCCCTAAAAGGGGTTCCTCCTTGCTTGAAAGCACTACTCTTGCTGTCACTGAGCAAACTCCGAGTGCACACTTTCATCTTTGATCCAGCTGGCTTGTAAGTCTCTAGGATTAGAGATTTCTCTCTGTTTGAATAATTTCAGTGACTGGAATCTCATTGCTTGTTTCACCAATTCTCTTCATCCTCCATCTATATATAGTAAAAGATGAAATAACATTATATTTTCTTTTACTGCTCGAGGCAATCTGCTGTCCTCCAGCTGAGTTTCCCAAAGAAAGGAGTTAAACCAGAATATCCATCAGCACCTGCTTGCCAGAAACAAGAGCAAGGTGGAATTGCACCCATGCCACCTGCCTGGGTGTCACAGAGGGGGAAACGGGAGCAAGGAAGGGCTCAGGGTTATTTATCAAGTCAGTGGAGAGCCAGGGACAAACAGTGCAGCTACAGATCCTCTGCTCCAGTTGTCAGGAAACAATTTTGCTGTGCCCAGAAGGCGAGCTGTGTCAGAGTGCAGGAGATGCCACTTACAATTCAAGTCTTTACACTGATGCCAGATGCGTAGAGTAGAATAAAGGAATGTGACTCTTTGGTGAATATCCCAGTTATCATACTAAAAATGTGTTTTAAAAAATTAAATTCCTATCTTGTCTAGTCCTTAAGACCACATTAAATAACTCTCCTGTAGTTGCCTGGATGACATTTAATGTTTTGGCTACGAAACATCCCTTCAAACCAATGTCTTCTCCGTGGAAGGCTCAAACTCCTTAACATCTTATACAAAAATAGGAAGTATAGAGACAAACTGCTCTGTCCATTAATCCAAGACTGTATGGCTTCAGGGGCGTAGATTTGCTTTGTTCACAATTTAAAAGAACTTAATACTTAGGCAAGTCCCAAGGACCTTCTCAGCAGTGCGAAGGACGAAGAGTGATTCGGGAGGGAAGATGAAGTGCATTCCTTGTGTCACCAGCCACAGGGAGTGAGTTCATTCTCAGTTCTCGATGGGTCTTGGAGAAGCTGCAGGGCTGGGACTAAGCCAACAGCACCGGTGACAAGGACAGCAAGTAAAAGAGGGAGGCTGGGGATGGATCGCATCTCATCATGCAGTGCCCCAAGAAACTCACTGGCTGCCAGCTTTCTTCTTGCTGGCCTTTGGCAACACCATCTGCGCACGCTGACAGCGCTCCGAGGGGTTCACACACACAAGGTTCAGCCCAGCAGCTTTGAATGAAGGGGTGAAAAGGCTTCCCTAGGTAAGCTAGTTCTACCTAAACTCCGGAACAGCCAAATACCTAACGGAGAGGGGCCAGAGGAGGAGTCAGGAGCCAGCATGTTACCAGGCATGGAAGGAAACTCTGAGCAGAGCCCCCAGCAGGGCTCACCACTTCCCCCAGAGCTTCAGTTTGGGAAGTAACGGTGAGGAAATCCTTCATCCAGGACATCACAGTCCTACGTGCTAGTTTATAAAACTTTGAGCAGAGCAGGATTGTGCTTCCCTCCTGCCGGAAGAGCACGGACTACACACACAGCATCGCCACCACAGGCTTTGCTTCTCCCCTCTCTTTTGAGAAGTAATTCTCAGCTCACTTTTCTGTCTGTTTAAACATCAATTCCTCTTCCAAGCAGTTCCCTGAATGCCCCAGTGCTGGAGAGGCAGCAGAGCCCGTGCCCTGCTGCTACAGCAACACCAGCTCTGGTAGAATGGACCACAGCACACCCGGAGGCTGAGAAAACTAAAGCACGAAGTTCACGTGTTTCGATTGTTCCAAACAAGAAGCAAACTGTTTCTAGGAAATCTGTATGCATACACTGGCCACTGATGAGTTGGAGCTTACGTTCCTAGTATTTGGCTGGCAGTGGAGAGGACAAGAATGAACCCATCAAACTCCTGAGTGCTCCTCATTGGGCTGTGTTGCCATGAGATGTTCTTGGTCCAGACAGCAGTGGTACCAAAGCACTGACAGGAGCGTTACAGCTAGAATCTTTATCTTTGTCTCCTGCGGGAGGTCTCTTTCCCAGAGATCTTTGCCTACCCAAAGCCTACCTACACAGGGCTGGCTCCCCGCTCTCTGGTGACACGAGTGAGTATGTTTTGCTGGTTGCCAGAAACGATGCAAGCCATCCCAGGTGGAAATGCTTCGCCCATGGTACCTTTCTGCTGTGGTGTAAGCAGCCCAGTAGCCAAGGGTGTCAAGCAACTTGGATCTAGGAAAAAATGGAATTTAAATATCAGTCCAGAAAAGCTTAGCTCTTGGGTCACAGCATTGAAGGACAGGGGTGAGTTGCTCTGAAGTGTATCTTTTTCCTATTTTCTTACTCCCTTTTCTCAGTTTTCATACATATAGAATGTATTAAACATGCTGGTGATAACTCAGTCTCTCTTTCAGGCACTATCTTGGACATAGTAGTCGTTCTACTCACAGCTTTCTTCTCGCTATTGCAGCTCCACCAATGTTACCCTGGATTCCCCTTAGAACTGGAGGTTTCTTCTAGATCTCCAAAAGAGATTGATAGTTGAAAACCAAACAAAATTACAAAATATAATAATATCCTCTTCTTGGAAGTGAAGCTGCCCCATATTCCAAACCATGGCAGGATTTTTATGTCCTCAAAATATTTTTAGTAAGTTCTACTTAAAATACATCCAAGTCCCAATCTGCAGTGGTAATGCTCTCAGCTGAAGATCTGTTCCCCGTCAACATCTCATGGGCTCTGCTGAAGGGCTCCTCTCAGTTGTCTTCTGCAGACTTCAACATGAGGATGGCGTTGTAGATCTTCAGGGCGGGACCCAGCTTGATACCGAGTATTTTAACTATGTCGTTCTGGTTCAGGAGCAAGAAGGCCTCACCATCTATCTGCTGGTGGGTGGAAACACAACGTAAAATAAATGTTATCATCGAGAGATACACAGGATTCTCACTTCTGGCTGTTTAGATTGGATATTGGGAAAAATCTCTTTACTGAATGAGTGGTGAAGCACTGTCAGAGGCTGCCCAGGGCAGTGGTGGGGTCTCCAGCCCTGTGAGGGGCCCAAAACGCGTGTGGACGTGGCACCTGGGGACATGGTCTAGCACAGATGGTGGGGTTGGGCCTACGGCTGGGCTGGATGAGCTTAGAGGTATTTTCCAACCTTAATGATTCTATGATTCAATTACACAACGTACTTTCTGCAGAGGAATGGAAGTACGAATGTAGGTTTGAAGACTAAAACTTTGTATTTTTCCTGAGTTCTGGCCTGTGAGGTTCCCAGGGATGCTGCCCTTTCCAGGGTCTCAGACCTCATCCAGCCACCCGTTTTATAGGAATAGAGAACCCCAAGTGTGGGCAAGGCTTATGGAGAGACCAAGAGGAGGATGCTCACTCATTAAAATTTGTATTCACTGTATTTGCTCTAAAAAGCTAACAACTGTCAAAAATCCTATGGCCTATTCACGATCTGTGGCCAGAAATTAGATCAGGAAATCCAGACGTGAGTCTTCAGGAAGCAGATTTCCAAGAATTAATTTACTACACTGATCTACAACGATTAGAAATACAGCATTACCATTTCCCAGTGCACTCATTACATTCTGTCATTGTGGAGACTCTTCAGGATAAAATTTAAAGCCAAACACCCTCTTCTTCTGCTTTTTTTTTTTTGTTCAGGTCTGCTAAAAACCTTCCAGATAAGGACAATTCCTGAGCTGTCAACATCTGGCTACTCTCACAACCAGGACACTTCATGCCCCCAGACACTAAGTTTCTGTTTAAAGGAGAAACAGAAGGCTGTTGAGAATTCATTTTCAATGACACTAAATAGGCTTGCATAGCACATGGTAAAAGAGAACAAGGCACAGTAAGGACATTGAATCCATCTGGACTTACACACACACTCTCCTAACCTATGAGCAAGGAGATATTTGATTAAATTCAAAGAAAGCAAGTGAAAAACAAATTCCCTTGTGAAAATACAGGACGCCTTTAGTAGCAGCGAGTGAAATCATAACAGATTATTTTAAGAAGAGGTTAAAGCTTCACTTGGGTTTACAAGAACATCCACAGAGACAGGACAGATCTAATTAACACAAAAACCAGTGCTGCAGGGAAAAATCCAAAGATTAATGGACACAGACAAACACTGTGTGTCTTCCCTAAGTCACTCCGTTAAAGTCCATTTATAGGGGCTGACAGCATCTCATCCTCTCACTTGATGTTCACCAGCGCAGCAGACACCACAGGACACTCAGCTCAGCCAGAACAACAATTCTATTTCCGTAGTTGTCCTAACTAGAACTTCTTTGGATGTCGGTGACTGGTAGAAGAGAACACATCGAATAAACTTGGACCAACCTATAACTAAAGCAAAGAGCTGGGAGTCAGGAGATTTGGTTTCCCCTTCTCTAAGTGCAAAAGAGAAGGGATGGGTTTTAGAATTCTGCGCACAATTTGTTCTCTTCATTCCTCATGTATGCAGCAACCTCTCCCTCTCCTCTCTGCCAAGAGAAGTCTGCAAGGGACTTATTTATCCTGTCCTGAGAGCACTCAAAGGCCTGATTACAGATAATGGGCCACACGGGTGGAGCTCAGGAGTCCCACCACGCACACCTGAATTCTGGCCAAAGCCAAACTCCTAAAAGGGTTTTAATTTCAAACTGACAATTTGGTTTGTGCATAAACCTGAAAAACTACCCCAGCCCCTCTTGTCTGGCACAGAGAATCAGACTTTGAGGCAGCAGAAAGTAAGGTTTTAAAACAGAACATGGATATCCACTCTCTGAGCTGGAAAGCAGTCACTGTGTTCAGAATCCATTTAAATTATGGCTAGAGAAATAAAACACATTGTGAATGGTTGGATTCATTGGATTTGCCAGTTACATCTTACCTGCCAAACTTTCTCCTCTGAACACATCTTCACTAGAAATCAGGATGCACCTTTTACAACCAGCTACACCGAACGATTGGTTCATTCACATAAACTTCATTATTCCCTCTACATTCAATTAAAGAGTACTGCACTGTATCGTTACACTGTCAATAGTGCTTTTTGTAAGCCTCCATTTCTTTTGCTTTATATTTTGTGCGTGTGTGCGTGAATTTTAAAACAAGGGAAAACAAAATACAGTTACCTAAATCGCATAAAATGCACTACAGCCTGATTCATCCTGAAAGGAAGCCAGCTCTGGGGAGCAGCCATCTATTAAAAACCTGCTCTTTACAGTTGCTACAACGTGCAGTGCTTTGCATCGGTACAGAGGGTGCGATCAGTGCCGCACAGACAGAGAGGGTACAGCATCTTCCCTCTTAGGATCAGAGCAGCAGAGCTGTGATGACAGAAGGGGAGGTGCATCTGTGCACACTTATCCTCATAAAGAATTTCCAAATCATACCTGCAGTGTAACTGGGGGCCAAAGCATCATAGAATCATAGAATCACCAGGTTGGAAAAGACCCATCGGATCATTGAGTCCAAACATTCCTATCAAACACTAAACCATGTCCCTCAGCACCTCATCCACCCGTCCCTTAAATCCCTCTAGGGAAGGTGACTCAACTCCCTCCCCGGGCAGCCTCTGCCAGGGACCAATGATCCTTTCTGGGAATTTTTTTTTCTTAATGTTCAGCCTAAACCTCCCCTGGTGGAGCTTGAGGCCATTCCCCCTTGTCCTGTCCCCTGTCACTTGGGAGAAGAGGCCAGCTCCCTCCTCTCCACAACCTCCCCTCAGGTAGTTGGAGAGAGCAATGAGGTCTCCCCTCAGCCTCCTCTTCTCCAGGCTAAACACCCCCAGCTCTCTCAGCCGCTCCTCTTGTTCTCCAGCCCCTTCACCAGCTTCGTTGCTCTTCTCTGGACTCGCTCCAGAGCCTCAACATCCTTCTTGTGGTAAGGGGCCCAGAACTGAACACAGGATTCGAGGAGCGGTCTCACCAGTCCAACAGAGCCTAAGTGAATGTGATCTGTGCAAAGAGGGGTGTTAAGGAAGAGGAGAGCAGTGTCCTGTGCTGGCTGCAGTGTCTCACAAACCAAAAGAGAACAGAGTCCAACCCAGCAACTGGCAGCAAAGACAGCACAGGCTGCACGCAGGAGTTGCTCTGGTTTCCCAATCACTGCTTATTCCAGGAAAGGTTCCCCTCCTGCTCTCACCTCAGCCCTGGGGGAAGCCAGCAATTCCTGGGAAACTCTAAGCCTGCCAGCCTCACCAAAAGAAGCAGGCATATGTGCTTGTTAGAGTGAGCAGATGAGATCTTTGTCGCACCATTCCAACAGGACATCCTTATAGCGATGCCAAACCCACTGCACAATAGTCCAAGGCAAGATGTTAAGCATAAGCTCAGTGATTGGAACTGCGGGGGAAATTTAAAGCAGCAGAATGCAATTAGCCACGCTGGAATTCAGCTCATGCTGAAGCTGCCTCCTAAATGCCACAGGCTCTTTAATGACAACTCTGAGCATGTCTCTGCTCTCTGTGCTGTAACTGGAGTGGTGGGGTACAAACCCACCTCGCTGTCGCTGGACCCACGGCACAGCACAGGGCGTGGGCAGGCTTGACTTACCTCTTCTCTGAAAACAGATCCTTGCTCTTTGCAACCAGGTAAACGCTGCACAAAGCTCACCACCTGGAATTACATTTGGAAAAAAAGAAATAGGGACAATTAAAATGGAGTATCATCAAGGAAAAAAGGTCATATTTCTGTATACGAGTTTTGTATGCAAGAGTTTTTAAACTTTAACAGAATCACAGAATGACCTGGGTTGGAAAGGACCCACAAGAACCATTGAGTCCAGCTCCTGTCCCCGCACAGGACACCCCAACATTCACACCGTGGGGCTGAGAGCATTGGCCAAACGCTGCTGGAATATTATCAGGCTTGGTGACTGCTTCCCTGGGAGCTGTTCCAGGGCTTCACCACCCTCTGGGGAAAGAACCTTTTCCTAGTGTCCAACCTAACCCTCCCCTGGCACAGTCTCCTGCCATTCCCTCGAGTCCTGTCATTAGTTGCCAGAGAGAAGAGCTCAGTGCCTCCTCCTCCTCCTCCTCCCCATGTGAGGAAGCTGCAGCCGTGATGAGGTCTCCTCTCAGCCTCCTCTTCTCCAGGCTGAACATCCAAGGGACATCAGCTGCTCCTCATACAGCTTCCCCTCTAAACCAGCTCTGTGCCCTCCTCTGGACACTCCGCAGCAGCTTTAGATCCTTTTTATCCTGTAGCATCCTAAACCGCACCCAGTGCTCGAGGTGGAGCCACAACAGTGCAAAGCAGAGCAGGAAATACTCTCCCAACTTACAACTCTGCCATTAATCAAGGATATACATGAAAAACACTAGTGGGTTGTTGCTGCAAAGCACGTTCTGGGTACCCACAATGCTTTCCCTATTGCCTCTTTGGCCACTTATCGTTCTGCAGAAGTCCAGGTTCTCCATTGCCCAAAAGGTTTGTTAGAAGCTATCACCAATATCTTTACGGGTGTATAGCTGTGTTATTTCAAACCCACCCACAACTTCACTTTCTCTGCGGTGTTGCTGGAAAGTAAAATTACAAAGAGAAAAAGGATTTAGACAGTCTCCAATGATGATGTACCTTTGGGAGACAAGATAAATAAACCACACGAGCACTGCTGGTTTACCAACATGCAGAAAGCAGGAGAGTTGGGAAGGAGTTTTGGTTTTCTTTAATCTCCAGTGGGTGCACAGGATCCATGGAACCAACAGGATTAAAGGAGTAAAAGTTAATTTTACATTTCACATTAGGGAAAACCTGCCTAAGCAGGAAATCTGCTACCATTTGGAATAATCTCTCCGGAGACGTGCAAGCAGCCCTTGGATTACATTATATAACACTAAGCAGTGCGAGGAGCAATCCTAATGCAGTGGAGGATGACTTAATACATATTGTCTTCTCCAGCTGTAGCTTCACTGGTTCACAGAAGATTTGTATACTGAGGCAAAATCAGATCAAACATCTCATGCTAATTGGATGCTCCCTTGCAGGAACAGCTCTGTTTCAGAGGCAAATTCATTTGATTTATTACAGATGTGGCATTTCTTCCATGAACACAAACAAACAGTTAGGAGGGGTCACTGTCAAATACGAGCCTCTTTTTTAACTCATGACTGTCAAACTCCCTCCTAAAGTGTGTCACTGCATTCCCAGCTGATCCCACCACTTGACTAATAGTCACTCCCTTGCCCCCTGTTCCAACCACGCAAGAACGGAGCTGTCAGCGTGCCCTGCGGTTTTGCTCTGCCCTGGCAGAAGCCGATTTTGGTGAACAGCTCTGACTCCTGTTGTTTCTGTTATGCAATGTGAAAGCAGAGCATCCTTCTCACATTCCGCCTTCATCTTCTGCTCCACTTAAAGGTAACCCCTAGAATCCACATCTCCACCAGGCAGTGACTCTAAATCTCCTTCTGCAGAAATGTAAAATTCCATTATAAACAAATAAAAAACCACTACTTTTCTTTTGAATCCTCCTCATCTCTTATAATTAAAACGCAAATAGAAATCCTTCTGCAAGTGGCACCTTCAGGAACTTAAGAGACATCTGGACACCTGAGGGCAAGACAATGAGTGCCTTTCAGTGTCTACAGTGCTGAGAGGCTGGTAGAAATCCCCAGGGAATGCTCTGAGCTTGCCTTGGGTCTGTGTCCTTCCCTGCACTACTGCTGCTGGCTACTGTCACGGACGCAGAGTGATGGGCCTTTGATCTGTTCCAGAAGGCATTTGTATGGACATTGCAAGCTCTCTGCACCACAGGAGCAGCTTTTTAAACAAACAGGAGCCCTGGGGTTTACCAGGAATGGAGAAAAGAGAGGGAAGGGGGGTGCAAGAGGAGAATGTAGGAGAGAAGGTCCCCAGGATGCAAGCTGGATCCTGGTTCCGCTGAGCTACAGACTGGCCCATCACCGCTGGGGGACAAATTTCCAATCCAAGATGCAGCAGCCGAGGGATGAGGGAGGCTCAGGTGCACAAGGTGAAAGAACAGTAACTCCATGGCCTGGAGGAAATCAACAGAATGGAGCCCTCAACCATGGGAAAGGGTGAGGCTGGAGGGCTCAAGGCGAGGTGTCGGACAGGTCAGGAGCATGGTGGGATCAGACAAGTCAGGGCTTTCCCTTTGAGGAGGGGAATGTCTGCCTGCCCTTCCTGCTGGGAACAACCTCAGTGCTCACAGAGCTCTCTCGTGGGAGTGTCTTACACTACGACTGCAGACTGGCAAAGGGAAGGGGGGTGAAGAAGAGCTTCATGTAATTCTGAGAGCACCTGGGAAACTCCATGCAGGCCCTACGGAAGGTGCTGATGCAACCCCAGCTGTGCAAGACCCTGAAATCAGCACAGCATGGTTATTCCCATGAATTCCAGGAATTTCTTCGCAATGGGGTTGGAGAGGCACTGGCCCAGGTTGCCCAGAGCAGTGGTGGCTGCCCCATCCCTGGAGGGGTTCGAGGCCAGGTTGGATGGGGCTTGGAGCCCTTGATCCAGTGGGAGGTGTCCCTGCCCTTTGCAGGGGGTTGGAATTGGATGATCCTTGAGGTTCCTTCCAACTCAGGCCATTCTATGATTAGTTTCTCATGAGGTTTACAGAACTGTCAGTGCCTTGGGAGACTGCAGAGAGGAGCAGCGTTCAACTGGAATTTAATAACCCACAAGCCATAAGCACAAGGACAAGGTATTAGCATCTGATACAGGATTAACTAATGAACAATACAACCTTAGCACATAGCGATGCTCTTTCGTGATTCAATCTCCCTCACTAGCTCTGCTCTGAGAACTTGACAGGAAGCCTTCCATAAATAACAAAGCTGCATTAAAGTAACTCCTCTTGTTGGCTGTTTCTTAGCTTGAGGGCCCCTAAATGCTGCTGCTGCTCTGCCGTTCAGCTGTGCTCAACCAACAGAGAATCAAAGCAACATTTTTTTCCTTAATGTGGGTTTTGTAAAATAAAAACAGTTCTTCAGTCTGAAACCAAAGGAGAATTTCACCCCTCCCATTGCTCTTGTTTCAGAGCAGCAGAGTGGGTCTCCTTTGTGCAGAGTTCAAAGCACAAGCCAAAGGCAAATGTTTGCCCTGCAGGAAGATGTTAGGAGCCTTAACCCGACAGATCAAATCTACTTTGGACTCCCTAAAACACAGAATGTCCTGCTGCTTTCATCTTCCAGACCTGCGGCCACACTTCCCTGCATATGCTGATCCTGCAAAGGCTCGCACAGAGGCCAAATTGATCCCGACGGGAATTTGTGATAAACATAATTTGCAAAACTAGACTCACTTCCCTGAAATCCAAGACGAAAGCTGCCATGACTTCAGCCAGTCCAGTGGGGCTGCGACTGACCTTTTTAATGTGCCATTCACACTCTGACCAGCAGACAAAACTTCATCAGCTGTTTCAGGCTGCAGCACAGAGCACAGCTCAGTGTGTTCTGGGTTTTGGGTTTGAGTCGCTATATCCAGAGTGCCCTGTAGTCCCTGCTTACATTCATCCCTTATCAAACTAATATCCCAGTTAAATTTACCCAGCAGTTGCTTTAAAGGTCAACTGCAAAGGACAACATTATCTGGCTTGTATCCTCACTCAGCTTTTCCATGAACCAGCCTCCATGTTTTCTTGTCAGAGGATTTTAACTGCTTCTGCCTTTATTGATTTCAAAAAGACCTTTCGGAAAAATCACTGGAAGCTTCCTCAGCAGAAGGACTTGACCAGCCAGTCTTTCAGAGAGGTTCTCCCCTCCTTGCTATGAATTTAATTCAAACACATTTTCATTACAAAAACCCTAAACAAACAGCAACAAAAAAGGATCACATTTTCAAACAGCTACACTAATTGCTCTATCCTCTGTGACACTGCAATCCCACCAGTCTCCTAGCAGTCCTCCAGCTGACAAGCAAAGTCAAGACTGGATTTATCTGATGTAAGAGGCACTTAGAGAAAATGAACTTTCTAACAGCCTCTGAAGCTCCCCTATGCATCATGAACAACAGCACCTTTTTCCTGCTTTGCAGATTACCTACATCCTTGCAAGCGCATTACAGCACATTTCTCTTGAATTAAATGGCCTGCGATTAAGCACCAGGATCCAAATTGTCGCCGCTTCCCAAGTGCGGATACGAGTCTTATTTATGCCCAAGGCATTGAGGCAAAATCCAACTACTCAGCACACAAAAGACAGCAGCATTTTCACATGTTGCCTAATTACAGGAGACAACTTCAGAGCTGGGACTGCAGAGACACATCCCCAGCTGCACAGCTACCTCTCTGAGAAATCAGGCCAGGCTGTGGGCAGTTTGGTTCCCGGGGAAGCAGGGAGGGAGACGCAGGAGGAGTGGGAATGCACCGAGCAGTCTGGAATTATCTGCAATGTAAAAGCGAACCAGCAGCAAAGTCACAGGAGAGGGGGAGGGAGATCAGAGAGAAAGGGGAATCTGCTGTCAGAATGAGGCCTGAGGACTGGATCAAGGGGTAAATGAACAAACCAGAAAGGGAGAGAATCCTATCCAGGGGAATAAGCTGTGAACACCACAGGGTTAATAGGGATCCTTCCCCTCCCTTATAAAGGAACTTGGATATAACTTCTAGCTGAGTCAGCTACAGCACATGGGAAGCAAACAGAAAAGCACTGCCTAGGAAAGAAAAGGGAATAAAGACATCTTCCAAGTAGCACTTCAGAAGAGGAGGGCCCTGTCATTCCCACATCCCAAGAGAGCAGCACAGGGAACTCACCTCTTCCACGGTCCATCTGGCCACGTGCCTGGCCGTAAGGCCCGAGACCTCTGGCAGGAGCTTGCAGTGCTGCTCCCAGCAGAGATGGAGGCGGTGGGTCGGGTTGGAGGCCAGGGCAGGCATGAAGATGGACTGGTGGAGGGCGTGCTGGAGATCCAAATCAGGGTCTGCAAAACAAAATGAGACAAGTCAGAGCAAGGCTTCAAGTAGGAGCACCTATAGCAATGCAGAAAGAAGGGTCACACTCTGGAGGGACAAGCAAGGCAGGGTGAGCAGGCGGCCAGGCACGGCTACTGCATGGCACACTGAGCTCTCAGAGTGTTCTTCCCACCCTTCCGAGAATGAGAAAGGGAAAAAGAAGATAAGATTGCCAGGCTGGAGGCTTTATTGTTAGCTTCTTCCCTGGAAAATGATGTCATGCTGCCAACAGAGATGTTTGCAGCGTGTTATTGACAAGGTGGAGGAGTTCTGGTAACAGCATCTTCGGCTGGAAGCTAATGGCACGGTTCCAGCTCACAGCTGTAGCCAGCCCGTGAGGAGCGAGATGGGTGCCAGCCCATGGCCTCGACTCGCCCAGGAGACTCCCAGCCCAGGAGTGCTGCACAGTTACCTCCAGACATCAACTCCCTCCTCATGTCTCAAGTGACGGAAGCTTTGAAAACCAGGGCAAAAAAAAAGGAAGAAATCACCCCTCCCTAATGAGATCACTGAGTAGTGCAGAGTCATGGTCCTACAGGGACTTGCCTGGTTACGCAACAGGAAGCAAAACAGAGGATGGAAATAAGATGAGAAGCATTGCTCTGGCTCACAGTGATTAAGGTGAGCAGCCCCTCGCCCCCTACCCTGCAGGGCTGTGTGCAGGCTGCTCAGCGCCATCCCCTGGCAACCAGACACCATTCCCATTTTGTTCCTGTCTTGTGCGGCTGCTGCTCACGGCATTCGCTCAGCGCTGGCACAACCGGCTGTCAGTGGGATGGTGTTTAAGGATCTGTGGGGTGTGCCAGCCGCTACATGTAAAGCACGAAAGAAAACAGCATTCTAAAGAAAAAGCAGATCTCCATAGCCTGCCTGCTCCTCACCAGCCCAGGGGAAAGCAGCGCTGGAAAGTAGAGCTTGATCTAACCAAAGGGCACTCCCCTGTTATCAGTTGTGTCACCTTACCTCACCTCCACCTCTTAAAGGATGCTGGACAGCATCAAATACAGGTCTCTACTTCTGATAATGAGCCCAAAGAGGGAGGATTTGAAAAAATAAAGCCTGAGGAAGAACTGCCTGGTTCAGGAGCTGATACTCCTGTTGACAACAGGGCACAGAACATTGCTCCTGAAAGGCCTGTCACGCACTCCACCCCTGACTCTCTGCTGGTGGGAACAGCCACCCTTGCCCCAACCTCTTTCCTGGTGGCAGGAGGGATTCTTCTTCATGCTGGAGATTTGAAAGAGTGCCACATCCCTCCTGGGTGGGCACTGCTTCCATCAGAGGGCCACTAAGAAGATCTGAGGGCTGGAGCACCTGCTGTACGAGGACAGGCTGAGTAAGTTGGAGTTGGTCAGATGGGAGAAGAGAAGGCTCCTGGGAGACTTTCGAGCAGCTTCCAGTCCTGAAAGGGGCTCCAGGAAAGCTGGGGAGGGGCTCTTGATCTGGGAGTGCAAGGATAGGATGGGGGGGAGCGGTTTGGAGCTGAAAGAGGGAAAACTGAGATGAGATCTTAGGGAGAAATGTTTTGCTGTAAGGGTGGGGAGGCCCTGGCCCAGGTTGCCCAGAGCAGGGGTGGCTGCCCCATCCCTGGAGGGGTTCAAGGCCAGGTTGGATGGGGCTTGGAGCCCCTGATCCAGTGGGAGGTGTCCCTGCCCATGACATGGGGCTTTGAGGTCCCTTCCAACCCAAACCATTCTGTGATTTTATGACCACAGACCATCTCCTTGTCTTCATTAAGCCCAAATCCTCAGGGGTAGGTGTCCAACCCATGAGCTAAACAAAGCACTCTCCCCTCTGAGAAAGAAGCAGGGTTCTAATAGTTTAAATGTCCATGGGATTAAATCTCTGGGTAATTGTGAAATTACAGGTCAGTGGATTATTGCAGAATTCATCTCCACTGATTCCCATCACTCTATTTCAGGTGAAGGAGAGGGGAGGGCAGGCAGCTTTCCCTGCCAGCTGCAGCTCACAGCTGGCAGAGCTCTCCCTTTCCAACTGCAGAAGGCAGATCTAGGTAAAAATGAGTACTAAACAAAGAAAAAAAAAAGCTCGGCACCTGTCCCAGTTTGTGCCTGCTTAACTATTTTTGATTGGAGACTTATTACCATTTAAATCCTCCGAAAAGCCTGGTCAGCTCACTTCTGTGAAATAGCTTTTTATAGTAAATCTGAAAGTTAAGCATATGGTTTGCTAAAGCAATACCAGAAAGCTGCTCTTAAAACTTAACCTGTCACACACCAGAAAAACAAAACAAGGCATTGTTTTTCCATTTAATTGTTTGTTTTCTTTTTCATTCTTAGGTGGAACTTAAACAAGCCACCAGCCAAAATTAGTCTAGTTATGTTTCTCAAGACACTGTGGGGTCTAAAGAAAGAAGCTGATAGGACTTAACTCCCTTGCCATTCAGAAGAGTATGTAGTGACACAGAGATGGTGCAAGCTCGGCTTTTCAGTTAATAAACATGAGGCATCACTCTGCAAAGGGCCTCTCACAACAAGAAGGACACTGAGGGGCTGGAGTGCATCCAGGCAAGGGGAACAGAGCCAATAAAGGGGTAGGAGAACAAGAATAACGAGAGGCGGCTGAGGAAACTGCAGATGAAGGCTGAGGCGAGACCTCATCACTGTCTACAACTCCTGAAAGGAGGTCGTAGCAAGATGAGTGCTGGTCTTTTCTCCCAAGTAACAGCATAAGAGGAAATTATGTAGAAAAATTATGTAGAAAATCAGGCAGGGAAGGGAAGAGACCAGCGTGGCTGAGTCGAGACCTGCTGGTTAAACTAAAGAAGAGGGAACTGCACAGGCAGAGCAAGCACAGATGGGTAACCTGAGATGTGTATAGAGATGCTGCCCAGATGCGTAGGGGCAGGGGGGTTGGAACTGTAAGTTCTTTAAGGTCCCTTCTAACCCTAACTGTTCTATGATTCTATGGAATGGCCTCAAGTTGCAACAGGGGAGGTTTAGCTTAGACATCGGGAAAAATTTCCTCACTGAAAGGGTTATCAAGGATTGGCACAGGCTGCCCAGGGAGGTGGTGGAGTCACCATCCCTGGAGGTGTTTTAAAGACAAGTAGATAAGGTGCTCAGGCATGTGAGTAGTGGACTGGTAAAGTTGGATCTCAAAGGTCTTCTCCAATGAAACTATTCTATTATTCTATGAGAGTATTAAACCTTTTCACTTCTGAGCGGTTTCACCCTTCCTCCTCATTTTAAAGGAAGAAAGACCACCCTTACCATCACCTCCTGCTTTCTCTTGGCTGTGGAATCAAAGACAAAAAAGGCGTAAAGTTTCAAATGCTCCTTGTGATGGTGGAATATTGCACATATATGCTCACACACACAGAAAATGAAATAAAATAAACCAACCTTTTCCATTGCTTTGCTGTTTCGCCAGCTGGAAGTTTATATAGGCATGCGAGCACCCGAGCCTGAAAGCATCAATTATAAAATATTTCAAACGATATACAAGTTGGTATCATTTTTTCTCTAAACAGAGATTAATGGGATTTACAGGAATCAAAAACTTTTCCCTCTTAAAATAAGCAACAGCAATGCTCTGTCCCTGACCTCTCTCTCTGAGTTAAGGACTGTGCCATCAAATTCATGGCTAGGACTCAGACTGGAGCTTACTGCAGGGAAAAGAGGGCCCGAAGTAGTGGGAGGAAGGGAGATTTACCAGGTCACTCTAAAATGCTACTTCTGATCAAAGTGGGCCATGCTAAGTTATGACTTACACCTGTCTTTCAGATATAGCAGCAGCATCAAGAAAAGCAACTGTTAATGCATGAAAATACATCACAAAAGTCTTATTTACTCTTTCGATTTGGCTTTGATGTCTGCAGAAGAATTCTCTTCCACCCAGTGCATCTTTTGAATGTGATCAGACTGTTCCGACAGACTGTGAACACTGCTTTGACATGACTTTTCACTGTCTGGTGCAGATTTTCTGCAAAGAAAGATAAATTATAGTAGTTATGCCAACATCCTCGTTTCCCTGCTCCTGCAGGAGAGCAAAGCTGGCTGCTCCTTGCAACTGAGAGCAACAACTACCATCTAGTGGTAAAAATGTTCCTCTCCCCCACCAGCAACACTAGCACAGAACAAAATGTTTTTCACTCTTCAGGGCAAATTGAGGGATTATGTGAAATAAACCAGTCCCTGCAGACTGAGGCTCTGATCCCGGCAGCTACACAAAACCCAGTGAAGCATGGATTACAGTGAAATCAAGAAATTTAGCATTTCTGAATCTTCAAACCTCCAGATAACATTTAAGACTCTCCACAGAATAGAATGGTTCGGGTTGGAAGGGACCTCAAAGCCCATCCAGTTCCACCCCTGCCATGGGCAGGGACACCTCCCACTGGATCAGGGGCTCCAAGCCCCATCCAACCTGGCCTTGAACCCCTCCAGGGATGGGGCAGCCACCCCTGCTCTGGGCAGCCTGGGCCAGGGCCTCTCCACCCTCATCGTGAAGAATTTCTTCTTAATATCTAGTCTAAATCTTCCTCCCTTCAATTTAAAGCCATTTCCCCTCGTCCTATCACTACAACTCTTGTAAGAAGTCCCTCCCCAGCTTTCTTGTATCCCCCCTTCAGGTACTGGAAGGCTACTATAAAGTCTCCTTGGAGACCCTATGACTCCAAACTCCATGACTGAGTTTGACGCATAAACTGAACTACGCAGTTGCACGTGGAAGGACAAGCACTAGGACATCAGCTTTGCATACTGAATTCAGACTTCCTGCTATCAGGAAATGAAATACACAGAAGAATGGAAATATATCACCAGAATCCCAAAGCTCCTGCGAGCATTTTATGGCAATCACTGAAATACAACCAATTCTGGCATTAAAATTAGAGGCCTGAACATTTCTGGGATGGAAGGAGGCAAACTTTAGCCAGAACAGCAAAGAAGGGAGAGATGTAGTAATTTTTTCTTTCCAGATGTATCTTGAAAATGGTACAAATCTAAGCAAATAAATGAACTTTGAAATGTATGTGAGCCTTCACACAGAACGAAGACCAAAAGTATTGCTGGAGTTTACCCTGGGAGACTGGACTCACACAGACTAAAGGTGATGATAATAAATAAAGTATCTGAAGGAGCTCAACTTATTTGCCAAGTGATACACAGAGACATTACGCCTACCAGTGCAACGCAGATGACTACGGGGTGGATGCAGTTGCAGTTTAATAGTGCAAAATAACCCTGCTTGACAGTTTCAGGACAGGAAACGAAGGAAAAGAATATATTTTAAACTGAAACAGCAGGAAAAATTTATGGAGACAGAAGGCAATTTCCTTTCTTGGAATGTGACCAGAGCAGCGGGATTAAGGAATCAAGAAACCTATTAAGGGATATGAGGGTATAAAAGTGTACTGCTCTGCGTTAAGAGTGTCTGGGGCATGGGTCAATAGTACGGACTCAATGTTCTGCTACTTTTTTGCCAAGACCTGAGTTTTTCAGCCTTGTAAAATGGTTTTGCTCTCCGGAATCTGCCCAAGGAAAGGGTTCAGCTCACCTGGACTGTGGAGAGTCCTCCTGAGAAGAGTCTCCTGCTCCCAGCAGAAACGGGGCAGGAGTCTCCAGCCTCTCAGCTTTCTGCGTTAGGTTGCTAGGGGAGGGTCTCTCCATGCCCAGGCGGTCTGGTAACAAGTTTTCTCTGTTGAGGTTCACATCAGAGTACGGACAGCCAACTAGCCTGTTAAAGATAAAAGAGAAAAAAAAGGAAGAGAGAGAGAGATGACAATGTATGTTTTTAAGCCCTTCAGCCTTACCAGCCTCAGGCAGGCATATTCATCAACAAACCCAGAGAAAGCAAAGCCAGAAATACTCAGGGAGATCATAGAATCATAGAAGGGTTTGGGTTGGAAGGGACCTCAAAGCCCATCTAGTTCCAATCCCTCTGCCATGGGCAGGGACACCTCCCACTGGATCAGGGGGTCCAAGCCCCATCCAGCCTGGCCCTGAACCCCTCCAGAGATGGGGCAGCCACAACTTCTCCAGGCAACCTGGGCCAGGGCCTCCCCACCCTCACAGCAAAACATTTGTCTGTAAGACCTCATCTCAACATACATTGTCATCATTTACCTCTTCCAGCTGAAAACTGACCCCCCTCATGCTATCCCTGCCCTCCCTGATCAAGAGCCCTCCCCAACTCTCCCATAAGATGTTATTACCCCGCCTTAGTTACTGGCAAGCAGAGGACTCCATTGCAAAACTAGAAACCAAAGTCACAGTTTCCAAGCTGTCATAGTTTCCTCAGAGTACAAGAGGAGCTCTAGACATTAGGAAGAATTTCTAGACATTAGGAAGAATTTCTTCACCATGAGAGTGTGAACACTGGAACAGGCTGCCAGGGGAAGCTGCGGCTGCCCCATGCCTGGAGATGTTCAAGGCCAGGTTGGATGGGGCCTTGGGCAGCCTGACCTAGTGAGATGTCCCTGCCCATGGCAGGGGGGTTGGATCTACATGATCTTTAAGGCCCCTTCCAACCCTAACTATTCTGTGATTCTTCCTCTGTAACTATTCTGTGATTCTTCCTGCTTGTCTGAACAATATTTAATGAAACAACAAAGTCTTGCAGCTTCCACTCTGAAAAATGCAAAGCCCTTTGCCACATTATATACTACTGGATCTTCAGATCTCCCATCTGAGTTTGTTTGATTGCTCTTTAAAATGGCTTAATCAAGAAAAACCTTCCTTTTCCACAACCACATAAGCAATCAAAAGGCAGAGCACAAAACATGAGCTAGTTCTCCTCATTCTTATACTTTAATAACCTGCCCACACTCTCTCCCTCTTTAACTGCCTCCTTGCATGCTGTTCCCGAGTATATTATTTCACAAAAAAACATTCCTTCAGTAAAGCTGGAATGTAGAAATCAGAGTGAATTAATCTCTTTTGGATTGCACTGCAGTTGTAATGATTATACTGCTATAAACAGAATTTATGGTGAAACGGCACACTGAGACACAAGAGGGAGCTGTGATTGCAGTTATAACTATCTCCAGAATAAACACCCTGAGATAATTTCAGTGCAGTGCAGGTGCTTGTTGCTGCATTATTATTACAGATAGCAGTCAGACTCTCGCAGGCAGAACCTTTGCGAGAAGATCTTAGGTACGTACGTATGATGGGTTCCATATCGCGGTCCCTTGATGTGACCGATGCCGTGGCAGCCTGGAGTGGGACACGCTTGTCCCCCTGGTCCCACTTGATCAACAGCTCCTGGTAATAAGAAAAAAGATAAATGGGTTTGTAAAACGCTCCGTGCATCTGAAGAGCAGACTGCACTTAGAAAAATCATCCAGCATAACAACATGATGTCATCTGATTTACCTAGAGGGACTTGCAAAGCGTGTCCAGTTTTCGCACACCAGCCTACCGGATGAACATCAGGGCTGTCTGCATCGACCCAGAAATCGTAATTATGGTCCCAACCATCAAAGTGTATCTAAAAGAAGCACACGTTGTCAGTGAGAGATACAGTTAAGGACATGACTCAGCTTTTATTTTAACTTCCCCTTTATTTCACTTTGCTCAGCTTGGGGCTGATTCAATCAATCTTTCAGTCAAGCACAATCGTCCTTTGTGCTCAGTGTAACTATTTGTTTTCCTGACCCCTGCATCTATATTTTACAGAACAACTGGATTCTGGTGGCACCGTCAAATCAGAGGTTCTGTAAGAAAGCACAGAGCACGGAGCTAATCCAGCACACTCAATACACAGAGACAAAATCCATCCAAACACCATTGTTCATTTAATTGTTTTCTATTCTGAGGATCTCAAAACAGCATAAAAGCCAACAAGTTCAGTGAGTGTCGTAGCAAACAAACTAGAATTTTCTGCTGGATGAAGAGACTGGCAACAGGTAACTCCAATCCAGGTCAGGTTTACAAAGACAAGGGATCACTATGGTTTAAAGGCTACTGGGTTGTCTGTGCAGTAAAGTTGCAAACAAATCACAAAATGGTCTGAGTTGGAAGGAACATTAAAGATCAGTCCGTTCCACCCCACTCTGAGCAACCTTCCACTGGATCAGGTTGCTCGAAGCTCCATCCAACCTGGCCTTGAAGACCTCCAGGGATGGGGCAGCCACCACTGCTCTCAGCCACGTGTGAACTGAGCGTCATGCTACTGTACACCAGCAAATCCTGGGTTTTTCTTGTGATAATGGTGATGAGACTAGGAACCAAATCAGTAATGGGAAGCAAACTCCTCTTCTGCCCATGTAATGATCCCTTGGGAAGGAGACCTGTGACCAAGAAGCCTTTCTCAGTGCAGTTTCCACTTTAGCTGGCTCATAATTAATTTCTCAGAAGCCAAAGCACAACAGATTTTTCTGGCAATATATTTATGCAAAAAGAATTAGTTAATATCATTTATCTAAGGAATTTGTACTGAAGAATGAAGCCTCTTTCCAGACATACCAGGATTTAACTTGCTTTGGGTTCTCCTTTAAGTACGCTAGGAAAAAAAAAATGTGAGGCAGCTTCCCAGCAGCAGAACATTAATGCTGCCTTCACTTGCACAGCTCACACAGAAACCGCAAAGAGATGGAAAATCATACTGTCAAATGTTATTTCAAAACAGTTATATTAAAACAGTAACTAACAACACCAGCAATTCCATCAGATTTCCAGAGGACAAAACAACAGAAATCATTTCCAGCTGGAAAGGCCTGGAGGCTGGATCGTCTGCAAGGTGTTTGCTCGCTGCTCCCCATACCAAATCAGTTCTGCCAAGCACTATAATCCTCAGCAGCAGGGCTCTGCGCTTTCAAGCAAGGTCATACCTTAATGCGATAGTCGTCTTTGTCAACTATTGTTGCCACTCTTATCAAGATGGGATTTCTTCTGTCCACAGCCTCTAACTTCATATTAACTTGGAATCCGTGAGCAGGACGCTGCAAGAGAGGATTGCAAGCAGAATGTTAAAAGGTCTGGGGCGTTGAGAGCGAGTCACCTGCTCCGAATAAAATGCGCTCAAGTTTTCATCTATCATTCAAAAACCTTTGCAGCTTTGCCCCCCGATCTCACATAGCAGATTGTGTTAGAGGTTAAAACCAGAGTTTTCTAGAGGATCAACCTGTCTGTTTGTCATCATACCAAAACGATTTGAGAGGACGTCTGAGCTTTCTCAGTGCAGAGGAGCATTTCACAGCCAGGTCAAGAGGCTGACAGAAGAAAGGCCAGATGCTACCACAAGCTCCCCTGACAGACCACACCGTCTGACAGCACAAGTTCCAAACAGAGCAGAGATATGATCTCACACATGACAAGGTTGGGGCCAGTTCACCACTGTTCTATACCTGAAACACACCACCATGTGATGTCTCTACACACGACACCCTTCTAGGCACCAGATGCATCATCTGGATGTCACAGAGTTACCTTCATTAAGCAGGTTACCGCTTCCTTAACTGCGTCTTGTTAATGAGGACTGCTGAGAATTGCGGTACTAGGACTCAAGAGCAGCTCCAGCTACCAGTCTCCCATCTGCTGACTTTCCCTTCCTCTCAAACTCTAGCAGTCAAACTACTTTGTAAAAACTTCACTATGTCCTTTCCTTTGAGCTGGTATGTGCCCTCTCTAGCATCCGCAGATGCAGGCTTCCAAGTAACAGATAGCATTTCCCAATTTTTCCATTTATCTTTCAAGCCCTGACTGCAAATTCCTCCTGCGATCTCCTCAGCTGGGGGTTACGGAGTGATGGATGCTCATTCCAAACACGTCCTTCTTCACTTCTGCACACAGAGGTCAGGATTTTAGCAAGAGATGGTAAATTGTGTCTTTGAACAAGATCACGTTAATGAAAAGATGATAATCACTCTTCCCTCATGATCTCCCTTGCTCTTTTCCCTGTCAGTATCTGGGGCAGGGAGAATCCACTTCTGAGCTAAAGGGATTACAGATTCCACACCTAAAGTTTCTCTTTGGTCTTTTCATTTGGATGCACATATTTATCCACAAGCTTTCAGCAACACAACACACTGGAAGCCAGACAATCTAAACTGCTTTTAGTTTTAAGACCATCTTATTGAACCAACCAACCTTGTCCGTCTTCCTCGAGGAAGAAGCCTAAGCGCTCGAGAACAAAATTCTGCCCTGAAGATGAGCAGGGTCATTTGTTTAAGTCACGCTGCGGGGTTGCTGCCTTCTTGGCAACATAAAAACATGAATGTTTTTAAATCGACAGCCCAAGTCAACGCACTGAAATAGTGATGCTGACAACCAAGCTGCCTCCTCCTGGGTCTTCGGGTGGAGGAGGCTGAAATCCAGACACAAGACCTGCTACTTGTGCTGATGGTCCGTGTCTCCAGACTACATGTAAAAGAGCCCTTGAAAACCATTAAAAACTAATTCAGTGAGAAATGTCTGTTCTGGCTCTCAATATGTATTTTTATGTACTGATTTCCTGTAATTGCTGGCTGTAATAATAATAATAATAATAAAAAAAAATCAATAACTGTGCTGTGTATTTGCACTTCAGACCAGCCAAGCCAGAAAAATAATGAGGTTTGATCTTGAAAGACTTCTATTAGCTGTTGATATATCAAGTGCCTTTTTTTATTTTTCTCCTGTTCCATTTTTGAAACATAGTCTTGGATGCTGACTCATATTCTGGAGTTCCATGAGAGCCAGGAACTGGCCCTTCTGCTGTTCTCTTGAAGCCAGACACCTGAAGAAGCAAAGCAGCGACTGCAGAGATGTAGGGTAAACAGGAAAAGTCAGACATGGCAGCTGAACTATGGCCAATGATGGCTGGACTGGCTGATCTTAGAGGTCTTCTCCAACCTTAATGATTCTACGATTCTATTCACTCCCCCTCAGAAGGCACTTCACTGCTGGAAGAATCCAAAAAAAGGGAGTAACGGTATTGAAAAGGCTCCATGTCTGGAGCAAAGCTCTGTTATCTTTGGGTGATGATTCTCAGTATACTCTGCAAACCTGAGGAACAAATACCATGATTATAGATCATGGCTGACTTTAGACTGGAGTCTGAAGTAGGTCGCACTTCACTGTTTCTTTTTGTTTTATTATTTTTCCAAAATATCTCTCTTGACAAAATGACTGCTATTGTTCCTCTACTGCGCAGAAGACCAATTACCACATTCTCTCGTTCTTGTATTCTGAAGGTTCTTGTTTTCCAGCACTGTTGAGATTTTATGAGCATTGAGCCTACCCTGGGGGCAACAAACACCCCTAATGACAGCTTCACTCGTTATCCTGCACACTGGCCCCAAGGTGCTTCACATGCTGCGCTGTATGATCGAAGATGCTGTCTGTCCAACTCTGGAAAACCTTAATCCTAGGGATGTTTTGGAGTTCAGTTGTGCAGCAGATAACTCCAGCTGTGGCATTAAAGTTCTGTAAAGAGGCAAACTCAGCCTCTTCCTATTCCCTGACACCCACCTTGCAACCTACAACAACTTCAAACTGACACCTGCTGAAATCTAGCAGTTATCAAACTTGTCTGGCTGGATTTTCACCTCCCTTATCTGAGGCCTCCCTGATGGCTCTTCCTCCTCAGACCCAAAGAGCTAATCAACAAAATGTATGGGAGGGCAGCAGGTATTAACCTGCAACACTAACTTCATTGAAAGGAATCAAGATGAGCATCATGAAGGCACAGAAAAGTTTTTAAACACGCAGCAAAGTTTAGCAAGGTGAGGCAGGGGTGTGGAAGAAGCTGTTACGGAAAACAAATCAACTTTAAGGGTGGGGGAAGGTAGTAGGTATTTTGAAGGCTTTTGTTTTGTTTCTGCTTACAGTGAGCTTCCAGCTAAATGTACTGAACTCCAATGTAAGGAACAAAATCTCATGCAACCCAAGGTTGAGAGAAACATCTTCAGATTTGGTCTACAGAATGATCTTACTCCATCGAGGGCTTTGGCAGAGATTGTGACCCATCCATTATTATGTTTATTTTTGTGGAGGGCACAGCCGGGTCTTCCCTAGAAGAACCACGATCTACACTAGAAAATATAAGCCCCTAGTAGGAGCCTCTCAGTCTGCCTTAATTCCAGCCTCACTACCCAGGGGAAGAAGGGTTTGCAAGATGAAAAGAATTTACACGAGTTCCCTTAAAGCTGCTAGTGGAGCAACTGAAGGTATTTAGAGTCAAAAATTCTTCCAACACAGCTTTTCACAGCAGTTGTTTGTTTGTTTGTTTGTTTTAATTTCATAGTCTGCTGCGTGTTTTGTTTTAGCAGCAGTGAGAGATGATCTTAAACTCAGGCACAAAGGCAAAAGCCCAGTTGCACCCTCTTGGCACAGAGATGGTGAACTACCAACAAATAAAGCAAGAAAGGGCAGATAAGAGCAGTTTCCCCCACCCTCCTGGCCTAGGGCAATCAAAGAGATCCACCAACCATTTTGAATGCTCTTGCTGGGGCTGCCTGGGAATTAGTTTCTTCCAAGTATTTCTCCCATGAGAAGGGCTGAGAATTCTCATATCCTGAAAAATCAGAGAATTAACTTTTAAGTACAAAAATCTCACATTTATTTTTACAAACAATAGAAAAGCCCCTGCATAACACAAAGTTATGATGTTAATTTAGCACTTACAATGGATGGCGCCGGACAGTGCTCTGTCTATTCACACACAGCACTTCCAGCGCACACTGCAGCACTGCAAGTTGCCCCAGCTTCTACACAAGGACAGAACCTGACCTGAAAAGCCTGAAGAGTTCATTTCTGTATAGCTTAATCAATGCTTATTCTGTAAAGAAAGCTGCCAATTAAGAGCTAGTCAGAGAATTCTGTGATGTGCAATGGCATCACTGAATTAATGCCCTATTTTATTAGCTATTCCATGTGTGAGTGCCTGCAAGATGTAGAAACTTCTTGTTCCCTGTTACCTACTCACCCATAGCTGAGTAAAACTTGCAGTCTGGAGATAAAAGGCTCCATTGCCTGGCAGCTACATTTAAGAAACTGCTCTACCTTTCTTTTTCCCCTTCCTATTTCAGTGTTTTTCAGGCTCAGTATTGTCTCCTTTTGGCAGGAGGGCGCAATGACTAAACACACAGGACAGCCTGGCGATTGCTGCACATATATCTCTCAGCAGAGAAATCAGAATTGACTGCTAGGGGCAGAGGCAATCGTGATTTGAGCACAAGAACTTCACGCCACAGCCTTGTTTGTATGTTCCAGGAGCAGGGACAGATGTGGTGGTGTGGAAGAGTAAGTGGTTACAATCCCTTCTGCATCTGCAGCAAAGGCACAAAGGTTAATTCCTCCAATGCAGAAGGATTTGCAGTGCCACCCAGTCTGCTAAACTTGATACGCAGTAATTACAGAACCTCTTGCTTCAGGGCTGCCAATCTAGTAAACAGCAGGCATCTTTTTTTTTTTTTTTATATTTGTTATTTTTAAGGTGAATGAGCACTTCCAAGGCCCAAAACAACATTGATTTTCCTGTGCGTTTTGTCCTTTTTCATTTGCCAACATTCTCTTCATTTACTGAATTCCAGTGCAGTAGAAAGAGATGTGGCTTCAGTTACTCATTCGTTTCCAGAAATTCTATCTTATCATCAGCCTCTTCAGCCCTCTTTGCTGAGGGACATGGTTTAGTATTTGATAGGAATGGTTGGACTCAATGATCTGGTGGGCCTTTTCCAACCTGGTGATTCTATGATTCTATGAAATCATGATACCGATTCCTTTTTCTTCCACCTCGTATTAAAATAAATGCTGCAAATACTTCAAAGTTCTTTCCCTTCTGAAATCAAATTCAATCACAAACTATCAAACCCCATTCCATCTCTTGAAAGAGCTACGAAACGAAATGCAATGCAGTGGCAATAAGTATGAACAATAATACGGTCAGTCAGTAGAGAAAAGAGTAGAGTGGAACCTGTAACTTGCAAACACGTTATTATGTGGAAGATAAAGCTTGCAGGATTTTACTGAGGCAGGAAATAAGTCTCATTTCCAACATACCAGGTGGTGTTGTCAGTGGGGTTCCAGTTTCTTGGCAGTAGCCAACAGGACGAATATATGGGCTGCTCACATCACACCTGAATCAAAGAGGGAAAGTTGGCACCAGTCAATTTTGGAGCGAAAAGAAAAGCAGGATTTCAAATGCTGTCTGATCTGTCTTTGCTGGGTTAGCAGATGCTTTCAGTGGGTATAATCACGGTGTAGAAGACAAGCACTACCTCGTTAGTATTGATAATGCCAAGCTTTCAAGGCGTTCAAACAGCCCTAAAAGATGTGGAAATACAAAGAAGAACGTCTGGTGCTTTAAAAAAACAACAACAAAAATTCCCCCCATAAGGATCACACCAACCTCAGTGCAGCCTGGACACAGATCAACCAAGAAACAGAAACCAAACCCTCATCCCTAACTCCAACACTGCTGTTGTGGAAGAAAGGAAAATTACTTTTAAGGTCCTTGCCAAGAACTGCATGTTATTCACTAATTCTAGCTGAAACCTCGTGGTAGTTTGCCTGGCTCCCAATTTTATTGCACATTTAGATCACCTGAGTCCCTGACGGAGGGAACAGGCCAAATGGAGACAGTCCCTTTTGTCACATCCACTCCGAGGAAGGGACCAAAGCAGCCTTTCACATCTAGGAAAAAAACTGTGTTTTCAGCCAAGCTGTACTTTGAAGCTCTGTTTGTTCGCATTTCCCATTAAAATTTTCAAATTCCAAACTAAAAACAGCATAGAAACAAAGCTTCACAGGCTGAAACAGTAAAGGAGCAAGATCTGAAGTCCTGCAAATGGAAATATGGGTGTTACAAAGCTCTGCAGGATGTACTGATGGCAAAGAAAGAAAAGACCAACTTGTCACCAACAGCTGCCTGCTCTGAAATAAACAAACAAAAGGAGATGGGGAGAGAACACAGATCAAATCAGTGCTGTTTGATAAGCATGTGCCTTGTGTTGCTTTCATAGACAAATTCAAAGGGACTCCCTTCAAGTAGGCTGGAAAACACAGCCCAGAAAGGGAAAACGTTTCCGTGACTGTATTCCACTTGGCCCCAGTATGCGGGCAGGGGATTGAGATTTTCACATGCAGAACTGCAGTGCAGGTCAGCATGGAGAAGCCTAAATGCTGGCAATCCTTTTTATTTTCAAAGGGCCTGAGCCAAACTCTGTGGTAGAAAAAGGAGATGATTTTTACTGACTTCTGTACTGCCTGCTTCCAAATTTTAAGTTCGCAGAGAGACGTGCCAACACCCACTACCAGTTCTGGAGGAGAGGATGTTGCTAATCCCAGGTGGTGTCAACTTGCAGAGCTCATTCTTCCTTTGGCTCTGCCTGAGGAATGAATAACATGAACATTCCCTGACCTGACCCAGCTGCACTATCTTGAACAATTCTTCCCTCGGATGCCTCACAGGCAGCTCAAGCTGGATTTGCACTGAACCTGATGAGCACTCAAGCAGCAAGGGAATCATAGAATCATAGAATAGTTTGGGTTGGAAGGGACCATAAAGATCTTCTAGTTCCGACCCCCCTGCCATGGGCAGGGACATCTCACTCGATCAGGTTACCCAAGGCCCCACCCAACCTCTCCTTGAACACCTCCAGGGATGGGGCAGCCACAACTTCCCTTGGCAACACGTTCCAGTGTCTCACCACTCTCATGGTGAATAAATTCTTCCTAATGTCTAGTCTAAATCTGCTCTTCTGCAGTTTATACCCATTCCCCCTTGACCTATCACCACAAGCCTTTGTGAACAGTCCCTCCCCAGCTTTCTTGTAGGCCCCTTTCATGTACTAGAAGGTCACTATAAGATCTTAGAGCCTTCTCTTCTCCATGCTGAACAAGCCCAACTCTCTCAGCCTGTTCTTATAGGGAAGGTGCTCCAGCCCTTGGATCATCTTTGTAGCCACCTCTGGACCTGTTCCAACAGCTCCATATCCTTCTTACACTGAGCATTCCAGAACTGGACACAACATTCCAGATGAGGTCTCATAAGAGAGGAACAGAAGGGCAGAATCATAGAGGGGCAGAATCACTTCCCTCAATCTGCTGGCCACACTTCTTTTGATGCAGCTCAGGATACGGTTGGCATTCTGGGCTGTGAGCGTGCATTGCCAGCTCATGTCAAGCTTCTCATCAACCAGCACCCCAAGTCCTCTGCAGGGCTGCTCCCAATCACATCATCCCTCATCGTGTACAGAAAATGGGGATTGCCCCAACCCAGGTGTAGGACCTTGCACTTGGCCTTGTTGAACCCCATGAGGTTCTCACAGCCCCCCTTCTCCAGCCTGTCCAGGTCCCTCTGGATGACGTCCCATCCTCCTGCTGTGGCAACTGCACCACTTGGCTTGGTGTCATCTGCAAACTTGCTGAGGGTGCACTCGATCTCACTGTCAATATCACTGATGAAGATATTAAACAGCACTGGTCCCAGTACAAACCCCTGAGGGACACCACTAGTCATGGATCTCCACTGGGACTTTGAGCCATTACGACCATCCAACAAGTTTCGTGTCCACTCTACCATCAACCCATCAAATCCATATCTCTCCAATTTAGAGAGGAGGATGTTGTGGGGGATCGTGTCAAAGGCTTTACAGGAATCTAGACAGATCACATCCGTCGGTTTGCCCACGTCCACTGCTGTGGTCATCCCATCACAGAAAGCCACTAAGTTGGCCATACAGGATTGCCCCTGGTGATGCCGTGCTGGCTGCCATTAATCACCTCCATGTCCTCCATGTGCTTTAGCAGAGCTTCTAGGAGGATCTGTTCCATGATCTTCCCAGGCACAGAGGCGAGGCTGACAGTTCAGGGTCATTTTTTGTACCCTTTTTAAAAATAGGCACAATATTAACCTTCTTCCAGTCACCAGGGACTTCTCCTGATTTGCCTTTTCAAATATCACGGAGAGTGGCTTGGCAACCACATCTGCCAATTCCCTCAGGACTCTGGGAGGCATCTCATCAGGTCCCATAGACTTATATATGTTCAGGTTCCCATCTTGCCATGCCTGGTCACCAACTCGCCGTCCCATGACCCAGGAGGGTTGAGGAAGGTAATGGGCCCTTTATAAAAACCCCAAGTAATTATTTTGATGCTTGAAAACTGATTTAAGATCCCAACTTTAGTGACTACATTTTAAATATAAGATATTACCCTTAGTGGAAAGGCAAAATAAACCACAGCCTACTTGCAGATATACATTAGATGTAAAGTCTTTACCAGTAGTCGTAACTCTCATCCCAGTTATCAAAATGAATTAGCAGGCGGTTATCCACCACGTCCGTGATGGTTGCCACACACAACAGAGATGGATTCTTCTTGTCCACTGCCTCTAGCTTCATTCCCAGACGAAAACCAGAAGGTGTGACAGGCTGAGGGACAGAACATCAGGGAAGGAAAATCAGCCATGCTGTAGGTCAGGCTATTTAAATCACCCATATAAGCTCTTTTGTTGCTGGTTGTAACCCTGAAGCCCGCAGATAACAACACACTATAGTTAGTAGCAAAAGACGTGTTAGCCTCGAGAAGAGGAGGCTGAGGGGAGACCTCATTGCTCTCTACAACTACCTGAAAGGAGGTTGTGGAGAGGAGGGAGCTGGGCTCTTCTCCCAAGTGACAGGGGACAGGACGAGAGGGAACGGCCTCAAGCTCCTCCAGGGGAGGTTCAGGCTGGACATTAGGAAAAAAATTTTCACAGAAAGGGTTATTGGGCACTGGCAGAGGCTGCCCAGGGAGGAAATTGAGTCACCTTCCCTGGAGGGGTTTAAGGGACGGGTGGATGAGGCGCTGAGGGAAATGGTTTAGTGATTGATGAGAATGGTTGGACTCGATGATCCTGGGGGTCCTTTCCAACCTGGTGATTCTATGATTCTAGTAATGATTGTTATTATTTCTAAACAGAGCTGATGTAGCTCGAATAGCAGAATCTCCAGGTACCCAACACCACTACAGAGTCAAAGGCTCAGATGCACGTGTCTTGCAGTGATGAGGGTTGGCTGAGGATACGCACGAGCGTTGTAGGACCCATCCTATTTGTGGAAAAGTTAGAGAGTCTTCAAAGAAAACAGGTGACTCAGCTGGAAGCAGAGCATGGTTTGGCCCTGATCCTACTGAAGTCAGCACTTGATCCAGCTGCAGCATCAAATCCACCAAAGCATGGACTTCGTGTTATCCGAATGACACAAAATGGGGGTGGGTGTTATTTGGGAACTGAGGCCAACAACCATGAAGTGAGCAACAGTGGGTGAAGGATGAGAAATGCTCAAGATCCAGAACCTCCTAATGAATTCCAATGGCGCACATCAGCGTGCTGCTGGAAGCCAGAAATTATTTTGGAAATGATTAAATTAGAGGAAAGCGACACAAATATCTCGACTGCAGGGACACAGCAAAACAGACCATTGTAATATATTTAATAAATGGTAGCATAAATCTTTTTCTCCAGTATTATGGAGGAATGGACGTACAAATTCTCTCTCTGGGAAGCCAGTGACTGGGAAAAGGAAGAAAAAATGTGCTAGTTTCCCATCTCGAAAATAAATCACAGCAGGAAATAGCTTGCATCTGATTGTACCATGGTTGTACTTCTGACATAATCATATTAAAAACATGCAAATATTCCAGTCAAAACTCACTTAGTATCAGACCTGTCTGAAACGTCTTGTATTTAATATCACCACTTACAGTGCTGAGGGTCTTAAAAAGACTTTTTGGAGCTGCTTGAGCTTTGCAGTTCTTCAAGTAGGTAGTCCAATTAAATTCTCCCTCCTTGAAACCTAAAAAGAGAGATAAAAAGATTGTTTTACTCAGCCCCATTACATTCAGATTGGTTTTTCAGAAATGAAAATTATCTGGGAAAAATATGAACTTTGCATGATAACTGCCCTTCTGCAGCCTTCAGGGTTGTGCATTTCAGCTAAAACATCTCTCTCTTTTTCACTATAACGTCCAATCATTAATCTCAACCTTCAAACATTTCTAGGAAATTGAATGCAGGAATGAAGCACGTTCTGAGCCCCAGAGAGACTCCTGGCTTTACATACTCATCCAATACAGTTTCTAATTTGACTCGCAACGTCAATCTTTGGGAATATCAAAAGGAAGCTGTTCTGCTCTTTTGTGATTCACTATCTTAGTTACACCTCTCCCCCTTAAGCCTCTCAGCTCGAGTTCCATCAGGATATCATACTAAAAAAGAAACATGAGGAGCCAGAACAACTAGTTCTTAGTAGAATTTATGGGTACTTGTACACCATTCTAGGGCTTTTTCATACCTTTAGGAGGGAGCAGGTTATGACTTGTTTTTTCACACCAGCCGACGGGATGGATGTCTGAGGAATCAGCGTTAACCCAGAAGTCATAGCACTCTGGATAGCCATCAAAGTGCAATCGCATTCTGTACCCTCGTACCTGTAATGAGTGGAGCTCTGGTTATCATAAAGGGTTACAGAGTCGTGAAAGGAAAACTCTAATCAAACGCTCCTTCCATTTTTGGATTTACAGATAAAAGTAAACAAAAGATCTCATTTATTTCTCAAAAGTCCAGTTTTATTTTCCCTCATTTATGTCTTCCAGTCTCCATGCTACTCTTTCCTCACTTCAAACAGCTGAAAACAAAATCGCTCAGTGGAGCCTCACTGCCTTGTTATTCTGTACTCATGCACATATTGCTGTGCAGCGATATCTGGAGGAAAAATGGAGCCCAAGAGCATTTATGTCTATACCAGATCGATAGAGGTTTCACAGAACTGAAAAAACATAAACGCATTTTGACTTGCTTATGTACACTAAGACTTAAGGCCTAACGGCACCGTTCTTGAACATTTATCCACTGCATGCAATTAACAGGTTTATATTGTAAATTAAAGTTGCAAATATCTGGCAGCAGGGTTTCAGGATAGATCCTTAATCATGTATCACTGCTCCTTCAGTGCCACCTCGAACTCCTCCAGCCCATGAATTACAGTACTATTATTCTTACGTTTCTGCTTTTATTGAAAGAAATCCTAAAAGTTCATAGGACTTTTGAAATCAAAGATAGGAAAAGCAACTACCTCAGCCACCGTGAGAACGCAACATCGAGAGGGGTGTCCAGGATCCAGCCCTTCCAATTTCATCCCAACTTTAAATCCATTTCGGCCTTGTGGGAATGACTGATACTGCGAGGGAGGGGAGGAAGAAAACATGTGGTTTTAATTCCTAAAGACAAAATCTATTGCACAGCAGTCATCAGATATATATAAGGCTTCACATTTTTAGCTCAGAGAAGAAAATTCTATCACTAAGTGATTGCTGCTTATTAGACAGGCCCAGGCACAAAGATCAATAACAGCATCATCACCATACATCGTTTTCACTTGTTACTCTAATTAATCCTTCAAAAACACTGAACCATGAGCCTACTGCAATTAGTTATGAGCAAATCTTTCATTAGATGCAAAACCAGGTTCTATTCAAACACAAAAGAATCCTCTTCACAGCCCAGTCCCGGAGGGTTGGCAGAGCCAGAGCCAGGGAGGCTAAAATCACTTTGCCTGTGTAAGCGTGAGGTCAGCAGGCTGGACTTCCCCAAGAGGCAACTTCTCAAGTGGTAAAAGGGGCACGGAATGTTAGATCTGGAGCCCATTTATACAGTCATTCCAAAAAAACATTTGTGTTTCTCATTTATTTGCAGTCTTAATCCAAATTAAATGTTTCATAGAATCATAGAACAATAGGATGGTTTGAGTTGGAAAGGACATCAAGGATTATCTAATTCCAATTCCCCCCCCAACTGGATCAGGCTGCTCAAAGCTCCATCCAACCTGGCCTTGAACACCTCTGGGGGGGCGCAGCCACAACTTCTCTGGGCAATCTGGGCCAGGGCCTCCCCACCCTCATCATTGAAGAATTTCCTCATTAACTCTAGTTTAAATCTTCCCTTCTCCAATTTAAAGCCATTCCCCCTCGTCCTATTGCTACATGCCCTTGTAAAAAGTCCCTCCCCAGCTTTCTTGTACGCCCCTTTCAGGTACTGGAAGGTCGCTCTAAGGTCTCCTTGGAGCCTTCTCTTTTCCAGGCTGAACAACCCCAACTCTCTCAGCCTGTTCTCGTATAGGAGGTGCTCCAGCCTTCAGATCATCTTTGTAGCCCTTTGAAGCGTAGTAAAGGCTTAAAAGAAATGTGAACTGGAATTGTGAATGGCTCGTTGCACCCACAGCAGTTCCCTGACTTCCCTTCTCATTCACTCTGTCAGATGTCAACAGCTTTTGGATTTTCAGAGCTCCCCGAAAGTTGAACTTGTAAGTGGGCTGGTAGACTGGAGCCCTTTGCAAAGGCTGAATTCACCCTCTTCCACCTCCAACGCATTGGACTAAGAATGAACACAACTCCTACCCTCCATCCTAACAGTCGCTGCTCACTGAGATAATCGACAGCTTTTCCAGAGCTGACTGACCTGCAGTTGTCCGCAGGGGAAGGGTGGAAGCGGTGCTGTACAACCACAGATGAAGACATTAAGCTGTCTCTCTCCTGTGCTGGTCAGAGACTGCCTCACAGCCCATTTATCCAAAGCTACCCAATGAAACAGTCGTTGTTTATTTGTGAGTGGGATTCAACCACCACTTTTTGCACCCTGGTTTGGGGTGGGATTCACAGGGCAGAGGGTTCTACTGCCTGCCTGCAGCAAAATAACTCATAAATGTAACTGCTGGCTGAGGGCAGTCTCCAATCCTACCTCCTCTGAGCTAGCAATTCTGTGATGTTGCCTGAGAAAAACAGAGCAAAAGAGCCGAAAAAGCTGCCAACCTCTCTGAATAGTTTCAGGGGAGCAGCTGGCATCCGTTCCTCTTCTAAGTAGGAAACCCAGTTCCATACCTTCTTTTTTCCAGGAACAACTAAGCAATCAAAAACAAAGAGAAAAATTAGTTTCTCTCCAATGCCTCCCACTCTGCCCTCTCTTTTTCTCCTCCCACGTACACATCAACGCTGTTTTGCTGCTGCACCCCCAAAGGAGGCAGTGTTACCCAACTTTTGAGGAAAGGCATGAATTCCAGCAGTAGGAAACCTGTGCTCATTTCTCATTAAAAGTATTTATTATGCCACAGGTCAAATGAACTGTGCCGCCCGGACTGCTGGCACGCTGCCCATGGAAAGCTGCCACCGTAAAGTCTGGACAAGATATAATAACTTCAAATTGTGGAGAGTAATTCTTTCTCTTGATATTTCAGCAAGGAATAAAGGGTTAGATACAAACTAAAAGACAGCGTAAAGAGGCACACAATTGCAGTGGAAACAAAGCTAAACTAAAACAAATTAAAAATCAAGCGAATTTGTCTTCAGTTCACCAGATTTTAGATATATACATCCACACGTATGTATTTATAGCTTGCTAACAGCACAATGTATCTATTAGAGAGGCAGCTACCAGTGCATGGATGATGAAACAACAGCTTGGGCAGGTGTTGGGGTTCATTCAAGTAGCACCATGGTCATACACGCAGAAAATTATCTTTTCAATGCATATTATAACAGTTTACCTATGCTAACTCCTTTAAAGTACATAATAAATTTAACTCAAAATCTATAATCAACCACCTGTTGTTTAAAACTTATTTTCTATTTAGAATTTGTCATCTGTGGCTAAAAAAGGTCTCCAAAGTCAATGGAAAATGGGTTCTTATTGGCTTTAGTGAGCTTCAGAGCAGGCTGTCTCCTCTACCCTGTGCCCACTGCGCAGGCAAAGCCAGGAAAGCCTCGCTGATCCATTCCAGAGGACTGGCTGTGGTAGGAGGGTTATGTACCTAAAAAGCTATTCTGAATGTGAAATGAGCTCTACTGTCCTTTCCTCTTCTGTTTACTATTATTCACTTTATAATAGCTACTAAAAAAAAATCTATACACATTAAAGAAAAGAGACTATGAGCTTAGCTCACCTTGTTTTATTGGTTTAGTGTTTCTGCGGCTTTTCATATTATTTGATTTATTCTTCTCCTAGACACAGATACGTTAAAAAAAAGTTTAGCAATATTGTTTTTTCCTCCCTCTTTGATCATCTCACAATGCAGGCACAATAAGGATGTAACATGTAACTAAGAGGAGTATTCACTAACGTTATTGTATTTTGAATAACCCTGCAAGAACATTAGTAGGGTAGTTACATATAGAACTGTGATCCTGCAGTATCCCAAAGTGCTTTGCAAATTACTTAATAGACACTCCTCAAGTTCACTGAAATATGGAAATGGTGAGCAGCACAGGCCCCAAATCTCCATCACAATACACAGGATTTCCTCTCTGCAGTGCAGGATTTACTGCTCACATGAACACCCTCACTGTAACACTCCATCCTCCTTTTCCTTTCAGAGATTCTTACGTCCATCTACACAGAAAAAAAGTCATTTATGAAGCCCTGAAGGAAGCAGAAGCTTCACATAAACCACTCCCACAGAGGAACCCCCCAGAAAACGTGCTCTCCTTGTGTCACAGCCCAAGTCAGTTGCCATCTCTTCCTTTCAAACTCGCATTTAACTCACCCAGAGCTGTAATTTCTTGAAGCAAATAAAAAATGGCAAAATCTGACATCACAGCTGCCTGACAAACATGCTCCAGAGTTCAAACAAGGAGGTGGAGTAAGGGGCAAGAGACAGAATGCAAGATCTTCTGAAATCATACGTACTTTACCAGGTCCTATACACCTCATGGAGAAAAGCTGAGCAACAACTTGAGCTAAACCCTTCCTGACATCAGAAACTGCAGCTCACGTTCCTAGTTAACACCCACCCCAACCTCTCTACAATACATGAATTTAAATGAAACGCTGAGGCCTGAGATGCAGAGGCACACGTTGGCAGAGTGCAGGTTTGCACCAAGGGGAGTAAGATGCTTAATGCAAGTCAAGAACAGATAAGGTCAGGACTGAGGTACTTCTACTCATCTGCCGTTAATGCACGTTTCTAGCAGTGGAGCGAGCGTACATGCAAGTACAAAATAAAAGAGCAATCAAGGTTTGACACCAATCTCATATAACAGTACTTGACTGTATTCAGAGAAAGCATTTCTGGAAGCGTGTGTTTTTATTACTGTGAAATACAGTTGGTGTAGGGCCACACCTATGAAGTTATGGTCTGAAATCCTGACTGACTGCACCCACGCTCTTCACCCATATGACTCCTCAGACTTCAGAACAGATACTCTCCTAACGGATGCAAATTAGGATCAGCCCAGACCATTCTCATGAGTATGGAACAACCTCCCTGAGCTCAGTTTGCATAGCACAGTGAAAGCTGAGACACAGAACTGTCCCTCTTCTTTAAAAGAAATACATGAGGAAATCATTTACCTCATACTCATCAGCATTTTCATCCTCATAGTCAGATTCCAGAAGCATTTTTCTCTTCCTTCGGACACGTTTGGCACGTCTGTCAGCCTCATTCACCTGACAGCCACTGCTGGTATTTAGATTTCTACTATTTCCCCTGTTTCTGCGAACATCTGGAATGGCTCTGGTATCACTAAACATCCAAAATCGAAAACAAAACCAAATTAAAAGTGCAACAATACCCCTGCAGTATTCCCAATGTCTCTGTACCTCTTTGGAACAATGAGGAAGCCTGGACTGAGAACCGAAAGAAGTGAATCGTGTTAGAAGAGGAGGCTGAGAGGAGACCTCATTAGTCTCTTATAACTACCTGAAAGAGTAGAGAGGAGGGAGCTGGTCTCTTCTCCCAAGTGACAGGGGACAGGACGAGAGGGAACGGCCACAAGCTCTGCCAGGGGAGATTTAGGCTGGAGATTAGGAAAAAATTTTTCACAGAAAGGGTCACTGGGCACTGGAACAGGTTGCCCGGGGAGGTGGTTGATTCAACTTCCCTGGAGGTGTTTAAGGCACAGGTGGACGAGGTGCTGAGGGACATGGTTTAGTGTTTGATAGGAATGGTTGGACTTGGTGATCCGGTGGGTTTCTTCCAACCTGGTTATTCTATGATTCTATGTTTGCAGGATTTGCTAGATATAGATCCTACAAGAGCATTCTGAAGTACTGGCACAGATGTTATCACCAGAGGAGCTCAAAGGGGTTTTTAAGTTCCTGTATAGTAGTAAAAAGGTGAAATCAAGACGCCATCCTCATCTGTAGGATGGGGAAATGAGGCCTCGAGCACACAACCATCACTTGCACAGGCTGGGAAGAAAAATGAGGACGCAGCCCTGGAGAGGAGTTTCCCTCTGTCAGGCACGGGAGCCCCCAGGGTATCAGGAAGGCGACTGGCAGAGTTGTGCTGGTGGTTCTGCTGCAGCCCTCCCATGGTGACACTCGCGCTCAAGACTTCCCTCCACACACAACAACGTTTTTCACTAACACAATGTTCTCTCTGAACATCTCTAAACACAAAAAAGGACCGATGTGGGGGTTCTTTACCTGCACCTGTGCTGCTGGGAGCCCGGCTGACTACCAGACTTTCCATTCGCAGAGCAATCCATCTGCTCACAGGTTTGGGAACTGGAGCAGGGCACGCCTTCTCTGGCCACTGCAGCAGCAAAGGAAAAGACAACTATTAAATTAACATGTTAAAACACCTTTCATGCAATTAGTTCTGCCAAAGTCCTTTACAAACTTTCATTAAGTGAACCTCAGTCTCCCACTGCGAGGGAAGTAATTATATCTGCAGTGGCACACAGAGAGAGTGCACCACCTCATTAAAGGAAAAACCTTTTATCTATCATAGTTTCATTTGGAGAACCCTGCCTCCTGTAAAAGTGATAAAGCAGGATATAACCTCATAGCTATAACCAGGACACAGTTACAAACCTTCTTATATTTCTTTATTCCTAGTAACTCTCTATCTTGAAAGGCAAATGTCAAACAAGTCCACCTTGTTTGGGTAGTTTTAATACAGCTGGTTAAGTTTAAAAACTTCAGCCTTTCTATATACTTTGTGCGTATGAAAATCCTTTACAGGCAGCCTCTAAAAATATCACATTATTGATGGGAGAATAGAAACAATTATTTCTATACCAAGCAGGGGATACGTATCAATCTCTCATCTGAATGAAAGCATGAAAATGTAAGAAATAACTCCAATATATCACTTACTTTCTCCTGCAATTTGAGTTCTCCCTAGTGCAATTTAATTTATGTTTAATATTTTAACAGAACACAATTGCAGCAGCATCGCTCAGCCATCGACACTATCCTGATGTATATTTTACTCTAGCAACCTGATGTGCAAATTGTGTGTGGGGGCTCCTATGTATTCGCCGTTCCTATTTGGCATTAGAGGCACCGCTTGCGTGCTCTGGTTTGATCGATCCATTTTGAATGCACCATTAAACACTTGAAGAGAGAAAAACACAGCCCATCATACAATGCAGAACACTGAGCTCTGAGTCACTTCGCTTTTCATTCAAAGCCATTTTCATGGTCTCCCAACGAGTCCTTGTGCTCATTCTCCTAAGATGACGTGCATTTTTCATTTCTATTCGATTGCTCCCTGTAGCCCAACGCAGATTTCAGATAGTCCTGGCCAGAATCGGGTAGACAGATGGCCTACGCGCAGAGTACACGCACGTCTGCTTGTACCACAGCATAAAGCCGCTCCCAGTGTCCTTGGGACCTGCGATTCCACGTAGGGAAAAGACAAACCAGGGAAAACGTGCAAGATCTGAGAGCACTTGAAGAGCTCTGCTCCATTAGATGTCATACGGATCTATGGAACAGACTGGGACTAAAAGGGTGTGGAAAATTCCTAGTGCTGAGGTGTCCAAGGAAAAGCCACTTCTCTGCCTGATGGATCAACACCTCAGCAGCTCCGAAGAGGAGAAAGACCCACAACCAGCAGGAGCTAAGCAAATGCCTGCAGGCAGTAAAGAATCTGCAGAGCTTACAGTGAAACTGGAGACAAGAAATGCAGCAAGCAAGACAGGTAAAGAGCCTTCTACCCAAACCCAGGAATAGCTTCATCACAATCTGAGGAAAGTCAACTGGCAAACGCTTGCCCAGGCTGCCAGAATGAGGAGAGATCTCTCTTAAAGAAGAAGAAATCCACTGCGCAGGGATGCATGGCTTCAGCGATGGAGCCCTCCCTCAACCAGGCATCCAGCATCACTAACACAGACCTTATACAAAGAGTTATTGTCTTTTCAATTACTGCACCAGGATGCACTGGTGATGCCAAGGACAGCAGGGACACAGAACAGGTTCCAGCTGCTGTACAGTGGTGCCTAAACTGCCTCTCAAGTCTCCTGCCACCACCTTAAAAGAAGATCCATTTCAGTACAAGGCGTCATGCAGACCCACCAGGGCTCCCTTATGTCACAACGACATACTGTCACATTTAATCAAGAGCATCTTTAAAATATGACCTCATGCCCAACGCCTCATGGGACGAGAGCTTTCAGTTGTCACTCCCTGGCACCGGTCTCCATCAGTACTCTCTGGAAGACACTTGGCCACATCTGCGAGGGAGCTCCACTGAAACTGTGAGTAATTTAATCTAAGGAAACTTGTGATTTACTGAAGTAAGCAAGGCTGGCCAGCTTAACCAACCAAGCCGCCTGGAATGGAAGAGCTCAGAGGTTACATACAAGTACTCTGTTTCGAGCTACGAGTTTCTGAATAAGCACAGTAAGTAAAGGTCTGCAAAGAAAGGAGCTATTTCTTATCCATTACATTGATGTGCATGTCCAGTCCATGCTTATATTATTCTGTAAAACTCTTTTTTTGCCTGATTTCAATTACAGTAGCCTTGAAAGCCTCAAAACTCTTACAGCTTGTAGTGTACAAGCCTGGTTAGAGGAGACTCCCAAGATTATTCTTGTAACGCTAACTAACACCACCGGGGGTTCATCTTGAGCCAGGAATGCTTGGTTAGCATCCATTGATGCTCCACACTGTGTAACTGCAACCAGAGATAGGAATCTTGCTGGAAGCTCCCGTTAACCACTGAGAGCTGTCAGCTAAGGCACCACTACACTAAACACAACAGGTCCCACAACTCAGCAGCGCCCATCGCATCCTTAGCACACTTCTGGCCCAGGGCACCTAGCACCACCCCAGGCAATTCCCAAGCATGTTTCAGGAGTCTGCATGGAGCCAAGACACTGCCCAGTGGATGCCAACACTCCATTTTGGAGTGTTTAATAAGGTATAAATGACCAGACCATCCTGGTCTTAAAGCAAACCAGGTAGTTTAGTTTAACACCGACGCAGACTTCACTGTGCATCACCCGTGTGAAGGGGAAACACTAATATAATTGCTGATCCACTACCCTGGAAAGAAAGGCTTCCTGCTTCCCAGAATCACCAGTTAAAGAGATCCTAGCGTGTAAGTTAAAGCTCAGAGTGGGAGGGACATTTGAGCACATCAACAAATCTAGCCCAGAATCGTGTCTATAATCACACTTACCTTGCACAAAGGCAAGCACAAAGCATGCACCTGGTACTGTTATGACTACGCGGTAATTACATTCACTCTAAATCTCCTAAAATATTTGTGATCAGACAGTGACTCACTCCATGCCAGGGAGCACCACGCTACCAACACACGTCTCAGTTGGACCTGCTTCTAGAAGCCTTCTCAAAAACTGTATATTCTCATCCTCGGCATAAATCTCACCTTCCAAAGGAGTCTGAGAGGCAGCTGGAGTGCCGACAGCAGCCGGAGCAGAGCTGGTTGGGCTGGCATTTACTGCTGAGGCTGAAGGAGTTCGTTTGGCTTTTACTTCTTCTTCAGTAAGGATGTGTATCAGTCCAAACTCATTTAAACAGAACTGCAGGTAACAGAAGAAAGCAAGTGAATAAGCAGAAGTATTAGGGCTGGGAAGGGGAACAGGAAGGAATATAGGATTCCCTGAGGAGCAACTAGGTATGGGATAAAAAGCAATGTCTGTATGTGCATTAAAAATAAGTGACAGGAAAAGTAAGAAATACCCAACACAACTCTTCTCAAAATGCACCGACAGCCCCCTCCCAAGCCCCAGTGATGCATTTTGTTGTCAATGAATGTTAATTCTACATGCTTTGGATGTGCTCCCCTGATAAAAGCAAGTCTTCTGACAAACCAATCAGAATAAATATCCACAAAAAAAAGCAGTATAACCCAAACCACTGCTCTGACAGTGCTAATTCATCCAACAAAGCACAATCGCATTTACTGCAGTAAAAAAATACCGCGACTTTCCTAAAATCTCAGCAAAGCAGGAATCGTCCAGCTGCTCACAGAAAGGTCACATTCCAGTGGACAACTTGGCTTTAAAGCTGGGCTTTAAAGACCTCAGAGCACCACGACAGATGGGACTGCATGAACACAGAGAGCATCTGGAGCTGCAAGAGGCCAAGTGGTTCGCAACCCTCCTTCCATGACACTTGACAGTCTGGTGGGACAGTCCTTCCCAGAGGAGCAGAGGAATGCAGGGACAGGCAGAGGCAATGATGTTGAACAACAGCAACCACTGAGATATAACAGATCTTTCTTCAACTGATAAGCTCAGCCTTGCACAGCACCAGTCTTACCAAAAGCCACCGCAGGGCGCTGACCTGAATAGAAAGGGGAGAGACGTGGGTCATAGAATCATAGAGGTTGGAAAAGATCTCTAAGCTCATCCAGTCCAACCATCAGCAAAACTTCCCCATGCCTACTAAACCATGTCCCAAAGTGCCACGTCTACACATTTTTTTAACCCTTCCACAGATGGAGACTCCACCCCTGCCCTGGGCAGCCTCTGCCAGTGCTTCACCACTCTTTCCATAAAGAATTTTTTCCTACTATCCAATCTAAACCTCCCCAACACAACTTGAAGCCATTTCTTCTCATCCCATCCCCTGTTACTTGGGAGAAGAGCCCACCACCCACCTCACCACAGCCTCTTTTCGGGAGCTGCAGAGAGCGATAAGGTCTCCCCTCAGCCTCCTTTTCTCCGGACTAAACAGCCCCAGGTCCCTTGGCTGCTCCCCACGATATTTCTTAGGCTATGAAGGAACATTCCACTCCAGATAAAATTATTAAAGTGTGCCACATAGCATCAGCGTGCGTCTGTAACAAGCGCCGATCTGCAAAGGCAACCGAGCACCAAAGGAATAAAAAATGTAAAAAAATTGCCTTTCTGATGAGCAAACAGCTCTAAAGTTTCTTCACTCCTTGATCTTTACTGTCTCCAATACAAAGCCACCGAACTCCAGAATGAGAGACAAGTCAAAGGTGGGTTGCGTTTGCAAGCTCTGCTCCAAAGCTTTTATTCATAGCACTTTATTAGTCTGAGATCATTTCTTAGCATCCGCTCTTCACTCAAATCCGCTAAACCTGGTTTAAAAGCACTTCTTTCACCTCTGAAGCAGAGCTCAGGTGCATTGAGAAGCATCGTTCTTCCTCTACACCTTCCTCAGCTCAGGATCCTGCCTCCAGCACCCTATCAAAGCTTTATCCCAAATGTTCTTCCTCCTTTTCCCTATTTTTTTCTCTGAAGCCTATATTTCTTAAACCTTCAAAGACACCCACTTCCTTCAAAAAAGCTCACTTCCTCCTCTGTGGCCCTGAAGAGGCAGAGCACCCTTTTTATTTCAGCACAAAGAGGAACAATCCATTTCAAAGAAATGATAATTCTTAGTGCACTAAGTTTCCTGCAGAAGAGAAGAAACCAATGCCTTTCCCCAAATGCCCAAGGAGCAGATCCCAGGGGTTGCGTGCCATGGTTGGTAAGGACGGCTCCGCATCACGAGCAGGAGCAGCCCCAGAAAACCTAAGTGTGTGTTAGACAAATGAGCATCTTTATTAAAACCTTTGATGCTGAGCAGTGGCCGATCCATGGAAGCAGTCTCCAGCTCCATCCCAAGACTCTTCAAGGCAATGTTCCTTATTCCCAAGTTGCAGAAATGCCCAACTGTATTACTAGCAGGACTGCATCTTTCTTTACACAAAGGGATTCAATAGAGTGTTTTTGGTGACATGAATCCACACAAATCCTCCAGAAATAATCTGTCCTTCCAGAGAATTTTTAGGAAGGGAGTTAAAGAAAAAATTATTTCATTGTGCATGCAAGAATTGTAATATAGCGTGAAAAGGGAAGGGGTGGGTGGGTAAAGATTAAACACCAAAAGCAAAAAAAAAAAAAAAAGAGTTTGGCATTTCTGCAGGAGAAAAAAAGGGTTTGGTCTCCTAAGAACAAAGAGACCTGTGCAGGCAGCTCCCACGTTCCACTAAACGTTCCTACCAGACTCACTGACCATGGTACCCAGTGCTCTTACACTTGATCATCCAACACAAACCAATGTGATGTTACTTGGTGTCTTTCAGTCTAATAAATATCATGGTTCTTTGGTAATTCTCTCTACAAGGAATCAACAAAAGTGAAGCTGTTTCTGCAGAGGGACGCTACTGCTGCTCATGAGGAAACCTGGGGCAATGCACAGTTAAGCTGTTTCAAGAAGCAGAAGTAAAATGACTTTGATTAAACAGAGGGGTAAAGTCAGGTCACTGCAACACAATCAACCAAAGGATCTCCTAGAAAGTGAGTGGACCCAATTCCACCTCAGTTTTACAGGAATGCAAATCACTCATCTCCAAGCACTCCATGCTGACAAGTGCCTCCAACTTCTCCCAACATTCGCTAACCAACGTGAGGTCTCACAGTCCACCTGGAAGACTGTTGTGCACACAGGGAGACAAGGAAGGGGAAGGGGGTCCTGACTCTCAATGCTTCATGCAATAACAATCTGATTTTTCAGAGCTCTCAAATCCCTTCAGCTTCAATTTACTGCATTTGAAATTGATCTTCCTCCGTCGCCCCCCCAGATTCAGAACTTGCAGCCTGTACGGCAATTTGATGTACCCATTTTCAATTGTGAGAAGTGCAATCAAACCCCAATAACAGTTGAAGGTAATGTGGGAAATCCGGTGGGTCTCTTCCAACCTGGTGATTCTATGATTCTATGAAATAGTCAACAGACACTCAGCCTCCTCTAACACAGAACACCGTGTCTACGACCATCAGACCTTGGCTCTGATTTACACAAAAGCTGCATTTGTCACTATCATAAATGCACGAGATACAGACAGCTGACAAAAGTTGTAAAAAACACGACTGACAGGAAAACCTAAAGTCTCAAAGTAGGAAAACCTAAAGACTGGGCAAACTTATAAAATTTGTCTTTCAGAGAAAACGTCTTTCTCACGCTGGGCTGAAATTAACAGGATTTCTTGCCTAAGTATGTGGTGTGGACATGATTGAGAATCAAGATAAGGCCCATAACTTCCATCAGCAAAAAACAATTACTTAAAATACTTCCAGCCTTTAGGAATCAATTGAGCAAGAAATTAGAAGTGGAGAGGGAGTATTAACAGGCTTTCAGGAACATTACTAAAGTGCTACCGCTTCCCTGGTAACACCAACCCAGTTGTTTAAAACAAAGTGTTTCCTCTGTACAATTTTTACTTGCAGACTACAGAATACATTGCGAATATTCTGCGTCAACAAATGTGTGGTGGCCACTCATGTGCTGTGTTCCTTGGTTTCTTACTTGTAAGTTGGTACCAGGCAAGGTACCAATGCCGTCTTTCTCGTCTATCGCACTCAGCGTTTCGCGATCTGGTGTCAGGATACTGATGACTCTGTCCCAGATACTCTGTTCCATTTTTCTGCTTAGTCTCTAGGCTCTTTAATTAGTTTTAAGAAAGAAAACTAGGGTGTGAAAACAAAACAAAACAAGAGGCACAGAATAAACAAGCCCGTTGCTTACATTTCACAAAGGCTTTTCAGTGCAACTCTAGTTCCAAAGGATGGGGAAAAAAGTCAAACTTGCATCTTGCCCATGATGTTTAAGTGAATATGAATAGAGAATTTAGAGTGTTAAGCGTATCTGCAGTTTGAAGGCAAAAAGTTAAACCAATAAGTTTGAGCAACTGATGGGCTCTATTAGCAGGTTTGACTAAAAGCCATATGGCTACATGGGCTCCCCACATCCAATTACTCAATTAGTTTTGCAAGGTGCTAACGAAACGCTGCCCATAAATTAGTTGTATGGTCCTGCCCTTTAAACAGAACCTGAGGATTTTCAATATATGGACATCGTGGCTTTTTAAAAAAATAAAACAAAAAACCAAGATTCATAACTCTCAGCTCTACTGATTTTTCCAGGGTGAGCAAAGCCACTGGTGTTCAGTTCCAAGGAGCAGAGCCCAGCTGACAGGCCTGACTATATTCCTGTGGGGATGGAACTGCCCGGGCTGGGGTCTTCGCTCTGAATTCAACAAGGTCACTCCAAGATCTTAATTTAAGTGCGAGCAGGCATCATCCAAGGACCACAAGCCCGATATGCCTTTGGTAGCTTGTTCCTCTGCTTGAGCGCTGGGAAGTGCCGTAAGACACACGACCAGGGCAGGTTTTTTTACTGCTGAGCACTTAAATTAGGGCAGGCAAACCGCACTCCTCATCTGAAGCCTTCCACATGCTGGACCTTCTGCTTACAGGCTGACAGCGTCAGTTTAATTCAGCCAAAGGCACAGCCACAGATCCGATGCAGGATAACTTATGATGTTTGAGCATTCAGGCAACTCTAATTAAAGCATCATCACTTTTAATGATTGTTTTTAATTGGGTGAAAAGCAGGACAGCCGTTTGTGAACTGCAACACCAAATAGGTTTGGGTATCACAACCTAACGCCTCTAGGAGGAACCGCCCCTCCCACCCCTACTCTATCCCCTCAATTTATAAAACTCCAGCTACTTACAATCCTGCATAACTGCCAAGAATAAAGGCACACAGGCCACCCTGAACGAGTCGGGAAGGTGAAACGGGGAGCAAAGCGCAGCAGCAGCCAAGCTGCAGCAGCCAAGCTCAGGTGCCACCAGTTTCAACTGAATTTGGGTGTGGAGCATCCCCGCTGGCACCCGTGGTTACGCGCACAGAACAGACCCGCAGCGGCCGCTGCCACCGCACACACCCATCCAGCGGGCTGAAAAAGTCATATGCACGATGGTACCGCACGGCTGTGGCCCCACAGCTCACCACACAGCGATATCTGATGTAATTAAACACTTGGAGCCAACATTTTGGTACGAGTTTCCGCAAGGACATGACTTTTCAGGTGTTCTTTGTATTGAGGCCTTAAAAATAAAGAAGCTGGGATACAAAGGTGAGTTACAGAGCTCCCTCTGGGATGAGGGGTTTTGAAAATACTTGGACAGAAGTAATTAAGTTGTAGAATTTATTTAAAACCAGGCCAGGGCAACTGTCAAAAATCACAATGTAGAAAATAGTCTTGTGCTAACCAGAGAAGAGCTGATACAATAGCAGGCCTTTTTCATCTATTTTATAAATGCAGTAAAACCCCTAGAAAAAATATAATAAAGAAATTACTTTTCTTATAATGCTCCCCATCAGTAAAATCTACAATAAAATCAAGATAGCCCAATAAAAGGAAGCAAACTGTGCAATTAAAAACAGAGCAGAAACTAACTTGAAACATTTTTAAGAGGCGCAGTCAAGCACAAATATTCCTTGTTTGTCCCCATTTGTGACTGCTTTTTATCTTTAAGACTCAGTAACATTAACGCAAAAGAAGACAGAGCAAAACTACGATGAGTCATTCAGCCCCAAGTCACAGATTCAGATTTATGCAATGATGAATGACTACTACACTGGAAGAGATAATGGTTTGTAATTAAAATGCTGCCACCCAGACCTCTGTGCTTTATCCCTACATAGGGAATCCAGAGACAGAGGTCAGAAATACTTGAGTTTTGATCTCATTTCTGCCACTGAAGCACAGAGCAGCCTTGGGAAACTGCTTCATCGTTACTGCAGAAAGCCAGGTTTGGCTTTGAACATCCATCCTGCCTTGGTGAGGAGATAAAAACAATAAAAAAAAAAAAAAAAAAAAAAGAAAGAAGGCAAAAGTTCATTCAAACAACGAAAAGTGTAAAGGCTCAATGGGTGGATGGGGTTTTGCTGTATTTCTCTGTACTTCCCATCGGACCTAATGGGAAGAAAAGCACTTCAACAGAAATCCCACCAGGTGCCACTGGGTGGTCAGGAGGATTTTGGTGTCTTTGTAAGAGGGTAAATGTGAGAAAAGCAAGGGTGCAGAAACCCGAAGACTGCAAATCATGTAATAATCCTGAATATTACAGCCCTTTTGGCAAAGCTTCCAGGTACGGGGAGGCACAATTCCCTTCAAGGAGCAGCTGGCATCAAGAGAACCATCTGATACTTTGCTGTTCTGGGAATAACTGACCTACAGAACACCTCCTTGGAACAGAACAGGAAACAATGCAGTTCGTCATCTCATTTTTTGGAGTCTATATGCACTCAGAGTGGACTAGTGTCCAGAGCACAACGCACCCCCAGTTTCCGTAAGTTAGCAGCGTCTAACACCCAACACATTTGATCTGCCAGCCACTCTTACAACTCTAGCAGGGAATCAAACTGCAATTTAAACAGAAGCATCGTGACTTCTTGCAGGGCCCAGCTAAGCTGGTGGCAGAACTGCTCTGAATCAGGGTGGACACAAATTCCTGTGCCCACCTCTTGCTATGATGAGGACTGACGAGACTCACCCATCAAAACCTTTCACTCACCTTGAGCAAGTAATATTTTGGAAGTCTGAGTTAATACTAATACCATTATGAAAAACCCCAGCCTCAACTCCACGAACCTCATCAGCCAGGGACTGAAATGAACTTCCAGAGCCTGCAATGGAACCATACCAGTGTCTCAATATGGAGTGTTAGTAGCCACCAGCAAGCATTTAACGGCGTGAAGACAACTTAAGTGCTTTCACTGCATATGTCAGCGAAGGGTGAAGAAAAAAAAAGTATATAAAAATGAGAATTGAGAAATCCCAGTCGCGACTTTTCCTACTAATTGTTGAATCTCCAGAAAAGAGAGAAACACTGCAACTCCAAAACAAGGAAAATATTGCTCTGAAAGATCAGAAGGGGGAATGGTCTGGGACAGAGGAGAAACACTTTGTTTTAGCTCTGCCACGGGAGCACTAAGATAACTACTTTGGTTTTCAGGAGTTGTCCACATTCAAGAGTATAACACAGCCCTTCCCAGGTTACTCTAAGCACACATGGATGTACAGAGAGTGCTTGGCAGCTGTTTTGCTGGGGGACAAATAAACAGGCACCACAGCAATGCAACTTAAATCCATTTATTAGATCAGCCAGCAACAGTGTGAGTTTGCTCCAAGCCCAGCAGTCGATCCTTACTGGAATTTGTGCGCTGCTGTCTCCTGGTTTGCTGGCACCATTGTGTCAAAAACGCACATACGTATTTATTTCAGCTGTGGAAAGAAAAGCACCTGCACGGGCTGTGGCTGCTGGATATATATGAACGCACGTCCCACAAACTGTGTTTTATACACGAGCCCATTGCCTGCCCCTCTGACACACCATCAACTTTCCCCGCAGAGCATGCTGGAAAGCAAGAGCGTGGCAAGGCAGCGGCAGCGTGTCTGACTCTGGAGGCTGAGAGCGGCACTGCCTCCCTTCCAGTCCAGCTTTCCCCATCTGCGATCATACTCGCTTTGCTGCCTTTCTCCTCAGATTTGCGTGGCATGGCAGAGCCAGCAAGGAAGCAGCCTTTCTTCTGTCCTTCCTGCTGCAGGAGCTGGACAAGGCACTCGGTGCTGTGCTGGAGAGCAGTTCGACCTACCCCAAACAAGAAAGGGCACAACGGAGGGTACAAAACTTACTTCCATGTCCACAGAGTTCACAGCTTCTGTTTGTTTACTGAAAGCGAGGAACAGAACCACATCTTACCTTCATTTTTATAGCTTTCATTAAAAGTGCTTGGTACTGAGCAACTTCTCACCAGCTCTTCATCTCCTCCTGCTTGTGAAGAACACAGCCCATGCTAACTTCACACTCAGGGGGGCTCAGCCAGCAGACCCAGGGACGTGTCCCGGGGCCTGAGGTTGTGACACTGCTGGGAACCCCCTGTAACTACTGAAACACTCGCGTGCCCTAAGGAACATCACCCAGTGCCACACAGCAATCACACACCACCAAATCCACCTCTTCGAGAATCACAGAATCATAGAATGGTTTGGGTTGGAAGGGCCCTTGAACGTCATCCAATTCCAACCTGGACCTTCTGCCACTTCTAAATATGATCCCACTTCTACACCAACAGATGCAAGATATAAATACTTCCCATCACTCGTAATCAGAACTATTTTCACTCAAAACTTAATGACTTGCAAGGAAGCTGTAAAATTTGTGATTCAAGATATAATCAATTTTGTGACAACAGAAAAAAATGCAGTTTGGGGGGGGAAAGTTATTCTTTGTAATGGAAAACAGAAATTTCAGTCACATCACTGACATGTTTAACTAAGACACAAAGAATTAAGTTTTGCAATAAAACATCCTCTTAAAGTGGAAGCGGTTGATGGAAACAATCAAGAGGAGCACGCCACTACCTATAATGTTGTGTTGTCCTCCAACAAGTTTTGCATCTATAAGAGAATCACTTAGGTTGGCAGAGACCTTTAAGACATCAAGTCCAACTGTAAACCTAACACTGCCAAGCCCACCACTAAACCACATTCCTAACATCACATCTACCTCTGCACATCAGGTATAGGCTCCCAGACAGACGCTTTAAAGGGCTGCCAAAGCTCTGCACCAGTTATTTTATTATCTTCTGTTCTGAAGCCTCTTTATTACATTGTACCTTTCTGAATATACTCATAGTTTTCTAGGGGATAATTAAGGTTTGTTATCTGAACTCCAAATGACTGGGATGAAGGGCACTAGTCCTCAACTCCAGAACTACTGGGATCTACTCCACAAGATTTTCATGTGCCATACTGACATCACCAGCCACTGTTCCACGCTGAATAATGCATGTTAAGTACTTCAAAAGGAAAAAGTAAACATAATCTATGAAGCTTAAAAATACAAGTGTTGTCTGATCCTTCAGCTCCATCTGATACTGAAGTCAAGAGGCAGAACCAGCCAGAGCACCCATATTCTTTGTACATAATTGTGCAACAAAAACTGCAGAACAGATTTTTTCTTCTGGTGTTTGTTTTCTAAATAGCTCAGTAAAGAACACAGTCAAATTGTTATTTGCAGATTTAGCATTACTACAGAATGAAGGAATTAAAGTCAAATCTGGCACAGATGGCCATATAAAACCATCCAAACTTCTTCCAATTAAGTATCACATGCCTTCTTTGTGTTAAATACAATGAGAAATTGCAAAAATACTGCTGTCCCTGTCGCAGAAAAGGTTAGGTCAGAAATGAATCTTTTTAGAAAACCATCTGAGTCTGAAAAGTGAAGTATTTAGTCAGGAACTAATTAAACAAAAACCCAGAGAAGTACTTTTTTAGACATTATGAGAAAAGCACAGCTTGTGCACATACATAAACCATTTCCATCCCTCCTTTCCCATCAGAAGTTTCAGCAAGTACAGATGGACAGATATCACAGTCATAAAAGGTGAGCCAGGGAAGAGAATGTGCAAATTCTGTGAGTGATATTTCTGTTATTGATCCAGCAATGCATTTAATTATATGTTTAGTACAATTGGATATCCTAAAGGATTTTGCGCAAGCTTCGGAGCTTCACTGAGAGCACCCACCCAAGCACTCAGAACCCCACCCTTTCTTTTACTTGGATCACATCATACAACTTTTCACCTTGAAAAGTTATCACACAGCTAATTCTCCTTTGAAGGAAGAAAAAAAAAAAAGAGAAACGCCCTCGCCCACAATCCACACAGTTGCACCAATATTTTCCAAATGTGATTTATAAACATCTTGTGATTTATAAGAGAGGGATAAATAAATGACACGTTGCGATCCGATATCCCTGCATCAGCTTCAGTACAGTGAGTCACAAACCCGAGTCGAGACACCATGTGAGATGCTGTTTTTCTCCAAGAACCCATTACTGTCCATATCAGCCAAGGGAGCAAGGGGGCTGTAGAGCCCTTCCAGGCATTCCAGAGACAATTCCCCTTCAGGAGCCAAGGGTGGAAGTACAGAAATCTGCATCTGGTTTCAATACAAGTAAACAACAATGACAGGGAAGGCTAAACAGGTAAGGCCTTGCACTGTTTGAAAGAAATAAATTTTTAAAACATATCTTTATGGGATGGAGCACAGGTTCCCAGGTCCTGCACCACGCAGCCATCCCTCTCTAGGCATAAAGACATCCTCTGAGCACAGCACAGGGAAGAAAGCATCTGCAGGGAACCATGACAAGGGCATGTGAGTCTAGCACCAACAAGGGAAGTGAAGGCCAAAACCACTGTAGCTCATCACTGAACTGCTTACAGCTATTTTTTCCCTGCTCCAGCATTCCCACCATTCACGTTCCAGCCTCTGGGGACAACACAAAGTAGCATCATGAAGATCAAATACTGGGGAACAGTCAAAGAAACCAAACAACAACTCAACAAACTATGTACGAAGAGAAAAGAAAGGGTTGCACAAGGACATGGAACAGCAGGAATCCAAGAACAGCCACCATGTAATATCTGAAAAGCCATCCTGATGCAGGTAGGAAGACTCAATGCACCCCCGCAAGCCTTCCAAAACTCCTGTCTGCCCTACCACAAGGACACAGCTGAGCCACAAAAATTTTAACAGTGGTGCCTATTTCCATACTTGGGATCATCTGATGGGATCTCAGTTCTGCACCGCCCTGTTAGCAGGCAAACTGCAACACAGAAGGAAGCTTGGATCTGCCTCACACCCCTCCAGAACCAACTCTGCCGTCGTTTATGTTCAGGTTTCTTGCTTAAATCAGGTATTTTTTCGGTTTAAAGGCTACAAAACAAACAGGGTTATCAAAACAAACTCTGTTTGGTTCAGGAATGCAGCTTCTATCTCTGTCTGCTCAGATCTACCATGCTTTTATCCCATCACTTAGCTACGTTCAATGAGAAGTTAAAAAAAACACAATAGGAGGTGAGCTAAAAGATGCTAAACCCAGTAACAAAACATCCATTCCTTGGAGGTAAAGTATTTTGCCAATAAGTCAAACCATCCTCTGGAAAATAACCTGCCCAACTTAGCAAAGTACATCTGCACATACACCTCGCCTGCAGATCATAGTTAGTGCTGCTAATTAGAAAGAACGGGGTTTGGTTGGATCTCTGTTTGCTTTGACTGCTAATTGATTCCACATGTCAAAGCTTCCACTGCCCGCCTTCAGTAACAAACAGTTGTTTGGTCATTTCCCTCACCAGCCTCTGATCTAATTTTTCAACCCACTGTGATACGTTCTTCTGCCTCAAGGCAAGATACCGCTGGAGGGCTTGAGGGAAGGCAGAAATCGATTAAAAATCATAAAATCAGGGAGGGAGGGAACAGTGTTTGTCTGGGGAAGAAGAACAAACACTGAAACTTAGGAAACACTTTATCATTCCACAGAAAGACTATATAAAGGTCCAGAGCAACTGCTGCTGGGGTTCAGCCTGGTTTTGACCCAATTCACAGAATCAGAGAATCACTAGGTTGGAAAAGACCCACTGGATCAGCGAGTCCAACCATTCCCATCAATCACTAAAACATGTCCTTGAGCACCTCATCCACCCGTGCCTTAAACCCCTCCAGGGAAGGCAACTCAACCCCCTCCCTGGGCAGCCTCTGCCAGTGCCCAATGACCCTTTCTGTAAAAAATTTTTTTCTGATGTCCAGCCTGAACCTCCCCTGGTGGAGCTTGAGGCCATTCCCTCTCGTCCTGTCCCCTGTCACTTGGGAGAAGAGCCCAGCTCCCTTCTCTCTACAACCAGGTAATTATAGAGAGCAATGAGGTCTCCCCTCAGCCTCCTCTTCTCAAGGCTAAGCAACCCCAGTTCCCTCAGCTACTCCTTGTAAGACTTGTCCAAAAATGTCCCCTGTTTTAATTGCATCTGTAATTACTTTATAAGACCATAATCCAGCAAGTTATTCTGAGGATTATTATTATTATTACACCTCTTACACCTCTGAGCAGCAATTCTTGCTGAAAACACCATTCCCACCCTCAAAAATAGATAACCTTAACAGATGGGAGACAGAAGAGTGGGGAAGCAAACCCTGATGCTAACGAGCCCACATCTGACTGTTGTTAATCACTGTGTGATTCTGCAGCATCAAGGACCCGTGTTCCCTCTTTTTATTTCTGTTTTATAACAAAACACAAGCCACAGAGGTCTTACGCAATTCAGCACAAAAGATCAGCGCTCCTTATACCTTAGTCCCAGTTACAGACCAATGCGCGTATGGGTTTGTTTCTTTTTTAAACTGACCCAAGCAATACTTGAATAAACTAGGATAAATGTTTTCACATTACAGTGAAAAACAGTACTTAAAAAAAAATGTTATAGAAACAACATGCTATCAGAGGGACATTTAGTCTAACTTTCAAAAATACAGTTATTTGGATGAAAACTCTAGTTTAAATCACAATATTCCACTTTTTGTAATAGCAACTACTTTTTTATCAATAGGGAAAGAACGCAGAGGTGATTATAGAGGGAAACACGTATGTTTGGCACAGATCACACTGAGCACAAGATGTAAAAGTGTCTGGAAAAACACTACTTGAAAAACCCATGTGTTCAGAGGGACATTCTGTCTAACTTTCAACAATATAGTTACTTGGGTGAACTCAGCTCAAGTTTAAATCAAAATATTCCACTGGTTGCAACAGTGACTTCTTCTGCAGCGATAGGGAAAGGCTGCAGAGGTGACTCTAGAAGGAAACACATCTGTTCAGCACAGATCATGCTGTTATTTCCAAAAAAACCCCAAACAGTGTAAAGCACTACTTGAAAAAAACACGCTATAAAACAACATTCTCCCAGAGGGATATTTGGTCTTTTAAAAAAATACAGCTAGTTGGATGAAAACTTAACTCTCCTTTAGTAGAGCCCACTTTTTTTAGCAGCAACTACTTTTTGTATCAATAGGAAGAGACCGCAAACAGGTGATTATAGAGGGAGACACCCCTTCAGCACAGTCACACTGAATGCAGGATGTGAAAGTTGTCTGGAAAGCCACCATTCGATAAACCCGTGCTGCCAGAGGGACGTTCTGCCCAACTCCAGCACCACGGTGACTTGGATGAACTTTAGTTTGATTCCAAACGTGGCCCGGACGGCCCCACAACCGCCCCCGGGCCGCCGCCATTTCCCCGCCGCCCCCCGCATAAGATGGCGGCCGCGCCGCCCCCCCGCCCGCACTCACCCGGCCCGTTCGCGCCACCGCCTCGCGACCACCGGGGGGGCGGGGGAGGGAGCGCCGCGGCGAGATGGGCGGGAGGGGGGACTGCGCATGCGCGGGGGCGGGGCGGGTGGGCGGGGGGAGAGGAGGGGAGGGGATTGGGGATGGGATGGGATGGGGATGGGGATGGGGATGGGGATGGGGATGGGGATGGGGATGGGGATGGGGATGGGGATGGGGATGGGGATGGGGATGGGGAATGGGGATTGAGGATGGGGTGGGGAAGGGATGGGAATGGGGACTGGGAGAGGGTGGGATAGGAATGGGATGGGGAAGGGATGGGATGGGAATGGGGATGGATTGGGGATGAGATGTGAATGGAGTTGGGATGAGGATGGGGAATGAGATGTGAATGGAGATGGGATGGGGATGGGGAATGAGATGTGAATGGAGATGGGATGGGGATTGGGAATGGGATTGAGGATGGGATGGGGAAGGGATGGGAATGGGGACTGGGAGAGGGTGGGATAAGGATGGGATGAGGAAGAAGGTGGAATGGGGATGGGGATGAACTGGGGCAGGGGGGCACTGAGATACGTGCACTGGGGCGGGAAGACATTGGGATGGGGATGAACTGGGATGAGCAGGCGCTGGGGTGCACGTGCCCTGGGACTGGGCTGGCACTGGCATAGGGAGGCAATGGGATGGGGATGAACTGGGACAGGGCTGGCAGTGTGAGGTGCTGGTGTGGAGCCTGTACTGTGCTGGGATAAGGATGAACCGGGAGGGGAATGGACTGGGACAGGCAGTCACTGGGATGGGGCCGGCACTGGGACAGACGGGCACTGGAACAGACGGGCATTGGGACAGGGATGAACTGGGACAGGAACAGGCACTGGGATGGGGATGGCTGTCACTGGGACAAGGAGGCACTGGGATGGGGCTGGCACTGGGATGGAACCCCAGCTGTGACAGATAGGCACGGGGATAGGACAGGGAGGCACTGGGATGGGGATGAACTGGGACGGGCTGGCACTGGGATGGAGAAGTTACATTCATGTCTGAAGGGGTGATGTCAACCGCTGTCACGCCAGCATCCACTGGATGGGGACTGGGATGGACCACTCCATCGCGCCGCTTCTCTCGACGATGATTAACATGATTTATTTCCTCCTGTTTGCATTTGTTCAACTTGTTTTTCTTCTTAGCAGAGAAAGTTATTTTCCTTTGCATTTGAATTTTGCATCAATAAAAGAACCAGTGGTAGGATTTTTAATGACGCTTTGGGGTTTTTCTGCCACGGTAAGCGAGGAAGGAGCACGAGCCGGCCCCAAGCTGTGCCAACGCGAATGGAATGGGATTTGAGGAAAATAATACATGAGATTTGAGATGGCTCATTTGAAACAGGCAGCATAATATTCTTCATCCCTTGAGTGAGGCACATAAAATACCTCTCTTTAAAATTAGTCACAAAACAAACCCTTTTCTCACCTCATCTCTGTCAGCAAACTCCAGCGAAAGCCTGATTTCTGCCGACGTTCCTGGATGGTGTTTAAGCATCCTCTGAGTCCCGTTTTATGGAGACGGTGAGGAGCCAAAAGAGTTACAAATTACTAAACTCTCCATGGTTATTTAGACCTCTATTTTGGTTTTGATTGCAGTAACAGCAGTTCTATGGGGAGATCCCCGCTTGGGGGCTTATTACTGGCTGGACCATGCCTGCTACATGACTTTCTGCTTTTCTCTCCTCCGAGCTCGCCTAAGAGTTGAATTTGCCCTGTGATAGAATCATGGAAGGGTTTGAATTGGAAGGGACCTCAAAGCCCATCCCCTTGCAAAGGGCAGGGACACCTCCCACTGGATCAGGGGCTCCAAGCCCCATCCAACCTGGCCTTGAACCCCTCCAGGGCTGGGGCAGCCACCCCTGCTCTGGGCAACCTGTTCCAGGGCCTCACCACTCTTACCATGAAGAAATTCCTCCTTATATCTAGGCTAAATCTGCCCCTCTCCCGTTTATAGCCATTATAGGTGTATCTCCCAACCCTAAATCCCATTTCAAGGCTGGTTTTAAGTGAACCTGGATGGGTATCTCCAGCCTAAAGCTGGCTCCTCTCGTTGTGCATTGCTTATAATCATTCAAGCAGACATATTGTGTGGGTCATTCCACAGAGGCTTCTTCTCCAGATGTGCATTTTATTGTCATTATTAATTATTATATTTAATTTCGATAATATTTTTTTAAAAACCTTATTTAGAATCATATCATAGAATCACTAGGTTGGAAAAGACCCACTGGATCATTGAGTCCAACCGTTCCCATCAATCACTAAACCACGTGCCTCAGCACCTCGTCCACCCGTCCCTTAAACCCCTCCAGGGGAGGGGACTCAACCCCCTCCCTGGGCAGCCTCTGCCAGTGCCCAGTGACCCTTTCTGTGAAATTATGGGGAAGAAGATGCCTCGGAATAGCCTTACGATGGAAATTCCTCTTCCACCACCAGAAGTGGTGATGCCCATCACCCGAGAGAAGGCAGACCCGAGTTATTATTTCCATCCCATAGGTAGGGAAACTGAGGCACCCTCCAGGTGGGCAGGTGGCTGAGGCTGCACGTTGTCCCTGTTGCAGGGAACATGCCCTACTGAATGCAATAAAAATCTCCAGCAGGAGGGTATTCAGGGAAAGAAAGTTTCTCCCAAGGGGCTCACTAGACCCACGCTCCCATCATTAGGAGCTGCCTTGGCAAGCCAGACAGCAAAAGCCAGAGTCACTTTCTAATGTCTTAGCCTGGACTTTATCATTCACAAAGTCTCATCAAGGTATTTTTAAGCTAATTATGCTTTATTCGCAAACACCTTGCCTAGCCTGGTTTGCTTCTGTACTAAGATTAAGTAGCAAAAGGGATTAGAAATGTTATTATGAGAGCCTAAGATGTAAAAGCACTAAATATACAGAGCTGAAAAAGGCTCTTCTGTCTACAGAAATTAAATACCGTTTTGCAGAGCTTTCTCACGGTGCTGTAGTAACGTGACATTTGATAAAGTCTGAGCCACTCACCAAGCCCTGACCTCTCTTAAACTCTATGGAAATATTCCCTGTTGAAAGTGACTCTGAGGATCCATCACCCTTTCATCTCCTTAACGTGGCTGTACAAGTTTCAAATGATCACATTATACAGAATTACTTGCACCTAGGAAGTTCACATATAGCTGCGAGAATCGCTGTCGTTAAGTATTGTTAGCAGTTTGAAATCTGCTAGAGAGAAGTTTCTCATAAGCCATAACTAACCTCTTTTTCCCCTCAAACCAAGCAAGAATTCACAAAATACATTTCACCTCTTACTTTTCAGAAGATTGCTGGTGGGTAGAGCGCGGTGCTGGGCCATCAGTTCTTCATTCAGAGCTGCCCATAAACAGAAGAGCTTGGGGAACGTTCACTTTGAGCAATTTCGTAATGGTCCAAGGAAAACATTGACAAAACTCCTGCTGGAAGCTGCTTCCCTCCCCGTGCCAATGGGGATACTGAGGACACACAGCAGAGCTGTGCCCACCACGCTGTGCTCCCAAAGCCTCCTGAGGTGTCTTATTAGAAGGGAAAAATCCTGGAAAATACACTGAGAAGATATAAGCTGAGGCTCCAGCCTCACCTCTAAATTGCTCTAAGTGTAACTGGAGAAGCTGCACTGGGAAAGCCAGTGCTGGGGAATTCCAGATGGGTGACAGAGCCCTCCTGGATGCTGTGAACTCAGAGCAGACGGGCTTTCCGGCATCAGGTCCCTTCCATGAAAGGGAACTGAACCTTCAGCCATGACTGGGCATCCCGAGCATTCCCAAACTACAATTACCCCCGCAGTGTGCCCAGGTGGCCAAGAAGGCCAATGGCATCTTGGCTTGGATCAGAAATGGCGTGGCCAGCAGGTCCAGGGAGGTTCTTCTCCCTCTGTACTCAGCACTGGTGAGACCGCACCTCAAATCCTGTGTTCAGTTCTGGGCCCCTCACCACAAGAGGGATGTTGAGGCTCTGGAGCGAGTCCAGAGAAGAGCAACGAAGCTGGGGAAGGGGCTGGAGAACAAGAGGAGCAGCTGAGAGAGCTGGGGGTGTTTAGCCTGGAGGAGGCTGAGGGGAGACCTCATTGCTCTCTACAACTACCTGAAAGGAGGTTGTGGAGAGGAGGGAGCTGGGCTCTTCTCCCAAGGGACAGGGGACAAGACAAGAGGGAATGGCCTCAAGCTCCACCAGGGGAGGTTTAGGCTGAACATTAGGAAAAAATTTTTCACAGAAAGGGTCATTGGTCCCTGGCAGAAGCTGCCCAGGGAGGGGGTTGAGTCACCTTCCCTGGAGGGGTTTAAGGGACGGGTGGATGAGGTGCTGAGGGACACGGGTTAGTGATTTATGGGAATGGTTGGACTCGATGATCCAGTGGGTCTCTTCAAACCTGGTGATTCTATGATTTTGCAGGGACATTAAGACAAATGCTGGCTGCTGCACAGTGCCCAGAGCAAAGGCTGGCTCATCCTATCAGTCTGTTGTCTGATATAGGAAGTCATGGTTCATGACTGAAACCCTAAACTCACAGTCAAAGATCATGAAATCAAAGAACCACCAGAAGTCAACAGCTGGGATGGCTTTGTGCTCTCCTGATGAGTGTGCTGGACTAGAAAACCACCTGCAAAAGTGTCATGCTCCTTTCTCCTTTGTTTTCCAGAAGCACCAGAAGAAAGGCCACCAGGGTGTGAGAGGAAACAACTGAGCTGATGATCTCAGGAATACAGCGGAGTGGAAACACGCTGTCCATGCCAGCCACGCTCACCTCCAGCATCAGCTGTGCAACACCTAAAATACTGCGGGACAAACGATAACTTCAGTTGAATCAAGTCAAGCAAATTAAGAGAGTGAGGAATTTTCTTCCCTGCATCATGGAAGCTGAAGCTCATTACACTTCATTTATACAGACAGTGAAAACAAGTTGTCACCTCCATCATCACTTCAGGCTCATTTTCCTCTGTTCTTCTCCTTATTACAACGTTAAAGCTCCAAACAACAAAACACTAAGTGTTTCTAGAGAAATGAGTTATTCTAACTGGATTGTATTTGAGTGTCGCGACTACATTTAATGTAAAGTGGCTTTCTAGACCAAGAACTCATCTGTTGCGATTAACTCTTCTGCAAATTCCAGCGTATGCCAATCGATCTAAATAAGTGACAATCACAACACAGCTTCATGAAGCCACCACCAAATGTCATCAAGCAAAAATAGTCTTTATTCCAATTTCATGGAAACAGGAATTACTGTACTTTGCAAGACAAGGAAAAATAAAATAAAAAATTTAATATAAACCAAGGATTTTTGTCACAATACCAGAATATGGAACTGCATTTCTTTTCCCTATGGATTGCTGCAAGTACATTTTTTCCCCTTGCCTTTTGACTGTGCCATTTCACGCCTTCAAGTCCAAAAAATACAAAAGAAAAGTAGTATGGAACTTAAGACTTAGCACTTCCACTAAATGGCATACATCGAAGGGCATCGATTCACAAGCAAAGACTGCTGAGGCTGTCAGACCTACCTACCGGTCACTGCAATCTCACAGACCCACGGAGGGGCAGTGCTCCTTCTCTGCAAGGCTTTTCCTGAAAACAGAGGAGTTATATTTAAAGAGAACCTTGCTATTGGAGAGAAAATGAGCACAACAGCCTTGCAACGGAAAGCACTGCAGGGAGGGAGCACTGCAGTTGACAAAGATAGATGTACCACCAGAGTTGTTAAAATTACACAGCACAGACATGTTTTCTACTGCAATCACTTGTTCTACAACTACTAAACAAGTACCAAAGACTTTTTCCATCCATTCCAAGAGTGGTTGCAGCAAGTTTAGGATCTGGAGCGAGACCTCGACCGTGATCGTGAGTGTGACCTAGAAGCAGACCTAGATCTAGACTTGGACCTAGGCTTTGAAATGGATTTAGACCTGGAACGAGAATCTGATTTGATATTTGGTTTTGATTTGGAAATTGACCTAGATCTGGATCGAGACACCTGGCATGTAGCTGCATCCTCACCCTCACCTTTTGCCTCCTTTTTCTCAGACTCCGATTGCAGGTGCTCTTTTTCTTTGGAGGCTGACCTGGAAGGACAGCCACGAGCAGTCCTTTTCTTCTTGCTACTTGATTTGCTGTCTCGCTTGCTGCGCCTCTTGCTTTTCTCGCTCTTGCTGCGGCTCCTGCTTCTACTTCTGCTGTCATCCCTGCTTCTCTTCTTACCTTTCCTTTTATCCTTACTGTGGCTCCTGCTCCTGCTCTCATCCCTGCTCTTGCTCCTGCTTCTAGCCTTGCTAATGCTCTTCTCCTTGCTCCTACTCCTCATGCCCTCCCTTGTCTCTCCCCCATCCTTACTCCTGCTCCTACTCTTTTCCTTGCTGTGGCTCCTGCTCTTTCTTTTCTTATCACTGTTATGGAGGCTGCCCTCAGATTTATCTTTACTTTTGTTTCGGGATTTCTCTGCACTCCTGCTGTGGCTCCTACTTTTACCCTCTTTACTTGGAGTCCTGCTTTTCTCTTTTTGGCCTCTGCTACGGCTCTTGCTTCGACTACGGCTCTTGCTTCTGGAACGGGACACAGACCTGGAAGCACAAGGGCAACAGACAGCTCCACTTCAGTGCTGCTTGGATTTGAAATACTGTGCATCATATTGTAGGGAAAAGAAAAGCAAACAGTATTCCTACTGCACATTTAGGATGATGCTTCTCATTCAAGTGGGCAGCCCTATTTCTGCCCTCCCAAGGACATACCTGGATCTTGATCGACTCTTGGAGCGACTGCTACTGGCACTGCGGCTCCTACTCTTATGTCTGCTTCGAGAGCGAGACCTGGAACAAAACCAAACAGCTTAAAGTAGCATATGCCAGCAGGGAGCTTGTGGTCTCCTCTCCCCGGAGTGTAAAATCCCATACCTTTCAAGCAGCCAAACAGTGAAGGTGTTACACAGTAAAGTTAAACACGGAGTACCCTTCTCCCCCCTGCCCATCCCCTGCTGCTGTGTCTGGATATGAGGAGGGTTCCTAATCTGGAAGAAAACATGCAGCCTTATTTAAGACAAGGAAAGGAGAATCACTTTCCCAATCATGTCAGAGTCTGAATACAGTGAGACTCCCAAGATAAAGCTTTGGTTTCAGGCTTTGATTTAATAAGCAAGCTGCTCTATAAGCAGTAGAAGTTTGCATGAACTTCTTGCAACAAGCCCTGCCCCAGAACGGAAAGGGCAGAATACTTGTGCTACGCGCTGATAGCTGTTCTGTCAGTCATCCAACAAAGCCAGCAAATCTCTAAGAAACTGGCATCAGCTGGGGGTTTCCAAGCTGAGAAAGAACTGTCAGTCCTGGTGCTCACAGCAGAACACAACATTCAGAGCCGAAGCGTTAAAAGCACCTTCTGTTCCGGTCTCTCTGCCCAGGTCCACCTGCTCAGCAGCACTTTCCTGCCAGACAGCAGGGACCGTGGGCCTGATGCAGCGGGGAAGAACCGCAGAACGCTGCTGGGTGCTCAGCTAGCAGATGTCCCCCCAAGGGACACATCTCTGAAGAGAGCCCTCTTTCTCTTGGTTACTGCCAGGTAACCAATAAATTCTCCAAAACTAGGTTTATTGAGAGCTCCGAACACTTCCAAGGAGTTTTGGAACCTGCTGTATATTTCTGTGATTTGAGCCAGATTCAGCCTGAGCAACATTTTAAAGACACATACCTCGAATGGCTTCGGCTTCTGGAATAAGAGCGGCGCCGTCTTGATCCAGGTCTGTCTTCCACTAATCTAATCTTTCTGCCATTTACTTCTGTCCCGTCCAGCTTCTCAAGGGCTCTTTTCATGTCAGAATAGGATTTGAACTCAATCACACCTTCATTTTTCCTTCCTTTGTGTGCATCTGCATATGTCACCTCCCCTGCCTGACGCATATAATCCTAGAGGAAGAGGACAGAATAACCATTGCCTCGAATCCAGAGCCAGGATTCCAGGCTGACCCTGCGCATCGCTGCAACGATGCTCACATCCTCTTCTACTCACAGGGACGTCAGCGTGGGTTTTAATCAAACACCATTTGTAGTGCTAAGGTTTCTGAGCAAGCAAATAACACACAATGATTTCAGAGTTTGTGTGATCAGAACCAGGGGTGGGTTAAGAGTTTTGAGCCTAGTGATAACTTAAGGTCTCCCACCTCGAGCTTCATATAAATACACTCTGGAGTATGACAATTTTCAGATTACAAAGGTTATTAAAGAAATTAAATGCTTGCTCTCCATACTGCGTTTTCAAAGCTAATTGTGAGAGGAGATAAACTTAAGGGTCGAATATGAAGAGGCAAGAAGACCACAGGCAAGCAGACTTCCCTTCATTCTCCGCCTCAGCAGCGCATCTCATTCGGCTGGAAGAAACCCCCCACAAGGAAAAACTCAACTCGTTTCCCCATTTCATGCTTCCTGGCTTCCCTGTTTCAATTAAAGGCCTCTGTGTATCAGGGAGGGCCATGCTGTCCCTCCCAAGTTGGACAGGAATAGCATTGAGCTGCTGCAGACTCTGGCTGCAAGGGAAACGGGGCACACAACTCCACTTCAGTCTGTTTTACTGCCACCTTAAGTACACTGCAACAAAAGCTGTTCAGAAAGAGCAACGCGTCCAGTAGAGGATTAATCATGCCATGCGCTACTTACAACTTGTAATACCAGAAGCAAAGACAAGCTATTGATGGAGCGAAGCGTTAACAATAGAAGACATTGGAAAAATCTCAGTACATACCTGAACTACTGTTACATATTCAATTACAGACCAGTTGCTACTACGGCAAAGTTTGATTAGAACAAATTTTACACATCCTTAAAAGAGAACCATAAAAGAAAGCGCTCCTGTAAGAACAAGAATTTTTAACCATTGCTGCTAAGTTTGATAAGGAAACACTCTCTTTTTGTACCTCCTATTGCAATCCTGCTCCCTGTCCTGTCCCCCATGCATATAATCATGAGTCAACACATCACCTCCAGCATATTCAGAGGCACTGTGGGCTACACGGGGTTACCAAGTGCCAAGAACCATTCCCCACACCTTTCGACTTTGAGAAAATATTAGCTTTTGGCAGGGGTTTTGCATGATAGCTCATTCTGGAAGCATCTTTTCCCTGAAACTCTCTTTATAACAGCTTTACACGATGTGGAAATTCTTAATAGAGACTGTGCAAGAACAACACTATCGTTTCCAAACACCTCTAGCACGTTACGTGTTGATGAGTAAAACCCAAAGTGCCAAGGGTGAACTCCTCCATCTCCAGTGAATCCTGCCACTGGCACAAGTCTCTTTTGACAGTGCTTAAAGATATGATAAAACATATCTGTACGTGACGGTTCGCGTCAAGGAAGAAAGCTCTTCTCTCAGTGTCAACTCCCAGCACTGCAGTAATGATTTCATATATGCAAATACAGCTCCCTATTGACTTAATGTGTATATTGCTTCCAAAATTTACCTGTATGCATACGTGCACACAGACATATTAACAAGCTGGAGTCAAGAACACAACTGCCTTGTTGAAATGGCAGCTAACTTTTTTACCCTTTGTGCTCTTTAACAGAGAGAGCGTAAGGAAAGGGGCCCCATACCTTCAGATCCTGCCAACTGCAGCGGCTTGACAAATTTTCCACAATCAATCTGTATTCTGTACGGGTGGGAGGACCGTACTTATCTCTTCCGCTTCTTCTATAACCATATCCACCTTTAGGAGGTGACAAGCAGACAGCAGTACTTCAACTAGGGAAATGGAGCGCTCGCTCTACATCCCGGACGAGAACTGTTCTGCCCCGTACGATTGCAAATGCATTAAAAACTCACCCACCCACTAGTCTAAAACTCAATCCCCTTCGTATAAAGTGTTACAACGATCCAAAGCATTAAAAAAGAACTTATTACAAGCCCGTGACTATCGTTACGCTACAGTTAATGTGCAATTAAATTTAAGTTACTTGTTAAACAGTTTGAAAGAAGAAACAGAATTAAATCAGTTTTTTAATGTTACTTACTTAAAGATTTTCTGAATATCTGATAGGAATAAAGCTTTTCAGGCACCTAGCTCAGATTAATCTCATTTGTTACTAACCCCTGGGATCTCACCACCCAGGTCTAATGGGAAAAGGTTGCGGTCGTCACATGGCTTCCTTTTTTTGGTCAGCCAAAGGCCACAAAGGTCAACGAGTCACTCATGGAAAGGTAACCAAGGGTCAGCAAATGGGATGGGCAGTCATCTTAGCCTCAAAGGACTCTTTTAATTAAAACATTGAGGTCTTTGTTAAGTCTATGTTAGACGTCACATTGCAAATAAACCATTCAAATAGTTAAAAGAAATGATAATAATAAAAATGGTACAAGAAACTGTGTTTATTAATTTATCAATTAAAATAGTTTAATACAGCAAGTTAATAAATATTCAGATCAATGGTTACATTTACAGTTACAGAGCACTATTCACAACTTCATATCATTTTCATTTCAAGTTACTTTTTATAAAGAATGAGCAAAAGATGTTTTATTTAAAACAAGCCACGGACACAAATGCATGGTAGTGCTTACTGCGTCCAGAACTGTAACTGCTGTCGCGCCGCGGGCCTCTGGCATGCTCCACGATCACTCTCTCCCCACAAAGATCTTTACCATTCAGCTCATAAACAGCATCATCTGCATCTCGTAGATCATCGAATTCAACAAAGCCATACCTGGAGAGAGGGAGAGAGAGAATCACTTGGGAAGAACTGAACTTGAGGTGTCCGTGCTCAAACCTGCTCGTATCTCCCAGCAGGTCTCTTCAGAGCCTCAGAGGAACATCCGTGCAGCCTCCTGAAGGGCTGAAGGCCACGAGCACTGCCCCACAAACCCACTGAATACAGTGCTATGCCGTGTTATTAAACACATTGTGTTCCTTGCCAAGACCCAGACACAGGCTAGAGACCATTGGCAAGAGCAAATTGTCAAGTTGCAACCCCTCTGACTGCTGCAGGCAAACCTATAAACCCGAACTCTGGTCTGAGCAAGCCATGGTGGGTGATTTTTGTGTGTGCTGGTGTTTTAAACGATCCAGGAGAACAAATCCCTGATACAAAAATGCCATCAGGTCACTTCATTGTTAAGCTTTCTCACTGTCTACCACCCCATGGCTACAGCTTTGCTGTGTGTAGCACCCAGACTAAGGAAACACTCCAGAACGGCTCCAAACACCACAAATAAATTGGCTGCTTTCTCATGCAAGGGCTGTAGCTTCATGGAAGAAACAAGCATGATTGATTCGTAACAACTGAAACAATCACAGTCATTATAAAACCATTCAAATTGGAACCTTCTTCCCTTCAATTCCAAAAATAGAGCAAGCAAGCTCTAACCTTTTAGTGAGATCTCACCTTAGAAGCAATTATTTACAGGGTGAAGTGCCTGGTACCACCAGCACTTTCAAGGCAATAAATGCACAGGCACTTGAAGCTAAAATAACAGAGGAATACATGAATTTGATCAGAGCACAGCACTGAACAATATTGCAGAAGCATTTAGCCAACACTCTCAGCCCCACAGTGTAAATGCTGGGGGTGTCCTGTGCAGGGACAGGAGTTGGACCCGATGATCCTTGTGGGTCCCTTCCAACTCAGGTCATCCTACGATTCCCAGAATTGCAGCCTGAAGTAGCCTGGGGGGCCCTCAGTCACCTGGACTGCACACTGGACAGAACACAGCAGCTCCTTCTTTGAGACAAACAAGCAAGCTGACACAAACAACGTGCACTTGCAGCCCAGAAGGCCACTGAATCATGGGCTGCACCGAAGAAGTGTTGCCAGCAGGGTGAGGGACTGGATTCTGCCCCTTTACTCCGGTGAGACCTCACCTGGCGCCCTGTGTGCAGTCCAGCTCTGGAGTTCTCAGCACATGAGGACATGGAGCTGTTGGAGTGAGTCCAGAGGAGGCCACAGAGATGATCCCAGGGCTGGAGAACCTCCTGTACACGGACAGGCTGGGAGAGTTGGGGTTGTTCAGCCTGGAGAAGACTCTAAGGAGACCTTATTTGCGGCCTTTCAATACTCGAAGGGGGCTTTTAAGAAAGATGGGGGAAAAGCTTTTTAGCAGAGCCTGTAGTGATAGGATGAGGGGTAATACTTTTAAACTAAAAAAGGAGAAATTTACACTAAATATTTAGAAACAAATTTTTTCACTGAGGGTGGGGAGGCCCTGGCCCAGGTTGCCCAGAGCAGGTGTGGCTGCCCCATCCCTGGAGGGGTTCAAGGCCAGGTTGGATGGAGCTTGGAGCCCCTGATCCAGTGGGAGGTGTCCCTGCCAATGGCTTGGATTGGAACTGGATGACCTTCACGGTCCCTTCCAATCCAAACCATTCTATGATTGTATGAAACCTTTAGATCACTTGCTTTTAAAGAATTCTAGAAAACATACCCGACACGGCTCAGAAATGAAAGCAATACTGATCCACCTGTTGAATATACATAATATTGCACCATATGAGCTAAAACATGAATCAAACCCTTCAGAGAAGAGGGAAGCAGAGAAGCTGAGTTTTACACCACAGAAAGCCACAACTGCTGACACAGCCTTAACTACAGCATCTGAACCTGCTGTTATGTGACAGCAGGACAAGTAAATCTTTTAAGTGTTTACCATTATCACTTTGTATGTGACATAAAAGTACTTACCAAAAATGTCAATGCACTTTACTTCAGCTAATGGGAAGCTACACTATTTGCTGGCCATGTATCAAAAAAGGGAGAAGCTACTGGAGAGCACATCCTTACCCCAAGAAATTGCAACAGAACAAACCTCCTGAAAGGCATTGGGTTCTTTTTTAAAACCTACATGAAAGGAAAAACATGATTTTCTACAATTGCTCAATACTTGAAATAAAAGGCAGACCCTCAACCTTCTCCTCCTTCCAGCTGCTCCCCCAACTTAAAGGTCCCTGGATCCTCCCAGCTCCTGCTCTCCTTGCCAGCCCACCAGGATCAGCATTGAGCCCACCTCCCAGCATCCCCCAGGTGCCAGTTTTCCCCAACTACTCTTCACCAGCCGATACTGAAGATGCCCAGAAGCACGAGTCCCCTACGCCAGCGTCCCTCAACTCTGCTGTCCCCACACAGCTAAAAATCCATGAAGTTTAGATGGGTGGCAAATCCATCTGAGCTGGATCTACGCCTGCAGGGTTGATTCAGCAGCTGCTTTGCAGGTTTCCAGCAGAAAGGGACTCGCTCTACTCTCACCCCGCTCTCCTCCCAACAAGTCAAGTCGATGGTTTGGGAGTTTTCTGGATTTTGGATCACACAATCACTTCATGGGGACAGAGGTGCCCAAAATGAGCTCGCTGCACCTCATCGCTCCTCCAGAATATCCATATGGGCAAGGCTGGGCCACACAGGCATTGACAACAGTGGCCACACAGGAAGAAACAGATAAAAATTGATTCCTGGCTTCAGTTTGGTTGGAATGAAGAATGCAATATGTCCAGTCCTAAAAAATATTCCTGGAAGTTAACTTGTAGATGTCTCATGGTCCTCTTAGGCTGTCCTCTTGAGCTGTAAGCTCACCCACACTGTAGCCAGGAGGTTCTGGGACTTGCAGAGACGCAGGAACACGGTGCTGGCCAGTCCTCCAGCTCCAAGCAGGCCACAGCCAGTACTGGGACAACAGCAAGGAAAAGCATTTTCAGGCTGCTTGAAACAAAACACTCGTTCAAATGAGCCACAGAAGTTACAACCTCAAAAAGCATTTCAGTTTCAATACTTAACCGCTTAAATGTGAGATTTGGTAGGGATTCTTCTATGTTTCTGCACTGATGACAAACACCACTAAGAACCTCTGGTCTCTTGAGCACCTTACAGCAAATTAATTAAAATCTCACCTTATTTACCCTAATATTGCCAAAAGAGGAAAAAGAAACCCACTGGTCTCAAAACCCAGTTCATTCACAGTCACATTTCATCTCACTGCCATCCAGGTGGACTGGGGATCATTATGTTGTGACGGCGATTTGATTTTAATTATAGTTGCTCTAATTGAAGTTAACGGGCATTAAATACTTGGATATTTAATTATATATAATACTTCCCCTCTACAAGGAAATCAAACCACTTCTCTTTAAGCAACAAATACAGAATTTGAACCCCAGTGGAAGAAAGAATTGAAGGTCAAAGCTCTGTGTTCTGATCCATGCTCCTCAGTCCATTGGGGAAGTACCATCCCTTCGTCTTGCAGGTATTTAGTGAGGACGAAGCCGTGGATTCTGGAAGCTGGTCAGGGTGAGGCAGGGTGGACAGGCACACAGGCAGAACAGTTTTTTTAACCTAGCGATTCTACAGACTGGTTTTCCCATCACTGACAGCTCTCAGAGTTGTGACAGCTGGCGTTTAGCATGGTATAGAAGACAAAAACCAGGCTGAAAAGTCCCATTTTCTGGTCACTTAGTACAAACATGACTGCCATGCACTGCCAACATGGTTCCAAGTAGGAGAGAAGAACCTGAAAACTAGGAGGGTACAGTTAGAATTGCAAGTTGGAATGGAGAATCCTACAGAAACTGGCCTTTTACCATACTCCCCTCTAGTAAAAACTGCATTTGAATTGCAAGCTTAAACTACACTTAGCAGCAAGTGAGACCCAGCTAAGCTTTTCGAACTGTGCTATATCACATTGCAGTCTCATCCTCTTGCTGAAGCGTTTCGGCTTCACCGATATGGAAGAGCTAATCTGCTGGCAGCTGAGCCCTGAAGATAGCCCACAGCTTCCCACAAGAAACAGCAAGGATCGCTCAAGCCCAACACTGTGCGGTAATGTTTAATCATTTGCTAAGCGCTGCTAAAATTAACTCCCAGTGAAAGGATGAGAGGATGAACAAAGCCAACAGCTAAGAACCCGAGCCAAAGCGCAATGCAAGGCTGTCCCAAGCAGAAACACACAAAATCAGACAGCTTCAGTCATATCTCTTTGTCAAACTGGAATTTGACTCCAAACCTACAGTAGTCCGACGAAAGAACTTCAGAACATACAGTCAGAAAAAGAGGGAAAGTGTTGAGTCAATCCCAAAAATACAGACTGAGCTCTACCCACCCTGCAGCTGAAGTAACCGCACCGAAGAGGCAAACAGCATGGTGAACAGCAGCTTAATTAAGTTGACCCCTCCAAAGCCCTTTAAAGGACACACAATGGGGCTGGAACATGGAGTACTCGGATATTTCTGTGATAAGCAACTTTCAGTAAAGCCATGTTTGTTAAAACACAGACACGTGCACACTCGCTTGTTTTAATAATGGACTTTATTCATCTTAGAAACCTGTCCTAGGTTCACCTACCAGCACAGCCAGTGTGAAAACTTAATGAGCCTTATGCCCAAGGACTGACTTTTACAAGAGATTCTGTTTCTCTGCTTCTAAAATGAAATTAAGTACTGGTTTTCTTGGCTAACAATAATAAATCCATATTCTGCACAGTCTTCCTAAGCCAGGCTTCGAGCTGGGTTTCAGGTAAAAATAACACCATCAGCACTCATGGTGTGATGTGCTTTAAGTGGTGGGGAAAAAGCCACCCAAACCAGCCACGTGTTTTCTCTTGGAAAACCCACACCTGTCTTGACAGGACAAGAGGGAATGGCCTCAAGCTCCACCAGGGGAGGTTCAGGCTTGACATCAGGAAAAAAAAATTCACGGAAAGGGGCACTGGGCACTGGCAGAGGCTGCCCAGGGAGGGGATTTAGTCACCTTCCCTGGAGGGGTTTAAAAGATGCGTGGAAAAGGTGCTAAGGGACTGGTTTAGTGATTGATAGCATTAGTTGGACTCGATGATCCAGTGGGTCTTTTCCAACCTAGTGATACTATGAGTGCCTTGGGCAAGTCCTGGTGTAGCGGGATCCAACCCCTCTGGATGCAGGAAGGGGCCAGTTGCTGGAACAGCACAGAGGGGAGCACACAAGGGGTATGGTGGGATTTGGGGGGCCAGGATCCCCTGCCAGCTGGTGCCACCATCCTGTTCTTGGGGCTGCAATAAGCCTCTGCTGCTGTAACACTGCCGGTAAAGGGAGGGGGTGCTTGGTCCCCTTTTTAGGGGTGTCTGTGAGCGTTGCCCCTGAGTGCTCACCCTGGAGCGTGGAGGGAGAGCCCTCGGGGATCACCCACAGCCAGACAGCGGGGAACGGGAGCCCAATGACCTCCCATCTTGGCCCCCAGCACCCCAACGACCAAAGCAGAGCCCCAGCCACCCCATATACTGCCATGGCAACTCAGCCATCCCGCCCAACACCCCCTTTTACCATATACACCGGCGTGCCTCAGGGCCCCCCTCTTTACCTTTGAAACCCACGTGTCCTGCCCCTCCTTTTCCTCGGAATCCTGTACCCCCCCCCCCCCAATATCATGGGAATCAAGGTGTCCTGCCCCCCTGCTTTTACCGTAGGGACTCAGAATCCTGCCCCACGAGCCCACCCCACGGTGGCCACGGCAACGCAGGCGTCCCCCACTCTCTTAACCTCAGAGGCTCAGCACCCCAAAGATGAGAGGGAGATCGGGGCTGTTACCATGGCAACTAGGCGTCCCGGAAGGGAAGGAGGGGGGAAAGTCGGGGCTGTTACCATAGCAACCAGACGTCCTGCACCCTCCACGCTCCCCCCAGCCAAGGCCCCGGGCCCGGCAGCCTCACCCGTTCTTGAGGTCGACCTCGAGGATCTTCCCGTAGCCCCGGAAGAAACGCTCCACGTCCCGCTCGCGGGCCTGGTAGCTGAGCCGCCCGATGTAAACGCGCGGCATGGCGGCGGCGGCCCCCGCGCCACGAACGTCACCGCGCGCGCCGCAGCGCCCGCCGCCCGGCCTTAAAGGGGCAACGGCGCCTCGACCCCCGGCGGTGGGGTCCACCTGCTACTCACACCGGTGGGGAAAGAGCCCCAACCAACCTGGCCTCGAACAGCGCCAGGGATGGGGAAGCCACCGCTGCTCTGGGTAACCTGGGCCAAGGCCTCCCCACCCTCACAGCAAAATATCTATTGCTGACAATTCATCTTAGTTGTAGAGTGACAGAATGGTTTGGGTTGGAAGGGACCACAAAGCCCACCAACTCCCACCCCCTGCCACGGACAGGGACACCTCCCGCTGGATCAGGGGCTCTAATCTCATCCAACCTGGCCTTGAACCCCTCCAGGTGGGTCTTGTCAAACCTGGTGATCCTATGATTCAGGGATGGACCCACTGGATCATCAAGTACAACCATTCTCATCAATCACTAGGCCATGTCCCTCAGCACCTCGTCCACCCATCCCTTAAACCCCTCCAGGGAAGGTGACTCAACCCCCTCCCTGGGCAGCCTGTGCCAGGGAACAATGACCCTTTCTGTGAAAAATTCTTTCCTGATGTCCAGCCTGAACCTCCCCTGGTGGAGCTTGAGGCCATTCCCTCTCGTCCTGTCCCCTGTCACTTGGGAGAAGAGCCCAGCTCCCTCCTCTCCACAACCTCCTTTCAGGTAGTTGGAGAGAGCAATGAGGTCTCCCCTCAGCCTCCTCTTCTCCAGGCTAAACACCCCCAGCTCTCTCATCTGCTCCTCTTGTTCACCAGCCCCCTCACCAGCTTCTTTGCTCTTCTCTGGACTCTCTCCAGAGCCTCAACATCCTTCTTGTGGTGAGGGGCCCAGAACTGACCCCAGGATTCGAGGTGCGGTCTCACCAGTGCTCAGTAGAGGGAGAAGAACCTGCCTGGCCCTGCTGGCCACACCGTTTCTGACCCAAGCCAAGATGCCATTGGCCTTCTTGGCCACCTGGGCCACTGCTGCCTCCTCTCCAGACACTCCTCTCCCACTTTATCCTTGGTCCCGGCGCGATCCCTCCCATGTGCAGAATCCAGCATATGCTCCTCTTTCCTTTCCTACCAGTCATGGCTGAGACCCCAGGGCGGGGGTTATTCCACAGCAGAGGGCACGGGCGTTTCTGCACGGGGGGAAGGTGCCCAAGGGAAGAACTGCAGCTCTGGGGCTCTTTGATGTCCAGCACCGCAGCCTTGCCACCCCTCCCTGGGGACAGCCCCATTCTGGAGACACCCCCAATCCTTTGGGACTGACCCCAGCCCTGAGTGCATCCATCGCTTCTCAGTCCCACTGATGACTAACAGGGTCCCTCTTGCGCATCCCTAAAGGCCACTTCTCTCCAGAGCCTGGAGAAGAGGAGGCTGAGGGGAGACCTCATCGCTCTCTGCAGCTCCCCTCAAGGGGGTTCTGGGGAGGTGGCTGCTGGGCTCTTCTCCCAAGGAACAAGCAATGGGATGATAGGAGGGATCGGCCTCTTCCCACAGCGAGGGAGGTTTAGATTGGGTACCGGGAGAGATTCCTTCCCAGCAAGAGCTGTCCTGTTCTGGAAAAGGCTCCCAGGGGATTGGGAATTTACTAAGGGAGGGACTGAAAAGCCATGCGGATGTCGTATTTGCTCCACGGTTTAGTGGTTGGCTTGCCAGTGTTCAGGATGGGACTGGACTTGATCTGAAAGGTCTTTTCAAACTTAAATGGCTCTGTGATTCGAGGATTCCCTTAGGAACGGGCTGGTGCTGCACCACGGCCGTGCGAGAAAACCCACAATCCGTATTCTGAGTTGGGGCTCCAGTTTATTTCAGTCACAAGCTGCATTTCTATAAGACAACAGGACTTCTTAGAAGTTGCGCTGCCTTCCAGCTCCTGTCACCAGGAGACGCGTGCCACACGGTGAGGTCACAGTGGTGGGACGCAGGTGTCACAGTGACCCAGGGCACTTGTAGAGCTGCTGCCCAGGCATCAGACGCCACAGCCCTTCAGCCGCTGACAGGCAGGACTGCGTCTCGCTGCTCAGCCAAAGGGACGAGGCTCCAGGCTGAAACCCAGCTCAGCCACACGACACAACATGGAGTCACCTTCTCCAGACGCATCCTCCGACATGGAGGAGCCTGGTTTGGTGCCTCCATCTTCTCCCAGCCACGCAGCTGGTGATATGGCAGCACCCGGGGATGCTGCCAGCGCACCTCTCCCAGGAGAGAACTTACAAGGTAAGGCTGAGGAGTGTGGGGTGCCCAGCCTCTGCTATCATTGGTGGGAGGACAGCTGTGCCAAACCCAGCCCCTCTTTAGCCCACAGATTCCTCAGGAACCTCTGGAACATCACCGGCAGCCATCGCTTCCAATCAGTCTGGTGGGCCGACAATGGACAAAGCATCGTCATTGCAGAAAATCTCTTTGTCAAGGAAGTCCTGGGGAGGAAGATCTTTGAGACTGAGTCCATGGGAGGCTTCATCCTCCAACTGAGCCTCCACGGATTCCAACCAATAGAAGGAGATTCTTCCATCTCTATCTCCATCGAGAAGCTGCAAGCAATAGCAGCAGCAGGATCTTCTCTGGGCAAGGTACGTGAGTTCCTCCCACATGAGAGAACCCTCCAGACATTTGGTGGGGACAGGGTCACGTTCAGCTAGAAGAAACCTTTCCCAGGCAGGGAGCGAGGATCGGGGTGGGAGCACGTGGCCTGAGTTTGTCTCGGGGTCGTTGTCAGGAATTCTAAGGGCAGGATTTTGGAGGAGCAGAAGTGCTGACCACAGGGACTTGGTTACAGCTGTGAAAAGCAAGCACAGTCCCATCACTTGGGGCTCTTTCTGTGATTGCTCTTGATCTGGCTGAACCAAAAGTTCCAATCTTCCTGTGACATCTACTGAACACTGACCATTCCACGCTGAGGGATTTGGGGGTTCTCCATCATTTTTCAGGCTTGGAAAACCCTATGCTGCTCTCCTCCCAAACACTCAGAACCCCAGCATGGTCACCGCTTAGAAAAGCTCCATCCCAACATTTTATTCGGCCTAAGCTGGAGGTTGCACAGGCCACTGAGAGCCCTTTGTCCCAGCCAAAGGCTTGGCTAGAGAATCTCTGTCTTCCTCCTGGCAATGCTGGCACTGACTCCTGTCCTTTGCGCTCTGCAGCTGCACATCTTCCACAGCCCCTGCTTCCAGAGAGATCAGCCCGAGCTCCTCAGGAGGGGCAACCAAAGCCCTGGGGACAGAGAGCAAGCCCCAGCTACAGCTCCACGCAGCCCCGGGCAGGAGGACGAGCGGCCAAAGAAGAGACGAGCGGATGCTCCGACGGCGACTGGAGCAGCGGAGGAGAAGGACCCCCAGAGCTGCGCAGCCCCCAGCCCCACAGTGACCGAGCCATGGGCTGATCCCGACGCCCCGAGCACCAGTGCCGGTCCAGCCCTGGCCAAACGGCGCCGCACACAGAGCCCTGAGAAGATCCCGGAGGCGGCTCTGACTCCATCTGAGGCTTCACCCCAGCGTCGCTCACCTCCTGCCCCACAAGATATTGAGCCCCCTCACCAGCCAGCTCCCGGGCCCAGTTGGCTCCCTTGGCTGGGCGGCAGCTCTCGCCCAGCTCAATCCCCTCCTCCAGAGCCTGCGAGGGATGCGCTGCCAGCACCTCGGCATGAGGAGCAGAACAACTCCCCGAGACCTGCAGCCCCCAGCCCCACAGCCACCGAGCCATGGGCTGACTCCGACGCCCCGAGCACCAGTGCCGGTCCAGCCCCGGCCAGACGGCGCCGCACAGACAGCCCTGAGAACATCCCAGAGGCTGCTCCGGCTCCATCTGCGCCTTCACCTCAGCGCCGCTCACCTCCTGCCCCACTGTTCTTTGGGCCCCCTCCACGCCCAGATTGGTGGCCAGGTCCAGATCCTGGGCAGCTCCCCGGGACTGCCGTCCTTCCATTCCACCCTCCAGCACCTCGTGATGCTCCCGCACCACAGCCACCACCCTTCCAAGCTCGCAACTTCCGACACTGCCCGACCTGCTCCTGCCCACCCCACGACCCGGCTGCCCGACACGGCGATGGGCTTTGAAACGGGTCGGCTGGAAACAGCAGCGAGTCATGTTGAAGATGTAGAAACACCTTAGTCTAGGAATAAGTAATAAACAGTGTTTGGTTTTGATCAAAACTCCACTTTTCATGTTGCCCTGTCCTGTCTCTGGAGTCTCACAGTCGCTCTCCCGACACTCGGGAAGGGTTTGAGCTCAACCCAGCCAAGAGCCGACCTGGGGCTGCTCCGGCAGCTGCACCAGCACCCTCATCGCCTCTCCAGCCAAACCAGTGCCCCAGAGCTCCTGGATAGCAAGGGTTACAGACTGAAACATATCTGATAGTGTCATGAATGCTGGAAACACTGATTCTGAGAGAACGTGCCACTTGTACCAAACTAGGCGTTGAAAACTTTCAGGCTTGTACCACCGTCTCTAGCAGAGGACACTCAGTCCGTTCCTCATTTGGGTTTTCTGAGCCAGTGGTCTCTAGAGTGCACTGTGCAAGATAATCCACAGCGCAGGAATCAAACGTTTCACCTTCTATTTATTTTCATGTTATTTATATATTCTCATACAAAGATGGTAGATTCTCAACAAGAAATGACTTCTTTACAACATGTTGGCATGAGACAGGGAGCAACCTTGAAAATGTCTTGTAGCACATAGAGATTTGCTACTTCTCTTGCAGCAGAGAGCTTAAAAGAGTTCTCAAATTGACAACAGTTCTATTTTACAAATAGACAAGCAGCAGCTGTCAGTCGTACGCTACCTGGCAGATACTGTCCAAAAGCCAAACACCTTCAGGTACCTGTTCAAGGTGAAGGTGCCTCTCAAACAACAAGGGAGGAAGTAACTGCTTTTTGAAAAGAGCTAACACCAGGGAGAAAATGTTCAGTAAAAACCCCACAGTGCAACACCTTTTTGCAAGCACAAAGTTTGCAAGCACAGCTGGCTGAGGGCAGGGATGGTGGGTGTCTACCAGCAAAGAAAAGCCTTTGTCTAAGCAGTGGAATCTCTTATTGGGGAGCAGAGCCAAGCATGTGCTTCTTCCATTTGCACCTATACACCTGCATGAGGTGTCATCAAACCCAAGTGTCAAAATAAACTGGACTTGGATCCAGCACTTTGGAGCTCTAGACGAAAATCATAGAATCTTTAAGGCTGGAAAAGCCCTCTAAGCTCATCCAGTCCAACCATCAGCCCAACCCCACTGTGCTCGCTAAACCATGTCCTGAAGTGTCACATCTACACTTTTTGAACACAATATTTTCCAAGCTAATAAAGCGTAGGGAATCACAGAGCTCTCCCTAAAAAATATTGTTATTAACAACATAACAATACTTGTTTAGCAAGGACAAAAAAGGGGGGTGCCATTAATAGAGTAAACTTCAAAACATGTTTTCAATAATTGCTCGTTTTTATCACCTATTTTTTCTATTTCTACTGCCTGTGTATGCCTTACAGGCTAAGTCCAGCCTTCCTGGACCCCTTTGCCCTTGAGGGCTGCCTCCCAAGGGACTCTGACAACCACGCTCCTGAACAGACCAGAGTCTGCCCTCTGGAAACCCAAGGCAGCAGTTCTGCCGACCCCCTTCCTTACTCCTCAAAGAATCAAAATCTCTATAATTTCATAATCACTATACGGAAGACGGCCTCCATCCACCACATCACCACAAATCCTTCTCTGTTCACAAACAACAAGTCCAACGGGTGCCTTCCTTACTTGGTTCATGAAGGTCTCTTCCATGTGCTCCAGGAACCTCCTGGATTGTTTCCACTCTGCTGTACTGGATTTCCAGTAGACGTGGTAAGTTGAAGCCCACCATGAGAACAAGGGCTAACAATCGCAAGAATTCTCCCAACTCCTTATAGAATATTGAATTTTTCTACGTATTGGTTGGTTGGCTCACAACAGACCTTGTTGGCCTTTCCTACGATTCTTACCCATCAATGCTTGACCCTTTCATTACCACTGTCAAGCTCTAGAGAGTCAAAACCATCCCAGCTGCTGGAAGGAGCCTCTTCAATGACCCCAGTCACATAAATACGCTCGCTTCTGCATTCCCATGGGCAGATAGCTTCTCTGAACACACCCATGACCTAAGAGTAACTCATCTGAGTGCTTGAGGCCAGCTCTGTCTCCTCTCCCAGCAAGAGACTCTCCACGACATTCCTCAGTGCTCAGGGTCTGCTTAATGTTACCCCATGAAAAGGTCCTCAGAGCACGTGCCATTAGCTCAGCAAGGAGGGACGCACGACTGTGCTCCTCAGCTCTGCACATATATATATATATTTAAATAGAAATACCTGTATTACTTACACACCAGTCAGTACCAGTGCTGCATCCAGCTCTATCCTTGCAACAAATGATACAACTGCCTCTTTGGGTCACTGACATTGAGTATCTGATCTCAACTTGTAAAATAAGCCAGCTAATGAAGTCTTCTCCAGACATCCATTAAGAGTCTCTAACATTAATTTTATGTAAAAATCCAATAAGTTTCGTCACTGGATTAACATTACAGACTTGTAGCAGATTCTTAAATCCACTCCAGCAGTGGCAGGAGCACTCCAGGCACTTCCCTGGGGAGCAGTGCATGAGGAGAGAAAAGCAAGGCAAGGCTGAGGTGGCCTTTCACTCTCTGCCTTCTGTCCTCTCTCTCCCCTACATCACAGGGGACACCTCCCCTCCAGTTCAGCAGATCTGCACATCCCATCACACCGTAAAACCCACCAGATCACTGCTTTGCAACTGGCTGATTTATAAAGCAGCGCTCACAAGCCACCAGTGCCCTTCGAAGATGAAAGTGGGAAATCATCATAAAATCACCATATCATCAAATCACAAAACGGTTTGAGTTGGAAAGGACTTCAAAGCCCATCCAGTTCCATCCCCTGCCAGGGGCAGGGACACCTCCCTCTGGATGAGGTTGCTCAAAGCTCCATCCAACCTGGCCTTGAACACCTCCTGGGATTGGAAAGGACCTCTAAGCCAGTTCCAACCCCTGCCAGGGGCAGGGACACCTCCCCTGGATGCGGTTGCTCCAAGCTACATCCAACCTTTCAGGGCTGCCTGCTGTAAAGGTTGATTTATTACCTGCTGGTCCTAAAATGGTAAACATTTAAGATCCAGCTAAATATTGTAACACAGACATCCCTAAAGAACAGATGTCCAGAGAGAGTGGCAGAGATGAATAATGAAGAGAAATGGCAGAGATCCCATTGGACGGTGCCCAGGGATGGGGACATGGGTGACAATGGCATGGGAGCACACAACTCTTGCAAGGCTAAAGGGCATTTATGCACCATGGAGTGCAAGAACAGCTGGAGAGAGAAATAAAATGGAGTTTGCTGCCTCCTTCCCTGCCGTGGTCCTCTACAGCTGCAGTGAGCTGAGAGCTGTGTTCGTGCTGCAGAGGGGAGATGTTGGATCGTCACGGTAGAGGGACAGTAATCGGTGGCACTGCCGAAGGGCTCAGTTTTTGAAGAAGGACTTGGTCACAGGCGGGTGACACAGCACACGTAAGGGTAAATGGGAAGCAAGGTGAAAAAACCACACTCAAGGTGGCCTCTCCAGACCACCTCCCTATGGACACAGCACATCTCCAGCCACTCCTCTCCCACTTTATCCTTGGTCCTGGCGCGACATCTCCCAGATGCAGAATCCAGCATTTGCTCCTCTTTCCTTTCATGGCAGTCATGGTTGAGACCCCAGAGCGGGGGTTATTCCACAGCAGAGGGCACGGGCGTTTCTGAATGGCAGGAAGGTGTCCAAGGGAAGAACTGGGGGGGCTGGGGGATTTACTAAGAGAGGGACTGAAAAGCCACGCGGATGTCGTATTTGCCCCACGGTTTAGTGGTTGGCTTGCCAGTGCTCAGGATGCAAATGGACTTGATCTGAAAGGTCTTTTCAAACTTAAATGGCTCTGTGATTCGAGGATTCCCTTAGGAACGGGCTGGTGCTGCACCACGGCCGTGCGAGAAAACCCACAATCCGTATTCTGAGTTGGGGCTCCAGTTTATTTCAGTCACAAGCTGCATTTCTATAAGACAACAGGACTTCTTAGAAGTTGCGCTGCCTTCCAGCTCCTGTCACCAGGAGACGCGTGCCACACGGTGAGGTCACAGTGGTGGGACGCAGGTGTCACAGTGACCCAGGGCACTTGTAGAGCTGCTGCCCAGGCATCAGACGCCACAGCCCTTCAGCCGCTGACAGGCAGGACTGCGTCTCGCTGCTCAGCCAAAGGGACGAGGCTCCAGGCTGAAACCCAGCTCAGCCACACAACACAACATGGAGTCACCTTCTCCAGACGCATCCTCCGACACGGAGGAGCCTGGTTTGGTGCCTCCATCTTCTCCCAGCCACGCAGCTGGTGATATGGCAGCACCCGGGGATGCTGCCAGCGCACCTCTCCCAGGAGAGAACTTCCAAGGTAAGGCTGAGGAGTGCGGGGTGCCCAGCCTCTGCTATCATTGGTGGGAGGAGAGCTGTGCCAAACCCAGCCCCTCTTCAGCCCGCAGATTCCTCAGGAACCTCTGGAACATCGCCGGCAGCCATCGCTTCCAATCAATCTGGTGGGCCGACGATGGACAAAGCATCGTCATTGCAGAAAATCTCTTTGTCAAGGAAGTCCTGGGGAGGAAGATCTTTGAGACTGAGTCCATGGGAGGCTTCATCCTCCAACTGAGCCTCCACGGATTCCAACCAATAGAAGGAGATTCTTCCATCTCTATCTCCATCGAGAAGCTGCAAGCAATAGCAGCAGCAGGATCTTCTCTGGGCAAGGTACGTGAGTTCCTCCCACATGAGAGAACCCTCCAGACATTTGGTGGGGACAGGGTCACGTTCAGCTAGAAGAAACCTTTCCCAGGCAGGGAGCGAGGATCGGGGTGGGAGCACGTGGCCTGAGTTTGTCTCGGGGTCGTTGTCAGGAATTCTAAGGGCAGGATTTTGGAGGAGCAGAAGTGCTGACCACAGGGACTTGGTTACAGCTGTGAAAAGCAAGCACAGTCCCATCACTTGGGGCTCTTTCTGTGATTGCTCTTGATCTGGCTGACCCAAAAGTTCCAATCTTCTTGTGGCATCTACTGAACACTGACCATTCCACGCTGAGGGATTTGGGGGTTCTCCATCATTTTTCAGGCTTGGAAAACCCTATGCTTCTCTCCTCCCAAATACTCAGAACCCCAGCATGGTCACCGCTTAGAAAAGCTCCATCCCAACATTTTATTCGGCCTAAGCTGGAGGTTGCACAGGCCACTGAGAGCCCTTTGTCCCAGCCAAAGGCTTGGCTAGAGAATCTCTGTCTTCCTGCTGGCAATGCTGGCACTGACTCCTGTCCTTTGCGCTCTGCAGCTGCACTTCTTCCACAGCCCCTGCTTCCAGAGAGATCAGCCCGAGCTCCTCAGGAGGGGCAACCAACGCCCTGGGGACAGAGAGCAAGCCCCAGCTACAGCTCCACGCAGCCCCGGGCAGGAGGACGAGCGGCCAAAGAAGAGACGAGCGGATGCTCCGACGGCGACAGGAGCAGCGGAGGAGAAGGACCCCCAGAGCTGCGCAGCCCCCAGCCCCACAGTGACCGAGCCATGGGCTGATCCCGACGCCCCGAGCACCAGTGCCGGTCCAGCCCTGGCCAAACGGCGCCGCACACAGAGCCCTGAGAAGATCCCGGAGGCGGCTCTGACTCCATCTGAGGCTTCACCCCAGCGTCGCTCACCTCCTGCCCCACAAGACATTGAGCCCCCTCACCAGGCAGCTCCCGGGCCCAGTTGGCTCCCTTGGCTGGGCAGCAGCTCTAGCCCAGCTCAATCCCCTCCTCCAGAGCCTGCGAGGGATGCGCTGCCAGCACCTCGGCATGAGGAGCAGAACAACTCCCCGAGACCTGCAGCCCCCAGCCCCACAGCCACCGAGCCATGGGCTGACTCCGACGCCCCGAGCACCAGTGCCGGTCCAGCCCCGGCCAGACGGCGCCGCACAGACAGCCCTGAGAACATCCCAGAGGCTGCTCCGGCTCCATCTGCGCCTTCACCTCAGCGCCGCTCACCTCCTGCCCCACTGTTCTTTGGGCCCCCTCCACGCCCAGATTGGTGGCCAGGTCCGGATCCTGGGCAGCTCCCCGGGGCTGCTGTCCTTCCATTCCACCCTCCAGCACCTCGTGTCGCTCCCGCACCACGGCCACCACCCTTCCAAGCTCGCAACTTCCGACACTGCCCGACCTGCTCCTGCCCACCCCACGACCCGGCTGCCCGACACGGCGATGGGCTTTGAAACGGGTCGGCTGGAAACAGCAGCGAGTCATGTTGAAGATGTAGAAACACCTTAGTCTAGTAATAAGTAATAAACAGTGTTTGGTTTTGATCAAAACTCCACTTTTCATGTTGCCCTGTCCTGTCTCTGGAGTCTCACAGTCGCTCTCCCGACACTCGGGAAGGGTTTGAGCTCAACCCAGCCAAGAGCCGACCTGGGGCTGCTCCGGCAGCTGCACCAGCACCCTCATCGCCTCTCCAGCCAAACCAGTGCCCCAGAGCTCCTGGATAGCAAGGGTTACAGACTGAAACATATCTGATAGTGTCATGAATGCTGGAAACACTGATTCTGAGAGAACGTGCCACTTGTACCAAACTAGGCGTTGAAAACTTTCAGGCTTGTACCACCGTCTCTAGCAGAGGACACTCAGTCCGTTCCTCATTTGGGTTTTCTGAGCCAGTGGTCTCTAGAGTGCACTGTGCAAGATAATCCACAGCGCAGGAATCAAACGTTTCACCTTCTATTTATTTTCATGTTATTTATATATTCTCATACAAAGATGGTAGATTCTCAACAAGAAATGACTTCTTTACAACATGTTGGCATGAGACAGGGAGCAACCTTGAAAATGTCTTGTAGCACATAGAGATTTGCTACTTCTCTTGCAGCAGAGAGCTTAAAAGACTTGTCAGATTGACAACAGTTCTATTTTACAAATAGACAAGCAGCAGCTGTCAGTCGTACACTACCTGGCAGATACTGTCCAAAAGCCAAACACCTTCAGGTACCTGTTCAAGGTGAAGGTGCCTCTCAAACAACAAGGGAGGAAGTAACTGCTTTTTGAAAAGAGCTAACACCAGGGAGAAAATGTTCAGTAAAAACCCCACAGTGCAACACCTTTTTGCAAGCACAAAGTTTGCGAGCACAGCTGGCTGAGGGCAGGGATGGTGGGTGTCTACCAGCAAAGAAAAGCCTTTGTCTAAGCAGTGGAAGCATGTGCTTCTTCCATTTGCACCTATACACCTGCATGAGGTGTCATCAAACCCAAGTGTCAAAATAAACTGGACTTGGATCCAGCACTTTGGAGCTCTAGACGAAAATCATAGAATCTTTAAGGCTGGAAAAGCCCTCTAAGCTCATCCAGTCCAACCATCAGCCCAACCCCACTGTGCTCGCTAAACCATGTCCTGAAGTGTCACATCTACACTTTTTGAACACAATATTTTCCAAGCTAATAAAGCGTAGGGAATCACAGAGCTCTCCCTAAAAAATATTGTTATTAACAACATAACAATACTTGTTTAGCAAGGACAAAAAAGGGGGGTGCCATTAATAGAGTAAACTTCAAAACATGTTTTCAATAATTGCTCGTTTTTATCACCTATTTTTTCTATTTCTACTGCCTGTGTATGCCTTACAGGCTAAGTCCAGCCTTCCTGGACCCCTTTGCCCTTGAGGGCTGCCTCCCAAGGGACTCTGACAACCACGCTCCTGAACAGACCAGAGTCTGCCCTCTGGAAACCCAAGGCAGCAGTTCTGCCGACCCCCTTCCTTACTCCTCAAAGAATCAAAATCTCTATAATTTCATAATCACTATACGGAAGACGGCCTCCATCCACCACATCACCACAAATCCTTCTCTGTTCACAAACAACAAGTCCAACGGGTGCCTTCCTTACTTGGTTCATGAAGGTCTCTTCCATGTGCTCCAGGAACCTCCTGGATTGTTTCCACTCTGCTGTACTGGATTTCCAGTAGACGTGGTAAGTTGAAGCCCACCATGAGAACAAGGGCTAACAATCGCAAGAATTCTCCCAACTCCTTATAGAATATTGAATTTTTCTACGTATTGGTTGGTTGGCTCACAACAGACCTTGTTGGCCTTTCCTACGATTCTTACCCATCAATGCTTGACCCTTTCATTACCACTGTCAAGCTCTAGAGAGTCAAAACCATCCCAGCTGCTGGAAGGAGCCTCTTCAATGACCCCAGTCACATAAATACGCTCGCTTCTGCATTCCCATGGGCAGATAGCTTCTCTGAACACACCCATGACCTAAGAGTAACTCATCTGAGTGCTTGAGGCCAGCTCTGTCTCCTCTCCCAGCAAGAGACTCTCCACGACATTCCTCAGTGCTCAGGGTCTGCTTAATGTTACCCCATGAAAAGGTCCTCAGAGCACGTGCCATTAGCTCAGCAAGGAGGGACGCACGACTGTGCTCCTCAGCTCTGCACATATATATATATATTTAAATAGAAATACCTGTATTACTTACACACCAGTCAGTACCAGTGCTGCATCCAGCTCTATCCTTGCAACAAATGATACAACTGCCTCTTTGGGTCACTGACATTGAGTATCTGATCTCAACTTGTAAAATAAGCCAGCTAATGAAGTCTTCTCCAGACATCCATTAAGAGTCTCTAACATTAATTTTATGTAAAAATCCAATAAGTTTCGTCACTGGATTAACATTACAGACTTGTAGCAGATTCTTAAATCCACTCCAGCAGTGGCAGGAGCACTCCAGGCACTTCCCTGGGGAGCAGTGCATGAGGAGAGAAAAGCAAGGCAAGGCTGAGGTGGCCTTTCACTCTCTGCCTTCTGTCCTCTCTCTCCCCTACATCACAGGGGACACCTCCCCTCCAGTTCAGCAGATCTGCACATCCCATCACACCGTAAAACCCACCAGATCACTGCTTTGCAACTGGCTGATTTATAAAGCAGCGCTCACAAGCCACCAGTGCCCTTCGAAGATGAAAGTGGGAAATCATCATAAAATCACCATATCATCAAATCACAAAACGGTTTGAGTTGGAAAGGACTTCAAAGCCCATCCAGTTCCATCCCCTGCCAGGGGCAGGGACACCTCCCTCTGGATGAGGTTGCTCAAAGCTCCATCCAACCTGGCCTTGAACACCTCCTGGGATTGGAAAGGACCTCTAAGCCAGTTCCAAGCCCTGCCAGGGGCAGGGACACCTCCCCTGGATGCGGTTGCTCCAAGCTACATCCAACCTTTCAGGGCTGCCTGCTGTAAAGGTTGATTTATTACCTGCTGGTCCTAAAATGGTAAACATTTAAGATCCAGCTAAATATTGTAACACAGACATCCCTAAAGAACAGATGTCCAGAGAGAGTGGCAGAGATGAATAATGAAGAGAAATGGCAGAGATCCCATTGGACGGTGCCCAGGGATGGGGACATGGGTGACAATGGCATGGGAGCACACAACTCTTGCAAGGCTAAAGGGCATTTATGCACCATGGAGTGCAAGAACAGCTGGAGAGAGAAATAAAATGGAGTTTGCTGCCTCCTTCCCTGCCGTGGTCCTCTACAGCTGCAGTGAGCTGAGAGCTGTGTTCGTGCTGCAGAGGGGAGATGTTGGATCGTCACGGTAGAGGGACAGTAATCGGTGGCACTGCCGAAGGGCTCAGTTTTTGAAGAAGGACTTGGTCACAGGCGGGTGACACAGCACACGTAAGGGTAAATGGGAAGCAAGGTGAAAAAACCACACTCAAGGTGGCCTCTCCAGACCACCTCCCTATGGACACAGCACATCTCCAGCCACTCCTCTCCCACTTTATCCTTGGTCCTGGCGCGACATCTCCCAGATGCAGAATCCAGCATTTGCTCCTCTTTCCTTTCATGGCAGTCATGGTTGAGACCCCAGAGCGGGGGTTATTCCACAGCAGAGGGCACGGGCGTTTCTGAATGGCAGGAAGGTGTCCAAGGGAAGAACTGGGGGGGCTGGGGGATTTACTAAGAGAGGGACTGAAAAGCCACGCGGATGTCGTATTTGCTCCACGGTTTAGTGGTTGGCTTGCCAGTGTTCAGGATGCAAATGGACTTGATCTGAAAGGTCTTTTCAAACTTAAATGGCTCTGTGATTCGAGGATTCCCTTAGGAACGGGCTGGTGCTGCACCACGGCCGTGCGAGAAAACCCACAATCCGTATTCTGAGTTGGGGCTCCAGTTTATTTCAGTCACAAGCTGCATTTCTATAAGACAACAGGACTTCTTAGAAGTTGCGCTGCCTTCCAGCTCCTGTCACCAGGAGACGCGTGCCACACGGTGAGGTCACAGTGGTGGGACGCAGGTGTCACAGTGACCCAGGGCACTTGTAGAGCTGCTGCCCAGGCATCAGACGCCACAGCCCTTCAGCCGCTGACAGGCAGGACTGCGTCTCGCTGCTCAGCCAAAGGGACGAGGCTCCAGGCTGAAACCCAGCTCAGCCACACAACACAACATGGAGTCACCTTCTCCAGACGCATCCTCCGACACGGAGGAGCCTGGTTTGGTGCCTCCATCTTCTCCCAGCCACGCAGCTGGTGATATGGCAGCACCCGGGGATGCTGCCAGCGCACCTCTCCCAGGAGAGAACTTCCAAGGTAAGGCTGAGGAGTGCGGGGTGCCCAGCCTCTGCTATCATTGGTGGGAGGAGAGCTGTGCCAAACCCAGCCCCTCTTCAGCCCGCAGATTCCTCAGGAACCTCTGGAACATCGCCGGCAGCCATCGCTTCCAATCAATCTGGTGGGCCGACGATGGACAAAGCATCGTCATTGCAGAAAATCTCTTTGTCAAGGAAGTCCTGGGGAGGAAGATCTTTGAGACTGAGTCCATGGGAGGCTTCATCCTCCAACTGAGCCTCCACGGATTCCAACCAATAGAAGGAGATTCTTCCATCTCTATCTCCATCGAGAAGCTGCAAGCAATAGCAGCAGCAGGATCTTCTCTGGGCAAGGTACGTGAGTTCCTCCCACATGAGAGAACCCTCCAGACATTTGGTGGGGACAGGGTCACGTTCAGCTAGAAGAAACCTTTCCCAGGCAGGGAGCGAGGATCGGGGTGGGAGCACGTGGCCTGAGTTTGTCTCGGGGTCGTTGTCAGGAATTCTAAGGGCAGGATTTTGGAGGAGCAGAAGTGCTGACCACAGGGACTTGGTTACAGCTGTGAAAAGCAAGCACAGTCCCATCACTTGGGGCTCTTTCTGTGATTGCTCTTGATCTGGCTGACCCAAAAGTTCCAATCTTCTTGTGACATCTACTGAACACTGACCATTCCACGCTGAGGGATTTGGGGTTCTCCATCATTTTTCAGGCTTGGAAAACCCTATGCTTCTCTCCTCCCAAATACTCAGAACCCCAGCATGGTCACCGCTTAGAAAAGCTCCATCCCAACATTTTATTCGGCCTAAGCTGGAGGTTGCACAGGCCACCGAGAGCCCTTTGTCCCAGCCAAAGGCTTGGCTAGAGAATCTCTGTCTTCCTGCTGGCAATGCTGGCACTGACTCCTGTCCTTTGCGCTCTGCAGCTGCACATCTTCCACAGCCCCTGCTTCCAGAGAGATCAGCCCGAGCTCCTCAGGAGGGGCAACCAACGCCCTGGGGACAGAGAGCAAGCCCCAGCTACAGCTCCACGCAGCCCCGGGCAGGAGGACGAGCGGCCAAAGAAGAGACGAGCGGATGCTCCGACGGCGACAGGAGCAGCGGAGGAGAAGGACCCCCAGAGCTGCGCAGCCCCCAGCCCCACAGTGACCGAGCCATGGGCTGATCCCGACGCCCCGAGCACCAGTGCCGGTCCAGCCCTGGCCAAACGGCGCCGCACACAGAGCCCTGAGAAGATCCCGGAGGCGGCTCTGACTCCATCTGAGGCTTCACCCCAGCGTCGCTCACCTCCTGCCCCACAAGACATTGAGCCCCCTCACCAGCCAGCTCCCAGGCCCAGTTGGCTCCCTTGGCTGGGCGGCAGCTCTCGCCCAGCTCAATCCCCTCCTCCAGAGCCTGCGAGGGATGCGCTGCCAGCACCTCGGCATGAGGAGCAGGAGAACAACTCCCCGAGACCTGCAGCCCCCAGCCCCACAGCCACCGAGCCATGGGCTGACTCCGACGCCCCGAGCACCAGTGCCGGTCCAGCCCCGGCCAGACGGCGCCGCACAGACAGCCCTGAGAACATCCCAGAGGCTGCTCCGGCTCCATCTGCGCCTTCACCTCAGCGCCGCTCACCTCCTGCCCCACTGTTCTTTGGGCCCCCTCCACGCCCAGATTGGTGGCCAGGTCCAGATCCTGGGCAGCTCCCCGGGGCTGCCGTCCTTCCATTCCACCCTCCAGCACCTCGTGATGCTCCCGCACCACAGCCACCACCCTTCCAACCTCGCATCTTCCGACACTGCCCGACCTGCTCCTGCCCACCCCACGACCCGGCTGCCCGACACGGCGATGGGCTTTGAAACGGGTCGGCTGGAAACAGCAGCGAGTCATGTTGAAGATGTAGAAACACCTTAGTCTAGTAATAAGTAATAAACAGTGTTTGGTTTTGATCAAAACTCCACTTTTCATGTTGCCCTGTCCTGTCTCTGGAGTCTCACAGTCGCTCTCCCGACACTCGGGAAGGGTTTGAGCTCAACCCAGCCAAGAGCCGACCTGGGGCTGCTCCGGCAGCTGCACCAGCACCCTCATCGCCTCTCCAGCCAAACCAGTGCCCCAGAGCTCCTGGATAGCAAGGGTTACAGACTGAAACATATCTGATAGTGTCATGAATGCTGGAAACACTGATTCTGAGAGAACGTGCCACTTGTACCAAACTAGGCGTTGAAAACTTTCAGGCTTGTACCACCGTCTCTAGCAGAGGACACTCAGTCCATTCCTCATTTGGGTTTTCTGAGCCAGTGGTCTCTAGAGTGCACTGTGCAAGATAATCCACAGCGCAGGAATTAAACGTTTCACCTTCTATTTATTTTCATGTTATTTATATATTCTCATACAAAGATGGTAGATTCTCAACAAGAAATGACTTCTTTACAACATGTTGGCATGAGACAGGGAGCAACCTTGAAAATGTCTTGTAGCACATAGAGATTTGCTACTTCTCTTGCAGCAGAGAGCTTAAAAGAGTTCTCAAATTGACAACAGTTCTATTTTACAAATAGACAAGCAGCAGCTGTCAGTCGTACGCTACCTGGCAGATACTGTCCAAAAGCCAAACACCTTCAGGTACCTGTTCAAGGTGAAGGTGCCTCTCAAACAACAAGGGAGGAAGTAACTGCTTTTTGAAAAGAGCTAACACCAGGGAGAAAATGTTCACTAAAAACCCCACAGTGCAACACCTTTTTGCAAGCACAAAGTTTGCGAGCACAGCTGGCTGAGGGCACGGATGGTGGGTGTCTACCAGCAAAGAAAAGCCTTTGTCTAAGCAGTGGAAGCATGTGCTTCTTCCATTTGCACCTATACACCTGCATGAGGTGTCATCAAACCCAAGTGTCAAAATAAACTGGACTTGGATCCAGCACTTTGGAGCTCTAGACGAAAATCATAGAATCTTTAAGGCTGGAAAAGCCCTCTAAGCTCATCCAGTCCAACCATCAGCCCAACCCCACTGTGCTCGCTAAACCATGTCCTGAAGTGTCACATCTACACTTTTTGAACACAATATTTTCCAAGCTAATAAAGCGTAGGGAATCACAGAGCTCTCCCTAAAAAATATTGTTATTAACAACATAACAATACTTGTTTAGCAAGGACAAAAAAGGGGGGTGCCATTAATAGAGTAAACTTCAAAAAATGTTTTCAATAATTGCTCGTTTTTATCACCTATTTTTTCTATTTCTACTGCCTGTGTATGCCTTACAGGCTAAGTCCAGCCTTCCTGGACCCCTTTGCCCTTGAGGGCTGCCTCCCAAGGGACTCTGACAACCACGCTCCTGAACAGACCAAAGTCTGCCCTCTGGAAATCCAAGGCAGCAGTTCTGCCGACCCCCTTCCTTACTCCTCAAAGAATCAAAATCTCTATAATTTCATAATCACTATACGGAAGACGGCCTCCATCCACCACATCACCACAAATCCTTCTCTGTTCACAAACAACAAGTCCAACGGGTGCCTTCCTTACTTGGTTCATGAAGGTCTCTTCCATGTGCTCCAGGAACCTCCTGGATTGTTTCCACTCTGCTGTACTGGATTTCCAGTAGACGTGGTAAGTTGAAGCCCACCATGAGAACAAGGGCTAACAATCGCAAGAATTCTCCCAACTCCTTATAGAATATTGAATTTTTCTACGTATTGGTTGGTTGGCTCACAACAGACCTTGTTGGCCTTTCCTACGATTCTTACCCATCGATGCTTGACCCTTTCATTACCACTGTCAAGCTCTAGAGAGTCAAAACCATCCCAGCTGCTGGAAGGAGCCTCTTCAATGACCCCAATCACATAAATACGCTCGCTTCTGCATTCCCATGGGCAGATAGCTTCTCTGAACACAAACATGACCTAAGAGTAACTCATCTGAGTGCTTGAGGCCAGCTCTGTCTCCTCTCCCAGCAAGAGACTCTCCAGGACATTCCTCAGTGCTCAGGGTCTGCTTAATGTTACCCCATGAAAAGGTCCTCAGAGCACGTGCCATTAGCTCAGCAAGGAGGGACGCACGACTGTGCTCCTCAGCTCTGCACATATATATATATATTTAAATAGAAATACCTGTATTACTTACACACCAGTCAGTACCAGTGCTGCATCCAGCTCTATCCTTGCAACAAATGATACAACTGCCTCTTTGGGTCACTGACATTGAGTATCTGATCTCAACTTGTAAAATAAGCCAGCTAATGAAGTCTTCTCCAGACATCCATTAAGAGTCTCTAACATTAATTTTATGTAAAAGTCCAATAAGTTTCGTCACTGAATTAACATTACAGACTTGTAGCAGATTCTTAAATCCACTCCAGCAGTGGCAGGAGCACTCCAGGCACTTCCCTGGGGAGCAGTGCATGAGGAGAGAAAAGCAAGGCAAGGCTGAGGTGGCCTTTCACTCTCTGCCTTCTGTCCTCTCTCTCCCCTACATCACAGGGGACACCTCCCCTCCAGTTCAGCAGATCTGCACATCCCATCACACCGTAAAACCCACCAGATCACTGCTTTGCAACTGGCTGATTTATAAAGCAGCGCTCACAAGCCACCAGTGCCCTTCGAAGATGAAAGTGGGAAATCATCATAAAATCACCATATCATCAAATCACAAAACGGTTTGAGTTGGAAAGGACTTCAAAGCCCATCCAGTTCCATCCCCTGCCAGGGGCAGGGACACCTCCCTCTGGATGAGGTTGCTCAAAGCTCCATCCAACCTGGCCTTGAACACCTCCTGGGATTGGAAAGGACCTCTAAGCCAGTTCCAACCCCTGCCAGGGGCAGGGACACCTCCCCTGGATGCGGTTGCTCCAAGCTACATCCAACCTTTCAGGGCTGCCTGCTGTAAAGGTTGATTTATTACCTGCTGGTCCTAAAATGGTAAACATTTAAGATCCAGCTAAATATTGTAACACAGACATCCCTAAAGAACAGATGTCCAGAGAGAGTGGCAGAGATGAATAATGAAGAGAAATGGCAGAGATCCCATTGGACGGTGCCCAGGGATGGGGACATGGGTGACAATGGCATGGGAGCACACAACTCTTGCAAGGCTAAAGGGCATTTATGCACCATGGAGTGCAAGAACAGCTGGAGAGAGAAATAAAATGGAGTTTGCTGCCTCCTTCCCTGCCGTGGTCCTCTACAGCTGCAGTGAGCTGAGAGCTGTGTTCGTGCTGCAGAGGGGAGATGTTGGATCGTCACGGTAGAGGGACAGTAATCGGTGGCACTGCCGAAGGGCTCAGTTTTTGAAGAAGGACTTGGTCACAGGCGGGTGACACAGCACACGTAAGGGTAAATGGGAAGCAAGGTGAAAAAACCACACTCAAGGTGGCCTCTCCAGACCACCTCCCTATGGACACAGCACATCTCCAGCCACTCCTCTCCCACTTTATCCTTGGTCCTGGCGCGACATCTCCCAGATGCAGAATCCAGCATTTGCTCCTCTTTCCTTTCATGGCAGTCATGGTTGAGACCCCAGAGCGGGGGTTATTCCACAGCAGAGGGCACGGGCGTTTCTGAATGGCAGGAAGGTGTCCAAGGGAAGAACTGGGGGGGCTGGGGGATTTACTAAGAGAGGGACTGAAAAGCCACGCGGATGTCGTATTTGCTCCACGGTTTAGTGGTTGGCTTGCCAGTGTTCAGGATGCAAATGGACTTGATCTGAAAGGTCTTTTCAAACTTAAATGGCTCTGTGATTCGAGGATTCCCTTAGGAACGGGCTGGTGCTGCACCACGGCCGTGCGAGAAAACCCACAATCCGTATTCTGAGTTGGGGCTCCAGTTTATTTCAGTCACAAGCTGCATTTCTATAAGACAACAGGACTTCTTAGAAGTTGCGCTGCCTTCCAGCTCCTGTCACCAGGAGACGCGTGCCACACGGTGAGGTCACAGTGGTGGGACGCAGGTGTCACAGTGACCCAGGGCACTTTTAGAGCTGCTGCCCAGGCATCAGACGCCACAGCCCTTCAGCCGCTGACAGGCAGGACTGCGTCTCGCTGCTCAGCCAAAGGGACGAGGCTCCAGGCTGAAACCCAGCTCAGCCACACAACACAACATGGAGTCACCTTCTCCAGACGCATCCTCCGACACGGAGGAGCCTGGTTTGGTGCCTCCATCTTCTCCCAGCCACGCAGCTGGTGATATGGCAGCACCCGGGGATGCTGCCAGCGCACCTCTCCCAGGAGAGAACTTCCAAGGTAAGGCTGAGGAGTGCGGGGTGCCCAGCCTCTGCTATCATTGGTGGGAGGAGAGCTGTGCCAAACCCAGCCCCTCTTCAGCCCGCAGATTCCTCAGGAACCTCTGGAACATCGCCGGCAGCCATCGCTTCCAATCAATCTGGTGGGCCGACGATGGACAAAGCATCGTCATTGCAGAAAATCTCTTTGTCAAGGAAGTCCTGGGGAGGAAGATCTTTGAGACTGAGTCCATGGGAGGCTTCATCCTCCAACTGAGCCTCCACGGATTCCAACCAATAGAAGGAGATTCTTCCATCTCTATCTCCATCGAGAAGCTGCAAGCAATAGCAGCAGCAGGATCTTCTCTGGGCAAGGTACGTGAGTTCCTCCCACATGAGAGAACCCTCCAGACATTTGGTGGGGACAGGGTCACGTTCAGCTAGAAGAAACCTTTCCCAGGCAGGGAGCGAGGATCGGGGTGGGAGCACGTGGCCTGAGTTTGTCTCGGGGTCGTTGTCAGGAATTCTAAGGGCAGGATTTTGGAGGAGCAGAAGTGCTGACCACAGGGACTTGGTTACAGCTGTGAAAAGCAAGCACAGTCCCATCACTTGAAGCTCTTTCTGTGATTGCTCTTGATCTGGCTGACCCAAAAGTTCCAATCTTCTTGTGACATCTACTGAACACTGACCATTCCACACTGAGGGATTTGGGGTTCTCCATCATTTTTCAGGCTTGGAAAACCCTATGCTTCTCTCCTCCCAAATACTCAGAACCCCAGCATGGTCACCGCTTAGAAAAGCTCCATCCCAACATTTTATTCGGCCTAAGCTGGAGGTTTCACAGGCCACCGAGAGCCCTTTGTCCCAGCCAAAGGCTTGGCTAGAGAATCTCTGTCTTCCTCCTGGCAATGCTGGCACTGACTCCTGTCCTTTGCGCTCTGCAGCTGCACATCTTCCACAGCCCCTGCTTCCAGAGAGATCAGCCCGAGCTCCTCAGGAGGGGCAACCAACGCCCTGGGGACAGAGAGCAAGCCCCAGCTACAGCTCCACGCAGCCCCGGGCAGGAGGACGAGCGGCCAAAGAAGAGACGAGCGGATGCTCCGACGGCGACAGGAGCAGCGGAGGAGAAGGACCCCCAGAGCTGCGCAGCCCCCAGCCCCACAGTGACCGAGCCATGGGCTGATCCCGACGCCCCGAGCACCAGTGCCGGTCCAGCCCTGGCCAAACGGCGCCGCACACAGAGCCCTGAGAAGATCCCGGAGGCGGCTCTGACTCCATCTGAGGCTTCACCCCAGCGTCGCTCACCTCCTGCCCCACAAGACATTGAGCCCCCTCACCAGGCAGCTCCCGGGCCCAGTTGGCTCCCTTGGCTGGGCAGCAGCTCTAGCCCAGCTCAATCCCCTCCTCCAGAGCCTGCGAGGGATGCGCTGCCAGCACCTCGGCATGAGGAGCAGGAGAACAACTCCCCGAGACCTGCAGCCCCCAGCCCCACAGCCACCGAGCCATGGGCTGACTCCGACGCCCCGAGCACCAGTGCCGGTCCAGCCCCGGCCAGACGGCGCCGCACAGACAGCCCTGAGAACATCCCAGAGGCTGCTCCGGCTCCATCTGCGCCTTCACCTCAGCGCCGCTCACCTCCTGCCCCACTGTTCTTTGGGCCCCCTCCACGCCCAGATTGGTGGCCAGGTCCAGATCCTGGGCAGCTCCCCGGGGCTGCCGTCCTTCCATTCCACCCTCCAGCACCTCGTGATGCTCCCGCACCACAGCCACCACCCTTCCAAGCTCGCAACTTCCGACACTGCCCGACCTGCTCCTGCCCACCCCACGACCCGGCTGCCCGACACGGCGATGGGCTTTGAAACGGGTCGGCTGGAAACAGCAGCGATCTTGGGCTGCAGTTATGTTGTAGATGCACAAACACCTTAGTCTAGGAATAAGCAATTAAATAGTGTTTGTTGTTGCCAATAATAAACCTTTTCAAACTGCCTTTTGGTTTTAAGCCTGTAGGACTGCATGAGGTTGTTGCAACCCAAGCACAGGACCTGGTGCTGAGCCTTGTGGAATTGCTTCTGTTCATTTGTAACTTATACTTGATTGGATAGAAAATCCTCAGGATTTAGGAGAGGAATTGGACCCATCCGTGAAGGAGCCCAATGTGTTCAGTTTGCCTGTCTTTCATGTCGTGCCCCCCTGCATCACACTGAGCTCAGAAAGATCTGAACAAACCCCGACATGCATGAGAGATTGATTTGCAAGAAGTTCTTGTCGCAATCAGTAGTGGCAGTGGGAACAGCAGCACAATTGAATTCAAGTATTGGTGTCCCCCAAAATCCCCTTGTCCTGCATAAGTCCCACTGAGTCCCAGTCTCTGCATCCAATGCCACCACCCCAGTGCTGTCCCCAAGGGGACAATGACATCTGCGGTGGTCCAGGGCTGGGAAAACCCTTTGTGTCCTTGTCTTCCAGCCTGCATGGTGTCCCCAGCCCCATCTTGCCAGCGTTGAACAGACTGGGCTGGGAAAAATGAAACTAAAATAGAAATAATAAAAAGCAATTTGTTTTTTCTCAGTGCATCACTGTGGGGAGCGGCCCCAGGCTGAGGGCTCTTGGCTGCAGAACAAAATAGAGGGAGTTGAGGTGGTTTCTGAGGCTGCAGGGCTGTGCTGGCCGGGAGCTGGGCAGCAACCAGCCCGAGCTTCCCTGCAAAGGGACCAAAAAGCAGCCAAAATGTCACAGCAGGACAGCACCGCCAGCTCCCAAGTCAGGCAGGAGGCAGCAGTGTAGCCCCAAAAACCTGTGTGAGGGAAACTGCTGTTCCCTTGCCGCCCCTGAGCCGAGCAAACCACCAGCCCCAGGCTCCAGGAGTTTTCTGTTGCGGCAAACTCCACCAGCTGAAGCCAGAAGCAGCGTCTCTCCAGAAGCAAGTCCACACAGCCACGCAAAGCTGCCGAGGCTCTTAAATCTTCAAGTGGGCACCCCAATGTTCAAAAATCACTGAATTTTAAGGTTTTCCCTGCTTCGGCACCTCTTGTCTGAGGACAAGGCAGCCAGGGAACGCTTGGCTGTGGTGAGGCAGGACCAAGCTTTGGCTGCTGGCGCCCAGGAGCTGCGGGTCAGAGGAGCAGGATCTGCTTGGAGGACGTGAAGGGCTTCATGGCAGCTTCCAGCGCTGCCTTGTAGTCCTGGAGTGGGACCTCCGTGCAGGCCGGCGCAGTGAGCAGCCCCTTCCGGATGAGCTGGCACAAGGCGTCCATCATGCTGGTCAGGCTCTCCTGGTCTGAGAGAGAAGAAGGAGCTTTCAGCATCACAGAATCACAGAATCAATAGAATCACCAGGCTGGTAAAGACCCATCAGATCATCAAGTCCAACCACTCCTATCAAGTCCAGGATGCATCTTGTGCCAGGCCAGGGCCACCAACCATCCTGGAACGGCGTGGCCAGCAGGTCCAGGGAGGTTATTCTCCCCCTGTACTCGGCACTGGTTGAGACCGCACCTCGAGTCCTGTGTTCAGTTCTGGGCCCCTCACCACAAGAGGGATGTTGTGGCTCTGGAGCGAGTCCAGAGAAGAGCAACAGAGCTGGTGAAGGGGCTGGAGAACAAATCTTATGAGGAGCGGCTGAGAGAGCTGGGGGTGTTCAGTCTGGAGAAGAGGAGGCTGAGGGGAGACCTTATTACTCTCTACAACTACCTGAAGGGAGGTTGTGGAGAGGAGGGAGCTGGCCTCTTCTCCCAAGTGACAGGGGACAGGACGAGAGGGAATGGCCTCAAGCTCCGCCAGGGGAGATTTAGGCTTGAGATTAGGAAAAAGTTCTTCATGGAGAGGGTGGTTAGGGATTGGAACGGTCTGCCTAGGGAGGTGGTTGAGTCACTGTCCCTGGAGGTGTTTAAGGTTAGGGTAGACGAGGTGCTTAGGAGCATGATTTAAGGATTGGTGGGAATGGTTGGACTCGACGATTCAGTGGGTCTCTTCCAACCTGGTTATTCTGTGATTCTGTGATCCCAGACAGGGCTCTAGGAACTTCAGGGCGTGATGTGCTCCCAGCTCCAGCACACTGCGTGGGGCAAGAGCCCCTGGCATGGTGACACGCTGCAGGCCCTGCCCAAGCCACACCAAGTTCCCTGTATTTTGGCTGTGCTGAGGCCTGTCAGCACTCATGACATAAATGAGAGCAACAAGGACAGCCTCGGCATGGTGGTTTGGCTTCTGTTCCCTGTGCCACCCCCCAGCACCCACTCAGCTCACCCTGCGCATGCTCCTTCCTCCACTGGGTCATCCAGAAGCCACGGAGTCGCACGTCTTGGAAGATGAAGGCGCTCTGTGGAGAAAGGGAGCCACACACCCGGGTGAGACCCATCCTCTCCCAGTGTGACAGCAGCGGAGGGTGGCAACAAGGGTCCTCGCACCTTCGTTAGCGCACTCATAATTGTCAGGACAGAGTGGGAAGCAGAGATGGACTCAGAGTTGTGGAATCCAAGTGGGTTTGATGCTCACTGGCTGTGAGGCCATTTCCCCACTGGGATTTCACAGCAGCCCATATTGACCATAAATAAAGCCAAGAGATCTGTGCTGGGGTGCAAAGCAGCTCGTACCGTAACAGAGCCCACTGGTCAAAGCAAAAGAAGACTGGAGGCTCTGAATTTGCCATCCAAGCAGCTGACAGCTGCAGCAGAACCCTCTGGCTGCAGGCAAGTGAGAACCAAGCTTCCGCAGTGCCATGGGGACACAGACATCAGCAGTGGAGTATAGGGAATGTGCCCTGAGGAAAACAGAAAACATCACCAGTACTCACCACAGGCACCATCACGGGCTGCTTTGCCATCCCCCCGTAGGTGACCATGGTCCCTTTGGGCCTGGAAGAGGAAGGAGGCATTCAGATACTGGTACCCAACCTGCAGCTTTATCCTTCCAGCCTTTCCCTCTGCCCTGTCTAAATCCAATCCCACACAGAATCCTAGAATCACTAGGTTGGAAAAGACCCACTGGATCATCGAGTCCAACCGTTCCCATCAATCACTAAACCATGTCCCTCAGCACCTCGTCCACCTGTCCCTTAAACCCCTCCAGGGAAGGCGACTCAACCCCCTCCCTGAGCAGCCTCTGCCAGTGCCCAATGACCCTTTCTGTGAAATATTTTTCCTAACGTCCAGCCTAAACCTCTCCTGGTGGAGCTTGAGGCCATTCCCTCTCATCCTGTCCCCTGTCACTTGGGAGAAGAGCCCAGCTCCCTCCTCTCCACAACCTCCTTTCAGGTAGTTGCAGAGAGCAATGAGGTCTCCCCTCAGCCTCCTCTTCTCCAGGCTAAACACCCCCAGCTCTCTCAGCCGCTCCTTGTGTTCTCCAGCCCCTTCACCAGCTTCGTTGCTCTTCTCTGGACTCACTCCAGAGTCTCAACATCCTTCTTGTGTTGAGGGGCCCAGAATTGAACCCAGGATTTGAGAAGCGGTCTCACCAGTGCCTCAGGACTGTTCTCACAGCAGAACTCCCTCAGTTGTCCCTCAGGCTCCACTTTCCAGGGATCCCCTCTCACTTCCCCACAACAGGGAGTGAATCTGTTACCTGAATCTACAGCTAAACACACCAGTAACCTGTACCCGGGACCTGCGGGACCTTCCCAACTGGACCTCAGCTGCCTCCAGCCACCGGCAGCATTCCAGACATGTGGTGATGATAAGTTCAAGTCACTGCTGTTTTCCAAACCCACCTCTTCTCCCCTTGTTAACATCAGCAGAGAGCATGTCCAGCCACCTCCTGTGCTTGGGGGGGCTCTGGAGCAGGACCCCCTAGGACTGGTCACCATTCCCAAGCCCGCACGCCAGCTACTGCCCAGCCAAACTTACTGCAGGTGCCGCAGCATCTCTGTAGTGCTCTTGCCTCCAACACAGTTCAGGGCGAGCCGGGGCTTCGGGACGCTCTGCAAGAGTTTATTAAGAAGGTTCTCCAATTTTAAGGCTCCTTTTTGAGATGGGACTGCAGCTCTTGAAGGAGCAACTGCCTTAAGCTCAACAGTTACCTGGGGCAACCAAGACTCATAGAGAGAAAATCTTTGGTCTGGCCTTTGCAGTAGAAGCAAAAGCACCTTTCCCTGCAGTGCTGAATGGCAGGGACAGTCCTGGATGGTCTCTCCAGTGGGATCAGCATTGAGGTACCTTAAATATATCTTTCATCTCCGGTTTTCTCAGCATCTCCTCTGTGATGACGTGGTCCGCGCCCAGCGCCAGCAGCCTCTCCACCAGCTTTGGGAGATCGGGTCTGGGGGAGGGAAAAAAAAATATATTCGATGACCCAAAAAGCAAAGTGTCACCTTCTCCTCCCTCCTGCTCAGAAGCAGCTCATGGACAATCAAGCAGAGGCTGGAGGACACTTTGGAGGAGCAAATGGGGTGCAGGCTGAACCACGGGAGAAAATCTGCTGTTGAATGGGCAGGACGACCAGGTCCTGACTGCAGATTTGCCTGACCTCGTGCCACCCTCCAAACTGTGCCAAGGGCAGCTCTTTAGCTACAGGGACCTTCTCCTGTCCCAGGGAACTCACCTGTCCCTCACCACATTGATGGTCTTAATTCCAGAGGCTTTGGCAATCTGGATAACAGCCTGGCCCACACCACTGTTGGCAGCATTCTGGATGATGGAGTCACCTGGGTATAAATAAATCCAGATTTTCATAGAATCATATAATGGTTTGGGTTGGAAGGGACCTCAAAGCCCATCCAGTCCCACCCCCTGCCATGGGCAGGGACACCTCCTACCGGATCAGGGGCTCCAAGCCCCATCCAACCTGGCCTTGAACCCCTCCAGGGATGGGGCAGCCACCCCTGCTCTGGGCAACCTGGGCCAGGGCCTCCCCACTCTCAGAGCAGAACATTTCTTCCCAAGATCTCATCTCAATCTCCCCTCTTTCAGCTCAGAACAGTTCCTTCTCATCCTACCCCTGCATCCTCTGATCAAGAGCCCCTCCCCAGCTTTCCTGGAGCCCCTTTCAGTGCTGGAAGCTGCTCTAAGGACTCCCTGCAGCCTTCTCTTCTCCAGTTGAACAACCCCAACTCTCGCAGCCTGTCCTCATATAGGAGGTTCTCCAGCCCTCATGTCATCTCTGTGGCCTCCTCTGGACTCACTCCAACAGCTCCACGTCCTTTCCGTGCTGAGGACTCCAGAGCTGGAAGCTGGACACTGGACTCCAGGTGAAGTCTCTTTCACTGCAGAAGCGATCATCAAATCCACCTGGATTCCCTTCCACCCAGCAAAGCCGTACCTGGCTCCAGGGTCTCAAAGTCAGCCAGCATGCGGTACGCCGTGCAGGGGTTGACGCTCAGGGTGGCAGCGCACAGCACTGGGATGTCCCTGGGCACCTTCAGCAGCGTCTCCTTGGGGAACACCCCCTGTGTCCGCCACGTTCCTGGGGTACCAGCAGCGTTCCGGCAGAAAGCGGGGCAAGGAAAGGAAAAGGTTAGGAGAGCTCAAATTGCACTGGATCTGGTTGCTCAACGTCCCATCCAGCCTGGCCTTGAACACCTCCAGGGATGGGGAAGGCACCACTTCTTGCCAAGAGCAGCCAGGGTTTCTTCAAGCCAGAGCCTTAACACCAGTCGCAGCAGTATCACCACAACGTGCATCATCTATACCCCAGAGAGTGAATTTTGAAATGTTTCCTGTATGGGTACGGCCAAAACACTGTGAGAGGCAGGGGACAAACCCCTTGCTGCCCCCCCACGATCTGTCACCCAGCCAAGTCCAATCATTTTCCAGAGAAATAACGGGACTGGGGTCTCCTCAGGCACAGGGGATATGTGGAGCTAATGGAAACACTCCCCATCCGATGGAGGAGTCCACACAGTGGAAGCTGGTTTAGTTGGATTTACTCCCTCTGTATTTATGCCTGATTTAACCCCCTATCATCCACTTACTTCCTTTTATGCTTAAATATACCACATTTGGATCTTAACTTGATTGCTTTCCTTCTCCCATCAAGCGAAAAAGCCTTTTATGAAGAAACAGGCAAAAGCCAAGCTGTTACAGTAAACCAGATCCAATAATTTTTCCGGCCATTGGCATTTTGGAGGAGCACAACAGGCATTTGTTGGAAATTAAATTCCCATGCTTTCCGTATCAGAACACTATTAAGGCAAAAACTGTAATGAGATGTAACCATGACCTTGCCCAGGTTAAACGCTTTATCTCGGCTCCTTAAAGCAGCTCTAAGCAGATGTGACAAAATGCAGCTGTTTCCAGAGAAACAGGTTGCTGCGATGCTTTATAACTACATAAAAGTGCTATAGAAGAGATTCTTTCTAAATTAAAGTTCAGCATAAGCAACGGCATCGCTGTTGCTCCTCTTGCACGTGCTCTGTGGTTTTGCACTGCATGTGCCCCCTTCCCTAGGAGCTCCTGTCCTTCTCCTTGCGCCAGCAGAGGATGAGCAGCATCGCTCACTGTGCCCTGGGACCAGGAACCGAGCTGGCTTTGAGTAAAACAGCAACATTAAAAATAAAAATATGTGGCAGACAGAATAAAACTTGAACCTAGATCTAAACTGGTAAGGAATGAAGATGCCTTTGTGCAGCTCCAGCAGTTTTTCTGATGCTTCTTGTCTGAGACAATCCAGGCCATTAGATTTATTACTAGGCTAATAACAGCACTAAATGGGTTCCAACTGCTGCTTCTCTTGCCCAAACATTCACTAATGGAACTGTTTTTTCATTTTAAGTCACATCCAATTGGATGTAATTGCTGTAAGCAGGAGGGGCACAGGGCTCTATCCACACCCTGCAATCAGGGTGTTTTGCAGAGGAGCGGTTCTGCTCCGGGATCCCTAAAATCCCTGCACCAGGTCCCAAAGGAAGGGTTCCCATGGGCCATGAGCATGGGTTTGCTCTCTGTGCAGACCTGGGCAGCTCCTGGCAGACTGGAGCATTCCCAAAATCCCCTGAGAAGATGCTCTGGGGGAAAGCAGAGGAAGAGCTCGCCTGCAAGTGAGGATCCAGCAGTGCCATAGCTCCCAGTGCAGGGGATGCTGTGGAATGCACTCACCGAGTCCGGTGACTGCCGGGATGACCCAGTCCCCGGGTTTCAGAGCCGCTACGTGCTTCCCGACCTCCAGCACTTCCCCGACACCTTCATTCCCTCCCACTGTCGGCAGTGGGGAGAGGATGGCGTAGGTCCCTGCCAGAAAGCCAAGCGTGAGCTGAAGAGCACATCATAACCCAAACCTCCCCACCTCAGGAGCTGCTTCCGAACCCTCCGAGACAACCCACTGGGAGCAAGAATTAATATGCAGAAAAGCTACAGCCTGCGTGTTACCTTGGATCATATTAATGTCAGCAGGATTGATGGGAGCTGCCAACATCTTGACGTGAACATCAGAGTCCCCTAGTTTGGCCACCTCGAGGTCCTTCAGTCTGAACAGCAAGACACAAAGGAAAAGGGCATTAACAGGAGCTTGGCCGACGTCGGTAGCACCTTGGTTTGAGCTGGAAAGATGCCTGTATCCCACAACACATTAGAATCATAAAATTATAGAATCACCAGGTTGGAAAAGACCCATTGGATCATCGAGTCCAACCATTCTCATCAATCACTAACCCATGTCCCTCAGCACCTCGTCCACCCGTCCCTTAAACCCCTCCAGGGAAGGTGAATCAACCCCCTCCCTGGGCAGCCTCTGACAGTGCCCAATGACCCTTTCTGTGAATTTTATTTTCCTAATGTTCAGTCTAAACCTCTCCTGGTGGAGCTTGAGGCCATTCCCTCTCGTCCTGTCCCCTGTCACTTGGGAGAAGAGCCCAGCTCCCTCTTCTCCACAACCTCCCCTCAGGTAGCTGGAGAGAGCAATGAGGTCTCCCCTCAGCCTCCTCTTCTCCAGGCTGAACACCCCCAGCTCTCTCAGCCGCTCCTCTTGTTCTCCAGCCCCCTCACCAGCTTCGTTGCTCTTCTCTGGACTCGCTCCAGAGCCTCAACATCCTCCTTGTGGTGAGGGGCCCAGAACTGAACACAGGATTCGAGGTGCAGTCTCACCGGTGCCAAGTCCAGAGGGAGAAGAACCTCCCTGGACCTGCTGGCCACGGCGTTTCTGATCCAAGCCAAAATGCTACTGGCTGGGATTGCTCTGAGGCAGGTGCGCTTGGCCTGGTTGAACCTCCTGAGGTCACACAGCTCCACCTCCTCAGTCTGTCCAGGTCGTTCTGCACCCATCCCTTCCCTCCACTACGTCAACTGCACCACACAGCTTGGTGTCACCAGCATTCACTGTCACCAGAGCTCCCTCAATCTCTGTATCAGTGCTTTGAGCACAAACCCTCCACTTGCATTTCGACCCCACTAAAATAATCAGATTTCTCTTAAACAGACAGACAGACTGTTGATGGAGGCTGCCAAAAGCCAACCATCCCACAAAACCCTGTCACCAAGCAGAGTAACGCTCACGAATCTTAAGAAATTCAGCAGGTTGTGTAAAAAAAAGCCACTGTTTGAGCTGGCCGGGGATTTTTACGGCTCCTCCTGCCCCTCTTTAACATTATAGGAACTTGGGTATTGTGAGAAATCTGCAAAAAAAGAGAAGTCAAGACCAGCCTTGCAGAAATCTCAGGAGCCCGCAGTGGTGACAAGCACCATTGCACAACTAAATGGTCATAAGGAAAAGCATCGTTCATCCCCCAAAATCCTAGGATAGGGTGTCTGGAGGCACCTGGATAACGTATTGGCACCTCCCACATTCCTAGGGGTGACCTGAGCTGGTTTAAGCAGGGCAGCGAGTCCTTGAGGCTTCCACCCGTGTTAAAAAAAAAACATAAAAATGACAAAAATGGGACTTTTTTGCTATTTTAGAAGGAAAATTCTACGCTGCTGCCAAGCATAAGCTGCTTGTCCCCAAAAGCACTCAGTGATGCTGGCTTGGCTGGAAGGGACCTCAAAGCCCATCCAGTCCCACCCTCTGCCATGGGTAGGGACACCTCCCACTGGATCAGGGGCTCCCAGCCCAATCCAACCTGGCCTTGAACCCCTCCAGGGATGAGGCAGCCACCACTTGGGGATGGGACCCAAGTTGAGACCTCAAAGAGGAACTGCACCAATGTGACGCAACCAAGGACGAAGCGGTTCTGCAGCGATGCGTGTGCTCAGACCCCCCCACTGCATCTAAAATTAAGCAAGAATAGGCTTTCTGGGAAAAATACACTCATTTAAGGCAAATTGAAGAACTGTCAGCAGGTTGCTGGGGGATGGGGAAGGGAAACGCTGCTGAAGCAGCCCCTCTTGTCCCAACATCCACTGTGAGACCTCAGTATGAGGAACAGGGTCCCCTCAATGTGCTCAGAAGCCTCCAAGCATCCTGGGATGCCCTGGGGGGCCTGCAGGAGCTGCACCCCCTCCTCACCTGCTTCCCCTAGGTTGGGCAACCCCGCACTCCCTGCCATGCATCCCAAAAGCAGCACACACAGCACCCCCAGACCCACCTCCCCGTCTGCACCTCCACCCCATGCTGCCCCCCTTTATCTACAACCCCCCCTACACCTTACACTGGCCCCCACCCGGGCTCCCCCAGACCTACGTCTCTCCCTACACTGCACCCCATCCCAGCCTCACTCCTACTCCTCCACCCCCTTCCCTGCAATGCACCCCATGCCTGCAGCCCCCTCAGTGCACTCCAGTACAGCCATCGTTCCCAGCAATGCACCCCAGTACAGCCCCCGGCACCCCAGTACAGGCCTCCCCTCACAGCTATAGACTCGAGTACAGCCCCCAAATGTATTCCAGTACAGACCCCTCTGCAACCCAGCACAGCTCCCCTGCACCCCAGTACGGATCCCCCTGTACCCCAGTCCAGATCCCCCAATGCACCCCAATACAGCTCCCCCTGCACCCCAGTATGGACCCTAATGCACCTCAGTACAGCCCCCCTGCACCCCAGTCCAGATCCCCCAATGCACCCCAGTACCGATCCCCTGCACCCCAGTATGGACCCTAAAGCACCCCAGTCCAGCTCCCAATGCAGCCCAGTCCAGATCCCCCAATGCACACCAATACAGCTCCCCCTGCACCCCAGTATGGACCCTAATGCACCCCAGTACAGCCCCCCTGCACCCCAGTCCAGATCCCCCAATGCACTCCAGTACAGCTTCCCCTGCAACCCAATACAGTTCCCCCTGACCCCGCTATGGACCCTAATGCATCCCAGTACAGCCCCCCCTGGGCCCCAGTACAGCTTCCCCTGCATCCCAGTACCGCTCCCAGTGTGCCCCAGTACAGACCCCCAGTGCACCCCAGTACAATCCCCCCTGCACCCCAGTATGGACCCTAATGCACCCCAGTACCGATCCCCTGCACCCCAGTATGGATCCTAATGCAGCCCAGTCCAGCTCCCAATGCACCCCTGTCCAGATCCTCCAATGCACCCCAATACAGCTCCCCCTGCACCCCAGTATGGACCCTAATGCACCCCAGTACCGATCCCCTGCACCCCAGTATGGACCCTAATGCACCCCAGTCCAGCTCCCAATGCAGCCCAGTCCAGATCCCCCAATGCACACCAATACAGCTCCCCCCGCACCCCAGTATGGACCCTAACGCACCCCACTACCGACCCCCTGCACCCCAGTATGGACCCTAACGCACCCCAGTACCGACCCCCTGCACCCCAGTATGGACCCTAAAGCACCCCAGTACTGATCCCAATGCACCCCAGTCCAGATCCCCCAATGCACACCAATACAGCTCCCCCTGCACCCCAGTATGGACCCTAACGCACCCCACTACCGACCCCCTGCACCCCAGTATGGACCCTAACGCACCCCAGTACCGACCCCCTGCACCCCAGTATGGACCCTAAAGCACCCCAGTCCAGCACCCCAGTCCAGCACCCCCTGCACCCCAGCCCAGATCCTCCAATGCACTCCAATACGCACCCTAAAGCACCCCAGTCCAGCCCCCCCGCACCCCAGTCCCGCACCCCCGTGCCCCCTTACTGCAGGACGTCGCGGGGCTCCCCGTGCCGCTCATAGAGCAGCCCCCGCGGGGGCCGCGCCGGGGCCGAGCGCGCCCGCACCGGGAGAAACCTCGACCCGCCAAGCGCCCGCGCCGCCGCCCGCTGCATGTCGGCTGCGCTCGGGTCCGCTCGGCTGCGCTCGGGTCCGCTCGGCTCGGCTTCGGCTGCGCTCGGCTTGGGTTCGGCTACGTTCGGGTCTGCTCGTAACTGTTCGGCTCAGGTTCGGGCTCGGTTCGGCTCCGGTTCGGCTCCGCTCGGCCGTGTTCGGCCCCCCTCGGCTTGAGCCCGGCGCGGCTGCCGGTGACGTCACGAGGAAGCCCCGCCCCCCGGCGGCCTTAAGGCGGCGCGGCCACTGCTGCGATGAGTCGTTGGGGTCTCAGCGGGGCTTCCCGGGGATGCCGCGGGCCGGGTCCTGCCGTGGGGCTGAGTTATCCCAAAAACCTTTCTGAAACCCTGAACTATGCCAGTGCCGTGAGGGCAGCCCAGGGGGCTCGGTGATGGGCACAGCAGCATCCAGTCCTCAGCACAGGGAGGACGTGGGGCTGTTGGAGCAAGTCCACAGGAGACCATGGAGATGTACAAGGCCAGGCTGAGAGAGCTGGGGTTGTTCAGCCTGGAGAAGAGAAGGCTCCAGGGAGACCTTAGAGCAGCTTCCAGCGCTGAAAGGGGCTCCAGGAAAGTTGGGGAGGGGCTCTGGATCAGGGAGGGCAGGGAGAGGAAGAGCGGGAATGGGTTTGAGCTGAAAGAGGGGAGATTGAGATGAGCTCTTGGGAAGAAGTGTTTTGCTGTGAGGCTGGGGAGGCCCTGGCCCAGGCTGCCCAGAGCAGGGGTGGCTGCCCCATCCCTGGAGGGGTTCAAGGCCAGGTTGGATGGGGCTTGGAGCCCCTGATCCAGTGGGAGGTGCCCCAATGGCAGGAGGTGGGACTGGATGGACTCTGTTGCCTGGGCTCTCAAGAATGGTTTGGGTTGGAAGGGACTTCCAACCCAAACCATTCTTGAGAGCCCAGGCAACAGAGTCTTTGGGTCGTGGTGTGTGTGATGGGACCTTTCGGGGAGAACAGCCTCTTTTCTCTGGTTTATTAACCTTCCAGACGCCCTGGCAGAGACGTGTGCGTGTGCTCGAGGCAGGGAAAGCTGCACAGCAAACGTTAAATCAGCTGGTTCGTTAAAACAACAGACGGCTGACACGAACAGTGAGGAGAAATCCTAATAGTAGTTTAATTCAATGTTTTGTATAATTAGCTTGAAGGAAAGGTCTCGTTTATTCTTCCAATTAGAGCTGATTAGATCACAGGAAGAAAAGGCCAGTGCTGACGCCTGCCCCGCCGAGCGACCTGTCGGGGCAGAACCGACAGGGATTTTACAAATCATTTCTTCTTCCATGTAGGGATTGGACTGCTCTGACTGGCTGGTGGGAGCAGCTCGATAAACTGCGGTTTGCTCATTGCAATCCACTTCTACGTGCAATCGGCAGATTTCTTCACTAACAGAATCCCTCTCCTGGCCAGCCCGGGAGCTTTGCTGGCCACCTTCCCTGGAGAGGTTTAAGGGATGGGTGGATGAGGTGCTGAGGGACATGGTTTAGTGATCGGTGGGAATGGTTGGACTCGATCCTGCGAGTCCTTTCCAACCTGGTGATTCTATGATTCCAGCATCAGGACACGCGTAGAGGCCGCTAAGCATCCATATCAGCCGGGGTGCTGAGGGGAGGGTTCCTCAGGAGTGGGGAAGGGATCATCCCCCTGGACTTGGCGCTGGTGAAGCCAAACCTTGAATCCTGCGCTCAGTTTTGGGCCCCTCACTGCAAGAAAGACCTTGAGGGGCTGAAGCGAATCTGGAGAAGACAACGGAGCTGGGATGGATCTGGAGCCCAGGGGTTCTGGGAGCGGCTGAGGGACCTGGGGCTGTTTGATGTTGAGAAGAGGAGCTGAGGGGAGACCTCATCGCTCTCTGCAGCTCCTGGAGGAGAGGTTGTGGTGAGATGGGTGCTGGTCTCTTCTCCCAAGCAACAAGTGATGAAATGAAAGAAAATGGCCTCAAGTTGCACCAGGGGAGGTTTGGAATGGTCCCTGGGGGGCTGAGCAGGGTGTGCAGCCGTCTCTGGTGTTTGGCCGCTTTGAATCAGCATTTTAATCTAATCACAGCAATAAAATAATAGGATTTTAATAGTCTCAAACCCAGCAGCATTGTGAGGGTGTCAAGAATGTTTAAGATTTTACGGTGGGGTGGCCACAGGAGGGGCTTCAGGCATGGCAAAGGATGCTCATGATGCCAGCAGGCCCACACGCTGCGAGACGTGGGTGCCCAATCTCTGCACCGTGTGCCGAAGGGTTAATCACTAATTACACCACCCGAATGAGATGCCTTTCTGTACCCTTAGAAACATATGCATTCACAAATGAGGGCTGGCAGACAATTTATGATTATTTTGTTAATGTTTCTCCTGTAACAAGCGCCATTTCCTGGTGATTAATGACTACTTCATCTTCTCAAATTACGGTTTTTTTTAGGAGAGATGCATGAAAATCCATTTTGCACTCGAGGGTTTCGGAGCGAGTGGTGAGAGGGAAGAGGAGACAGTTCCGAGTAGCCGGTGCTGCGGTGGGTGCTCCAGCCAGGGGAAAAAAGGTGATGCTTTGCGCTCCTCAGTGCCTTAAAACCTTGTTACTGTTAATGAGCTATGATTTAGCAGAGCCCTTGATTGATTTGACTGATTCATGGCTGGAAATGAGAAGTCCTGCCAATGAGGTGGGTTTATTCTTGCAGACATGGGGAAGCCAGAGCCCAGAGCCCAGCGGGACGCGGGGCTGGGTGGGAGCAAGTGCCAGCAAGAGCTGGGTGACACCAGGGTGATGTTCACTGTCATTTCATCCCTTAAACCTCCAGACCTGTTGGAGACAGAGAGTTGTCCCCTGGTTTAAAACACGAGCCCAGCAGATCAGCGCAGCCCCTGGAGCCCTGTGTGTGCTGTGCTGCCTCCAGGTGTCCTAGCACTTAATCAAGTTAATGTGGAATTATTAATTAACTGCTTACGAGATCAACACGCATTTTAATTAAGGAGAACAGTAATCTATTGCCTTTTCCCTTTTTTTTTTTGATGGAGAAGTTGAAGTGTTTCTGCTTCTCTTAGGAATAATTAAGAAAACTGGAGAGTTTGCCTTGATGTGGGGGTTCCTTTTAGGGGATCCTCAGTACCGCACCTTGGTGGCCTCCATGGCAATGAGCTGTGGTCCAAGCACTGTGTACCACCCCGAGACCTTGCAGGTGCACCTTGCGGGTGTTTTGGGTTGGGATCCCAGGTCTGGGATGCACCAGCAGGACGAGACTTGTAAAACAATCTGCAAAAAATTCCCCTTTTCAAGCAGAGAAACGGATGCTCAGACACATTCGGCAGTTGATGGCCTGCACTGTCCCACCAGGCACAGAGCTTCTGTCTCCACCAGTCGCTGCAGCTGCCATCCCGTCCTCTTCTTGATTCCATCATAGGGTCCTGGGGCTAGACCTGTCCCACCACCTGTTTTTTTTATAAAACTTAGGAACAGCCTGGTTGTTATTTTCCCAGTTTGAGCCACATTCACCCCAAACCCAGCAGTGCTGGCAGAGCTCTATGGCTCTGACATTGATTGTCTTTTTATTAGATGTGACTGAATCTTTGAATAAAAACCACATTGTCCTTCAAGACCCACTTTATATAATCTTCAGCTTATCCCTGAAACTCTCAGACAGTGCTGGACAATTCCATAAACCCCATTGAATCCTTTTCCCAGAGCCCCATGCCCGATGCTCTCAGCTCACCGTGGCAGCCAGGGCAGATGTGACCGGATGCCCAAAGCAGCTTTATTTTTTAAAGCATGTTGATGGTTGCTTCTTGCCCCTCCAATGTTTTTATCCTCCTTTAAATTGTTCCATTGTTAGATAATAATAAAACAAGAAACATGATGTTCAGCAGCTAACGAAGAACTGATGAGTTCTGATGCTCTGCCAAGGCAATGAACAAGGCAGCTTCATCTCCGTGCCACAAATAAGGGAGGAGAGGGAGATGCTGAGGGGATCCAGCTCTGCTGCTGCTCTCTGGCTCTGCCTGCAAGCAGAATAACCTTGGGACAGCATCCTTGCTTGGTTCTTGCTGTTGCTTTTCACATCACTGTTTTTTCCCATGCTGGTTTGTTCCTGGTCTCTCGGTGATTAATGAATAAATCACCCACTTGGGCTTCTTTCCAGCTTGGGGCAGTGCAGGAGCTGGGGGTTGGTGTTTGGGAGTCGATGCTGGATTGAGGTGCGATGCCAACAGGATATCATCCAGCCAGGTGAAGGGAGATTGCAACTGGGGGATGAGATGCTGCTTTTAGGATGTATGTGTCTGCAACAGCACTTGAAGGCACCCCTGGGGTAATTTGCACCCCTCTGTCCATATCAGCTGAGCATCACCCCTGCTTGCCTCTGCACAGATCCACTGCAGCATGTCCTGTGCTCAGCGGCAGGATAAGTGAGAGGTTTCATAGATCTGTTTCCATGGGAAATACAGTGTAGAAGCTGCTGTGCTCTCCATACCATCTCCACTTCAGATGGAGCAGTGAGCAGGGGGACATCTCTTGAATCATAGATCATGAAATGGTTTGTGTTGGAAGGGAGCTCAAAGCCCATCCAGTTCCACCCCTGCCATGGGCAGGGACACCTCCCACTGCATCAGGGGCTCCAAGCCCCATCCAACCTGGCCTTGAACCCCTCCAGGGATGGGGCAGCCACCCCTGCTCTGGGCAACCTGGGCCAGGGCCTCCTCACCCTCACAGCAAAATATTTCTTCCCAAGATCTCATCTCAATATCCCCTCTTCCAGCTTAAATCTGTTTCCTTCTTCATATACCTTGTAAAGAAGCCTAGGTGAAGAAAGGAATCAGGTCAGCATCTTTTATCCTTTTGAAACTGTGTTTTAGCTTTTCTTTTTCCCTCGCCTCTGGCTCCAGGTCCTGATACGTTCCCATTCCGCTCCCATCAGCTGCAGACCTGAAATGTTTCTAACACTGCAGGAAACTGTGAGCGTGAACCATCTTCTTTGGGAAAAGAATTGATCGATCTCTGGGTTTTGCAGGTTCAAAAGCTGGTTGGTTTTGTTCGTTCCTGTTTGGCTCAAATGCCTGACAGGCTCTTTTTGTTGGAAACTGCCAAGCGCATCCTTTCTGTGATGGAGTTTGGAAAACAACCAAACTGGAGCTGCCGATGCTCAGAGGAGGACAAACAAGAGGGAGGAGAGCTGGCCCTTCCCCTGTACCTAAAATTAAGTTAAATAATCTCAAACGAGCTGTAAAACCAGATTTAAAATAATAATAAATAAATGCTGGAGATGATGTTGTTCCCTCCTTTCCTTTCAGTTGGGTTTTAAATGATCAGGAAAGCTGATTGCACATCTCTGTCTTTGCTCGGGCTCCAACCTGTCAGTACTCAGGAATGATTATAAGATATTTGAGCAATATCCAAACCCCAGGTCTGAAAATAAATGGCTTTTGTGATTTTAGATGTGATCAGAGATCCAAAACTCCCTGGCAGGTTTACATCCCCTCTCCCTCAAAAGAAAAACCCCAAAGCAACAGTGGAGCAGAGGGCACAGGGAGTTTTAGTGCAGATCTGCTTGTTTTAGTGTCTTTATTCCTTTTTTTTTCATAGATCATAGAATGTTTTGGGTTGGAAGGGACCTCAAAGCCCATCCAGTCCCACCCCTGCCATGGGCAGGGACACCTCCCACTGCATCAGGGGCTCCAAGCCCCATCCAACCTGGCCTTGAACCCCTCCAGGGATGGGGCAGCCACCCCTGCTCTGGGCAACCTGGGCCAGGGCCTCCTCCCCCTCACAGGAAAACATTTCTTCCCAAGATCTCATCTCAATCTCCCCTCTTTCAGCTCAAAACTGTTCCCGCTTGTGCTCTCCCTGCCCTCCCTGATCTGGAGTCCCTCCCCGGCTTTCCTGGAGCCCCTTTCAGTACTGGAAGCTGCTCTAAGGTCTCCCAGGAGCCTTCTCTTCTCCAGGCTGATCTCCAGCCCTTAGGTCATCTCCGTGGCCTCCTCTGGACTAGCTCCAACATATCCACGACCTTCAGTGGCTGAGGTGGAAAAAAAAAAGTAATTTTCTGGATGCATTTGATCCTCAAACTCATCTGTATTGGGCATCTGTGTGGCTGGGTCCCCGGGCACATGGAAAATGCTGTCAGAGCAGCACCTGAGTGAGGATTGAGCTTTGGGTGTTGGACACTGATCCTTGGGCTTCAAATTTCTCCATGGACAAACCCCAGGTCCCTTTGGGCACAAGCCAAGAGGCAAGGGCTTGGGTCTTAAATAATATCTTCTACCATCTTCTACTATTTTCTTGGCTATTTCCTTTGGGAACTCTTGTTCAGTCATCGCATCGAACAGGAATAGGAAGGTTTATTTGGACAAAGACACAGAAGTTATTTCATCCTTTCAGGCTGTGATAACTCATCTAATAGCCCCATTACATCCGGCCACGGCACCGCAGCGGACGTCTGACCGCTTGGAGCTGGACGGACAGGGAGGAGAGCGGCGGGATGAGATAATCTATTTTGTCTGTTAAGAAAGAAAAGGGATTTTTGGCATTAGAAAAAAGGCAGGTGATTTGAGAAAATAGCAGAGAGTTATTAGAGATAAAGAACAGGATGGGGGTGTAATAGGTGGAGGTATAGAAAAAAGAAAGAGGAGGACGCTGGGGAAAAAGGGAGACTGGTGTAAACGGAAAAGGCGGGGGGGAAGCAGAAGGTAAAAATTTAGGGGGTGAAATTGCTTCGATTTCAGTGCAGGCTGCTGGGGGTGGAGTCCCTGCAGCTCTGCTAGAAGGCACTGCTGGGAGCGATGCCTGGGGTGGTGCAGACCCCACACCGTGTGGGTTTCGTGGGGGAAAAATGGGGAATTATTGTGCTGTCAGCAAAAAAAAAAAAGTGTTTTCTGATGATAAATTAAAAACTAAAGAGTTTTGGTGTGGAAAGCTCTGGTCAGCATGAAGATGCTTGTCCAGTTGGTTTGGGTGAGGCTGGTGGGCGCCGCTGCTCCATCCCACGGGCACCAGGTAAGGGCTCGGGGCAGCCCCTCGCCCTCCATCTGCCTTTGTACGGAGATAATGCAGTGCAAAAAAAAATCTTCCCCAAAGTTCTGTTGACTCCGAAGAGATTCAAAGCCCCAAACTGCAGCTTTTTACCCCAACCTAGGGGAACCCAAGTGATGTGGTGGGGCTGTGGTGGCTGTGTTTGAGGCTGCTGACAGTGAACACACTGGAGCTGAAAACATTTATCCTTTGAATGGGAGGGATGGTTTCAGTCGAGACCATTTGCAATCACGGCGAGGCCTATATTTTTCCTGTAAATGACTATACTTGAAGAGTGATTACTTCATTTTAACTCGATTGCTCCTGCAAGGCGCTCAGAGGCTGATGGCAGCAGGGAATGGGGCAGAAGAAGGGCTGGGGGCTGCAGGCTCATCCTGCAGGGTGCTGAGTGCTTGCTCCCTGCTCGAGCTCTCAGCTCATTCAGGGTGGAAGGAGATGCTTGGAGAGGGATTTGGGATGAGAATTGCATCCCAAGGGTGGGATGGAGCTTGATTCTGGTGGGTCTTCACCAGCTCCATCCCTGCATAGAGTGTTGCTGCCTGTCCTTCCTTCCTCCCTGCTTCTCCCTGTTCCTCCTTCCTTCCTTGCATGCACATCACCTCCAAATCCCCCTTGCACCCCTGCCTGCACCCCTGGCTCTGCCACAGCACCACTGCGAGGCAGCTCCTTCCCCCCAGCTCTGGGAGGTGGTGATAGGCCCTTTGCTGAATTGTCCCCCCTTTCAGACCTGTCACAGCAATGGCATCTGAGCTGGATGTGCTGGAGTGGGACCTGTCCTCACCCAGAGCCCCAAGGGCAATTCCTGCTTGTCCCCAAACCTGCTGGTAATACGAACGCATCTTCTCCTTGTATGCACACAGCTCCTCTGCACGTCCCCTCCATGCATGCATCCATCCATCCCCTCCCTACGTCCCTCAGAAGAATGCTTACATCCCCTCCAGGCATGCAAACGTAGCTCCAACCATCCTTTCCATGTATGCACGCAGCCTCCATGCATCCCTTCCATGCATGCATGCATCCCATCCACGCATCCTTTCCAAGCACACGTACAGCCCCTCCATGCGCCCCTCCGCGCATCCTCTTCACGCATGCACACAGCCTCTCCACCCACCCTCTCCATGCCCCCCTCCACACCGCCAGCAGCGCCACCATTCTGGGGGCTCCTCCAAGCCCCTTTTCACAGAATCATAGAATCACCAGGTTGGAAAAGACCCATCGGATCATCGAGTCCAACCATTCCTATCAAATACTAGACCATGTCCCTCAGCACCTCATCCACCCATCCCTTAAAGCCCTCCAGGGAAGGTGACTCAATCCTCTCCCTGGGCAGCCTCTGCCAGTGCCCGATGACACTTTCCGTGAATTTTTTTCCTGATATTCACCCTAAACCTCCCCTGGTGGAGCTTGAGGCCGTTCCCTCTTGTCCTGTTCCCTGTCACCTGGGAGAAGAGCCCAGCTCCCTCCTCTCCACAACCTCCTTTCAGGTAGTTGTAGAGAGCAATGAGGTCTTCCCTCAGCCTCTTCTTCTCCAGGCTTCTCCCTTTAACCCGGGAAGGACCCCCGGGAGCTGTTGGCTGCCCGTGCCAACCTCCCCCTGGGCCAGTGCCAGCCCTTCACGGGGAACAAGGCGCCTTTGTGGAGCCCAAGTCTCCCTCCATCTCCTCTCATGCAAAATTCACGCCACGTCCCCGTGGCAGGTGGCAGGTCCTGGGTGCGTTAATGGTCCTCATTAAGATATATTCCCAAATTAATCCCGTGGAGGCTGTGAGTGGGATTTCCCCTTCTGTGGGTTAGGTTGTGGGGTCATGGAGCGGGATGGTGACACCCTATGGAATTGGGGGCAGCAAAAAGACTCCTTCTTTGCGTGGGTTGTCAAGTGTTTGGTTTGGAAACACAACTTTGGGGCTCACTAGGCTATGGGAAGGGCCGTGCATTGCTCAAACGGGCCTGTGTGGCTTAAAAATTCCAGGTTTCCAGGTTGTTTTTCCCCAAAATCCTGGAAATACCTGGCTTCTGCTTGGCCCTAGCTGCATTTTCCTCCTCAAGTGAGATGCTTCAGTTCAGCTGCTGGGAAGAACCCTCCCCAGCCTGTCCGTCGCATGCTGCATGTCCTGAATCCCCTTCCCAGCAGGATTTTGGAGGACTTTTCCCTTCAATACATGCAAACCCACAAATTTCCCCATTCCAGCCTCTGAGGGATGTAGTGGGAAACAGGAGAGCGATGTCTGAATCCTGTGACTTCCCTGGGAACCTGGGGGACCCTCAGAGGACCGTGGTGCCAGTCCTCTCCTGCCTTTGCTGCCATGCACCTAAGCAGCTTAATTTCTTTATCGGGCATTATTTTAACAGGCTTTTCCCCTCGCTTCCAGAGGATTTCTTAGGATCATGCTCGGTGTGGGACCATGCGTTTCCAGTGCTGGGTGAGGATGGAGCTGGTGTGGTTTGGAAGGAAGGGTCCATCGCCCTCCACTTGCACCCCAAAAAGTGCCAGCCCAGACACCAAAGCACCCAACACACCCGCAGCCCCCACCCTGCACCCTTCCTCCCCTCCTCCTCCTCCTCCATGTGGGGATGAAGGCCCTGTCAAACAGGCTGATCTCCTCAGCTCTAACTTAGCTGGTGCATCCCGGTTTGCCACGTGCAGCCAGTTAAGTGCTTGCCTCGTCCCAGGGAGCACCCGCTGTGATTTACTCTGCAAAAAACTCTTCAGCTCCCAGGAAAAAAAATCATCTTTGAAATGAAATTGCAAAGATGTGGCCAGAGCTGGGACTAAAACTGTGGCAGCGATGGCCTTTCTTCATCGATGCAAGCACTGTTGGGTTCCCAATCCTTCACCCCCAAGAACTGGCTCTGGGGGCGGTTTGTGTTCCCAGTTTTCATAGAATCATAGGATGGTTTGGGTTTGACAGGACCTTAAAGATCATCCAATTCCACCCCCTGCCTTGGGCACGGACACCTCCCGCAAACAGCACAGTTTTTCCGCAAACATTTCTCCAGGGCTGGATTTGCCCCCAAATTAATAGATCAGCTGGACGTGGAGAAGCAGCAGCAGCAGCCAGGGCTGTGCTGGACCTGGATGAAGGTTTTTGGCCCTGGTGGGTGGCGTTGTCCCACTCCCAAGGCTGGGAACTTCCCAGCAGGTTCAGCAACGCCCAGGAACCATTCCCCCTGTCCCTTCCTACCCCTCTGGATGCTCTTCGGTCTCGCAGGGCAGGACAACATCATCGCAGGGTGCTGTGAACACCAGGGCTTCTCCTTGCATTATTTGAGATAAAAACTCGTGATATTTCCATCCTCGTTCCCTTGACCTTCCAAGTTTTCACCTGTTTCCCAGCCCAGCACTGCAGCCGGGGCTGGGTGACCCAAGCACGGATCACACCAGAAAGCTGCTGCAAAGCTACGCCCTCCTCACCCCAAACCTTTGGAATAACATTTTCCTCCAAGAACAGGGCCGGAGAGGATGTTGGTGAACAAGGCGCTTTTCATGCTCGCTGGCACCGCTGGCGGGGACACCGGGGCTGCCAGAGCCCTGTCCTCCTCCTGCGCCTGCATCCCGCATCCCTCAGCAAAGGGCTGGGGATTTTCCTCCTTTTTCTCCCAATTGACAGGGGACAGGATGAGAGGGAATGGCCTCAAGCTCCACCAGGGGAGGTTCAGGCTGAACATTAGGAAAAAGTTTTTCACGGAAAAGGTCATTGGGCACTGGCAGAGGCTGCCCAGGGAGGGGGTTGAGTCACCTTCCCTGGAGGGGTTTAAGGGATGGGTGGATGAGGTGCTGAGGGACATGGGTTAGTGATTGATGGGAATGGTTGGACTCGATGATCCAGTGGGTCCTTTCCAACCTGGTGATTCTGTGATTCTATGTGGCAGCTCATGGCAGAGGACTGCGGGTCTTTGGGGTCTGAGGACCCCCTTGGGTAGGCGGGAGCCCCTGTCCCCAAGAATTTGACTCCAGTGCCCAGCGCATGGGCATCGCTCTGCCCTGGTCCTGAATGCGCAGCTCCTTGGGGCTGGGGTCCCCGGGGGGGCTGGGGGAACCCTGGGCCGGTGTCACCCTGCTTCAGTCACCTCTGGGAGCAGGTCGGCCACCCCTCACTGCCACCCACCCCGATACCCCCTGTCCAGCCCCTGTTCCTGGGGACCCCCGGGATCCGCTCCAGCTCAGCGGGGACCCCCCAAATCCTCGCATCCCCTTGTGTGTGGAGGCTTCTTCCAACACCCATGGACCCCCTCCTCCCAGACATACCCCTCCTACAACTGGGGACCCATTTATAACTGGGAGCCCCCCCCAAAACCAAGGGCACCTTTGCAACCACTGACCCCCTGCAACTGGGGATCCCCCCGCAGCGCATTATCTCCTGCACTTGGGACCCCCCTACCTTGCATCTGTCCTTCCCCTACTGAGGACCCTCCCTGAAATGGGGACCATCCCCCCCAAACCATGCTCTCTCCTGCAACTGGGGACCCCCTTTGCACCCCCCCTGTTAGCTGGGAGCCCCCCATCCACCGGGACCCCCTCCCATCCCTGTGCCCTCCCCTTCATCCACCAGTCTCTCCCTATTCAGGTACCAGTCCCCCCCATTCAGGTACCAGGACCCCCCCATCCATGTGCCCCCCATCACCAACTGAGACCCCCCTCCTATCCCCGTGACCCCCTGCTCCCTCCCTATTCGGGTACCAGGACCCCCCATCAATGTGCCCCCCATCACCAACCAGGACCCCCCTCCTATCCCCGTGACCCCCCGCTCCCTCCCCATTCGGGTACCAGGACCCCCCCTGCGGCACCAGGACCTCCCCCCATCCCCGTGACCCCCCCATCCCCGTGCCCCCCCTCCCATCCCTGTGCCCCCCACCTCCATTCACCAGTCCCCCCCATTCGGGTACCAGGACCCCCCCTGCGGCACCAGGACCTCCCCCCATCCCCGTGACCCCCCCATCCCCGTGTCCCCCCTCCCATCCCTGTGCCCCCCACCTCCATTCACCAGTCCCCCCCATTCAGGTACCAGGATCCCACCCCATCCCCTTGCCCCCCACCATCTACCTAGACCCCTCCTCCCATCCTCACCCCTTCCCACCCCCGTACGTCCCCCCCCGTGTTCCAGGACACCCCCCCACCTCCCATCCCCATGCCCCCTCCTGCCCTCTCCCCCCCGCCCCTCTCTTTCCCCCCTCCCGCAGTTCCGGGCCGCGGCCGCCAGGGGGCGCTGCCCTCCCGCGGGCGGTGCGGGCGCCGCGCGGCGCTGACGTCACGGGGAGCGGGGCCGCCGCTATTTGAGGCGCGGGGCGCGCGCGGGCCCCGCTGCGCCGGAACCGCGGGCGCGAGCGGCGCCGCCTGCGCGGCCCCCCCCGTCCCCTCCATCCCCTCCCCGTTTCCCACTCCCCCCTCCCTCCCTCATTTCCCCCCCCCCACCCCCTTCCCCCGCACCATGCGGGGCGCCCGGGCGCTGCTGCTCGCCCTCGCCCTGCGGGTCTGCGCGATGGACGGCGAGGCACCCGCCGGTAGGACCGGAGCGGGGTGGGAGGGGGTGGGTGCGCGTCGTGGCCGTCCCGCTGCGGGGCTGCCGGGGTCCCCCCCTTTTTTTTTTTTGCAGCTCCCGGCGCTGCTCCTGCCCGTCCCGGTGCGGATCGTGCTCGTCTGGAGGCTCCCGGGGCTGATCCTGCTTGTCCCGACGCGGGGCAGCCGCTTCGGGTCGTTCCCGTCTCGAGGCTCCCGGTGCCCCTTCGCGGGGCTCTCGCTGCGGATCGTGCCCGTCTCGGGGCTCCCGGGGCTGCTCCTGTTCGTCCCGGGGCGGGTTGTGCCCGTCTCGGGGCTCCCGGTGCCCTTCTTGCAGCTCCCGGGGCTCCAAGTGCGGATCGTGCCCGTCCTGGGGCTCCCGGTGCGCATCTTGGGGCTCCCGGGGCTGCTCCTGCTCGTCCCGGGGCGAGCTGTGCCCGTCTCGGGGCTCCCGGTGCCCTTCTTGCAGCTCCCGGGGCTCCCGGTGCGGGGCTCCCGGTGCCCTTCTTACAGCTCCCGGGGCTCCCAGTGCGGATCGTGCCCGTCCTGGGGCTGCCGGTGCCCATCTTGGGGCTCCCAGTGCGGATCGTGCCCGTCCTGGGGCTCCCGGTGCCCATCTTGGGGCTCCCAGTGCGGATCGTGCCCGTCCTGGGGCTCCCAGTGCCCATCTTGGGGCTCCCAGTGCGGATCGTGCCCGTCCTGGGGCTCCCAGTGCCCATCTTGGGGCTCCCAGTGCGGATCGTGCCCGTCCTGGGGCTCCCAGGGCTGCTCCCCCGGTGCGGGGCTGTCGATGCGGCTTGTGCCTGTCTCGGGGCTCCCGGTGCGGGGCTGCCGGTGCTATTTCTTGCGGCTCCCGGTATTGGTCGTGCCCGTCCCGGGGCTCCCGGTGCCCGTCCCGGGGCTCCCGGGGCTCCCGGTGCCCGTCCCGGGGCTCCCGGGGCTCTCGGGGCTCCCGGTGCCCGTCTCGCAGCTCTCGGGGCTCCCGGTGCCCGTCTCGGGGCTCCCGGTGCCCGTCCCGGTGAGCTCGGGGCGCCGTGAGCCCGAGCTGCGCCCTGGAGCCGCTGCGGAGCCCCCGGTGCGTTCGGACCGAGGTCACCGAGAGGATCCCGCACCCCGGGGTGGAGGGGGCCCGGTGCTTATTTACAGACACCGGGGTTGGGGGGGGTCCCGTTAGAGCTCGGGGACCCTCTGTGGGAAAGAAGCAGCATCCTCGCTGCTCTCCGGTTGCAGCATCCTCGCAGCCTCCGCGTTACGGAGAAATCAGAGTTTCACGGGAGCGTGACAAGCTTCGTTATCGATTCGTTTCATTTGGGTTTTGGTTCTTTTTCCCCTTTCTCCGGGGTGTTGAGACCCAGCGTGGCCTGATCCTGGCGCGGAGGATGGGGGAGCAGGGGGACAGCCCGATCCTGAGACCCTCGGGGAGGCAGGAGTGGGGCTGGGGTGCTGTGGAGTGGGTGAATTTGCGGCTCCCAAAGTGCTATAAACCCCTTCTTGCAGGGGAAACTGAGGCACAGGGGAAGAGAGAGTTTATTCCTTGCTCCAAGAGGACTCTAGTACTGCCGCCTCTAGTTCTCGAGTGATGCTCTTTGCATTAAAGTGTATAATTTTTTTTTTTTTTCCTGCTTCTTTGTTTAGTTTTAGCTTTAAAATGAAGTGGCTCACCTGCACACAGTCCCTGTGTTGGTGCATTGAGTATTTTGGGAGGTAGTGGCCTCTCTCTGAAAATTAAATAGCGGTACCCGTCAGCAGTGAGGAAAATAAAGCTGATCCGTGCGGAGTCGGGAAGGATGGATGGGAGAGATGCAGAGCAGCTGAGGCTTTTCTACAGCTTGCAAGGTGGAGGAGATGGGGATGGAACGGGTTTGTGTTTGTCTGGGATGACTGGAGGGGAGAGAGTTGAGCAGTATTGGGGTGGGGGGAGAGAGTTGAGCAGTATTGGGGTGGGGGGAGATGCTGAGCAGTATTGGGGTGGGGGGAGATGCTGAGCAGTATTGGGGTGGGGGGAGATGCTGAGCTGTACTCGGAGCAGCCCTGTGCTTCAGGGCAGAGCAAGGATGCAGTGGGGAAACTGAGGCACGCAGCTAGGGAGGGGTGCAGAGTGCTGTGCTGGAGGAGGGGGCCCCTGCACCCCTCCGGGTGTCAGAGGGGCGGGTTTAGAGCTGTGCTGCTCCCCAGTTCTGGGGTGCGTGTGTTTTTCTGGCTGCTGCCGCCCGTGAGGGGCTGGAGGGACAGTGGTGAGGATTTGGATCTGCTCGGGAGGGAGCTTTGTGGTCTTCACCTCCCAAGCAACCCCTTTCCCTTCCTTGCAAGCTGGCAGTTTCAGATGACAGGATTGAGCCCACTCCTGGTGTAAATCAGGAATGTGTATTCCAGCATTTGCCCTGGTAGGTGCAGAGCAGACGTAGCTCTGTGATGCAGCTGAAAGGGCTTCGTTCAACTAGAGGCGAGGGGTCTGCTTCAGCTCTCTGGGTCTATCACCCTCACCACCAGCTGCTTTCATACGAATCCTGGTGTTTGCTCCTGCCGATGTGCACGGCTTGGCTGGCAGGGGGGATGCTGGCTGTCTGCGGGATCGTCGCCCGGCTCATCCCTGCAGCGGCTGGGGCTGTGCAGCTGCCAGGGCTGGTAGGAAATATTTAAGCCAACCGCATGGCACCAGAGACCCCGAAGCCAGGCGTGGGGAGGACCAGCTGCTTGTCTCTACGGGTATTTGGAAGATGGATGGTTTTCTTACTTCTACTCTGCAAAGAAGGGGTGTAGTGTGATCCCTTCCACAAGTGGGGAGACTGAGGCACGGCGTGGCTGTGACCGATGAGCAAGTGGCTGAGTGGGGAGAGATGCTGTGTGCTGCAATCGCTGCTTCTCCACGAGCTCGGGATGCTCTTTGCTCCTTCCCAGAGCGTGCAAACTTCTGCAGTTCATTAAGATTTCAGACTGACGAAGCTGTTGGCACCTGTCTGCGTTCTGCTTGTTGTGGGGAAGGGCTGGGGTAGTGCTGGAACACTTAGTGACCCTCCAAACCAACTGGTCCCTGTGCTCTTGTGCTGCGAGCTGTCTGTGACTGAGATCTGCAAGTTGCCACTTGCTGTGATTTGCTGGCCTCATCTTTCCTATCTGGGCTCTTTGCAATACAATACGGATTCTTTCCCCTTGCCAAAGCCTCTGGTTGGGAGCAAACTGGCTCACAGAGCTCCTGGCTGGACCATAGAGCAGGCTCAACTCTTTTTCCTCCTCCTTTTGTCTTCTTGAGGTGTTCAAGGCCGGGTCAGATGGGGCTTTGAGCAGCCTGATGTAGTGGAAGGTGTCCCTGCCCATGGCAGGAGTTGGAAGTGGATAATCTTTATGATCTAATCTTTATGATCTCTTCCAACCCAAACCACTCTGATTCCCCTGCTAGGAGAGGGTGCAGCTCTGCTCCTCTGTATTGCACCCCCACACCACAAAACTTCAGCGATAAGTTGCTCTCCAGGTGTACCCCAGCCTGTCCCCCACTGTGTTCCTGGGCTGTTTTCCAACACCGCTGGCAGTGGGAACACGCGCCTCCAGCTGCTGGCGCTGCGTGGCACTCCCGCTGTAATTATGCGGAAGCTGTTTGCGCTTGGCTTTGACTGTTAGCAGCAATTAAGCAAATAAAATATTTGGGTTTGGAGCTTCCACTTAGGAGCTTGGTGCTGCTGGGGGGCCCCGGAATGGGATTGGTGGCATCTCCGGTGGCACCAGGACTGGTTTGGGGGGAGCTGCTGGGGGAGGTGGCTGCTGGTTGTGTGGGATGAGCCCCTTGCTGAGGTTGGTGACATTTCTGGTGACACCAGGGCTGGGTTGGGGGGATTGCTGGTGGTGTTGATGAGCCTCTTGCTGGGGGTCTGGCAGGAGGGCTGGGGCCACTCGAGGGTCCCGTCATCCCCTGGGACAGCCCTGGGTGTCTGGCAGGAGGCAGCACGGGTGACCCTGACCCTGTGGCAGCTGTGTTGTTTTGACTGAATGAATGGGAACTGCTGAGCTGACGCTGTCTCTGGCACAGCTGGGATTGAGGTCGGCGAGTGGAACAAATCTGCCTGGCGTCCCCCTGCCCCGACTGCTAACTGGGGCAGCTTCATCAGTGGGGTCACAGAGGGATGCTCAGAGAAGTGGGAGTAAGAGGGATGCAGCGTCTGTGCGTCCCAGTGCAGGGGCTGGTGGGGGTTAGGAGCAGGGTCTGTCCCTGGGAGTTGTGGGGGTGCGTGCTGCTGGCAGCCCCCTCCACCAGCCCTGTGATGCCGGGGATGGAGTCAGCGTTCCATGCTCTCTGGGTGCTTGGATGCCTGATTGTGCTCTTCCCAGTGCTTTGCTTGGTGATTATTTCCCTCCACCTGGCTGCTGATGGGTTCTCCGATGCCAGGGCATTTTTTTTTTTTTTCTACCCACCTCACCTTCACCAAGCACATAAAATGTGTAAGAGCATTACATTTTCCTTGTCAGTTTGTTTGTTTTTTCTTGCCTGCCTGCCTATTCTGCTGTGCTGGCGAAGAGTTTTTCTCTTGCTTGCTCCTACGCGTATGTTTTTAATGCCTTGGCAGTGCCACAGCCTTTCCCAGAGCCCCCAGCCACTGCAACACCCCCAGGCTCCCGCACTCAGTGCTCTGGAAAATCCCACTCACTCGGATGTACTCAGGAGGCTTCCTGCTCCCAAGCCCTTGGCTCTCCTATGTCCCCTCTCCACGCAGTGGATCATGCTCGATCTTCTGTCTGTGAGGAATTTAGGGATTCTCTGAGTGATGTTGATGCTCCTGGATGGACCCCCATCCCTCTGGCTCTGTATTGGCAGGTTGGCAATGCCTGTTTCCTCCTCCTCCCCCTCAAGACTTGTGTTTTCTTGCTTTCTGCCTTCTCCTTGCTCCAAAACTGTTCTGTTTTTCCTCTGCGTGTTTGGACCTGCCCTGGCCTTGGGAACAGGGAACCTGGTGAGTCACCTCCTGGCCAGCGCTGCACATTTTTTTTCCCCTTTGTTATCCAAACTAAGAAAAACCAGCCCCTTTCTGGCTTCCCTAGGAGCTTTCCTGGAGCAAAGCCCAGCAGGATCAGGCTCCCTGCGGAGCGGAGAGGAAGACAAAGGCAGATGCTTGTTGGTGGCTTTGACTGCTGCCCTGGCACTGACCACCTCCCTGCTGCCTGTTGATGTTGGTTTTCCCCCTGACTGCACCCGGCATGGAGCTTTTTTTCATCGTGCACAATCCATAGAGTCATGGAATGGTTTTGGTTGGAAGGGACCTTAAAGCCCATCCAGTTCCAACCCCCCTGCCATGGGCAGAAACACCTCTGACTGGATCAGGTTGCTCCGAGCCCCATCCAACCTGGTTTTGGGTGCCCCATACCCTGTCCCTTCTCTGCAGAGCCCTGAGCACCCCAAGACACCCCATAAAAATCCTCTCCTGGCTGCATCCCCTGCAGGGATTTGCTGCTTTGCTTTTGGCAGGTGTGTGAGGGTTAAGCACGAGGGGCTGGGAGGCAGAGGCAGGTAAATCCCTGCTGTATGCTCCGAGCTGGGAGGTAACACAGGCTCTGGAGAGCCTTCCTGACACAGCCCTGCCATCTGCCTGCTTAAACCTCCATAAATAAGCTTTTTAATAATCTATTATTAACATGCACTATAATTGTCTTATTAGACATGTCTGGGAACCTTTAGTTACTGCGTGATTAAATGTCAAGATTCCCAAACCTCTTCTCCCTGACGACAGCTTGGGATTTGCTTTGCAGCTTCTCTTGGATCCTGCTTGCCTGTCTCAGGCTGGCACCCTCCTTGCCCCTTGTACTTGGGAAAACCGAGGCTTTCCCCTCCGGACAGGGAGGATTCCCAGCAATTAGTCCCCTGGAGCTAATTGCCTCCTTGTTGGCAGCCCTAAAATAAATAATTCCTGGAGATGGAGCTTTTTCTTTCCGCTGCAGGTGGCTTGGCAGAAGCTGCTGCTGCATTTTCCCTGTGCTGGGATGGATGTGGGTGGGAGAGAAGGGGGATGCCAGCCTGTGGTGCCCTGACTTTTCCTGGCTGGAGGGGTCCTGGGGACGTGGGACCTGCTCTTCCTTCCTGGGTGAGGAGGGAGAGCTGCAGAGCTGGCAGGTGCTGGAGGGACTTCCCTGGCTGTTCCCTGAGCTCTTTGCTCTCCTGGAGCTTGGAGCAGCTCCTTCTATGCCCTCTGCACAGACTGAAAGCCAAAGTCCAGCTCTGATCTGGCTGCTGGAAGGCAAAAGTGTAGTTTCTGTCTGTAGGAGCAGCCCTGTCCCCGCAAGATGCTGCTGGCACTGGGGGGGGCCCGTGCATTGGCTGCCCTTTGGAGCTGGTTTCTTTTAATTTTTAAGCCAGAAATGTTGTTCCTGCTTGCTGTGTGGTTGTTAGCTGCAGCTCATCCCAGGGCTGCTCATCTCCAGGTCCTGCCTACGCTGTTGCAGCCTGGGCTGCATGGCTGCTGATGGGGACCGATGTCCTGAGGTAGCCCATGGGCTTCCTGCGGACTTCAGGGGCTCAGGCTTTGCACCTCAATTTTTCCCATCTGGAGAGTGAAGTGCAGCGTGTGTTGGGGTGGCTGCATGGTCTGTGAGCTGAGGCAGAGCTGTCTTCTCTCCCTGCGTGCCTCTGCAGACCCCAAATCTGCACGCTGGTGCTCTGCTTCCTAGTGCTGTTTTCTGCTCGCTACAGGATCAGGACAGCAAAGCTCCCCTTTCCCCCTCTTCCCCCCTTGCTGAGGGGCATGTGGAGCTCATTCCACCTGGCTATTTGCCACTAACCCTGAAAGCAGAGGCAGGACAGCAGTGGGAGGATGATGCTCCTGCTCTTTGGGGTTCAGGAGGGATGTGGGGTCCTGGAGTGTGAACCCCTCCCCTGTGTCTGGCAGGTGCAGAGCTGGAAGGAGCTTTGCGACTCTACTTGGCCATGAATTGGATGTTTCCTGACCTTTCTGGCCCATGAAGTGCTCTTATTTTGGGGAAATGAGGGCTGCTGGGGGCTTGGAACGCTTCCCGCAGTCTGCTTCACTTGACAGCGTCCTGCGCTGAATCTGGGGGCCTTGGCTCAATGTGGGGGACTTTGCCTAGTCCTGTCGTTAACGGGGGAGCTTGGACACGCTGTGCAGAGCACATCCCACTGCTTGGGTACCCGGGGTGGGCTCTGCTTGTGGGCAGGTGGGGGGCTGGGGAGACCCCCCCCCCTCCATCCCAGACAGGGACGTAGCAAGCAGTGTTGCATTACGTGCAGTGTAAATGTGTTGCAGCCACAGCAACGCTCTGGATGTTTGTCATACGCTTTTTTTTGTTGGATTTTACTTGTAGTTTGGCTTAAATACCAGCAAATCGCACACAGCAGGGTAGTTGTGCTGGTGCAAACCTCCCCGGGTCGCTGTGGCTGATGCCCTTGGCTGTGTGGGGCTGCTAGTGGGTCCATTCCTCGCCACTTCAGGGCTGGGTGCTGGGCTCTGCCCCAGTGCAGCACCCACTGGGTGCCTGAGCCTGTGAACTGCTTTGATTTGATATCATAGAATCACTAGGTTGGAAAAGACTCATTGGATCATCAAGTCCAACCATTCCTATCAAATACTAAATCTGGACCTCCCTATTGGGTCAGACCTTTGACATCGTTAAGTTAATCAGGGTTGTGGCTGGGATGCAGCAGCAGCCTGGCTTGAGGTGCTCTGAGCGTTCTCAGGACAGGATGAAGGGATGGGGACACTGATGACCTGATGTGTCTTAACGAGGCCACTGTCCCCACCACCGCTCTTGGTGCCTGCAGTTGGCTCTGGCTGGTGATGAGCTGTGGCAGCCCCTGGTTGCTTGAGCTTGGCGTGCTGCTTTGTGCCGGAGATCTTCAGCCTAATTAGCCCAATTAGCTGAGGACCAAGCACTGTTCTGGTCCAGTGTGCTTCACCTTGTGACCGGACCATCAGCTGCTGGCTGGGGCAGGTGGATGTCCCCAGGAGGAGGATGCCCCTGGAAAATGAGCAGTGACTGTTCTTGGAGAAGAGATGAGGATGTCCCTGGAAGACGAGCAGCGACCATTCTTGGAGAAGAGATGAAACGGTTGCTGCAGCCCAAGTGCTCCCTGGTATGGGGACCTCATCTTCGTGGTGCTGCCTGGGGGCTTCATTGCTGTCAGATGGGATAATTAAATGTGTTTGGTTTTTTTTTTTTTTTTTTTTTTTTGCCAAGGGGATGGTGTGTCGTGGCTGCTCACTTACAGAAGCGAAGTTATGTGAAGGAATGGATTATGGACTAACTGTATTCATTGCTTGGATGGATTTGGAGGTGTCTGTGGAGCTGCTCTAGTTTGGGGGTGCTCTGCAGGGCTCCTCAGGGTGCAGCCCCCATCCCATGGCTGTGGTGCCTTGGTTTCCCCTAGATCTTGAGATGTGATGGAAGGTTTGATAGCAGGGATTTTAAAACCTATCAGCTGATCTCCCCAGGGAGACCTGGCACCCTCGTGTGCTGGGTTAGATGCTCCTAACTCTGCGCAGAGCATCCCTGCCCCTCACAGGCACGTTAATGCTCTGTGCGATTAGCAGAATAAGTGCTGTTCCCACAATCATAGGTGCTGCAATTTGGCAAACGGATTTAGCAGAGGAGAGTGATCCCTGGTCACCCCTGGCACCCCCGAGTTCCTGCTGGGATGTCTGGTTCTGCACTTCCAGTTGGAGCTTTCTGGGATCCTTCTGAGGAAGGACCAACTCTGGGATGACTTTTGAAGCCCCATGGTGCCAGGACAGGTTCTGGCCTCTCCCTGTGGGAACAGGGATGCTGTGGGGGGCTGGCCAGTGCCCAGCTGTGTCTTTCCCAAGAATTTTCCCATTTTTTGCTTATTTTTTACTGTATTTTCAGCTATCTACTGAGTGATAATGTCCCATTGATTTTCCACAGCCCGCAAACAGCCTACTTTCGTTTGATTATACCAATATCAAATAAAAGGAGCGCATCTCAGCATTGGGCTATTTCTTTTTTTATTAGCTGAACTCTTCACTGTGCAAGGGCCCATGTCCAGCTGTTCTTCCCATGGGGTGGTTGGGCTGTCCTGGGTCGGGGATGGGAGCTGGGACTTGGCTGGGGCAGGAGGTGTGTGAGATGCTGCATGTTATGGGTGCTGCGCACGCTTTCCACCCTGCTGCAGGGTCTCTTCTCTGACCACCCACACACTTTCACAATTTTTTCAGTTATTGCTGCTTAATTAGTGCAATACCAGAGTTTTTAATGCAGCAATTGCAGCCTGGGCTCCAGGAGGAAGGAGGAGTAATAGGTAGGGAAGAAAGTACCATGAGTGAGTCCTTGGGTGCCAGAGAAGAGAGCGAGGGAGTCAGAGGAGTGGGATCTTGTGCTGAGAGCTGTGGTGAGGGAGATTCTGGGGGGACTAAAGCAGGTGCAAAGCCACCCTGCCCAGCCTGTAGTGTTTGCCAGTGCTCAGTAGCTGGTTTACTTTCCCTGGAGCTGGATGGAGTGTGCTGAGCCTTCCTGTGGGAAACGTGGTGTGAGTGGGTGCTGCATCTGAAAACCCAGTTTTGGAGGGGTCTCCAGGCTCACAGGGAGGGTGATGCCTTCCCTTGTCTGGTTAGAGGGGACAGATGCTGGCAGGGTGGGGGCAGAAGGAGAGCAGAGAGGGTTTGGGACTGGGGAGTGGGTCTGCCTGGAAGCAGCTGGGGAGGAGGGAGGGAAAGAGTAGGGATGTGTGATGGATGGATGCACCGTGCACCCTCCCAGCTGCTGATGCCATCCATGAACCCATCCTGCAGCCAGGCTGTGAACCATGAGTTAATCCTGTGTGATCAAACCTGGGTTTGTGCTTTCTAGGATGTGAATTCAAACCCAGCATTTATGTGTGTTGAGTCTGCCAGGTCTCAGCAGCAGCAGCCACCACATCCCTGCCTGTGTGATGCTCCCACCTCCTCACCCTTGGAGCTGGAGAGGGGCAAGGGGCTGGCTGTGTGCCGATGTCTCAGCCGAGTTCTTATAAAGCCTATGAAAACAGTGAGGTGGATGTTGAGTGGTTTTCCAGGAAAAATGGGGAATTTGACTTTTTGGCCATTTGCAAAGCAACAGAGGGGAGATATTAAAAGCACTAAATAAGCTCTTGAGGAAAGCCAGCTGAGGGCTTCTGTGACTCTGGATTTACAATGTGCTGTCCCCAAGCGCCAGCTGATTTTCTGCCTAATGCCTGCACCTAGAGGACCTGAAGAAGCTGCTTGGTTAAAGAGGCTTTAACATCTGGGAACACGGGGTGACCCTGGGATGCTGGTAGAACCCTCCGAAAGACTCTGGAGCTGCTGTTTTTCAGTCCAGCCTGGGGGGATGGATGAATGGATGCCTCAGCTGGTACCAACCATAGGTGGCTGAGCCCAATTTGGGGGCTGGTAAAAACGTGCCTACTGATGGGGGACTGGGGCTTGAATAGCTGCATGCCCATCTTAGTCCAGGACATGAACTCCCTGGGCATGGAGCAGCATAGTGCCTTCTGCTGGTGGCTGTAACCTCCCAGCAGATCCTGTCTGTCCCATCCTGTTTAATAGCGAAGGGTTTAGCTGAGTTCGTGCCTGCTCCGGTGCTGGCAACCAGGCTCGTGTGTGACTGATTTGCCCACATCAGCTGCATCACCACCTTTAACCCTCAGTGTCAGTCTTCCCATGTTGCTTTTCCCAGCTCTCTTGGTGCAATGGGAGGAGGAGAACGATGTCGATGTTGACCTGGATTTTGCATTGCACTGAGATGTGCTTCTGCTCTGCCTTGACCTTCCTCTCTGCTTCTCTTCTTCCCATTCTTATTTTTGAGTGCTGGGGTGTGGATGATAGGCACAGTGGGGACTGTGTGGCTGGTTTTGCCCTGCGAGGGCTCTTTGGCAATGCGAGTGGCTCTGTTCTCTGCCTCAAAAGGCCATAAATAACTGGGCTGAGCTGCCTCTCAGGGGCTTTACTGGCACACATTCCATCACCAGAGGATTAGCCCATCGGCGTGCTTTGCTCTGCATCAATCACTACAGAGAAGGTGGTACCTAGAGGGTGAGAGGTTGCAGGAGGAGACTGAGGGCTTTCCCCATCGTTATCCCCTGCAAAATGGGGTTGGTTTGGAAAACTTGGTTTTTCCCATGATTTCTGCAGCCAGGGTTGATGTCTGAGCCCCCCAGGACTGCAGCGATGTCACTGCCACGTCCCAGGGCAGCTTTCCCTGCCTGAACTCATGCAAAAGGAGCATCTCTGTCTGGAGAGGGTCTCCGAAAGATATGTTTAGCTCCTGGGGCTCATGGTCCTTGTTTCCCTGGGTTTGAGGGTGCATGGGGCAGGTAGCCTTTAGCAGAGCAATGGGGACTTGATGGCAACACAAGAGCTGGGATACGAAATGAGCTTTCCCCTCCCTTTTTACTCTTTCTGTATGTTTTTCTCCTTTTCTACCTCCTTCCCGAGGTGCTGGATGGCTTCATGGCTTGTGAGCTGTAATTGCGCAGCGAGCGATCAATAATAGCAGGACAGAGGTTTCCAAAGGCCTGCCATGTTTTTCTTCCTATGGAGTCAAAGAGGCAGCCTGGACTATGTTAATTAAGTGGTAGTTAATTATTAAAGCGCTTGTGTTGCAGGTTAGTGGCCTCCTGGCCGGGGAGCTTGAGGGCATTTCTGTGCTGCAGGATCTGGGTATAAATAATGAGTGGGTATAAATAATGATGCTGGTCCTTCCCTGGGAGCAGCGCTAGCTGGATCTGGGCTCTGTGCAGGAACATCCATGGGGTATTAAATACATGCATCTGCTCTGGCTGGGGGGCTGAAACCTCCCAGCTCGTGCCCCACAGCATCACCAAACAGCTTGGAGTTGCTGTACCTGGTTGCACCTGCATGGAGATGATGCAGGACCTTGGTCCCAGCAGCGCTGATCCACCCCACCAGTAGCTGCTCTGGGGGACTGGAGGGAAGGGGAGCTGCATTTTGCAGCTGGATGTGCCCCAGGCAAGGACTTCGATGGCAGGATTAATTATACCCTCCTTGTTTTTAAATACCTCTTCATGATCAGGTGATGCATGATGATGCACGCTGCACATGCTCCTTGCCCAAGCAAGAGCTGGCCCCGAGGCATTATGGACCCTTTGGAGCTGTGTTTTTTCCCCATTGTATTTGCTCCTCCTAGGCTTGGAGATGTCCATAAAGAATCCAGATCTCCCTATTTCCCCCTGTGCCTGGGGTCCCTTGGAGGTTCCTGAGGTAAAAGCAGGGGCTGGGTGCTCTCCACAGGAGGTTTACCTGGCAGGTAAAAGCAGTGGGACCCGCAGGGTGAGGGAGGGGATTCTGCCCCTCTGCTCTGCTCTCGTAAGACCTCACCTGGAGCTCTGTGGTCAGTTCTGGAGTCCTCAGCACAGGGAGGACATGGAGCCGCTGGAGCCGGTCCAGAGGAGGCTATGAAGATGATGCGAGGGCTGCAGCAGCTCCTGTACAAGGATGGGCTGAGAGAGTTGTGGTTGTTCAGCCTGGAGAAGAGAAGGCTGCAGGGAGACCTTGGAGCAGCTTCATTGCTGAGAGGGTCTCCACGAAAGCTGGGGAGGGGCTCTGGATCAGGCAGGGCAGGGATGGGACAAGGGGGAACAGTTTTGAGCTGGAAGAGGGGAGATTGAGATGAGATCTCAGGAAGAAATGTTTTGCTGTGAGGGTTGGGGAGGCCCTGGCCCAGGCTGCCCAGAGCAGGAGTGGCTGCCCCATCCCTGGAGGGGTTCAAGGGCAGGTTGGATGGAGCTTGGAGCCCCTGATCCAGTGGGAGGTGTCCCTGCCCATGGCAGTGGGGGGAATGGGATGGGCTTTGAGGTCCCTTCCAACCCAAACCATCCCATGATTCTATGAGCCTTAACAGACAGAAAAGGTGATTTATGTCTTCTGTAGTTGCTGGTAGACACATATTGTTTTCCTAGTCCTGTGCTTTCCAAACACCGAGGTTATCAGGCATAAGTGACTTATTATGCAAATCCTCCTTCTTAATATCTGGCTGCTCTCTCCCTGGAATTGCATTGGCTAAACCCCATGCGTTATTGGAGCCGCTAATGTTTACACATTAGGTTCTTTGGCTAATATACAAGGCTTCAAGTTGCAAATTGATGTTTCTTACAGCTGAGCAAATTATTTTTCTATTAAATGCAATATTTAAAATGATTTGGAGAAGCAAAACAAACTACTGGCAAGAATTTTAATGGAACTGCTTTCCATATTCTTCTAATCAGCTTTTATTGGGGCCAGGAAATCGATGATTTTTTCTTAAACATTTCTATTTTGCAGAAGTGGAGAACAGAGAGGAGGAGGAGGAAGAGTTTGTCATCATCTGTGGTGTGTGTAGTGCACAGAAACACTTGCACGTGCCTTTTGCGGTTGTGCCCTAGGGCCTTTGAGTGTGCAAAGTACAGCTAAAGGTGGGGGGTAGGTACCCCCTCCTTGCCTGGAGTAGGAGAGAGCTTTCTGCTGGGTGCAAAACTGACTGAATGACTGGACCCAAAGAGTGGTGGTGGCCAGAGTTAATTCCATTTGGAGATAAGGGTTGTCCCCAAGGCTCAGTGTTGGGTCCAGTTCTGTTCAGTATCTTTATCAATGATCGGGATCGAGTGCTCTCTCCACAGATTTCACCAAGCTGAGAGGGATTTATGATCTGCTTGAGGGTAGGGAGGCTCAGCAGAGGGATCTGGACAGGATGGATTCATGGGCCGAGGCCATTGGGATGGGGTTCAACATGGCCAGGTACTGGGTCCTGTGCTTGGATTACAACAACCTTGTGCAGCGCCCCAGACTTGGGGGGAAGTGGCTGGAAAGCTGCCTGGCAGAGAAGGACCTGGGGGTGCTGGTCAACAATGGCTCAATATGAGCCGGCAGTGGCCCAGGTGGCCAAGAAGGCAAAGAGCATCCTGGCTTGGATCAGCCAGTGTGGCCAGCGGGAACAGAGAAGGAATTATCCCACAGACTCTGCACTGGTTGAGGCTGCACCTCAAACCCTGGCTTTTCAGTTTTGGGCTCCTCACTACAAGAAAGACACTGAGGGGCTGGAGTGTGTCTGGAGAAGGGAACGGAGCTGGGGAAGGGTTTGGAATCCAGGGGTTCTGGGAGCAGCTGTGGGCTCTGGGGCTGTTTAGTCTGGAGAAGAGGAGGCTGAGGGGAGACCTCATTGCTCTCTGCAGCCCTTGGAAGGGAGGTTGTGGTGGGGAGGGTGCTGGTCTCTTCTAGGTAACAAATAATAGGATGAGAGGAAATAGCTTCAGGTTGTGCTGGGTGGGGAGGTTGATATTGAATATCAGGAAGAGTTTCTCACTGAAAGGGCTGGCAGAGGCTGCCCAGGGAAGTGATGGAGTCCCTGTCCCTGGAGGCGTTTAAAAGCCGGGCAGATGAGGTGCTCAGGGATATGATTTAGTAGTGAGCAGGTACAGTTGAACATGATCTCAAAGGTCTTTTCCAACAAAATCATTGTATGATCCCACCATTGAGTCCCAAACACTGGTCTTTGGGGTTATCTGGGAACTGACTGTGGAGCCACCACACATGATGGTCAGGGCTTGCGGGGCTCTCCAACCTGAGAGGCTGCAGTGCAGAACCTGCTTTGCATCTTGGTTTGCTTGCTGAGCTGGATTCCTTGGTGCTACATCTCCTTGAGTGAGTCCCAGACCCCTGTATGGCATCATCCTCTGGGAATCTAAGCTCCTTATGGATTGAAATGGGGTTTCCAGTCCCTTATCCACGAATAACCTCGACTGGGAGCCTGCAGTATGGTATGTATAAGATCTTCTTGAATAAGAAGTGTATCTAATTTTAGATGAATTGCAGTGTGTTCCCTATCCCCCGTGTCTGCTGGCGCCTGGAGGAAAGCGGTTCCCAGCATTTCCTTCCTAGGGCATGTTCCCACAGGAGTGTGCCGAGGAAATCACCTTTAAATAGCAGTCGGAATCGGGAGGTGGGAGGCTGGCTCGGCTCTGCGGGGGTGCCGGGGAAGGATGGCATCTCTCCGGCATCTGCTGGATCAGGATTGTGCATCCCAGCCAACCCTTGCTCCCAGGGCTGATGGTGGTTTCTCCTGGTGGTAGGGAAATAGCCTGTGTGCCTCAGTTTCCCCATTTGCAGGGAGTTAACCTTTTATTCTGTATCAAAAGCTTGATCCTTTGGTGCAGTGAAGAGCATCTTTCTCATATGTGCTAAAGGGAGATGTTGGGTGATAGTCTGGGGCTGTGAGACATTTTGTAGCCTCCAGTGCTGTCCCTGCTCCTGGGAATTGGTGCAAACTGCTGATCTGCGAGATGCTCCCACCACGTGTGTTCAGAGTGGTGATGGGTTACAGCCCTGATTCGCTGTGTGGGGTGTTTGCATGCGCTGCTTAGCAGCTGGGGTGATGTATGGGGTACCTGAGTCCTGGCTTCCCGCTGATAATCACCTGGAATATGGGGCAGGAGCTGGTGGAAAGGGCCAGGGATGACCCTGGCTCCAGAGGGTCACCTGGGTTAGTTTTTCGGACTGATGCCTGTACCATGTGTCATGGGGTGTTGGGGGCTTGTGCCCCAAGATGCTGCAACCCAGAGATGATCTTGGGGTTAATCCAGTCTCTGCTAAGCCAAAATGGGAACAAAATGGGCTTTTTCTGTCGCTTGGTCCTGTTTCATCCTTGTGTACTGGGAGTCTTGGGTTTCCTGCATGGAATTTCAAAGCTCTGGGGAGACTCTGCTTTTAAAAGTTTGGGTAAACCCCCCCTTTTCAAAAAGCTTTTCTGCTCTTAGGGTTATTTGTGTAGTATGCCTGTTGGATGGTGCCCTGAAGGGTCTGACTGGTGGTGTTACCCTCCTCAGGATCTAGGAGCGTGCGATTCCACCATGGATGGTGCCAGGCTGCCTGTTAGCATGGGAGCCTTTTCAAAGCTGCTCAGTGAAAGAAAAGAGAAGCCTGCGGAGCATGTCCCATGGTGCAGGAGGTTAAACAGAAAAGGTTTAAGTGTGTAATTAACTTTGAAGCGAGAGGAGCGTAGGCACGGTGGATGAAAGAGTGGCGGGCGGGCTGGTGGGCAGGCGGCCACGTTCCTTGGTGGCCACGGAGATTTAATTAAATGCCGTCCATTGTGCTTAGTTGTTTAGTCTTTTTCCTCCTTTTTCATGGATGGTTTGGTCCTCCTCACCCCCCTCCCTGGCGCTCCTGCTTTCCATCCCTGGGGAGGGGGATGCTGAGCAGCACTGGTACCCAGGGGATGCTGAGTGGCACCCATACCTGCTCACTGGTGAAGCCATTAACCCATGTCTTTTTCTTCCTTTTTTTAAAAAAAACAATTGGTTTGTGTGGTGTTTAACCCCTATGTGAGTGCTCACCCCTCTGCCTGGGCGTATCCTGATGCTGCACTCATGGCATCGGTACCCAGGAGAGATGCTGCATGGCCCCAGGATGCCGGGGGGATGCAGAGCGGCACTGGTACCCATCTCCATGGCAAATCCCTTGATGCCTCTTTTTACTTTCATGTTAAAACAATTTTGATCCATCTGGTGTTTAACCACCGTGCTGGTGCTCGCCCCTTGGCTCCCTCCTGCCTGGGCACACTGCGATGCCAACGCGGTTTCGTGTGGGGTATGATTTCTATGTATCCCCCTTGGTATGGGGTGCCTGTCGTGCCGTGGGGCAGGCTCTGCGTTTGGGGGGCTTTAGGTGACTTTGGGGTGTTCAAGCATCGTCTCGGATGCATGGTGCCCCCCAGGAGCAGACTGTCACGCCCTCGGCAGTATTTTTAGCTGCTTTTGCGTTCAAATCACACCTCCCACACCCGCTGCCTTCATCCCAACCACCCGGAGCTGCTGTTAGCCTGGGCTCAAGCCAGCACAGGGGCTGGGAACTGGGGGCTCCTTCTTTCTACCTGGTGATTTTTTTTTTTTAAGGGAGCATCTGGTCCCAGCCAGCTCCCACAGGTCATGCCCCGTGTCTGTTAGCCCTTGAAAGGTATAACTGTCTCTGTTGCTGCAGACACGTATTTTTGGTTTGCGGTCTCCCTGGCCTCCTTGCAAACACTTTCAAAACAATTATGGTTTCAAAGCTGCTCTGGGTTTACCCCCTCTGATTTTCCACAGCAATGGGGGTGCCTGTGGCCATCTCCTCTGGAGCTGGGATGTTGGCATTTAATTGCTTGGGTGTTAATTTTTATGACCCTATGAAACTTGTGATGGGGAGGGAGAAGGAGCTGGAGGTTGAGCTCTCCCCAGCCCCTACCCTTGGATGGGGTGAGATAGTGCCAAAAGCATCCCATAGCTCATGGAAACCAAAGCTCTGCAAAACCCTTTTTCTTTCTCTCCCTGTGTCTACAAATCAGGCAGATTTGTTGGTGAGATGGAGTGGCTGGTTGAGCCGCTTTCATTTTGTGCCGTGGATGGGAGGGAAGGCTCGCGCCAGGGAAAGCCGTAACAGTAAACCTGTCCGAGGAGAGAGATGGATTGGCTTGGCCAGCTGTGCCTTTGCCAGCAAAATATCTACTCCACATAATTGCATTTTAAACTCCCGGAGCCTCAGCATCGTCTCACAGGTGGCTGAGGATCCGGCTTTGACCGTGAGGGAGCAGTAGGGAAACTGAGGCACGGCACCAGTGGGTGCCAGTGGGATGTGGGTGCTGGAGATGCAGCCCTGGAGAAGGAGATTGCATCTCCTCTGATGTTCTTAACAACTGGAAATAGTTTTGGAGGCAAAGGAATCGTTTTTCCCTGGGGAATGGGGCTCTGCCAGCCTGAAATGCTGTAGCTTCTGCTTAGGATTCTCAGCCCCCCCAAAACCCTGATGCTAAGAACAAATTTGTCTGCCCCAGAATATCCCATTTCAGCAGATCTTGGAAAGAAACACTTGGGCTTTTTTTTTTTTTTTTCTTTTTTCTTTAAATCCCAGCACTTAGTTTCTGGCACTGTGTTGTATTTTGTTTTTTTTTTTTTTTTCCCCTTTCCTTCCTGGAAAATTTTGAGGGATTTGTGCTTTTTCTCCCATTAGAAGTTTCAAACTCTTTAAAATCAATGGTGAGAACCAAAGGAGCTGGTGTGACTGGGCTTTGCGATGCGGGGGCACATCCAGACGTGGGCTGGGCAGACGCTCCATTTTGGGAAGGATTTGAAGTAAACTGTGAGGTCTTGGTGCCTCCATATGAACAGGAGAGAATTTACTTCTAGTTTTCTTTTTTTAAAGAAGTTTCTGGTGGCTCTGGAAGGAAAAAAAAAAAACCACCCGCAGTGCTGGAGCTGGAGTGCACCCTGGTGCTTTAAAAAATAAGTGTGAAGGAGAGGGGAAAAAAAAGCCACAGATCAGTTTTTATATGTGAAAGTGTCAGGAATCATAATTTTCTGGGCTTTTTATGGGTTCTTTTCCAATGTTCTGGCTTGTGCTTGCACAAGCAGCACGTCCGAGCATCCCCCGGCACAGGGAAGCGCAACCCGCACCGGCAGCATGAGGCCATTAACTGGCAAATCCCTGGGCACTGGGGGAATTACTGATGTAATTTGGGGATAAAATAGGAAAAAAAAAACCCCAGGATAAATAATCCCCCAGCCCGGCTCTGCTTTCATGCTGGCCCATTAGGGGATATTTGCTTTTGTTCGTTCTGCTTGCTCAGGGCTTTCTTAATGTGCCTGCCCTCGTCTGCCCAGGGACTTGTATTAATTAGTGCTGGTGCCCTGGTCTGAGTGTAATCTGTGGGTTTAACGAACAATAGGTCAGTGTTAACGAACCAGCTCCCGTGGGCAAAACCAGCTCGGAGCTGCTGGGTTGGGTTGGATGCAGGATCTGGGGGGGGTCTATGTAGGGGTGCAGGATCCAGGGGGCTGATGTGGGATTTAGGGGGTTGGATGTGGGGGTGCAGAATCCAGGGGGCTGGATGTGGGATCCAGGGTGCTGGATGTGGGGATGCCAGATCCAGGGGGCTGATAGGGGATCTGAGGGACTATATGTAGGGATGCAGGATCCAGGGGGTGGATGTGGGATTTAGGGATTTGAATGTGGGGGTGCAGGATCCAGGGGACTGGGTGCAGGATCCAGAGGGCTGGATATGGGGATGCCAGATCCAGGGAGCTGATACGGGATCTGGGGAGCTGTATGTAGGGATGCAGGATCCAGGGGGCTGATGTGGGATTTGGGGGGTTGGATGTGGGATGCAGGATCCAGGGGGCAGATGTGGGATGCAGGATCTAGGGTGCTGATATGGAGTCTGGGGGGCTGTATAAGGGCATGCAGGATCCAGGGGTCTGATGTGGGATTGGGGGTTTGGATGTGAGGATACAGGATCCAGGAGGCTGATATGGGATCCTGTATGTAGGGATGTGGGATCTAGGGGGCTGGATGTGGGGATGCAGGATCTGGGGGGCTGTGTAAGGGGATGCAGGATCCAGGAGTCTGATGTGGGATCCAGGGGAGTTAGATGCAGGACTCGGGGGCTGGCCAGCATCTTGGTTTCCCGTCTCTCACCTCGGTAAATGTGGGGGAAAGTGATCTCTTGGCATTGATTCTGATTCTCCCTGCTCAGCTGAGCATCTTACAGATGGGGAGGTGATGTGGGGCTTTTGGTTTTGCCCTTTGCAAAGGATAAAACCCACCCCTGACCCTCCTCACAAGATAAACCGAAGGACTCCGAAGTGCCAGCCCACACTTGCATTTGTAGGGATGCAGTGGGGCATTGGAGGTTCTGGCTGATACCTAGCGCTGTCGTGTCAGGCACTGGATAGACCCCAAGAGGTCAAGGTCAAACACACATGGATGGGCTGAGGGCGAAGCAGGATTCTTTCAGGAGCTCTCACAAGGTCTTCTGACTCTTTGTGCAACCACTGCAGTCGAGGGCCTGTTTCCTAGGATAAACCTCCCACGTTGAGTGCCTGATCCTTGGGAAGCAAAGCTGGGAGCTGCATCCGTCTCCCACAATAGAGACCTCTATGGGAGCTGAGACCTGCCAGCTTGTTTCACTGATGGGGGAACTGAATGGGAGAGATGAGGGGTTAGGATTCCCTTGCCTGCAGGAAAGCTGGGGAGGGGCTCCTGATCAGGGAGTGCAGGGATAGGATGAGGGGGAAGGGTTTTGAGCTGAAAGAGGGGAGATGGAGGTGAGATCTTGGGAAGAAATGTTTTCCTGTGAGGGTGGGGAGGCCCTGGCTCAGGTTTCCCAGAGCAGTGGTGGCTGCCCCATCCCTGGAGGGGTTCAAGGCCAGGGTTTTGACCACCCTGATCCAGTGGGAGGTGTCCCTGCCTGTGGCAGGGGGTTGGACCGCATGGGCTGAGGTCTCTTCCAGCTGAAACCATTCTGTGATAAGCAGACAAGATCATATCCTTCCTTGGGGTGCATGTGGGGGGATGCCTGGGGTCCCGCTGTGTTTTGGGGCACAGCAAACCATCCTGGGAGGAGCTTTTGAGGAGGAATCAGTCACTCTGTGATGCCTCAGCGGGGACTGATGGGTCTCTCTGTCCACAGCTGGCTGCACCTTCGAGGAGGATGGTGACCCCAACGAGTGCGAATACAGCCACGGCGAGGACGATGACTTCGGGTGGGAGCTCATCCGCAGCTACATGATGCCACACCTGACGGCCGACCTGCCTCACGGTGAGTCCTGGTCCTAGGGGGGCCATGCTTGTCCCCTCCATGTCTCTGGGGACCTTTGCACCTCAACCCTAAACCTCAGAGCTGGTCTTTCTGGCTTCTCATGGTTTAATTCCCTCAGCAGTTTTAGGCCTGACTTGTCAGTCGTGCAGGCTGGGTGTGATGAGCTGTGTTGGTACTCAGCAGGGCAGGATGCTGCGTGGTCCTGGGGAAGATGTTGTTTGGGGACAGGGGATGCTGTGGCTGCTGCCAGAGGGGGTTTAACAGCACAACAGGGACGTCTGATGGCTCTTGACACCTCTGAGCCCCATTTAACTGCCTTGGTGGGGTGTAGCACTCTGTCACACCAATCCACCTCAACCTGCAAGCCATCCAGGTGTGTATTTTTGGGTTGGAGAGCCAAGATTTCTAGTTTTGCTCCCTCTGTATGTGACCTGTACTGTCACTGTGTTTACCTGCAGCCCAGGTACCCCCAGCACTGCTCTCCAGGTGGCAGGGGGGGACGTCCCCTCTGCCACGGCATCTTCCAGCCTGCAGCAGTGGGATGGCAGCAGCTCTGGTGGTTTTCCATGGTTCCTGCGTCTTGGCAGCAGCTCCAGCAATGCTAGCTTCCCCATCTGGCATTGAGCACGGCATCTGCAGCTGCTGCCAGCTGGGGTGCACCTGGATTTGTTCAAAAAGGGGCACCTCTGGAGTTGCTCTCCTTGCCCAGGGTCTGCAGCCACCACCTGCTCTTTCATTGCTGGTGTGAAAGCTCTTGCTGCTTTTACACGGTTGTGAGAAATTCCCATCTCTGGGAGATGTGGAAAAAGAGTTAAAAATGTGTTTCTGGCTCTTGCAAGTGTGGGGAAAGGCTCCTGGCTGTGAGTTGGAGGCATCCCTGGAGTCTCGGGGACTGTAAGGACTGCTTTTTTTTTCTATCTTGTTGCTTCTAAACCAGTTTTTGTTTATTTTTTTTTTTCCTGGGCTCACCTACTCTCTGATGTTCAGGCTAGGGGAGCAGGGCCAGCCGGGCAGCCGCAGGGAGGTCCCTGCTCCTGTGGGGATGATGTGGGCACCGTGCCTGGCTGGAATCTAGGGGCTTTGCTTGCTCCCCTACCTGAACTGTGTCTGGCTGTGACCCCCTTGAGTTGACCCTGTACCCATCTGCTCTGTGAGATGCACCAGCTCGAGATGCTCCTCGTTTCTACGACAGCTGGTTCCAGCTCCTCCTGCCCAGCCTGGAGGTCAGGTCCTATGCTGAAGTTGGCAGAAAGAGGGAAAAGCTGGTTTAGAGTTTGATAATAATAATGACTTTTTTTTTTTATTACCTATAACTGCTTTATAGAAAACTCCTTACTTGCCCCATCAGCCCCCAGCTGCTTATCTCATACCGTGTTCGTGCCAGGGCTTAATTTGGCTTTTCCCCCTCTGCTAACTCTCTTCTTCCTTTACTTTCTCCTTTCCCCATCGTCTTTTCCTTCCTTTTCTGTCCCCACTGCCATGTCCTGGGCACTGAGCGAATGCAGAACAACCCTTAGCCTGGCTGTAGGAATGCTGACACTCTTCTCCCTTGACGATTTTCCAGATAATTTCTTTAAACTGAACTATTCTAATTTGTGTCCTGAGGGTGGTTCCTGGGGCAGAGAGGAGGGAAGCAGAGTAGGGGTTGAGATGGCACACGATGGAGGGTCTGAACCCTGTAATTAGTTAGATTTTTCTGCTTGATTTTCAGCTGTAATTTAAAATCTGCAGCAAACTGCTTGGACTTAAAGCCTGGGGGCTTGGAAGGGGCTGAAGAAATTGAGTAGAATGGGGGCTGTTGCCCCTGCTAGAGGAAATAATTGAGGCTTAGCAAGAGATGGGGACTTTCATAGAATTATGAAGTGGTTTGGGTTGGAAGGGACCTCAAAGCCTATCCAGTTCCACACTCTGCCATGAGCAGGGACACCTCCCACTGGATCAGGGGCTCCAAGCCACAAGTTTAAGAGAGAAACTCGAGTCAGTGGGGAAATTGCTGCTGCTGTCCCAGGCTGGATGCTGTGGGGCTGAGCTGTGAGCATGGAGCATCGCAGGGTCTGGCCTCTGGGAAGAGCACCTGTCTCTGATGCTTATCAGAGGTGACCCCCAAAGGAATGCTCGCCCTGTAGCCACGGGCTCCCCTAAATACCCACCCTGTGTGTCAGTGTTGCTGCAAAGGTGCAGGGAGACACTGTCTACTCACAACCTTGAGGCACCCAGTGGGTGCAGGAACCCCGTTTTTCTGTAGTTTCATCCCAGTATGCATGGGGAGCTCTGCATGCGGCTCCTGCAGCCTCATCACACGTCTCAGTCTCCCCAGCAGCTCAGTACATGAAGAGTATTTCACAGCACAGGGGCCTCTCCAGGGAGCACTTTCTAAAGGAGTCTCGTGCTCTTGGATTAAAATGAGTTTTTATTGGAGATCAGCCAGTTTCAAGGAGTGTAGGATTTATTGGAGCGGATGCTGGCTGCTGGCCGCCCGCCTCCACCTTCGTGTCCCTCTTTCTTCTTGCTTCTCTGCTTGATTTGGGGTATTTTTCCCTTCTTCTAATCTTCACTTGTCTCTGCTTTTCACCTAAAGGCAATGGATGGGTCTTTTCCACGTTGCAATCATGATTTTTTTATTTTTTCCAACCCTTTATTGTTTTTTAAAGGAGCAGGGCAGGCGTGAGGATGCACTGTCACTGTATCTGCACTAAAATAACTCCTTCCCTGGATGCTTTAGTTGTGCTTTCCTCCTGCTCAAACATCACCTCAGCCTGGCAGGTTGGTCCATACCTACCTTCAGACCCTGCAATATTTGTAATATCCCCACTGTTTGGAAGGTGAGAAGAGGAAGGACAATATGTGCCTTGCTCTGCAGCACTTGGCATTGCTGGGCACCTACAGGGCTGCAGGAGTTTGCTGGATCCCAAAGCCTTTTGAGGAGAGGGAGACTGGGCAGTCCAGCAGGCAGGGGTGGGACAGAGGAATGAAATATGTCCAGTTTCTTGAGCTCCTGGGATGAAACACAAGTTCAAGGTTACTTAAGGAACATCAAAATAAAGCAGAGTGTTTAGCTTAAGCCCTGTATGAATTTGGATATGGCAGGTTCAAGGTGGAGCACAGAGCAAAGCTGGGGTTGGGTCCCTGTCTTCCCACCTACCAAATTGTGGGATGCCCCTTGGAGGACAGGGATGCTCTGTGGAGCCCTAGGGTCTTCCTAGAAGACCTGCATGCACCTCTTTTTGTTGCTGGTTCAATTTGCATGTGGAAATTTAAAGGAGACGAGTTAAGAGAAACTGGCAGAAGCTCCTTGTGGAGGCTGCGTGCCCTCCTGTCCCTCTGGGGGCCAGAGCACCTAGGCTCTCCCATTCTGCACAGCTGTACTCAAAAAAATATTAAAACTCTATATTTGTGTGTTGTTTTTATTCACTGCTTGGTTCTTTCCTCAATGTCCAGAGCTGCTGTTGTGCTCTTTGTGCAGCTGCATCACGATGCTCTGGTGCGGCTGTGTCAGGGGTGACGGAGCTGTTGTCCTCACCCTGATGAGCTCTGAGGTCCCTCCATCCTTTCTGAGGAGTTTCTCCTTCAGCTGATAGCTCTGGCACTGCTTCCTGACTGGTTCCTGCTGCGTATCCATAAAAACCTTGAAAAATCAAGCTTGATTTTTGGCTCCTGGGGAATTGCTCCGGTCTGTCTGAGGACCGCGTGGCGAGATCAGCCGTCAGTGATGGGGCTCCCCTGGGAGATGCTTGTCCTGGAGCTCATGAGGAGCAGGTACCTGAGAATCCTGCGCCAGCTCTGACATGTCAAGAAGGAAAACCAGCACACAAGGAGGCACCAACAGGCTTCATCTTTCTGAGTGTTTTGCTGGAGGCAGCTGCTGCAGACCTGGTCTCCTGGCTCCTCTCCCTGCCTGCCTGCCTTTCACTGCCTTTGATAGCTCTTTGATTTGTCTTATTTTTATCTCTCGGTAGTTTTGTAGGAGGAAAAATTGGGCGAGACAGGGGAGTGGGTGCTTCCCTCCTCTTCTTTCTGAGCTGTTCTGGGTTTTTCCCAGAGGGATACAGGCAGCTTGGGAAGGGCAATGCGATGGGGAGAGCTGCTCCTTCCCTGTGGGTGAGCAGGGCTCATCCCAAAGCTGAGGAGAAAATCTTTGCTCTCAGGTTCACAGCCAAGGTTATCGGAAGTGCCAAGTTATCTTTGAAGACTTGATTTGAATCCCAAGGAAAGGCTCATGATCCCAGGAGTGGGAAAACTCAGCTGGAGACCCAGCATGAGGATGTTGCTGGGATGGGTACAAGGCTTTCTGCGCGCAGCCCCTGCGGGCTGATTTTGCAACTTAAACCTCATTGTTGACTTGTGTGTAACAAACTGATGGCTTTCCCGTAGGGAACGTTGCTGAAAACTGGTTTCTCTTTTCATTTGTTTGATTGAAATATTATTTAGTGCTTTGAGTCTTTTTTCTTTCTCCGCAGAACGCTTGAGCTCTGCTCTAAAAGCCACCAGAAAACTAAATTAAACCATCTTGCTGCAACTGAGCTGGGGGGCACACTTGTTATTTGTGGTGATGAAAGGGGGTGACAGCTTGCCTGGACCAGCATCTTGATTCAAACCAACCTTAAATTGAGGATCAGAGGAAGCAATTAAGGAGTGAAGCGTGGTCTCTGTGTGTGCCCGATATCCCTGTGTTCCCATCCTTTGGTTTGAAGTCTCAACTGGGGCTGCCCTGGGGCTCTTTCTGTGGCTCCCATTTTGTGGGAGGACTGGAAATTTTCTCCATCATGATTTTTTGGAGCAGAGTTTTGCTGTGTAATGCCAACATATGGATAGAGCTCAAAAATAACCCAGCTGTGCCGATGAGCTGTGATATTGCATCAACCCTCCAGCTGCTGGCAGTGTTTCTACTGTCTCCCCTTGGCTCTGGGACACAGCAGGGCTGGGATGCTCCTTCCTCTCTGTCCTCAGCTCTGGCTTTGCTAGTGGAGCTGGAAGGTTTGCATAGCTCTGAGTGGGTCCTGGTGGACTCTGAGCACCAACAGGGTGGGGACGCAGGGGGGACCCTGGTAGTAGTGATGGGTTAATGGGGAACAAGTGGAAGAGGTCTGAGGGAGCCTCAAATCCTTGCTGCACCTCCCTAGGAGCATTCTCAAAGGATGGAGTGACCAGGAGGAGCAGACTGGTGTCTGTGGGGTGGATGCTGGGAGTGTGGGTGGTGGCTGTCCCCATCTTGTCACCTTTTGGTCACTAGCTGGCTCTCCTGCTGCTGGGAGCACCTAGGTAGGGCTGTGCTGCTTTGCTATTGGAATGCATTGAAAAAAACAACACTGAAACCAAAAACCATCACCCAGGTGAAGCCCTGGGCTGCTGAGGGAGCTTGTAACCCCCTAGCCACCTATCTTCAGAGAGTTGCCTACCCTGGGACCATGTCCATGCCTGGGGATGCTCCGGTGGAGGATCCAGCGCCCCAGTTTGGGGATGAGCCCCTCTGCATCTCCTGCATTAAAAACCATGCAACCCGTATCCTGGGCTTGAAGCTGAGACCATGGATTTACAGGGGAGGAGGATATAATTAGCACAAAAGCGAGCGGTGGGAGCCTGCTTTCTCTGTTGTAGCAACACTGGGAAGAAAATTAAGTGGGGGGGAAAATGGCACATGGGGGAAACCCTGCCAGATGAGCGATACACGGCTGGATTGGTGCCTGTTTGTGTCCGTGATGGCCTTAAGGGGCATTTTCTGTCTTTGAAAATAACTTGTCGGTGGTTTAATTTTAGTCTGAGTCTCTTTATTTTGGTCCTCTGGCTTTTTTTTTGTTGTTTTTAAAAGGAGGGGAGGAAGGAGGCTCTGTTAATGGGAGCCTGGTGGATTGAGCGGGCAGAGGTGGCTTTTGGGAGATGTCCCCCTGCCGTCGCCTGGACCAAATGGAGCCAATCTTGTTAGCGCAGAAGTAATTTTGCTGGGGGAAACAAGAAGGGAAAACAAGAGAAGAAACGTGGGCATAGTGCTTTCCCCTCTGTTGGTGAAATGCAGCTGTGCTTCAGTCCAAGAAAATAAATTGCTACCATTTTATTTCCCCCTGACTATCTGCCCACAGGGGCTGGCAGCACCGTGTGGCTGCCTGGATTGGTGACACGGTGACAATTTTGCTCTTTAGTGATTTTCTTTCCACTGCTTGGGTCCCATCCCTGAAGGATGCACTGGAGAACGCATTGCGGTACCCAGCTCTGCATCTCCCCAGCTGATGCTCTGACCCTCTGGGTGTTTTGGGGTTCCCCGAGGCACATCCTCCCAAGCACTGGGGGGGATGAGTGGGTGCCCCCCACAATCCCCCATTGCCTTCGTTAGGCTTTTCTTGCTGCCTGCTTGCTCGGAGCTGATGGGTGGAGGAAAGCATGTGAATTCGTTTAAATAACTGGCGGTGAAAGCTATTAATAATTAAGCACCTACTGTCATAAAAACAATGGTAGACTTGAATAAATGGGCCAGCTTTGTTACTTACAGCTTCTGCCATTATTAAAATGGAAAAGATATTAATAATCCCCTCGCCTTTGGTGACAGGGAAGGTTTGATGGAGCAGCTTCCCATCCACCCTGTCTCCCGGCCCTTTGGCTGTACTGGATGGCTCCGAGAGCTCCCCCAAAGAGCCAGGAATCCTGCATCCTCCTCCTACCTCCAGACTGCCTGGGATGGAGTGTGGGGGACAGGGAGGGATCCTGCTTTTGGGATCTCCTCTGGGATTTTGTCCTGCTCGCTCTAGAAGTGCGGCTTTGGGCTTGCACTGGGACAAACACTGGGATTCCTGATCTGGTTGCTGGTGATTTTAGGTGATGGGAGGTGGGCACCGGTGATTACAGGTGGGAAGCTGGGGCTGGGATCCCATATTGCTGTGGTGCTGCTGTTCGTTAAGCCGATGTGCAGTTTTATCCCACTGCGAGCACCTGCTGAGCGCAGTTCAAACTCAGCAACAACTGCGTGGTAAATGATACGAAGCAATGGGAATGGAAATGAAATGGCTGGGGCCCGGCTTGCGGGGGCAATGTTGGTGCAGCTGAAGCTGTGAACATTAAAGAAAAGCAGGTGGAGGCTCTCCTGTGGCATTAAAGCCATTACCATCCCTGGCGCCTTGGGATGACCAGCTTATCCTGGAGGCAGTGGGTCTGACTCTTCCCTCCTTGTCAGGCATCTGGGTCTTATTTTGGTGTCCTGTTGCCACCCAGACAGGCATCCGACACCGATTCCATCCCTGGTCCCTGGCTGCTCTCTTGCACGTCCTCTTGGGCCAGCATGGAACGGTACCCACTGAGACCTGAGCATGGGTGCTGGATCATACGCATCCTTGCAATCCCCCATCCTCCACCTGCTCCATCCCTGCCAGCAAAGCTCAGGAGATGCTCTCCCCCCTTGTCTTTCCTGCCGTAGGCTCCTACCTGATGGTGAACTCCTCGCAGCACGCCCCGGGCCAGAAAGCTCACCTGGTCTTCCAAACGCTAAGTGAGAATGACACCCACTGCCTCCAGTTCAGCTACTTCATGTACAGCCGCGATGGCCACAGCCCCGGCACCCTCAGCGCCTACGTCCGGGTGACGGGGGGCCCGGTGGGCAGTGCCGTCTGGAACACCTCTGGCTCCCACGGCCGCCAGTGGCACCAGGCAGAGTTGGCTGTCAGCTTGTTCTGGCCCAGCGAATACCAGGTGAGCCCCAGCAACCCCCTGGCACGGCATGGACCCCACCTCCTGCAAATCCGACTCCCCAGCAGTGGTGACCCCTCTCTTTGGTGCCACAGGTGGTCTTCGAAGCCGTTGTCTCCAGCGAGCGCAGGGGTTATCTTGGCTTGGATGACATTTTGGTCTTGAATTATCCGTGCTGTGAGTGTCACGGGATGGGACCCAAGGGTGGGTGGTGATGGGGGGTGTGGATGCTGCTGAGCTGGGCTGTGCTCAGAGCTGGGTTGGTTAGAGCAGAGCTGATGGACTGATGGCAGCGTGCAGCCTGGATGTCCTGTCATCACCTGGAGTGGTGGAGCTCTATCTCCTGGGTGCCTCCAGGGCTTCATTCCCCATTTCCATCACTGAGGTTTTTTATAAACCTCAGAAAAGTGCAGACTGACCATGTAACTGGTCACCCCAATTGAGAGGGACCAACCAGGTTGGTGGGGACCTGAAATCCCAAGCCGTCCCAACATGTTGGCTTTTGGGGTTCACAGATTTCTTCTAGGCTTAGGGAGGTGGTAGGAGATTGCTCTCTCTGTATCAACCCCATAGCCTGTATCTGGCAGCAGCACTGCAGTATCCTGGTGGGGGAAGGCTGCATCTCTTCCCGAGACACTGGATGATTTCATGGTGATGGGAACAAATGCCTGACTCCCAGCTGAGCTGTAAGAATGAGCACTTCTGGAGTTTTGCTCCAGCCCCAGCATCCCAGATGGGTTTTTGGGGTGTGATGGGATTTTTATGGGAATGCCACCATGGGTCCCCGTGGAGCTCGACTGCTTCATCATCTCTCGCTCGTGTCCGTTGGCAGCGAAAGCACCTCACTTCTCCCGCCTGGGCGACGTGGAGGTCAACGCGGGGCAGAACGCCACCTTCCAGTGCGTGGCTGCAGGCAAAGCTTCTGAGGCTGAGCGGTTCCTCATGCAGGTGAGCAGCAGCGGTGGTGAAACCAGCATCCCCACCATCACCCCATGTGTTGTTTCTGCAATGTCTTTGTGCCTTCCCTTCCAGAGAAGGTGTCACTGGACAGGGGGAGAAGGGCAATACCCCTACTGCCTTTTAAGCAGACATCGCTTGGGGGTGTTTGATGGCTTTGGATGTCACAGTGTGCCTCCTGGTGATGTGGTGTCTCTCCCTCGGGCAGAGGCAGAGCGGTGAGGTGGTCCCGGCCGCCTCCGTGAAGCACATCAGCCACCGGCGCTTCCTGGCCACCTTCCAGTTGGACGAGGTATCCAAGGAGGACCAGGACCTGTACCGCTGCGTCACCCAGTCCAGCCGCGGCTCGGGCGTCTCCAACTTCGCTGAGCTCATTGTGAAAGGTGGGTGATTGCTGGGTTTCTGGGTCATGGACAGGCTATTTGTGCTCCGCTGTTTGCAGAGAAAGAGAAAGGTGGGATGCACGGGGTGGTGGGATCACAATTCCTCACTGCAAATGAGTGGATAGTTCTGCCTTTCCTGGTGGCCTTAGATCATTTATTTTTGATTGGAGTAGGTGGGAATTAATTAATTATGGTGAAACTGTGCAGCACCATGCTGGGCAGTGTATCTTAAAAGATAATTAAGGTTTGATCAGATGAAACTCTATTGAAGGTTTTAAAGCCTCACTAAAAACGATGGAACACATATGCATGAACTGAAGTTTAAAGACTGGATGGTGCCCTCCTCTGCTTTGGTGAAAATCCTCGCGTATTCTGAGTGGGGAATCTGATTTTGTCCTATACCCTGTGACCTGAAGGTGATGGGTTTGTTTGGGAAGAGATGTGAATGTCTCAGTTGTAGGGCTGGTGTCAAAGACTACTTGATGTCAAGGTGCAACTACCTGAAAGGAGGTTGCGGAGAGAAGGGAGCTGGGCTCTTCTCCCAAGGGACAGGGGACAGGACGAGAGGGAATGGCCTCAGGCTCCACCAGGGGAGGTTCAGGCTGGACATCAGGCAAAAATCTTTCACAGAAAGGGTCATCGGGTACTGTCAGAGGCTGCCCAGGGAGGGGGTTGAGTCACCTTCCCTGGAGGGGTTTAAAGGATGGGAGGATGAGGCGCTGAGGAACATGGTTTAGTGATTGATGGGAATGGTTGGACTTGATGATCCAGTAGGTCTTTTCTAACCTGGTGATTCTATGATTCTGTGACTGTGCTGTGGTTGGGACTTAGTAGCTGGGGATGCTGTGGAGCTGCTCTGGAAGGGAATGCTCCACTTGCCCCTTCCCACTCTCTTCCAGAGCCTCCAACACCCATCGCGCCTCCCCAACTGCTCCGGGCTGGCTCCACCTACCTCATCATCCAGCTCAACACCAACTCCATCATTGGCGATGGCCCCATAGTGCGCAAGGAGATCGAGTACCGCATGACCTCGGGGCCCTGGTCGGAGGTCCACGCTGTCAACATGCAGACCTACAAGCTCTGGCATCTGGATCCAGATACAGAGTATGAGATCAGCGTCCTGCTCACCCGGCCTGGCGAGGGGGGCACCGGCAAACCGGGGCCGCCCCTCATCAGCCGCACCAAGTGTGCAGGTGGGTCCCATGCTGCATCCTGACCATCCTGGGTGGCCTTGGACAAGGTCACCTGCCGTGTCATTCCCCAGGGAAGCAGTCATGGTGCAAAGACTGACAATATTCCAGAAGCATTTGGCCAACACCCTCAGCCCCACGGTGTGAATGTTGGGGTGTCCTGTGCAGGGCCAGGACTCGATGGTCCTTGTGGGTCCCTTCCAACTCAGGACGTTCTGTGATTCAATGGTCCTGAGCCTCTGGGGCTGGGTGGATGCTAGGGGGGCACCTGCTGGTGTGGTCTAGGATCCTGAAGCATCGCTCCCCTGATGTATCTGCCTTTAATTGACTTTATAGGCAGGTGCACGCAGCATCTCAGGAGGGTCTGCTAATTAAGCCCACATTGTGATTGTGGCTGGAGGGTAGCAGGGTGCATGGGCAGGGCGAGATCCTGAACCAGCGCAGTCAGCCTGTGCAGAAGAGCTGAAAATCCAGCCAAAAAATGCTCTAATAGGTGATGCATTTATGCTGATCGGAGTCAGCAGCAGCCGGGTGCAGCCTCAGTGCAGGAAGGCACAGAAACGGGATGCAGAGTTAGCAGCTGCCTGCAGCCCTTTTCCATCCCTGGAGCTGGGCAGATGCTGGCAGCAGACGTCTGCTCCACCTCTGTGGGGGCTGCAGACTCAGGGCCAGACCGAGCTCAGGGCATCCCCAAATCTCCAACACAATGTCTCTGAGCACCAGCCCCTTGGCTGTCCCTAGAGAGGTTCCCAGCTCATTCCCTCCTTGGAGGGAGCTGTAGATTATTCTCCGGTTTCTGCTTTTGAACAATTAGTGCATCTAAAAAGATTTCTTCTAAAACAATGTTAATCCTCTGCAACACCGGAAGGCTGATGGCTTTGGCTGGGAGTGGGGCAGCTGCCTTCTCGTGCACGGGGATGGTGTAGGGGGAAATTCAGGGGGATCTGAGCTTTGTCTCTGTTAAAATGTCCCAACTGAGACCAGGGTGCAACGATGCTGCTGATCTGGTGTCCCCATTGCTAGAGGGTGATCGGGAGAAACCTTCTCCAGCACCATGGGGCTGCAGGGGAGTCTGTTTGCTCTGGAGGAGTCTGACTCAACAACCCAAGAGAGAGTGACCAGAGTTTGGGGGATGTCCCTGGCTGCGGTGGTGCTGGGGGCTGTGTGCGTGTGCTGTTGGCAAGCGAGCTCAGCTCCTTGTTAAACCCGTCTTTTCCTGTTCCATTGGCAATTAGAGTTAAGTAAACTTCTCGGTGTGGCATTTGGACACTGTCCTTTCAGGAGCCTGATATGGGCTTGATGAAAATGCGAGGGTTCCCCTCAAGCAGGCCTGTTTATCTGGTTATTTGGGATTGTTCGTGGTGTGGGTGCTTGTGGTGTGCCCGTTGTGGCTCTGTGGCGGCCAGGGGTGCGGGACTGGTACCCAGCTTCCCCTCAGCAGGGGAAGATGAGCCAACAGGAGCTGTTGTCCCGGCAATATTGGTGGCTTTGAACCCCAGTGATGTCCCCAGCAGGATCCTATGCTGGGGCTGCTCCCCATTTTGGAGTCAGGATTGCCCTATGCAATCACCCACCCCATTCTATGCTGTAAAAGGGCTTTCCTTGATAATGCACATAAACCCATGAGGTGTTTTGCTTCATTACTCATGTTTGCCTGTCTCTCTTTCCCAACAGAGCCCATGCGGGCCCCCAAAGGCCTGGCGTTCTCTGAAATCCAGTCCAGGCAGCTGACATTGCAATGGGAGCCGCTGGGCTACAACCTGACCCGCTGTCACACCTACACCGTCTCGCTCTGCTACCGCTATTTCGTGGGCACCGGCCACAACCAAACCTTTCGGGAGTGCGTGAAGATGGAGCGGAACGCCAACCGTTACACCATCAAAAACCTGCTGCCCTACAAGAACATCCACGTCAAGCTTATCCTCTCCAATCCTGAGGGTCGCAAGGAGGGCAAGGAGGTGGTGTTCCAGACGGATGAGGATGGTGAGTCTGTGCGGGGAGGTGCATCATCCCCCAAAATAGGACTCTGTGGTTGATGAGCTGTTGGGGTGTCTCCTGTGGCATGGTGCACGTCTGTGGCTCTTGGCCTGCGGCATGATGGGAGTATCTCCTGTGCCCGTCATGCGAACGAGAAGATGAAAAGGCCCCAGGGCTGCACAAGGGGAGGTGGGGAAAGGGGTAATGACAGCAGCTGGGGAAGGAAAATGCTGGGAGCAGCTTTGGAGGATGAGACTGCATAGGGATGTCACTGCAGAAACACCGCTGTCATCTTTGAGCAGGGCATTTTAGCCGTGCCCTTGCTGAATAGAAGGTGTGAGAGTTGGCTGATGCCTGACTTATCCCAGCATAAGTCAACCTTGCTTATCCCTTAGCATGGATCCAAAGCCTACAGCAGCAACAATTAAAACAATCAATGCTTTGCACTTAGGTAGCATCTTTTGTCTGCTCGGTCACTGATTAATTTGATGTTTTGTTCCTGGGAGAGTGCTGTTTACCAGGGCTTGGCACAGCTTTGCTCGGCTTCCCCAGTGCTCTTCCTTGCTGAAGTTTGCTCTTTGAGTGGGTTTAGGGTGTGCAGATGAGTGTGTGTTGATATGGGGAGCCTGACTGTAGTTGTTCACTAGCAATGCTGCTCCTGAAGAGCTGAGCTGTTTCTCTACACCTCCTCCTGGCTGTACCCCAGCACTGGGTCCCCACTGCCAGCTCCTGAGCAGCACTAACATCCTGGAGGCTCCAGCGTTGCTCCAAGGCTCTTGGGTTTGGTATCTCTTGCTCCTGCCCAGCCCTTCCTTGAGGATGTTCTGGAGCTAGGGCCCCTGGAGAGGTCTCCCGGGTCTGGTTTTACCCTGCATCATGTTCCCCGGCTGTGGCTTTCTTTCAGCAGTGTATTTGGGTCGTTTGGGGCTCCGGGGATCCAGGGAATGTGGCAGGAGGTACAGAGCTGAGCTGGTTCCATGGCTCCAGTGCCACCTGTCAGTGGTGGGCAACATCCAGGGCTGGCAGCTCCTGCTGATGACTCCTTCTGCTTGTCATGTCCTCTTCACTGTTCCATCAGCGTCACCACCACATGCTGTGATGGCTCAGTTGCCTTCAAGGATGGCTGGGCAGCCTCCAGACCTGCTGCTCTGGTGGCTGCTCCTGTGGTCCTCGTCCTGGTCCACGGAGGGCAGCAGTGACTTGGGCTTCCAAGGAGCCACTGCACCCTGGGGAGGGTGCTGGGTGCTGACTGCGGCCAGAACATCCCTGGCTCTCACAGAGTCACTGGTGTTTACTGTTAAGCAAGAACATCATTAATCTCCAAAGCAGTTTTCAGCATCAAGAATCAGCAGTTAAAGTGGAAGAACTGGTAATTGCAAAGGATCCAGCTGGCTCCTGACCCCTGGATGGCCCTTGAGGAGAAGCTTGCCATGAAATCCCCCGGCGCTGGACTCTCCTTGAATTGGGACCCACCGAAACGTTCAGCTTTTGTGTGTACATTGCTCATCGCTCCTGTTTCCCAGGCTGGAAAGCAGAGCCTGCAGAGCTAGAGCAGAGCTGGGAGGGCTGCTGGGTCCTGTTTTCATCTCTAAAGCCTAAATCCAGCACCTTCCTCTGTGCATCAGCATTTTCTGTATCCCCAGCCCCGAGCCTACCCGACTAGGGGCACCCAGCTTCACGCTTCCGATGGTTTATTTTCCGGCTGTAATTGCTTCAGCTGTTCTCACTGCGCTGTGACTGCTCCAGCTGTTTTTCCTATTGAATATTAATACAGGAGCTCCAGATGTTTTTTTGCTATGCTGTAATTGCTCCAGCTGCTTTCCCTATGCCTTCATTAACCGGGGCTCGTGGCTTCCCACTTGGATTGAACCTAAGGCCATGGATACGTCCCATCTCAGGTGGCATCGATTGATGGATACCTGCCTAAGGATGTACTGCAGATACTATGTCCCAGCTTGGTCCAGTGTCCCTGCCTTGGAGGGTGATGAAGATTTAAGATCTCAAGGCTGAGTGATGAGCAGTAGCCCGTGCAATTAAACGAAGATGGCAAAGACTCATTAATAATAAGCCCCTCGATGATGGTGTGTTTTGGCACAAGGCCAGTGTTGGTTGCAGCATCTACTGGGGCTTCTCTTGGTGGGATCCCTGTGCAAGGATGCACATCACCGCCTCCCAGGTGACAAACCCTGGTTTGGGTCTGGAAGATCCATTTCTAGGACATTAATAACTGGGCTGAAAGAAAGATGTTGTTCACAGCATCCCACACGGACCCTGTGCAAAGTCCTCCTGGCTCCTTTTTTAAATGCCCCATGCAGATCCAAGGGAGCTCGGGATGGTTGGTAATCCATGATTGGTGACCATGGATTCTTCTGGAGAAGGGAAGGCCCTGGGGAGACCTTAGAGCAGCCTCACAATACTTGAAAGGGGCTCCAGGAAAGCTGGGGAGGGGCTCTTGATCTGGGAGCGCAGGGACAAGATGAGGGGGGAACGGTTTTTGTGCTGAAAGAGGGGAGGTTGAGATCTTAGGCAGAAATGTTTTGCTGTGAGGGTGGGGAGGTCCTGGCCCAGGTTTCCAAGAGCAGGGGTGGCTGCCCCATCCCTGGAGGGGTTCAGGGCCAGGTTGGATGGGGCTTGGAGCCCCTGATCCAGTGGGAGGTGTCCCTGCCCATGGCAGGGGTGGGACTGGATGGGCTTTGGGATCCCTTCCAACCTAAACCATTCCATGATTCTGTAATGATTTTATGATATATAAATGTGTAGGCTATAGATGTAAATATCTATAGAGGTACATGCAGTCCTGCCCTAAAGGTTTTTGTAATTCACCACCAATTTAATCAGTGCCCTGTGTACATGTGTAGGACACGGCATCTCTGATTAAATTAACTTGTAAATCAAGTGGAAATTGTGTATTTGCATGGTGGGAAACAGGCGGAAGGTGATTCCTCTCTCTTGGCCCCATAATTGGATCTGAACAAAAGCTACAAGAAAGGAAAATAGAGGGGAAGAGCTGATGCCCCTCTGCAACAAGAGGGTGTGGGTTTGGGTGTCCAACCCCCTGGTGGAGGATTCTTCTGGTGAATCATGTCTTTGTTGAGCTGTTGCCTCTCCTGTCCTCCTCACTGACCCCGTCGAGCCATGGTAAAGAAGCAAATATTGATCCCAGCGCTGTTGATCGCTATTATTGTTTGCAGTTATTAATGTTGCTGGCGTTAATTAGAGGTGAAGGCTGAGGCATGTCAAGCCTGTCTGCAGACGAGTATGTTTTTGCAGGCAACGTCTCCCAAGGATACTGGTGGTTCTGGGCAGGGCGGGGTTGGGTTGTATGGGAAAAGGGGATTTGTTTTTTCGTTTCCATGCACTGGTAAAATCAGGTGAGCTCTGCCGGTGACGGCGCCCAGGGATTTGCTGCTGTGCCATCAGAAATTGGGTGCAGTGCCAGAAACGTGGTTGTGTGCTGAGGTAGGGGGGACGTCGCTCCCACCGTGGCAAAGTGTGACCAGTGGGCCCAGGAGTGTCACTGCCCTGGGGAGCAGAGCCACCAGCCTCATCTGGTGCCACGCTGGAGCTGGATGATGAGGATGATGAGGGGATGCGGTGGCTTGGTAGCAGGGGAAAGCTGCTGCAGCCGCCTGGTGAGGCTTCCTGGAGGATTTCTTTCCAGCCTGTTTTCTTGTTGCATCTCAGCATATTCCCTTTCCATCTCCAGTACCCGGTGGTATCGCCTCGGAGTCCCTCACCTTCACCCCTTTGGAGGACATGATTTTTCTGAAGTGGGAGGAACCAGTGGAGCCCAACGGCCTCATCACACAGTACGAGGTGCGTCCTGGCTGGCAGCAGCACCCATGGGGACATGAGAGGGTCCCTTGGAGGAGATCTGGGGCAACTTGTCCTTTTAGTTGTGGGGATTAAGGGTTGCCCCCGAGTCCTTTGTTTGGAGCATGGATCCAGCCTGCTCTCATTCTCCTGCTTGCAGGGTCTGACCCTACTGGTGAGTCTTATATTCAGGTTCACCACTTGTATCCAGCAAGGGCTTTTCTGCTTTTGATTTATCCTAAAATCTGTCTGCTGTGGCCATCCTTTCCACTGAATTCATCCATTTAAGCCCTCCCCTGCTTGGATCCGGGGTCTCTCCCCTCTCCCGTGGCTGCTGGTGATGATGCTCTGCCCTGTCCCTGCAGATTAGCTACCAGAGCATCGAGTCCTCGGACCCAGCAGTCAACGTGCCCGGCCCTCGGCGCACTGTCTCCAAACTACGCAATGAAACCTACCATGTCTTCTCCAACCTCCACCCCGGCACCACCTACCTCTTTTCGGTCCGGGCCCGCACCGGCAAGGGGTTTGGCCAGACGGCACTCACTGAGATCACCACCAACATCTCCGGTAGGTTCCCCTGGCCTCCACACCTAGTTCTTCTGCTTCCGCACAGTGATGCGATGGCCATGCCAGAACCTCTGGAGCGCTGCTGTGGATTTTGGTGGCTGGTGGCTTCTGTCGAAGGATGCTCTGGGTCCTGGCATTCATGTTGAGTCCTCCAGGCAGCCCTCCCAAACTCATCAGCTGAGCTGCCTTAGGTCTCTGGAATGGGAGAGCCTGGTGCACTGGTGCTGTCTGAGCTGTCAGCATACAATTGAAGAATTAATTGGGCTTCGTTAATTAGCCTCACAGTACTTGGGGCTGTTTGCTCATGTCTGTGGTGTTGCTATTAATCACAGCCAATAGGCTGAGATGAGCCCTAATGGGGGCACTGAAATGGCAAAGCAGCATGAGCTGGACTGCAGGGGCTGCTGGTGTCGGCTTGGAGACCACTGGGCTGTACTGGGTTTGAGGGTGGCCCCTGGCTTGCTCTGGGGGGAGAAAAAGAGGAGACTGAGGGGAGACCTCACTGCTCTCTCCAACTACCTGAAAGGAGGTTGTGGAGAGGAGGGAACTGGGCTCTTCTCCCAAGTGACAGGGGAGAGAATGAGAGGGAATGGCCTCAGGCTCTGCCAGGGGAGGTTTAGGCTGGACATCAGAAAAAAGATTTTCACAGAAAGGGTCATTGGGCACTGTCAGAGGCTGCCCAGGGAGGGGGTTGAGTCCCCTTCCCTGGAGGGGTTTAAGGGACGGGTGAATGAGATGCTGAGGGACACGGTTTAGTGATTGAAGGGAATGGTTGGACTTGATGATCAGATGGGTCTTTTCCAACCTGGTGATTCTATGATTCTATAACTCTCTAACTGGGCTGGCCTGGCTGTGTTTCTGCTGTGAATGGGGTGCTCGCACTGTCCTGTGGAGCCCTGCTGTCCCCAGGCTGCATCTCAAGGCTGGGTCCTGCTAAGGTCAGGTCATGCATCTAACTTCTCCCCTCCACCAGACCGGTGTTGATAACCGCTCTTTGTGCACATTCACAAGTCCTCTCCCAGCTGCAATGTTTGCTCAAGACCCAGGAGGGTTTTCTTTATTTGTAATAATCCTCATTATGCCATTTGGTGATGCCTTGCTCGTGCCTCAGTTTCCCCCTGCGCGGGAGAGCAGCCTGAAGCGCATCCCTGGGGACCAGGACTCACTCCTGCTCCCTTTGCAGCTCCCACCTTCGACTATGGGGACATGCCATCGCCGCTGAGCGAGTCGGAGAGCACCATCACAGTGCTGCTGCGGCCGGCGCAGGGCAGAGGGGCTCCCATCAGGTAAGTTGAGGCTGTGTGAGGGCGAGACCCCCATGGCACGGCATAGATGGTGAAGCTGAGCACGGAGGGAAGGGCAGGACCATCCTCTTAATAAAGCTAACCTATGCCTGGTCCTCACCAGCATCTACCAGGTGATTGTAGAAGAAGACCGGCCCAAGAAGATCAAGCGGGAGCTGGGTGGGCAGGAGTGCTTCCCGGTGCCGCTGACCTTTGACGACGCCGTGTCCCGTGGCTCCGTGCACTACTTCGGGGCTGAGCTGCCTGCCAGCAGCCTCACCGAAGCCAAACCCTTCACTGTGGGGGACAACCAGACGTACAGTGGGTACTGGAACCCACCCCTGGAACCTAAGAAGGCTTATCTCATCTACTTCCAAGCCATGAGCAACCTCAAAGGGGTGAGTAGCTGCTTGATCCTGCTCCATCTGGTGGGGTGGCTGGGGTCCTGGGTGGACCAAGCAGGAGCCCAGCTGGGATCCTCGGGGTGGGTCAGAGGAAAAGGGACTTGTTTTAGATGCCCTGGGCTTAACTCCAGACCCTTTCTGGGAGGAGCTGGTGCTTGGGGCCATCCTTACAGCATGTTGGGAATGTGATTGGTGTCTCCCTTCTTCCTGACACCCCTGGGCAGTGCCTGTCCTGTTCAGGTCTGGTGGAGCTCAGCCGCTGCCACCCACTGCAGTACCAGCCAGGACACCAACCAGCACTGCTGCACCTGAGAACACATTCCTGGGGCTAATCCTAGGGTGCAAAAAGGACTAGCTAGTTGTGTGTTACTGGGACCTGCTGCCTACACAGCGAATGCTGCAGAGATCTCCTGGGAAGCTGCTGAGTTGCCTTCTCCCTGCCTGTTCTCTCAGCAAAGCCATTAAAACTCCTCTCCAGCAGCAGCCTCTGCATCCCCCTGGGCTGATTTCCTCCAGCTCTCCACCAGGACCCTCTGAGAACCCTTCTTGGCTTCACCTGCTCCAGCAGCTCCCATCCCACCTGGGGGAAGATGAACTGTGAAAGCAAAGCACCAAGATCGTCTCAGCATCCTCATCCTGTGTGGCTCCATCTCACAGAAAGGGTTTTTGAATCCTTTTCTCTGCTCTGGGATCATTCACACCTCGCTGGGTTGTAATTAGAGCCGAGATGGACAGGGAAGATCTCAGCTCTGGCTTGTTCAGGCACTGCTGGATAATAACTGGTGGCTGATGCTGTTTTATAGGCTTCCTGCTGGGGGGCAATGGGTTTGTCCTGGCTGCAGTCAGACGATGCAAAAAAAAGCTGTATCCCAGCTTGGTGGTTTTGTGGTTTTCATGCCAGATGGAGCGAGAAGCAGGAGAAATAAGAGCTGGAGCCCTCAGGGAGAGTGGTTTGGAGCTAAGCACTCTGCATGGACAGGTCTTGGGCTCAGGGTGGAAGGAGCAGCTTTGTTAGCACTGATATCCTGAGGGGCCAAAATGGTGCTTTTCATTTCACAACGGAAGTTGGATATGTGGAAAGATGGAATATTTAACTGAACCCATCCCTAAATAAGCAAATGCTAAAATTGTTGGAGAACTCAGCTGGAAGCCCCCATGGCAACCTTCACAGCACACACAGAGAGCCAGGAATAGGGATTGTAAGCTTTGATTGATGGAGAAAAACACACCACGATTTCTAAACGATGACATGGGAGTGTTTTGGCTGGAGCTGGTGATGCACTGGGGACCTGCGGCTCAGCTGGGTCGGGTCCCACCTTCGGTGATGTTGAGCTTTGCTGTCTCCTGTGTGCTAGGAGTGACGGGGCCTCAGCTTCATCAGATCGTTCATTCTTGGTGTGTGTCCGCTGGAGCTCCTGTGGCTGAGCAGCGGGTGCTGCACCACAAGTCACCTGCAAACTCCCTCAATTTAGGAATCCAAGTACCAACGGACCAGCCTTGCCTCCACTCCGATTCTCTTGGAGCAGGGAGTGGAGCTGCTGGGATGTTCATCTGGCACTGATTCCCTTCTTTTTTTCTCCATAGGAAACCCGGCTGAACTGTGTCCGGATTGCCCGCAAAGGTGAGGCTTCCCTTTCCTAGCCAAAGTGGTCCCACTGGCTGCTGCTCTGGTGGTCGGGGCTGTGCCAGTGGGTTTTTTTGCCAGCGCTGCCAGTAGTTGGAGTGCACATTGTAATTTATAACAGTCCCATCCTGTGCTCTTGTTTCCCACTTTCTTTGGTATCTGGGTTTTCCCTCCTAACGCTGTTATCGCGGTGGGAGACCGGAGTTGGTGGTGCTGGATACCAACTCTGCAGACGGACAAACTTGCATTGGCCGTGACAAAAAGTGACACAAAGGCACTGTCTCACCCCATGGAACTGAGAGGGATTTGCCCATGGTCACAGTGTGGCACTGCAGAGCCCTGTAGCACCTCAGTGGAATAAAACAAGTTCAAGGAGAAATGTTCATCCTGTGCGTGGGACACATCCCAGTGTTTTCCTACCAAACCTGCCTGGAGCTGAGCGCTGACCCCTCCCTCCTGTCCTTGTCCAGCTGCCTGCAAAGAGAGCAAGCGTCCCTTGGAGGTGTCGCAGCACTCGGAGGAGATGGGTCTGATCCTGGGGATCTGTGCTGGAGGGCTCATCGTCCTGATTATCCTCCTGGGAGCCATCATTGTCGTCATTCGGAAGGGGTAAGGAGACTCGAGTGTGGCAGCTGGTGCTTCCAGCCATCCCCTCCTCTCCCAGTTCAGTCCTTCTCCACCTCTCCAGCACTAACTGGGAGTTACTGGTGGTGATACTGCCATGCTGGGCAGACTCCAGACCCTCCCTCAAGCTGTGTTTACATGTGCTCCCACATCCCACCGAGCACGGTGCCCTCCTTGTTCAGCGATACCAGGTGTATCAGGAGGCACCGGGGGGACTGGGTACCAAGGCATCATCCCTTTCCCTTCTGGGCTCTGGAGCTTTCTTCCACCATCCCTCTTCCCATATTTTTCAGCCTATTTTTCTGCTTCTTCTTGGCTTTGTGCTGCTCTGTTGATTCTACATTGATGGAAATGCTGCTGGGCAGGATCAGGCTTGGGGTGCCCTGGTGCAGTGCTGAGCCTGACTGGCCTCATCCCGCTGTTTCTTTCCTCTAGCAGCAGCCCTGGGGTGTGCAGCCCTGCACCCCTTCAGCCCCAAATTCCCCAAATCAGCTTAATCTGCACTGAGATGTTGTCTCTGGGCTTCTTCGCTGCCTTGGCCAGCTCAGGGCTCGATCCATCCATGTGAGCGTTGCTGTCTGGGGTCTGGCCGTGCTGCTACCTGGCTGGTGGGATGGATTAGGGATGGGACCATGCACAATTCCCTCGCATTGACCTGGCGTTCCTGGAGATGAGGAGGAAGGGAAGACATTTTTGCTATTGCTGCTCTGCTAACCTCTTCTGAGATCACAGGCGAGCACCCAGCACCGAGGGGAGCAGAGCCCCAGGGTGCTTAGTTCTGGGGTGATGGCTGGAAAAAGCCTTTATTTTCAGTGTTTACCTTGAAAGCTGTTCAGTGTGTCCTGCTGGATTCCTGAGCTGACTTGTTCTGGGCTCTGGTTCTCAAGAGGGTTAGGAGGAGCAGTATTCTCCCTTCCTCCAAGGGTCAGGTAGGGGGCTTCTTGTGGCTACCTGCTCTGGGAGCTCCAGGAGGAGGACAGTCAGTCCATTCTTCATCCTCTTGGGCTTGTTTGATGGGGAACCACTGAGCTTCCAGTGAAACCTGAGCAATCCCTTGCTGAGAGCCTCCAGTTGGCTCTAAATGTGATGTTAAAATTCGAGTGCATGCTGAAGAGCAGGTTTTCCCTGGACTGAAGGTCCCTGTGGACCCCAAACAGCTGTCCCACCCTTCTGGGGCTCCCCAGTTTGTTAACTGGGGACCTCAGTGCAGTTGTAGTGGATGAATGTGGCTGTGACAATCACGATGGGGTGGGAGGGATGAGGACGACAAGGGCTTTTCGGGACACTCATCCCCAGGAGCACTGGGGACGCGGCCTGTGTTTTTCACTCAGTGCTTTGGAAAACAGCTTCTTACTGTGTGGGCTCGAAGCGGCACTGAGCCGGGGGGCTCTCAAAGCAGGGGAGAAAGGGCAGCAACTACACGCCTCCCCGTTGCAGGGCTCAGCATGATGGGAGGAAAGTACGTTAGCAGCCACAGGGGAGAGAAAAATAGCAGGGCACAACCTCAGCCCGTGGAAATGTGCAGATTTCTGTATGGTTTTGTTCACCCTTACAGGTTTCTTGCTGATTTACACCAGCTGGAAAAGCAGGGCTGTAGCATCACTGTGCAGTGTGAGGGGTGCAGGGCTGGCTCACAGCTCCCTGATTGCTCTTGTTCTGGGATGATGCCTGTGTGTTCAGCCTCGGATTTGTTCCTGATGGAGCAACTGCTGATGTGTTTTTGGGAATGATGCTGATGGGTAGGAAGCCGCGGGTGCGGCTGCTGCATCCCCATTGCCAGTGCAGGGTGGGAGGAGGAGGAGCAGCTTTGCTTCAGCATCCCCGGGGTGAACCTATTGAAGGACAAACTAAAGCCACAAATCGGAGCTGGTGCTGAGGGTCTTGAATTTAGGGCTTTTGGGAAGCTGGGATGACCTCGTAAATCTCCTCTGGAGTGTTTTGCTGTTGGCAAAACACTGATGTGGAATGGAAATGCACCCCTGGAATCGCTTGCTCGTAATAAATCGCTTGCTCCCAACCCTGTCTCTTCCACTGGAGGTGCCTGGCCTCTAACCAGCTCCCTGGGGAATGCCCTGTATTTTGGACACATTTACTGTTCAGTCTTAAAACTCATGGAATAACACCTTGGACAAGGATGCTGTGGACACCCCATCACCTGTGGGGCATTGTGGTCACCTGGAGAGCTGGGGCTTGGGTTTTGCTGCTGAGATGCCAGCCCCTGTCCAGAGTAAACAGCCTGTGGATGCAGAAGGAGAGCCACGTTTCTTTTTTCTTTATGGTGCATTTAATGCTCCAGCAGCCGAGTTGCCCCGTAACCGCTCCCCCCCCACCCCCCTCCTTATGCCCGAGAAAAGCTGCTTATGCAATTTCTGCTGTTCTCTTTGTTTGCACGCTTGCCAGGAGGAACTACTATTCTTATTCCTATTACCCGTAAGTAATTGTCATTCTCTCTCTCATTTGCCATCCCTCCTGGCCACCCCCTTGCCCTGCTGCTCCAAAAAGTCCTTTTCTCTGCCCAGTGCATTGTAAGGGCTCTTTGGCTCAGGGGAAATAATGGTGCCAAGCTTGTTAGAGACCAAAGGCAACATAAAGGGGAAGGGTCAACGACTCTGAGTTGAAATCTGGCTTTGGGCACTGTTTTTTTTGGTATCCTGCCCCAGTCAAGATACCAGCATGGGCTTAGATCTCCTGTTCATTTGTCCCCTGGTTTATTCTCTGCTCTGGTTTCTTGGGGGCCTGATGCTGTCTCTCAAAAACAGTCACTCATTTTTTTCCTTAAGTGTTTTGAATTCAAGGTGTGAAGTTCTGTCTTAGTGTGAGCTCCTGGGCTTTCTCGGTGTCTTTGTTAGGTGCCTAATGGGGACCTTTTGTGCTGGGGCAAAAGTCTCCCTGGTGGGTGCTGAGCATGTGGATGATCAGGGGGTCCAGCCTGTCCCCTGGGGATGGATTTGCACCCCCTTCCCAGCATGATTTTAGAATCATAGAATGGTTTGGGTTGGAAGGGACCTTTAAAGGTCACCCAGTCCCAACCACCCTGCAGTGAGCAGGGACATCTTCAACTCAGTCATACCGCTCAGGGCCCCAGCCAACCTGGTCTGGAATGTTTCTGGGGATGGGGCACGCACTACCTCTGTGGGCAGCCTGTGCCAGTGCCTCCTCACCCTCATAATAAAACATTTCTTCCTTGTCTGGTCTGAATCTCCCCTCTTTCAGCTTAAAGCTGTTCCCCCTTGCCCTATCCCTGCACTCCCTGGTCAAGAGCTCCTCCCCAGCTTTCCTGGAGCCCCTTTCAGCACTGGAAGCTGCTTTAAGGTGTCCCCGGAGCCTTCTCTTCTCCAGGCTGAACAACCCCAACTCTCTCAGCCTGCCCTCATAGCAGAGGTGCTCCATCCCTCTGGTCGTTTTTGTAGCCTCCTCTGGACCTGATCCAATAGGTCCATTTCTTCTACTTCTTGCAGTTGTGCTGTGCAGCACAGGGATGCCCGTGGTGTATTGGATGGTCCATAGAATCATAGAATCACCAGGTTGGAAAAGACCCATCGGATCATCGAGTCCAACCATTCCCATCAATCACTAAACCATGTCCCTCAGCACCTTGTCCACCCATTCCTTAAACCCCTCCAGGGAAGGTTTAAAGGACGGGTGGACGAGGTGCTGAGGGACATGGTTTAGTGATTGATGGGAATGGTTGGACTCGATGATCCAGTGGGTCCTTTCCAACCTAGCGATTCTATGAGTCTATGAAATAAGTCATCCTGCTCCCCAAAATAATCCAAGCCCAGTAGCTTTAGAGCTATAGCACTGTCAGGTTGGCCCTGCTTACATTTGCTTCTCCTTCCTCCCCTTTGCATCCCTGTGCAGAAAACCCGTCAACATGACCAAGGCGACCATTAATTACCGCCATGAGAAGACACATATGATGAGCGCCATCGACAGGAGCTTCACCGACCAGAGCACGCTGCAGGAGGACGAGCGCCTAGGGCTTTCCTTCATGGACACTCACAACTACAGCAACCGAGGTAAGGATGGGGAACTGCAGTATCCCCCCCTGCTCCCACCCAGCCACAGCGAGGGTCCCCGGTGATCCCTAAAGGTCCCAGAAACAGCTGAAATATCTGTGCAAGGCTTGGTAGCAGGTATTGCATCTATGTCAGCCTGGTGTATGGGACACATTGCAGGCTTTTCCACACCGTGCGAGGTGCACTGGTCTCATCAGTGTCTGTTGTAGCTTTTATTATCATCTAGATCATCACTTGTGGGCAGTTTGAGCTGAATCTGCGTCTCAACCTCTCAAAGGGGAGATCTGAGCTTGTGGCTAAGAGTGTTGAGGACGTTTGTGGGCTCTAACACTGGTGTTGGGTGAACTTTGGCTTATGGTAGAACAGTTTGGGATGGAGGAGACCTCAAAGCCCATCCAGTTCCAACTGCCGCAGGCAGGGCTGCCTCCCCCTGGATCAGGTTGCTCTCAGCCCCATCCGACCTCGTCTTGAACACAACCTTTGTACCAGCATTCACCCAGCACACCTGGTGTGGCTCCACTTTGTGGTGTTCTGCACATCCTTGGGCTTTGAAGGGTTAAAGAGCCACCACGTTGATATCAGAGGGAGCCTGATAATTTAACACCCACTGTAGTATGCATCTCTGTGCTGATTTAGTTGTAAAATAACTCGTTGGATGCCCCAGTTTCAACCATATGCTAATAACATCTGTTACAGTAACTTCAAGACGCTGCTTACCCACAGCTTTTCTCCACTGGCTGCGGGATTAAAACGCTTCCCAGCATTGTCTTGAGGATAATAGAAACCCAGAGGGCAAACTTTTCCTCTTCTTAATATGTCTACCGAGGTGTATTATTTTTTGGTTACTGTCCTCAAAATGCTTAAAGGCTGATGGTCTCTGGGCTTGGCTGGGGCTTGGCTGGGGCTGTCAGTCCTCGATTTCCTTTGGGAAGGGGGCTGAGGCGCTGGATCCTGCTCCCACCTACTGGCTGCTCCTCATCCCTCTGCTTGGTAGAGACTTGAGACCTTGGTGCAGCTTTCCAGTACCTGAAAGGAGCTACAGGAAAGCTGAGGAGGGACTTTTTACAAGGGCATGGGAGTGACAGGATGAGGAGGAGTGACTTTAAATTGGAAGGGGAAGATTTAGATTATACATCAGGAAGAAATTAATCATGATGAGGGTGGGGAGGCCCTGGCCCAGGCTGCTCAAAGCAGTGGTGGCTGCCCCATCCCTGGAGGGGTTCAAGGCCAGGTTGGATGGGGGCTTGGAGCAACCGGATCCGGTGGCAGGTGTCCCTGCCCATGGCAGGGGGTGGAATTGGATGATCTTTTAAGTCCTTTCCAACCCAACTGATTCCATGATTCTATGATAATTCAGTGTAATGGGAGGTTTTGGCTTTGTGGTGTAGGACAAACTGCAGAGAGCACAGAGGGGCTCTGGACCACCTGTAGCCTCTGGAGAGAGACCAGCTGCAGCACCAGCATCTCCTGGGCGTGTTTCCAGGTGCCCTCTTGTCCCTGCTGTGTGGATGCGAGGAGGTGATAGGGAGGTTGTCCAAGACTTTGCTTGTCTAATGGCCCCTGGTTCTCCCTCCTTTCTGCAGGTGACCAGCGTAGCAGCGTCGTCAATGAATCCAGCAGCCTCCTAGGGGGCTCTCCCCGCCGCCAGTGTGGCCGCAAAGGGTCCCCGTATCACACTGGGCAGCTTCATCCTGCTGTGCGGGTAGCAGATCTCCTCCAGCACATCAACCAGATGAAGACAGCAGAAGGCTACGGCTTCAAGCAGGAGTACGAGGTGAGACCGTCTTGTGTTGGCATCTTGGGGAGTGTGGGAGGTAGGATGGATGAGGTGACATGGGTAGGACCCGTATACAGAGAGAAGATGGTCCAGACCTGGAGCTGCAGTGCTCTGATAGCAGGAAGTGTGAGTCACAGCTCTCTGGGTTATCAACGTGTTGTGTGTCCCTAGGTCTGGATCAAACCTTTGATCCTGGCAGCTCAAGAGTTCATCATCAGCTACACCAGCCCTACCAACCCATACCTCCCTTGTCTGCAGTGTATTTTCCCACCTCTCCTGCCAGGGACACTTCTCCCTTTCTCCCTTTCTTCTGGGCTCCATGGTGTCATTATCTTCTCTCCAACACCCTTGTCCTGCAATAAAGATGACCACAGCCTAAGGAAACATACTGCAAGGGGCTCCAGGCAAGCTGGGGAGGGGCTCTTGATCAGGGAGTGCAGGGATAGGATGAAGGGGAACAGTTTTCAGCTGAAAGAGTGGAGATTGAGATGAGATCTTGGGTAGAAATGTATTTCTGTGAGGGTGGGGAGGCCCTGGCACAGGCTGCCCAGAGCAGGGGTGGCTGCCCCACCCCTGGAGGGGTTCAAGGCCAGGTTGGATGGGGCTTAGAGCCCCTGATCCAGTGGGAGGTGTCCCTGCCCATGGCAGGGGTGGAACTGGATGGGCTTTGAGGTCCTTTCCAACCCAAACCATTCCATGATTCTATGACAAGCCAATGCGCTACAATCTGGTAGCTCCCAAGACCATGAAGTCCCTAGGGAGAGGACATAGTAGAAGATGATCCCAGGGGTAGAGAAGCCCCCCTGAAAGGGTCACTGGCCGCATCATGACCATCCCACCTCAGCAGGCCAGAGCTCTTGTAACAGAGCACACTGTTCCGCCTGCCCCTGCCACAGTGCACCCAGTGGGGTTGATTTCCCAGCTCCTCAGTGTCCCACGGGTCTGGGGATTGAAATTTCCCAATGAAATTACTGTTTAACGCTTTAGTTCTTTCAAGTACAGGGGCTTTTTTTTCCCCCTCCCTCCTTTCATGTTTTGGACAAACCGAGGCTCGCTATAATCATTAGTGCTCCTTGAAAAGCTGCTGTATGTTCTTGGAACTCGTCATTTGAAAGCACTTAGATATTATGGGAGGGGAGAAAACATGTAATTTCCTTCCACTTTCCTCCTCTTACTCCAATCTATGAATGTTACTGTTATTACACAGAAACCTATTCTGTGCTGGGCAGAGAAAGGGACTGGGGAGGTTTAGAGGGGAAAAAAAAAAGCCAACCCTGGAAAAAAAAAACCCCAGGCCGTGTATGATTTGCTGGAAAATGGGACCTTTTGTGGATGCAACAGAAACATGGAACTGGCAGGGCCTGATGTGGAGCTGGGGCTGCAGCCACGGCTGCTGGGGTTGGAGAGACTACTGGGGTGTCTGCCCCACATCCTGGGGTGCCCCCCAGTCCTGCCCTTGGATCCTGACAGCCACCCCTTCCTTACAGAGTTTCTTTGAAGGCTGGGATGCTTCCAAGAAGAAAGACAAGACCAAAGGGAGACAGGACCACATGTCGACATGTGAGTATTTTTATGAAGGCTTAGATACCTTGAAGACCTTGAGAAAAAGCTTCTAAAGGGCTTTGGGGTTTGTTTTGGTAGGTCCATGGCAAGGAATAAACTGATGGGGTTTGGTTGGTCAAAGGTCCTTGCCAATAAAAGCCTCCCAGCCTGAGGGCACTGGCCACTGGAGCAAACTGGAGGGATGAATCTGGGTCAGCTTTGACCCCTGGAGCTGGGTAACTCTTTAAGACAGAACATCTTGGGGTGCTTTAAAACTGATTATAACATTGCCATATTATTCTGCGTGGTGCTGGAAAGCCCCAGAAAATCTGGAGCATATTGTCTTGTACAGGCTTATGTGGAAGTGTAGCCCTGCCCTAAGGAGCTTCTGGTGTGGACGTGCAGGGTGAGAGAAAAGGGTTAAATGATGAGGTTTTAGGACAGAAGGCTTGGGAAGGACTTGACCCCACCAGACAGAGGATGCTTCTCACCAGCTCCCTCCACAATCAGTACCGCATGGCCATCTTGGTCCTTGCTGCATCTCCACTGATGTTCCTGCAGGGACGGCGACACCAAGCCTGGCCCTCCAGGAGCTCTGGTGCTCTCCATCTCCCACCTGCCTTGTCCCTTCCACTCCAGCATTGTCCAGGACTCCAGGGGGACACCAGAGGGTGGGCCGAGCTTTCTGCTGACCCTTATAGTCTCTGGCCATCCTGGTACCCTGTAAAGTGGATGACAAGGTGCTGGAAGAGGGTGGGTGCCCTGTGTCTTTGGCAGGACTGGGCAGAACTCAAGGAGATACAGTGCTAAAAGCTGCTTCTCCATGGCCTTGCTGGTCTAAACCACCATCTTTGGGAAGTCCTCTGCCAGGTTTTATTTATTGCTCCCAAATACATCCCACCTGCCTGCATTTCGTGGATTCCTGGTGCAAAACGGCTGCAAAGGGTGCCTGGGAGCCGTAGGACCTGGTGGGGTGGTGGTCCATCCCTGTGCTCATCCCAGAGCGTGCTGATAGTCCCTTCTCTTGCTCTCCAGATGACCGCCACCGAGTGAAGCTGCACCCACTGCTGGGTGATCCCAACTCAGACTACATCAACGCCAACTACATTGATGTAAGCGGGGACAGTGGCTCTCTCCGTAGGGGATCTGGGCTGGAGCTTCCCATGGGATGTTAGGGTCTGTCCCTGAAAACTCAGTAGCATTTGGAGGAGCTGTGACATCCCGGGGTGATCTGAACTGTGCATCCCTGCGACACCATGAAGAACCTGCCTGGTTTATTGATGTTGATCAGCAATTTCTCTTTACTCCATTGTCACTGTCCCCTGCAGCTGTGTCTCTCAGTCCTCTACTCCACTTTGTCTTTCCTTTCTCATTCTCCTTCTGCTTTCCATCCTCACTCATGCCCTCACCTGCTCACGCCCTCCTCCCTGAGTGGAGGATGCAAATGTTAGGGGGTGTGCAGGGACTGGCTGGGGGCTCACTGTGATGTACCCCATCCTGTCGGTGCATGCGAGTCTGGTGTCCCCCAGAGTGATGTCCCCTAGGAGCAACATCCCCTGTCGTTTCCAGTGATGCTGAGTCCAAGGGAGGTGCAGGAAGGCTTCACTGGGCACAATGCTTGAGCATCTCCTGGAAGCAGCAGCGAGTCCCACTTTTCCCTTCTTCCCAGAGAATGACATCTGGCAGTGGTGGCCTGATGCCACCACGATGGGTTTCCTGTCCCCTTGCCTGTCCCTGTGTGTTCTTTCTCCCCTGTGGCTCTCCACGACCCTCTCTGGGGCTCTAACCTGTCTCTTGAGCTCTGCCTCACTAATGGCTCTGTCTCTGATCTTTTTCTCTCAAACCTGTGTCCCAACGGGATCGTTAAGATTCGGATTAACCGAGAAGTAAGTAGACAGTTCCCCTTTCCTCCATTCTTTCTGCTTCCACTTCCTCCCAGGTGTCAGACCGGGCAGCGTGGCTTTAAATAGCATCTGGGAGAGGCAGGCTGGGAAAAAATGTGTGGATAACCTTGAGTATGGTCCAGGGAATGGGAAAACGAGGTCTCCATGGCACGTCCTTCCCAAGGCAATGGGGAGCAGGGACTGTGTGCTCAGAGGAAGGGTTGAATTCAACCCAATCAAATCCCCCATGAAAGTGGATGGAGAATCATAGGGCTATAGAATGTCCTGAGTAGGAGGGGACCCCCAAGGATCATCAAGTCCAACTCCTGTCCCTGCACAGGGCACCCCAGCATTCATGCCATTGCCTCCACATCTGCTGGACCCATGACCAAGGTGGGGAAGACTGTGTCCCTGGTCCGTTTAGCAGTGGCTCTACTCTTTGGGCTGGCACATCCCTGTTGAGTTGGGAATGGCCCCAGTAAGCAGGCTGGGATGAAGGTGGGGAGTGGGGCCGTTACCCAGCATCGTGTGGCTGCTGTGTGATGGGATGTCACTAACGAGGCCCTCTCGGTGGTCTTGCGATGCTTGGCAGCAGGAGCTGGGGTTTAGCTGGTGGATCTCAGGATGCTCACAAGATGCTGCAGAAGAGGGATGAGGGTTGGTGTTTACATGTTCTTTGTGAGGTGTGGACAGGGTGCACCAGGTGCAAGGTGGCTGTCGATCCACCTCCTCCTCTGGTGGTGGCCAGGACCTGGCCTGGCAGACCGTGGGAGTTGCCACCAGTTGGGTGACTGGGAAATGTTCTATGAGACCGTGTCCCAGCATGTCTCCCAAACTCCAGACTGACGTGTCTGCTTCCCTTGCAGGGCTACCACAGGTCCAACCACTTCATAGCCACCCAAGGTGAGCCCTCTCAGCCAGTGGGTCAGCAGCTCCTGATTTAGCTGGGTAGGATTTAACCTTGCGTGGGAAAGAAGGGGAATGAGCCATTTGGGGCTGAACAGGGTGGTAGCAATGTGGAATGGCCCCCACCGTGACTCAGTGCTGATGTCCCACAGCACTGCACATCCCTGGGGTAAAGGGGTGGGTTCAGTCAGCCCTGAGAGTGTTTTGGGTTTTTTGCTTTGCTTAAAATGGTGTGGAGATGAGACAGGAGACAGTACCGCAGAGATAGGAGGAGAAATGTGTGGACACCGTGGTGCTGCTGTGGCTGGGCTAAGGTGGTGGTGCCCGTCCGTCCCTGATTGCCTTTCCTTTGTCCCACAGGGCCCAAGCAGGAGATGGTGTACGACTTCTGGCGCATGGTGTGGCAGGAGCACTGTTCCAGCATCGTGATGATAACCAAGCTGGTAGAAGTAGGCCGGGTAAGGATCCCATCCTGTCCCTCTCTCTCCTGGCTCCAGCTCTACCAGAAGCCTCCTCTGCAGAGCTTGAAACTCCATCCCATCCTCTCCCTTCAGGTGAAATGCTCCAAATACTGGCCAGATGACTCTGAGATGTATGGAGACATCAAGATCACCCTGGTCAAGTCGGAGACCTTGGCCGAGTACGCTGTCCGCACCTTTGCTCTTGAGAGGGTACGATCCCACTCCTGCTGGCCACGACCTGCCTCACCCTGCTCTTCCAGGCAGAGAACCAACCACCTTGGGCACCTCTAACGATCATAGATCAGCGTTTACCAATCTCCTATTTATTTACCCCGACATGGCGCTTTCACTTCTGATTGAGGTGCAACCTCTGAGCCCTGGGGTTGCTCCTAGCTTCTTCCTTTGCCTTTTCCTTGGTTCTGCGCTGTCTGCCGGGGCGAGCCACTCAGCTGCGCTTTGTTTGTAGCAGTGGGTATTTGAATTTCCATGTGAGCATTGTGTAGAATCATAGAACAACCAGGTTGGAAGAGACCCACCGGATCATCAAGTCCAACCGTTCCTATCAGACATTAAACCATGTCCCTCAGCACCTTGTCCACCCGTCCCTTAAACCCCTCCAGGGAAGGTGACTCAACCCCCTCCCTGGGCAGCCTGTCTAATTGTGATAAGGGTGAGGGATGTTTTCTCACCTCCAGGCTGGAGTACCTGGGGAAGGAGCTGGTGGTGTGATTTACCTCTTAATCTACATGTGATGTGATCTACCTCTTAATCTACAGGAACATGAAATTATTGAGTAGTTATAGCCCAGGTAGCAAAGATGCTTGTGGCATGAGACCTGTGGCTGTTGCTAGCTCCTCCTTGGCTGGTTTTTAAGCTTCTTGCAGCTGAGGAGGAGGGAGTTACAGGACTGCTGAAGCAGCCGACCGCCGTGTGGTCCATTTGGCTGAATGCTGAGCAGGCAATATCATGGATTCCTAAGAAAACTGGATGTTTGAGTGGTGTGGGCAGGACTTTGGTCTCCCGTGCACCCTCACCACCCCTTGCCCTTCCCTTTCAGCGAGGCTACTCAGCTCGGCACGAGGTGAAGCAGTTCCACTTCACGTCGTGGCCTGAACACGGCGTCCCCTACCATGCTACGGGGCTGCTGGCCTTCATCCGCAGGGTGAAGGCATCCACACCGCCTGATGCCGGCCCCATCGTCATCCACTGCAGGTATCTCTGTGGCCATGGGGCAGAGCCAGCTAGCAGGGGAGCATCTTCCTCTGGGATGGGGCTGGGTGAATCTGGATGGCCCTAGGGGGACCATACGGTGTTGTAAGTGGGTGCTGAGCCCCTGGCTGCAAATCATAGAATCATAGAATCACCAGGTTGGAAAGGACCCACTGGATCATTGAGTCCAACCATTCCCATCAATCACTAAACCATGTCCCTCAGGACCTCATCCACCCGTCCCTTAAACCCCTCCAGGGAAGGTGACTCAACCCCCTCCCTGGGCAGCCTCTGCCAGTGCCCAGTGACCTTTTCTGTGAAATATTTTTTCCTGATGTCCAGCCTGAACCTCCCCTGGTGGAGCTTGAGGCCATTCCCTCTCGTCCTGTCCCCTGACCCTTGGGAGAAGAGCCCAGCTCCCTCCTCTCCACAACCTCCTTTCAGGCAGTTGGAGAGAGCAATGAGGTCTCCCCTCAGCCTCCTCCAGGCTAAACACCCCCAGCTCTCTCAGCCGCTCCTCGTAAGACTTGTTCTCCAGGCTAAAATATTCAGCAGGGAAATATAAAATGTATAAATTGGGTTCGTAGGAAAGGCTGGGGCAGGGAGGGCACCGGGGTAGACAATGTGAGGTTGGATGTCCCTCTATGATAGCATCAGCTGTAAAATGTCACCGCCAGCCTGGTGGCAGCAGGGATAGGGAGGTCCAGTGGCGCGAGCAAGGAGTGATGCTTTTCTTGGAGCTGTCCTAGTGTTTGTTTACTGATGCTAGAAATCTGTCCCTGTGGGTGAGGGTGGCACAGGGGATGGGCAGCTCAACCACTGCTGATACTCAGTACGTTGCATCTGGCCAAAGGAAGAGGTGGGAAGGGACAGCGAGACAGCCCTGTTCCCAGGGTTACCTGCAGGACTGTCCCCATGGGTGAGGGTGGCACAGCGGGGACTGGCACCTCAACCACTGTTAATGCTGAGGGAGTGGAGTCTGGCCGAGGGAAAAGGTGAGGAGGGACAGTAGGGCAGCCCTGTTCCCAGGGTTACGTGCAGGGCTGTCCCCGTGGGGCTCAGGCACTGGGATGCTGCAGCTGGAAGGAGACGGGTGGCACGTCTGAGTAGGGGCAGTGGCTTTCTGTCCCCTGAGGAGGAATCCCCACGTGATGGGTTAATGTTTTTTCCTCCGCTGGGCAAACAAGGAGGAGCTGATGAGCAGGAGGGATTTTTTTTATTTGATTTTTCTCTGTCAATTGCCTCATCAGTATTCATTCACCAGCAACAGCGAGTGTGATTAGTGCCTGTAGCCTGTAATCACTGATAATCACGATGAGTGATTCATCAGCCCCAGAAATTAGTATTTCACTGGAAAAGAATTTGTCAGAAAGGAGCCGGGGGAGCAGTGCTGTTCCTGATGTGTTGCAGGGAGGGTGTAGCATCTGAAGGTTTTTCACTGTGAGTTCAGCCATGGCAGGATTTGGGATAGCTCTGTTGCTGGGTTATTTGGCTCTGGGCATCCTGCAGTGCTTGGCCTTATCCCAGGAGTCTCCCCTGGGAAAATTCAGACCCACATTGTGCTGGGGGCACCTCCTTGTGCTCCTGGGGGTTGGTGCTGAGCATCCCTCATGGCCCTTTTGGGATGGGATCGAAAAAGACTCTTGGCATCTAGGTGGTTTAGCAGCTGTTTTTGTTGCAAAAAGCGTATGCTTTATTGCCTTAAATTAAAATTGAACTAAGATGTTGCTTCCCATCCTCCCACTATCCACCCGACCATCATCCAGCCTGAGCTGCTACAAAGGTGCCCGAGTGGGTGGTGGGGAGGGTGGTTTAAGACACATCTGTGGGTAGAGACCATACTTTGAGCCCTGAACTGCATAGGCCTTGCTGCGTGTCCAGCTGCATGTGGATGCCGTGTGGATTTGGAATGCGTTTGCTATGTTTTCATTCTCCATCCCCAGTGCCGGCACGGGGAGGACTGGCTGCTACATCGTCTTGGATGTTATGTTGGACATGGCTGAGTGTGAGGGTGTTGTGGACATCTACAACTGCGTGAAGACCCTGTGTTCGCGGAGGATCAACATGATACAGACAGAAGTGAGTGGGTTTTGGGGACAGCGGGTGACGAGTGGGGCTGCCATCACCGGCAGGTTGTGGAGGCTCAGCCCTTTCCCCTCTCCTCCTCTGCAAAAGGAGCAGTACGTCTTCATTCACGATGCCATCCTGGAAGCCTGCCTGTGTGGGGAGACCAGCATCCCCGTCAGCGAGTTTAAGCCCACCTACAAGGAGATGGTGAGGATAGAGCCACAGAGCAACTCCTCGCAGCTGCGGGAGGAGTTTCAGGTGAGCAGACTCCAAAACTGCTGTATCCCCTCTGCTCCTCACCCTTGCGGTGCCCACCACTGCCAGGACCAGTGGGCTCTGGCCCTGGTGCAGGCAGCGGTGTAGGCAGGAAGGGAGCTAAAATGAGCACATGTACCTGCAGACCCTGAACTCGGTGACTCCTCACCTGGACGTGGAGGAGTGCAGCATTGCCCTCCTGCCCCGCAACCGGGAGAGGAACCGCAGCATGGATGTCCTGCCGCCCGACCGATGCCTTCCCTTCCTTATCTCTGTGGATGGAGACAGCAACAACTACATCAACGCGGCCTTAACTGATGTGAGTGTGCTGTGAGGAGTGAATCGTGGAATCATAGAATCACCAGGTTGGAAGAGACCCATCAGATCATCAAGTGCAACCATTCCCATCAGTCACTAAACCATGTCCCTCAGGACCTCGTCGACCCATCCCTTAAACCCCTCCAGGGAAGGTGACTCAACCCCCTCCCTGGGCAGCCTCTGACAGTGCCCAATGACCCTTTCTGTGAAAAAATTTTTCCTAATGTTCAGCCTGAACCTCCCCTAGTGGAGCTTGAGGCCATTCCCTCTCGTCCTGTCCCCTGTCACTTGGGAGAAGAGCCCAGCTCCCTCCTCTCCACAACCTCCTTTCAGGTAGTTGTAGAGAGCAATGAGGTCTCCCCTCAGCCTCCTCTTCTCCAGGCTAAACACCCCCAGCTCTCTCAGCCGCTCCTCTTGTTCTCCAGTCCCCTCACCAGCTTCCTTGCTCTTCTCTGGACTCGCTCCAGAGCCTCAACATCCTTCTTGTGGTGAGGGGCCCAGAACTGGACATAGGATTCGAGGAGCGGTCTCACCAGTGCTGAGTCCAGAGGGAGAATAACCTCTCTGGACCTGCTGGTCGCGCTGGTTTTGATTGTCTTGAGTGCCTTTTCCTGGCAAAACCTTGTTTGGTTTGAATTTACAGCCTTGTTTTGCATAAGGGCATGAAGGCACATGGCAGCCACCAACTGTGTACAGAGGGAGGAAGATGGGACCAGCATAAGTGGGATCCTTCACCCCTTCTTTGGTGTAGCAGGAGCTTGCTTGTCTTTAAAGAGCTTTTTTTCATGCTCTGACAACCTGCACACAAAGGATCTTCATTTATTTTGTAGTGAAAGGGTCCTTGACAGACTTGAGAGGTGCATCTGTGTGAAGCTTAAGAAGTTCAACAAGGCCAAGTACAAGGTCCTGCACGTGGGTCGGGGCAATCCCAAGCACAAATACAGGCTGAGCAGAGATTGGGTTGGGAGCAGCCCTGAGGAGAAGGACTTCCAGTGCTGAAAGGGGCTCCAGGGAAGCTGCTCTAAGGTCTCCTCCAAAGCAAAGTGGAGAGGATGCTGTGAGCTCCAAGCCTGCACCAAGCAACAGGTCTTTTATCACTGAAACCACTTTCATCTCCTTGCTATGAACTGAGGTGGTTTGCACGATCGGCGCTGAACCCTGCTGTGTCCTGAGCACCTTCCCCAAGGTCACAGCTGAGCCCCGACACCAGGCTGAGCCCTGAACCTTTTACCCTGTGGTAAAAAGCCTTTGTCTCCCTTTTACCTGCTCTCGCAGCAAAAAAGCAATTTGTAAAGCAGAGGTGGCGGCTGGGGAACAGCACATGTTGGGCTGCAGGCTTTGACTGTGGTGGGATCGGAGCTTTGTTTTCAGCTTGCTTAGTGTTTGCATATCCATTTTATTTTTATACCTCACTGAGCCTCCCTTAATCTCTGTTACAGGGTCAGAGAATAGAGAGAAAAAGCCCTTTGGATGAAATTCTTGCTGAAGGGATAAAACCCATTTCCCTGTTTGGGTGGAAAAAATAGTAGTCTAATTTTCTTTAAGTGCCAAAGTGATTTGCTCAGGCAGCCTGTCCATCTGTCGGGTCGGATAGGTCTGTGCTGCCTGTCAGCGATGCTGAGCGCTGTGCAGGCTGGCAGAGCCACACTCTGCTCCGTGCTGGCTGCCATCACTGATGCCAAAAGATTGGAGGTGCCAAGGGAAGCTTGGTCACCTCCTGATAAAATCCCCCTCCTCTGCTGCTCTCATCACCCTCCTTGTAGGTGGAAAGCTCTCACCAAGAGCAGGGGCTCTCACTGCTGCCCCATGGACAGGGCAGGGGAAAAGGTTCAATAAAGTTATTTCCAAGAGCTGAATGTGAAGGTTTTGCAGCAACAAGAGGACTCCCCATTAGTGGAGGGCTGTGCTAATTCATGGGCACAGAACATTTTCTGCTCTGTTCCTGTATCTCAAGAAGCTTGAGCTAAAATGTGTGAAGTCTGATGCAGTGTGGAGCTCGGCTGAGGGCTCCTGGACCCTTGGCAAGCTGGTGGCAGGGTGGCCAAGGGGACAAATCTCATTCAAAGCACAAACGAGTACAGTAATTTCCCCCGGTCCTGTTACCTTCTTTTAGCCTGTAGGATTCTTTCGTTTAGGGGTTTCCTTTCCTCACCCTAAATCCCACTGAGCCCGGGTCAGTGACAGTCTCTTTACTGCTCTTGGTGCTCGGTGGTGGGGCACTGTGGTGATGCTGTGGGTGATGCTTTCTTTCAGGGCCAGGGTGCAGAGCTGTGGGCCGGGGCCATCTGGCAGCCGTGGCTTCTGCTTGTTCTCACCTCAACGGGGACATCCCTTCCCTAGCTATTTGTCCAAAATGTCCTTTCCTGTGAGAGCAGAAAGCAGGTGCTTTCATCCTGACAAAGGGCAGGGATCGCTTAGACCTTTTTTTATAGCATTTCCCCACGAGGCACGGCAGGACCAAGGCTGTGTCAGGGAATCATGGAGAAGATGGCTTTGATGTCACTCATCTCATGGTTGCACTGTTCTTTTTGGGGTGCAGCAGCCGTGACTTCAATGCCGCTGCTACGTCCTCAATGGTGCTTGTGTTCCTTCTCTACAGAGCTACACCAAGAGCGCTGCCTTCATCGTCACCCTGCACCCGCTGCAGAACACCACCACGGACTTCTGGCGGTTGGTGTACGACTACGGCTGCACCTCCATCGTCATGCTCAACCAGCTCAACCAGTCCAACTCCGCCTGGGTGAGTCCTGCTGCCCTGGGGACCGCGCTGGCCCCGCGGTTGGCTCTGTCCTTCTGTTCCATCCACCTCGGCCGCGCTGCAGCCCCTGCCGTGCTCGCTTGGCTCCTTCTCCCATGCAAAGAGAGGTGGGACTGGCTGTGGCACTCGGGTTTTATCCTCTGTAAGCCCAGAGCTGCCCAGCTGGAGCCGAAGAGGTCTTCAGCCTGGCTCGTTGTATTGGTGTTGCCTTGGTGTTGCTTTAGTCTACCATAATCTTTGAGGATGCCCCAGAGAGATACAAGGTTAATGACAAGTTGTCATTATAAAGAAGTGATTTTTAGTGTACTTTTACAAAGGGGAAACTGAGGCACAGAAGATTTAGGAAGAAAGGATTTCCTGTGAGGGTGGGGAGGCCCTGGCCCAGGTTGTCCCATCCCTGGAGGTGTTCAAGGCCAGGTTGGATGTAGCTTGGAGCAACCGCATCCAGGGGAGGTGTCCCTGCCCCTGGCAGGGCTTGGAACTGGCTTAGAGGTCCTTTCCAATCCCAGGAGGTGTTCAAGGCCAGGTTGGATGGAGCTTTGAGCAACCTCATCCAGAGGGAGGTGTCCCTGCCCCTGGCAGGGGATGGAACTGGATGGGCTTTGAAGTCCTTTCCAACTCAAACCGTTTTGTGATTTGATGATATGGTGATTTTATGATGATTTCCCACTTTCATCTTCGAAGGGCACTGGTGGCTTGTGAGCGCTGCTTTATAAATCAGCCAGTTGCAAAGCAGTGATCTGGTGGGTTTTACGGTGTGATGGGATGTGCAGATCTGCTGAACTGGAGGGGAGGTGTCCCCTGTGATGTAGGGGAGAGAGAGGACAGAAGGCAGAGAGTGAAAGGCCACCTCAGCCTTGCCTTGCTTTTCTCTCCTCATGCACTGCTCCCCAGGGAAGTGCCTGGAGTGCTCCTGCCACTGCTGGAGTGGATTTAAGAATCTGCTACAAGTCTGTAATGTTAATTCAGTGACGAAACTTATTGGACTTTTACATAAAATTAATGTTAGAGACTCTTAATGGATGTCTGGAGAAGACTTCATTAGCTGGCTTATTTTACAAGTTGAGATCAGATACTCAATGTCAGTGACCCAAAAAGGCAGTTGTATTATTTGTTGCAAGGATAGAGCTGGATGCAGCACTGGTACTGACTGGTGTGTAAGTAATACAGGTATTTCTATTTAAATATATATATATATGTGCAGAGCTGAGGAGCACAGTCGTGCGTCCCTCCTTGCTGAGCTAATGGCACGTGCTCTGAGGACCTTTTCATGGGGTAACATTAAGCAGACCCTGAGCACTGAGGAATGTCGTGGAGAGTCTCTTGCTGGGAGAGGAGACAGAGCTGGCCTCAGGCACTCAGATGAGTTACTCTTAGGTCATGTTTGTGTTCAGAGAAGCTATCTGCCCATGGGAATGCAGAAGCGAGCGTATTTATGTGACTGGGGTCATTGAAGAGGCTCCTTCCAGCAGCTGGGATGGTTTTGACTCTCTAGAGCTTGACAGTGGTAATGAAAGGGTCAAGCATTGATGGGTAAGAATCGTAGGAAAGGCCAACAAGGTCTGTTGTGAGCCAACCAACCAATACGTAGAAAAATTCAATATTCTATAAGGAGTTGGGAGAATTCTTGCGATTGTTAGCCCTTGTTCTCATGGTGGGCTTCAACTTACCACGTCTACTGGAAATCCAGTACAGCAGAGTGGAAACAATCCAGGAGGTTCCTGGAGCACATGGAAGAGACCTTCATGAACCAAGTAAGGAAGGCACCCGTTGGACTTGTTGTTTGTGAACAGAGAAGGATTTGTGGTGATGTGGTGGATGGAGGCCGTCTTCCGTATAGTGATTATGAAATTATAGAGATTTTGATTCTTTGAGGAGTAAGGAAGGGGGTCGGCAGAACTGCTGCCTTGGGTTTCCAGAGGGCAGACTTTGGTCTGTTCAGGAGCGTGGTTGTCAGAGTCCCTTGGGAGGCAGCCCTCAAGGGCAAAGGGGTCCAGGAAGGCTGGACTTAGCCTGTAAGGCATACACAGGCAGTAGAAATAGAAAAAATAGGTGATAAAAATGAGCAATTATTGAAAACATGTTTTGAAGTTTACTCTATTAATGGCACCCCCCTTTTTTGTCCTTGCTAAACAAGTATTGTTATGTTGTTAATAACAATATTTTTTAGGGAGAGCTCTGTGATTCCCTACGCTTTATTAGCTTGGAAAATACTGTGTTCAAAAAGTGTAGATGTGACACTTCAGGACATGGTTTAGCGAGCACAGTGGGGTTGGGCTGATGGTTGGACTGGATGAGCTTAGAGGGCTTTTCCAGCCTTAAAGATTCTATGATTTTCGTCTAGAGCTCCAAAGTGCTGGATCCAAGTCCAGTTTATTTTGACACTTGGGTTTGATGACACCTCATGCAGGTGTATAGGTGCAAATGGAAGAAGCACATGCTTGGCTCTGCTCCCCAATAAGAGATTCCACTGCTTAGACAAAGGCTTTTCTTTGCTGGTAGACACCCACCATCCCTGCCCTCAGCCAGCTGTGCTTGCAAACTTTGTGCTTGCAAAAAGGTGTTGCACTGTGGGGTTTTTAGTGAACATTTTCTCCCTGGTGTTAGCTCTTTTCAAAAAGCAGTTACTTCCTCCCTTGTTGTTTGAGAGGCACCTTCACCTTGAACAGGTACCTGAAGGTGTTTGGCTTTTGGACAGTATCTGCCAGGTAGCGTACGACTGACAGCTGCTGCTTGTCTATTTGTAAAATAGAACTGTTGTCAATTTGAGAACTCTTTTAAGCTCTCTGCTGCAAGAGAAGTAGCAAATCTCTATGTGCTACAAGACATTTTCAAGGTTGCTCCCTGTCTCATGCCAACATGTTGTAAAGAAGTCATTTCTTGTTGAGAATCTACCATCTTTGTATGAGAATATATAAATAACATGAAAATAAATAGAAGGTGAAACGTTTGATTCCTGCGCTGTGGATTATCTTGCACAGTGCACTCTAGAGACCACTGGCTCAGAAAACCCAAATGAGGAACGGACTGAGTGTCCTCTGCTAGAGACGGTGGTACAAGCCTGAAAGTTTTCAACGCCTAGTTTGGTACAAGTGGCACGTTCTCTCAGAATCAGTGTTTCCAGCATTCATGACACTATCAGATATGTTTCAGTCTGTAACCCTTGCTATCCAGGAGCTCTGGGGCACTGGTTTGGCTGGAGAGGGGATGAGGGTGCTGGTGCAGCTGCCGGAGCAGCCCCAGGTCGGCTCTTGGCTGGGTTGAGCTCAAACCCTTCCCGAGTGTCGGGAGAGCGACTGTGAGACTCCAGAGACAGGACAGGGCAACATGAAAAGTGGAGTTTTGATCAAAACCAAACACTGTTTATTACTTATTACTAGACTAAGGTGTTTCTACATCTTCAACATGACTCGCTGCTGTTTCCAGCCGACCCGTTTCAAAGCCCATCGCCGTGTCGGGCAGCCGGGTCGTGGGGTGGGCAGGAGCAGGTCGGGCAGTGTCGGAAGTTGCGAGCTTGGAAGGGTGGTGGCTGTGGTGCGGGAGCATCACGAGGTGCTGGAGGGTGGAATGGAAGGACAGCAGTCCCGGGGAGCTGCCCAGGATCCGGACCTGGCCACCAATCTGGGCGTGGAGGGGGCCCAAAGAACAGTGGGGCAGGAGGTGAGCGGCGCTGAGGTGAAGGCGCAGATGGAGCCGGAGCAGCCTCTGGGATGTTCTCAGGGCTGTCTGTGCGGCGCCGTCTGGCCGGGGCTGGACCGGCACTGGTGCTCGGGGCGTCGGAGTCAGCCCATGGCTCGGTGGCTGTGGGGCTGGGGGCTGCAGGTCTCGGGGAGTTGTTCTGCTCCTCATGCCGAGGTGCTGGCAGCGCATCCCTCGCAGGCTCTGGAGGAGGGGATTGAGCTGGGCGAGAGCTGCCGCCCAGCCAAGGGAGCCGACTGGGCCCGGGAGCTGGCTGGTGAGGGGGCTCAATATCTTGTGGGGCAGGAGGTGAGCGACGCTGGGGTGAAGCCTCAGATGGAGTCAGAGCCGCCTCCGGGATCTTCTCAGGGCTCTGTGTGCGGCGCCGTTTGGCCAGGGCTGGACCGGCACTGGTGCTCGGGGCGTCGGGATCAGCCCATGGCTCAGTCACTGTGGGGCTGGGGGCTGCGCAGCTCTGGGGGTCCTTCTCCTCCGCTGCTCCAGTCGCCGTCGGAGCATCCGCTCGTCTCTTCTTTGGCCGCTCGTCCTCCTGCCCGGGGCTGCGTGGAGCTGTAGCTGGGGCTTGCTCTCTGTCCCCAGGGCGTTGGTTGCCCCTCCTGAGGAGCTCGGGCTGATCTCTCTGGAAGCAGGGGCTGTGGAAGATGTGCAGCTGCAGAGCGCAAAGGACAGGAGTCAGTGCCAGCATTGCCAGGAGGAAGACAGAGATTCTCTAGCCAAGCCTTTGGCTGGGACAAAGGGCTCTCAGTGGCCTGTGCAACCTCCAGCTTAGGCCGAATAAAATGTTGGGATGGAGCTTTTCTAAGCGGTGACCATGCTGGGGTTCTGAGTGTTTGGGAGGAGAGCAGCATAGGGTTTTCCAAGCCTGAAAAATGATGGAGAACCCCCAAATCCCTCAGCGTGGAATGGTCAGTGTTCAGTAGATGTCACAGGAAGATTGGAACTTTTGGTTCAGCCAGATCAAGAGCAATCACAGAAAGAGCCCCAAGTGATGGGACTGTGCTTGCTTTTCACAGCTGTAACCAAGTCCCTGTGGTCAGCACTTCTGCTCCTCCAAAATCCTGCCCTTAGAATTCCTGACAACGACCCCGAGACAAACTCAGGCCACGTGCTCCCACCCCGATCCTCGCTCCCTGCCTGGGAAAGGTTTCTTCTAGCTGAACGTGACCCTGTCCCCACCAAATGTCTGGAGGGTTCTCTCATGTGGGAGGAACTCACGTACCTTGCCCAGAGAAGATCCTGCTGCTGCTATTGCTTGCAGCTTCTCGATGGAGATAGAGATGGAAGAATCTCCTTCTATTGGTTGGAATCCGTGGAGACTCAGTTGGGGGATGAAGCCTCCCATGGACTCAGTCTCAAAGATCTTCCTCCCCAGGACTTCCTTCACAAAGAGATTTTCTGCAATGACGATGCTTTGTCCATCGTCGGCCCACCAGATTGATTGGAAGCGATGGCTGCCGGCGATGTTCCAGAGGTTCCTGAGGAATCTGTGGGCTGAAGAGGGGCTGGGTTTGGCACAGCTGTCCTCCCACCAATGATAGCAGAGGCTGGGCACCCCGCACTCCTCAGCCTTACCTTGGAAGTTCTCTCCTGGGAGAGGTGCGCTGGCAGCATCCCCGGGTGCTGCCATATCACCAGCTGCGTGGCTGGGAGAAGATGGAGGCACCAAACCAGGCTCCTCCGTGTCGGAGGATGCGTCTGGAGAAGGTGACTCCATGTTGTGTCGTGTGGCTGAGCTGGGTTTCAGCCTGGAGCCTCGTCCCTTTGGCTGAGCAGCGAGACGCAGTCCTGCCTGTCAGCGGCTGAAGGGCTGTGGCGTCTGATGCCTGGGCAGCAGCTCTAAAAGTGCCCTGGGTCACTGTGACACCTGCGTCCCACCACTGTGACCTCACCGTGTGGCACGCGTCTCCTGGTGACAGGAGCTGGAAGGCAGCGCAACTTCTAAGAAGTCCTGTTGTCTTATAGAAATGCAGCTTGTGACTGAAATAAACTGGAGCCCCAACTCAGAATACGGATTGTGGGTTTTCTCGCACGGCCGTGGTGCAGCACCAGCCCGTTCCTAAGGGAATCCTCAAATCACAGAGCCATTTAAGTTTGAAAAGACCTTTCAGATCAAGTCCATTTGCATCCTGAACACTGGCAAGCCAACCACTAAACCGTGGAGCAAATACGACATCCGCGTGGCTTTTCAGTCCCTCTCTTAGTAAATCCCCCAGCCCCCCCAGTTCTTCCCTTGGACACCTTCCTGCCATTCAGAAACGCCCGTGCCCTCTGCTGTGGAATAACCCCCGCTCTGGGGTCTCAACCATGACTGCCATGAAAGGAAAGAGGAGCAAATGCTGGATTCTGCATCTGGGAGATGTCGCGCCAGGACCAAGGATAAAGTGGGAGAGGAGTGGCTGGAGATGTGCTGTGTCCATAGGGAGGTGGTCTGGAGAGGCCACCTTGAGTGTGGTTTTTTCACCTTGCTTCCCATTTACCCTTACGTGTGCTGTGTCACCCGCCTGTGACCAAGTCCTTCTTCAAAAACTGAGCCCTTCGGCAGTGCCACCGATTACTGTCCCTCTACCGTGACGATCCAACATCTCCCCTCTGCAGCACGAACACAGCTCTCAGCTCACTGCAGCTGTAGAGGACCACGGCAGGGAAGGAGGCAGCAAACTCCATTTTATTTCTCTCTCCAGCTGTTCTTGCACTCCATGGTGCATAAATGCCCTTTAGCCTTGCAAGAGTTGTGTGCTCCCATGCCATTGTCACCCATGTCCCCATCCCTGGGCACCGTCCAATGGGATCTCTGCCATTTCTCTTCATTATTCATTTCTGCCACTCTCTTTGGACATCTGTTCTTTAGGGATGTCTGTGTTACAATATTTAGCTGGATCTTAAATGTTTACCATTTTAGGACCAGCAGGTAATAAATCAACCTTTACAGCAGGCAGCCCTGAAAGGTGACTTAGAGGGTAGATCCCTCACTTGAACTACGTCTTGCCGAAGGAAGTTTTAATATCCAAATTGTAGCTCTGAGTCTAGAAGGCGCAGAGATTGTGGAGATTTATAGCTCCTATTAATAACCAATTATTTCTCAAACACGTTTGCCATAGAGTTTGGCCCAAGCCGTTAGACGGCCTGAAATGCTAAATGTCCTGTTAAAGTGCGGTGACAAACATCATATATTTTGTGTCGATGCTGGTTTCCCAGCTGTCATGATGGGAAAACAATCTCATCTGTGACCCCTGGACTGAACCATTCATCAGTGCCAGGCGGGACATGTGCAGGGGAGCAGAAGTCGCTCCCCAGCCCTTTCCTGGGATCGCTTTGGCTTGGAGGAATGTCGTGGCCATGGGAAGAGAGGGACTGTTGTCCTGTGTTGCTGTTGCTGCTGATGGTAGAGCTGCTTCTGATGCTTCTGAGACTTGGAGCAGCCAAACCCTGCTCCATCACAGTACAAGATTAGCGTGTGCTTGTGAATGCAGGGACCATCCTGCTGGACCAGCAGAGATCATCACCAGGAGCATCAGTTGTTGTGTTTCTGCAGTTGGGAGGGGGCTGTATGGATGCTGTGGGGTGGACTTGGCCATTCAGTGTTGATCCCTCTGAGGGATCCTCCATCCAGCAATCTGCTGTGGGTCCTGTGTGAGTAACGGCATTGTGGGTCCAGCATCCCATCTTGGGGTCACCCCTTGTGCCGGCAGCTTTTTGTGGTGTCCCACACCAACCACTCCATTCCACATGATGTTGTCTGTCCCGGTGCATGTCCCCAGTTATGGTGAACAGTCCTTCTTCTCTTTGCAGCCCTGTTTGCAGTACTGGCCCGAGCCGGGTCTCCAGCAGTACGGCCCCATGGAGGTGGAGTACATTTCTGGAGTGGCGGATGAGGACATCGTGTCCCGTCTCTTCCGAGTCCAGAACATCACACGGGTGAGTGGCTGTGGGGACTTCACATGTGTCAGTGCCCAGCTGCCCCCCAGGCATCTCCCAATGCAGAGGTCTAGGTTGGTTGAGCTTGTGTGTACGGGATGGATTGCTTTTGTTAGCTGCTGCTGTGGGGAAGGGCTGGAGCATCACCAAGAGCTGCTTTATATGAGCAAAGACCTCCCCTGAAGAGCAGAAGGAGGGCACATAGTCCTAGAGCCTGGGATTGCCCAGCCAAGTAATTTGCCATATAGACCTGCAGAATGGTGCTGTAGATGCTGTGTCATCTTCAGCCTAATCAGTTCCTCTAAAAGATGCAGCCCCAGCTTTCCTCCTGACAGAGAGGAGCCTGTAAAATTCCTTTTGGCTCCATCCAACCTTTCTGGAGTTTATAAGTCCTTGCAAGATTTCCAGTGACTCTCTAGGAAGACTTTCTTATCCTGCCTGGAGGTCCATGCACACATGTCACAGGATGGAGACTCCCTACATGGACATGACAGCAACCCTGGGACCAGCAGAGTCCTTTTTGCTTGCAGGGTGAGAAAGTCCACACAGGTTTTTACCCGTTAACCTTGTTGCGTTACTCCTTGGCTGGTTCAGCTTGGGACATTGAGAAAGGACAGGGACTGAGATGAACAGCCCATGTGGGTGCATGGCTGTATGTGGAAAACCAGCTGATTTAACTACAAAAGCCAGCCATGAAGAGGTGGCATGCCTGAGGTCTTTAAATCTTCTGAGGGTTTGCCAAGAGGCCGAGGGCAACGTCCCAGTGGAAGTCACTGGCAGATGGGAGTTAGGGAGCTTGGAAGGGAGCGTGCAGCTTGGCTGATGGCCTGGCTGGAAAGGGTCCTTCAGCATGGAGCTGGATTGGAGGAGATAAATCCTGATTATCTGGGCTCGTAACACAAAGGGGGTTTTGGTTCACACTTCCCATTGGAGCATCTGGCATTTTCTTCACTAAAAGTGCTTTGCTCTCAGGTGGTAGAACATACCCTGTGTTACATTAAACTGCAGCATGATTGAAATCTCAAGATCTAAGAAGAGATTTCCCCAGGGAGCAGATCCCTGGAAGCGCTGGTAAATGCAAAGAGCCGCTTCTTGCCAAGCCTGGCTGGAGGGGAGCTGGGTCTTGGGGATGTCGCAGTTCCTCCACAGCCAGACAGAGCTTTCACGTGATCTTCCAAACAGATCCCAAAACTTTCCCTCCTGGATTACTAGAGGAGTTTTCTCCTGTTTTAACTCCACTCTGCTTCTACTGGAAGCAAAAGCTCGAGCCTAGAGAGGTCAGCCTGTCCCAGTGGCATTGCTGACCCACATTGGAGCTACCCAGAAGGTTCAGAAAAGTCCCCGTGAGTTTGGGATCTGTTGGTTGGAGTGGGCAACAAATGCTCCCAGCACCCACTCCCCAGCCTGGGGCTCCCTGCAGAGCTGCAGGAATACCTGGTCCTCCTGGTTGGAGATGGTTTGATGCTTGGCCCCGCTCATCAGCTATCTGAAGTTGAGTGGATAGAGCCCTCCAGAGCTGAGGATCCTCCATCTGTGTCTGATTTCCCACTTCTCCTGTGTGTGCTTCCAACATGTGCCACTGAGCTTCGAGGTGCATCTGGAGTGTGGGATGCATGGTTTGATCCCCCCAGGTACTCCTGATGCCCCAGGTACTTCTGAGCAAGAGCTCCACATCTGCCTGGCTAATGACTGGCCTCATTTAGCTTGGTGGATGTAATCTTCCTCCTGGAGCCTGCTAACCAGATTAGGTTATAACACTAACCAGATTACCAGGGGATTAAGGCACGCTTCCACTGCTCCCTGCCTCTGTAGGCAGCAGCTTCTCCTCAGCCTCCTGGCTTACAGTGACCACAGCACATTCCCTGGGATCTTCTGTTTGCAAGACAAGGAGAGGTGGTGGAGAAGCCTTGAGGTGGCTCAGGGGTCTGGTAACAGGTTTTGGGAGATACACAGACAGCCTGAGATGCTGTGAGTGAGAACAAGCCATGTCAGTGGAGCAGGACTGGGTGGTGGGACCAATGGGTCAGTGTGAACTAAGGAGGAGAGAGCCAAACCATCCATCTTAAAGCACTGGGAAAGGATTTTCCTCTTCTCCTCTACTATTAATGCATGGGAAACCTCTCCTGCCCTCCATAAAACCTCCAGAGGAGGCAAGTGAGGGCAGCCCATGGGTTCAAGCTGCTGATGTTTGCTTCTCTAGTTGCAGGAGGGGCACTTAATGGTCCGACATTTCCAGTACCTGCGGTGGTCAGCGTATCGAGACACTCCGGACTCCAAGAAATCCTTCCTGAACCTCCTGGCCCAAGTGGAGAGGTGGCAGAAGGAGAGCGGCGATGGCAGGACAGTGGTGCACTGCCTGTGAGTGGCAGCTGGAGAGAAGCGAGCTTTGGCATGGGGGGAGATGCCACCAGCTCGCATGACCACAATCCCTCCTGGAAATCCTCTAGAAAGCCCTCACTGGGGTGACTTTGTGCTCAGATCATAGAATCATAGAATCACCACCAGGTTGGAAAAGACCTACCGGATTATCGAGTCCAACCGTTCCCATCAATCACTAACCCATGTCCCTCAGCACCTCATCCACCCGTCCCTTAAACACCTCCAGGGATTGGGACTCAACCCTCTCCCTGGGCAGCCTCTGCCAGTGCCCAATGACCCTTTCTGTGAAATTTTTTTTCCTAATGTCCAGCCTGAACCTCCCCTGGTGGAGCTTGAGGCCATTCCCTCTCATCCTGTCCCCTGTCACTTGGAGTGACAGGGGCCAAGCATCACCACTTCTTGTGGTGAGGGGCCCAGAACTGGATTTGAGATGCTGTCTCACCAGTACCGAGTCCAGAGGCAGAATAACCTCCCTGGACCTGCTGGTCACACCATTTCTGATCCAAGCCAAGATGCCACTGGCATCTCTCCACTGGTGTTATCTCTCCAACAAAATGAGTTTTGGGTGAGGCACCTTGTCACCACGTCAAGCCTCCTCTGTGAGGTGGATGCTCAAGGGGAATGACACCTGCTGTCAGCATCCCCTCTGCTCCTCATGATACCCTCCCTGCCTTAGAGCGGGGCTTGGCAGAGGTCCCAGCCCTGTCCCCACGTCCTGTGTGTGTAACTGTAGAGGGATGTGACAGGAGATGTGCATCTCCCACTACCTGCTTCTCATTAAGGTGGACATGCTCCATCCCCCTCCTCCCAGCTGCGTTTGACTCACAAATACTCGTGTGCGTTCTCCTCGGATGGGACCTAGCACGTTTGCAGATTGGTGGAGACAGCAGGCGAGCCTTTAATCAAAAATTAATTACAGCCTCGTCCGTCTTCATTAGCTGAAGGATAATTTGAGAACATGCTTTATAAAACACTGGCATCGTGGTCTGTCTTCCTCCCACCAGTCCCTTTCACTGCCAGGGATCAGATGGGATGCTGTGGGATGGTTTCAGCCCAGGATGAGGGGAGATACCCAGTGAGCTTTGCACTGGATGAAATGTGGGATAGTTCCTCCAGTCAGCGCTACCAAACTGGTCATTAGCCCAGGGTCACCCTGTAGATGGGAAGAGAGGGAATCGGTAGCTTCCCCAAGGTCACACGAGGAGTCAGTCCTTGGCAGGGCTGGATACTGAGCCCAGGTCACAGAATCGCAGAATAACCAGGTTGGAAGAGACCCACTGGATCATTGAGTCCAACCATTCCTATCAATCACTAACCCATGTCCCTCAGCACCTCATCCACCCGTCCCTTAAACCCCTCCAGGGAAGGGGACTCAACACTCTCCCTGGGCAGCCTCTGCCAGTGCCCAATGACCCTTTCTGTGAAAATTTTTTCCTAATGTCCAGCCTAAACCTCCCCTGGCAGAGCTTGAGGCCATTGCCTCTTGTCTTGTCCCCTGTCACTTGGGAGAAGAGCCCAGCTCCCTCCTCTCCACAACCTCCTTTCAGGTAGCTGGAGAGAGCAATGAGGTCTCCCCTCAGCCTCCTCTTCTCCAGGCTAAACACCTCCAGCTCTCTCAGCGGCTCCTCTTGTTCTCCAGCCCCCTCAGCAGCTTCGTTGCTCTTCTCTGGACTCGCTCCAGAGCCTCAACATCCTTCTTGTGGTGAGGGGCCCAGAACTGAACACAGGATTTGATGTGCGGTCTCACCAGTGCCGAGTCCAGAGGGAGAAGAACCTCCCTGGACCTGCTGGTCACGCCGTTTCTGATGTCCAAGATCCAGCCCTGGTGATCCAAGAAAGGTGTTTGTTGTGGCTCTCATTAGAACTGGAGGGCAGGATCACAGCTCCTGCCACCATGTGGGTCTGGTTGAGATCCCCCGGGCTGGGGGATCTCTGGGGTATGAGCCCCCGCTCTGGGATGTCCCCTGGGATACAGGGATGGACAGAGAAAGGAAGGAATTAAAGGGTGCAGGAAGGTGCCCTAATGCTGTCTTCTCACCACTGACACGTGTGTTTCTCCCACTAGGAACGGAGGTGGCCGGAGCGGCACCTTCTGTGCCTCCACCATGATTCTGGAGATGATCAAGTTTCACAACATGGCAGATGTTTTCTATGCCGCAAAGACCCTCCGCAACTACAAGCCAAATATGGTAGAGACCTTGGTAAGCACCGGCCACAGCTGGCGGCCGCCGCGGCTGCTGGTCCCATACAGCCTTCCAGCAGGGATGTGAGATGATGCTCCCCTCCCTTTCCCATCCCAAATCCTGATGAGCATCCTCGTGCAGGGCATGTCTTGGTGGATTTGCCAGTGCTGGGCTGTGGGCTGGGGCGGACAGAGAGGTGAGGCAGCTCTTGAAAGGAGCCTTGGGCTTGCCTTCATCTCACTGTGCTGACACGTCCTTGGCATCGGCGTTGGGCTTGTCGGAAATTCTTCCCAGGAGTAATAAGGCAGGTTCGCATTAATTCATGGGATGTAATTGCAGCTCTTCGGAGGGTTTGCAGTGCCGGGAGCAGCTCCGAGGTGGAGTCAGGCAAATTCCTGTCGGAAATATAAAAGGGAAACTGTGTTTTGAGTTAAATTAATTGGTGGACAAGCTGCTGCGGGCAGTGATGGAGCCGTCTTCCATGACTGGAGGTGACAGCAGGTCAGGGTGAAAGCTCGTGTCCTGTTTCAGGCCCTCGATAAGAGGACAGGAGATGGAGCAGGCGCGTGTCCGTCTCTTGGGGGGAGGAATCCAGGTGCCTGGTGATGTTTTAAAAGCAAGTGAGCCAGAATATTTACCCTGTTTAGATTATAAAATCCCTCAGTTGCAAAATGAAATGGTTTCGAGGAGAGGATGTGATTTGCATTAGGAATCCAAATGGAGGAGAAGATGAGGGAGGGGACGGGGAGCAGAGGGAGGGATGCAGATAATGGAAAGATGATGTGACAAGCATGAAGCCACCAGGCCCATTGGGCTAAATTGCAAAGGTATTAAAAAAGGCACCATTTCACATCAGGACACGAGCGTCCTCCAGCCTCAAATGAACCTGAACCGTCTATTCTAGGAATCCCAATCTACTGGAGTCACTGGGAGGCTGGATCCTCGCTTGGTGTAAAGAGCTGCAGCCCAGCAGAGAGCAGCTGGCATATAGTGGTTTCCCGCTGCCCTTGCATCTCCCTTCTGTTTGCCTCTGGGGGTTATTTTTATATGATGATAAATGGAAACAATCACTTTTCTTAATCCAAAAAGCATGATGTGCTTTTATTCTAAGCTGTCACAGTCTCTTCGCTTTGAAACCTCCCCTGCTGCCTGCTCCCACCTGGAGTCCCCGGGCAGTTGTCCACTCACTGCGGGGGTAACAGGATTTTCGTGCCGGTGCTCAGGCTGCAATCCCCATGCTGGGGATCTGGGGAGATGAGTTCTCCCCTTTCCTTCCCTGCTGTCACACCTGGAACACTCCCACAACGTCTCAGCACTTGCAGCGACATCAGAAACTATTTATTTGGATTTTTTTCCTCGCTCTGGCTGATTTTGCTTGTTGGATGCTTGAAGGAACAAAACAAGGCCAAGTGCTGGGTTTTGTGCTTTGGTTATAACAGCCCCGTGCAGCTCCAGCCTTGGGGAGAAGTGGCTGGAAAGCTGCCTGGAGGAGAAGGACCTGGGGGTGCTGGTTGGCAGCAACTGAACATGAGCCAGCAGTGGCCCAGCTGGCCAAGAAGGCCAATGGCATCCTGGCTTGGATAAGCCATGGTGTGGCCAGTAGGAGCAGGGGAGGGATTGTCCCCCTGGATGTGGTGCTGGTGAGGCTACACCTCAAATCCTGGGTTCAGTTTGGGGCCCCTCACTACGAGAAAGACCTTGAGGGGCTGAGCTCCCGTAGCTTTCTGTGCTGTTGTTGTACCAGGACAGGAGAGCACAAGAACGGGACCAGGAAAGGAGAAGAGGGATGGACGAGACTGGCCCTCACAAGCCCAGTTTGAGCCATGCTGGTCTTTCCCTTTTGCATCTGGGGCGTGAGCTGTTGGGGGACCAAGCGGTGGGGGATGCTGGATGGGAGAGTGATCCCGGTCCTGATGTAGGCTTGAAGAAGACCTTTCTCACCTGCACCCCTTGGCACTAGACTACCTGTCACAGGCTGGTTAAACTTTGACCTGAACACCAAAATATTCATTTTTGTGATGTTTCCTTTAGAAAATATGGATTTTTGGAAGCGAAAGCTTCTGGTACTTCCCTTCATGCCTCTACCCGATGCAAAACAAACATCCGGACCAAATCCCTGCCAAGGGTGGAAAATGACATTTTTTTAAATCTGCAACAGGAGAATTTGTGATGGGAAAGGTCCTGGCAGCCAGAGAAGGGCGTCTCCAGCAGCCACGCGCCCAGTCCGGGGCTGCTCGCCTGGGCGTGCTCCCTGTTTGCTGCCTCTGCTGAACTCGGAAATGCAAACGCTCCTCCATTTCATGCCTGGGATTTTATTTCAGATGCCTGTGACCCCAGACTCCATCATTCCCAGGGCTCTGCCACCATCCGATTGACACGCGTCAGACACCGTGGTGGTGGGTGAGGCTGGGCGGTGGAGCCCTGCACTGATGCTGTCTGGTTTGTACCCTGGTGTACAGAATAAAACATATTTTCACAGTAAGAGGACATCGCAGTCGTTGTCCTTCCTTTGGAAGAGCAAAAGGGACATCACAATTGTTGTTTTTCCTTTGGAGGAGGTGAAGGTGCCACATGCTCCCAAAATGCAGGACTTTCTCTATGTGCAGCACCTTTGGAGCTGGGGGATGGTTTGTCCCCTTTCCTCAGCAACAGGGTTTATTTGCCAAAATCTGAGTTTCTCCCAGCTGTTGCTTCACCACGGGACAGGAGCGGGACACCCAGCGAGGGGTGACGCCTGTGTTCATCCCATAGAGACCCTCCAGGCTTTTCCCATAGCGCTATTAAATCTTACTTTGCGTTGATAAGGGATCTCTTTGGGAAATTGTTTACTTGGGATCATCACATCGTCTTTTCTCTCTCCAAACAGGAGCAGTATCATTTCTGCTATGACATAGCACTGGAATATCTGGATTCTTTGGAGACCAGATAGCACCTCGCCAGGACAGCGGCAGCGAGGGCTTGTGCAGAGGCCGTGCCAGCCACGCGTTTCGCACTCGGACATTGGGTTAGTGCTGAAGGTGAGGAGGGAGACAGCGAAGGACCCGATGAGAAAACCCATCAGAACAAGAAAAATGAACGGACATGGGGACGTCTTGGCTGCTCCCCATCTTCATCCTCTACCTTCCATCTTTTCTTCCTGACCCAAGTGCATCCGAGTGGCCACAGGCTGGGTGCCACGACTTGTCCTGCGCGTGCATTGCTCTGAGTCGCCCTTGCGGGTTCAGTGTGGGCAGGACGTGGCCCTGCGGTGCTGCCTGGGCATCTCTAAAGTAGCTGGAGAGGAGGCCAGGGTGGGGAGGAGGACGACAGAAGGAGCTGAGGCCGTTTCCCAGCAGGGGAGGATGGATATTTGGAGAAGATACGTTGCTTTTCCAGTTGTATGTGGAGTTGACGCTGCCCTTCCGAGGAGCCCAGACGGCTGCTGTCAGGTTTTGCCCTTGGTGTGGCCGCACTCCAAGCCAGAGCAAAGACCCTGTGAGGAGGTCTTGAGTTTCTGCCCGTGTGCACCATGAGTCTGATCTTCGTTTTTTGTTCTGTGAGTTGCAACCCTTAATGTATCCAGCCCTGGACAGAGCGGAGACGAGGGACAGGAGGTGGAGGTCAGGGCTTGGCATCTGCCCGGTGTTACAGTGAGGTGCAGGGGACACTGGGCATGCAGTGCCCCTCTGCAGGGACCAACCAAACCCCTCTTGGCACCTTTGCAAAGCTTTTGAAGCGATGGTTCTCTGCACTGTCTTCTCCATTGGCAGCAATTAATTCAAACTGGGCTGACCCGAAGGCACCACCCATAGGTCCATTTTTAACCCTTCCTTTGTGAATCCCTACACGAGACACCTTTGGTGCCCAGGAATGCAATCCTCAAAGTTCGGGTCCATGCCGTGTGCCTCCTGGATACTACCCCTAGGCTTTCACTGGGGTTGGTGAAGTGGGATGGTTGTTTTGGTGATGGTGTTGACGTGGGGTGAGCTGTGCAGATGCCCTGAGCCGTGGCAGCACTTTAGGGCTCGCCACAGGCAGTCCAAGCGTACCAGGGTGATGATTTGGAGGTACCTGAAAATGCTGTGGCTTCATCTTGCTCTGTTTGAGTGCAAGATGTCACTTTTTGTCTGGTGTAATAATAATTACAGGGGTGTCTGCTTACAGGGGAGAGCCTGGTTGTAATCAGGCTGTGGTCAAGGCTTTCTCTGCCTGCAAATGGTCTCAAGAAGGTACAACCAGAGGGATGCAGATCTGGGATCTGCCTCGGAGACTTAAGGAACCCAGGGGAGATTTCTTCTGTCTTGAGAGCCAGGCTTAACCTATCACAGTTATTTTTTGGGGGATTGAACAGAACAGATGAGAAGTGGTCCTTTATGTGCTTGAAGTTGGATGTTGGCAACCCCATCCTTCCTCCCGCGCATCCTTCCCTTCCCTGCCTGCCTAGAGGCTGGGGAGCGCTCTCCCTGGGGAGCTGCATTCAGACCCTTACCATGACTCAAAGCTTTGGGAGATGCTGTTTGGCTGGATCGATCTGCAGCACAAAGGCTGCAGAGCCATAATGGTCATTCCTTATTTGAGCAGACCCAGGAGATATTTCCATCCACCTTCCAGGGGTGCAGGAGTGTCCTTTCCCCACCTCGAAGGATGTCCTACCCGCTGCCTTCTAGACACCTGGGGGTGGTGATGAGGATTTCAGCAGCATCTGAAGCTTTTGCCCAAACACTTGCTTTCCCATGTGCTCAGTGAATAATTCATGTGGCCTGACAATAACTTATTCCAAGGGCTATACAAGATTATTCCCCTTCATGTTCACTCCTGCTGTCTACCCCTGCTGTGTGCCCATGCTGTCTCGTGACCAAATAGTCTTTTTATCCCATCAGAATGGTCCAGTTACACCAGTACTGGGTCCCACCGGTACTCACATTGCAAGCCTTGACTTGGAATAAATTAGCGTCTTTTTCCTAATGCCCATCTCTCTGTAGTCGTGCCTGTGCTGTCGTGGCATGCAGCAGGGAAGGTGCCGTGTGGTGGGTGCAGAGAGGTCCCACAGTGCAGAAATTGTTTGGTATTGTATGAAAATGGCTGAGCTGAAGCTCTAGGATTCCCGGGATGGGATGCTGCACTGTGCCTGGGGGCTGGAGGGACGATGCTCCTTCATCCCAGAGCCTAGACCCCATGCATCCTCCCTGTGGTCCATGGGGAAGAAGCATCCCCCAGTGCTTTGCAGGTAAAGTGTGGCCAGAAAGGCCAATAAAAAAAGAAAATTCAAACCCCGTTTATTCCTAATGTGACAACGGAGATGGGAGGAGTTGTATATATGTTTTAAAAGCCAGATTTTTTGGTTGGTTGGGTTTTTTTTGGTATCTCCTTGCTGGATGTCTCGGGGTTTTTAGGGCATCTCTTGCGAAGGGCAGACTTTGAAATCAAAGTGCTATAAAATCCAACCCTTCTCCAACTCCTACTGAGATGCTCGTGTGATATGAGGCAAGGACATCCTGTACATAGAAAGATATATATAGAAATATATATATATAACTATAAATACTGTTCTTAAGATGGATAGTGTTTATTGGTATTACAGATTGGAGTGGTGTTTTTTTTTTTTTAATAAAAAGAAAATGACAACAAAAAAAAAAAAAGGTAAAACCTGAGAAAAACACCAGATAGGAACGATTTTTGTCTATATCAAGGAAGAGCGCCCCTGAAAGCTGGCAGCTGCCAAAGGGATTGGTACCACGAGGGGGACGGTGCGTGGGGACAAAGGGAGGGACAGTGAAGGAGAGACACATCCGCTGTGGGTTGGACCACGCACATCCAGCTGTTGTTACCTGGGTTTTTATTATTATTATTATTAATTATGATTCTTATTTTTGGCTTTCTTTCCTTTGAAGAAAATCAGTTGCATAAATAAATGTTCCAAATTTGTGATGGCCTCGGGATTTCTTTCAGTGGCTCTGGGCCAGGAGCTGTGATGTAGGGAGCCCTGCTGCAGGTACCCACCAGGAATTTCGTAGGAAACACCTCTGTATTGGCCATATTTTGCTTTTTGAGGGTATTTTAGGGGAGTGTGTTTGCAGGGTCAACTTCCAGGTCTGCAGAAACTTCAGAGGAGCCCTGTTTGCCCATCACTACAAAGAGGAGGTGAGGTTGCCATGTGCTTGCAGAGCTTTGCTGTGCATTGAGATCTTGGACTGGGTGAGACCTACCAGCCACCCTGGTTGCCCATAACGTCAGGTGATGCGTCCGATGGGAGTTTTCCACTGCTGGAAAAGGTGTTACAAAGGAAGAAGAAATTCTTTCAGTGCATTGCCCAGCTGGAAACTGAAATCCTAGTGTAAGGAAAGCCTTCAGGAGAAGAAAGGTGCATTGTCTGCAGTGATTTATTTTTTACAAAGCAACCTCCGGTTAAATGTGTTGTGATATTAAACACTTCCAGTAACATTTGAGTCTTAATTTAATGGAGCCCAAGGAAAAAAAAATATCTAATTGACTTGTCAGGGCTGTTTTTCATCTTCAATTAAGGTTCATGAAGGATGCGGTAATTAGATTTTACCAATAAATAATAGAAAGGGGGGTAATGCAAATTAAATCAAGGGTCTCGTTGTGCGTGGTTCCTCTGGGCTGCAGGGTCAGCCCTTGGCAGGGGGGTTCCTGCAGGGGACCTTGTTGTCCTCAAGCCCTGAGGTGCTGTCTTGGAAGGCAGGGTGGCCTCGAGCAGTGGCAGTGCTGGGGGACCTGAGCTGGAATGGCCCCTGCAGCCTCTGGTGCCCTGATCCCTGGTTTGGGGCTGTTTGGGGACATTGGTTCCTGCTTGGGGAAGGGCTCCACACCAGAGCTGCTTCCCAGCAAAGCTATAAGCCCCCAAGCCACCAGCAATGTCCCACTGCTGCCTATTCCTTTCACAGAATCATAGAATCACCAGGTTGGAAAACACCCATCGGACCATCGAGTCCAACCATTCCCATCAGTCACTAACCCATGTCCCTCAGCCCCTCGTCCACCTGTCCCTTAAACCCCTCCAGGGAAGGTGACTCAATCCCCTCCCTGGGCAGCCTCTGCCAGTGCCCAGTGACCCTTTCCATGAAAAATTTCTTCCTAATGTCCAGCTTGAACCTCCCCTGGTGGAGCTCGAGGCCATTCCCTCTCGTCCTGTCCCCTGTCCCTTGGGAGAAGAGCCCAGCTCCCTCCTCTCCACAACCTCCTTTCAGGTAGTTGGAGAGAGCAATGAGGTCTCCTCTCAGCCTCCTCTTCTCCAGGCTGAACACCCCCAGCTCTCTCAGCCGCTCCTCATAAGGCCTGTTCTCCAGCCCCCTCACCAGCTTCGTTACTCTTCTCTGGACTTGCTCCCTTCCCACTTGCTGTCTGTGCAGAAAAACCAACCCTGAAACCAAACCAAGTCTGGAAAACGTCTGATAAATCTGCATCTCTTAAAAATAAGGAAAAGACAGCCTTCTGCAAGGTTGCTGCTGCACGTGGCTCTGAGTGTTTGGCTTCGCTGACTGCCCTGCAGCACGTGGCCAGGCTGGCCACCGCCTTGGTGGCTCATCCTTCCTGAGCTGCTTGTGATTTCTTCAGTGCCCGGTCACCCACGAACCCCCGCAGTCCCCTCCCAGCTGGAGCTGGAGCCTCGTTCTTTCCAAGCTGTATTTCAGCCACAGCTCGTTGGGTACTCACTGTCATCGACTGCTAATGATGAAAAAACCTTTCTCCATCATTCCGTTTGCTGTAATGAAGAGAGAAGCAGGAGCTGCTCCCTGGGGCCTGTCTCCCACCAGGAACAATGAATTGGCCCTTCTCTGCTACGCCCCATTATAGGTAAAAGAGCTGGTTTTGTGGGGACAAGGATGGTGGTGGTGGTTGGGTTGGTGCCTCTGGGAGCTCAGGGAAGAAGGTGGCTTCACTTTCCTTCCTTGATTCATCCTGCAACATCTTGGAGAAGCATGAACAGCACAAAGATGTCAACAGGTAACTGTCGCTGTCCTGCGGAGCTGGGGCAGGATCAGGAGTCCAGGTCCCCATCCCATGGGGACGTCCCTCCTGTCTCAGCTCTGATTCTTCAGTTGTCCCAGTGAGTGACATTGGCGGGTGGCCCATGGATGGGGATGGGACTCTACTTGTTCCAGTCTGCAGCAGTAGCTGCAGAGGTGGCAGTCAGGGGCCTCTGGAAGGGCTGGTATTCCCAGTGGATGCTCTGCTCTATCCTTGCCAACTCCACCAAGACCATCCTGCCACGTAGAAGTGCCTGCTGGTGTTCCCCATGCCATATCTCTGGATGTGGCCCCATTTCCCACAGCAAGTTACTTGCATGCAAAGACTCAGCTGGAGCTCATGATGTCTGACAAATCATGGGATGGAGAAAGGTGCTAATCTTCCCAGGGCAAGAGAAACTCATGTTCCCCTCCTTCATCCTCTCTGGAGCAGCAAGTAATAGGGTGTGCAGAGAGGTTGGTCCTTGCACCGTCGCTCCTGCCTTTGAGGCTCAAAGTGGTGGTGGCACCAATAGTGACACAGGTACCTGCGTGTCCAAGGCTGCAGGAAAATTGAGCTTCAGAGCCCAACCCACCTGTGAGTCTTTGGCTCATGAGGGTCTCTCTGCAGGCAGAGTCTCTGGAGATCCTGCAAGTCAATCACATTTTTAGGATATGATGAGTGTTGTCAGGATGGTGCTCAGATCCCATCCACCCATCCCAGTGTCTGGAGCACCCTGTCATCAAGGGACATGACCAAGGTCACCAAAGGCGTCGTAGGCAGAGCAACAGCTGCCTTTTCACACTTCTCCTTCAGTGTGAGGTGAGTCCTTTCCCAGCGTGAGGTCCTACCTAGTGCTCTCCTCCCCTGCACCTCTCAGCAGCTTGTGGCAGGTCACCTTCTCAGCTCTTACCTTGTTCCTTTTTACGTGGCTTTTTAAACGCTGCCTTGAGTCACAGGTGAAGGCAAAAGCAGAGCTGGGGAGAGACGTGTTAAAACCCTCCAGACTAACCTTGGCAGATTAATTCATTAAAGCGAAACCCAAACTCAATTAGTCATAGCAGCCTGTTTATTGGCTATGATGTATCTGCAAGGCCAAGTGCTGTCTGGGGCTCAGGTTGGATTGATCGTGTCCTTCTTTCTCTAATCCCCAGAGACCCTGCCGAGCAGTGACACCTCCCACTAGATCAGGGTGATCAAAGCCCCATCCAGCCTGGCTGCCCCATCCCTGGAGGGGTTCAAGGCCAGGTTGGATGGGGCTTGGAGCCCCTGATCTAGTGGGAGGTGTCCCTGCCCGTGGCAGGGGTGGGACTGGATGGACTTTGAGGTCCCTTCCAACCCAAACCCTTCCATGATAGAGGGAAGCAGCAGCACAGACACCGCATTTCTTTGGACGTGCCCCATCTCCCCGGCCCTGCCGATGCAGCAGGATAATTTATTTAAGTAGCCTTAATGGTACTGTAATCTATATGCTGATAGCGTCCCCTCTAAATGTTCCATCAAAAAGCTCAATGGGAAGAATTTATATTTTGAAATAAATATTTCCTCACGGTGTGCAAAATATCTAATCATGTATTTATCCTTAAGTACTTCCAAAAGTCAACATAATTATTCCAGTCCCATTAAGTTTAATTTGCAGTAAATTATGCATTTAGCTTTAAGTTGAGGTTGCTGGTTAGAGTCAAGATAAAGCTCTTGCTATTTATAAAGCAGTATTTGAGCGTGAATATAAAATACAAATTGTTGGACAAGAAAATCCTGCTTGGGAAGTTTGGGGAGAATTTCAAATAAGGAGGCTAACACAAAAATCTGGAGAGTGTGTGTCTCATCACAGATTTGTAAGCACACTCAGTCAACTAAAATGAACTCCCAAACATCTCAGAGGGGCTCAGGCTGCCAAAAGAATTTTCCTCCGGCTAGAAAATCTGATATTTTTCTCAGCACGCGGTTTTTGAAAAACAAATTAATCATTTAACTTTCCTCTTTGTGTTGTGTCTTTGAGGTTTACAGGACAGGGGAGGTGTTCCCACTGGAAGAGGCAGAACAGCTTTTATCCGTGATTTATCTGTGGTCACGGATGTCCCTGCAGATTAATGGCAGCAGATAATTATCCTCCCTCCCCTGAGCGGCCTAAAGACTTTCTAGTCAGTCGGAAATCTCTGATGGCCAGCGATGGGTCCTCAATTTGCCCTTCCATGTTAATGGTTGCGGGAGTCACATCTCCATGTGCTGGACCATGTCTCCATGTGCTGGATTCATATCTCCAACTGCTGGACCCACATCTCCATGTGCTGGACCCACATCTCCATGTGTTGGACCCACGTCACCATGTGCCGGACCTTCTGCACTTCTGGGTCAACGTTCAAGTGACATTTTTCTATCCAGTCCTAAGAGGTAAAGAGAGTCAAGGGAGGACTTTAAATCCCCAAGAGATTGTGTTGGTGGTGCCAGTGGATCGAGAAATCGAGCACTTGCTAGCAGGCTGCAGGGTAGTCCCTCAGGTAAGGCAAGCGTGGAGGGTATCTGGGTCAGCTGCTTGGTTTTATTGGTGATCCTTTTGCAGACTTTCAGGACAAGATCTCTCAGGGTTTCGCCTCTCCCTTCCTAAAACCAGGATGACCTTGTCTGGGTTGGAGTTGGTGGGGTTCTCGTCACTGGGGAAGGGCACAGGGCAGACCCTGTACTGAGCGGAGCATCTCCCAGCGCTCACGGTCACCCCAGGGACAACGATCCTGCCATCCTCCTGCCCTCCCCTGCTCCGACAGAGCTCTTGGCCAAGGACAACACGGTGCTCAGCGAAGCAGCACTTGCTCCAAATGCCTGGGATGCTGTTGCTGCCCATTAAAAAGGGCTCAGCTGGATGGTAAAGCTGCCAGATTTCTAAAGAGGAGGTACTGAGCCATGTCTGAACTTCAGGCCTCCCTTGGGGGCAGTCAGAGATGAATGCACCCAAAATTACCAAGGACTTTAGAAAACGAGGGCCTGAAGCATCCCCGCAGGGATGGATGGGGGCAGCAGCAGGGTGAATACATCCCTGGGACTCCAGGGATTTGTCATCCAGTGGTCTGCTGGGAGTCTAGAGGTTGTTGCTGAAAATCAGTGTAGTCCAAAGGAGCAGAGCCCATGACAATTGCATGCTTAAATGATGCCTGGGAGGTTTTGCCTGCAGCAGTGGGGTTTTGGCTGAGTGCTGGGGGGGCTCAGGCACATTTTATAGGATCCTAGAATGGTTTGGATTGGAAGGGAACACAAAGCCCATCCAGTCCTACCCCTGCCATGGGCAGGGACACCTCCCACTGGATCAGGGGCTCCAAGCCCCATCCAACCTGGCCTTGAACCCCTCCAGGGATGGGGCAGCCACCCCTGCTCTGGGCAACCTGTGATAGTGCCTCCCCTCCTTCACAGCAAAACATTTCTCCCTACAATCTCATTTCAATCTCCCCTCTTTCGGCTGAAAACCGTTCCCCCTCATCCTGTCCCTGTGCTCCCTGATCCAGAGACCCTCCCCTGCTTCCCTGGAGCCCCTTTCAGCACTGGAAGCTGCTCTAAGGTCTCCCTGCAGCCTTCTCTTCTCCAGGCTGAACAACCCCAGCTCTCTCAGCTTGTCCTCATACAGAAGGTGCTTCAGCCCTTGGATCATCTCCGTGGCCTCCTCTGGACTCTCTCCAACAGCTCCATGTCCTTCCTGTGCTGAAGACTCCAGAACTGGATGCAGGGCTCCAGGTGGGTCTCACCAGAGCAGAGCAGAGGGACAGAATCCCTCCCTCACTTGCTGGTCCCACTGCTCTGGATGCAGCCCAGGACAGAGTTGGCTTTCAGGGCTGCAAGTGCACATCATCAGCTCATGCTGAGTTTCTAGTCCAACTGCATTTCCTCAGTGGCAAGGTGGGAGGTGCAGAACCGCACCCCATCCAGCCAGCCGAGCCCCCATCCTCACCTCCGAGTGAGCCCCCCGCTGCTCCGCTGCCATTTGCAACGATTTCCTCTTCCACTTGCTAAGCCCTGAAATTTCGTGGCTGCTGTTGGAATGGAAGCTTCCCCACCGCTCCCCCGGGGGTTCCAGCGCTGTTTTGTTTTCTAATTTGAGACATGAAAAGAAACACCATCTCCCTGGCACCCGATGGGCTGTGTTCTTCGCCTCGTAGACCTCGAACCCCTCCCGGCTTGAGCCCCGCTGCGGCGCAGCAGCGGGTGGGCTGCGAGGAATGGCTTTGAACTTGGTTGTTTGTCCCCCGCTAGTCGCAGTGTGGGCTTGTGGTGGCAGGGCAATCATCCTCTAATGAAACAGCACGCGAGCTCCTCGGGCAGCCCACGCCAGCGCTGCCTGTTGATCAAGCTTCCACCATACTCAGATGGAGGGTGTTTAAAAAGGAAAGGGAATGTGGGGCGGCTTGTCTCTCCCTGCTCTGTGGGGCACTTAATGCGGTTTGAACAGGGATCGGCTGACTCAACGTCTCTGGGATATTTTGGTTTTATGAAATCAAAACTCATTAGAAATGTCTGACTGGAACTAGGTCTCATAGCCCTTCCCCTCCCACCCCAATCCCACCCCCCCCCCCCCGACTACCTTTACATCAAGAGTTGCTTGTTTGGAGGCTCTAGCAGGGAAGTACAGTTATCATATCCCTTGGACTGATGAATGGTGAACCTCTACTGGGGAAGGTCTTCCTCTTTGACCAAGCACGCAGATTTGGGAAGGACACACATGGAACGGTGAAGGAGGAAGAGGACAGCCAGATGAGCCAAATCAACCCTGGCAATCAATAGGGTGACATATGTCTCAGCCAGATCACCCTCACACCTCTGGAGGTGTTCAAAGCCAAGTTGGATGGGGCTTTGATCACCCTGATCCAGTGGGAGGTGTTGGAACTGGATGGGCTTGAAGGTCACTTCCAACTCAAACCATTCTATGATCTTATGAAATATCTAGATTGCAGCAGTGAGGCTGGAGTGGATGCAGGAAGGGCTGGGAAGGTGGTGGGAATGGGAATGCTCTCCTCAGGTTTGGCTCTGAGGATGTGCTGGTGGCTCTGCAGAGCCCTGGCCATTCGCTGAAGTCCTGGTAAGGGCATGAATAAGGAGTTACGGGGATGGGATTTATAAAGTTGCTGCTCCAGGGAAGGGTTAGAAAGTCACAGGAGTTTTTAGTCTGTGTAAACCTGTACCACCATGCATCCATGCATCAGTTCCTGCTTCCCTCAGCCTCTCTTTCTGCTCTTGTTCGTGCAGTCTCTTCTGTCTGTGACAGAATTCGGTACGCGCTCGTGAAAGTGAAGAAGCTGAGCTGAGGAAGGAGACCTGGCCTCAAACACTCCTGGCTGGTGCAAATAGGATTAGAGGTGACTTCAGAAATGCTGCTTCAGATGCAAATGCAGTTTCCTCAGGTAAAAATTGTGGAGGGATGGGAGAGGAGAGCTGGTGTTGCAGGAGCAGGCAGTGCCATACAAGGAGCTGTGCTCCTCTCCGATTGCTTTCCCCCAGCCCTGAGCAAAGGTGTTTTCAAGCTCATGGGCCACATTTGCACTTGATATAGAATCATAGAAATTTTTCCTAATATCCAATCTAAACCTCCCCTGCTGTAACTCGATGCCACTCCCTATTGTCCTGTCCCTGTCTCTTGGGAGAAGAGACCAACAACCACTCACCACAACCTCCTTTCCAGGAGCTGCAGACAGTGATCAGATCCCCCCTCAGCCTCCTCTTCTCCAGGCTAAACACCCCAAGGTCCCACAGATGACTCTCATAAGGCTTGTTCTCCAGACCCTTCCCCAGCTTCGTTCCCCTCCTTTAGATGCTCTCCAGCCCCTCAATGTCTTTCCTATAGTGAAGGACCCAAAAATGAATGCAGGATTCCAAGTGCGGCCTCACCAGCACCAAGAATGTGTGCTGATCATAGAATCACAAAACGGTTTGAGTTGGAAGGGACCTTAAAGATCATCTAATTCGACCCTCCTGCAACAGGCAGGGACACCTCCCACTGGATCAGGCTGCTCAAGGCCCCATCCAACCTTGAGCACCTCCAGGGATGGGATAACCATGATCTGATGTACGAGGGCTGTGCTCTCAGCTCCCTGCAACACCACCTGCCGGGTGCAGACCATCCTCAGCCCCAAGAGGCTGCAGAGAAGACCCAGATGAAAGGTCATTGGGCACTGGCAGAGGCTGCCCAGGGAGGGGGTTGAGTCACTTTCCCTGGAGGAGTTTAAGAACCAGGTGGATGAGGTGCTGAGGGACACGGTTTAGTGATTGATGGGAATGGTTGGACTGGATGATCGGATGGGTGTTTTCCAACCTGGTGATTCTGTGATTCTATGAAGGATTGGGTGAAACAGAGATAAAAAGCTGCATCCAAGGCCATGAAGCCAGTCAATTAAACAGCCAAGAGTTACACATGGAGCCCGTGCATTTTCGGGGACCTTCAGACAGGGTCACACTGTTGTGCAATGCCAAGGTGTGCACTTTACCATCGAATCACATTCCCATTTTTGCTTTCTCTTTCCCGAGAGCTTTTGGAGACCGTTAAGAGAAACAAGAGGTGTTTGCAAGGTTAAGAGGCTCAGTGTCTAAACTTACCATAAAGGTTTGCAGTAATTTACAGCTGTAGACAGCAAACGCTCTTCGCGGGGGGAAGGGAGATGCAATTTAAGAGAACAGAAATAAATAAGAAGCCGGAGCTGCTAACACTCTCTGATTTAATCCCCAGCCCATGAGAAAGATTTATTCCGTTATCTGACAGTTTGATCACTCCTAGGATCCCATAGGTCAACGCATATCTGCTGTTATTATCTTTAGACTGCTCCCACCAAGATGCAGAGGGAAGATTTGTTAAAAAATGAACCAAAGAGGGGTGCAGATAGGAGAGTAACAGATGGGACCCCCGGGGACCTTTGGCATGGAGATAACCCGAGCGATGCTTCTACACAGCAGCCCGTGCAGGTTGCTCTGTGCTGTTGATGGGATGGAAATCTTGTGGGATGTGAGGAAAGCTCGAACCTAAATGTCTACTTGGAAAGAGTCACCTTCCGTGGAGGTGTTTAAGGCACAAGAGGACGAGGTGCTAAGGGGCATGGTTTAGTATTTGATAGGAATTGGTGGACTCGATGATTCAGTGGGTCTCTTCCAACCTGGTTATTCTATGATTCTATTATTCTAAGAGGTGATGTGTGCATGTGTCAGTGTGGATGGAGAAGCCCCTTCCCAGCATCCCTGTTGTGCCACGGGCTGGTCTCCATGCAAGGGGCGCAGATCGATGGAGCAGAGCTGGGGTGGCCCCACCATGGGGCAGACAATGTTGGTCTGGCTGGGAGAAGACGCTGGGAGTCAATGTAGCTACGTACCTGCAAACTGCTCTGGGGGTTCATTTCCACCTGCACCCCATGGTCCTCCCAAGGACGGCTTGTTCTCTGCCACCCCACTTGCTTTATAAGGAATTTGGAAGGTATAGAACTGGCCATTGAATCATAGAATAACCAGGTTGGAAGAGACCCACTGGATCGTCGAGTCCAACCATTCCCACCAATCTCTAAACCATGTCCCTCAGTACCTCATCCACCCTCACCTTAAACACCTCCAGGGAAGGTGACTCAACCACCTCCCTGGGCAGACCGTTCCAATGCCTAACGACCCTTTCCGTGAAGAATTTTTTCCTTATCTCAAGCCTGAATCTCCCCTGGTGGAGCTTGAGGCCATTCCCTCTTGTCCTGTCCCCTGTCACTTGGGAGAAGAGCCCAGCTCCCTCCTCTCCACAACCTCCCTTCAGGTAGTTGTAGCACCTTTTGGGATCAGAAGGGCCAAATCCATTGATGAAAGGGGAATCAGCTCTCTGCTGTGGTGCCAAGTCCCCACATGGAGGGTGTTGGTGGCTCCCACTACCTTTGGTGGGGTTGAGAAGGCAGGTCAGAGGGTGTGCTTTGCACACTCACATGCAAAGAGGCAACCAGGAAAGGGAAATTCAGTCACCAGTGGTGGACAAGCCCAGAATACGGAATGGAAGGACCACACAAGACTGGCATGAGGCACCCAAAGCAGCTAGAAATCCTCTTCTAAGTCCATTAAAGCAGGGAAGAGCTACCCAGTAAAGCTCCTAAGGGGGCTGAAGGATAAATGAATCGTTAATTCGATAATCTTCATTAATGAGAGCAGGCACCTCCTAGGTGTTTCACAGGTGACTGCAATGAAGGAGGGCAGGACCTCAGGGCCACGGAATGTTCTTACACAGACACCTGGGAAGCAGCAAACCTTTGGGTTGGTGAAGCCTGGTGCCTGTCATCTCAAGGTGTGCGAGTAGCTGCCTGGGGAGATTCCTGCGGGATGGTTGTGCTGTTAGTTAGACTGTTGTTAGACTGGGAGAACGTGGCACCTGAAGAGCAGATACACCAAGGACTTGCCTCCTGGGGCCATCACAGCTCAGCTAGTGATGCGTCCTTGCCTTGTTTCAGTGTCCGAGCTGCACTGCTAGCTATTCAAGTCAGTTATCTGGGAGGCTGCTGTGTTTGGAGTCACTACGGGAGGAATTGGAGGCTCCTTCCATTGGGAAGAGCCCTGTGCTGTGGTGTAGGACACCAGTAGAGTGGGCACGGTGCTCAACGGAGCCAATGCAGATGCTAGCAGGCAGATTGTGGCTCCAGATGCTTCTTGGTTTAGAGGCTGGAAAAAGAGGAGTAGGAAGGATCCCCTTAAAACCCTAAAGGAATGAGATGCAAGTTGAAAAGCATCCATCAGGGCACCTGCAACATGTTTCCCTCCCTGTGGTTCTCTCTTTCACTCTGCTTGGCCACAGATGCCTCTTGTGGAACCCCAGCATCCTCTCCTCAACATCACATCTGCTCCATGTGTCTGTGAGGAGCCATCAAAGAGACCCTGCAGGGTATTGTTTCCTGACTTGGCTTTTCTCTGCAAATTAACTGGTTTTCAGTGTTTCCCCTCTTTTTCCTTTGCTGTCTAATAACTTCCCATTGCAGAGTGTGCCTTTTGCTGTCAGAGCTGCCTGGGAATGGCACCAAGAAGCCATGGGAAACTCTCCTACGCAATCAGGCACGTAGCCACAGAGACATGTGTAGAGGGAAATGCAGCCTGTACCAACAAACAGCAAGAATGCAGATACGTAAACAGACACAAATAAACAGGCTCACAGCCCCCAGAAAGCCTGAAACACATCCACACAGGCAGGTGTATTAGAAAGCCTGTGTAAAAATGCTCAGATAGGCAAAAATGCGTTTGCATGTATAGGTTTTCCTCTCCTATGTTGCTATAATGAGAGGAAATACAAAGATGTGACACAAATGCCTTAAATATCCATGCATGTGCTGCCTCTTGGCAAAGTCCTCTCTTGGTTTGAGTTTCTCTGGCTGAAATTAAGCATATTGCCAAGATCCAGAAGCTGAAGTTGTTTGCAAGCCTGCCCTCGCCTGATTTCATGGCTTTCAGAGGCTTTTTCATTTAGTGAAAGGCTGGCTAATGATTGCACAAGGGTGGGGAGAAAAGTGCTGGCCAAGGAGAGGGTGCAAAATGCGTACAGGGAGGCTTAATTAGCTGCATCACCATCATAGAACGGTTTAGGTTGGAAGGGACCTTAAAGCCCACCCAGTTCCACCCCCTTCCCATGGGCAGGGACACCTCCCACTGGATCAGGGGCTCCAAGCTCCATCCAACCTGGCCTTGAACCCCTCCAGGGATGGGGCAGCCACCCTTGCTCTGGGCAACCTGGGCCAGGGCCTCCTCACCCTCATTGTGAAGGATTTTTTTTCTTGTATCTCAATCTCCCCTCTTTTGGCTGAAAACCATTCTCCCTCATCCTATCCCTGCACTCCCTGATCAAGAGCCCCTCCCCAGCTTTCCTGGAGCCCCTTTCAGACCTGGAAGCTGCTCTAAGGTCATGCAGGAGTCTTCTGTTCTCCAGGCTGAACAACCCCAACTCTTTCAGCCTCTCCTCGTAGCAGAGGTTCTCCAGCCCTTGGATCACCTCCATGGCTTCCCCTGGACTCTCACAACCCTATGTCCTAATTGACCAGAAGAAAAGGTTGGGGCTGCATTTTGCTGTGGGCAAGTGTTGTTTTTCTCCTAATCCAAGTTTTTTTTTGAGCATTAACTTAAGTTCCAACAGCCTGGCCGGCCTCTGCATGCCGTGCCAGGAGGGGAAGGTGTTTGGCTTGGTTCCAGGAGGAATAATTTTTCTTGGAAGAACCTGCCTGGGTCTTGTCCCTGGGATGATGTCCTGGAGGGAGCAGAGCTGGTTTGGGCACTGCCCTGCAACTGGGAGCTGGGCTTAGCTTAAGCTGTGTGGTAGGGAACTTGATACCTCAAAATATGACTCTGTTTCATAGGGAAAAGGCAGCAAAAAATGCTGAAAGTTCCCAGGAAGGAAGAGGTAAAGCCCAGAAAATGGAAGGCTGTGGGGTTTTTTTTTTTTTTTAATTTTTTAACATTCTGTAACTTTAAACATTTCCCTTTGAGACGCTCACAGAGCTTTGTGTTGACATTGGCTCTTCAGGCAAGAGTGAGGTTTGCGTTAAACCGCAAAATATTTTTCAGTCATAACAAAAAGTAGCATCAAAATGGGAATAACACAACACTGTGTGGTGAAACCAGATATTTTCTAGTGTTTTTTCCCTGGCCTTTCCCTACCCTGAAAACCCAAACAGATTTTGCAAATCTTGGAGTGCATTTCCAGGGGAGTTGCAGTTGATTTCTAGCTGTGGGGTTGGTATTTGTGTGTCCTGTCTCTAATCCCACTGTGCACATCCTTGTGAAGCCCCTTCTCTCCTTTCTTTTGGCAGGGCTGAGCTGGCCACAAGCCCCAGCCTGGTGCTGTTGGGCTGCAGAAAAGGCTGCAGGTGAGATTATGATGGAGATTATGTGCCACTGCCAAGAAAGGAGCAGCAATGGGGAGAAAAACCTTTACCCTGCAGCACTGCCACTCGCCTTCATCACATTTTATTGTTGTTTATTCTGCTCTGTAGCCAGAATTGCCAGCTCTACCCATCCCAGCTGTACTGGTTGTTCAGTGTCTGGTTTAGCAGCGGGCAGCTCTGTGCAGATGCTGCCTGACACGATGTGCAGCCAGGTTGCTGGCTCACACCCAGCAGAATCATAGAATCACCAGGTTGGAAAAGACCCACTGGATCATCGAGTCCAACCATTCCCATCGATCACTCACCCATGTCCCCCAGCGCCTTGTCCACCCGTCCCTTAAACCCCTCCAGGGAAAATGACTCAACCCCCTCCCTGGGCAGCCTCTGCCAGGGACCAATGACCCTTTCAGTGAAAATTTTTTTCCTAATGTTCAGCCTAAACCTCCCCTGGTGGAGCTTGAGGCCATTCCCTCTCGTCCTGCCCCCTGTCACTTGGGAGAAGAGGCCAGCTCTTCTTCCAGTGTTTATAAGAAGTGGCCTCTTGTAACTGGCCTCCAGCTGGATTTTGAACAATTCATCCTTTTTTAACCCTTTTGCTGGGCCCACGACATGTCAAGTGCAGTTTATAAGCAGCACGATGTCGTACAGGGAGCCCGAGAGCTGAGGAAGCAAACAACAAGAGGGGAGGCAAGATGGAACAGCTCACCCCAAGTCCCCAGCCACAATGAATAGCAGCCCTGCTGCGGCTCTGTGCAAAAGCACATAAGTTCTCCTCTCACAGTACTGCTTGATTTTCACTTCATAGGCTGGATCAGACAAGCACTTTCCTGCCCAGCAGGGCATCCCTGGGAGTACCACCCTGTGGATGGGCTTTGTAGAGGTCCTGGGGCTGGTTGCCTCCATCGCCTGCAATGGGTGGATGAGAGAAACAGCTACAATTCAGTTCTGACCTATTTCTGGCTTCCCGTCGCTGCTCATTACTCCTAAATGGCCAGGGCTCCTATGCAGTGTATCCATCCCCTCCTTCTTTGGAGCAGCCATAATAGAATTCATGGCAAGAGAGCACAGATGTAGAGTTAGAGTGAGAACAAGCAGGTGGGGGACAAGTAGGTGGTGAAGAAGAGCAACCTGTGATGGGCACAGCTTGCAAATCCTGCTGGGTGAATCCCTAAGGTGTTTGTTTGTGCTGACGTTTGCTCCACTCCAGTGAAGCTCTTGCCCATCCCAAGCCAAGCATCTGGCCAACTTGGTCAGACACTGCTGGTCAAGCACACAAACCCCAGTGCCTGCCAGGAAATCCCTGGTGGCAGTGGCTGTCGGCAACTTGTGGAGCAGGAGATGCAGGAGGTTTTGTCAGTTCGGGAGGCTTGTGTCCTCCTGGTGAGACCGCTCCTCGAATCCTGTGTTCAGTTCTCTGCCCCTCAGCACAAGAAGGATGTTGAGGCTCTGGAGCGAGTTCAGAGAAGAGCAACGAAGCTGGTGAGGGGGCTGGAGAGCAAGAGGAGCGGCTGAGAGAGCTGGGGGTGTTCAGCCTGGAGAAGAGGAGGCTGAGGGGAGACCTCATTGCTCTCTACAACTACCTGAAGGGAGGTTGTGGAGAGGAGGGAGCTGGGCTCTTCTCCCAAGGGACAGGATGAGAGGGAATGGCCTTTAGCTCTGCCAGGGGAAGTTTAAGCTGGACATTCGGAAAAAAATTTTCACAGAAAGGGTCATTGGTCCCTGGCAGAGGCTGCCCAGGGAGGGGGTTGAGTCACCTTCCCTGGAGGGGTTTAAGGGACAGGTGGATGAGGCACTGGGGAACATGGTTTAGTGATTGATAGGAATGGTTGGACTCGATGATCCAGTGGGTCTTTTCTAACCTGGTGATTCTATGATTCTATGAAAATACTAAGTATGGACAGAGCTCTCCTGCTTCCCAGAGCAGTGCTGGTTGGGCTCCCCCCACACAAGATGTGTGGCATGACCTGGCTTGCTGCTCTCGGTATGGACACACCAAGGGGATGCTGAGCTCCAGGTATGAGGTTTGGGGTCCCCCACCCTTGCTCAGGTGTATCTGGGTCCTCATGCCTGAGGGCGAGTCTGCCACTCAGGAGGGAAGGCTGCTTGCAGAGAGTGGGGTTTAGTGGTTTGGCACTTTCCTCGGTGCTGTGTCCCGATGCCTGAGGTGCCGCTTGGTGAACGGATGGGTTTGAGCAGAGCAGTTAGTGGTGAAGCAGCAGGCTGGGCTGTTGTAGTGCCAGAAGGTGCCTGGGCACTCACCCAGAGCCAAGACTTGCTGCTGAACATTTAATTAGAGTCTGAGGAAATGAACTTATTTTTAAAAATCATGTTCAACGCATGGGCTGCTCCCGTTCGGAAGCCCTCTGATGATGCCAGGGAGCAGCTTGGCAGGGTTGTATTTGCACACCCTGCCTGCTTTGCCTGGGGATGTGTGTGGGCAGCTCGGCTCCGGTTCAGATGCTCTCCTGCTGCCTCTGGAAGGTGCGCTGACCAAGGAATGCCTGCAGTGTGTAGGAGCAGCCAACAACGGCTGAAAACCAAGTGAAGAGGAGAGATTAAAGCAAGGTAAGCACGAACCATCCTTCACAGTGAGGGTCTTGCTGAGCCCACCATCTTCCAGCTAGCTGTCTGCTCATCCCTATGTACCAACCTGCATCCATCCTTAGGGATATTCTCCTCCCTTTGGAGACTCTTCCTTTCTGTCTGTAATCAATTCTGGTGAGATGTCTTAATTTCTCTCCCTATTGACCTCTCTGCCAGCCCTAATTTAGGGTCATGGAATCTCCCAGCCTTTTGTTAGAAGCTGGGTCCTTCATCAGACTCACGCAGACTTGCTTCCTGCCATACCTGTCCCAGTCTGAGATGCATCACACCTTGGAGATCCTCGTTTCTCCGCGTGCATTGCGGAGTTGTGGTTGGCCAGCTCAGGTTTAAACATGGGTTCACACATTGATACCTTCAGGGGAAGCCACCTCTTGTCCTTTTACAGAGGCAGCTGTCTCTGGAAGATGACCCAGACTGAGGAAATGTCCAATCCGTTGAGTTTCCTAGGTCCTTCTATGCCAAATGTACAGAAATCTGCATCCCCAACACGAGCAGAGTAGGAATGGGGCCACGGGGATGGGGCTGCAGCAATGGCTGCGAGTGATGGCATCTCAGCCTTGGGCGCCAGGCAGTGCGGGGAGGGGGTGTGACAGAATGGCTTAATGAGGGTTTGAAAGAAACATCTTGTAAACTTTAGAACAAAGAAGCTGCAGTTTGATTTGAACATGTTTGCTTGGCAGGGGCTGCCTAGGCCCCTGCTGCTGTTGCTGCTTTTACTGGTGCTAATTAGGCAGATTTCCATCCTGCCAGTCACAGGCGCTTCTACTGGAGGTGGCTCTGCTGGTGAGCTCTGGCCAGGCTCGTATCCCACTGCTGGCGGTGGAAGAGGTCAGTGTGTTTGCCCCACGGGTCGTGACTGGAGATGGCTCAAGTCCTGGGGCAGCCCAGGCACCAGCCGAGCCACCCAGAATGGAGATGTGGCCCAAGGCTAGTGCAGGGAAGGTGATTCCTGCCTGGATGCCCACCTTGGAGCAGAACACTGATGATGCAGATGGTGGACACTCCAAGAGCCCCGGGACCCCTTGCTGCCCCCCTTAACTCAGCAGAGACGAGCACCCAGCTTTGCATGGAGCACCCGCATGAGTACGAGCACTTCAGGGCTTCAGCAATGATGTGGTGGCTCCGAGCACTTAAATCTTCACAAGGTCGGGACTAATCCTGTTCCCACTGGAGTCATCCTGCTTGCATTTTCCCTTCCATCGCAACCACCTGCTTCTTTTGAAGCTTACTAACCATTTCCTTCCCCTTGTTGTCTCTCCTATTCACTCCTTCTCCTAGACAATATCTTGCAATAACCAAAACACCTGCAATAACACCTCTTCCCACCCCAAGAGCACTCTCAGGTTGCTTTTTTTCTTGCACGGCTTCCCTTTCCATGGAGGCTGTTGGGAGATGAGGAGGGAGAGGTCCTGACCTGCCTGTGCCACATCTGTACAGAAGGGATTGCAGCTGTTTTCCTGGTGTCTCCACACCCTGGAGATCAACTCAGTTCAAGCCAGGGTAATCAATCTCCTTTGTTTAATGTTTGCTGGGAGACAGGTTCCTCTTAATCTATTATTGTGTCATTAAAAGGGAAAAATGTTTGCTCCGTAGGGCCTCAAATGGCCTTTTTAAACTACAGTGAAAATGTAATTACTGGCTCACTTAGGAATTTAACCCTTTATTGATGATAACATTGCACAGGTCTATTTCCAGGGAAGAAGCAGCAGATGTATAGACACGAGCCTGATTCAGAAACTGGGTAGGAATAGCCCAGGTTTGACTGTTGCATAGGTGCTCTGATGTTGCTATGACTGTTTGGGATGTGCTGAAACTGTGGTGGAGCAGGTGAGTGTTTATAAGATGCTTTGGGATCTGCAGGTGGAAACGCTGATATTTAAGATGGCAATCATCTTGTCCAAAGCTTAGAAATTTTATAAAATCATAGAATGTCCTGAACTGGAAGGGATCTCACAAGGACCAATGAGTCCCACTCCCGTCCCTGCACAGGACACCCCAACATTCACACCGTGGGGCTGAGGGCGTTGGCCAAATGCTGCTGGGATATTGTCAGGCTTGGAGCTGTGACTGCTTCCCTGGGAGCTGTTCCAGGGCTTCACCACCCTCTGGGGAAAGAACCTTTTCCTAGTGTCCAACCTAACCCTCCCCTGGCACAGCCTCCTGCTGTTCCCTTATGGGTTCCTGAATTTGGATCCCACCCCCTTTGAGATGCTGAGGCTTTCCAGACTTCATCTGAGATAGAAATGTCCCCTCCTTGTGCCAATCCTACAGTTAGTGTCTCAGCCCACATTTGCAGATGGGATTTGGAGGCAGCCTCCACTCAAGCAGCCCTCGCGCATCTTGGGTGCCAGCGGCCCCGGCCATATGGGGCCTCCCAGAACCACATGGATGCATGGAGCTGGGCCTGAGGATGCAGCAGTCTTACCCAGCCCAGGGATGCCCGCGGCACTGTCATCACTGCTGTTGTGTCTCCGTTTGTCACCACAGTAGGGTGTGGGTAACAGCAGGGCCAGCTCACAGGGGTGTTTGTTCCCATGGCTGTCAAACACACTCCAGAAACGGAGGCAGCATAAGGACGCCATCCAGGCAATTCTCTATTTTCACATCAGCTGATGGCCCTGAAGGCAGACTGCTCTGCTGCGGCTGATTTCTTGTCTATTTAGAATCATAGAATCATCAGGTTGGAAAGGACCCACTGGATCATCAAGTCCAACCATTCCCATCAATCACTAAACCATGTCCCTCAGCACCTCGTCCACCTGTCCCTTAAACCCCTCCAGGGAAGGTGACTCAACCCCCTCCCTGGGCAGCCTCTGCCAGTGCCCAATGACCCTTTCTGTGAAAAATCTTTTCCTAATGTTCAGCCTGAACCTCCCCTGGTGGAGCTTGAGGCCATTCCCTCTTGTCCTGTCCCCTGTCACTTGGGAGAAGAGCCCAGCTCCCTCCTCTCCACAACCTCCTTTCAGGTAGTTGTAGAGAGCAATGAGGTCTCCCCTCAGCCTCCTCTTCTCTAGACTATGAATCTTAGACTATGAATTTTGCAATACAAGGGCTACATCTTCCTTCATGTGCATCCAGTGGGTGCTGTGAAGGGTGCACCACCTCCTGCTGTAGAAAAGATGGTCCAGGCTTCAAAGTTGATCAGGCTCAGCTTGCCCTGGCAGTGCTGAAAAGGGAAGAAGGAACACCATCAATTGATAAAAGCCAATTATTTTTATGAGGGGGGAAAAGAACCCACAACCCTTTATTCATTCTCTGTGTGTGCTTTAAATCGTAGCAGTCTCAGCGTCAAGTGGAACTTAATTATCTTACCGGGAAGCCAGGATTACTTAGTGTGTCTCACAAAGAGAGGCACTTCACACCGTGCGCAGAATACGGCCGAGGTGAATGGGTTTCCATTAAAACCAGCACGACCCCAGCCGCCTGCTGCTGCCCGCAGTGTCTCGGGGAGTAGCCCGGCCAACCAGGGCAATTGGTGCCCGGCTTCAATAGCGGCTCTGGAGAAAAGCTTCTGCCTCTGAAGCTTATAAAGGAGTTGTCAATGAGTTTTCCATCCTTTGTTAAGGTAGCAGCAAAGAGGCTCTAATTTAAAGCGCTGCCTTAAACTCTCAGATGAAAGGGGATGTTTGGGCATCCTGGTGGCACAGCCATGTGGAGGATTGGAGAGGTCACCTTGCTTACTTATAGACTTGATCTTTAAATGTGTTTTCCAACCTTGGAGACAGCCTCCATCCCAGCAGCCCTTGTACCTCATGGGTTCCAGCAGCCTTTGCCGTATGGGGCTTCCCAGAGCTACACGAATGCGTGGAGATGGTCCTGAGGAGGCATCAATCTTACCCAGCCCAATGATTCTGTGATTCAACAATTCTATGATAAGCATCTTGTGGATGACACAGTCCTGTTGAGGAGCTTAAACCTATGCATAGTTTTAAACTTCAATTTCCTTGAAGATTCTTCCCATGGAAGAGTTGACCCAGAGGAAATATTTGGCCTTTGGACCCAAATCCTCAATAGCAGGTGCAGGTGCCTTCATCCTTCTGACTCTGGCCTTTCTGAGCACCTTGGAGGAGTGGGGTGGGCAGAGAAAGCTTGAACTCTTGGTCCCAGTTGGTGCCTTGGCAAATGTCCTCAGCCCAAGACAGAGGGACCTGGAACGGAGGGCTGCAAGCATCTTGCTCTGGCTGAAGATAACAGTTCTGCTATTTTTATCAAAGCAGTTGGGATGCAACTCTTTTTTATTTTTATTTTTTTTTTAATGCATGACCCAGTGCAGTTAAGAACCATCTTCATTGTAATGGCTGGGGTCTATCTGAGCACCAGCTGTGATGTGTGAGACTCCCAGGCAATAGGCTGTGGGATCAAGTTTTGACCACTTTATAATGAAGTATTAAAGAGAGATTAACTTTGATGACCAGGAGAGGAAATCCTGGAAGGATGTGCAGAAGCCACAGCCTCAGGGGTGAGGGGTATGGAGTGCCAAGAACATTGCTCTCACCTACCTTGCTCCAAGCCACCCCTCCACAGGTTGCCTTCAGGTTTCAGAATTAAACATGTGAGGTGATCCATTGCTCTTATTTTGTTTCAGACTTCTTCCAAGGATTTCTAGCTTGTGTTTGCATCCATGAAATAGAAAGACATAATTTAACGACAGGTCAGTTTTTGTTCTCGCCATTGCCCCCAGGAGTTGAGGGTGCTCACATAGAGCCTTCAGTTCAGCTGAGCCTTCCAGTGCTTCTGCTTTGACAATCACTCAGGGAAAGCAAGCCCTCCTCTGCTTTGCTCCCAGCCCCACCACATTGTCCAAAGTGATGTTTGAGGTCTTGTGATGTTTGGGGGAGCCGTCGATCCTCCTGCTCCTGTGAAGAAGCAACAACACCAAAGAAAAGAGAGAAGTATGCACCTATCCTTGCTGTGTCTCTAGTTCTTCAGGGTTTGTTTCCTTATGTATTTCTGGCTCTTTGTCCGGTCTGAGATGTCCTCTTTAATGTGCATTGAATATTTCTGCTACAGTTGCTGGGAGGCAGCCCGGAGGTGGTTGCATTTTGTGGCTGGGAGGAGTGTTTTGCGCACTGACAGTGTTTTGCAGATGACTTTGTCCACCCTTCCATCTTTCTGTCTTGAAGGTGGAGAGGAAGGGCTATCTGGGCAGCATGGGAATCCCTGAGCAAGGTCAGGTCAGCACGAGAGGTGCTGCAGGAACAACCAGGAGGAGCAAGAAGTGGGAAATGCCTCCCCAGCTCCCTTGGCTTGGCCCAGCTCAGCAAAGGTTGGTGCAGAAATGATGAGGGAGTCTGGGGGGAATGAAGGTCCATGCCTAGTCAATAACTGATGCCTGCAAGCAGGTCGGAATTCTACTGTGGCCCTTGGAGACTGGGGCTGAGTGTCCTCCCACTCCTTCAGGAGCTGCTTCCTTCAGCTTCCAAAGGAGCAGGAGGTGGGGTTGCAGCTCCCTTCTGCTTTCAGCTGTGGGGTTTGTGCTGGTTGTTTATAGCAAGAGATGTCCCAGAGAAACCTCTGGGTCCTCTCTGCTCCTGTAGTTTGCTCTAACCTGGGGCTGGAGCAGGGGTGAGCATCCCAAACACCCTCTGGGGCTGCTGCCAGCCCATCCCAACCCCCTCACTCCTTGCAATACAAGATTGTTTTCTTCACTTCAGAGAATCTAAAAACTTCTCTCTGCATCCCAAGGGAAGGCAGGAGAGACAGTTTGGATTTATGCTAAACAGCCAATTAGCTGTCACCAGGGCTTGAACAAAGATAGTGCGGCAGCCCTGCCTGGGTAAAGCTCCAAAGAGAATTTGGGTGGCTGAGAAGCTTTACCAGTGTGCCTCGGAAAGGCTGGCCCTGCTCCTGCCCTGGTCCAAACCAGCTCTGCCAGCATCTTCCTGCAGCACGGATGCTGCAATTTCACACTGCATGTACTCAGCATCCCTTCAGCCAGCTCTTGTTCGACAGAAAAGGGGGAAAACCTGGTGGAGCAGGGACTGTATTCGATACAGTGGGTCTTCTCCATCCTGCCTTGCCAAAGTTATGGGGAATTTTGTTCTGCTGGATATATTACTCCCTCCTGAGCACCATCCAGGCTTAGTTTTGCTCCTTAGCAATCTGCTTGATTTAACTCTGTCAGGTCTGGTTGAATGAAGCATCCCCTGGTAATGTCTACACAGGCAGCGTAATCCACCTCAAAGACCCTCAGAGTGCCTTGGTGCAGGTTGTGCTCCTCTAGTTTGATTTTAAACTGGAATTACAGAACTGGAGGTCTGGCCTTGCTGGAACAAGTGACCAATGCTCAAGACTAGTGTCCTAGCTTGGTAGTGTCGGCTGTGTGGACACAACCAGGCACAAAACCTGTAGTAAGAGCGATGACTTCATCTTGCCATGTTAATATTAGAGTCCTTCCCAAAGCTGAAGTCATTCGCACTCAAAGTATTTCAGCAGTCAGGCTCTGTTTGTTGCAAGCTTAGAGGATGGATGTGCACAGGCTGGTCTTGAAGACCATGGGACAGTCTTACACAGGCATCACTCTGGCTGTGGATCTGGCTTCAGCACATCACTCTCATTCTTTCCAGCTGGCAGTAGTTCTAGCTCCACCTATTGATGCAGAGCTGGATGCAGATGAAATTCATATAAAACTGCAAGTGGATGTTTATGAAACTTGTTGCAAAAAAAAAAACAAAAAAACCCAGAAACACTGCATAAATCCATAGTTATAAGCCTTTCCTGATAGCCCAGGGAAGATCAGCCCTGCCAGAGAGTGACTGCTGACTTTTTGGGAAAGCTTCTGTTCCTCATGCTGAACTGTAATTTGCAATCAATTATTTTCCAGTCCCACCAGTCACTTTGTTCCTATCCTAGATCCTATTCAACCCCTGGTTAGCTGTCCCAGGTCTGTTACAGCCCATTGCATTTGGGGATAGTGCTCTTAGCAAGAAATGGGCTGGGGTTGAAGGAGAACTATGGTCTGAGAAGGAGCTTGGAGCTTGACTAAGCTCCTTCAGAAACATCTTTCTGCCTTTTACAGCAGGGAATATATCATAGAACAGTTTGGCTGGAAGGGATCTCAAAGCCCATGCAGTTCCACCCCCTGCCATGGGCAGGGACACTTCCCACTGGATCAGGGTGCTCCCAGCCCCATCCCATGAGGACAAACGGAACCTCTGAGCCTGCCTGACCTCCAGGGCTGGATCCCATGTGGTTTGTAGGAGCCCCAGTCCCTGGTGCAGCGCTGGGGGTGCATTTCTGGCTCCTCATCCTGATCTCGCTCACAACCTTCCCCGAGGGCAGAAGTGCCAGCAGGCAGGCAGCTCTCTGTACACTAGGCAGCATCCCACAGGCATGTCGCTCCCCACTGAGAGCATTTAATTACCTTTAATTACCCCTGACTTGTTTTTAATTGTTCCCCAATAACACATCCTGATTAGGGAAGGAGGCGCATATAACTGCAATGCCCTGAACTTTTCTCCCTGGAGTTCAGAGAAGATTCATTATTCATGCAGAATTATATGGATTACTGTCTATCCTACCCTGCCAGCAGGTGTTGGGAGCACCTCAGGAATACCTGATTGCTATTCCAGTTCATGGGCAATGCAGGGACTGGGGAGAAGATAGAGATGGATCATCATAGAATCATTAAGGTTGGAAAAGACCTCTAAGTTCATCCAGTCCAACCCTACCCAATGTGCTACACCAGACTGGATACAGAACTGGGACTACGACAGGACCTGTCTCTCCTTAGCCCCATCCTGCCCAGACCCTTCTGGATCCTCCTTCGAGGTCCTTCCGCCCTCCAGGCACTTGTCTCTATAGTCGTAGTTTTTTCTCATTTCTCTCCATATCTTGACATAATGGGATGAAATTAAACTGCATCAAATTTCAGCTGTCAGGAAGAAAAAAAATGGCAAAGTCTGTTAGACCGTGGAATAATCTTCCAGGGGAAATGGTTGGAGCTTTATTACTTGAGTCATTTACATCTGGGCTGGACAGAGCTGACGATGTGTGCTCACAGCCCAGAAACCAACCGTGTCCTGGGCTGCATCCAGAGCAGTGGGACCAGCAGGTGAGGGAGGGGATTCTGCCCCTCTGCTCTGCTCTGGTGAGATCCACCTGGAGCCCTGTGTCCAGTTCTGGAGTCCTCAGCACAGGGAGGAGATGGAGCTGTTGGAGAGAGTCCAGAGGAGGCCACAGAGATGATCCAAGGGCTGGAGCACCTTCTGTATGAGGACAGGCTAAGAGAGTTGAGGTTGTTCAGCCTGGAGAAGAGAAAGCCGTGAGGAGACCTTAGAGCAACTTCCAGTGCTGAAAGGGGCTCCAGGGAAGCAGGAGAGGGGCTCTTGATCAGAGAATGCAGGGATAGGGTGAGGGAATATGGTTGTAAGCTGAAAGAGGGGAGCCTGAGATGAGATCTTGGGGAGAAATGTTCTCCTCTGAGGGTGGGGAGGCCCTGGCACATGTTGCCCAGAGCAGGGGTGGCTGCCCCATCCTTGGAGGGGTTCAAGGCCAGGTTGGATGGGGCTTGGAGCCCCTGATCCAGTGGGAGGTATCCCTGCCCATGGCAGAGCTGGGACTAGATGGGTTTTGTGCTCCCTTCCCATCCAAACCATACTGTGATTCTATGACAGAAATACTGTGATAAATACAGTAAATGTCAGAGCACGAGGAGGGGCGGTTGCACTGGATGATGTCTGACCCTGTGCTGCTGCTTCTATATCCTGAGCTTTTAGGGCACACTTAGCAGTGGGAAATCCCTTCTAATGAGGGTGTCTTATTTAATGAGCTGGTAAGACTTCTTAGATGCTCACATACCACAGCGGTTAAAGAAAACCAAGCTGATTGGGTCTGTCAGCTTGCCTGCAAGTTAACTGGCCTTGGTAGGATTCAGGTTTTATTTTTATTGAAAATCAACAGTTAGAAATTGAAGGCTGTTTATTGTTGCTGACATTTATTGCTGATATAATATATAGCCACTCTCAGCCTTTCTTCTCTTCAAGCCATGCAAACATGGCTTTCACGTTGCGCCTGGTGGAGCCTGTCCTTGGGATGGCAGAGGTGGCTTTAGCAACCGCTGGAGGAGTGTTAGCCTGGTCACATCCACCCTGCTTTTTCCCTGGAGTGCTTTTTTCTGAGTGTCCCTGCCCTTGATGTGACCACTGAGACCAACCTGAGCTCCTCTGTGAGGGGAAGGGCGGAGTGTTGTGTCAGCCTGGGTTCCACAGTCTGACCCCCAGGAACTGTGCAGAATCATGGAATGGTTTGGGTTTGAAGGGAACTTAGAGCTCATCCATCTCCAATACTTTGCCATGGCCAGGGACACCACCCACTGGATCAGGTTGCTCGAAGCACAGGGCAGAAAATGATCCGTGGCACAGGCGAGCACAAACACAGGCAACCAGGGGTTGCAGCTCTTCCTTCTCTCCAGGACAGGCATTATTCAGACCCACAACTGCAGAATAGGCTGAGAAAATTGCTCCAGCTAAGCCCCCCGATGGCACTGATAATCCTATTAGTTTCCCAGATAAAATGTTTTGCATCTGGGTGTATCTCAGGATTTAACGGCTATTGACTCATTAATATTTAAACAGCAGCACGTGTCCACTTCAGTGGTTTGCTCTCCAGAGTGGGCATGCCCTGAGATTTGCCATTGTTTTGACTTCAGGACTTTAAAAAAAACAGGGTGGTTCCCAAGCCATCCAAGCAGCCAGACCAAGTGATCTGTGTGCAGATCCTGGCGTTAATCCTGGCTCTGATCCCTAGGTGAGGATGGATATGGGGGTCTCTAGGCTTGTTCTGCCCTTATGAGCCCATAAGCTGTTGAACTGAGTCCAGAGGAGGCCACAGAGATGATGCATGAGCTGGAGCTCCTCTAGTACAAAGACAGGCTGAGAGAGTTGGGGTTGTTTAGCCTAGAAAAGAAAAGGCTGTGAGAGTGGGGAGGCCCTGGCCCAGGTTGCCCAGAGCAGGGGTGGCTGCTCCATCCCTGGAGATGTTCAGGGCCAGGTTGGATGGGGCTTGGAGGTGTCCCTGGAACTGGATGAGCTTTGAGGTCCCTTCCAACCCAAACCATCCTTTGATTTTATGATTTGGAAGGAGCTCCCTTTTGATCTCCAAGTTTTCTTTTGCTCTCGCCGCCAGACACGTTTCCTTGGTGCTGCTGTGGCTGTAGCAGGGTTGCGGAGCAAAGGATTTCAGGCTTCAGTGCCTGTTGAGCTGGGATGAGAAAGCGAGAAGAAATCCCTGCTTGCAAGATTATGGTGTTTCCTGATCCAAGAAAGTTCAGAGCAAAGCAAACACCTGGTGTTTATCTGAGGTGCTGGTCTCACTTTCCTCTCCTGCACCTCCCTCTCCTCCTGTGGTTTCACTTCAGCCTGTGTTCAGACCGACCGTGCTTCCAGCATGGATCTTCATCTCAAAGTTGCTTAAACTCACAGGGACGAGCATGCCAAGGGGAGAGAACTCCTGCCATCCTGCACCAGGCCAGCATGGAGGGATAGGAGCAGATATTCCACAAAAACAGTGTGAAATCCACTTACAGTAAGGCCGATTATTGTTAATAGCACCTGAGATCGATAGAAGCGCCAACAGATCCATTTTTAACAAGCTGCTCAGAGATGGGGAATGCAACACCCAGAGATGAATAAAGCAGGTAAGTGTGCTCTTCAGAGCAGTTACAGGGGAAGCTGCATTAAGGAAAGAGCCTGTACAAGGTCAATTTGGGTAGGGGAGAGAGCTTCCCAGCTGAAAAAAAGGTGGTGAAGCAGAGGTCAGCAAACTTTCCTGAGATACCTAGGCTTAGGATTGAAAAAAAACCCCATCAATATCCTTAGCCAAAAGCTTGTGAGTGCTTGAGAGCTGTGCGGAATGGCTGAAACTTTTAGCAATTTAAAGGTGATGGGAATGATGAGAGCACATCTTCTACCAGGGGTGAGTAATGTGCCCTTGTCCAGCTTGAGCGAGGCACGGAGCAGGTGGATGCTGGGATGTCTGCTCATGTCTGTCCAGCAAGAACATCTCAGTTCTGATGTGTGGTGGTGTCCCTAGGGTAGGAAGCCTCCTCCCTTGGTTTTAGGGTGTTCTGGAGCCACATCATTGCCACCAGACACCTGTGAAGGTTCTCAGCGTGTAGGAGGTGGAGTAGATGAGAGCAGAACACAGAGACAAAAACCAGGAGGCACAAATTGCACTGAAGAAATAGTTGTTGATAGGTGTGGTTTGAAGACAGCAAGGGAATTCTGCTCTCAGCTCCACGCCCTTGGCAACCTTCTTATCTCCCTGGTTTTCATGTGTTGGTGTCATCAGGCTTGTAGGAGAGACGGAGCTGATTCGATTAAGAGGCAGTTCATCTCTTAGCATGCTCTTGGAAGGCTTTGAACAAATCAGGAGCTCAAATTGGGTTTATCTGGCAGTACAGGCACAGAAAATGTTCTCCATGTTATGAGACTTCATTTGGTCTTTTTGCCTTCCCTCCTCTTTTTCCAATTTCTTTTCCTTAATACTGAGTATCTCCCTTTTGGGGGGACTGAGAGCTAACACATCACTTACTCCCACCAAGAGAGTCAATTTTCCTTCCAACTCCATTAAAAACTTGTAATAAAACCTGAAAAGGATGGACAATAGAGCTCGTTAGCAGCATTAAATTAATTAGATATGGGAAGATAGGGGGTTTCTTAATGCAGTGTAGTTTTATGGATTGTTATTGCTGGGATTTTCTCATTGACCAGAAGAGATGTCCTTCACCATGTGCTCCAGAGGGACTGACGCACCATGCACTGCATTGCATCGAAGCTGAAAAGCTCATGGTGTGTGTTTTATTCTGACACTGCCTAAAGAATCATAGATTGACCAGGCTGGAAGAGACCCACCGGATCATTGAGTCCAACCATTCCCATCAATCACTAACCCATGTCCCTCAGCGCCTCGTCCACCCGTCCCTTAAACCCCTCCAGGGAAGGTGAATCAACCCCCTCCCTGGGCAGCCTCTGCCAGTGCCCAATGACCCTTTCTGTGAAAATTTTTTTCTAATGTTCAGCCTGAACCTCCCCTGGTGCAGCTTGAGGTCATTCCCTCTGGTCCTATCCCCTGACCCTTGGCAGAAAAGCCCAGCTCCCTCCTCTCCACAACCTCCTTTCAGGTAGTTGTAGAGAGCAATGAGGTCTCCCCTCAGCCTCCTCTTCTCCAGGCTAAACAACCCCAGGTCATTAAGGAGCAGAGCTAGTGGATCTGTGAACCTTAAACAATTACATCATGTCTTCTATTGTGTCTGAAGATGATTAAAATGAAATTCCTGGTACTGGAAACCAAAATAGAGGTGTTTGTGGGTGTGAGAGAACCTGGCTAGGGAGAAAGCAAGACAACAGAAGAGAGGAGGTAACACCCTAGTGTATCAGATGAATCCTAAACCCATGAGTAAGATAATATGTCCTGGAAAGCTACCAGAAATGTGTTAAGCAAAAGAACAGCACAAAAGATACAGCTTCAAGAGAGCTTTGTCAGATCTTTCCTCAGCTGAGAGCAGGATCCAGCAGAGCTGGCAGCACTAGTCATTTACCTGGGACGTGGGTGGATCTGGGTTGCTGACATCCACTGCGTGGGCTGGTGGCTCTGGTGGTGGCTTGAGCATCAGTCAGTCTTACTGGGAAAAAGCCAAGCTTCTGCATTGCACGGAATCAGAAAGCTGTGGGTGTGGATGAGAAGGGGCAGGCTGTGCTGCTCTGACATGGAGCGCTGCCTTCCTCCTCCAGCAGCTCCATGGGCTGCTGCTGATTTATTCACTAAGGGAATCTGATCCCTCTGCCCAGGACCTGGCTGGCACCTTCCCCTGAGCTGATCCACTTACTGCTCCCAAAAACCTGTTGCTGGCAATACAAATCAACAGAGAGCTGGGGCAGAGCTGACGTGTCCCAGTGCTGCAGCTGCCAGGGCAGGGATGCAGGAACTAGGACACCTCTCCCTTTGTTGCTCAGAGAGAAACCCTTTTGTTCTGAACCGTTGTTACGGGAGATCAGAGGAGTTGGGAGACAAGCTCTTGCACTGATTCCTGCTCCCAGAAAAACTCCAGCGCTGGCTGCTTTCATCTTGCAGAAATACATCCAGCTAAGGTCTCTTTCCATCCTCTTGTGCAGCATGCAGGTTGCTGAAGGGGCTCCTCCTACTCGCAGATGTTTTATGATTATTCAAGTTGTGTATGTGCTGCCTCTGGCAAAAAAAAAAACAAAAAAGAAAAACATCAAAACCCTTTAGCAGTCTATATGAAGAATCTTTCCCTCTCTCTTGTTGGCTCAAGACAGCCAAAGGATGGCTTCAGACCACTTGAGGAGTCTTGTGATAAGCCCCAGTGGAGATATAACTCTATTGTAAACAACTGTTTGCTGGGAAACCTTCCTCAGCATCTCAGCAGCCTTGATGTAACGGCCAAGGGAGGACAAACATCGCCTTCAGCCTTTCAAATGGTCCCTCTAGATCAGGGCAGACCCGTGTTTGAGTTCAAAGCTTTTGTCGTTCCCACGCCTGTGTGCTTGCTCTGTTATTGAGGTTTCAGGCTTTCTTGTTCAGCAGCTTTAACCAAATTAGAAATTTGATATGTATATCTCCAACTCACTTCACTTGTCAATTCTTATTTAGTGCCACAGATCAGATGAATATTCAGGTAAGAGCATCTTTTAATTATCCTCCAAGATAACTGGGTCCCACCAGCAATCCTTAAGGGAACTCATCTTTGCAGTATGGAAGGAGGGTCAGCAGTGAATGCTCTTGTATGAGAAATGGAGAGGACACTTGGGAGAGGAACTGGTGTCACTTCAGAGTAAGCTGCCCAAGCCAGAGGAGGAGATGCATGCTGCAAACCACCTGCCTGTTTTCTTCAGGTGAGTTGTTAAGACTGATGGATGCTTATTTTAAGTGTGTGTTTGAGTCAAGGGACCATGACAGGCTGAGAGAGTGTAGGTTGTTCAGTCTGGAGAAGAGAAAGCTCTGAGGAGACCTTAGAGCAACCTTCCAGTACCTGAAGGGGGCTACAAGAAAGCTGGGGAGGGACTTTTTATAAAGGCATGTAGTGATAGGACAAGGGAGAATGGCTTTAAATTGGAGAGGGGAAGATTTAGACTGGACATAAGGAGGAATTTCTTCACAATGAGGGTGGGGAGGCACTGGAACGGGTTGCCCAGAGAAGTCCTGGCTGCCCCATCCCTGGAAGTGTTCAAGGCCAGGTTGGACGAGGCTTGGAGCCCCTGATCCAGTGGGAGGTGTCCCTGCCCATGGCAGAGGGTTGTAATTAGATGATCTTTAAGGTCCCTTCCATCTCAAACCATTCTATGATTCCATTTCTCAGGCACCGCTTCTAATAATTAATAGCTCTAGGGAACATTGTTCAGATGTTGTTTGATGCCTTTTTGGGGTCTGCCACAGACCTGGACACCAAAAAACTGCGGACTGAAGTCTCCTAAAGGAATCACAGAATCATAGAATGGTTTGGGCTGGAATCATATGGGAAGTGCTCCAGGGTTCACTCTTGTGGGCTCCTCTGGACTCGCTGTAACAGACCCATGTCCCTCAGACAGTCGCGCCCCATTTCATGGACAACATGGAACTCTGCCTGCTCCTGCCCAAACCTCTTCAGGGTAACCTGGCAGGGAAGGGAGGAACAGGTTACTGCAAAGGAATCTCATCAGCTTTCTTGTTTTATATTCAGAGCACCTGAGAATTACAAATATCTAAAGGCAGCAGGAGTCCTGAGCTCACCCAGCCTCTGATGTCTGTGGTTTTCTGGCAGGTTGGCAGATGGGGGAGGTCAACGTGTTAGGACGGAGCTGTCCCTGAAACAGTGACTGCCTTCATCTGCTTGCACGACTTCTGCAGGAGTTTGGTTAAGATGAAACTTCAGGGGTATATGGCTTCTGCGTAAAAAGTAAGTAAAACGGCTGGAGAGCATCCAGAGGAGGCCACAAAGTTGGTGAAGGGTTTAGAGGTGAAGTGTGTGAGGAGAAGCTGAAATCAGTGGGTCTGGAGGAGACTGAGGCGAGACCTCATCAAGGTCTGCAGCTTCCTCACAAGGGGAGGAGGAGGAACAGGGCTGAGCTCTTTTCTCTGGACCCGAGAGAACAGCAGGAAGATGCCAGGGGAGGGTTAGGTTGGACATTAGGAGCAGGTTCTTCCCTCAGAGGGTGGTGGAGCCCTGGAACAGCTCCCAGGGAAGCAGTCACAGCACCAAGCCTGACAATATTCCAACAACACTTGATGGTTCTTGTGGGTCCGTCCCAACTCAGGTCGTCTGTGTTTCGAAGATTCTCCTCATAGGAATAAATGTAGCAGTGGGTCTGTTTGGCGCAGTGTAAGAAAAGCTTGTTCAAATTCTTCTTTCTGCTTTTTCTGAGTGATCCTGTCTAGGGCAGCCCATGTAGTCCCATGTCATAGAATCATAGAACCATAGAATCACCAGGTTGGAAAGGACCCACCGGATCATCGAGTGCAACCATTCCTATCAAATATTAAACCATGCCCCTCAGCACCTCATCCACCCATCTTTTAAACACCTCCCTGTGGTGATGCTGCCAGACACATTGTGTGGTGTCCAGGGACTGGGACTGACTCCTCTCGGCTGCTCCCAGGAGTTGCTGCAAAGGCAATTGCTGCTCGAGCGGAGGAAACTGCAGGAAATAATTTGAAATATCCTTGTGCCACATATGCTTTATTTTGAGGAGCAGGCAATAACCTTGCATCCCCAAAAGAAATATTGAATTTTAAGGGAGATGCAAACAAGTACAAATGAAAAATGTCTCTGATCATAAAGTAAGCATTTGCTAAAATTAAAATGGAATGCATTACTGTCCAGGCTGGAGACAGAAATGTCAGCAGAGCTATGAAAGGGGAGGCTGACTACTTAGGTGACCAGATACATTTATTGTTTTCTTTCCATTAATGCCAGTGGCAGTATTAGAGGAAAAAAATATCCAATTGCATGACAACGCTTTAGAAGTGAATTAAGTCCAATCCTTGCAAAGAGGTCTCCTTAGCTTCTCTCTCAGCAGGAATGGAAGCTTGAATGGACTCACATCCACAGCGACAGGGATGGGGAGAGAGGAATTCATTTTGCTGAGCACAAATAATAAAGATAATGTCGTAATAATCATTAAAAGGACAAGTGAAATCGGTGTGGCCCTTGAAGCAATCAATATGGCCCATTATCCAGTTGAATTGGCATTTGATGGGAATGGCTCATTATTGTATTGGATGTGTCTGTGTTTCAAATCGTCAACTAATTCAGTGCCAGGGGTGGATTCATATCAAGCCACGTGCATCTGCAGGGAGTTTGCGTCAGGTTTGTGTTTAGGGAAGCATTTACATGGCTGATCTGAACACACGTGCGGTTGAGCATCCTCTGGGATGCATTCGAAAGCCTCTCTCAGCACAGGTGGAGACTCTGACCCAACCAACCTCACCCAGAGCCTGTTGAAGTTAATGAAAAGCATCTGATGACTCTGATGGGCTTTGGGCCAGGGCTGATGTGTAGGCAAACATACTGCTTGGTGATATAAGCACAATCTGTAGGTATATAAATGCTCCATGTGCTGTCATTGGCCAGGGCAGATGCTCTTGTGAAAGTTCAGACCTGGCCAGATTGCAGAAAACTTGTTCTAGGGGAATTGCCAGCCCTGTTTTACAACTCCATGGGGCTCAGTTAGCAGGGAGGAGTGTGGAGCAGGCTCTGAAAGTGTGGTATTTCCTGCATTAGGATCCTGCAGCTCTCCATCCTACGACATCTGTGAGGCTGGAAAAGTGGTACCACCATGCATTGGTTTCTGGAAAAGCTCCGTGTCAAGGCTAGGCTACAATGTCTGGGGCTGTAAACCCCAAAACACCTATTTTCCATACGGTTTACCTGAACAAGGACTTCCATCCTTTGGTATCCTTTCTCAGGCTGCTTGGCTGGGAGCAGGGCACCAAGGAGGAGAGGACAGAGACAGCCTCTGCTTCCTAACACCCCCGCAGGGCTGCTGGGTGGCCCCTGCCTCCTCACTCCCACCTCCCCCCAGCAACACAAAGCACCAACCTGCCCTCCTGGATGCTGCTTTTCTGCTGGCATTTAGTGAATCACATCACTGATGTCACCTCTCTGTGTCACCAGAGCTCAGAGATGGATTTAATGAGCCTTTATTTTCTTCAGCTCAGGTAAACCTCAAAGAAGCTGAGTCTCAAGCATCCTGAGGAGCCAGCAGATCTCTCCTTTGCTGCCACTGTCCACACAGGAGGACAGACAGAACTGCAAAAATGTCCTGGAGGCTGGCTGACAGCCCCTCACCACAAGAAGGATGTTGAGGCTCTGGAGCGAGTCCAGAGAAGAGCAATGAAGCTGGTGAGGGGGCTGGAGAACAAGAGGAGCGGCTGAGAGAGCTGGGGGTGTTTAGCCTGGAGAAGAGGAGGCTGAGGGGAGACCTCATTGCTCTCTCCAACTACCCAAAAAGAGGTTGTGGAGAGGAGGGAGCTGGGCTCTTCTCCCAAGTGACAGGGAACAGGACAAGAGGGAATGGCCTCAAGCTCCACCAGGGGAGGTTTAGGCTGAGCAGTAGGAAAAAAATTTTTTCATGGAAAAGGTCATTAGGCACTGGCAGAAGCTGCCCAGGGAGGGGGTTGATTCACCTTCCCTGGGGTGTTTAAGGGACGGGTGGATGAGGTGCTGAGGGACATGATTTAGTGATTGATAGGAATGGTTGGACTCAATCCAGTGGGTCTTTTCCAACCTAGTGATTCTATGATTCTATAAAAAGCACAGCATGCAAGACCTGGGGGACAACATGCCAAGGTGACACAGGAACACTTGTCCTTGCTAGAGCCTGTCCCGTGCCACCATCCTCACAGGGCAGTAGCATCCTGCTATGCCTCGTGCTGCCCTGCATGAAGCCCTGTGGAACGAAGAAGAAGTGACAAAGAAGCAGGGGCACTATGCCTGCAGCCCAGGGACCTGGCAGCATCTCTGAAAGCATCTGCAGAAGAAGCTGGCATTCATACACACGTTACCCACCAACACCACACTCTTCTCCTACAGCCTAGGGCCACCAAACCCAAGAGATGGGGCCATACGAGCATCTTTCTTGGGCTGCCCAGCAGCTTTTGTAATGCCAGCCACACCCTGGGGGCGAATCCTGATTTACACCAGTGTAGAGGGAAGATTAAGCCCTGCAGTGTTTAAAATCCAGAGGAACAAATCCCTGCAAAGCAGAAGAGAACAAAATTAATTATAAAAATCAAGGGAAATGAGGAGCATTTTTCTCTCTTTATGAAGGTCACTAAAAAGGGAAGCAGCACATGGGGTGCCTGGGAAACCGGTAATGTAAATAGTCAGCAGACAGAGGGCATCTTCTATTAATGAAGGTGTCTTGCCAAAATACATAGGCATCAGATAAATTATTAGATAATGAAATTCCAGTTAATTTGCTGCCTGGTCAGCCACAGCCCTCCTGCCATGCTCCTGAGCCCAGCCAATATCATTAAGGAAGAATTACATTGGTCCTGGGGCAGCTGGATGACTCGATTCAGTGAACAGCCCCTTCCAGGCTGGGGTACAGCCCACAGCCCTCTCTGCTGGGTCACTGCGACTCTCCCATGGTGTGATGGGCATCCACGCAGCCTCCAGAGCCAAAAGTGAGGGTTTGCCACTAGTTTGAAGATGAGGAGCCAAACATTGTTTTCAGAGGCTTACTTGGCAAGTCTCACCTTCCCAGGAGCTCGAGGGGGCTCTGAGGTGCAAAGTCTCCAGGCAGTAGGAGTCTAAAACCTCTCAGCAGGTTTTAGGGCTGAAACAGGCTGAGGATAGCACTGCAGATCAGAAAAAGGCCAGAAAAATCCAAGGCAAATCAATCTTCCTCTATCTCACTCTCATAACCTCCAGGCTCCAGTGCACCCCTTGCATCTCAACCAGTGTCCTGCCCTCAGGAGCTGTCAGCAGCCAAGGCCTTGGGAAGGACACAAGAAGGGGGTGACTACATAGGAGCACATCCCAAAAACGTCACAGCTTTGCAGTGAACAGCCCTAAGCAGAGCTTCACCTGGAGTCCCGTGTGCAGCTCTGGAGTCCTCAGCGCTGGAAGAACACGGAGCTGCTGGAGTGAGTCCAGAGGAGGCCACGGAGATTAACGGAGGACTGGAGCACCCCCTGTATGAGGCCAGGCTGAGAGAGTTGGGGTTGTTCAGCCTGGAGAAGAGAAGGCTGCAGGGAGACCTTAGAGCAGCTTCCAGTGCTGAAAGGGGCTCCAGGAAAGCAGGGGAGGGGCTCTGGATCAGGGAGAGAGGGGACAAGATGAGGGGGAATGGGTTTAAGCTGAAAGAGGGGAGCTTGAGATGAGATCTTAGGGAAAAATATTTTGCTTTGAGGTTGGGGAGGCCCTGGCCCAGGCTGCCCAGAGCAGGGGTGGCTGCCCCATCCCTGGAGGGGTTCAAGGCCAGGCTGGATGGGGCTTGGAGCCCCTGATCCAGTGGGAGGTGTCCCTGCCCATGGCAGGGGTGGGACTGGATGGGCTTTGAGGTCCCTTCCCATCCAAACCATTCTATGATTCTCCTGCCCAGTTAGTCACAGATTTCTCACCTTGCTCACAGCTCTCCCCTCTCTCCCGGGGCTGCAGACAGGACAGGGTTTTTTTTTATTGTTTACTGGGACCTGGATGGGGGTTCCCAAAGGACAAGGAGACATCTCCTTTGCTCTAGTGATACCTTGATCCTCTAGGGAGAAAAAGACCCAAGAGGGGAAAGGCTGGGGGCATGTTTTGCAGTGTCTGAAAGCAAAGAGAAGGTGCAGGAACAGGACTTGCACCTACAGCCGGGAGTGGGCTACAGTACAAACCCCTTCAGAGCTCCTTCCTATCACTCTCTCCCTCTGCTGCTCTGAACTATTGGCACTTTGTAGCACCAAATATTCAGCAGGCTGCATGTAATTTTAAAACCATTATGTAAGCTGCTCTCTCCCCCCCATCTCTCGATGTCTCCAATTGGTGTGTCAGAATGTAATTAGCTTTTGATGGGATGTTAAGATTTCTTGAGCTCCTGTGGAGAGGCAGCATGGGGAGAGGCGAGGCAGCGGATTGTGATTGTCACTCCCCATGGTAAGTGCTCGAAGACCCTGGAAGACTCATTTACAAAAATATAAAATAAAATAAATAAAAAAAAAATTCCAAAAAGCAACAGACTCAGTAGGCTTTAGTTTAATTGACTGAAATCACAGAGACTTTTTTTACCTCTCTGCTTTCTCTGTGCTTGGAGAGAAATGGGAATTAACTGTCTCGTGACCGGCAGCGGAGAGCCGTGCTGTGGCAGTGGTCAGGGCTCTACTGCAAACAGCTCAAGAGGCTGAGAAAGTCACAGAATCATAGGATGATTTGGGATGGAAAGGACCTCAAAGCCCATCCATTTCCACCTCTGCCATGGGCAGGGACACCTCCCACTGGATCAGGGGCTCCAAGCCCCATCCAACCTGGCCTTGAACCCCTCCAGGGATGGGGCAGCCACCCCTGCTCTGGGCAACCTGGGCCAGGGCCTCCTCACCCTCACAGCAAAACATTTCTTCCAGTCCAAGCTGCTCATTCATGCCTTTCCAGCTGAGCTTACGCTGCAAGCTTTGCTGCTGCAACCAGTCTCAGAAGCATTCCTCCACCCACACCAGGACTATGTCCTCCAGCACTTCATTACAAACCCACTGAGCCCCAGCAGGACACTCCACTCGAGCAGCAGAAAAGGCAGTGGGAGGTAATACCTTCATCCGATCATGGCAAAGGGTGATCCACAGCCTGACTCCAAACAAGATGAGACTTGAAATCCAGATTGGCAATTTAAGGGATGTTTGGGGTCTCTGAGACAGGGTAGCATCTCAGCTAAAACCCCTCCTTCAGTACTTTGCAAATTCATTGAATCACGGAATGATTTGGGTTGGAAAAGACATTAATGATCATCCAATTCCAACCCTGTGGTGAGGCAGCGTAGTTCCTGCATGCCACTGATGGGAGACAGGCACCAAGGCATGAGCTGCTTTCACCAGCGAGCAGCTCTGGCTGGGGCATCCCATGGAGAGAGGACACAATCCTGGAGCTGGTGTGGACCCACCTGAAGCCTCCTGCCATGGGGCTGGGAGCCCACCTTGCCACTACCTGAAAGGAGGTTGTGGAGAGGAGGGAGCTGGGCTCTTCTCCCAAGTGACAGGGGACAGGACAAGAGGGAATGGCCTCAAGATCTGCCAGGAGAGGTTCAGGCTGGAGATCAGGAAAAAACTTCTCACGGAAAGGGTCACTGGGCATTGGCAGAGGCTGCCCAGGGAGAGGGTTGAGTCACCTTCCCTGGAGGGGTTTAAAAGACAGGTGGATGAGGTGCTGAGGGGCATGGTTTAGTGTTTGATAGGAATGGTTGGACCTGATGATCCAGTGGGTCCTTTCCAACCTGGTGATTCTATGATTCTATGATTCTGTTTTCATTGCACTGTGACCACAGCAAACTTGGCTCTATCTCAAGGTGCCAAAACCTCCCAGGCCTGCTGCCACCCCCACCTCCTGTGCGTTGCAGGGATGGCACTGCCAGCTCTGGGCATTGATAATGGCTCCTTCTCTTACCCGAGGGAAATGGACAACTCCCAGCAATGAGAGTTTGCAGATTTACAGTCCTTATGGCACGATCATACCTCATGTACCCAAGGACAGTATGATCCAAGACCTCTGCATTCTGGGGACCCCCGTGGTGGGTCATTTGCAGGCAAGGGGCTAAAACTTCTTGGTGATTTCTTGGTTGTGCATCAGACAGGGGCACTAGTTTTGCCCAAGAATTGATTCTAATTTTGCTTAGAATTAATCAATCGTCAATAGTGAAGGGCAAAGCCCGTGTGGAGTGATAGGCATGGACAAGCTGTTCCCCTTCCCATCCTCGCTCTCTGATTTGCAGAGCAGTATCAGCGAGTTGAGTATCTCCATTTCCCAGTGCTCGAGGGCTGCAATGAAAGCATCTCCTGGAGAGATAAGGGTGCTCCAGAGCACCACAGCATCAGCCGTGCCAGCTGGCACACACCAGGGCAATGAGGGCTGAAGAGCTGGCCGAGCTGCTGCTGCCAGAGCGCGCCGGGGCTTCTCCTGGCTGCCAAGGCTCCTCTCATTCCATGCCACCCAAACGACCCTCCTGGCCCCAGTAGGACCATGGGGATGAGGTGTCTCAGCCCTGTTGCGCTACAGGACACATCTCCTTGTTTCGAGCACATCCTCCACTTTCTAATTAAAGGTGAGAGGAGCGAGGGTCTAAGCTGGAGCAGGGGAAGCAGGAAAGGATTAAACCAAAGCTGAAACCCAGTCACACATAAACCTATGGTTTTCTTGAGCAGCATGAGAGCCTGGTGTGGACCTAGTCAAGGACACTTTGATATCTCTGAGAGGGGCCTTATGGGGATCTGTCTGCCCCAGGTCCCAACCTGGGTCCCCACTAATGAAATCCTTTCTGCCCCCACATTCTCTGCCACACAGTGGGAGATGGCGGGTGCTTCCCAGGCACAGGATGGGTAAGTTTGTTTGGTCCTATCTCCCAGGATACTTGTAAGCATCCTCCTGTAGATCCATGGAATACTGCACAGTAGGTGAGAAAACAAACACTGACGTTCTAATCTTAAACAAGTGGAGACAGTCTGAAAAGGGGCTAAAGAAATGGATAGAAGAGCACATAGGGGATGGATGGATGGATGGATGGATGGATGGATGGATGGATGGTTGTTTCGGGTTTGGTGGTACAAGAAATAGCCATTAATTCATTAATCTCTAGGCTGGAAAAGACCTTTGAGATCACCAAGTCCAACCATACCTGTCCACTAATAAAACATAGCCCTAAGGTGCTTAGGGTGCTTAGTCTTTTAAACTGCTCCAGGGATGGTGACTCCATCACCTCCCCAGGCAGCCTCTGCCAGCACTTGAGAACCCCTTCAGTGAGAAATTTTTCCTAATGTCCACTCAGAACCTCCTATGCAGAACTTGAGGATGGATGGGAAGATGTGGTGGTACCAGAACACTTGTCTTGATCCTGCGAATGATTCCTCTGTTGTCCTGACCTGGGTGCACGTAGGGCTCAGAGATGTCACTGCCAGGGAGCTATTGCAGGACGTGGCTGGTTCCATTTGCAGTTGCTTGCAGCCCCACGGAACCAGCCTGCGAGCCCGCTGCCGGCAGACTGGGTGCCAAGTGCCTTTTTCATCTGCTGACAGTGATCCCAGAAGCATGTGGCACTTTCTCCTGGGTTCTGCAGGAGAAGGCTGGTCACATGCCATGCTCATTAACATTCTCCAGCTAATTAAAAGAACCAGGGCTGCTTTGTGGTGTGCAAAGCCCTGGAATGGCTCCAGGGTCCACAGTCACAATTGGTGGCCCTGGGCTGGGACACAGTGATGGTGCAGGGTGGTCGTGGACAGGGACGAGAGGGCTGTGTAAGAGCAGAGCTTGGTTGGTGACTGTGGCAGAACACGGGCTTTGCAACCACCCACTCTCCTGCTCTGGCTCTGAGCAGGACTGATTCATCTCTGTGGCACAGAGATTCTCACTACCTTCCTCCTCTCCCCCTCAAGTCTGTGTGTCTTGAATGTTGAGGGAGACCATCTCTCCGTGTCTCCTCTCTCCCTCAGTCTGCATGTCTTGAATGCTGATGGAGAGCATCTCTCCGTGCTGCCAGAAGCCTAGAGCCAGCTAACACCAGGAGGATTTGCAAACACATCAAGCGAGGCCATAGGAGGCACATATGTTTCTCCTGCCCTAAGCCAGGGAAGATTTGTCTTCTGGGGCTGGGTGAAAAGGGTAAGAAGTCCCTTCCAACTCAAACCACGCTATGATTGTATGTGGGAAAAGCAGCTGCTGAACCAGAGGAATGACCAAAGAAGTTAGCCTCACCAGGGTAGATCTGAAAACAGGTATTTAAGTTTTGCCCCTGACCTAAAATATTCCAAAGAACAGAGAGTCAGATTCCCCGGTCTGCAGGTTTTTTATGATCATGGCAAGCTGGCTGGCCTGTCCAACATGGGCTGATTTTCATGAGACGATGAAGAGGAGAACTGCAAGCAATTCTCTCCCTCCAAGCTCTGTGTTGCAAATTACTGACGATCAGCACAGAAAGTTTTGCAGCAGAAATGATGATGGCTTGATGCTGGAATCCTCCTGGTGATTTTGGAGAGAGCTGGAAATTGCTTATGATCTCACGGTGTCAGGTGTCTCATTTACAATAAATAAATACAGAAAATACACCCCAGACGATTGCTGTCAGATGCGGAGAGTCATCAGCCAGAGAGCTCCCTCGGAATTTGGTATTTTAGGTCAGGCAGCTTTAACTTATTGGAAACTGCAGGCAGATAAATATCAAGGACTTTCTGAGTCAGAGCTGCGGTCTACTGGAGATATTTCGTTGTTCATATGAGGTTTGGGTCAGTCTGTAAATGAATACATGAAGTGAGGAAGCAAGCAAAGGCCACTTTCAGAATTTCCCATGGAATTAAAAAGCCAACCTTCAGTTGTTTTCTTTCCCTTCCCATGAATATGAAAGGCAGGGAGACGGAGTGGTGAGCCTGGTGCTGGGTTCAGAGAGCCTATATGGCACTGTGCAGAGAGTTCTTGGAAAGGGCAGGGCTCATTTGCAGCGATTGAAATGGAAATGGAGAAACCCCACTTTGTTTGTCCTGCAGGGCTGGAGAAGCGCTTCTGGGAGCACCAATGTGATCCATCGTCGCATCTCAGCAATTTCAACCCCCGTTAATTTATACACGTATGTATTCACGGTGGAAAACCTGATTTGCAGGACTCCACTTGTCTAATGGAAGAGAAAAGGGCACCATCCGGGCTCTGTGCCTTGCCACAGCTACTCAGCGTGGCTCAAAATCTAGAGACCAAATCCTCGTGATGAAAGGCTTGCGGACGGCCTGTTGCTTCCAAACCAAAGCTCCTGCTGGTGCTGATGCCACTGACGTCAGTGACAATGTCCCCAGCAGAGAATTTGCTCCCCAGAATTATTCCAAGCAATTGTTTAGCGAATAATTCTGGGTAATAAAAATGCAGAGGGGAGGAATTGGAAAGTTGTCTGCTGTGACTTCACAAAAGAGGAGAAATGGAGGAATTTATCATGTCAATGGTTTGCCTATGAATTATTCACCCACTTCACGTGTAAAAAAACTCCCCTCCCTCCCAAACCCCCAGCCCATCCAAGCTGAGGTTCGTTTCTGGCTTTGTTATAATGTGTTTTCTATGTGCTGGTTGCTGGCAATGCCCCCACCAGCACCGACAGGCTGAATTACACATGGAGCACGCGACACTCGAGTCCCACTGCTTGAGGGGAGGTCGTCCCCGAAGCAACAAGGGGCAGTAAAACAGCAGTGCTAAATCCAGGAACGATGCCAGAGAAGCTATAAACAAGTGGAAAGGCTATTAACAGCGCATAACCTGATGCTGCTACACCAATAATGGGAGGAGACCATGCATCATCAAGGGACACTAGATCAATGTTTTACTGTCTCCGTGCTCCTAAGCATCCATTTGGCAGCAGGGAGGGAAATGCCATTGAACAGGAGTTGATGGAGGGAGGTAGAAGAAATACATTGTCGTGGAAGGTGAAGGAAGGTGGGATGAGAGAGAATGAAGGTGTTGGCTTTGGCTGCTGGTGTGCATGCTCAGGCAGCAAACCTCAATCAGAAACTGAGCAGAGATGAGTTGAGCCTATGGACCCATCTCCTTGAGAAGGAGAAAGGGCAACACCATCCCCGACGCACAGCAGTGTTGAGCCTGCAGTTAATTACAAGCATCTTGTCTGGAGATGGGTGGTCAGAGAGCCTGAAGCACTTTGCTCTCAAACTGGGGCTGGGGAAGTAGTTTAGGGAGCGGCTAAATCATACGATCATAGAACCGCTAGGTTGGAAAGGACCCACTGGATCATCGAGTCCAACCTTTCCCATCAAAGGGCCAGGAGAAGCATGTGTTTCTTTTTCTTATGCTACTATTGAAACTTGTGTTGATTTTGCTAAAGATGCTTTTTAAAAACGCCATTAAAGTTACCATAGTAGGAAATATCCATGCAAGAGCTGTCAGGGTGTTCCCTGAATTAGTTTGGAACCTCACCTAGAAAATGATATAATTTACTGGAAGAGGCAAGCACTTACTCTCATTTTCATAAAATAATAGGGCTAAAATTGAGCCAAGAAGCTAAGCTTTCAATGCTCAGACTAAGAAATGAGACTAGGAAAGAAAAAAAAAAACACCCAAAGTGGGTTATCATTTATCACCTGCATCACATTTGTACTCTCACACCTTAAGATCTGCTTGGGGATGGTCTCTGTACAAGCATGGAGAGAGATATTGCTCCTGCCTCACAGCTCATATAGAGAAAAATCAAACAAGTTCAAAGAGACAAGGCCAAGGAATGGCTCTGACAATGTTTTTATAGTGTTTTGTGTTTTTTTTCCCAGGCCCAGGCTGTGGAGGAGATGTTTCCCTGCATGAAGAGCAGAGGTGGCTCTAGCGCTGGGATTCCTCCTGCTGAGTAAGTACAGAGAAACACAATCGCACCCATCATTAATTCAGAGAGGAGGGGAGTGCCCTGTGTTTTTTTTGTAAATACGTTAGACTCTCCTACGTGGTAACAAATTGCAGGAGAGGTGGTGTGTTGCTCCTCGGCGACTCTGGCTGGTGCAGGATGGATAAATCAGTTCACAGTGGGAAAAAAACATTTCCAGGGATGTGGTGCTTGTAAGCAGTTATTGATCTTATGAGATGCTGCAGAAAACATGTGTCTGAGGTTCACTAATTTCTCCTTTCCCTTTGGATGTTGCCCTGCGTGCCCTGTGGGCCAGTGGGAGGATCCTCTGTCTGTGGGAAATAAACATTGGGAAATAAAGTTTCATTAGAGTTCTTATCCTTGGGGAGACAATCGAGGAGGCTCAGTTTGGTGGCTCCTGGGCTGGCAAAGTTTATTCTTTCTAGTTAAAACCTAAGGTGAAAGGATTCGTTCCAGCTAAGTGTGTCTGAGCAGGGCCAGGAATAGAGGCTGCTGATGGGCAGGTCCATGAACCAGTTTTCCAGTCACAACCTATGGTTAAATAAGCAGAAATCACCTTTGAAGGCTCTATCCAGGCAAGCGAAATGGTTGTTTGTTGGTGCCCCTGTTGGCTCTGTCATATTTAGTAGCACCCAGGTGTCAATATCTTACCCCTCTGGAAAGAAAAACACATGTTGCCTGGTTTCTGAGAACCTTTTGCTTTGTTACTTCAGTCAATGGGTTGGCCTCGGGTTGGGTAGGAGCTGCTGGGGTTGAGCCTGGGAGGTCTGTCCCATTATCCAACTCTGTGGCTCAGGGCAGGAATGGCAGAAACGCGTGTTCCTGTCTGCAAAGCAAGCAGCTGAACCCGTGAAGTTAAGGCTGCCCTCAGTAAGGACTGAACGGGGACAAAGCACAGCAGCTGAGCCAACACAGCCTTGTACTACACTTTTCATGGTATGTCTTCTCTCCGCGGGTGAGGAAAGGTCAATGTTTTTCAATTATATCTGCCTTCTGAAGACAGCACGCATTCCTCCCAGTCCTCTCGACTCAGCTTTGCCCCCACAACAGAAAATGAGGAATAACAACAGGTTCAGCTCAGTGTGCGTGACATGGGTTTGGTGCAGCGGTCTTTGTGGCAACTTTGACCCAGCCAAGAGGAGTGGGTGCCAAACTGGTACTCTCTGGGGTGCTAACCCACCCTGACTTCCCAGCAGAGGGTCACCTTCTGTTCCCAGGATCAACAGGGAGTATGTCATTTGCCAGGGGGATGCTCTCTGTTTGCACTAGACACAACCAGGAGGTGCACAAAGAAGGTCACTGTTGTGCAATAAAATTCTCCCATCCTTTGGAAACCTGCGGGAATATTGTTCCTGGGGCATGATTTCATAGAATTATAGAATGACCAGTTTGGAAAAGACCCACTGGATCATCAAGTCCAACCATTCCCATCAATCACTAACCAACGTCCCTCAGCACCTTGCCCACCCATCCCTTAAACCCCTCCAGGGAAGGTGACTCAACACCCTCCCTGGGCAGCCAGTGGGTCTCTTCCAACCTGGTGATTCTATGATTCTATGAAAGAGGAACATGGAGCTCTGCCAGTGCAAAGGGCATGGGAATGGTGTGTTTGGATTTCCCTGCTCTGGGAGGAGCTGAGCAAGAGAGACTGGGCTTTGTGCAGGCAGATGTGTTATAAGGAAAGTGAAGTCAGCTCTGTAAAGACAAAAATAATCAAGTGTTTGATGTGCTTGTGTGCATGCATGCACGTGTGTGCCTGGAGAGAGCCTGCAAGGTGAGAAATGACACCACGTGTCATTAATTTGGGAATATATTGGACATCTGGGGTGAATGTTTATCAGGGATTCGTGTTTTGGATCATGCAAGGGAGGGGTTAAATGGCAAGAGGTGCACAATCAGGAATAGAAGTCTGAAGGATGAGCTGATTTTCCTGGGAGTCCCTGTTCTATCCCATCTTTTCACCCCAGCAGCCGGCGCAGTCTTTTATCGGGCCCATTAAAGCCAGTTGTCTATGCAGGGATTGATTTCAGAAGAGCATGAAGTTAATTCGTTTCCAAAATTAAAGACGCTAAATACATAAACTGGTCACTGTCTCTCTCCTCTCCTCCCCTTTGGATAGGTGAACCTGAGCATTTCACACTCGCTAAGGAAGATTTTACTTCCACTACAGCGGGGATCGAGCCTGTACTTCTCCTGCATGTAGATTGAAGGATAAAACGACAGATGTCTTTCATTAAACATCTCCGGAACGAGCTGTTCAGGAGGCAATATGTATTCAGATGCTATCAATATTTCATAAAGCCATAATAGATGTTATCATAGATCCTCCATCCAATATTTATTGCACTATAATCACTGATACTTTGCACCGGGGCTGTCCACCCCCTCCTCTCCCCTGCCTGGCCCCCCGTACGCCATCCACCAGGTACGCAGAATGGAAATGAAGTGCGAACCTAGTGCCACAATAAATTTGAAGGAGTTGGAAGTTGTTTGTTACTTCAGGCATTTCCAGGCCCAACGATAATGAAACAAATCTGTTTGCAGAAGGCATTTTTATGGAAGGGTTTCAAAGTGAGTCGGCTCAGTGTAAATCTCTGGGTTGAGGCCATTAGAAAGCATTTAAGCTGCAGCGAGGCAGCGGGCTGTGTCTCCAAGTCTGTGGGTGTTGGAAAGCAAAGACCTAAAATTAGCAGCATGGAAAATATGAATCCTTTGGGAGTCTGCTGCTAGGTCAACACAGGTAGGAGAGAACTGACTGTGGCTGGAGCTGGACCCTCCTGACCCCACCTGCATCCTGTTGAGCTTTATGAGCAGCTGTGGTGCTTCCAGGGCAGCTGTGGAGGGAGGATCGGACCTGAGAGATTTATAGTTGGGTTTTTCAAAGAAGCCTAATGGGTGGAATTTTATAGCTGGTGTTGCTCAGGAGGTCAGAACCCTGGTTGGGACAATCCTTTCTGCCCTCTGAGCCCATCGGTCTAAGGGAGGACGGCTGTCACCCTCTACACTTAGTCTTAAGTTAGTTAAACTTCTAAAAAGCATTTGGCTTAGTATCACAGGGCATCCTAACAGATAGAGATTGAGAGCAGCTATCCAAAATCAACATTGTGCACATTAAACAAATGGGGCTTGTAACTGGTTTCCAGATGGAGTCCTGAAAGGAAATTCCACCTCGAACAGCTTTATTTCTCATGGAGACCCTAAAGGGCTAGTTTTGACCCTCTCCCATTTAATGTTCCCAGCAATGAGCCAGGGGTGAAAAAGGGAAGAATCTGTTAAACCCTCATTGATAAATGTTAAAAGTGACACCAAGACCAGGGGGAAAAAGCAGCCCTTGCACAGCCCCAGTTAATGATATAGAGCCTGGGTCAAGTAAACACGGTGTTTTGGTATGATCAGATGTCAGACCATTCATCATACTTAACTGAGGCCAACTAAACATTAGGTATATGGGGTCCTTGGAGGGATGGAGGCACCTCTGGAGCATGAGTTATTAATTAACCACAGATATCCCTTAAGAGTGGGATCAATCACCTCTGGACAATGCCTGTGTCTCGCTACCAGCAATGAGACAACTTAGAGGAGGGGTGAACTCAGCACATGGAACTCCTAGATGGCTAAAGCTGGGCAAGGAAGCCCAAATGTGGAGCCAGGGAATGCAGAGAATAATTGGAGGGTGGGGTGACTGATGACTCAGGAAAGCCCTGGGGAGACAGTAGGTCACTGGGGGGCAATTTGGGATCCTCTGGCCAGTTTTGCAAAGGAAGGTTACGTTACCCCTGTTCTTGGCACAATATCCGCAGTGCAAAAAGGGTGTGGGAATATTGGAGAAGATTCAAAGAAGAGCCAGAAAAAGACTAATTAATAGGAAATCACACCTTTTGGAGAGAAAATCAAAGAGTGTGATCTGCTTAATTTAGCAAAGAGAGGGTAATAGCTGCCTGATGGCACCGTTACGTCTGCAGGGAAGAGAAATGGTCGTTTTGGAGAGCTTGACAACACGGCAGAGGAAAGCTGAGCAACCATCAGCGGCTGCACAAGCATCGGTGGGTGGATGGCTTTGCCAGGGCAGCCCAGCCCAGGAGCAGGGTGATGTTTTATAACAGCAAAGGAACCGATTTGGTGATATTGCTGGATTTCTCATCACTGGATGTTTTGGAAGCGATTAATTAAAAAAAAAATCCTTTATTCAAGGTTATGTGCTGCATCCAACTGTCTCTCTCACAGGAGTTTAAACAGGGTCACGAACTGTAGAAAATGCCTAAGAAACACCTACTTCACTGAAACTTCATCATCTGTTCAGGCCCATGGGGCCCTGAGGGGAAGCAAACCATAAGGAATGTGCATATGTGTGTGCAGAGGGAGGCGATGGTTTTTGAGGATGTGTGAAAAATATTTGCCTGAAGGCTCACAGCAGACGAAATTTGGAGCGTAAGTGAGATAAGAGCTTGCCATTCAAAATCAGGTGCTCAGGAAGACACTGGTGTAAAATGGGTAGCGGGACCTGGGAGAGGGTTGAGGTGTTGGAGGAGAGAAGGTCTGGATTGGAGTCTGGGTGGAACCAGCATCCCAGGCAAGGTGAGACTGAGGAGCACTTGTCTCCTATCTCACTCCATTGCATCCAGTTAAAACAACACCCTGAAGCCAAATATCATGTCTGTAAACAAACAGGATTTTAGCCTTGATTTTCCATAAATCATGGGGGTTGTTTTCACTTTGGACAGAGAGCAGTGTGAGGGCTGGGTGTAATGAGCTGGTTCATGGGACAGGCAGGGAATAGTTTTATTTGAATCTTTTGGACCCCATAAGCCCCCAGGTTTGACTTTGAGTGTCTGTGAAACAGAAAACATTTGCTGATGCAAGGGAGCCTGAAATAACTGGGAAAGCTTGGGGGCTGCTGACACTTGAATAAATCCAAATGTCCTGGTATTTGGTTAAACTTGAATCTGAATATTTGTGCATGTTTTTTTACAACATTTACTTGCCTCAGGGAGCAATTTGTGGAGCTGAAATAATCCACGAGCTTTCTTTCTTTTTTTTTTTTTTTGTTTTTTTTTTTTTTTTCCTCCCTGCCTGGTATTTCCACCCTCCAGGAAGTGAAAAGCCTTGAGAAGATTGGATCATGCATTATTTTTACCCTTGCAAATAGTTCCCAGACGCACGGAGCTCAAGCTGTGAAAAATGCACAATGCGAGCCTTCAGCGTGCACTGAACCTTGAAATGCCAACTGGGAAGCTGAGGCTGGACCATTCGTCTCATGAACGGTCACAGTAGGACCCCGTTTCCTCAAGGTAGCTTGGCAGGAACGCAGCCCCGCTTTTGCCTCACCCTCACTCTCTCTGCATCGCTCGAGTGGAAAGAAGCACACACCTTGATTCCTCGGGGGTGGCTTTCAGATTGCTGAGGAACCCTGGCTTCCTGACAACTTGGCTTCATCTCCTTACTCTGTGTAACACATAACCTCCTTAATATTACACACGGCATGTTTAACTGCTTAATTTACTTTGGGAAGTATTGCCAAGTACAGCTATTTCGTTGTCATATCGTTTGCATGATAAACTTGTATATTTTAAGCCCCAAATAGGATGGTTCTGTGAGCTATCTGTCTACACTTTTACAAGCATAGTGTCCTCACACCTTGACTAAGAGCCCCATGTCATGCCTTGGGAGGGAATGAATGATATTTTCTTCCAGGACTAGCACAGAGATGTAGGGCTTGTCTACATTGTAGAATCATAGATTGCTTTGGGTTCGAAGGGACGTTTATAGGTCATCCAGTCCACAGCCCTGTGCAGAAGCAGGAACATCTTCAACTCGATCAGGTTGCTCAGAGCCCCATCCAACCTGACCCTGAGACTCCACTCCCTCTCTGGCAGCCTGTGCCAGTGCCTCACCACCCGCACTGTAAAAAAATTCTTCCTTATATCCAATCTAAATCTTCTCTCTCTCAGTTTTAAATCATTACTCCTTGTCCTGTCACAACAGAAATTTCTAAATAGTCTGTTTCCAGCTTTCTTGGAACCCCTTTCGGTGCTGGAAGCTGCTCTAAGATCTCCCTGGAGCCTTCTCTTCTCCAGGCTGAACAACTCCAACTCTCTCAGCCTTGCCTCATAGGAGCCATCAAATCATTTTCAGGGAGTCAGATTGTGTGGCTCTTCTGAAATAAATTCTAAGCTAGACAGTGTCTTTGGACTAAAAATGACTTCCCCCCCCCCCCCCTCAGAACAACCATTCTTGTTTGGGTAAGACTGGAACTGATGCCAAGAGACAAAGGTGATGCTGTGACCAGAAGTGCTCACTGCAAGGAGCCTGCAGCTGGTGCCTCTGACTTGGAATCACAGAATCATAGATTCACCAGGTTGGAAAAGACCCACTGGATCATCGAGTCCAACCATTCCCATCAATCACTAACCCATGTCCCTCAGCGCCTTGTCCACCCGCCCCTTAAACCACTCCAGGGCATGTGACTCAACCCCTCCCTGGGCAGCTTCTGCCAGTGCCCAATGACCCTTTCCATGAAAAAATTTTCCCAATATTCAGCCTAAACCTCCCCTGGTGGAGTGTGAGGCCATTCCCTCTCGTCCTGTCCCCTGTCCCTTGGGAGAAGAGGCCAGCTCCCTCCTCTCCACAACCTCCTTTCAGGTAGTTGGAGAGAGCAATGAGGTCTCCCCTCAGCCTCCTCTTCTCCAGGCTAAACACCTCCAGCTCTCTCAGCTGCTCCTCTTGTTCTCCAGCCCCTTCATCAGCTTTGTTGTTCTTCTCCGGACTCGCTCCAGAGCCTCAACATCCTTTTTGTGGTGAGGCTTTCTCACGTGCGAGTGCACTGCTGCATGGCAGCGGCCCCAATCTGCCCCTCCTGGATCCCAAACCCTCCCCTTGCCTCCTCCCAGACTTCTTTCTCTGGCATCATGCGTCTCTGCCTGCCCCTCTCCTCCCTTTTGGAGGCTGCAGACCCTGTCCTGGCATTAGTTCGCTGCTAACGAGCTCGGGTGGCTCCCTCTGTGCCCTGCGCCATCGGGCAGCATCACCTTCCACCTCTTCGGCGTGTTAGACTCGCAGTCTCGCAGCGCCTTGTAAAGCTTTGAGGCTTTTGAAAACCGAAGGCTGACATCTTCAAGCCTAATTTGACACATTTCCAACAGGGGAAGCGTTTATTACATTAGACAAGTTGATGCAGCTCTCAGGTTGGGAATTGCACTTATTTGCCATGATAATGGTGTAAAGTCCTCTTCCTTTTATTGTGTTATCTCTCTTTAATCATGCAGAGACGCTCCCCAGTAATTTTAATCAAAGGCTCAAGCATCACTTATCCGAAGACTAATGACTCAACTCAACGAGAGGAGAAACTTTGAAAAGCTTGGAGTTGAGCTGGGAGGAACGAAAAAAAAGGAGAGTTTATTTGAAACTTTTTTTTCCCCCTTTCTTTCTGTCTTTCCATGTGCCATTATTTTACCTAATTTTAGCTGGAGAACTTTTGTGTGTCTGGCGAGTGGGGACAAGCTGTGTCTTGCTGCTTTTTCCTGAACGTGCTGCTTTTAGGAACAGAGCTGAGAGAACGAGACATACTTTCATGAGATATTCCCGCTGGAAAAAGATGGTGAGGTCAAAACTGTTCTTTTTTATAGACAAAAACACCAGATTGCCCGAATCTGTTTTTCCTTGTTCAATGAGAATATTTGAAAGATATTTGTCTTGGAATGAACCATTTTACCTTCAAATGCCATTTCTAACAAGAAGTCTTTTTTTGTCTTAAACCAGAAAATTTTGTGGAAGCCCCAAAAACTTGTAAAAAAACCTGAAAGAAGGTATAGAAAGAATTCAAGTGAGGGTGGTAAATATAAGGTTCCTGGTGCTGATTCCTCCTGTTTTCACTGACGTAGCTCATTGTCTGTGTTGGAAGTTGTAGAATCACAGAATGGTTTGGGTTGGAAGGGACCTCAAAGCCCATCCAGTTCCACCCCGGTCATGGGCAGGGACACCTCCCACTGGATCAGGTTGCTCAAAGCCCCATCCAACCTGGTTTCTCAATCTCCCCTCTTTCAGTTGAAAAGCGTTCCCCCTTGTCTTATCCCTGCTCTCCCTGATCCAGAGTCCCTCCTCAGCTTTCCTGGAGCCTCTTTCAGTACTGGAAGCTGCTCTAAGGTCTCTGCAATGCAACTCTTTTGCTTTAGATTTCTTCATGGGCTTCCCATGGAGCTACTGAAGCAGAGACAGTCTCTTTCCACCTGGCAGAAGGGGTCAGCTTGGGGTTTGCTGTGATATTGCTCTCTGTAGGTCAAGATTATCAGCAGTGGGTACCCAGCTTGCCATGAAGTGTGTCTCCAGTTGCCAGGGGCTGGAAGCTTTCCAGCTATCCAGCCTTTTTTTGGTTGTCTTGGCTACAGCAAGTAAAAGTGAATCTTCCAGCACTGCAAGAGCTGTTTGAATCGCTTGCCCAAGCAGAGCAGAGGGCTTCCCAGTGGCAGGTAATCCCTGCTTTCAAGCTAGGGGAATTGGTGCATGGAGTATATTGTTTGAAGACCTTAGTGTTGGAAGGAGATTTCCATACAAGCCAATATGCAAATCCTGAGTCTTCTGGGAGGCTATTTTTGTTGTCACATTCTCTGTCCCTACAGGACATTTTCACGCAGCTCTGCGCAGCTACAGCAGGAGCAGAAGTGCTGACTTCTCCTCCAAGGGTGTCTGGGTGTTGATGAGAAGCAGGAGTGAATATTAATCTTCTGACACACCATGTTTTCCAGACTTCCTTGGTTGAGAGACCTCCTGAGAAAGACCTGGATTGAAATCTGGTTCGTTCATAACACGATGGTGAAGAACCAAAACTCCCTGGCCAGGACGTTACTGCTGCAAATTCAGTGGTTTCTTCCAACAATTTCTCCTCGTGCTTTTCTGTCAAAGGGAGAACATGGGCTAACTGTTCTTCCTTTCACATTTAAGCTCCTGCTTTGGTCACAGGGGAGAAGAAAAAATGTGGACACAGAACAAGATCCAATTTTTGAGTGGTTTTAGCCATTTCCACCAGGTAATACTTGCACCTGTGCACCCATAGACAGCCACACTATGGCCAATGCCGCATGTATGTGTTTGAGCACATGGATTCCTTGCAGGGATCTAGGATTTTTTGTCAAACCTTCACGCTTGTCCCTGCTGGTGCTGTCTGGGGAAGGAACAATCCCCTCTTGCCCTGCTCTTTTTTTTCTTTTCTCGCAGTGAGACTCATAAATTGATGGGTGAAACCTGCACAGAGCCAAGTGGCAGGTCTACAATACAGGATGTTTTCCAGGCATTAAATACAGTCCCGGTAAAAGCAGCCAGTGGGGTACTACATTTGCTGTGCAAGAGTCTCATCAGTGTGGTTCCCCCTGGCCCAGGCAAAGAGGGATTCCTTTCAAAGCCAAAACCATGCAAAAGCATCTTGTAAAAGCAATTGAAACCCAACTGATCAATGTTCTGAAAGTGGCTGCGCTTTGGCAATGATGCTTTTCTCCTTATTTCATTGCAGGTTTGCAGATTCCACTCTCTGGGCCTCTTCACATGCTGCAATGAGAATCGCAGAATGGGTTGGGTTGGAAGGGACCTCAAAGCCCCTCCGGTTCCACTCTTTGCCATGGGCAGGAAGATCTCCAACTGGATCAGGCTGCTCAATACCCCATCCAACCTGGCCTCGAAGACTTCTAGGTAGGGGGCAAGCAGGGGGAACACTTCTAGGGAGAAGCTCTCTTGCTTTACATCTTGGTGCTCCCAACTTTTGCCTGTGGGTTCCCATCTTCTTCTCCAGAAGCGGCTGCACTTTAGAGGTGATTTACTGCTGCTGGCAAGTCAGAACCAGTGGGAGCAACTGGGATGGAGACGGCTGCCTGATTTGCCATACTGATACATACCAGCCAAACAAACCCAGCGATGCCAGATGGTTCTAGTGTTATCTATCACAGTGGATCTCGGAGCAGATGGATGCTATATAAACATTTCACAACTGCAGCATTATTATTGATGCAATTATTACTAATACTATTTATAAGTCTTACATTAACAAAAACAGAGCACTGTACTAATGAACACAAAGCCTACTTAGCATGATTGCTGGTCTAATAGTTAATGATGTCTACCAGTAATACTGCCTGCTATTACAACTTATGATGCAATGGCAACACATCTTGATTTCCAGAGATAGGAGGGTTTGGGAAAAGGTTAGTGTGATGAGTCGCATCCAGGGAAAGCTATGGGAGTTGGCGAAGAAGAAAATTGTCATGGCAGACTGAAAGCTGGAGACATCAATGAGTTGGCAGAAGCAGTTTGGGGCCGTAGATGCTTTCAGGCATTGTGGCTCTGCACTAGCTGTCTCTGTGTTTTCTGGGCTCTGAATTCAAGGTGGCCAGAGCAGCTGGGCTAGGGAACTTTAAAGTGTATGGTTTGTGCCTTAGTGCTAAAGGAAAAGCATTAATTGAGGGATCTCAGACCTGCTACTTGCCTGCGCTCATTTCAACTCTGCTTCCGACCTGCTGTGCGACTTGCCATCAATCTGTGCTTCCATCTGTCTTGTCTATTTTTATTGCAGCGTTTTTTGGGCCAGGACTTGGCTATGTGTCTGCACGCAGCTCCTAGCCCAACAGGGCGCCGCGTCTAATCAGGACCTCTAGATCCTGTAACAACACTGGTAATGAGACTGGAGATCCTAGTTGGCTCTCGGGGCTTGACGGCCGTCCAAGGGCAGGATTTGTCTGCCCTAACCTGGAACACTGATATGTGTTCAAGTCTGAGCTCATTTCCACAGCCCAGTGTTTACCTTCGAGCTGACTGCAGTATGAGATAATTTGTTGAGGGTTTGTTTTGCCCATAAGGATTATGGAGAGAGCTGAAGGTGTGTAACTTGAAGTGCTTAACTATCCGTGCCTGAATGAAACTCATCCAAAGTCTGGGTTTAAGAGAGGGGCCCTTTTTCCCCTTGAGGTGCAGAACTAATATTACACAATGAGGTTAGAAGTGAGTAATTTTGCTGACAAGCAGAGAAAAAAAATCAAGCAGGTCTTTTAAGCAGCATCTCCTCTGGCATATTGAGCCCCATGAGATGGAGAGGATCAGGGACAGGCTCTCAGTGGTGGGATGGGCATCTTTTGGATGCCACTGCATGTGATGAAGTCTTCCCAAAGCCTCTTCCCTGCAGGGTTGTGCAGCCCTGGGATGGGTCCCTGAGAGAGGTGGTGGAGCTGCTACACCTGCTAACACTGAAGCTAAAGTCCTCTGAGAAGAAGGTCAGATAGAGACCTCCAGAGATCCCTTCAACCCTAAATTCTCTGACATTTGTAAAAGTTCTCTTTTCTATACAATTGCATTTTTATGGAAGATTTTTTTTCTGGTGAGAGTGGGGAGGCCCTGGAACAGGCTGCCCAGAGCAGGGGTGGCTGCCCCATCCCTGGAGGGGTTCAAGGCCAGGTTGGATGGGGCTTGGAGCCCCTGATCCAGTGGGAGGTGTCCCTGCCCATGGCAGGGGGTTGGAATGGGATGATCTTTAAGGTACCTTCCAACCCAAACCATTCTATGACTCTATGATTCTATATACCTTAAAAAAGACCTTTCTGCTCTAACAGACCTCTTAGAAAAGCCAAGACCAGCCTATGAATGGCCTTAGAAAATATTTCCCATCTATATACATCAAACACGCTAAGGAAGCTGGAGGTTCCTGCCTGATACAACATGGAAAAGATTCATGGTTATGCTTTACTGCAACCCCTCCTCCCCCCTAAAAATTCTTGGCTTCCCAGTGTTTTGTTAATGTGCATTGATTATGTTCTGAGGAGTTTACTGCACTGTTAGAAAGTCGTTTAGGGATTTATTGGGCTGGCTTTAAATACTGGAAGTGAGTCATTACCCTGACCCACTTGTGATGTGCCTAAGTTCAGGAGGGGGAGATCACAATCCAGCAGTGGAAGCTCCCCAGGCAACTTGATTTTGAAGGTAACGAATGGGTTAAACAGAGCTCGTTAGGGCACATCACTGCAAGCTGAAGAGTACACAGGAATCGTCTAATTTCCTCTTCCCCCTTGCTTAATCAGAGATAATAATAGGATAGCAATAGGAATTTGAGCCCAAAGATGACGAGCGCTGCAGAACAAAACAGGCTGTGCAGGCAAAGCCCAGCTCTTCACAGCCAGTGACAGGGGATGAGGGGGTTTGCACTGAAGGGTTTTTCACTGAAGATCAATGGGACTTGGCTGTCTGCCTCCCATCATAAATCTGAATGTCTCTCCTTAGATTCAGACGATTATCAGTGAGACATGTTGGCAGTTTCCCTTCAAACAGAAGGGGGATGCCAGAGATTTTTCTTAGAATTTAGGGTCTGGCTCAGCCTGAATCCTGGGATGGGCCATTAGCCAGGATAAATGTAAACCCCTTCTGGAAGGACCATTCATATTTTTGTGCCTTTATTTTTTATAGTGCATTGCTGCAGGGGCATGCTTGGGAGTTCCAGCTGATACAGTAATAATAATAATAATAATAATAATAATAATAATAATAATAATAATAATAATAATAATAATAATAATAATAATAATAATAATAATAATAATTCACTAAGATGCGCACTAGCTCTTCAGTTCCTCCCAGTGTACAGGGAGTTCCCAGTTCAGTTCCTCCCAGTTCAACAGCTCCCAGTGGTCCAGAGAGTAGAGATCTGTGGTTATGCTGAGAGCACAAGCCAACCATAGCATTTCCATTTGCTTTTGCATTCAGACTTTTGCTGTGTTCGGAGTACGTGGAGTCCTCATTTCCTACTGGTGGACCTCTCACCAAGATGCGCAATGAAATCAGGCAAAGCTGGGAAGCCCGAGATTAGCTCAGGTGAGTCCAATACTGTTGGAGATCATTTGGATGGCTCCTCATTCCCATGCCAGCACTGTTGTGGTGGCTGATCTGCTGTAATTAGGCTGGCTTAGGGTCTGCTCTCATTTACATCACTTGGCTACAGCCCCTTTTACCCACACAGTGAGCTTGGAAGCGCTCCTGCTTTGCCAGTCCAAAATGCACATTTATGCCAAGTAAAAACATCTCCACAAAGGACGCAGAAATGTCCTGTGAGCTCTCTAGATGTAGGGATTTACTTCAATAATGATACCTCAGCTGGGAGTCCGCAGCTGAGGAGATGGGTCTCCCTTCCCTCCACCCTACAGGGTCCTGGGCTGCATTGAGTGATGAGATGAACCAAACCAGGCTTGCAGAGAAAGGATGAGGTGAGTTTAAAAGAGCTTTTCCAATGTGATGGAGAAAAAATTTTACCAGCAGAAAACGAAAGAAACCAAAAACCTGAAGTGCAATAAGGAGTTAAAAGAAGTCAGGTAAAGCCAGCAGCATGAGAGGAAGCCCTGAGCCCCTCAACTTTAAGAGCTCTTGGTCCCTCAGGTCTCATGACCTTGAGGTCCTGCAAAGCAAGGAGAACATCTCGTCGCAGCTCAGGGTGGTTTTTGGGTACCGATGGTGCAAGTCTGACCCACTGAGATGTGAGGGCAATGGCCGGTCTCACCACCTCAGAAGAACTCAAGGAGAAAGAGGAATTTATTGTTCCAGAGGGATGAGTTGAGGGTGTCTCTCCTGGAAAGGTGGCAATAAATCAGCTCTCAGCATTTTTGTACAGGGGGTGCACTGCTGTGTAGCTGGGAGATGGTCCTCCCTGCTGCTAAAGCTGTGATTGGTACAGATGTCTACATCCCTGTTTCCATTCCGTCTGAGCAAATAACCCCTTTCAGGGACATCTAGGGGAGACAGCACAAGATTCACCCACGGCCAGTGCTCAGCGGTGTGAGAAGCACAGGGAAGGGCTCCTGGCCAGGCTCTCAGCTCCTATAAATTAACATCACTCCATCACTGTCAGGAAACACATGCTGGTTTACGCTGGCCCTTTGGTTCAGCTCCTGAGGCTCCACTCAGGTACCAGCAACTGAATGAGATGAGATCTTAGGCAGAAATGTTTTGCAGTGAGGATGGGGAGGCCCTGGCCCAGGCTGCCCAGAGCAGTGACTGCTGCCCCATCCCTGGAGGGGTTCAAGGCCAGGTTGGATGGAGCTTGGAGCCCCTGATCCAGTGGGAAGTGTCCCTGCCCATGGCAGGAGGTGGGACTGGATGGGCTTTGAGGTCCCTTCAAACCAAAACCATTCTGTGATTCAATGATTCACCTCCGTGCCTGCATCTGGATGCACTGGTCCAGCACCTTCAAGCAGATTCTTTAGCCTGAGGGGGTGCAAACTTTCAGGAGGGTCCCGGGATACATTGAATTTGACAGAGATTTTTCCATGAAAACATATTTGTTCTTCTGTGTTTCTGTGAGAAAAGAGATTTCTGCAAAATACCTCCCACTTTAAGTGTCAATTTTATGGAAGTGTTCATTTCTTTTCTTCAGGAAAGTAAGAATGAAATTCTTCCCTCTAGGCTGATGTTAAACTGTTTTGTCTGAGTTGCCACAAGTGGAGCTTTCTGGGTAAAAATTGTCACCTGGAATGTTTCTGACAGGAAAATCAGAATGGATTTAGTCAAAGTATTTTGCAAATTCATGTTGAATTGTTACATCGAACAAAGGAACCTCTGCAAAACATGCGGCGTTCTGCCTTTCAGCGTTCTTAAAATGAAATGAGCCTTAATTCAGAAGGACTCCTTTTTTTTTTGACACTTAATTCCTTTTCACTAAAACACAGACATGCATACGTTAAAAAAATTTGAATCTTTTCAGTCTGAAGAATAGATTTTATTCCTATGCAAATGGTTTTCTCCTCATAGTTTGTATAGCAGACAAATGAAAACTCAAGGTATTTATGTGCAACAAGGGAGAAGACCACGACCTCCTCTTTGGCTTGAGGACCACGATGGGCTGTTCTTCCTCTGTGGCTCTGGCTCCTGGGGTGCCAACCCCTCCTTGGTGTCTGTCCCACGGCTTTCTGGGGCTGAATGGCAGCGTGGGCAGAGGCAGGTTGATGATTTACTGAATCAAAATGAGCTGTTTTGACATATCCAAATGGAAATTGCATGGGATTCCAGTTCTGCTACTTTTTTTTTTTTTCCCACAGTTTTGAATTTTCTGTCCTCATTTGGGACAAGAAAATGTCAAAACATCAGTTTAGGATTTTTATTGCCTCTTGTCTCCAAGTCGCTCTGACATTGCATTGATTACAAGGCCAGGCTGAGAGATCTGGGGTTGTTCAGCCTGGAGAAGAGAAGGCTCCGGGGAGACCTGCAAGCAGCTTCTCAGCGCTGAAAGGGGCTCCAGGAAAGCTGGGGAGGGGCTCTTGATCAGGGGAGGGCAGGGAGAGGGGGAAGGGAAGCAGTTTTGAGCTGAAAGAGGTGAGATTGAGATGAGATCTTGGGAAAAAACATTTTGCTGTGAGGGTGGGGAGGCCCTGGCCCAGGTTGCCCAGAGCAGGGGTGGCTGCCCCATCCCTGGAGGGGTTCAAGGCCAGGTTGGATGGGGCTTGGAGCCCCTGATCCAGTGGGAGGTGTCCCTGCCCATGGCAGGGGTGGAACTGGATGATCTTTGTGGTCCTTTCCAACCCAAACCGTTCCATCATTCTATGATTTGCTCCTTTGTAACACTCAAAATTTGACAAATCAAGTGCACTTTGCCCTGAAGCGAGACGAACAATATCCCTCCTGGCTCCTGACTGCTCCCGGGAGAGCTTTTTCCACACCAGCCTGGAAACTACCTGCTCTTCAGTCATGAATTGAAGGTAGATGCTCTGCATTCTTCCTCCCTACCTGGGTCAGAGAGCATGTGGAGCACTCCCGCTGCTGCCTAGTCCGACCTTTGTTGTCAACACTCGAAAACAGTGGGGAAGAAGCACTGATTGACCAAGCCCCAGTGCAAATGCATCACGAGGATGGGAAAAGGAGCAGGGCAGGTCTTCCTCAGGTGGCTCTGGCTTGAATTGGTCTATCTCCATGGCAGGGTAGGCATGAAAGGAAAAAAAAAATCACGGAAAGGGTCATTGGGCACTGGCAGAGGCTGCCCAGGGAGGGGGTTGAGTCACCTTCCCTGAAGGGGTTTAAGGGACAGGTGGATGAGGTGCTGAGGGACATGGTTTAGTGATTGATGGGAATGGTTGGACTCGATGATCCAGTGGGTCCTTTCCAACCTAGTGATTCTATGAAAGCCCAAGGATCCTTAACAGATTTCTTCCAAACAAACTTTCTACGCAGTTTACCTCTGTCTCTCAGTTAACCATGGGGACTTGAAAAGTCATCAGATTCCCCCAATTCATTTATTTTCAGGCAAGGTGGAGGTAGCTGCAGGCAGAGAACTGCCTGACCTGGATTTCCACTCTCTTGGCTGTGGAGTTTTGCTCTGCTGATGCCTAATTACATTCAGGCAAACGTATTCACAGAGCTGGGCTCCAATCTCAGCTTCTAAATAAAGCTGTTTCCGTGGTGTGGAGGAAGAGGAATGAATGGCCACAGGACCATTAAGGCTGGCATGGGAGTTAATGAGTCCTGAAGAAATCCTGCATTTCATTGGTGCTTGGCAGAATGGACCTGCTTGCAACAGTGGTCTAGCGAGCTGCGTCCTTTCCCTCCTCTTTTTAAAGTTACTTAATATTTTATGAACATCTGCAGGGCAAGGCATTAGCTTCCTTCTCCGCACCAGTCCTTGATAACTTACTTGCTGTTTTTATTGCACATTAAATTCTTTATGGGAGCAATTGTGAAACCTTTAGAGGCACTTCCAGTGCAATCTTTGTCGATGTCCCCTCTGTACAGTGACAAGCAGCAGTGTGACGTGTTGCTCAGTGGTGTGTTTCTCCCTTTAAGTTGCAGGTGGCATCTAAAAGTCTCCAGTGGAGACTGTGGGCAAATGCAGCAAAGTTCCTGCTCTGCAGGATTAATCATCACAGAATCACAGAATGGTTCGGGTTGGAAAGGTCTTTAAAGACCATCCAGTTCCAACCCCTGCCATGGGCAGAGACACCTCCCACTGGATCAGGGGCTCCAAGCCCCATCCAACCTGGCCTTGAACCCCTCCAGGGATGGGGCAGCCACCCCTGCTCTGGGCAACCTGGGCCAGGGCCTCCCCACCCTCACAGCAAAACATTTCTTCCCAAGATCTCATCTCAGTCTCCCCTCTTTCAGCTTGAAACTGTTCCCTCTCATCCTATCCCTGCACTCCCTGATTAAGATCTCCGCCCACCCCCAGCTTTCCTGGAGCCCTTTTCTGCACTGGAAGCTGCTCTGAGGTCTCCCTGCAGCCTTCTCTTCTCCAGCCTGATGAACCCCAACTCTCTCAGCCTGTCCTCTTATAGGAGGACCTCCAGTCCTCGCATCATCTCTGTGGCCTCCTCTGAACTCACTCCAATAGCTCCATGTCCTTTCTGTGCTCAGGACTCCAGAACTGGATGCAGGACCCCAGTTGAGGTCTTATGAGAGTGGAGCAGAGGGGCAGAATCCCCTCCTTACCCCTGCTGGTCCCACTGCTTTGGGTGCAGGACCTGGTTGGATTTCTGGGCTGCGAGTGCACCTTGCTGGCACACGTTGCCTGCAGGGAGGCAGCGAGAGGCAGGGGAAGATGTCACACCTGCTAGACACGAGCTGGTGTTTGCCCAGGAACGTGTCGCGGATGGAGGGGCAGCATTCCCAGGGATGACGGATGCTCACAGCAGTGTGTCCTGACATGTGTGAAACTGCCATAGCCAGGGGAGATCTGCACTGGGGTACCCCTTGTGTCTCTGTTTCCTCCTAAATGAACCCTAAATTGGCAGTGATGTAAAAGGGAGGGAGACAGGGATTTCTGGTTGTGACCCTTGTGTCTGCGAGGATATTTTGGCACTCCACAGGGAGCCCCGGTTTTGCTATTGCTTCTTCTTTGAGGGGTTTATGATCCACTGGGCTCCGTTCTGAAATTACAGGTGGGAGAACCGGGTTGTGATGGAAGAATGGACCAGGACAAAAGCAGGTGCCAACATCTGCCTTTAATGCTGGAAGAGAACTTGTTCCTGGCTCCTTGACTTCACTTTCCAGCTGCAGGGATGCATGGCAGCCAGGAGCAGGTAAGGAAAGAGAAGCTAAGAGAATACTGAGAGAACCTGGAAGAGAGAGGAATGAGTTTTAAAATATATAAACACAGGGATTTACACTGTAAATGTCATCTGTGGTTGGATGGGGCCTTGAGGACCCTGAACTAGTGGGAGATGTCTCTGCCCATGGAAGTGGGTTGGACTGGATGAGCTTTAAGGCCCCTTCCAACTCAAATCATACTATGATTCTATGATTCTAAGAGATACCGTGTGTCTGTTTAATACTGAGAATGACGTGTGCCCAAACTCACGTCCTGTGTCTTCCCCGTATCACCTGCAAGACCTTGCTGAGAAAAAGGAGTCATGAAAGGACCTGAGCCTGCAAGGATGAGTCCCAGTGCTCAGCTTTTGGGCTTAACCTTCTTGTACCCCAAATCTGGCACTGAGAATTCAGCACTAAAGGGTGCGGGGGGAGAACTAGGATCCCATGAAAAGCCAATTTGCTGATAGGGACCCCGGCTGCTCGCTCTATCTGGCAAAATCTTCCGCAGCACCTCAGGGGAGACACAAGCTTGAAATCTTAATTAAAAAGCAGAAACCAGGGTTTCATGCTAGGCTGATACTGTTACTTTCTTCCCTTTATGGACAATTCTTATGGAAGCCCCTACTGTGTCTGTGGAATTGCTAATTTAAAGGAAGCTACAGATTTGTGCAGCGCAGGGCCTGTGTCAGCAGTGTTTAACATCAGGAGAACAGAGGTGTGTGCTGATCCGTTTTGCTATTAGGAACTTTCTTTTTATTTCTCCCAATCCTTCCTTTCTTGTCATTTACTTCAGAAGCCACCCAAAGGGGCATTGTCACCATCTGGAGGGTACGGAGAAAGCACCAATAAAACAAAGCATCGCTGTTCTGCACTGAAACTCTGTTTATGGCCCAAGAGTGATAAGGGCTGTATCAACAAAGGATATTACAGGTAGGCTTCCCAGTGGGAAGTGCCCTTAGGGCAATAAAGTTGGTGAAGGATCTGGAGCACAAGCCTTATGAGGAGCATCTGAGGGAACTGAGATCGTTTACCTGGAGAAGAGAAGGCTGAGGGGTGACCTTATTGCTCTCTATAACTACCTAAAAGGAGGTTGTAGCAAGGTGGGTGTTGGTCTCCTCTCCCCAATAACAAGCCACAGGACAAGAATAAATGGCCTCAAGTTGCACCAGGGGAGGTTTAGGCTGGATATTAGGGAAAATTTCTTTACTGAAACAGGGGTGAAACACTGGCAGAGGCTTCTAGGGCAGGGGTGAAGTCTCCATCCCTGGAGGGGGTTCAAAAACCACGTGGCCATGGAACTTTGCGATATGGTTTAGTAGGCTCGGCGGGTTGGGCTGATGGCTGGACTGGATGAGCTTAGAGGTCTTTTAAGCTGTAATGATTCTATGAGTCTATGATCCAGAGCTGAAGTCTCCTCTGGCAGTTTTCAGAGGAAGGGGACAAAGTTGTTTGGACAAATGCACAAGCATTTCTGAGAAGGCAGTTCTTTGGGATGGTCCTTGATAGGAACATATACAGGGAGATTTTAGGGACAGGCTGAACCTTATGAGGACAGATTGCTCCAAGGAGACCAATAGCTTCTTCATGGATCCCTTGGGAACCTGGACCCCGTCACATACTAGTCTTTGGCCAGGCATGACTTGCACTTCTTCACAGAGATTCAGGAAAGATATGAGTTCAGATTGATGCCAGCAACAGATGAAATTCAAAATAACTTTATCTCTTCCCTTATAGAGGAAGGAGTCTTTCAGACAATGCCTAATTCAATTGTGAACCTCACTGCTGGGGCCAGTGGAGACCAAAAGCAGAAATGGGTTTGAAAAGTCATTAGACAAATATGTACAGAAAAGGGCCATCAAGGGCTTTTAAATACAAGTTACAGATCCATCATCTGGCTCAGGAAGGCCCTGAGCTGCAGATTGTCAGAAAGGGGAAGGGTTTAAGGCCACATGCCTGTCCTGTTCCTGTGCAGACTGTACAGGAGACCAGCCTAGATGGACTTCTGATCTGATCCAGGAAGCTTTTCTTATCATAAATGGCCTCTGATAACTGACCAGAAATCATAGAATCATCAAATGGTTTGGGTTGGAAGGAACTTTAAATCTCATCCAGTTCCACCCCTGCCATGGGCAGGGACACCTCCCGCTGCATCAGGGGCTCCAAGCCCCATCCAACCTGACCTTGAACCCCTCCAGGGATGGGGCAGCCACCACTGCTCTCGGCAACCTGGGCCAGGGCCTCCCCAACCTCTTTGTGAAGAATTTCTTCCTGATGTCCAATCTAAAACTTTCCCCTCTCAATTTAAAACCATTTCCCCTTGTCCTATCACTAAGTGCCCTTGTAGAAAGTCCCTCCCCAGCTTTCCTGGAGCCCCTTTCAGCACTGGAAGCTGCACTGAGGTCTCCCTGGAGCCTTCTCTTCTCCAGGCTGAACAACCACAACTCTCTCAGCCTGTCCTCATACGGGAGGTGCTCCAGCCCGTGCATGATCTTCGTGGCCTCCTCTGGAAATGGGAGGAGAAAGGAAATTCAGATTGGATCTGATTCTGTTGTTAGTTCCTTGCAGGAAGGCAAGTCACAGCCCCAGGTCTGGACACAATTTGAGTGTATCCCCTTCTCCCAGGGAAGTTTGAACCTGATCCCTGTGTCCCAGCAGGGAGGATAGAGCCCACATGTTTGCAAAAGCTACAGATTAGTGCATGGAAGCGAAACCCTCTCCTTCAGCACAGCGGTGATGCTCGAGAGCACGGTGCTGCCTGGGTTTTCTCTGGGGACTGTCGGACACAGGGGTCCAGGATCACTTGAGCATCTCCCTGCTACGAGGAGAGTGAGAAGACAGTCACAGGCTGGCGTTAGGTACTTGTGCTCAGTAATGCTGTTTCCAGACAGAACAGGCCAGCGTGAAGTAGGTTGATGGATTAGTCTATCATCTCAGTGAAGCGAGGTTTGCGTCTGCCTAAGGGCACAGCTGTAAATGAGCCCCTAATGGATTCAGCTCCTAAAACCTCCCTGTAATACAGAAATAGCTGCATCCTCTAGAAATGGGAAAGGGGAGGGAGGGGTGGGGCACGGAGATAGGCTTTGTGATACACTGGAGGGAAGGGATATAGAGTCCCAAAGTGATTAGGATGGCAAGGAAACATCTCCTGAATCAGCCTAGGTCACTCTGCACAAAGCCGAGACTGGTTACTGACTGTTAAATGGAAGATGTAGCTATGTCCCCCCCCCCCCAAACTCTGCTTGCTGCTGCAACAATAAGTCCCCCCTAAATTATTAGTCCCTCTCAAATCTCACCCCAGAGGAACACCACACTTGCGATGAGGACTGTATCTCCTGACCCTATTATCCTCCCCTGCTTCCCACATGTCTGCACTTCCAGATCTCCAGTTTGGCTCAGCTGTAGGAAAGGATCAGGCAGAGGCATTGGCACAAAGGGGATCACATCCTTTGCCAGCTCTCCCCACGCTCCCTCCTGCGCAGCCACCTCCGCGTCCTTCCTATTAGAGCAGCCCTTGCTCTCCCGCTGGGTCAAACAGAGGGAGACGCCGAGCTGTGATTTCCCGGAGCACTTGACACGGCTGAGGACTTGAAGATGCTAACAGTGCAGCATCATTTCTCGGTGTCTGCAAACAAACAAATAAACAAATATATGGTGCCTGCTCAGTGATGATTTTAACTTCTTACAGTTTTTATTGGTTTTGCAGCTCCTGGGGGGACGGAGAGGATCCTGATTATCCAAGAGGACTCAGCCTTTGAAACATCACCCAACACAGAGGAGGCTGCAGGTCCCTAACTGCAGGGAGAGGTACGGGATGTGGATGTGGACACAGCTGCTGGATGAGGCTGAGAGGAAAGTCTCTGCGCTGGGGAAGGATAGCGCTGGGTCTTCACCTTGTGCTCTGTGTTAGCCCTCCAAAATGGATTTGGCATGCGGATGGGTCTTTTTTTTGCTGCCTATTTTTCTGAGAGTCTCAAAATATGACCTCAAGAAAGTGCAAAATTCTCCTTTCTGAGAGGCTCAAACCCACTCAGGGCAGAGCAAGGACCCAAACCACTGGGCATTGCTCATCTTGGGGACATGATCTAGTGGTGGAGTAGCAGTGCTGGATCATTGGTTGGACTCAATGACCTTAAAGGTCTTTTCCAACCGAAACCACTCTGTGATTCTGTGACCTCCGGTGAAGCTCGGTGTCTCTTGCTTGTCCATATGAAGCAGCTAATGCCCAAATCTACCTTACAGATGCTGGCTCTCCCCTCTGAGCCGCTGTGGCCACAGGCTGAGGAGTGGCCTGGGTGCCCCAGAGCATCGCAGAAAGCAACACAGCTCCCTGTACAATGCTTGGCATCTCAACTTTTCTCAGCTCACAGCCTCGGTCCATCAAACCCTAACAGCTCAGTAAAAAGAAAGCATAAGCCCTGACAAGGTGCTGGCTGGGATTCAAGGTAGAGGCACATTAATTGTGGGGATGCCAACAAAAACTTGCCTGGGTGACACTTTTGTGTGTGCAGTGACTGCTCCAGAGCCACACTGCACGCCCAGCACCCTGTTATCACAGGGCAAGTGCCTCTGGAGTCCCTGCCAGGAGCTGTTTGATGCCAGGAGGTGTCGAGCCCCCGCCTACAGTCTCGTTCACACTGTCAAACAACCGGAGAGCACGGAGAAGAAAGTGAGCGAAATGCCACTGAGCCAGGCAACACCCCTCAATGCGTGTGTGAGCTGTGGCGTTAGTTAAATGCTCTTTGCTCCCACTCATGCTCAGTCTGTCCTGCGTGAAATGAGAGCAGAGCAGCATGAAAATATAAACCTGGCAGCTGCACAGCTCATGTTAAGATGTGTTAGTGCACGTGTTCATGTCAGAGGTGCAAGGGCTCCATGCCAGACTGATGGAGGCACTTGCAGTCTGTGGCCCTAAATAGACCCAAGGTACATGCGATATGGGGAGAAAAGACTTCACAACTGCCATCTCCATCTCACAGAGGGGTTAAGAGAGCAGGGAAATCTGCACAGAGCCATTGCAGCAATGCCCTCTCGTGGGGACTTCTTCAGCTGAGCTCAACCCTTTCCTTGAACAAGGTGGAGCTTTAGGATGCTCTGACCAGGGTAGAACTTCAATTGTGCTGCACTGGTTTCTTTTCTATTTAGGTTTTTTTTCCCTTTTGCCAACACACCTGTCAGTCAGTGTTGCGGTTTTTGTTGTCTCCCAACAATCCTGTTAGACTTAAAAATGCCAGCAATCTTTTTCCAGGGCAGATAAAATCTCTCAGCCATCTGGGATTCTCCAGCCCTGGTGGGACTTGAATGTAGCTCATCATGTAGTCCCCAATCACCTGCCCTAAATGCAGCACTTTGCTTTCCCTGCACAGCTGAGCAGCGATGCCAGAACTCCCCTGTGCAGCAACACCCATGCGGGGATGCAGAGGTGAGCAGAGCTGGTTCTCCTCTCTGCTTTTCAGCTGAGCTCCCACTGCCCTGAGAAATACAAGAAAATCAAGGTCTAACCTGGGGCGTGGGGTGGTTTGTTTGAGATCTTCCTGGAGCTTATTGGAGGAGAGAACAGGCTCAGCGTCAGGAGTGTGAGTGATGCCTCCTGTATCCCAGTGATGCCGTGGGGAAAAGATGGAGAGAAGTCAAGGGGCTAACTGCAAATGTGGTAACGGGCGAGAGGATGGGACCCGAGAGGCCCTGGAGCTGCTTCCCAGGTCTTCTCCACTTTTTGCAGCCCTGCACATTTTCTGCAGCTGGAATTTGCTTTTCCACAGGGCATCCCTGTGCAGCTGCAGAAATTGCCCTTTGGTTGCTCAGCCAGGGCCAGGCACCCATGCCATCCTCCCTTGAGCCAAAAAAGTAGTTCAATAGGGAAAAAAATACTCCTGTCTCCAACCGTTTGTAGGTCACAGGGACGATCTTGGGTCTTGTACAAACTCTGGCAGCTGTTACCTTGCAAAGAATCTTTTTAATCTGCCCGATGATTCCCTTCCATCATTTTTATAGCCGTGCAAGCGTGTGCAGGTCTCATTGCGTCTCAACGGGAGGTGGGAAATCCAGCCCGCGCTTCGCAGTAAGCGCCTGATTCATCACTGTTAATTCCTTTTGCCATTTGCCATAATAACAATAATCAAAATGAATTAATTCGGTGTTAGTGGAGAAAGAACATTGAAACTGCATGGGAATGGTGCTGCAATCAAATAAGATACGTGTCGATTTAAAGTAAGATCTCTTTATCTCTTTAATAGCTGCCTACCTACCTATGACTACTACTTATTCTCAAGGACGGACTATCATATTAATACAACTTAGGGTTATTCTAAATTGCTTTCCATCTTTCACAGCTTGTTCTAAATATTTTAGTAAACATAAACTGGATTTCTTCCTTTTCTCCTCCCGTAGAATGAGGTAAAAGATGATAAAAACTGTAGTTTCCCCCCATAACGAACGTACCTTTTTATAGCTTATTGGGAATCAAGCAAAATACATCAATTGGATGAGCATGTGGAGCAGCTTCTGCTTTATGGGGTGATAACTCTAGGCAGAGAGAAACAAACTCTCTGGGTATATGGCCACAGTGTTTACATGCCAAAGATGTATTTATACGAGGCTAATAGGAAATACCATCAATTTATTATTAACACTAGATAAAGGTCAGAGCTAATAAAGGACTTACATATTATAAATTGAATGTGGGTCTCATATTTAGGCTCTTGTCTAAAGGAGATGCCCAGTGCCTTCCCCTAAGGCTTCCCCGACTGAATAGAATCACAGAATGGTTTGGATTGGAAGGGATCTTAAACCCCATCCAGTTCCACCCCTGCCACGGGCAGGGACACCTCCCACTGGATCAGGTTGCTCCAAGCCCCATCCAGCCTGGCCTTGAACCCCTCCAGGGATGGGGCAGCCACCCCTACTCTGGGCAACCTGGGCCAGGGCCTCCCCAACCTCTTTGTGAAGAATTTCTTCCTAATGTCTAATCTAAAACTTTCCCCTTTCAATTTAAAACCATTTCCCCTTGTCCTATCCCTGCCCTCCCTGATCATGAGCCCCTCCCCAGCTTTTCTGGAGCCCCTTTCAGTGCTGGAAGCTGCTTTAAGGTCTTCCAGGAGCCTTCTCTTCTCCAGGCTGAAAAACCCCAACTCTCCTTGTACGGGAGGTGCTCCAGCCCTTGGATCATCTCCATGGCCTCCTCTGGACCCGTTCCAACAGGTCCATATCCTTCTCATGTTGAGGATTCCAGAACTGGACACAGGACTCCAGGTAGGGTCACACAAAAGAGAAGTAGAGTGGGACAATCACCTCTCTCGACTTGGCAAGTGGGGCTGGGGGAAGGAGAGTGGATGGTGATTACAGGGTGCAGGGGCTGTCACCTTGGCTAAGATGGGACCAGAACCCAGAGCAATAACAGGTGGATAGGTGTGAGGATGCTGGATCAATCCTGTACACACTTCTGCTTTGGGGGTTCACTCTCTGGTGACTTTTTCATGATGCCCCAGGGTGGTTTTGTCTAAGTCAGCTGCTGGCCCTGTCCAACCCTGTGCCGCAGACACCTTTGGTCCTTTCTCAGGAGTATGGTGACCTCCTTGTGATGCCGACTGTTCAGCAGAGATTTCTCATTATGCAGATGAGGTATGAAGTGGTCGTTTGAGTGAAAGGCTTTATTTCACGCTCTGCAACTACCTGAAAGGAGGTTGTGGAGAGGAGGGAGCTGGGCTCTTCTCCCAGGTGACAGGGGACAAGACCAGAGGAAACGGCCTCAGGCTCCACCAGGGGACGTTCAGACTGGACATCAGGATAAAATATTTCACAGAAAGGGTCATTGGGCACTGGCAGAGGCTGCCCAGGGACAGGGTTGAGTCACCTTCCCTGGAGGGGTTTAAGGGATGGGTGGATGAGGTGCTGAGGGACATGGGTTAGTGTTTGATAAGAATGGTTGGACTTAATGATCTGGTGGGTCTTTTCCAACCTGGTGATTCTATGATTCCACCCTTGTGCCTTGCAGGCAGGAGACACTGGATGGGAAGAAGTGCTCTGACTCTGGCTAGACCTCAGAGAAATACACACAAAGGCCAGCTGAGCCAGCAGCCCTCCTGCAGGGGTGAGAAACCTCCTCCAGAGTAGGTGATAGACCCATCCAGGCTTCTGATTTACACTGGTGCTGTGCAGGAGCCCTGCTATGTGGTTTGCATTAGGTTCTCCTGAAGTGTCTCCCCTTTTAGGAAGGCTCCCCAGCCCCAGACAGCAAAGCAGCTGGCAGAAAATCATCCCACGGTGCTATGTATTGCCCCAAGCCATTCTAGGCTCTCGTCTCTATTTTCTTCCCGTCATTCAGAAGCGAACTTCACGGAGGAAATATGAAAGAAACAAATTAGAATTGCCTCGCTGGTGTGACAGCGAGGAGAGCTCCAAGTTGGAGAAGCTGAATGGAATGATAAATCCCATCACTTAAACCGCGTAATGAATTTTCGTGGAGATTTGTCTCAGTGTAAAGAGAGAGAGAGAGAGAGAGAGAGGAGGAAAAAGTATGAAATTCTCTTCTGGTTTTGCAGAAGGGTTGCAGGCAGCTCTGACTGAAAAGTGTAAATCTGAAGAGTTTGTGCCTGCAGAGCATCCAAATAAGTTCCCTTCCTTAACAGTTCTGAGTGCAGCTTCCAATGAAATGTCACATCATCTTTGCCTTCACCAGCACTGGGTCTAATAATATTATTTTTGTCCAAGGAGCCTGGAGAACTAACGTGTTCCAGGAGTAATTCTGCAGCTAAATATAGAAAAGAGAATTTTTTGCATTACAACAAAACATTTTTGTCCTGTGAGAGACTTCTGAGCGGGTTGGGACATCCTTTGGTTTGTTGGGTGACCTTGGATAAATCATTCTCCCTCTCATTACTTATTTCTCCTCGCCCCACTGAACTTCTTATGTGTTTAGCTTTCAAGGTCTTTGGGGCAGGGACCAGCTTTTGCTGTGTCATTCACAGCACAAACCACCAGGCTCATCCTGGAACATTACAGACCCAACTCATGGACTTGGAAATACTACATTATTTTTAATTCTAAAAATAGTTTTAATGTAACATAGCTACATATGGCCAGCAGTGGTGGCTGCCCCATCACTTGAGGTATTCAAGGCCAGGTTGGATGGGGCTTGGAGCCCCTGATCCAGTGGGAGGTGTCCCTGCCCATGGCAGGGGGTTGGAATTTGATGAGCTTTGAGGTCCCTGCCAACCCAAACCATTCCATGATTCTATGACACAGCTCTTCAGAGCTCTTCCTTTGGACGTGTCTGCAGTAAAACAGGCAAGAAACATGAAAGAGTCAGACTTCTCCTCATAAGCAAACCTCAGAGGCCCACAGACCAAGTCTACTGCAACCTCCCATCCCAGTGAACTCCAAAGAAACACATGTTTAATGAATGACAACCCAAAATATTTATACTGTTTCAGCAAAATACATATTCCAAGACATGAGATAGATGTATTTTGATGACTGCAAACAAGAAACGTCAGTTCATTTCCATGGAGACTGCACCTAGAGCAGGAAGTTGGAAAGTGAACTTGATACCTCACCAATGCTGGGGAGCTCCTGGCAGGGTGAAGATCTCAGGTTGCCACTTTCAAACCCAGAAAAGCCAGGGTCTGTGCATAATCTGGGCTCTCCAGCAGCTCCCAGTCCCCTTTCCATACCTAAATATCAAGCTACCCCATATTTTCTTTAGAAAATATTTCCTTTTTTCTTAAGAGCAGCCCAAAGAAAAAACCCTGCAAGCTGCCTCCTGTGGGAAGGGAGCTCAGGGCATGAGCAAGCCTACAAATATATGCTAGGAAATAAACATTAAAAAAAAAATATATACTCTCTCAAGTAAACTCTGAATGTGCCTCTGTGTTCAGACCATGTCATCTCACTTCACTGCTGCTTTTATACAGAAACGGGGGTTGGATCTCCTGGTCATATCCAACTGGTGGGTCTGTGCAGAGAGAGATGATACAAAGGAAGCCTAAGTGACCTGATCCAGTGGAAGGTGTCCCTAGATCTAGATGGAACTGGGTCATCTTTAAGGTTCCTTCTGACCCAAACCATTCTATGATTCCCTGCAAAAGGCACATTTTAATCTCAAAACCCACCATTGATTCATTCAAATGAACCAGTGATACAACATCACCTCGCTATGTCTCACCAAAGAAATGAGAGGTTTTGAGCAAGCAATCTTCTGAGCCCCAGGGCAAGCATCGCTTTTGCTCCCACTGGCAGTAATCTCCCTCTGTTCTTGACGAATACTCAAAGCCCATCTATCTAGTCCAACAACAGACAATTACGGATTTGCTGCACGAGGAACATTAGTTACATTGATTTGGCTTCGCAGCATCAGCCGAACTACCTTTGGTTTCACGCAGTCCATTAATGGGAGCAATAGGCATGACAACTCTTACACACAAAGGCACTGGGCTACTTACAGCTGGTAAATGAACCTTGGAACTTACATAAAGCAGAAGGTAATGAAGAGTAATAGAAGTTTTAAGCAATTCATTTTTCTCTCCCTCTCTCATTCTTCTTCCCACTGGCTGTTTTTTCCCTTTTCCTTCACCCCTTTCCTGCAAGGGCTAAAGGTCAGTGGCCATGTCTTGCTCAATGAGGAGTCCTAAGGGGACAACGTCCTCATTATACTGAAAGAGGGGAGATTGAGATGAGATCTTAGGAAGAAATGTTTTGCTGTGAGGGTGGGGAGGCCCTGGCACAGGTTGCCCAGAGCAGTGGTGGCTGCCCCATCCCTGGAGGGGTTCAAGGCCAGGTTGGATGGGGCTTGGAGCCCCTGATCCAGTGGGAGGTGTCCCTGCCCAGGGCAGGAGTGGAACTGGATGGGCTTTGAGGTCCTTTCCAACACAAACCATTCCATGATTCTACGATCTACATGGCTGTTACTGCAGCCAGGGCTGGAGGGCATCAGCATCACATGAAGAAGAAGCAACTGAGCAGCCACCACTGCTCTTCCCAGCTCTGTTAGATAAAGATTTACACCCTGAAAATGCTTCAGAATACTGCAAAAAGAAGAAAAGAGTGGGAAGTGCTTATTTTGGTAGAGAAGATATTAAAAATGTTCTGGAATTCATTAATTTGAGAATTATAACAACAAAATACATACTTTTCTCCATTTTTTTCCTAGTAGAAATGAGTCGTGGCTGGATATTTCTGCAGGGCACTAACCTCATCTCCACCACTTAGCCTCAGCTCTTGGCTTAAGGATGGTAGGAACTTCTCATGGGGTGTATGTTAAAAATCTTCGCCCTCGTTAGCCTTTTAGGCTACACACATCTATATAAATGCATGCAAATATCTGCCTACTCACGTGCTCCACCACAAAAAGATTTCTATTACTTGGTCTTTGACTGGTGAACACAAGAATTGGGTCTCAAGGATAAGACTCACTGGAGATCTTGTCTAAGAAGCCAACTCAAGGTCAGCAGAGATGGGATTTTCACAGAATCACAGAATGACCAGGTTGGAAGAGACCCACCGGATTGTCGAGTCCAATCATTCCCACCATTCCCTAAATCATGCTCCTAAGCACCTCATCTACCCTAACCTTAAACACCTCCAGGGACGGTGACACAACCACATGCCTTGGCAGACTGTTCCAATCCCTAACCACCCTCTCCGTGAAGAATTTCTTCCTAATCTCAAGCCTAAATCTCCCCTGGCGGAGCTTGAGGCCATTCCCTCTCGTCCTGTCCCCTGTCCCTTGGGAGAAGAGGCCAGCACCCTCCCCTCCACAACCTCCCTTCAGGTAATTGTAGAGAGTAATAAGGTCTCCCCTCAGCCTCCTCTTCTCCAGGCTGAACAACCCCAGCTCTCTCAGCCGCTCCTCGTAAGATTTGTTCTCCAGCCCCTTCACCAGCTTTGTTGCTCTTCTCTGGACTCGCTCTAGAGCCACAACATCCCTCTTGTGGTGAGGGGCCCAGAACTGAACACAGGACTCGAGGTGCGGTCTCACCAGTGCCGAGTCCAGAGGGAGAAGAACCTCCCTGGACCTGCTGGTTACACCGTTCCTGATCCAAGCCAGGATGCCATTGGCCTTCTTGGCCACCTGAGCCACTGCTGGCTCATGTTCAGTCGGTTGTCAACCAGCACCCCCAGGTCCCTCTCCTCCTGGCAGCTTTCCAGCCAGGTTTCTCCTAGTTTGTACCTCTGCTTAGGGTTGTTGTGCCCCAAGTGCAGGACCCGGCATTTGGCCTTGTTAAACCTCATGCCATTGGTCTCAGCCCAGCAGTCCAGCCTGTTCAGGTCCCTTTGGAGCCTCCCGACCCTCCAGCAGATCCACACTTCCACCCAGCTTGGTGTCATCTGCAAACTTGCTAAGGGAGCACTCGATGCCTTCATCCAGGTCGTTGATAAAGACATTAAACAGGACTGGACCCAGGACTGAGCCCTGGAGAACCCCACTTGTCACTGGCCTCCAGCTGGATTTAACTCCATTTCCTACCACCCTCTGGGCCCGGTCATTCAACCAGTTTTTCACCCAGGAGAGTGTGCGCCCGTCCGGGCCAGAGGCCGACAGTTTCCAAAGCAGAATGCTGTGAGAAACTGTATCAAAGGCTTTACTGAAGTCCAGGAAAACCACATCCACAGCCTTTCCCTCGTCCAAGAGTTTAGTCACTTGGTCATAGAAGGTGATCAGATCACTCTGGCAAGACCTGCCTTTCATGAACCCGTGTTGACTGGGCCTGATCACCCGGTTCTCTTGCAAGTGCTTCATGATCGCACTCAAGATCACCCGCTCCATGACTTTTCCCGGTACCGAGGTCAGGCTGACAGGCCTGTAGTTCCCCGGATCCTCCCTGCGCCCCTTCTTATAGATGGGCACGACATCAGCCTCCAGTCCAGTGGAACCTCCCCAGTCATCCAGGACTGTTGGAAGATGATGGAAAGGGGTTTGGCCAGCACATCCGCCAGTTCCCTCAAAACTCTTGGGTGGACTCCATCCGGTCCCCTTTGGGGACTGAATGTCCCTAGCAAAGAGCTATTTGAATTTTTTGAATGATGGTTTTTATCTACCTTATGGGATACAGCAGAGGGACCTGGTGCAAGGTTTTGAGTGGACCAGGTCTCTGAAGTGTTGATGGCCTTTGAGATTCAGATGCTTGTGCTGGCTCACAGCTGTGGAACTGGAAAGGCAGCTATTGTGGTCGCCAGCTCCAGTGAGACCGAACACGCAGTGCTTCTCCTCTTAGCTGGGCTGATGCTTTGAAGAACTCAGAGCAGTGGAACACCTCCCACCCCTGAAACCTTTCCCAGAGGGAACAAAAAGCTCTCTCTGAAGTGAAAGGTCCCAGCTGAGTGGAAATGGGAAGGCTGGTAGCCAAAGGAATAATTTAGTAAATTGCCAAAAAATGCCAGTTAAATTTTTTCCCATTTCCTGATGTATTTATGGCCCTGGAAACCTCCAGATGTGCTGGAGATCTGACAATATTTCATTGCACAGATAAATTCGACATCTTTAATTCTTATTTTTTTAGTTGGAGGGAGAAGGTAAATAATAAGAAAATTCCTGTAGGCTCGTCCTTGCTTCTGGGTTTCATTTGATTTTACTCCACCAGAGAAGTGATTCTGCCCCTGTAACTCGGCACTGGTGAGGCTGCACCTCGAATCATAGAATCGCTAGGCTGGAAAGGATCCACTGGATCATCGAGTCCAACCATTCTTGTCAATCGCTAAACCATGTCCCTCAGCACCTCATCTGATCATGGGTTCAGTTTGGGGCCCCTCATTCCAAGAAAGACATTGAGGTCCTGGAGTGCATCCAGATATGGGAACGGAGCTGGGAAGGGACTGGAGAACATGTCTAATGGGGAGAAGCAGAAGGACCTTGGGGTGTTCAGCCTGGGGAAAAGGAAGCTGAGTGGAGACCTCATCACTGTCTACAACTGCCTGAAAGGAGGTTGTGGTGAGCTGGGTGCTGGTCTCTTCTCCTAAGTGACAGGACGAGAGGGAATGGCCTCAAGTTGCACCGGGGGAGGTTTAGGTTAGACATCAGGAAAACTTTCTTCACTGAAAGGGGTCTCAGGTCCTGGCAGTGGCTGCCCAGGGAGGTGGTGGAGTCACCATTCCTGGAGGCATTTAAAAGATGGGTAGATGAAGTGCTCATGGTTTAGTAGTGGACAGGTGTGGTTGGGCTTGATGATCTCAAAGGTCTTTTCCAACTTATCGGTTCTACAAGTACCTGAATATTATGTCAATGCTCAATGTTGGTGAGGGCATCCTGGTGCTGGCAGCATCTCTGGGCCACAGCGTGATGGGTTAACCACCAGACACACTAAACTAGAGCACTACAGACCTGTCTCTGCTCTCAACCCCCCGCCGTGGGATAGTGAGCAGAGAGCCTCTTCCCTTCTGGAAAATGGAACCTGTAGGTCTTTTATGCGGATTGAGCTGTGAAACACGAGGGTGGTTTGTTGTGAATATGGCTGAAATTTACTCTTCTACCCAGAAAACAGGCAGCGTGGCACGAAGGATTGCAGCACAAATAACACTTCCCTTTATTTGGGCTTTAGATTATGGGCCTAAAATTAAATTTAAACTCTTCGCGGAAAGGTAATTTTTCCTAATCACTCACACTGCTGCACAGATCTCTACAACTTGATTACATTCTAATTAGATTAATTGGATGGAGAATAATTTCTTTCTCCAAGATGATCAGCTAAAAAAAGACAAGCAGTTCTATAGAATCTGAAGAGGAAAAAAAATACAACAAAAAAACCCCAAACCCTCATTCAAAGCTTTAAAACCAAAGCACAAAACGCAGGGTAATTGAATTGGTAAAGAATTTATGAGCATATCAGGATGATCTAGGGTTGTTTTTTCCCCCCTTCTCCCCTCTTTCATCGTTTTCCCCTGTGCTTTCCCTCTTTTCCTCCTGACCATAAAATCAGATGTGGAATTCCAATTCCTTCATTGATTTTTGTGATAAAAATTTAAGAAACTTGAGTAACAAAAGGTTATGCTCCTGCGTTCTGCATGTGAAATGGATTGTCTTTGTTACAGGGGCAGAAAATATTGAACTGTATAATGCTGCGAGGTCTTTGGCCTGAATACTAATAGTCATTACTTACCAGAAATGAACACAGGCCACTGAGGTTCAGCATCTCCCAATTGGCTTTGGCATCCCAACAAAAGCAGCAGGGAGTGAGGGATGAGGGACTCAAAGACAGGGTCCAGGGCTCAATTTCTCTGCCTGGCCCAACACTGTCGAATTGATGCCACACAGCTTTTTCGCTGGATGCATCTGGTTGATAATGCATGTGGTTATGTCAAAACAGGCTGCACTGTGCTCTTAGGTTGTGTTCCTGATGTCTTTCCTGGATAATTTCATCTTTTCTGGGCTTGTACAAATTCAAGCTGAGACGGGAGAATTCATCGCTATAAGCCCATCATTCCGGTCACCCAGCTGGGTGGCTCTTCTTTGCCACACGCTCCATGGATGAAAGATGATGGGTTGCAAATGCATCCTGCTGGTGCTGGGGACCCAATAGGGCAACAGGGAGATGTCAGCTGGAAATGCATCCTTGAAGACCTGGTGCCTCTCAGCATCAGGGCCGATTGACCTCTAAGGAAGGATATGGGGGCTCCCCAGCTGCTTTCCATTGTCTCTTAATGATTAGAACAGCCTCTCGGTGCTGAAAGGGGCTCCAGGAAAGCTGAGGAGGGGCTCCGGAGCAGGGTGTGCAGGGACAGAATGAGGGGGAATGGTTTTCAGTTGAAAGAAGGGACATTGAAATGACATCTTAGGAAGAAATGTTTTGCTGTGAGGGTGGGGAGGCCCTGGCCCAGGCTGCACAGAGCAGAGGTGGTTGCCCCATCCCTGGAGGGGTTTAACGCCCGGTTGGTTGGGGCTTGGAGCCCCTGATCCAGTGGGAGGTGTCCCTGCCCAGGGCAGGAGTGGAACTGGATGGGCTTTGAGGTCCCTTCCAACTCAAACCATTCCATGATTCTATGTTTCTAGCAAACTTCACCCCTTGCCCTTCAATATGCCCAAGCAGGTCAATCAGAATGGCACAAACAGGACCTGGTTTGTTTTGCCGACTCTCAGGACAACTCTACACTTTTCCAAACTGTCCTACAAGGCTGCTGAGAAAATGCACCTTCCTGCTATTCATAGAATGAGCAAATTGCACCTATCTGCAACTGCGCTGGAGATCATGACTGCTGAACGATACAGTACGGAGCCCTTGCCCTTCTCCCTTGAAGCCATTTGTTTCGCTGCAAGACGGGTGGCAGATTTATGCCTCGCTAGTTCAGCGGCTCCACAAGGTGTTTGGCTGGTTTGTGCTGAATGCTAAGTGCACTCCGGAGTTTGAAATATGAAAAGTGTTTGGATAAAGCAGATAGGCCACCCTGAAGACATAATCCACAGGAATAATGACAGGGCCTGGCAAAGCCAAAGCAAGTACTGAAATTAATAGCAAGAGATCTATTAAAGGGATTAGCCGTGTGTTGTAACACTTACAATGCTTTATCTCACAGTGGTTGTGGCAGGAACCATATATTTCCCCCAAACAAATGGCTAGGAGATGATTTATAGGTGAGAGAGAATGGAGAGGAATTTGCACACTTGGATTTCCAAGCCTTTGAGCTTTGCCCTGAGGTGAGGGATGGTGACCTGGCCCTCCGGGGACCATCTCTATTGGGGTCTTAGTTGGGATCAAGATGTGCCTGTGAAGGGATCCTCCTTGGCGTCCTCAGCAACTGTGGTTTGGTCCACGCCCTGGAGTATGAATTGGGTCCTGTCCAGTCCCCTGGATAGAAAGGTGCTCTCCGGGAGCACCCCAGCCATGTCTAGAGCATGGGATAAGGCAGGGACCGGTCCAAAGCATCCTTCCCAAACTCAGATAATGTAAAGGACACCAATATTGCCTTTATTTTCCAAGGGGAGGAGTGGGTTTGAGGCTTTCTGTTTCCAGGGAGAAGCTTTTGCAGGGCTTACTGCTTTTAGCACTCACAGCACATCCATGTCTCTCTGGTTTATCAGCTTGGGCAGCTGGAACACCTTGAGTCGCTGGAAAAGGTAAGACCCTGACATTTTGTCAGGACTAAGTGGACAGCTTAAGTGTATATGTGTGCATATATCTCTATATCTACAAATATTAAAATGGCATATTTGAGCTGTCAAAGGTCTGAGTGCCGGACTTTACAGCCTAAACCTTTTTTGGATGTAATTCTCTGTGTGCCATTGGTAAGATTAAATGAAAAATAAAGTAAAAGATGGAAAACCCAGTGCCAAGACCACACAGCTGGGATGGAGCAAACTCCTGCATCTCCAGGGCTGTAGTATTTAATTTGACTCCTCCCCAAATCTGGCTCAGGGTGGTAACAGCAAAGCTTTCCTGGACTGTCATGGGAGGAAAAGCCATCCTCTAATCCTTAGTGGCTCACTGGCACATAGTAAACTCTGGGATATTCATAAGTTCTTGGAGTTCTAGGTTCACAACACAGCCTAAGCAGGACTTTTTATGTTTCCTGATGCTTGTTAACTAGTTTTAAGAGATGAGAAAAAAATAGAAAAATCAGATTTAGCCATTTCTTTTACAATATGCCCCTAAAAGGAGCCTCATAAAATATGAATTCCCCTCAATGTGCTTGTTTCTAAATTCAGAACATGTGTCCAAGTGAATTTGTAGCTCAGCAAATGAAGGACAAAACTGCCTGGGACAGGAGATGTGCAGATAGACAGCTGCCCTCTCCCTGCCCTGGCTTTGTTGTTGGTGGTTCCCTAAATATATTGCACCTGAGGCACCTCGTCCTCACTGCGCCAGGCAGAGCCACCCTCAGCTCCCACTCTGGTGTTTGCAATATTGTGCATGTGGGAACATACTGCTTATAGAATCACAGGATCACTGAGGTTGGAAAACCCCTCTAAGCTCATCCAGTCCAACCGTTAGCCCAACCCCATCCTGCCTACTAAACCATGTCCAAAAATGCCACATCTACACATTTTTTTGAGCACCACCAGGCATGAGGATTCCACCCTGGGCAGCCTCTGTCAGGGCTTCACCACTCTTTCATTGAAGACATTTCTTCTAATATCCAATCTAAACCTCCCCTGGCACAACTTAAAGAGCATTTCATAGAATCATAGAATCACCAAGTTGGAAAAGACCCACCAGATCATCGAGTCCAACCATTCCCATCAATGACTAAACCACGTCCTTGAGCACCTCATCCACCCGTCCCTTAAACCCCTCCAGGGAATGTGAATCAACCCCCTCCCTGGGCAGCCTCTGCCAGTGCCCAATGACCTTTCTGTGAAAAATCTTTTCCTAATGTCCAGCCTGAACCTCCCCTGGTGGAGCTTGAGGCCATTCCCTCTCGTCCTGTCCCCTGTCCCTTGGGAGAAGAGCCCAGCTCCCTCCTCTCCACAACCTCCTTTCAGGTAGTTGGAGAGAGCAATGAGGTCTCCCCTCAGTCTATTCTTCTCCAGGCTAAACAAACCCAGTTCTCCAGCCACTCCTCACAAGACTTGTTCTCCAGCTCCTCTTCCCTGGCATATTCTTGGGATATTTCCTCATCCTGGGCACTTTCTTGGGGCTGTGCCTGGCTTTTGCTCCCTGGCTTGCTAAAATCCCCTCTGACTCAATGTAAGGAACCCAACGCTTCAACTGGATGAGGAAAACAACATCCTGCCCTGCCAAATGTTTTGAGTTGAGCAAACCTCCTCTGCAAACCACACTGGGATGGAGAGAGGAGCTCTCAAATAGCATTTGCAATATAAAAGCTTGGCAAAGTAAATTGCTTTTGATCTGGGCAAATCATTCCCTTGGCAATTTTGGGGAGGTTTTTGTTTCCATTTCTGTCGTGTTAACGTTATGTTTGTAATAATTAATTTCACGATAATCAGCTCCACATTGTGAAAGGGAGAATCGTTTCAAACCAGAAATTTCTTCTATTTTGCAAATATCAAGGCTAAAACACGAACAAAGCTGAAAATGTCCCAGAGGCAGAGAGAAAGGAGGGGGCTTGATGTAGGCTCCTTCACACATAAGTTCAGTTTTAATGAATAGACATTTTCTAAAGTCCCAGCTTTCTCCTTGTGCTGAGAACTTAATTGGCCTTTAGGTCAAAATTTTTACCTTCTCCTTTAATATTCTTGGGTTTAAAGTACAATAGTCTCGCTGGAACCTTTTCCAAGGCAGCAGAAATCATCACTAGCTGAGCTTGTTTCTCTTCAGTGGGGAAACAGGGTACCAGGGAGGGAAGAGCGATGCCAGAGCAATTGGGAATATTCACAATAGTGGGTTGGGAACTGTCATAAATTACCCAGCACGGCATGAGAGAGAAAAGATGGAATCATAGAATCATAGAATCACCAGGTTGGAAAAGACCCACTGGATCATTGAGTCCAACCATTCCTATCAATCACTAAACCATGTCCCTCAGCACCTCATCCACCTGTCCCTTAAACCAATCCAGGGAAGGTGACTCAACACCCTCCCTGGGCAGCCTCTGCCAGTGCCCAATGACCCTTTCTGTGAAATATTTTTCCTAATGTTCAGCCTAAACCTCCCCTGGTGGAGTTTGAGGCCATTCCCTCTCATCCTGTCCCCTGTCCCTTGGGAGAAGAGCCCAGCTCCCTCCTCTCCACAACCTCCCTTCAGGTAGTTGGAGAGAGCAATGAGGTCTCCCCTCAGCCTCCTCTTCTCCAGGATAAACACCCCCAGCTCTCTCAGCTGCTTCTCATGTTCTCCAGCCCCTTCACCAGCTTCGTTGCTCTTCTCCGGACTCGCTCCAGAGCCTCAACATCCTTCTTGTGGTGAGGGGCCCAGAACTGAACACAGGATTCGAGGAGCGGTCTCACCAGTGCCGAGTCCAGAGGGAGAAGAACCTCCCTGGACCTGCTGGTCACGCTGTTTCTGATCCAAGCCAAGATGCCACTGGCCTTCTTGGCCACCTGGGCCACTGCTGGCTCATGTTCAGTCGCTGTCAACCAACACCCCCAGGTCCCTCTCCTCCAGGCAGCTTTCTAGACAGACTTCTCCGAGTCTGTATCTGCACAGGGTTGTTGTGCCCCAAGTGCAGGACCCGGCATTTGGCAGCGGGGTGCTTAATCAGATCCACATCAAGAAGTTGCAGAACCAAATCTTCATAACTTCATGGGAGAATTGCCCAGTGGAACCCTGGCTTTAATCATAAGCATCACAGAATGGTTTGGATTGGAAGGGACCTTTAAGATCATCCAGTTCCAACCCCCCTGCTGTGGGCAGGGACACCTCCCACTAGACCAGCAATTTATAAGCTTGTGCCATCCAAATGGATAGGATCCACTGATGCTAGGGGAGCTACAGGTGCTTTTAATACAATCTTTTGGGGTGGAGTCCCCTGTGTCCCCCTGGCTGCACCCTGCTTGTCTTTCTGGCAGTGATTAACCTGGTATTTAATTGGGGAGAGTGCATGGGTATTTGCTGGCTTTCAAGCTCTGCTTCTCTCCATTAAAACTATTGCAAAAACAAGGAGCAGTGCAAGTAATTTTATGGATAATGAAAAGGGTCAAACACATTTGCTCATTGATGACAGAAGCTGTAGTAAATCCTTAACTGAGGCTGGATGGATTAAGGTTTCGGAGCATAGACAGGCAGAGAAAAAATTAGGAGGCAAGACGGGCTGATAGGTCAGTCTGGGAGGATAGATAGATGGATAGATTAAATGAAGATCTACTTAGCCATCCATCCATCTATCCTCAGTCTTCATCCAGGAGGAGAGCTCACTCCCTATGATGGGAAATGTATCAGGATTTAAGAGATGGATAGGTGGAAGGACAGATGGATGGTTGGCTAGCTTTCTACCAATCCATCTCCATCCGTCCTTACACCTAAATCTTTATCTAATCTGCTCGATGCAAGCAGATAAATAGCTGGAAACTGAAGTAGAGAGATAGACAGAGAAAGAATTCAGGATAGGGTGGAGAGAGAGGTTATATTCTCCCAAAAAAGATGCCTATGGAGAATGAAAAGGAGCCAGGACACGGTGTTTTTAGAGCAGCCGTGCCTGTCCTGCCCTTGTTCCCTGTGAGGCCACAGCTCTGCCCTGGCCATGCTGAGGGCTGCTGATAACCTGGCTGCTCTTCCCTGCTTGCTCAGCCTCTGCCTTTGGAGGTAACACATTCCAGAGGAGGGGAAAAAGAGTAAAATTATAAATAGATTTTTTTTTCCTAATGTCCCCTTTCCTTAGGCCTGCCTGCAGGATCGTTCAACGGAAAGTTATTGGGAGAGTCAGTGTGGGGTTTTTTTCTCTGCAGAAATAACAGCGTATTTCAGAGCCTCTGAAATTGCAACATGAATCAAACTGGACAGCTGGAGTCTGTTCATCCTGGTCCTCCTGTGTGCAACACACACAAGGCCCCTGCTCTGTCCCCAAGGTGTCTGCAGCCGCCCAAAAGTGGCAGCTGCAGGAGGTGACCCCAATGACATGTGCTCATCTATGAGAACATCAGTTCTGAGCAGCTTTTGGAAAGGAAGCAGCCTCCTTCTGTCTTGGGAGTGGTGGTCCAGGAACATTTAAACAGTGGGTACTCACTTTTTTAGGGAGAAAGATGCATATTTAGGGATGTTTAAGACCTGAATGCCACACCATGCATATTCAGCATCCCACATGGAAGATGCGTCCAACTTTTGGCCCTCTACTCTTCCAGACCCCTTTTCAAAGCCCTGCAGTGGAACCTTGTCCAAAATGACAACTATTCACTGTTCCTCAGCACTATCACACTGCTACACCTCTTTCCCGGACCATACAATCATAGACTCACAGAGTGGTTTGGGCTCGAAGGGACCTCAAAGCCCATCCAGTCTGGCCTTGAACCCCTCCAGGGATGGGGCAGCCACCACTGCTCTGGGTAACCTGGGCAAGGGCCTCCCCACCCTCACAGAAAGACACTTCTCCCTAAGATATCCTCTCAATCTCCCCTCTTCCAGCTGAAAAAGCATTCCTCCTCGCCCTCTTCCTGCGCTCTCTGATCTAGAGCCCCTCCCCAGCTTTCCTGGAGCCCCTTTTAATACTTGAAGCTGCTCTAAGGTCTCCCTGCAGCCTTCTCTTCTCCAGGCTGAACAACCCCAACTCTCTCAGCCTGTCCTCGTACAGGAGGTTCTCCAGCCATTGGATCATGTCCATGGTCTCCTCTGGACTCGCTCCAACAGGTCCATGTCCTCCCTGTGCTGAGGACTCCAGAACTGAACCCAGGGCTCCAGGTGGGTCTCACGAGTGGAGCAGAGGGGCAGAATCCCCTCCCTCACCCTGCTGGTCCCACTGTTCTGGATGCAGCCCAGGATCCACTTGGCTTTCTGGGCTGCGAGCACACGTTGCTGGCTCATGCTGAGCTTCTCATCCCCAAGTCCTTCTCTTTAGGGTGGCTTTCAATCCATTCCCTGTCCAGCCTGTAACTGCTCTTGGGATTGCCTCAAACCATGGGCAGATCCTTTCCCCAGAACCATGCAAGGGATCCTACTTCAAAACGTTGACACTTCACTCTCCTAGTGTCGTGCTGCACCGTGACACCCTTGCCTTTCATTCCAGGAAGCCTCAGTGCTCCCCGTCCATCAATACCGAGCACTGCAGTGGAACTGTTATTTTAACACAGATTTGAATCCCCGCTTTGCGTGCCAAAATCGATAAAGGAATTGTGAGTGATATTTCAATAATAACGATCATGATAATAAATACAGCGATGTGCTGGATGCCGTGCTCGTACGCAGGGGCACTTTCCCTCCCCTGTATTGAAAGATCCTGACCCCACACAGTTGGATACCAGGAAATCTGCTTATTGATTTAATGACCTCTGGCTGAAGTCGTGAGCAAAGAAAAGAGACAGACAAAGTGGAGGCAAAGTATCAAAGGCACATCTCATGTTCATCCAAATTTCATTTATTCCACTTCTTCAGCCTCTTCCTTCCCGTGTCCAGGTGTCAAGGTTGTCAGGCCCTAGGAATAAGGATGCCTTTGTGGTCCCTGGCTCAGGCTGAGAGAGCTGGGGGTGTTTAGCCTGGAGAAGAATAGACTGAGGGGAGACCTCATTGCTCTCTCCAACTACCTGAAAGGAGGTTGTGGAGAGGAGGGAGCTGGGCTCTTCTCCCAAGTGACAGGGGACAGGATGAGAGGGAATGGCCTCAAGCTCCACCAGGGGAGGTTCAGGCTGGACATTAGGAAAAAAATTTTCATAGAAAGGGTCATTGGGCACTGGCAGAGGCTGCTCAGGGAGGGGATTGAGTCACCTTCCCTGGAGGGGTTTAAGGGACGGGTGGACGAGGCGCTGAGGGACACGGGTTAGTGATTGATGGGAATGGTTGGACTCAATGATCTGTGGGTCTTTTCCAACCTGGTGATTCTATGATTCTATGATCTCCCACTGGGGATTTGATGACCTGGGGTGTGTGAAGCGGCACATCCCCACACGGTCTGGGGGACCCACTTTGACACTCTCCAGTCTGGACAGGGCACAGGTGGGTTTTTCAGGTGGTTGTCATGCTGCAGGTGATTGTCCCAGGAAATCTACCATCCCAAGGATGTGCAGTGGCTGGGGTAGCTGAGGCTCATTTGTTGCATCCCCCTATCGACTTTTCACCTTGCTGAAAACCTCACTCCTGGTGAGACACAACCCCGTGACAAGCTGGTTGCTTAGCACGGCTGAAACAATAGGGAGCCAAGCGAGTGGAGGGTTTTTTTTCATACCTATCCCTCTCTAACTGCTATGGAAAGGGAAAGTTCATTGGTTGTCGATATTACCCTGCTGTGATAAAAGCTTAAGAAGCAGCTTTGCAGATGCCCACTGCGAGGAGCATGCTATAAATGTTTCCAGACTGAAGCGATACATCACAGCTCATGGTTGTTCCCACTGAGAAAGATTCCAGCTCTGGCTCCTTCCAGGGACACCCTCATGAAATGCAATCTGCTGGCACCGGCACAATCAAACACATATTGTTCCCAGGTACAAAATTGGCTACTAGTGAGTTAATACTGAGTGCCTTGCTCTCCGGTAGCTCTTCCATATGCCAGCTGCAAAGGGAGGTAGCAGCACCACCCCTTCCCTGCCAGGAGGAAAACTGAGGCAGGGGTATCACTACTCGTTGCTGCTGTACTGGTCAGTTGGCCACTGATGTGGTCCTCCTGGTAAGGTCCTACACACAGACATGATTCTATATGTAGGAAAACTTTTTGCAGATGTTTACTCCATTTTCTTAAGGAATTTAAGCTCAAAAGATGCTGCGTGTAAGTAGCTGCGTTTCCTGCCAACCCTGTAAGTTTGCGATGTGTTAGCTATTTTCAAGCAAATTTGACAAAGGAATTGATCATAGAATCATTAAGGTTGGAAAAGACCTCTAAACTCATTCAGTTCAAGTGTTGGCTCAGTACCCTGGTTCTTAGTAGACCATGTCCTGAAGTGTCACGTCTACATGGTTTTTGAACCTCTCTAGGGATGAGAACTTTACCACTGCCCTGGACAGTCATTTCCAATGCTTCACCACTCTTTTAGTAAAGAAATTTCCTCTAATATCCACTCTAACCCTCCCCTGGCACACCAGGCTGTGTCCCCAAGTATGATATCTACTTGTCTCCTAAACGCCTCCAGGGATGGTAACTCAACCACCTCCCTGGGCAGCCTCTGCCAGTGCTTGATAACCCTTTCCATGAAGAAAATCCTCCTAATATCCAACCTAAATCTCCCCTGGCACAACTTGAGGCCATCTCCTCTCATGCTATCGCTTGTTACTGTGGAGAAGAGACCAGCACCCACCTTGCTACAGTCTCTTTTCAGGCAGTTGTAGATGTTCATGATGTTTCTGCCAACTCCTGTCCACAGCAGCAGAGCAGAGGAGAAAGTCCCCGTGAATGACCTGAGGGAACCTCAGCATCATCACGTACTGGATCAGACATCGGAGCTGTGATACAAGCTAGAAGGGAGAAGACAGAGGAGACTTAATGACATGAAAAGTCTCAGCTAGAACTCACGGTCACCCATGAGACACAAATCTGCAGGAAAGGCAACCTGGAGTCTGATATTCAAGTAAGTTTTTGGTTTTTTTCCTCCTGATTTTACTGAATTACTGTTTTTATGCTTTTTTTTTGTAGGGATGGGCAGGTGAGCCTTCAATGCACTGAGCAAAACCCACACAGGGAGGCTGAACAAAGGGTAGGAGAGGGAACCAAAACGCAGATCACATCAAGCACAATGCCCATAGTTACCCAGAGTAGCTCCAGAAAGTTATTTACTTCAGCCCCTTTAAAGTGATTTCACTGATGTTTTCTGCAGAATGGATTTAGCACGTGAGCTCTTCCGTAATATCGTTACCGCATTAATGAGTTCCAACCCAGAGCCACTAAACATGGCTTTAAAGGAGTATCTCAAAGCTGTGGTTGAGGTGCATGAGGGCAGACAGAACGAATTTGTAAAGTTACACTTAGTCAAATCAAACTGGAACTCATTAAATACAGCAAAATAATTCACTGAATAATTCACTCCGGTTGCATATGAAAGATCTAGAGAACCTTGGGTTGTTTGATTGAAAACCAGCTTATTTTTATGCTCCTGTGTATGTGACAAAGCAAAAATATGAGCTGAAGGTGGAGAGCTCAGTCACCTTGGTGTCAAGGGCCTTCCCTGGAGAAAGGTTCATTAAAACTCAAGTTTGACAAATTTGGACTAGAAAGAAGGCACGTGCTTTTCTTCGGGAGGGTAATTAACAGCAACCTGACTAACTTGGGACACGACGGATTTCAAGACGCTCATCTTTCATGCTGGGGTGGGATGTGATTTCCACACGGGCTGCTGGAGCTTCAGGGAAGCTCTGAGGCTGGTGAGGAAGGTCCTGGTCAAGGGTCCTGGGTCAGCTCGGAACCTCTGCTTGTATCAGTAGTAGCCATGCACCTCATGTTTTTTGCTTGCCCTCTAACTCATACTTCTCCCCAGGCATCTAGCTGCAACGAGGAGCTACACCAGCCCTGTGTGGGGCTGCAGGTGCAACATGGTGAAGGGGCTGGACCACAAGTCTTATGAGAAACAGCTGAGGGAACTGGAGTTTTTTAGCCTGGAAAAGAGAAGGCTGATTACTGTCTACGACTGCCTGAAAGGAGGTTGTGGTGAGGTTGATGCTGCTCTCTTCTCCCAAATAACAAGTGATAAGATGAATCACAGAATCACAGGGTTGGAAAAGACCCACAAGATCATCGAGTCCAAACATTCCTATCAATCACTAAACCATGCCTCTCAGCACCTCGTCCTTTAAACTCCTCCAGGGAAGGTGACTCAACCCCCTGCCTGGGCAGCCTGTTTCCTGAGAGGAAATGGCTTCAGGTTGCACCAGAGGAGGTTTAGATTGCAAAAAATATCTACACTGAAAGGGTTAACAGCACTGGCAGAGGTTGCCCAGAGTAGTGGTGGAGTTCCCATCCCTAGAGGGGTTTAAAAGATAGGCAGGAGAGGTGCTCAGAGATATGGTTTAGTAGTGGGCAGGTACATTTGGACTCGATGATCCTAAAGGTCATTTCCAAACAAGTGATTCTATGATCCTGTGGAAGTACAGGTCTGTGTGGCACCTTCTTCTCCTTGCAAAGCCGGAAAGCAAGTGCAGCTGAGGTTTATGAGGGAATAGATGCTCGTAGAGATGAAGGGTGGCTCCAACAATCTCCCTGCCAGGAGTGCCACACACGGTTCACCCTCCGCAAGCAGGGAGGACACCCCGCTCTTAAATTAAGGAAAACGCTATTGCCCTTCTGTGCAAATTTGTAGGCTAAACCTCAGATCTGGTCCTATCTGGTAGGACATCCCTGAGACGTAAGAAATGATCATCCCTGAGAAAACTCAGGCAGAGCTAATGCAGTGAGCATCTCCCCTGTGTGTCCCCCTCCTCCTTTAACCCTGTCACGCCTCCCGTGAGGCGACTCCACAATCCACTCAGGAATCTCCCAGCATAAGAAAAACCTTTAAACAAAACACAATTTTACAGTTCATTTCAGTTAATCACAGAGTCTATGTTCCAAAATGATCTTCTCGGCATCGCCTATGGAGAGAGGCAATGGCTGATTGGCATTCCATTACTAAACAGCTAAGCCATTCATAATGCAAAAAAACAGACTTGATGGAAAGATTTGATTCAGTTTTCAAGCTAGACTAATTCAAAACCCAGTGCTCTATAAATCAGAGCAAATGTTCTTTATAAAAAAAATATAGCCAGAGCCCATGTGCAGTATCAGATCTATGATTTATGCCTGTATCCCATTAAACTGAAGGACAAGCGAAGGGAGCACGGGGCTGCCACTGAATCCTCCATTCTCATCTGCCCTATAATAAACATGTTCAATCACTGCAGAAATCGCTGCGATGTCCAAGGGACATCTGAGGACATTATGTTTTCCTTGAGGGAGGGGGCAGAGCTAAGCTCTGCCTTCCTGTTGCTGCCTGCAGGGACAGCAAAGCTTGCAGAGGGGCAGAGGATGGAGCAGAGCAGATTGTGTGTCTTGCAGGGCCAGGGCCAGGCAAAGAAGCTCCCAGCAGGGTTATTTCCAAGGCAGGAACCACTCACGTACAGGTACATCAGGTACTCAGGTACATCACCCCCGTGCAGCCCAGACAGGCACTGAGCTGTGCACTGGTGTGTGCACGTCTGAGGATGCTGTGCAAGGACGTGTGAATATCCGAGGATGCCGCACACTGCAGACCCACACACGGCTGTAGATTTTTGGGGGCTATCACAGTTCTATGTAGAATCATTGCTGGCGACCACAATAGCTGCCTTTCCAGTTCCACAGCTGTGAGCCAGCACAAGCATCTGAATCTCAAAGGCCATCAACACTTTAGAGACCTGGCCCACCCAAAACCTTGCACCAGGTCCCTCTGCTCTATCCCATAAGGTAGGTAAAAACCATCCTTCAAAAAATTCAAATAGCTCTTTGCTAGGGACATTCAGGCCCCAAAATCCCATCTCTGCTGACCTTGAGTCAGCTTCTTAGACAAGATCTCCAGTGAGTCTTATCCTTGAGACCCAATTCTTGTGTTCACCAGTCAAAGACCAAGTAATAGAAATCTTTTTGTGGTGGAGCACATGAGTAGGCAGATATTTGCATGCATTTATACAGATGTGTGTAGCCTAAAAGGCTAACGAGGGCAAAGATTTTTAACATACACCCCATGAGAAGTTCCTACCATCCTTAAGCCAAGAGCTGAGGCTAAGTGGTGGAGATGAGGTTAGTGCCCTGCAGAAATATCCAGCCACGACTCATTTCTACTAGGAAAAAAATGGAGAAAAGTATGTATTTTGTTGTTATAATTCTCAAATTAATGAATTCCAGAACATTTTTAACATCTTCTCTACCAAAATAAGCACTTCCCACTCTTTTCTTCTTTTTGCAGTATTCTGAAGCATTTTCAGGGTGTAAATCTTTATCTAACAGAGCTGGGAAGAGCAGTGGTGGCTGCTCAGTTGCTTCTTCTTCATGTGATGCTGATGCCCTCCAGCCCTGGCTGCAGTAACAGCCATGTAGATCGTAGAATCATGGAATGGTTTGTGTTGGAAAGGACCTCAAAGCCCATCCAGTTCCACTCCTGCCCTGGGCAGGGACACCTCCCACTGGATCAGGGGCTCCAAGCCCCATCCAACCTGGCCTTGAACCCCTCCAGGGATAGGGCAGCCACCACTGCTCTGGGCAACCTGGGTAAGGGCCTCCTCACCCTCAGGAAAGGAAGATTTGTTCCCAAGATCTAGCCTAAACTTCTCCTCTTTTAGTTTAAAAATATCACCTCTCATCCTATTGCTACAGGCCCTGCTAAAAAGTTTTTCCTCACCTTTCTTATCAGCCCCCTCTAAGTCTTCTCCAGACTGAACAACCCCAAATCTCTCAGCCTCTCTTCACAGGGGAGATCATCCTCAGTGCAAGTTATTAACTTGCTCCAGCTCTGTGGAAAGCCTTATTTTTTATTTCTTGGCTCCACCACTTTCTGTCTTAAAGAGTGTCTTGCTTGCAGAAAGCAGAAGAAAACAACATTTCTCAACACGCTGACACCTTGGTCAGCAGCTTAGAGAAGGGCTGGCGAGTGGGATATCTCCTCTGAGCAGCTCTCGGCTCGTGGCATGTTTTGACAGACACACAGCCCTTGGTGAGCTGCCCAAGGACAGCTTGCGTGGGAATTGCTGTGATCCAGCACCAGCCTCCAGCTCCAGCTGCATGGGTGAAATCACAAGCTGCTCAGACCACTGGGACACCTACGAAGCTCTCTCACGTTCCTCTTCCCTGTTCAACACCAGCATGGGTTGTGCTGGGAGGTTCATACTGGAAACCAGGCTTCTCCAAATCTGCGAAGGTGAGACTTATTGAGAAACCTGTACCCTGAAAAGCTGATTAAGGAAAGAAATAGCAATAATTTTGGCAGAGAAACACAAAAGAATAAGTCCAAAATTTACAGGATGGAGCAACCCTTCCTGCAGAGCATGTGCGCAGTCTGATCTCTGACACCTCCACGCCTCATGTCTAGTATTTAATAGGAATGGTTGGACTCGATGATCTGGTGGGTCTTTTCCAACCTGGTGATTCTATGATTCTATGACTCAATGCAGGAGCTGAACCACAGAGATGCCAAACAGCTCAGCCAGGAGAGGCAGGATGACTGCTCACCCTGGAGCTGCAGGAGAACAAAGCAGCCCAGAATATCCCTAAATTTATCTCCCTCCCCTGAACTTCCCATCTGATGGCAGCTCCATCACTCTTTGCAAGCCCAACATCTTTTTCAACCCTGACACAACGAGACAGGCTGCACCAAACCCCAGGTGTGGGGTGTTTTTTTGCTGCTTCCCAGGAATGAATTTCTAAGCAGACCTCGCTGCCTGGATCCTGATATTGTTTACTTTCTCTGTAGTTCATAAAGTATCGGGTGGAGCCGGGGGCTGATAACATCTGTTGGCAATCTAGAGCTCATAGGGAAAAGGATGCCATCTTTCAGGAACCGTCACTGACATTTTAAAAGCCATGTCTGAAATCCCCAAACAATTAAGAGGCATCTTTTTTCTACATTGCCTCCCTAGCTAAAGCATTACGCAGGCAAGACACCAGCTGAGAAGTACATGTTGATCCTGACAGGAAAAGCTACGATTAATGAATAATGGAGCACCAGCAATATATAACTTCCAGGCGGAGCCATCATAATTCAATCCAAACAGTAATATCAGTGTCTTTTCTTGGAGGAGTCTAAGCAGCAGTTAAATATTAAATAAAAAAGATGACATTTTATTTTATTTTCCTTTGGCAATTCTGCATCTCCTGATTCAAAGGAGCAGAAGGTAGAAAGTGCCGCCGTGGAGGAGGAGGAAAAGTTTAAATGCAAATTCATCTGCCCCCGGTCTGGGCTATAAAAGTGCTTAATAGGGGAAAAGGAGAATGGGTCTGTGGGACTTTGCTGCACGTTCTGGACTGATTTACCACCTGAAGCTGTGCCCTTTGTCTTTCCATCATTCAAATTGCTGGGACTGTTCCAGGAAAAACCTTCAAACTTTTCTGGCTGGTTTTGTGTGCTTGTGAAGATGCGCTCTTTAAAAAAAAAAAAAACAAAACAAACCCACCAATTCAAAGCCTGCACAGAAGCTTCGATCAGTCATCCCTAGTCATGGCAGTGGAGTCTCCTACCCTGGAGGTGTTCAAAAAACATGTAGAAATAGCACTTTGGGACACGGATTAGTAGGCACAGTGGTGTTGGGCTGATAGTTGGACTGGATGAGCTTAGACGTCTTTTCTAATGGAACACAATGGTTCCCACTTGCTCTGAATATGACCTTTATTCTTTTCTTTTACTTCTCTGAAGTTTTGTCTCTGTGCAGAACATCCTAAGTGACATCTCCTTGCTATCCCTGATGCAAGAGAGCCTTTCAGCTCTCTGTTTCAGGTCATCACCTTTCCAGTCACCCCTCACATCCCCTGGGCCGTGGCTGGGTCCTGGCCCCCCTCTCCCTCCCCATGTTCTTGTAATTAGGGCAGAAACCTCCTCTGTGGCTTCTCTGCACGTCTCCACCTCATTGACTCCTCATTTCTTTCCAAATCTCACATCGCCCCTTCCCAGGCGCCTTCCCTCTTCCCATCTTCCTGGCATTAGGGCTGAACGATTTCATTAATTCCCCCAGGCGCTGCCCACTTCACTGCTTTCACTAATGACTCCATCGAGCATCTCCTGACATCTGGTATTTAACTCTCCCGACCATTTTCACACGCATTTTGCACATAAGTGTTACTGACCCGATCACAGCAGTGCTGCCCGGGTCAGCTCTCAAGGTGAGATCTCACTGCAGCAGCCACTCTCCTTGCATTTGTATTTATTAAATAGCCTGTGGTGACTCTTCCATCACTGACCACAATTCCCCTCTGTGCTAAGTGTTGTACAAAACCACCCAGAAATCATAGACTCACCAGGTTGGAAAAGGCATCTGAGATCATTGAGCCCAACCGTACCTATCTGCCACTACAACATATCCTTAAGTCTTTTAGATACCTCCAGGGATGGTGACTCCACCACCTACCTTGGCAGCCTCTGCCTGTGCCCAATGACCCTTTTGGTGAAAACTTTCTTCCCAATGTCCAATCTGAACCTTTTCTCATGCAGCTTGAGCCCATTCCCTTTTGTCCTATTACCTGTCACTTGGGAGAAGAAATCAGCACCCACCTCTCTACAATCTACTTTCAGGTAGTTGTAAGCAGTGATAAGGTCTCCACTCAGCCTCCTCTTCCCCAGGCTAAACAGACTTGTTCTCCAGCCCCTTCACCAGCTTTGTTGCTCCTCTGATGATGCCTCCTGCAAGGAACTGTGAAGGCAAATAGGGAGGATGAGGACTTAGAGGGAAGCAGTGGGTTCCTGATGTGTTGTGGGTGCAGGACATTTGTTTTCAGCCCCTCTCTAGAGGTCACATCCTACAAATGTTTGGCAAATGCATGGGATTAACTCTTGGTTGGTTTATTTTCAGCTGGAAGAGCAAAAACTCTACTTCTTGTCCTGATGGTGCCAGGCTCTGCTGACAGCCAGAAGGGTTTTTCTAAGACGAGTGGAGGGCAGGCTGTGGGAGTGCTCAGCAGAGTTGCCGAGAGCACTCCTGGTGTGGGGAACAAAGCCTCCATTCATGCTAAATCTTGTTTTGCTGCAAGCTGAAACTAGGTCTGCTCCTGAGGCTTCAAGGAGGTGCGTAGTGATCCATGAACACAGCCCACCCTTGATGTGGGCAGACGTCACGGCCTGGCAGCTGTCTGGGAACTGCACAGGGGCTCCTAGACCCAGCATCTCCCCCAGCATGGTCCCCACGGGGCTGCTGCCTGGGCTCGAAGGAAAGGGAGGACACGGTTTATGGGACTGGTGATTGGAGAGGGAACTGTGGTCAGAAGGTTTCTATACAAAGACTGGAACTTGTTAAGCTTTCAACAGAGACAGTTTAATACTTTTTCGATATGAGGTCTTCCTGCCTCCTGCTGCAAATTTCAGTATTTCATTGGGAAACCAAAAAAAACTTGGCTTTTGGTCTACATCCTGGGCAAAGAGATGCTCCGCAGCTCCTTGCTGTCACTGCCCAAGTCCCCAGGTGTGTTCCCATTGCTGTGTCCTTGTTACAGCTGGATCACACCCCGATAACCCCCTCGCGCTCTGCTCTGGCCACGCGAGACGGCGCTGGTGGTAAATGATCCTAAGCCGGGTGGAAGCCTGGATCTGCTGGAGGGTTGGGAGACTCCAAAGGGATCTGAACAGGCTGGACTGCTGGGCTGAGACCAATGGCAGGAGGTTTAACATGGTCAAATGCCGGGTCCTGCACAACAACCCTGTGCAGATACAGACTTGGAGAAGTCTGTCTAGAAAGCTGCCTGGAGGAGAAGGACCTGGGAGTGCTGGTTGACAGCGACTGAACATGAGCCAGCAGTGGCCCAGGTGGCCAAGAAGGCCAGTGGCATCTTGGCTTGGATCAGAAATGGTGTGACCAGCAGGTCCAGGGAGGTTCTTCTCCCTCTGGACTCGGCACTGGTGAGACCGCACCTCGAATCCTGTGTTCAGTTCTGGGCTCCTCACCACAAGAAGGATGTTGAGGCTCTGGAGCGAGTCCAGAGAAGAGCAACGAAGCTGGGGAGGGGGCTGGAGAACAAGAGGAGCGGCTGAGAGAGCTGGGGGTGTTTAGCCTGGAGAAGAGGAGGCTGAGGGGAGACCTCATTGCTCTCTCCAACTACCTGAAGGGAGGTTGTGGAGAGGAGGGAGCTGGGCTCTTCTCCCAAGGGACAGGGGACAGGATGAGAGGGAATGGCCTCAAGCTCCACCAGGGGAGGTTTAGGCTGAACATTAGGAAAAATATTTCACAGAAAGGGTCATCAGGCACTGTCAGAGGGTGCCCAGGGAGGGTGTTGAGTCACCTTCCCTGGATTGGTTTAAGGGACGGGTGGATGAGGTGCTGAGGGACATGGTTTAGTGATTGATAGGAATGGTTGGACTCAATGATCCAGTGGGTCTTTTCCAACATAGTGATTCTGTGATGCTCCAGAGTGCTGGAGTTCCCAACCAGAAACAAAAAAGATGGTGTGGGAAAAGAAATGGAGAAAGGTGAAGTGTTAGAGATGGAGAGAGAAGCTGAGAGGTCCTTTAACCTGTGCAATTAAATGCTTTCAGGCACTGTTTATGAGCTGCTGGGTGAGCAAGGCTGGCAGAAATCTCCATGGAGTGAGGGTTGTATTTCAGAAGCGCAGGATCGTACAATAACAGAGCTGATCTGTCAGATAAGGGAGGCAAAGAGGAAAGGGAAGAGGTCTGTATCTTGAATTCTGTTTGCATGGAGTGCTTTATTCCTGAGACAACACTGCCTCCCCAGCAATGCCGACTGCGATAAAGCCACACAGCGAAAGCAAATCGCTCCATGAAAAGTTACAAACCGGAGGCATTTAAGTGGAAGGGCTTGGAGAAACAAGAGCGCAGCTAAACAAACAGCTCCGTGCATCGAGCAAAGGCTGCGGCAGCCCCCACAGCAAGTGGGCGAGACAATACCCAGCACAAACCAAACAGAGTTAATCTGCAGCTCAGGCCATTTCTCAAAAGCCTTTCCAGCAGTCCTGCCCCACGAGCAGCTTTTTGTTTCCTTCCTTGTTTCGTTGCCAGCCACCTCGTTCCCTTTCCACCCACCCTGTACAAAATATTTTACCAACTCGCTTTTGTCTGGAGTAGGTTCTGCTTTCAAAATAAAAGGTTGGTTGATTTCTGGTTTTTTTTATGTTCTAATGATTTAAAGGTTTTAGAGGGGCTGAGGAGGAGTGGAAAGCAGTGGCAAAAACACATCATAAGGTCTTTAATTCTGTCCAGATAAGAGAACTGCACTAAATCATTCCCAAAAAGAGAGCAAAGGTTAAGATAAGGCTCTGTGCTGTTCAAAGGTACTTCGGCAATTCCATTAGAGAGAGAATGGGGAAAAAGCAGGCAGCGTAAAACAGATTTTACTGGGAGTTTAACGTGATTTTTGTCTCACTGGAATTAAAGGAACTCTAAATGAACAGGCTTTTCTTTCCCAAGGGAAAAAAAGACAAGAACAGCCAGCTCAAAGACACACGACTTACAACCTCCTACAAGGTTTGCCCATAAACCCTCGCCTGCTTGCAGTGACACAGCCTTTCTGGATTCTCTGAGGCTTTCCTGAGTGAGACCCAGCTCTCTGCATCCTCCACCCCTGCTCCTGGGTGCAGGTCATGCTGCGGTGAGGTGGAACACGGTTTATGGGACTAGTGTTTGGAGAGAAAGGTCAGAACGTTTCCTTACCAAGGCTGGAATTTAAGCTTTTGATAGTCTTGTTTTTTTTTTTTTCCATGAGGTTTTGCAGCCTCCCACTGCAAATTTCAATATTTCATTGGGAAAACAAAAAATCCTTGGCTTTGGGTTGACATTTTGTTTGTTTTCAAGCAGGATGCTGTGCCAAAATGTCGACATGTTTCCAATGAAAATGAAATCTCCTCTTGCTCGAGTTGTCTGTGAATCACTGTTCCTGTCCTTCTACCAGTTCAGGCTGCCTCCACCCTGAACCTGATTTCCTCGGACCAATAAAGGAGAGAACTGCTGTGCCCAAGGCTATTTAAAACTCACTCCATGACGCACAAGTCACTCTCAAACTCTGCAGACAGCACACACTATTTAGCTGCCTGGCTCTCCTTGCACTGCTGAGAGCAGGATGGAGAAGGTCTCTCCCATTGCTTCTCCTTTCCCCGTGTGTCCTGCCGAGTCCTGCTGCACTGCCTTCTCGCAGCAGCTGGGGAGCCGAAGAACCCAAGACCTGCTGTTTAGAGGTTTAAGTCCTGCTATTTAGACATTAGGAAGAATTTCTTCACCATGAGAGTGGTGAGACATTGGAACATGTTGCCAGGGGAGGTTGTGGCTGCCCCATCCCTGGAGGTGTTTAAGGCCAGGCTGGATGGACCTTGGGCAGCCTGACCTAGTGAGATGTCCCTGCCCATGGCAGGGGGGTTGGAACTACGTGATCTTTAAGGTCCCTTCCAACCCTAACTATTCTATGATTCTATGATTCTATTACCTTGCTTAAATGGATGCCTCCTGTGAAGAGTGTGTGCCTGGAGGAGACCAAGGGGAGACCTCATCATGGGCTGCCACTGCCTCACATGGGGAGGAGAAGGAGGCGCTGAGCTCATCTTTCTGGAGACCAATGACAGGACCTGGGGGAACTGCAGGAAGATGCCGGGGAAGGGTTAGGTTGAACATTAGGAAAAGGTTCTTCCCCCAGAGGGTGGTGGAGCCCTGGAACAGCTCCCAGGGAAGCAGTCACAGCTCCAAGCCTGACAATATTCCAGCAGCGTTTGGCCAACGCGCTCAGCCCCACGGTGTGAATGTTGGGGTGTCCTGTGCAGGGACAGGAGCTGGATTTGATGATTCTTGTGGGGCCCCTTCCAACCCAGGACTTTCTGTAATTCTAAGATAACAACGGCTTGCAGAAACGCTTCTTATTTTTGGTTTGGGGTTTTTTTTGGCTTTTTTACCCCAAGGTTTTACCCCTTCAGAACTTCTTTCCTTGAGCCACGGAGAGGTAAAAGTTTTAAGAAAAGCAGGAAGAAAGTAGCTGAGCTGCAGGAGCCCTACACACAAGGGCAACCTGCCTCCTTCAAAGGCAGCATTGTCTGAAGCCTTTGCTCAAGAGCCAGCAGCACTTTCATCCTCCAGCACTCTCAGTAAGACAGTGAGGATAGAGATATCATAGAAACACCAGGTTGGAAAAGACCCACTGGATCATCGAGTCCAACCATTCCTATCAAATATCAAACCATGCCAGTAGCGTGGAGGCAGGAGGGGGGGTGTTGAGGCAAAGTAGCCCACTGTGAAAAAAACGTGAGGTTCCCTTATGCCTTCGGGAAACAGTATGAAATGTTGGCCCCTAAATTGTCTGAAGATAGAGTTTACCTGCAGCATCAGTGGTATCTCAGCACAGGGCAGCAGGAGAGGGTCTCTGTGCTGTGGCAACGCTTATGTTGTAATGAGGAAATCTCATTTCTAACCACGATCTGTCAAGCTCAGCATGTAAGAATCATAGTGCAGATTAAGTTGAACTTTTAAAACACATTTCAAGCGAGCATCTGAAAGTAAACAAACACGGAGATGCTAAGCTTCGTTCACAGCAACGAGGTGAAGAAGATGAATATTTGTATTCTAATTAGAGATTCAGAGAAGTGGAAGCATAAGAAATAGGACTGATTCAGCATTTAAACCAAAACTTTTTTGGAGTCAGATGGATATGATGAGGGATAGGAACACATGTAAACAGGCTGAGTCATGGACTTTGGGATTTTCAGAGCTGGCTAAGGGAATCGGGTAGCTATTGACATACAGGGAATCAGGAGGATAATACTTAACAGATCAGTTTGAGGTCCATGTGAGCTCCACATCCCCATGCACAGGATGTGATTTGCAAAGCTGTTTTGTGATGGTACTTTATGCCCAGGCTCCTAGAGGCCAGCAAAACATGAAAGCCCATTTCATCTCCAAGTCAGTCAGGTCCCTCATGGGATGACTGTGAGGAGGGACGTGTTATGGTTATCGTCAAAGTGCAACCCAGCGCCAGGATGAGGGGTTCTGAAAGGTCAGGTATTTCTGGAAGGTCAGGTATTCCTGCCAGGTCAGTCAAGCCTGCAGCCCCTCATGCTCCAGATACATTTGTCTGTGCTTGGGCAAGCATGAGCCTGAAAACAGCTGTCTGGAATTAGAGAGCAGCTTGACCAAATCTGCTCAAATGGCACAGAGTACTTGACGTTTCCCTGCTGCAGTTTTCAGCAGGGCCAGGGAGGTTCTTCTCCCTCTGGACTCGGCACTGGTGAGATTGCACCTTGAATCCTGTGTTCAGTTCTGGCCCCTCAGCACAAGGAGGATGTTGAGGCTCTTTAGTGCATCCAGAGAAGAGCAACGAAGCTGGGGAAGGGGCTGGAGAACAAGAGAAGCAGCTGAGAGAGCTGGGGGTGTTTATCCTGGAGAAGAGGAGGCTGAGGGGAGACCTCATTGCTCTCTCCAACTACCTGAAAGGAGGTTGTGGAAAGGAGGGAGCTGGGCTCTTCTCCCAAGTGACAGGGGACAGGATGAGAGGGAATGGCCTCAGGCTCCACCAGGGGAGGTTCAGGCTGAACATTAGGAAAAAAATTTTCACAGAAAGGGTCATTGGTCACTGTCAGAGGCTGCCCAGGGAGGGGCTTGAGTCACCTTCCCTGGAGGGGTTTAAGGGACAGGTGGACGAGGTGCTGAGGGACATGGTTTAGTATTTGATAGGAATGGTTGGACTCGATAATCCGGTGGGTCTTTTCCAATCTGGTGATTCTATGATTCTATAAAGCCTGTCTAGCTGGGTAGCTTGGCATCATCCATCGTTGCCCTCTCAGCACCCTCCGAGAGGGTGGAGAGAGCAGAGAACAATTCCTAACAGGAGCAGCTGGTTAGCGGAATAGCATCGGTGCGCTAGGCAAGCTGCCTTTGCAGGACCCCATCCACTGCCTAGATCTGAGCTCCATTCCCTTCTTCTTGTAGATGAAACTGGGCTACACTACAAAGGAAAAAATCTGTCCAAACTGCTTATTAAAGAAAGGCCCCAGAGCTGTTTTCCATTAGCTGCCATTTCTAAACAGACCCAGAGAGGGGGAAAAAAACCCAGACAAGGTCTGTAACTACTGCAGAGCCTGTCCTGACAGCTTCCCAGTCTATCACCACTCTATCCTGGCTTTAATTCATGGAGATGCATTTCTCATCATCTCCAAAAGGGATGGTGATAGGAGCGGAAAGTTATTACCTGTGGGAGCAACAGGGCACGTGGGACTTGTTCTGCATGATGAAATCTCTCTGTGCCTTCCACATTCCTGTGTCACCCTCTCTGTATCACCCTCACCAGCAATACAAGCAACAGGGAGGTGAAGGCAGCAGTCACCCTGCAGCGTTTTCCAGCTGTCCTCACTGTCAAAGACAACGCAGCTCATGTCACCTCTGGGATGGCCAGAGGAGCCACCACCACGAATAGGTGAGACCTGGGCATCTGCTTCACCACTCTGGTTGCCCAGTCAAGAGGGGGACAGTTATCTCTTCACAGGGGACAAGGAGATGAGATGTGGTGACAAACAGGGAGTGTGGACTGATGGTGGGACTTGCTGAGCTCAACACCTCCACCCCTCTCCAAAAGCAATGGGAAGAACTGGAAACCATCCCTTGCAATCAGAGCCCTATATCCCTACTGATTTAAGACTCCACGGTGCTGATCCCTGCATTTGGAATGTGAATCCCTGCCCATTACATCCTTGTTACCATATGGCTTCATATTCCCTGATCCTGGGATTGTAGAGGGCACTGTAGATACTACGAGGATTTCTTCTAGGGAAATAGAATCACAGAATCATGGAATGGTTTGGGTTGGGTTGGAAGGTACCTCAAAGCCCATCCAGTCCCACCCCTGCCATGGGCAGGGACACCTCCCACTGGTTCCAGTTGCTCCAAGCCCCATCCAACCTGGCCTTGAACCCCTCCAGGGATGGGGCAACCACCACTGCTCTGAGCAACCTGGGCCAGGGCCTCCCTGCCCTCACAGGAGCACATTTCTTTCAAAAATCTCATCTCAATCTCCCCTCTTTCAGCTCCAAACCATTCCCCTCATCCTGTCCCTGCACTCCTTGATCAAGATCCCAGTCTTCTCCAGCATCAGCCTGATTGAGACCAGCCGTGACGTCTGATTTGGGCTGTGAGCAGGCTCTTTCTGCTGAGACAGTTTTGTGTGACATGGTGCTTGTATGGACCTGGGCCTTTACAGCACTTTTGTGATGGCAATGTTTCTCTGTAAAGCAGGAGCAGAAAGCCTTGGAGAGGGGCTGGTCTGAAGAAAGCCCTCCATGCCTTATGCTCTCCCTCTCTGCACAGGTGATTACGAACTCCCTTCCCTCTCCCTGGGATGCTGCAGGTAGAAATGACTTAAAAATGGCTTAGCACAGAGCTCAAAGGTGGAACAGGACTTACAGGATGTGTGGCAGCATCTGTCCTCCCCTTTTCTCCAGCACTCCTGGCCCTCAGAAACCATTTTGGTTGGAAAACCACCCCAAATTCAGTTATGAGAACAGAACTTCGGTGGGAGGCTCTGGCTGAAGTTCATGCGGGTGCAGCTTTTGGGTTGGACTCCAGCCAGTCTCCATCAGGCTTTGTCAGAGCTCAGTCCCTCTGTCACCTCTGGAACGCTCTTATTCAGAGATAGCACAGCACAAACCCATCCAGAACATGAGCTCACATCCCTGCTCGCTGCCCAAAAGCACCGAGATGTCAACCTTCTCCCTTCTCAAAGGAAAACAGGGCAGGTAAAGAGGGAAGGAAGGGGAACCGGGGCTGGTCCTTCACATCCCTGCTTGGGAGAGCTCCTGGAGAAGAGAGATAGCCAGGACCTCAGGGACCCAAGCCAAATCAAACAGTGCCTCACCAAAACAACATCATTCATACGTGCAGCTTTCCCAGGGAATCAGGTATTAATGGGGTGTCACATTTGTCTTGCTGACAGCTGGCATCACCGATAAGAATTAATCAGCAATAAATAAATAATAACAATAAACCCCTCCAATATCTATTAACAAGGCTATTTGTGCACTTATTTTGTATTTTTTTTTTCAGTGTTCCTCTTATCTTATGCAGGGAAGGGGGGAAAAAACAGCAAGGAAGATAAAAATATTGGGTAAATCCAGCATGGTTGGATTATGCTATTGGACCTGAGAATTTCAGTGCTTTGGAGCAGACATCTGCTTCTTGTTCCAGGCTGATAGCAAGCACCAGCAGCTTTATCACTAGTTCGGTTTCCAGGCAAATATTTTTCAGGAGCAAGCAGTGTCTCTCAAAACCTTGTGTGTGCACACACGACGCACAAATAACCTCTTTCTGCAAGCTTTGTGCTGGACTGAAGGGAGGGGGGAGGTCTCCTAAGAACAGTTGTTAGCAAGCTGCAAGATAATCAATAGTCTTGATGGAGACGCAGTGGGTTTCTGTAGTCTAGAGTTTATGATTTTGTCATAAATAGAAATAATTGATCATCCATTAGCTAACATGATTGCAAAGGGCACTGTAGATACTCTGAGGATTTGTTCTTCTAGGGAAATAGAATCACAGAATCACGGAATGGTTTGGGTTGGAAGGTACCTCAAAGCCCATCCAGTTCTATCCCCCAGTTGCTCAAAGCCCAATCCAACCTGGCCTTGAACACCTCCAGGGATGGGGCAGCCACCACTTCTCTAAGTAACCTGGACCAAGGCCTCCTTGCCCTCACAGGAGAAGATTTCTTTCAAAAATTCTTATATTAATCGCCCCTCTTTCAGCTCCAAGCCATTCCCCTCATCCTGTCCCTGCACTCCTTGATCAAGAGACCCTCCCCATCTTCCCTGGAGCCCCTTTCAGCACTGGAAAGCCACTATAAGGTCTCCCTGGAGCAGCCTTCCAGTACCTAAAGGTAACTTTGGGAAAAAACTTTGGTGTAAACACAAGCTAGATCGTCAGGGATCCATCATACCTGCTGTGCTAAAAGAAGGAGGTGATGGTGAGTCTGGTGGTGGTTTCTGTTGCCTTTCCATGCAATCACCTCACACTCTGCTAATGTGTCTTGAGGATGTGGAAGCAGATGCACTCAGGGGTGGACATGCAGGTGGAACATGAGATTCCCACATTGTTGGTTGTTGTAAAACACCTCCCCACAAGCCTGCACCTCTGAGTACCATCTCTCCAGCCTCGGGTGGGTGGTATGGGTGGCCTTGGTCTGCACCTACCCTTGCCCCATCCACTAATGGGACAGGGCTGGCTATGGGCTTTGTTTCTCTTCCCTCATTCCCCTCTGACAGGGCACGTTTTCACTATTTTATCTTCATTTTAGGGTGGCAAAATTCCCTTTGCACATCAGAGGGGAGGGTTTTTAGGAGAACACACAATAATGGCAAAGAATCAACTGAAATAAGAATCCAAGATTAAACCAAAAATGTGGTGAGACCTTGGCCAGGATGACCAAGTCGCAGCTGGTGTCTTGGAAACTTTACATGAGGGCTTATGTAATCTCTGTTTAAAGCTCGTTGCTCTCTGATCTGGGCAGTAAATCCCGCACTCGCTGATTCAACGGAGCAAAGGCTCCCTCCAACCCATCAAAACCCCCTGGACTGCTCTCTGCCTGCTGTGATGACCCTCAGTTCATGTCCTGGGCCACCCTAGAAGGACGCAGCTCTTGGCAGGATCTTTTGGTCACCTTGTGGTTGAGCTCTCATCCCTGGAGGTGTTTAAAAGATGGGCAGACGAGTTGCTCAGGGACGGTTCAGTAGTGGACAGACACTCAATGATCTCAAAAGCCTTTTCCAACCAAGCGATTCTATGTTTCTATGATTAAATTTAGCAGTTTTTGAAACCAAAGCCATGTTTCGAAATGCTCAGAGCAGCTTACAGTGTTTTCACATAAATATCAATGGGATCTTGTCTATTAAAATCCCATCTATTTGAGCATATAATTTTCCTGGAGTCAGAATCTATCAGTGAAATCTCAGCCCGGGTGACAAGATAACAGAATCCTCAAATTAAATAGGGTTTCCACAATTACAGCTTCCCCCTTTCTTTCCCAGCATTAACGGCATAAACGCTGCTGTCAGACAAGATAAGATCTGAATTCTATCCTGACAAGGCAAATGTTATCAGAGATCAGTTAATTACACACTGGGTTTCAACAGAGGGAAATAAACCCCCTGCGGGTTGGTGTGAAAACTGTCGTCTTCCCACCAGCTCTTCCCTAGGCCACCAGCCACGCGCTTTTGCCACCGCGCTAAGGAAACAGGAGCTCCTTTTTCTGTCTTGTTTTAGAATTTTCTTGGGGTGGAACACAACAGGCTGCTGACACTGAAGAGATAGAGATGATGAGAGATGGAGTGTGTCCCTCAAAAGATGGACATGGAGCTGTTGGGGTGAGACCAGAGGAGGCCACAGAGATCATCCAAGGGCTGGAGAACCTCCTACAGGAGGACAAGATGAAAGAGTTAGGGGTGTTCAGCCTGAAAAGAAGGCTCCAGGGAGACCTTAGAGCAGCTTCCAGTACTGAAAGGGGCTCCAGGAAATCTGGGGAGGGGCTCTTGATCAGGGGAGGGCAGGGAGAGGGCGAGGGGGAAAGATTTGAAGGTGAAAGAGGTGAGACTGAGATGAGATTATAGGGAGAAATGTTTTGCTGTGAGGGTGGAGAGGCCCTGGCCCAGGTTGCCCAGAGCAGGGGTGGCTGCCCCATCCCTGGAGGGGTTCCAGGCCAGGTTGGATGGGGCTTGGAGCCCCTGATCCAGTGGGAGGTGTCCCTGCCCATGGCAGGGGTGGGACTGGATGGGCTGTGAGGTCCCTTCTGACCCAAACCATATTATGTTTCTACAGCTATGATTCGAACTTCTGCCTCTTCAGACTCTTTCACTCTGAATGTTCTTCCTCCAGCTCAGGATATATCTCAGCCTCCTTTCAGGAAGCAAGACCAATTACTACTTCTGATTTCTTTTTAATTGTTTCCTTACAGGAATTGGCAGAATGGACTCAAACCTTCTTGTATCCTGTAGCTGTCTCGCTCCGGCTGTGAGGTTTTTTTTTTCCTTCCCCTTCTTTGTATTTGTAAATAAGTTATTTATACTTAATTGGCAGAACGGCAGCCTGTGTTATATGGTGAGGTTTCTTAGGTCGGTGTGAGCTTGCAGGGTGCTGTGCTGAGATCATCTGCTGTAGCACTGCAGGTGGATGGGACACTTGCTACTGGCACAGTACAAGAGACTGATGGGGACATTAGAAACCTACTATTACCTAAAACGAAGTTGTGGAGAGGAGGGAGCTGGGCTCTTCTCCCAAGTGACAGGGGACAGGACGAGAGGGAATGGCCTCAAGCTCCACCAGGGGAGGTTCAGGCTGAACATTAGGAAAAAAATTTTCACAGAAAAGGTCATTGGTCCCTGTCAGAGGCTGCCCAGGGAGGGGGTTGAGTCACCTTCCCTGGAGGGGTTTAAGGGACGGGTGGATGAGGTGCTGAGGGACATGGGTTAGTGATTGATGGGAATGGTTGGACTCTACCATCTGGTGGGTCTCTTCCAACCTGGTGATTCTATGATTCTATGATTAAGAGCTATCACCCACAGTCTGTCCTACAGGCCATAGTGAAGGTCAAATTCAGAACATCATATGGAAAATAAGAGGCTGCAGAGATCTCTGTTTGCTGGATTAAGAATTATGTTCACTTCTGCATAGTAACCAGGCTGAATTACTTACTTGATTGACCTTAATGCTCTCTACAACTACCCAAAAGGAGGTTGTAGCGAGGTGGGGGTTGGTCTGTTCTCCCAAGTAACAAGTGATAGGATGAGAGGAAATGGCCTCAAGTTGTGCCAGGGGAGATTTAGGTCAGATATTAGGAGCATTTTCTTCATGGAAAGGGTTATCAAGCACTGGCAGGGCTGCCAGGGAGGTGGTTGAATCACCATCCCTGGAGGGGTTTAGAAGACAAGTAGATGTCGTACTTGGGGACACAGTCTGGTGACGGTCTTAGCAGGACTAGATCAGTGGCTACACTTGATGATTTTAAAGGTCTTTTCCAACTGAAGCTATTCCGCGATCTTTAGCTGAAACACAGGTACTACCGATGGTGGTGTGCATGCAGCTCATCACGGAGATTGCACCAGTTAAGGATACAGCCCATATCATCTTGTTTTGCTGGAGAATAGCTTTGTTGCATCTCCTTATTGACAAAGACTTACCTGTCCGTGCCAGCTCTATCTTTTCTCCTGTTCCATTTCTTTCTGTCCTTCAAATGTATGCAGGGTGTTCCAGCGAATGGCAGGGTTTACTCAACCGCTGATAACTCCAATCTAGACTAACAAAGAAGTAAATGCACAATGACATCTCCTGCACAAAGAGCTGTCATAAAGTGCAGCTGGCAATCCAAGTGGTATAAACGCTCTTTCGATTAAGTGCCTCATTGAGGTAAGTTGATGATGCTCCATTAGGCTGAAGTGATAGACAATTGGTGGTGAGAAGGATTTGGTGCTGGAGCAGGCAGAGCTACACTCTTGGTTTCTCTTACTCTCCTGCACTTCTTGTCACTCTAGCGTGATCTATTGCAGATTTCGCTCTTCTGCACAGGTCCTTTATGCCTCACCATCTTGTGTGGGACTCAAGGCAGGACACTCAGCACCCTGGATGGACTCCTTGGAACCCAGAAACACGTTGGGCAAGCCCCACTGTGGATTAATCACAAAGTCATAGAATGCTTTGAGTTGGAAGAACCTAAAAGCCCATCCAGTTCCACTCTCTGCCATAGGCAGGGTCACCTCTCACTGGATCTGGCTGCTCAAAGCTCGATCCCTGAGATCTCATCTCAATCTCCCCTCTCACAGCTGAAAACCATTCCCCTTATCCTCTCCCTGCACTCCCTGATCAAGAACCCCTCCCCAGCTTTCCTAGAACCCCTTTCAGTACTGGAAGCTGCTCTGAGGTCTCCCTGCAGCCTTCTCTTCTCCAGGCTGAACAATCCCAGCTCTCTCAGCCTGTCTTCCTACAGGAGGTGCTCCAGCCCTCAGATCATCTCTGTGGCCTCCTCTGGACTCACTCCAACAGATCCATGTCCTTCTTGAGTTGTCCTTCCTGCTCCAGAACTAAAGGCAGGGCTCCAGTTGAGATCTCAGAGGTTGTAGCACAGGAATATCTGAGCAACATGACGGGACTGGCAAGGTCAGATCCTTTGGTCTTCTTGCTGCACTCCTTCTTTCCCTTCTCCCTCCACCTCCAGATCTGCCATCTGTTTTCCTGCAGCTCGTCCTCCTCTGGACCAAGCTGTCTGGAGGACAGTGGTCTTGAAGCGGCTTTTGGATTTGAGTCAAATTTGCTCTGTATTTTTTTATACTTCAATGAAAGAAGCTCTACTCCCTTCACAGGTATAATAAATAATGCCAACATTTTGAGCTTGTTGCTGCAGCTTTCACTTAATTTAGGAGAAAAAAAAAAAGAAGGAAAGTAAGGAAAATGACACGGATAATTTATGGATCCAGGATGCAGTGAGGGTCCTGGTTGTGGCAACAGTGATTGTTTTGGAGCAGTACCCAGCTTTCTGCTCGAGGAATCGGTGTCCCTGTGGTTAGTTTCAGCCCAAGGAGGTCCTTCACTTCTGGATAGAATGATCTTACATACAATCAAGCGCAGCACAAGTGAAGCAAGAAATTAAGATTCTCATTATTTAAACAGCAGCCAACTGCACTAGAGTGAAAGATGGTGGTACCCCCACTATTAGTTACTCCAGTTTTACTCGACAGTTCCTGTCATGCCTGCTGGGACATGGGAGGAGCCCCATCCATCACAGCCCTGTTAGTGGTGCACACTGGGAAAGGCACTCTGGCTGCCTGATTTCTCTTTTCCATTCCATATGCAGAGCACTTTCTCTCCCTTATTAAACAGAGAAAAATGGAAGAACAAATTGGAATATGTAAAATGCTTGTTACTTGCATTTTCCGCCTGGCTGGCGTTTCCCGATAGGCTGTTGGTGGGGTGTCCATTATTGTTATTCACCAAGAGAGCTGTTGTTATTTTTGTTACCTCCTCATTGAACACGAAGGTATCAACTTTCCCTCTCACCTTGATAACATAGGATGTGATTGCTTTCATGGTTAACAAGTCCTACACAAGTGCCCTATTGGCTTGACCGGTGTGACAGCTTCTTGGCTACTTGGTGAGTCTACAAGTTACATGTGAAACCGTTGCTTCTGCTGTAGAATGGTATATTTTACACCGAGGCGCTAGAAGCAGACATAAAAAAAGCAGCATTTAACTGCCGAGAAAAACACAGAGATGAGAAAGTAAAAACAAATTCAGGTTTGATTTGCTTGCAGAAAGCAGAAGAGGTGGGTCACGGTCTGCAATTGACTGTGGAGGAACTTGGAAGATCCATTCCCTAAGAAGCCTGCCCAGAATTTACACCCAACCCTTTAAGTACATACTCAAACAGGACTTCCATCATGTCAAACTTGTCAGATGCGGGTAATGCAGATGAAACACTTTAAAAGAATCTCATTTTCAGGACAAGCTGATCACTCTTTCCTTGAAAATAAAGCCCTTGTAAAAGATCTTAATTTAAGCAGTCAAAGATTAAACTGCCCAGAATGATTGCCTGCTTTTGCTGGAAAATTTACGGGTGTTTAGCAAGGAGCACAAGGCTGCTAATGGTGTGTCAACGTGTTTTTGGAGCTGAAAAATACCAACTGAGGGGCAAAAAGGAGACCCCAGGGCAGTCTGTGGTGAAGAGTGAATGCCAAAGTTAGCTCCTGCTAAAAAAGAGGCACATTCCAGTTTAGCTGAGGCCAGGAGCACAATGCTGTTGTTGTTCCCTGATCTGGATGTTGACACCAATCAGGTGAGCACCACCCTTTGTGGAGGAAAGCTTGAAGATGGCTAGAGACCTTGGCATAGCCCTATCACATCTTTGTCCTGCTGCCTGACAGTTAGTGCTCCCAGTCGAGGAGGCAAATTGAAGATATTAGAGGGGCTGGTCAGAGCCTTGCTTGCCCAACTAGACACCCACAAGTCTATGGGACTGGACGGGATTCACCCAAGAGTATTGAAGGAGCTGGCGGATGTGCTGGCCAAACCCCTTTCCATCATCTTCCAACAGTCCTGGATGGCTGGGGAAGTTCCGCTGGACTGGAGGCTGATGTTGTGCCCTTCTATAAGAAGGGTCGCAGGGAGAATCCAGGGAACTCCAGGCCTGTCAGTCTGACCTCAGTGCCAGGGAAAGTCATGGAACAGAGGATCTTGAGTGCGATCATGAAGCACATGCAAGAGAACCGGGTGATCAGGCCCAGTCAACATGGGTTCACAAAAGGCAGGTCTTGCCAAACTAACCTGATCGCCTTCTGTGACAAAGTGACTCGGCTGCTGGACGAGGGAAAGGCTGTGGATGGATCTTCCTGGACCTCAGTAAAGCCTTTGACACAGTTTCTCACAGCATTCTGCTTCGGAAACTGTCCCCTCTGGCCTGGACAGGCGCACACTCTCCTGGGTGGAAAACTGGTTGGATGGAGGATCCAGAGAGTGGTGGGAGATGGAGTTAAATCCAGCTGGAGGCCAGTGACAAGTGGGGTTCTCCAGGGCTCAGTGCTGGGTCCAGCCCTGTTCAATGTCTTTATCAACGACCTGGATGAAGGCATCGAGTGCTCTCTTAGCAAGTTTGCAGATGACACTAAGCTGGGTGTAAGTGTGGATCTGCTGGAGGGTCAGGAGGCTCCAAAGGGATCTGAACAGGCTGGATCACTGGGCTGAGACCAATGGCATGAGTTTTAACAAGGCCAAATGCCGGGTCCTGCACTTGGGGCACAACAACCCTGGGCATCTACAGACTAGGAGAAGTCTGTCTAGAAAGCTGCCAGGAGGAGAAGGACCTGGGGGTGTTGGTTGACAGCGACTGAACATGAGCCAGCAGTGGCCCAGGTGGCCAAGAAGGCCAATGGCATCTTGGCTTGTATTAGAAACGGCGTGACCAGCAGGTCCAGGGAGGTTCTTCTCCCTCTGGACTCAGCACTGGTGAGATCGCTCCTCGAATCCTGTGTTCAGTTCTGGGCCCCTCACCACAAGAAGGATGTTGAGGCTCTGGAGTGAGTCCAGAGAAGAGCAATGAAGCTGGTGAGGGGGCTGGAGAACATGAGGAGCAGCTGAGAGAGCTGGAGGTGTTTAGCCTGGAGAAGAGGAGGCTGAAGGGAGACCTCATTGCCCTCTCCAACTACCTGAAAGGAGGTTGTGGAGAGGAGGGAGCTGGGCTCTTCTCCCAAGTGACAGGGGACAGGACAAGAGAGAATGGCCTCAAGCTCCACCAGGGGAGGTTTAGGCTGAGCATTAGGAAAAATTTTTCATGGAAAGGGTCATTGGGCACTGTCAGAGGCTGCCCAATGAGGGGGCTGAATCACCTTCCCTGGATTGGTTTAAGGGATGGGTGGATGAGGTGCTGAGGGGCATGGTTTAGTGATTGATGGGAATGGTTGGACTCCATGATCCAGTGGGTCTCTTCCAACCTGGTGATTCTATGATATTTTCTCCAAAAGAGCAGTTCAGGAGAATCTGGAACAGTCCCAGAGCCAGTGCTGGTCCAGAAGAAGGGGGGTAATTTTATTCAGAAGGGTATAATGTTACTGTAAGCTGAGACCTGGGGGAGAAGCTGGTGTAAAAAGGGAAGAGAGAGGGATAGAAGGTGTAGTCAGAAGAAGAAATCAAACCAACGAAGTCCATTTCCTTGAGGCATTCGAGCTCCTGGTCAATTCTTTTATCAGCAAACAGCAGGAAGCCTTATTTATATATTATTTATTTTTGCTTTAAAAAAAAAATCTCCTCTTGTTTGACAGCTTCTGCCTGCATTTTTCTGCCATTTTCTTTTCTTTTCCCCGTATTATTTAATTTTCTGGGAGGTGGGTGTTGGTATCTAAAACAGAGCCACTCTGTTTCCGTTTCCTTTTTAGACATGACTTCAAGGCACGACCTCAGTGACAACGCTTGTCAATGGGGAACTGGATCGCCTCGGGCTGGAAGCAGCCTCTGCTTTGCCCTTGTTTCCCCTCCTCGCCCCAGCTCTGATCTGCCCGGCACTTTCTATCACAGCCTCAACGTCGAGGGACACTTTGTGCTGCTGATGTGTAAGAGGTAGAGCCGAGCATGTTCCTGGCTGTCCCCAGAGGAGAACTTTTCATTATTGATGTGGAAAGTGGAAAATAAAATAGACTATTACACTTTTTATCTTCAGGGAACGTGTTTTGTTTTTTTTTTCTCCCCCATCCCCACCCTTCAGATGTGAAGCATTTCGATTCAGAGAATCATTCGGAGCACAACGAAGAGAAGTCAATTCTGAGAGCAGCAGGCACAGTTATTGAGAGCACAGGTGACGTGCAACATGTTTCTACCTGTGGATGCTTTTATTATTGCCTGACAATCCCTGAGACAGGACACCTTGTACCTGCAGTGCCACAGCTGGGCTGCTCTTTACAGTCATTAAACCTGGCTTTGAAGTTATACGAGAAACCTGATTCCTCAAGTACAAATAGGCCTGCAGAAATGGCACAGAAAGGGAGTTAAACAACATTCCTTGGATTGAACCATAAGCCAGAGAAACATCAAAGGACAGCAGGGAAAGAAAATCAAATAAAATCTTCCTTTAAGGGTATCAGATGTGCCCTCTGCCTTCCTCCACCCACTATGCCACGTGAGGAGAAAGCATCATCCCACACTTTGCACATGGCAAAGCCCATGAACATCTGTGCACAGCTGGCATGCAGTGGTGCTCGCATCTGCCAGCTCGCTGGCCAAGTGGAAAATGGGTATTTGTAGGTACAAGGCCTTTGATTTTCCACTGGGAAAAGAACAGAAGCAGTCAGAGATGGTAATGTAAATCAGAGCTCACTGATACGGATCCAAGAAAGCTTCCAGATCGATATTGAAAAGAGTGAGCTGGGAAAGGAAAACTGCACTCCCTCTCTATCCACCAGCTCTGCTCACCACTGCTATCTCATCTATCTGCTATCTCCTCCCAGGCTTCTCGCTTTCGATATCTCAGCACCATCTAGCCTAGTAATTTTTTTCTGTGTTCCAGTCTCTATTCTACAAGGAGAGAGTCAGGACACTTGACACCCAATGCTGAGACCTCTTTTCATAGAATCATTGAATCATAGAGTGCTCTGAGCTGGAAGGGACCCGCAAGGATCTTTGAGTCCAACTCCTGTCCCTGCACAGGACACCCCAACATTCACACCGTGGGGCTGAGGGCGTTGGCCAAACGCTGCTGGAATATTGTCAGGCTTGGAGCTGTGACTGCTTCCCTGGGAGCTGTTCCAGGGCTCCACCACCCTCTGGGGCAAGAACCTTTTCCTAATGTCTAACCTCAGGCTCAGTGCCTGCTCCTCCTCATCCCCCTGTGAGGAAGGTGCAGCCTGTGAGGAGGTCTCCCCTCAGTCTCCTTTTCTCCAGGCTGAACAGACACAGTGACTTCAGCCACTCCTTACACGGCTTCCCCTCTAAACTCTTAACCATCTTTGTGACCTCCTCTGGATGCTCTCCAGTAGCTTTAGATCCTTTTTATCCCGTGGCACCCAAAACCACAGACAGAGCTCGGGGTGGGGCTGCACCAGTGTGGAGCAGAGCAAGATAATCTCTTCCTCGACTGTCCAGCAATGCCATGCTTGATGCACCTCAGGACACGGGTGGTGGCCCTCTTGTCTGCCAGGGCACCAGCTACTCATATGCAGGAGACCTGGGAATGAAATCAGGGTAAGACACACTGACATAGAATCATAGAATCACTAGGCTGGAAAACACCCACCGGATCATCAAGTCCAACCATTCCTATCAAACACTAACCCATATCCCTCAGCACCTCGTCCACCCGTCCCTTAAACCCCTCCAGGAAAGGTGACTCAACCCCCTCCCTGGGCAGCCTCTGCCAGTGCCCAATGACCCTTTCCGTGAAACTTTTTTTCCTAATGTCCAGCCTAAATCTCCCCTGGCGGAGCTTGAGGCCATTCCCTCTCGTCCTGTCCCCTGTCCCTTGGGAGAAGAGCCCAGCTCCCTCCTCTCCACAACCTCCTTTCAGGTAGTTGGAGAGAGCAATGAGGTCTCCCCTCAGCCTCCTCTTCTCCAGGCTAAACACCCCCAGCTCCCTTAGCCACTTCTAAGGCCTGTTCTCCAGCCCCTTATCCTGCTGGTGGAGTTCATTGCAATCCTCTGGGAATGCCTCGACACCCTGGTAGCTCCGGGAGAGAAACTGCTATCGTTTTCCTGTTTGCTTCAGTAATGCTGAAGTCAGGAGAAGAAACATTTGGCTGCTATTGAGCGAGTCAATACATTGTTAAATGTCAGCGCAGGCTGCAACGCTTACAGCTGGTTTAGCCTTTTGGAAAATCACCCTTGGTGTCAAAGCTGCTGTCCCTTTGCTGTGGTGGGTTGATGTTACAGCAGAAGAAAAAAAGACTGAGACCTGACTCAGAAATGGAGGGTTACGTGAACTTAGCAGGCAGCCTTCATTTGACACAGCTCGCCTCTGCTCATGGGGCGAGGGATTTGTAGAGGAAATGCCACCTGTACTTTGTAGGCTCTTATCTCTCTGGTGTGCTGAGATAGCACCTGTTTACTGTAGTATCAGAGCATCTCGCTCTCTGTGGTGTATTCATCCTCGCAGTGAGCCCAGGGATAGCTAAGTTCTATTATCTTCTTTGTACGGATGGGGAACGCTCCACCACAATCCAGATCCACACTTTGAGGTGCTATGATACAGAAAGTGATATATAGTTATTAAAATGTAGTTTTTTGCAGTGAGATGGGCAGGAAATTCATCTCGCTTCATCAGAAAGCCACTCTTATATGGCTATGTCCATAGGAGATGGCTCTCGGGGTCCTTTTGTACTTGGGTAAGATGCAGCATTAGACTGGATATTAAGAAAGAGTTCTTCACCGAAAGCGTTCTCAGGCACTAGAAGGGGCTGCCTAGGGCAGTGGTTGAGTCACCACCCCTGTAAAGATTTAAAGGATGTGTAGACAATGTGCTCAGGGATTTGTTTTAGTAGCGCACAGGTACGGTTGGACTTGATGATTCCAAAGGTCTTTTCCAACCATTCTATGATTCTGTGTCTAAGGTGTGGACCATCTCAACCAGTTGTGGCTACCTGAAACAACCCACATAATCATGTGCTAGGTCTACCTACACGTGCCCACAGACTAACAAGGTAGGACTGTCATCAACCTTAAAAATACCTAAAGCTGGGTAAGATGAATGCCTTTGACACTTACTGGACTAGGACTGAGGGGTATTCCATCCATATTTTCACAGGGATTGTTTAGTCTGAGAATAGGAGGCTGAGGGGGACACCTCATCACTAGAGTTCCCTGACAGGAGCTTGTGGTGAGGTGGGTGCTGGTCTCTTCTCCCAAGTAGCAAGTGATAGGATGAGAGGAAACAGCCTCAGGTTGTGCCAGGGGAGGTTTAGACTGGATCTTAGAAAAATTTCTTCACCGAAACAGTGGTGAAGCACTGGAAGAGGCTGCTCAGAGAAGTGGTGGACTCACCAGCCCTGGAGATGTTCAAAAAGCATGTAGATGTGGCACTCTGGGACATGGTTTAGCAGGCCTGGTGGTGTTGGGTTGACAGTTAGACTGGATGAGCTTAGAGTTTTTTCCAACCTTAATGATTCTATGGTTTTAGGTCTAAGTGACTTAAAGTGACCTTTGAGCAGTTTGGGACTGAGCGGGTTATTGAATACTGATGAATCTTTGCAGACAGTAACTCCTTCATCACTGGGCTGTCCTTCATGATCACAACCCCTGCTCAGATGGGATGAATTGCCCTTCAGAAATACCCTTCCCTGCTCTTGCCTGTTAAGGCATAGCTTAACTTTAAGCCCTAACTTTAAAGTGGGAAGTCCACTTTAATTAGATAGGAAGTTCAACAGATGCATGCACTTCTATTTCTAGACGCTCATGTTCTAGTGTTACCAGTAACCACTTCTTCGAAGCGCTTTTGGGCACTGTTTCAAGTTAAGAATAACAAAGGACAGGTATGTGAGTGTTGGTGGAAGCTACACTGTGTGTATGTGTGTGTTGCGTATTGATGCAGGAACTTTGATGTCATTCAGGCAAGTGTGCCCAGGCAGCAAGCTTCAAATTTATGTGCAAATAAGGAGACAGTGGTACTGAACTGGAGGGAGAGGATGCTAATGAATGTTCTTCTATGCTTTAAGGAAAAGATATTGCCCAATGCTGTGGAAAATTAAAATTTGTTTCTAATATGTATGGTAAATTTAATGCTAAAGACCAAAGATAAATGGGAAGAGAGTTTAATCCGAGCTGACCCTGTTTTTGCTGGAATGTCATTTGCTATGGTTTTTGCTCACTCTCAGAAAGCAAGAGACACACTAATTAGTTCTTGCATTCTGCACATAAATTACTGTTCCCAAACATTTAAAGGAGAAAGGAAGGGATGCTGGGAGAGGCGCAAAAGGAACTGTCCTGTATCCACAGTGAGTTTGCACATGATCATAAATAGAAGCACTGATGCTGGCGAGTGTTGAGGTCACTGCTGCAAGATGTGGTGGCAATGAGATGAATGGGATCAAATGGGAGAGGGGCAACAAGACTGGTGAAGGTTTATAGCACATACCTAAGGCGGTTGAGGGACCTGGGGCTGTTTAACCCAGAGAAAAGGAGAGATCTTATCACTATTTACAACTGCCTGAAAGGAGTTTGTAGTGAGGTGCGTGTTGATCTCTTTTCCTAAGTGACAGGAGACAGGACAAGAGAGAATGTCCTCAAGATGCACCAGAGGAGATTCAGATTAAATATCGGGAAAAAAAATCTTAACTGAAAGAGTTATCAGGCACTGGAACCGGTAGTTGAATCTCCATCCATAGAGGTATTTAAGAGATGGGTAGATGAGGTGCTCAGGGATGGTTCAGTAGTGGACACGTACAGTTGGACTCAATGATCTCAAATGTCTTCCCCAACCAAGTGATTCTATGACTATATGGAATTCACTTTGGGATGAAAAGATCTTCTCAGCTAAAGAAGATCTGAAGTCTATCAGGCTTTGCAGGTCTTAGGGTTCCTTGAGATGAATCCAGCTTTCACCTTTTTCAAAACTTAACCCGATGCCCTGACTACACACACAGGGATCCTCTTTTGCATTAAACCGTATAATCACATAAACTGATCCAGCTCTCTATAAAGCTGACTTGCAAAAAATCCCTTGCCAAGCAAAAGATGAAACCAGAGGATGCCTTCTAGACTTCATTCTTAGAGAATAAGGTTCAGAAATAACATGATTTATGGAAATTCCCTAGAAAAGGATCAGAACTTGAGCCTTATCTTCTATAAATAGTTCCCTGTGAGGCTTAAGAAAGCTCTTGCAACTCGTTGGGTTTTCAGAGCCATGGGACAGGTTCCCCCCAAGGTGCTGAAACTTCCCAGCTCAGTAAAATGTAACGGGCTAAAACTGAACTCAGAGCAGCATCACTACTGTGGATGCTCTGCGTCCAAATTAGTGTGCCCAGCACCGACCCACCGCATCTGTCATGTCGACCTTCACCTACTAGTTCACTTGTCAACAGTTCAATTCTCCCGGCTGGTGCGGTGGTAGCGGATGGAAATGAGCCTGTCTGCAGCTGATGGGAGCTCGGCGGAACCTCATCAGCAGATGATCAAAGTTTAGAGTTCAGATGAAAGGCCTCAAAACTTGTCTCGGGGAGGTGTAGGGACCTTTGTGTCCTGTCGATGGAATTTCATTAGCTTGTAACTATGACAGGTTATAATCAACCTGCCCAATTTTAATCCTGTCCAGAGCTGTGCTGCAGATTTCTATTTTTTTTTTAAATCATTTGTTTTATTTGAATTATGAATGTGCCCTGTGAAAAGAAAAGACTCCCTAACCTGTTTCCTCCAAGCAACTGGAAAAGTTGCTCATGCAGCCAGCCAGCAATTGATGTGTTTAAATGTTGGTGCCCAAGAGACAGATGTTAAGGGAAAGTGGTTCATCAGATTGTCTAGCCTGGAGAAGAGGAAGCTGAGGGGTGACCTTATTGCTCTCTACAACTAGTTAGGGTGGGGAGGCTCTGGCCCAGGTTGCCCAGAGCAGTGGTGGCTGCCTCATCCCTGGAGGTGTTGAAGGCCAGGCTGGATGGAGCTTTGAGTGACCTGATCCAGTGGGAGGTGTCCCAGCCCATGGCAGGGGTTGGAACTGGTTGAGCTTTGAGGTTTCTTCCAGCCCAATCGTTTTATGATGCTATGAAATACCTGATAGGAGGTTGTAACGAGGTAGATGCTGGTTTCTTCCATCAAGTAACAAGGGATAGGACCAGACAAAATGGCCTCAAATTGTGCAAGGATAGTGTTAGACTGGATACTAGGAAAAATTTCTTTATCGAAACAGTAGTGAAGCATTGGAAGAGACTGCTCAGGGCAGTGGTAGAGTGGTCATTCCTGCAGGTGTGCAAAACTGTGTATATGTGGCGCTTCAAGGATATGGTTTAGTAGGCATGGTGGGGTTGTTTTGATGGTTGGACTGGATGATCGTAAGAGTTCTTTTCCAACCTTAATGATTCCATAATTCCATGAAGCAGTCACATGAGTCCAGGTCTGATTATTGCATGGTTTTTCTTTCCCTGAAAAGAAACCCCAGTTGAATCTAGCACTGCTTGGGTGCAACTTGACTTCATTTGAACAGAGACTCTCCACCCTGCTGAGGTACAAGCACAGCAGGGAGGGCTGGAAGCAACCAAGCTCCAGCTGCCCATGAGTTTGTGTTGCATTCTCTTCATGCCAATCACTTGGAAAGCCTCTTGGTGGCCCGGTGAGAAGTGCCAACTCTCGGATGCAGCTTTGCAGGAGATGATCTGGAACTGTCTATCATCATTATAGCACTTTGCTATCAAAAACCAGCCTGACAGAAGCATTTTGTTCTGGGGGGGTGAGGAGATGATCTAAGAGGACTTCTCCTCGAGCCACCTCAAGGGCTTGGTGCGTCCTTGCCCATCCTGGCATGGTGTGGTAGGATTGTGCTCTATGCAAATGGAAATGAATAATTCAGCTTTTTCTCCTTTTGAGATGGAAGATGCTTGGTGGGAGTGGAGTTGCGTGGGGTGGTGGGGGCAGAGGCACTTTGAATATGTCAGGACATCGCTTCAAACTGTGGAGAGAGTGGAGGAAACCAGCATGACCTTACAGAGTTTTTATACCAGTGTAATTACCTCTTCTGGGCATGTGGGATATTTTTAGTCTGCTTGCCTGAGGAAATTAAGCTCATATGATCATGTAATGAATGCGTGTGCGTTTCTGCTGTTTATTCTGACCTTAATAATTTTTGAACCCATTGGCAGCACATTTGATAGAGGAGGAAAACAATCTCACATACAACTAAGCTTTTATACAAACTGTGAAACCAGCATTCAGGTAGAGAAGTGAAAGCCTCTAAACTCTCCCAATCAGCATCTCTTGTCTGAACGACAGGTCACTGCACGGATTTCCATCTTATCAGACATCCAAGACTCCACACCAGGGGACAGAATTTAGGAAACCCCCATTCAATTGGCAGGAAAACGTTTAATTGGAGCTGGCAATCCAGCATGAAATGCAGATCTTAAGGAAATGGGGCTTTGTTATTCCCTGTGCTGATGGGACTGCATATTAACTGCTTATTAGCTGTATCAGCACAAAGGCAAGCGTGTGGATTTAGTCAGAAGGTGTAAAGTCATTTCTAGTAACACAGCTTGTTCCTCTTCCCCATGTAAGTGTGTTTATGTCAATAAGGCTGTTTTCTGCCCTTGGGGAGTTAATGCTGCTTTCATTTGGGGACATAAACAGGGCTTAATAGCCCCGATTATTTCCCATGGAGATTCCTGTGCTGGGGTAAACTAATACAGCTGTCAGACCGGGTTCTCTCTGTGCAAGTGACACAGATTAGGGTGAGGGAAGGGAGTTCTCATGGCAGATACTGTGCGTTGCTCTTCCTTGGAGACTGCGATAGAGCTACACTGCTCCCTGCAGCGCAGGGCACTGGCTGAGGGTGCTCAGCTCCTCTAAGCATCAGAGAGAGACCTCCTGGAATTCATTAGTCATAGAATCATGGAATGGTTTGGGTCAGAAGAGACCTTTAAGCCCATCCACTTCCACCCCCTGCCAGGGACAGGGACGCCTCTCATTGGATTAGGTTGCTCCAGGTCCATAATTTAGCCTAGACCTAAATTTTGGGTATGGGTCACTGTCCAGAGGTACAGGGCTTGGTTTCTTCTTCCCCTACAGCTTTTCAAGGTGGGAAACCCCATCGCTTTTTGCCCAGAGAACTCCCACATTTTCTTATGAGTGCTGGGCACCTACACTCCTCAGCTTCCACTCCAGGTTTATCTGCAGAGAGCTCTCCGTGATGATGAAAGTGTTCTTCAAACATGCATGGGAGCGTTCTTTAATGGAGTCTTAATTCCATTTAGCAAAATTCACTTTGGGTTTTAATACAGTTTAGCAAATTCAATGGAAATTCAGTTTTTTTAAAATTCAGATTAATTTTCCAGAGAGTCTCTGCATGGTCAAGCCTTCTGCGAAGCCTGGCAGCAGCCAGGGTTTAGCTCATGTGGCTCACAGAGACAAACTGGTTGGAACTGGCCAAGATGTGTTTTGTTTCCCCTCTTTCATGCCATGGTACATGCTCCCAGCTAAACGATGGGCAAGAGACCACAGAGCTGCCTGCAAATCCTTCCAGCCTCCCCATCCTGATTAAAGCACCAACAATTGCTGGAGACAACTGGGTTATGCAGCTGCCTGCAAACCCTTCCAGCCTCCCCATCCTCACATCCAGCCCCGATTAAAGCACCAGCCGTTGCTGGAGACAACTGGGTTACACAGCTGCCCCGAACTCCCAGAGCAGCTGGAGTCTAGGAAATGATGCTGCACTCTCAGCGTGGCAGGATAATCTGCCAGGCAAAGCCAACGGGGCTCAGAGGTGCAAAAGCTGCCATAAAACCCACTGCCAGAAGGGATTTCACAAGGAAATGCTCCAAATCTCAGCCTGGAGATGATGGCATCTCCAAAGACACAAGCCCCATGGCACGGCAGGGCTGTTTTTTCCCACAGCTCTCCTCTCTCATGTCTGAAGATGATCAGTGATATCTTTACTGTAATTAACAGCTGTAATTAACAGCTCTCTAAGTCTGTGTTCGCACAGCACCCTGCACCCTAGCAAAATAGCCGGAGATCCCATCAACACAGCTCTTCTCATCAGCTTGCCAGCTTCGAGCAGCTGGAATTAAACTGATGCCAACACAGTGACTCCGAGATCATTACAACTTTCCCAGACAAAAGGGCTGGATCTCAAGGGTCTATTTGCCATAAACAAGCTGGGTGAAAACAACGGGAAATATTGAGGAATAATATCCTTGTGAAGAAAACCCTTCTCTGCTAAAAAGGTCCTTGGGGATTTGGGGCAGATGGCTGTGTTCATCCTCTGCAGAGCTTTTAAACTAACACAGCCTGGGCCTGGGGCTGTGATGCATGGAGATGAGTTCTTTCTGCCTTTTAGAATAAAACCAGCTTCTGCAGGTGCACAGGACTCTGGAGGAACCACAGCATCCCCAGTCAGGCTGTGCTCATAAAGGGCAACAGTGATTGAACAGAAGTCAGTGTGAGAGTTGGAGCAGCAGCCCAGGGGTGGTGGCTGTCTGGTAGGACCTGTCAGAGCTCCTCGATGCTCAGAAGGAGGCAGAGGACACCATGGACGCGATATGTAGTAGCAGCATCGTTATCCATGGTGAAATCATGTGCGCATTTGGATGTTGGGTTCTTGGAGGGGTTGGGATGGGGCCAAGGTGCTCAGAGGTTGAATTACGCTGAATCAAAATGGAAAAGGCAGTAAAAAAGGGAGAGGAAGTCTCAGATTTTGGCATCATATCCAACATGGAGTTATTTGCCACCCCGGGTGAAGAGTTTTGCTCCTATTTGAATCATAGAATCATAAAATCACCAGGTTGGAAGAGACCCACCAGAACATCAAGTCCAACCATTCCTATCAAACAATAAACCATGTCCCTCATTTGGGTTATTAATCCCTTTGGAAACATTGTTTTCTTTGGAGCTCCTCAAGAAGGTCATACTCTAAATGAGAGATGCCGTTGTGAAATGTAATGTGAAAAATTAATTTTGAAAATACAAAATAAATGTGATTTTTGGAACTTGTCCAGCATTTTCATCTGCCAAGGCAGTTGAGTTCACCCTGATCTGAATTCAATGAAGAGTTTCCAACCCTAATGCCTGGTTTTCTGAGAGGCTTTTAGTAAGTAAAACGCAAATTGCTGTCTGCTGCATCTACCATGCCCTGCTTAAAACCTCAGCACAAAGGCTCCAGGAACTGAGAAAGATCTTCTTAGTCAAATCTCAACAAATGAAAGTCTTGGTCAGCTTTTACAGTGTCCATAATTTAGAAGTGCAATTCCCACTGGTGATTTAGGTGCACCTACATCATCCCTTCCTACACCCCAACTTATACACCTATTTTAGGATTATAGAATCATAGAACTGTTAAGGTTGGAAAAGACCTCTAAGCTCATTCAGTCCAATCATCAACCCAACACCACCGTGTGTGCTAAACCACATCCCAAAGTACCATGTCTACATGGTTTTTTAACCTCTCCAGGGATGGAGACTCAACCACTGCCCTGGGCAACCCCTGCCAGTGTTTCATCACTCTGTCAGTAAAGACATTTTTCCTAATATCCAATCTAACCCTCCCTTGATGCATCTTGAGGACATTTTTACTCATCCTTTCCCTTTTCACCTGGGAGAAGAGCCCACCACAACCTCCTTTTGGGAGCTGCAGAGGGCGATGAGGTCCCCCCTCAGCCTCCTCTTCTCCAGGCTGAACAGCCCTGTGTCCCCCAGCTGCTCCTCATACAATTTGTGCTACAGACCCTAGAGAAATTAAAGAAATCCTCTCTCTGAAGGTGCTGATCTTTGCTGAACCAAAGCATCCCCGTAGCTGCTCTAGACTTGCCCAACTCTTCAGATGCCCTGAACCATCTGGATATTCAGCAACTTCCTACTGGAAACCCAATTACCATCGCACTACACCCAAGACACCACCACGCTGCAGAGGGTCAGAGCATTTCTGCACGGCTTGGCTCATCCACCGGTGCCCACTGCATGAAGGACTTGCCTGTTTCCTTCTACAGCTCCAAAGAGTAAATTAAACGATACGATGAAACATATTACATTTGCATCTGGCTCAAAGGGAACATAACAGCATTAGGCAGCCCTGGTGCTCATTAAACGCCTCTGACTAGAAGGATGTAATGAACCAGTTTTATTACAATAGTAATTTCTTCCTATCACATTTGGTGGTTATATATTCATGGGGGATGCGGGGAGAGGAGGAAGACGGGTACAGGCTGGTGCATGAAGATATATTGCCGGTGGAAAGGATGACACCAGAGTGTGTGGCTGACAGATAGCAGAGAGGCGAGGCAGAGAGCAAACTATCCCCAAGTCCATTATAATGCCGTCAAACTGACCTTTAAAAATATATATATATGGACAATAAAAAGGGGACCCTCTGTTCTTGGCTTCTGAAGCATCAGTAGCTCCCAAGTCAGTTTAATGACTAGTGATCGTTAGGAGCTTCCAGGGCTGCAGCTGAGCTATCGGATACCTCGGCTGTCCCAGGCTCAGCAGGGACGTTGCTTTGTGTCCGTTTACACCAGAAAGCTCCAGGCAGCTGCTGGGACCTTGTGGGCAGAGCGGCGCCTGGTGCCAGGTTGCTCCATGCCCGCTTTGCATGGCTCAAAGAGCAGAGGAAGAGGGAAATCTAAGATATAACCTGAAAAGAGCTCAGCTACGTCCCCAAAGTTTTAACAAAACTTCCCTGGAGGTGTTTAAGGGACAGGTGGATGAGGCGCTGAGGGACATGGTTTAGTGTTTGATAGGAATGGTTGGACTCAATGATCCGGTGGGTCTTTTCCAACCTGGTGAATCTATGATTCTATGATTCTATGAAAAGGCTGCTGCTCCTCCGCCTTCCAGTCTCGTTGTATCCAAGGGAGTTTTCTAAATTTGTACAAAGAGATAATCCATGATTATTAGCCATTTTAATAAATGGCTAATCAATTTATATGGGTTGCTATAGAGTCCAATAAATCAAAACCAGGTTGATTATAACCATGGCTTACAGCCATCTTATAATACCTTGCACTGATGTGCTTATAATAATCTGTAACATCCGCTGGTGCTGTCGGTAACTCATTTAAAACACCAGCTAGTATTTTTTTTAACCTGCTAAAAGCACAGGGTGAGTAAATATTCCTCTGTACTTGTAAGGCACGTGATCTTTCATGGTTGTAAATTTGGGGCCAAATCAATGTCCATCAAAGGCAAGGAATGACTCCTGCAGCTTGAAAAATGAGCTGTAAAAGTGATATAATTATAAGAACAGTAATAGTGAGAGAGAGTTGAGCCCTGTGTTGAGGCCAGAAGAGGATGCCTGGGAGGAATGGTACAGGAAAGAGGGCAGCCAGATTGCCTTCCTCCCTGGTTTGTCCACCTTGCACCACCATGCTGAGGGTCTGCAGAGAGCCAAAGGTTCTCAGGTCCTCGTCTTCATTAGTTTTGGGTGGATTTATCCTAACGGTCACTTCCTGCTCCTCCATCGGATGGACTTGATGATCCAGTAGGTCTTTTCCAACCTGGTGATTCTATGATTTTGTCACAGAATCGCAAGGTGGATGAGGCTGGAAGAGACCTCAAGAGGACACCTGGTCCCACCTCCTGCTCCAGTGGGGCCACGTCCCTTCAGGTGATTAAAGGGTCACCTTTTAATCTATTTTCCCTCTAACCTTGCAGCAATCCATTCCGCCATATAAATCAAAGCCCATGAAAACCACAATTAAGCTAATGTTTGTATGACTAGACACAAATACATTAAATATGTCTCTCGGAAGATCCAGACTTTGGCTACAAAGACCCAGGGGTGCTTTGGGTGCCACTGAGCAGCCAGGAGGGACACGTTGCTATATCTGGGGCTGTGCCCAGCCAGCCCACAAGGACAGCTGGTTTCCAAAGGAGAAGGGGGATTTCAGCACTTGAATTGATCTCTTGGAGAACCTAGGTCAGAATTTCTGCTGTTTTCCAGTGCCTCTGTTTCCAAAGTCATGGCAACAGAGAATAACGATGAATTAAAAAAAGGCGAAGCACACTGCAAGCAAGTCCCACAGCCGGTAGGTTTTGCCTTTTTGATATTCCAACTTCTTTTTCTCTCTGCCTTGACTCACACAAGCCTTTGGAAGAAGCCCGGTTTGCTAAATATATACTGAAACCTGTAGCTGCCTGGAAAGGCAAGTGTGGTGATTTCTGAAAAACTCAAGCCTATAAAAGCTGACACACAGCCCCTCACACTCTGTAAAAACCATCTCCTGGTGGATTTATTAGTCTTAAGCAACAGCAGTTGGTCTGAAAAGAAAATGTATTTAACCTTTCTTTTTAATTGTCGCACTGTTAACCTGTCAGTTCTACATGGGGCTGTTAATAATTCCACTTTAAACGTCTCAAAAGGAACTTTCATGATTAAATATTAAACATTAAAACTTGGGTACAGTTAGAAAAGAATAGATGCAACACTTTCAGCAGGAATGTGGCTCGATCCAAAGTCTGTTGCAGTGCCTGGGAATTGTCACATTGAATTAAACAAGTCCAGTCAGAGGGTAGGCTGCAAATCCTGATCATGAGGTCAAACCCTCGGAGCTTTAACCAGGGAGAAAAATAGGAGTTTGGCCTTGGGAAGGACTAAGTTAGACCTTAAGAGATGGCCTTGAGCAGCACCTTAAGGTAAGATGCATATTGAGGAGGAGAATTAATTAACTTGGCTCAGCTAACTACACTTTAACTAGTTACTGCAAAATAGAAGCAAACACAAAACAATTGGGTTTTAAAGGAGGTTTTAGACTGGAATCAGCTCCACATCTTCTTTGCAGACGTGTCCTGCATTAAAAGCCTTATTATTTTTGCTTTCACTGCAAAGCCTAGTGCGATGTGCTTTTGCAAACGTACCTTAACTCATCCTGATTAGTTCCCTCGGCCCACAGAGCAGGTAACTTTGCTGGGGCAGGAGTGGGTGATGGAGCAGCCATATGGAAATCCACCAGACCTCACTGAGATCGCCACCAACTGTGGGCACAGGCACCCAGTGCTGCAGCCCTAGGACACCCCAAGAATGCCCTACAACACTCCTTGCAATCGAAATTTGAACACAAACCCCTCCACAGCTTGAGAGGGCAGTTAGGCTTCTGCTGGGTCTCTGCCTGAGCGGGTTGTGTCCAGGACAGACACTCAGAGCTGTGGCTTTCTAGATCTCCTTGCAGACAATGCCCTCTCTAAAGGAGCTGTTGAGCATTAACTGGGCTGGAGAGATGGAGCGTGTAACTTGGGCACCCAGGTGGGAAAACAGGGTTACAGGTCCTCAAACGAAAGTATCGGATATCAGTTATCATTTGTTCCTTTTTTTTTTTTTTTCTTGCAGGCAGGGGTGGGAAAGTTAATTAACTTGCTCAGGTTCATGATGAGCTTTGTCGGCAAGGGCAAAGCACGGAAAGCCTGAGGTGAATGTTGTGGCCCACCTCAGCCCCTCAACCTCCTGCCCAGCCGGAGAAGAGCCTGCAGGAGCTAAAGCCTCAAACAAAGCTTATGCCCAATATCCCTGCCGCATAACTTTGGCCCAGCTATAACAATAAAATGATGTCTCTTCTAGCAATAATGCTCTATCCTCAAACCCAAAGGTATTTTCCAGGACTGAGAAAGTCACTGGGGCTGTTGCAAAGGCAAGATCAGAGCTGTTACGCTGCTAGAGCAGAGCAGAAACCACAGCTGAGCTGAGAGCCAGATCTGTATCATTGCTGCTGAACTAGAGCACGACACTCTGGCAAAGCCTTAATTAACAAGCAGTTCCACCCTGACATGCTTCGAGCCAGGTACAACAGAGAGCTCAGCGCACTCAGCTTGCAGCGCTGCGTTCCAAACGCTGCCCTCTCTCCTGCAGCGCTTCGAGCAGCACGTCCGATGTGCTTCCCTGCTTCGATACCCACCAGGATGCTGCTGGCACTCACAAGCCTTTCTGCAGAGACCTTGTCTCATTTCTCAGCCTTGCAGCAGCTTTCCCTGCTTGCTGTCACCAGGTTCGGAGCGCTGCATCGTTTGTCACCAGAGAGACAGGCATCCACGGGCATCGCGACCCCGGTCACTGGAGCTGCTGGTCTGGTTTGTGCTTTGCTGGTGCAAGCGCGGAATGTGAAGCTCAGATCACTGGTAGGTTTTGCTGAGCAGCAGCTGCACTCCTGAGCTAGTAATGCCTGCCTGACACTGCTCACACCACCTGATGCATCTAGACAGTTCTCCTCTAGCAGAAGGACATCCCAGGCTGGTTCACACTCCCAGCAGCTCCCTCTCAGTAAGGGTATTTGTGATACCCATGGGACCTGGGTGATGGTACAGCCTTGGTGACAACTCCATGTGTTCCTTGGCAAGAGCCCTACAACAGTCAGCAGTCTCAGTGGGCTCTGCTCGGCCTCTACCAAACCCAGGAACAAAATCCCAGAGACTTTATGACTCTGGCTAGGACTTCATGGAGTCAGGGAGTGCGGGGATTGAATCACAGAGTCACAGAATGGTTTGAGTTGGAAGGGATCTTCTAATTCCAACCCCGCTGCTATGGGACACCTCCCACCAGAACAGGATGAAGGGGAATGGTTTTAAGCTGAAAGAAGGGAGATTTCGATCAGATGTTAGGAAGAAACATTCTACTGTGACTCTGACAAATGTTGCCCAGAGAAGTGGTGGCTGCCTCATCCCTGGAGATTATCAAGGCCAGGTTGGAATGGGCTCGGAGCAACCTGATGCAGTGGGAGGTGTCCCTGCCCATGGCAGGGCTGGAACTAGATGACCATCCAATGATTCTATGACTATTCACATGGGTCAGAAAATCAGGAGATGTGTGATAACCACATCCATATCACACCTCAGCCCTTTCACTCACAATGCTCACAGCAACACTGGATGCCAGGGGGCAAATTCAGAGATGCTGTCTAAGGCAGTGTGATTTAGAGCCTCTCAGGTTTGCTAAGACTCCCTGGGCACTTCTTATACCACGTCTGCTGATGCATAAAGTAATCCAAACAAGTTTAATTTATGCACCAAAGAAAAGGTGTAAGTTAAAATAACTCCCAGCCTAAAATAGCCTCTGAGCGGGGAGAAAGAGTAAGGGGAGTCTTAATTTTATGCCACACGGAGCATCATCTCTGAATTTGGCCCTAGGCCTTTAAGCTTTTAAAAGTAAGAGTAAGTTTAGTTTGGAGGAGGTCATACATGGCTCTGTGCCCCTCTCCAGGACTTTGTTAGTGAGACCTGGGACAAACGAGGCAAGTACATGCAAGCCCCTCACTACAATAATGACCTGGAGGGGCTGCAGCACGTCCAGAGAAGGGAACGGAGCTGGGGAAGGGGCTGGAGAACACAGGTTATGCGAAGCGGCTCAGGGAGCTGGGGCTGTTTAGTCTGGAGAAGAGGAGGGACCTCGTCACTCTCTGCAACTGCCTGAAAGGAGGTTGTAGCAAGGCGGGTGCTGGGCTCTTTTCCCAAGTGAGAGGTGATAAGATGAGAGGGAATGGCCTCAGGCTGCACCAGGGCAGGTTCTGATTGAATACCAGGAAAAAATCCTTCACAAAAGGGTTTTCAGGCACTGGCAGACACTGTGCAGGGAAGTGGTGGAGTCCTCATCCCTTGCTGGGGTTTAAAAGACGGGTAGAGATGGTGCTTAGGGATGGCTGAGTAGTAGACAGGTATGGATGGGCTCCATGATCTCAAAGGTCTTTTCCAGCCCAACCATGTGATTCTATGATTTTATGAATGTTGCCTGGGAGGCAGCGCTTGCTGCTGGTGCTGAACAGCCTGATTTTCCAGTGCTGGTTCCTCCCGTGCCTGTTCACTCCTCTGCCAAGCAGAGATAAAACAAGCCCATTCCATCCATTTAGGGGTGTTCAACGAATCCACACACTGAGCAATGAAACAACAGACCCTTCACACCCCAGTTATTTAGCACACCCCATCTGACTGTCTTTTTCTCACTTTGATGCTCCCTTTATGCTCAGGACAAGTTCTTTTCCAACCAGGTGGCTCTGGCTGTATCAGGAACGTGTGGATTTATTGCTATCGATACTTTGCAGTGACCTGAATAGTTCCAAAACTTGTGTCACCCTGCCCAACGCACATTTAGTGCTTAATTGTCACTCAAGGCACTGCTAATATTGATGAGTGGTGACCTGTCTGCAACCCTCCCCAGTCGAGGCGGGTATGGTGAGTGCCACTGCTGATGCGAGGCTGATAACATTATGCGCCTGTGACATGTGAATCAACCTCAGGGTAAGCGAGCTGATTTAGAATATAATGAATAAATATCCTCGGGTTTGAAGAGGGGATGCTGTCAAAGGCTTTCTAAAAATAGTTGGTAATTGCCTTTGTATTAGGCTTATTATTGCCTGTGACGGTCTCTTAGAAGTTTTGAAACCACAGCTTCCTCCTCGGGTGCATCCAGAGCCGTGATCTCAAGGCACAGGCACTGCCTCTCCCAGCTCCAAATGCCCAGTGGAACAACATTCTGTTCCACACGGGTTGAAAAACAAACTCCCTAAATACTTTCCTGGAAGCAATATCCCTGGGTCTTTGGGTGCTTGTTTTGTTGGGGACATCTCTGAAGAGTTCGGGCCATGAACATAAATTCAAGGAGGATTTAGTGACCATGTTACTGATCACCGTGAACTGACTTCACTGGCTCTCACCATGAATTCCTCAGCTCCCAGAACCTTTTTTGCTAAGTAGCTTCAATCTGGAATAAAAACGCAAACCCCATGTTTTCTGGCTGGGGTGTTTATACCAAGGAATGAATCTCATCTGCACACAGGAAGGCTTTGACTAATCACAGAATCATGGAAATATTGAGGTTGTAAAAGATCTCTCTGCTCATCCAGTCCAACCATCAGACCAACTCCACCGTGCCCAATAAACTATGTCCTGAAGTGCCACTTCCACATGATTTTTGTCCCCCTCCAGTGATGGAGACACCATCCCTGCCCTAGGCAGCCTCTGCCAGTGCTTCCACCACACTGTCAGTAAAGACATTTTTCCTAATACTCAGTCTAAACCTCTCCTGGTGCAACTAGAGGCTCTTCCCTCTTATCCTATCATGTATAACGAGGGAGAAGAGCCCAGCACCCTCCTGGCTCCAACCTCCTTTTCAGGAGCTGCAGAGAGTGGTGAGGTCCCCCCTCAGCCTCCTCTTCTCCAGACTAAACAGCCCCAGGTCCCTCGGTCGCTGCCTATAACACCTGTTCTCCAAACACTTCCCCAGCTCCCTTCCCCTTCTCTGGATGTGCTACAGCCCCTCAATGTCCATCGTTCATTAAAGGAGCAGCCCTGACCTGTTCCCCTAGGGCAGGTTCCCTGGCTCTTGCACCTCCTGGAGAGGGGCTGGTCCCAACATTCCTTTAGAGACGCTGGGCTTTCAAGAACATTCCTTGAAGAGGCCACTAGCCATAATAAAAGGCTTTATTCATCTCCAAAGCCAACTGGCTGGGCAAATCTGCCCTGTGACTTATTGATGCAGCAAAGGGGATGAGAGGACAACATCCCCCTCCACCACCATGGCCACTCCTGTGCTGTGGCACAAATGAGCTGATGTGCTCAGGGCCGCTAACAATCTGCTCTCCTCTGGTTCCTGGTATCACCTCGTTGACCAACCCTGAAGGCACAGGTTGTTCCCCCTCCTTGGTGGGTAAGAGCTGCTCAGCGCAGACCCCTTGGTGGCCAGGGCTGGGTGAGATTTGCAAGCTGCAGGTTGCAGACAGCAATCACTCCCCCACGACCCAAGAGGGGCTGCTGCAAGGATGCTGCCAGGCACTCACACTCTGATATTTTTATACCCCTGCACAAAGACCAACTCCCATTCTAAGCTTTCACCAGGAAGCTGCTTTTCCTATTTCTCAGACTCATTGTCACCTTATTCAGAAGGATGTGCAGAGCTTGTAATCTTTCAGCACAGAGAAACAGTGGGATTAGGGGCAGCAAGACCTTCGGCAAGGATCTCAAACCAGCACATTCAGGAAAAATTCCCACTGGAAAGGTTTTCAGCAAGTTCCAGACCCATCGATTATCTCTCCGTATCACAAGCTGGCTCTAAAGGACCTTTTAAATGGCCTGAGCCCTGTAGTTATCCACAGACAGCATCTGAAAGGCTTTAAACTACATCAGCAATCACACCACTAAAGCCTAATGGGTTTTTCAACCAAGAGTGAAATCTGTGGAGGAGGCCTGATGGAGCCTCGTGAGGCTGAAAGAGTGGATGTGCTCAGTCTGCCCCTGACCGATTAAGGCCACTCTTCCTCTGACACCTCAGGGCCCAATTCAGCCCCTGCACCAGATTTAATCACATCTGTGGATGCAAAGGCTGCGGAGCTGGGTAGGGATGGCAGCAACCCCTCTGACAGCACTGGTCGCACCAGCACCGCTGGGTGGCTTGAAGCAACAGTGAATGTTGGAGGAGACGCCTCTGCCTGTGAACTAGCTTGGACCTTCTAAATGTCCCAGGCTGGGAAGACATCGGTAGAGGGTTAGAGGGGAAGATGTGTGAGAAGCAGCTAAAGTCATGCAGTCTATTCAGTCTAGAGAAGAGGAGATTGAGGGGACACCTCATCATGAAGAATGCTGAGGCTCTGGAGAGAGTCCAGAGAAGAGCGATGAAGCTGGTGAAGGGATAGAAAACATGAGGAGCAGCTGAGAGAGCTGGGGGTGTTTGGCTGTGAGAAGAGGAGGCTGAGGGGAGACCTCACTGCTCTCTCCAACTACCTGAAAGGAGGTTGCGGAGAGGAGGGAGCTGGGCTCTTCTCCCAAGTGACAGGGGACAGGATGAGAGGGAATGGCCTCAGGCTCCACCAGGGGAGGTTCAGGCTGAACATTAGGAAAATATTTTTCATAGAAAGGGTCATCGGGCACTGGCAGAGGCTGCCCAGGGAGGGGGTTGAGTCACCTTCCCTGGAGGGGTTTAAGGGACGGGTGGACAAGGTGCTGAGGGACATGGTTTAGTGATTGATGGGAATGGTTGGACTCGATGATCCGGTGGGTCTTTTCCAACCTGGTGATTCTATGATTCTATGGTCTGCAGCTTCCTCACAAGGGGAGGAGGAGGAGCAGGCCACAGGCGCTTTTCTGCTGAGAAGAGATTTAGGTTGGACATTGCGATAAGGTTCTTCCCCCAGAGGGTGGTGGATCCCTGGAACAGCTCCCAGGGAAACACTCACAGCACCGAGCCTGACAATATTCAAGCAGAGTTTGGCCAATGCCCATGGTGTGAATGTTGGGGTGTTCTGTGCAAGGACAGGAGCTGGACTTAGTGATCCTTGTGGGTTCCTTCCAACTCAGGACATTTTACGAGTCCATGATTTTCAGCTTGGCCCAAACCATGAGGGGAATCAAGTTACTTCCTTTCCCCACTTGAAGCCACTCTGCCGCCTTCTGCTCTGTGATCAAATTCCTACTGCCTTTGATAGGACTGAGATGAGGTGTTTCTTCTGCAGGCTTGCACATTAAAGCACATACGTATCTTTAAGCACATGTGGAAGAAAGCCTTGAGCACTGCAATTCACCCAAATCATCATCACTCCTTTTATTTTTATATTAAATGTTTTTCTTTATGAAAGAAATAAAAGAACTATAACGATCACAATGAAATAAGAAAGTGAATGCCTAGAGGTAACTACAATATAAAATCATATTCATCATATCATAATATTTTACATTTGCTCGTTGTTTCATGTGGATTAAAACCCCTTCGACACACAATCTAACAACAGCGGGAAAAACGGCATAAAAGGAAGGAAACATGGGAAAAGCGATGTGCAGCCCAGGAGACTGGAAAAGCAAGGAATGATCCTGGGTTCAGTTTTGGGTTCCTCACTATAAGAAAGACCTTGAAGGGCTGGAGTGTGTCCGGAGCAGGGAACAGAGCTGGGGAAGGGCCTGGAGAACAGGCGTTCTGGGAGCAGCTGAGGGCCCTGGGGCTGTTTAGTCTGGAGAAGAGGAGGCTGAGGGAAGACCACATTGATCTCTGCAGCTCCTAGAAAGGAGGTTGTGGTGAGGTGGGTGCTGGTTCCTGCTCCCAGGTAACAAATGGAAGAGTGGAAATGGCCTCAAATTGTACCAGGGGAGGCTGAGATTGGATATTAGGAGAAATTCTTTCACCGAAAGGGTTGTCAAGCACTGGCAGAGGCTGTCCAGGGAGGTGGTGGAGTCACCATCCCTGGAGGTGTTTAAAAGATGTGTAGACATCATGGTGCTTAGGACACGGTTTAGTGGTGGACTTGGCAGTGCTAGGTTAAAGGTTGGACTTGATGATCTTAAAGGTCATTTTCAAGTTAAATTATTCTGTTATTCTATGATCTCTCACTGGCAAGCGAACCAGCCTTGTGTCTGACTGTGGAGCAAAGTTTTGTATCAAACGAACAATGCTTCTTGCCCTGCTCCTCAAGCACAGTCACTCGTGCAAATGTATCTGCTCTGCCTCAAAACCAGCCAGCTCACAGAGTGAACAATGCAGCCACCACAGCAGAGCAGAAGCTAAATGCTGAGGCTCCCATTCTAACACTCCCGCTTCTGAGTCTCCCTCTGCTCCCTGGTGAGCGTCAACACAATCCTCCGGTAAGGCTGGTGGTCACAAGATTGGCTGGCTATTAAATTAAAGGAGAGAGTGGAACAAATGACTTGGGGAAGCAGGGCATTCTTCATGTCCTGAAAGACTTCAGACCAAGATTAAATGCCTTCGTTGAAGCTGTCTTTTAATAACGTGTGCTGGATGAGGTGCAGTAGTGGAGAGCTCGGATTGCATTCATTAACCTCTTATAACAGGGCTGGCCCAGATGCTCAAATGGCCTGAACATCTCCAAATGCAGGAGCATCTGCAGTGAAAAATGGCATTTGCTGACTTCCACACAGCTCCTAAGGTGTCTTCTCCAAAAAAAAAACCTACTCAAATACTAACTTCTGAACAGGATTTATTTGTGAGCAACACGGACTTTTTGTTCCTTTTTTCCTTCTGGAAAGGAAAAGAATAAACAAAGCAGACCTTGGTCCCCTGTGTCCTGAGCTGGGACAGAGCCCAGGGAGGCAGGTGGGGGATTTGGAAAACAGTGCAGTCACTTTGAGTTCAAGAAAGCAAGTTACAATGACTGTAGGTTGCATGTCTTCTCCAGCATAAAAATCCAGCAGGACATTTACTACCCTCTTACAATGCTTTTAAGTATATTTCCAGATGGTCCCAAAGAACACTTTACATTATCCACATGCCATTTTCTGCATGTGGCATTAAGACAATGCACAGTTTTTCTTTTCTGTAGGGCAAATCAGAGCGCTGCTTTGTGGGGCTTGTTTATCTGAAATGAGTCTGTGTGGCAAAAAAGTCTGCTGCACGTTGACAGCTCTGTGCAACTTCTGGAGCTAAAGCTTTAGCTATGACAGTGTGCAAACATGGTTCTAGCATTAATTAATCATTAGTGCCTTCCTGCTGTGCAAGCATGCATATAAAACTGGAACAGGTTACCCAGAGAAGCTGTGGATCTCTTGTCAAGGTGGTGTTCAAGGCCAAGCTGGATGGGGCTTTGGACAACCTATTCCAGTGGGAGATGTCCCAGCCCATTGCAGGGGATTGGAATTACATGATCTTTAGGGTCCCTTCCAACACAAATCATTCTATGATTCCAAGAACATAAGCTGAACTTGGAATGGGTTAAATGATCTTCCAGTCCCGCCTAGTGAGGTCTCAGGAGAATTAAACACCCACATCCGAACTTGCACATAGAATCATAGAATCACCAGGTTGGAAGAGACCCACCGGATCATCGAGTTCAACCATTCCCATTAATCACTAACCCATGTCCCTCAGCACCTCATTCACCCGCCCCTTAAACCCCTCCAGGGAATGTGACTCAACCCCCTCCCTGGGCAGCCTCTGCCAGTGCCCAATGACCCTTTCTGTGAAATATTTTATCCTGATGTCCAGTCTGAACGTCCCCTGGTGGAGCTTGAGGCCATTCCCTCTCGTCCTGTCCCCTGTCCCTTGGGAGAAGAGGCCAGTACCCTCCTCTCCACAACCTCCTTTCAGAGAGAGAAATGAGGTCTCCCCTCATCCACCACATATGTGGTGGGCTCTTCTTTTCCCCACCGCACAAACTCACACTTAACAGCGAGAATGAACATCCCCCTCTCACTTCCCTTCCCTTCTCTTCCCCTCTCCTCTTGTTTCCTTACACTTCCACCCCCACAATCCCTTCTCTTCCCTTCCTTTTCTTTTCCTTTTCCTCTCCTTTCCCTTCCTTTCTTTTCCCTTCCCATTTCCTTCCCTTTCCATTCCATTCCATTCCCTTCCCTTCTTCTCCTCTCTCTCCTTCTCTCTCAAGTAACTAACATAAGACACCTCCAGCTACATCGCTCCACCACTTTCATCTGTGCCTTAGCAATCTTTTGGCTGGTTTTCCTGGTTTTGGGGTACAACAATCCATGACGAGGTGCTGGTCCCGGAGCCTTTCTATGGGACACCTGGTTTAACTGGACGATAGCCGCAGGCAGGTCAGTCTTTGCCTGGGAGCAGGGACAGCAGCAGAGGGGATTAAGCTCCACCATCCGTTCAGGAGCTCGGGGTCCCCTGGCCACCTTGTGCCCACAGGGCAGGGCAGTGGTACCCACAGGTCCCCATTGCTGCAGCCTGGCTCGATCCCACAGTGCAGCACCAGCCCCAGCTGGTGTGACTGCAGCTCTGAGGAGCAGCTTGCTAGCAGATTTAATCTCTTCCCACATCCCCTGCTCTCTCTCTCTGAGACTCTGCAAGTCCTGAGATTCCTAAGGAAGCTGCAAAGCCCTCCCCTTCCATCATTCTTGCATCACTAAATTCCGATCTCTCTACCTGTTTGCTTTGTTTAGCTCCACATTATTCTACAAAATGAGACCAATATTTCACCAAGACCTCATACTTCTGATCAAATTACTGCAGACTGGGACCTCATATAGTTGTCCTGCTTAACGTTTATTGCTAAGAGCCTTCGTTGCTGTGACTCTTCATGGAGAACGTATTTAGCCCAGCTCTGATTCTTTTTTATCACAGAACTATGAAGACAAGGTTTCATTACCTGCATGTTCCAAATGCAATGAAACATTTACCTAAAACACCTGGGACGCTCACAGGGATTGGGACTGACAAAAAAACCATAAATGAGCTCTGCTCGTTTCGTTGCCTCCTTTAACTCCCTGATACCTGGCAGCAGAGAGCTCAATCCCTTGTGCTCTCTTAGGACAATTAATATAGCAATTAGACTGTTGTTGAGGACAGAAAGAAAACAACATGTTGTGGAAGAAAAGGGGTATATTTAGATTGATATCTGGCTCCGGCTGTCTGCTCCAGACCAGTGAAAGCATTTCTAGGACTGTCCCTCTGTGGACATGCCAATGGAGGTTCTATTCTCAGAGGATTTTGGCTTCTTCCCTACCTTGTAAACTCACAGCAGGTCTTTGTGAGTTATTTTAAACACATTAATTGCTTCTGGTGCTCTCCACCCTGTGAAAACAAGGGTGCTTAAGCTCTTGAGCCTCCCAGATCATGTCCGTGTCTCATAAATGCTGGAGACAGGCAGAGAATGCAGTTTTTCACTCATGCTACCCTGGCATCTCCTGGCTGACTGCGTTGCCCTGACTTCCAGCTGCCCTTGTCTCCCTGACCTCACTGAACCTCTGGGGGGCAATTTGGGAAAAACAATGTGGCATCTCGGAGCGGGTTTGAGCACTCAAAGTCAGGGTGATTTAACAGAAGAATCCTTGCTCAGTGCAAAGCAGGGAACATCAGCTTTTATTTGTGCCCCTGTCTGCCTTGTGCATGACAGGGAACTTGCAGGGTTGAGCTTTGTGGCTATTTTGTAGTCTCCAAGGCCATAAGCATTGCTTTATCCTAATGTCATGGGGGCACCTTTTTCCCCCCCTCATTTTGTTCATGCATCACACACAGCCCTGGACGGGACTGCTGAGTGTTCATACCACACAAGTCAAAACAAAAGCACCTATAGAATCATAAAACGAATCATAGAATGGTTTGAGTTGGAAGGGACTTTAAAGATCATCCAGTTCCAACCCCCAGCCACGGAGTGATCCCGATTCCCATATCTGAGTTTGGGGTGGGGTTAAAAATCGCTCTTCCTGGCTCCAGTCTGCTTTCATTCAAACAAGCTCAGTGTCTACATTCTTCTTGAAGCAAATTGAAGAAGACATATGCATATACAAGCCCCTTAGATTCTTCTCCAAGATGCTCCCAGGAGTGGCCAGCCCATCGCCAGCCGATTGCTTTGCAGTCCAGGCTGCACAGTCAAAACCGCTGACACTGGAATGGGTTTAATTTCTCTATCTTTCTAGGTGCAGTCCATATTTCATCGCCCCTCTCCTGCTCCATGGGTGCCCTAAGTGGGTCAGGGACCGGCAGTCCACCAGCATTTTAATCAAACAGCGATTTGCCTGCCTGCCGCTCGCGTGTCAGTGTGGGCACCGGCATCGGAGGAGAGCAACAAAGAGCAAATAAAGGAGAAGAAATGATATGCGGTAATTAAGTTATTCTTTATCTTCGAGATTGCTGCCGAGGACAAGATTGGTACAATGAGCCCGAGGCGCTTCTCCTTTCACTCTTCTCCATCTCAATGCCTGTGACACGGAAGATGAATATGCAGCATTTTCTATTTGTGCTACTAAAACGCCCATTAAATGCCAGCAGGGAAAAGCGATACATAAATACCAGAATCCTGCTACCATTTGTGCCGGAGATAAACAGCATCCCTCCTTCATCAGGAGAAGCTTTCAGCTGGGGAAGGGGCTGATGAGGTCTGGTGATGGGCAGAGCTCCCACGCCTGCCTGGCACCCGCCGTGCTGTGCCAAAAGACAAGGAGGTGAGAAGCTGAGTTTGCCTCCGCAAACTGGGTAACTCGCTGCATGTCTCCAGTCAGGAGATGCTGTAAAGGATTTACCTTTGGTGGTTGAGTCACCTTCCGTGGAGGTGGACGAGATGCTGAGGGGCATGGTTTAGTGATTGATAGGAATGCTTGGACTCGATGATCGTGTGGGTCATTTCCAACCTGGTGGTTTTATGATACTTGAGATCATCAAGCCCAACCATACTTGTCAACTACTAAACCATAGCCCTGAGCACCTGCCTTTAAAACATCTCCAGTGATGGTGACTCAACCACCTCCCCTGGGCAGGGAGGTTCCAGGTGACATTAAGTGAAAAGGAAAAAATCAACCAACCAACAAGAAAATGAAACCCTTGTGGTTTCTCAGTGCTTTGAAGTGGGCACCGGACAAGTGTCTCGTACCTAGAGAACATGAGATAGATCCTCTTGTGGGCTCAGCTGGCCGTGGTAGGGAATCTCACCCAGCAATGTTTTTCTCCAGCCACTTCCTTCAGAGATCGAGTCCTGGCCGTCCCCTTCTTGCCCTCCTCCTCCTTCCCACCCCCTGAGACCACCTGCCTTTGCAGCTGGCAGGTGCTGCTCTCCAGCCGCGGTGCCAGGGCTATCTCCAGCCTCACACCTTGTGGGCAGCACTGGTTGCCAGCAGACACTCATTTCCATCCGCAGTAATCTGAGCAGTATCTAAATAAAGAGAGCTGCCAGTGAGAGCTCCCGAGGAAGCCATACGAGAGCTGATAAGCAAGGACTCCGTTGCTGATGCGTAATGCCAGGTTTCAAGCAAAGGGGTGAGGTGGGGGAAAGATTGCGATCACTGTGTTATCTACTATTACCTAATTCAAGGAAATAACCGTGTGCACGGAACACATTATCAAATGCATGGAACTCTTCCGAAAATGATATTAAGCCAGGAACTTCACAGTTCCAGCTGCCACTTCATCTTTAATTCACTCCCCCACCCCCACGTGCTCCTGGATTGCTGAAATCTCGGAGCAGTGGGTGGCCAGGCTGCCATATGTGCTCCATAAAGCTAGGTGAGTTACGGGGCGGGGGATAAGAGCCTTTAATTCTGCAGTACCAGGCTTTTTTTTTTTTTCCTTCTCTTTAAGCAATGCTATTTTAACAACATCTTTTTTGCACAGTGTTTTTTTAGTGTGCCCATGGAGATCGGGGAGGCCAGGCAGGGCTGCAGGTTTTGCCATACACTGGTATTACTGGTCTTGCACTGGGGAGCTGCATGGAGTGGGTGCTCTGCAGCAGTCCCTGCTCTGGCACGTTCATCGTTTCAACAAACAGGAGAGGAAAATAGACCCTGAGAGCAGCAGAAAATGACTGTCACGGTCATGCAGAAGGCGGGTGCCAGCAGCAGGGAAGGAACTCAGGTGCCGCACTCCACCATCTCGCCTCCCTGCTTGATGCATGGCATGCGCTGATTTTAATCTCCCACTTGTGATCCAGCAGCGAAGGAGTTTTTAATGGCAAGGGTATGGATGTGGTGTTTAAGCATCATCTCTAGCGACTTCTCAGCCTGACACGGCAAAGATTTAACGCTGCAGCTCGACCCCCTCTGTGGGAACCTATAAAAACGCCTGCACAGCGTAGTACCTCATCAGAAAAAAAAATGATGAAATTTTTAATGGGGGACATGTTTCTTGTCACTGGAGACTGAAGCCTTAGTCTTGGAATCTGCTATTTAACTAGAGACGTAAATTTAAGGTTTATATCCAGCACGCTGGGGGAGAGAGATCTCCTTGTGAGAACTGACTGCTAAAGGCATGGCACGGCACCAGGAACAGCAGAGCTCACTGGTATGTTTATTCAAGGCTCATTTTGTTTAGACCAAGGCACTAGAATAATAATACTTTGAACCCCCCAATAACAGCGCCAATGTGTAAGTGTGACCGGTTCCCAGTGCAAGGCTCGGGCTCATCCTGTTGCCAGACTAAGCTCTGTCGATAGTGTGGAAGGGTCGGGCAAGAACACGGAATGCTCATACCTGACGATCACAGAATCACTAGGTTGGAAAAGATCCACAGGACCATCGAGTCCAACCATTCCCACCAATCACTAAACCATGTCCCTCAGCCCCTCATCCACCCATCCCTTAAACACCCCCAGGGAAGAGGACTCAATCCCCTCCCTGGGCAGCCTCTACCAGTGCCCAGTGACCCTTTCTGTGAAGATTTTTTTTTCTAATGCCACATTTACACCCTGAAAAATACAACCTGTCTTCTTCCCCAGACACAGGCAAGGTGAGGTTCATAATTTCTTGGTGGATCAAAGCTGAATGGGTGCAGTGGTGGGTCCTGGTGATGCCCCACAGAGGACAGGGACATGAAAATGACACAGCCAACTGTAAACTGGAGCTAGGAGAGGTCTGCAGGTGATCCTAGAATGGTTTGGGTTGGAAGGCACCTGAAAGCCCATCCAGTTCTATCCCCTGCCACGGGCAGGGACACCTCCCACTGGATCAGGGGCTCCAAGCTCCATCCAACCTGGCCTAGAACCCCTCCAGGGATGGGGCAGCCACCCCTGCTCTGGGCAACCTGTGCTTGATCTTAGTGTCTTGCCTAGTTCTCAGCCACTGCCTGGTGGGCACCACAGGATAAATAACTCCTTTGCACATCTAGTTGTTCCAAGTCCATGGGGATCTCATTGCTGTACTCCATCAATATTAGACAGATACACTGCTCAGGAACAACACTTGGGCAGCGTTTTCCGGATCTCCTTCGTGATCTCTCTCTAAAAATGGCCTACACAGAAAATTCCAATTATTCAGCTGCTGCACAAACTGCCTCTGCTCCAGCAGCTGCGTGCTCGTCCTCGGCTCAGGCTGCTGCAAGGACATCAGATTCAGGCTCAGATTCCCCCACTGAGTTTTGGGCAGTTGCTCGTGCCAGTTTAAGGTCACAGTCCTCATTTTCAATGCAGTTCATGGCTCGAACTCCAGCTTAGATCAAAGAGTGGATTTTGATCTGCGAACAAGCATGACAGCCGTGCTCCTTCATGACAAGGCAGCTCGCAAAGCCAAGAAGGGAAGGTGACACAGTTGGGGACAGACAGCTCTCTGTTGAGGGGACCTGGAACTCTTCCCAAAGCGCTGAGGTGATCCAAATGCCTAACTGCAAGTAGGAAAACTGCAAAGCCTTGCTCTTGGAAAACGTGAGAGCAATACCCAGGATCAGCACTCCTTCACGTTTGTGGTTATTAAAAACCTCCCAAAATATTCACAAATGTGGACCTGAAGGAGGGGAAAAATCACCAGCACCCTCATGGAGTCCCTTAGGGACATGGGTGTTTGCACTGCCTCTGGTTAGACACGGAGCTTTGCCAGCTGGATGAGCTCTCCTGGCTCTGCAAAGATTGTTGTGCAGCAAGAGGCACCATCAATAGGGAAACCAGAAAATGAAACAACTAAAACCACTCCCTCCCAGCTGGGTCAGTGCAGAGCGCCCGTATCACTGCCGGTGAGGCGGCTCTTCTGATGTCAGTCAGCCTGTTTCCTTTCTCTTTTCTAGCTAAACATCTAAATGGAAATTAATGTTGACCCTCAGAGAGAATATTTTCACTTCAAAAAGGTCTGGAAGGGTTATTTCAAATGATTCAATGCTTCCCTCTGTTTTTAAAAAGGGAGATATGCAGAGATCAAGTCTTTGCTGTGAACAGTTCCAATGTCGAAAACCTAGCACCTCATGCAAGGAGGGAGGAGAAGGGTCAGCTACAACCACCCTGAGCAACCCTGCTTGGCTCCTTCCCCAAGTCTGCTCTGTTCCCACCTCCCAGGGCCTCCACAGTTCTTCCAGCCTGGGGTAAAGCTACTCACATCCTAGGTTGCAGCCAGAGCAGTGGAACCAGCAGGTGAGGGAGGGGATTCTGTCCCTCTGCTCTGCTCTCCGGAGACCTCACCTGGAGAACCGTGATCGGTTGTGGAGCCCTCAGCACAGGTAGGACATGGAACTGTTGGAGCGAGTAGAGGAGACCACGGAGATCACATATCACATAGAATCACCAGGTTGGAAAAGACCCACCGGATCATTGAGTCCAACCATTCCCATCAATCACTAACCCGTGTCCCTCAGCACCTCGTCCACTCGTCCCTTAAACCCCTCCAGGGAAGGGGACTCAACCCCCTCCCTGGGCAGCCTCTGCCAGTGTCCAATGACCCTTTCTATGAAAAATTTTTTCCTAATGTCCAGCCTGAACCTCCCCTGGCGGAGCCTGAGGAGATGTTCCGAGGGCTGGAGAACCTCCATAGGAGGCCAGGCTGAGAGAGTTGGGGTTGCTCAGCCTGGAGAAGAGAAGGCTGGGGGAGACCTTAGAGCAGATTCCACTGCTGAAACCATCCTATGATTTCAGATTCACTCTGCGGCAAGGCAAAGCGCAGCCCCGCAAAGCCGAAGTTGACAGCAGAGCTAAGAGAAGAGCTGCTGCCCATCACTGAAGCACAAAGGTGGGATAACTCAATGCACTTTTCTGCAGAAGCGCAGAGTAACTAGACAGGACGATGGATCTGGCACACCTAGGACATAGCGCAGCAATGAAACCAGGGAACATAATTATAGCTAAATTACCCAAGGTTTTATTTATTATTCGTGGACTGCAACAGACAAATAATAAAAAATGCAGCCTTTCATCCAAAGCGCTTTCTGACCAGAATAATGGCTTTTTTTTTTCTTGGACAATTTACAAGTGATGAATAAAATCCAGGAAGCCCAGCTTGCAGCATGACCCAGAGCAGCTCGGGGAGAGAAGCAGCAATCACGGGGCCACAGTAATATCCCGCAGCACTGAATTTCACAGATTTTGTAAGAAATTCATGCTGTTTCCTCACTTCTTGCCCACCCCCCTCCCCTCACAAATACAAACAAGTTACATCCATCCACTTTGTGGGTCATCTGATGTTACTCCACGCTATTCATCGCTGTGAACTTTCAGAGTTCTCATCTGAGGCACAAGGTCAGGAGTATTCGTGGTTGTTGCCAACTGCCTACTCTGCTTTTCAAATATGGACCCAGCAAGTGACATGAAAACAACCATTAATGCCTGATACCTACTGGGATGTGTAATAATAAAGAAAAGAGCTTATTGTTTTTATTTTAAAAAGGGAAATCGGAGCTAGAATTTACCTATTAATGGTAGAAAATTGTCCAACCCATGACAAAACGAAGACAGACCAGAGTGGGTGTTCTAAAGCAATCATTGCTGCATTAGGCTAATTTTTATAATTAATAGCAAGACAATGTTTCTGTATATGAATTTTTCTTGGTCTTTGTTCAAATACGCATTTTGTATGTGGGGAGAAGAAATCAAACTTCTTTCTCTTCCCTTCCCTAACTTGAAGAAGCCACAACTATGAACAGGTTGCCCAGGGAAGTGGTGGCTGCCCCATCCCTGGAGGGGTTCAAGGCCAGGTTGGATGGGGCTTGGAGCCTCTGATCCAGTGGGAGGTGTCCCTGCCCATGGCAAGGGTGGGACTGGGTGGGCTTTGAGATCCCTTCCATGGCAGGGGAGTTGGAACTAGATGATTTTTAAGGTCCCTTCCAACCCGAAGCATTCTATGATTCCTCAGACTTGCCCAGGTCTCCAAGACACCAGCAGGTTCTGTTTCCTTCCATGCCCCAAGTCCAACTTTGTTGTGGTCCTTTGCATCTCACCACAAAGGAATAATTAGCTTGCTCCTGCCAAAGCACATCCCCAAGAGAGGGAGAGAGGAAATCCTAGCCAGAAGCTGCCTTTTAGACATCACTTTGTCCTGCCGATGTCCTCCTAGCAGTAGGTGGGAAAGTAGAGAATGGACGAAAAGCGAATGAAAACATTAACCTAAAACTGCAAAATGAAAGACCTGGCAGTATTGTGTGTTCAGTGTAGCTGGAGATTGGCCCAGACATGAATGACTCCATCCTTCAATCGATTGCCAAGGAAACTAGAGAAAAGGAGGCTGAGGAGAGACCTCATCACTGTCTACAACTACCTGAAAGGAGGTTGTAGCAAGGTGGGTGTTGGTCTCTTCTTCCAAGAAACAAGCAATAGGACAAGAGGAAATAGCCTCAAGTTGCACCAGGGGAGGTTTAGATGGGACATCAGGAAAAATTTCTTTACCAACAGAGTGGTGAAGCCCTGGCCAAGGCTGCCAAGGGCAGTGGTGGAGTCTCCATCCCTGGAGGAATTCAAAACATGTGTAGATGTGGCATTTGGGGACATGGCTTATCAGACATGGTGGGGTTGGGCTGACAGTTGGACTGGATGAGCTTAGAAGTCTTTTCCAACCTTAACAAATCTATGATATGTCAGACTGCTGGATTTGTTATATTCTGGGTTAATACGTTGGTTTGCACTCCAGCACCTTGAATGGTACCTTTGCTCAGGGGAGAAAAAGCAGTCATTGCTGGGGCAAAGCATCCAGCCTGAAACACATGGTTGGGGTAGGGGTAGTTTAAAGCACTGGGGTTAAAAGGTGAGAAAAAGGAATGAAAGAAATAGAAAACCAGATGTACAAGGGGAAGAAGCACCACAGACAGACATGGCCCTGTTAACCCTCATCAATAATATATGGCTGCGAACATGGATTTTCTATTACTCTGATGAGACCAGCTCTGTTGCAAATCTGTTGTTTGGCACCTAAAATTAATCGAGCATTAACGAGCATTAAAAATTTACTAACACACTTTTTTTCCTTTTAGAGAAGGAATTTTGCCCCTTGCCTCATACTAACCAAGATGAGAGGAAACGCCCTCAAGTTGTGCCAGGGGAGGTTTGGATTGGAAATTTCTTTACCCAGAGTGGTGAGGCGCTGGCAGAGGCTGCCCAGGACAGGGGTGGGGTCTCCATTGCTGGAGGGGTTCAAAAATGTGTAGATTTAGCACTTGGGGACATGGTTTAGCAGGCACGGTGGGGTTGGGCTGACAGTTGGACTTGATGATCCCAGAGTTCTTTTCCAACCTTAACAATTCCATGTTTCTATTGAAGCACCTCACCTCAGAGTGGGCTTAATTTTCAGGTAATTGCACAAGCGAGAGAACGTGGAGAAAGCCATGAGTGCTCCTGGGATGGTGAGGGCTCCTCTCCAGCCTGTTTTAGGACTGCTTCCCTTACCAATTGGATACACGCGCTTAGAAACAAACAGCTTATCATAGAATCATAGAATCACCAGGTTGGAAGAGACCCATCGGATCATCAAGTCCAACCATTCCCATCAAACACTAAACCATGCTCCTCAGCACCTCATCCACCCATCCCTTAAACCCCTTAAGAGAAGGTGACTCAACGCCCTCCCTGGGCAGCCTCTGTCAGTGTCCAATGACCCTTTCTCTGAAAAATTTTTTCCTAATGTGCAGCCTGAATCTCCCTTGGTGGAGCTTGAGGCCATTCCCCCCTGTCCTGTCCCCTGTCACTTGGGAGAAGAGCTCAGCTCCCTCATCTCCACAACCTCCTTTTAGGAAGCTTCTACTTCCCTCCAGGGAAACTCAGTTGGCATGAGAGGCACCCAGCGCAAACACGCAGCAAAGCTCCTGCCTGTAGGTTCCTGCAGAGCCTGGAGATCCTTAGGAACTGCAACATGGATCCCATTTCCCAACTCTGTCTTAACCTGCGCAGCCATCTGCCTGCAGAAAGCATTTTATCTTGCACACAGGACCAGCATGTGGCTGTCGCTCATTTGCATGCACTCTGGATGGGCGTGCAATGAACTATCAGCGCAAGGAGAGGGTGGACATCTACCCCAGCCTCTTCTCCAGGACCTCACATGGCCTACCTCATATTGCCTTCAAAAATCAATATTTTCTCCCCCTCTCCTGTTACCTCTCACAGGTCATACACCTTCCTCCATCTCTCAGTCCTATTTTCTCTTCCTCCTTCAGCTGTAAGAGTAAGGAAATACAGGAAAATGAAAAGAACCAGCCTGCCAGCAGGAATGGAACCAACACTGCCCTCAACACGGTCTCCAGCATGGTACTGGTGCAGGAAGACACTAAACATTGTTCAGTTTAGAGAATAAGATGGGGCGAGATGGCATGAATTATCTCCCAAACCACAACTGCCACCTGCCCAAGGAGAAAGAAAGCTTGAAACAGGCAGGCACGGTAGATGGTGTCAAGAGGTTGTTGGATGCCAATTGGCATAAACAGCTTGGCAAATTGTTTTCCCTGGGAAACAGGAGGGTTCTTGTGCCAGAGGGTGAATGAAATAGTAGAAACTTTCTGCTGAGGCTACCAAGACGGGTGAGAGGGGAGAAAATGTCAGACATCCTGCTCCTCCTGTGTTGGTCCAACCATAACCCGTGCCTTGCACACCAAGCCATTGGAGGGCTCACTTCATCACTGCTGTACTGGATGCTAACGGGGAAATGGCACAAATTAGGAGTGATCACCCACGCAAGGACAGGAGTTGGACTTTATGATCCTCATAGGTCCCTTCCAACTCAAAACGTTGTGACTTATCCATCCAGAGGGACCAGAGCACCAGGATCTGTGAGGCTACTTGATAAAACCCCAGCCATGCACTCTCAGCATGACAACAAATCATCACCGAGGTCTCGCTGCCAGCTTTGAAAGTCTCATTTTGGTTTGGTTTTCTGTCAAGAGCATAACCACTTGAATTTATGCAGATTATGCACTCCTGCCAGGTGTTTATTTTATAGGCTTTTCTTCCCCCCTGCTACACTGTGAAAGAAAAATTGGGTAATATTTGCTAATGAGGCAGGTGGGAGATTTCTGGGCCCCTTTAACTTGGAAGGAATAAAATATATTTTTAAAAAATTGCTGACCTTTTAAACCTCAACAGTTAGTTTATCTCTGGGACACGTTTCTTAGTCAGCAAAGGGGCTTTCCTGAAGGAGTTATTTGTACTTCATTAGTACTGGGGTAATAGCCACACTCCTAAATAATTTCTGTGCTTATAAAACACCATCTGGTAACCCATGCTAATGGCTGCATGCTCTTGTTGGTGTAAATCAGGAGAGCTTCACTGACTCGAATGAGTTCTGGTGGCTTTACATCCATGAGCTGAGCTGGCCTACGAGCTCCTCTCAGAGGTCTCGTGTACCTGGTTTTATGGGAGCTCCCGTGTCACCTCCTCGAGCTGGGCACAAAACTGTGGCTCTGAGCAAAAAATGGGCTCAGGCACGATTGCGACGAGGGCTCCGAGTAAGCACAGCCCTCACGCTAACACAAATACCCATAAATACAGCTTGTGAGCGGTTTGTCCTCTGTGGCGATTAATAAAAGCTGTCAGGAACTTCTGAGTGTAAGAGAGGGTAAGGAAAAGGTCCAGTTTTGAAGCCACTCTAACTTGAGCTTAAGCTTTTTTTGAGCTATTAAACAGTAGAGATGGATTTACATATATAAAGTAGATTTGCTGGGGTTGTTTTTTTTTTCCTTTAAAAAAAAATCAGGAGCAAGAGGCGAGAGAGATTTACAGGGCACAGCCAGCAAGGAAACTCATAGTTCTTGCTAATCAATCCAAATTAAAAGCATTTCCCCCTCGCAAATCCTGCTTACAAAACTTGAAAACAGCAATAAAGCCTCTTGGGTTTTATGAGGGATGGATCCAGGCAGCCAGGAAGATGGACCTGGACCATCCTGGATCTGGATCCATCCCCTTGGGCAATGCTGAACCACCCTGTAACACTTAGTAGGAACCCAACACCACAAACCTCCTTGCAGCTCCAGTTTCCAGCTTCTGCCCAAGAGAAAGCTGCCAAGCAGGGGAAGGGTATGGAAAAAACCCAGAATCTTCTGAGGGACCCAAGGCTGTTTAGCCAGGAGAAGAGGGACTGAGGGGAGATCTCACTGCTAACTGCAGGTTCTCAAAAGGAGGTTGTGTTGAAGTGGTGCTGGGCTGTTCTCCTAAGGAATAAGGGATAGGACGAGAAGAATGGCCTTGAATTGCACCATATGAGGAAAAATTTCTTTAGGGAAAGAGTGATGAAGCACTGTCAGAGGCTGCCTGGGGCAGTGGTGAACCACCACCTCTTGAGGGGTAAAAAAAAAAATCATATCATGTAGACATGGCACTTTGGGACATGGGTTAGTGGGCACGGTGGGGCTGGGCTGACGGTTCAACTGGATGAGCTTTGATCTTTTCCAACCTCAGTGACTCTATGATTCTAATTGTTTGGTACCAGCTGCTTTCATGATTGTAAAGCTAATCCTTATGTTTCTGCGTTTTCTTCATTTCCCCTGGAGACATCAGGTTAGGTTCCAGGAAAATGATCACTTCTCCCTCTCCTTTTAGATGAGGGTAACATTTCAACAAACCAGAGCAAGATTTCATTAGGGCTTGTGCCTGTAACAGAAACTCCAATGACAACAAGAGCTCGATGTCCTGGAAACTCAATCAAGATAGAGAAGGGACTCAGCATTTTGCTGAATTGGGTCCTTTTCACTCTCCTGGTATTTTCTTTTGCAAGTATCCCATACCTGATCCATTTAATCTGCCTCCAATCCTCCTCCTGTAACAAAGCAACATGAAAGCTTTAGGCAATGCACAGACTGCAGGACTGAAGCTGCCAGGCCCCCATGACCCTCCTCAAAACACAGCACCACAAATCACAGGTCCTCAAGGAAAAAAAAAATATAAATCCACCTCAACTCTAACTCAGCTGAGAATCATAGAATGGTTTGGGTTAGAAAAGACCTCAGAGCCCATCAAATTCCAACCTCCTGTCACAGGCAGGGACACCTCCCACTGGATCAGGGGCTCCAAGCCCCATCCAACCTGGCCTTGAACCCCTCCAGGGATGGGGCAGCCACCCCTGCTCTGGGCAACCTGGGCCAGGGCCTCCCCACCCTCACAGGAGAAGATCTAAGATCTCATCTAATCTCCCCTCTTTCACCTTAAAATGTTTTCCCCTTCATCCTGTCCCTGCAATCGTCAATCAGGACCCCTCCCCAGCTTCCCTGGAGCCCCTTTCAGCATTGGAAGCTGCTCTAAGGTCTCCCCAGAGCCTTCTCGTCTCCAGGCAGTTTTGTGTTTGCAGCAGCAGCTTTAAAGGCTTTTGTAGCTGTTCTTTTTCCTTCCCCCTCCCTCTCCATGCTGTAGAGAAAGCAGGTCCTGAGGTTTTAATGCCTGCTGAGGCTAAGCAAAAGTGTGCTGGCCTCCTGGCCTTGTCAGTCCCTCGAGGACCAGCCTGCTCCATCCCAGAGTGTTCATCACCACCATCACTCTGATATCAGTGCCCTGGTTCACAGCAGAGCTGAAAGGCTCCCAACAACACAGCTTTTACACCTATTTTTTTTTTAAAGCATCTTCTCCTTCCGTCCTGTGACCATTTGAAATTTAAGACACAAAACCCCAGACAGGATGAACTTCAGCTCACGCAGGCTGTTTGCTAAAGCTGAGAGCTGAGCTGGCTTGATTTGTGACTTGTTAAACTCTCTGCTGTCTCCTGCTGCCCAAATCCAGCCTTAAACAACCCTGTTCAATTCCTGCCTGTGCTGTGACCCCAAGCATCTCCAATGGATGGGCAGCTCTCAGGTTCAGGAGAAGGCACCTCGAGGTAGGGCAGGGCTGAGAGATGCTTTGGGGAAGGGAGATAACCCCACAGAGGGAAGGAGGAAAGAAGGAACACAGATTAAACACTCTGAACTTCTGCAAGCTTATGTAAATTCTGGCCCTAATTAATAACTGTTAATGTCAATAACAAACAACTAAGAGCGTGAATGGGACAGAGGGAAGGTGAGGAAAAAAGTGTAATAGCAGAGCCAAGCAGAGGCGGGTAAATAAAGTCCTTTCAGATGCTGTTATCATTTGCAACAAAGCCTTGCACGCACTGGCCATTTATCTGGGGCTTGTTCTTCCTCCCCTGTCTTTCTCCAGAGTTTCAAGATGCTGATATTTGCAGAAGGTGCAGTGCAGCCCTGGGATAAGGGAGAAGAATGGATCCATCACAGCTTTTCCCCTCTTGCCCCTCAGTGCCTGACAGCTTCAAGTCATAAAACTTGGGGAACGTAGAGCTTTCCAGGCTGCCTGTCTCAAAGGGGAACACGGTCAATATAGCTTTGTATCCCGTTGCCATTAAGACAAGCTTATCAGCAGGGTGCCAGGAGCGCAGAGCACACTGGCTGACAGGAAAATCAAAGCTCCATTCTCTTTGCAATTCATATCTGGGCTACTTTAGCATCCTAGGTGGATCAGGCAGCAGTCCCACCTCTGACACGTTGCTGTGCATGCTTTGATATACCATAATACCAGCAGACTCTGATCCTTGCAAGGGTACATTCTCTTAAACTTAGTCCTGTCCCAACAAACCCCATCCCTCCACACAAGATCCTTTTGTGCTTATCTATTAGAATGAGATCAGTTTGCCACTGAGACTGCAAAGCCAAAGGTAGAGAAGAGACTCACCAAAAGCAGCAAGTAAGGACCCCAGAGCGTCATCTTGGCTTTGGCATCCAAGATGAAAACCTGACTTCAGTTACAGCAGCTGAAAAACAGAGTTAGACAAGACACCTCAGGCCTTGTGCAGACCCACATGACTGCTCAGGCTCCAGGACAGTGGCAGGACCTATTGGGAGAGAGGAAGGGATGGGATTTGGGCTCAATACACCTGTGGCAGGGCATTTCTCCTTGGCAGGGGGGTGCATGGTGCCACAGGGCCCTGTTCTTTGCTAAGGTTACTCATAGGTCAGCAGTGGTAAAACCCCTAGAATGACCAGAGTTGTTTTGCATTGCCTCTGCCCCTCAGTAGAAGTCTGGGGTGGGTTATCAAAAGATAAATACCGTATGAAATGCTTGGGGCTGGCAGCTACAAGACAACTTTTGTACAAGAAATGACTTTCTAAGGTATCAGTTAACCTCCCACTCACAGAATCATGGAATGGTTTGGATTAGAAAGGACCTTACAGATCATTGAATTCCACTCCCTGCGATGGGCAGGGACACCTCCCACTGGATCAGGGGCTCCAAGCCCCATCCAACCTGGCCTTGAACCCCTCCAGGGATGGAGAAGCCACCACTGCTCTGGGCAACCTGGGCCAGGGCCTCCCCAACCCTCACAGCAAAATATTTCTCCCTATGATCTCATCTCAATCTCCCCTTTTTCAGCTCAGAACCGCTCCCCCTCATCCTCTCCATGCACTCCCTGATCAAGAGCCCCTCCCCAGCTTTCCTGGAGCCCCTTTCAGTCCTGGAAGCTGCTGTAAGGTCTCCCTGGAGCCTTCTCTTCTCCAGGCTGAACAACCCCAACTCTTTCAGCCTAGCCTCACAGGAGAGAAAAAATACCTTAGTCCTTGGGGTGGCGCATCCCCTGTTCATGCACCTTCCCAGAGAAGCACAGGGACAGAGAAAGCCAGAACAGACACAATGAAGTTAAGCTGAACCCTCAGAAGAGAAAGTTACAGTTGAGAACTCAGACAGGATCACAGGAGCCTTCACAATTTAGACCATGAAGCAAATGCGAAACAGCAACCCATGCTAATGTTGTCAGGGACAGCATTAGACATCAAATAGCAGAAAGAGAGCTGTTGCACCAAGCTCTGGCTGTCCCTGCCTCCATCTCTACTAGAAAGAAGAACTTTTCTATAATAGTTTGATTGCTCAGAATATAACTCCCCGTGCGTAAATGCAGCTGACAATGCAGCATTCCAACAAAAGGCCTACTACAAAATTCCTCCAGTAATTAAGAAGCTTTTACAGTAATAATGTGCATTGAAATAGGCACAGGCAAAAATATTCTGGTTTTACACCCAGCCTAGCTTTGTTTTTGGCTTCACATAAGCTTTGTTTGAGCACTTTCTTTGTTCTCCTGCAAGAAACTGGGCTGCAAGGTCTGGTGTTCTATGTTCTCACCCAGGCTTGTGTGATTTAGATAAATCTTCAGCGATGCTTGTGGAGTTGCAAAGGAATTGAAGAGGTCCAAGTAAGATGTGTGTGTATTTACAAGGTTTATTTCTCAGGCTCCCGTGTTTCTTGCTTCCCTCCCCTCATTTCATGCAAACATTTCCGAATGACAGTTTGTTAAAAAAATGAGAGCTGCAAATGGAAGTGTGAAGCTTTGTATACAGCTTATGGACCATAATGAATCTCCTGGCTTCCTACTCTTGGCGATCATTGCTGGAAAGTGCAAAGACCTTAATTTTCCCTTGCAAACAACTTAATGTCTCAGCTCTTGGTTGAAATGTCAGGGGTCCGTGGTGTCCATAATCCAATATAAGTCCCGAGGGCAACTACATGCAACTTGCTTGCCTGGTTTAGAGGCATGGGCTGCAAAGGCAGCCTTAGAGCAGCTTCCAGGACTGAAAGGGGCTCCAGGAAAGCTGGGGAGAGGCTCTTGAACAGGGATTGCAGGGATAGGACAAAGGGGAAACATTTTTAAGGTGAAAGAGGGGAGATTGAGATGACACCTTAGGAAGAAATGTTTTTCTGTAATGGTTGGGAGGCCCTGGCCCAGGCTGCCCAGAGCAGCGGTGGCTGCCCCATCCCTGGAGGGGTTCAAGGCCAGGGTGGATGGGGCTTGGAGCCCCTGATCCAGTGAGAGGTGTCCCTGCCTATGGCAGGGCGTGGAACTGGATGGGCTTTGAGGTTCCTTCCAAGTCAAACCACTCTATGATGTCTGCACCGCCTGAGAGGGACCAGACTCACTATATCAAGAGATGTACCGCACAGCAACTGGTCCTCGCAGTGTTGCACAAGGCTTGGTTGCCAGAACAAGCAAACACAAGCTCTGAACATGTTTTGGAGGAACATCATACATTGTGTTTGAAAGAGAAAAAAAAAATATTATGTAGCATTTCTATAGATGAGATTTCCACAGAGGTGCATTATTCAATATGCGATTATCAGTCACATTAATAGTCAATGTTTCAGGAATCCTGAGCTTGCAGAGCTGCAGCTGCACAGTCCCCCACAGCCAGCGTTCCTCAGCCTGGCCAAGACACAGAGGCAGTATCCAGGGTGTGCAAACTGAACCCAGAGACTGGGGACACCAGGGTGAAAGTGGCTGGGTCCATTATCTCCCTAAGCTATTGCCTCTGATCTTTCTAGCAAGCTCTTCTTGGTGGGGCTGGGAACACAGGGCACAGCAGCAGGGTCCCCCCCTGCTGTCACAGTTGAAAGCAGTGGTTATCCTCCATGTGTCCACTGCATCTCAGCAGTCGACAGCCAGCGTTTTCCAAGAGATACATTCCATTTCTCAGCTCTTAGTGTGTCTGTCACTATATTTAGACCCAGTTTTCTCCCTCCAGGTTTTGCAGTCTGAGGGGCTTCATTAAGGAAGGCATCTCAAGCAATGCCTGGCCAGATATGTGCAGCCTGAGCCCAGGGCACAGCCCTGACCCCTTTTCAACCTGCATGGACCTCCAGGGATGAGGCAAGAGCAACAGCTGGGGGTCCTGGTCCCTCTGATGGTCCCACAGGAGGGAGCAGCTCACAGCTTCTCCAGCCCCCAAGGCTGGATATGGGCTCTGCACACGGGCTGAGCCTGGAGAACCTGCTCCATGCTGGTGCTGCGCTGGTTTATGTCAAGGTCTGGCCAGTTGAGTCTGGGCAGGGGCAGAGGGAGCTGGCAGCCCTTCTGCTGGAGACAAGCCCTGCTCTCACCCCACAGGGAACACGTTCCAGCAGAGGCAAAGTGACTAGCGAGCACAGCGGCTTCAACAAGAGGTGGGATGGAAAGCAAAGAAAAACCCAGCACCCCACCAAAACCAAAACCACCACACAACCCCAAACAAGAAGAACCTTGATCAAGATGCTCAGAGCACATGAGAAGCCTGGGATCAAGTCCCAGCTCTCCAGCAGTCAAAGCCTCTGCTCTGCATGCCCAGGCAAGCTGGACAGACCCAAGGTAACCTAACTGGAAATCTAAGTGTCACCACTCTGGACTAGTTGGGCTCCTTAAGAGTGAGAAGTTGAGAAACACAATCTTCACTAAGAAGAAAAATAATATCAAAGCAAAAATAAGCTCTTCGTTTCCTAAACTTTGCATTGCACACACACACACACACACTTGAAACAGACCTAGTTCTGCACATCAGTGTCACCCCCAGTCTCTTATGAAATTGCCTTTCTGTTTAGCAACGTGCCTAATCAATGGGGCCACTTCCCTTTCATATTTCTGTAATTAGCCTCTTCTACATCCTTCAGCAACTCTTTGGGAAAGATGTTGATTATTTACAGTACGTGCAATTCAGATGTCACTGGATTATTAACCTTGGCTGCGCAGTCTTAAATGCCTGGATTAGTAGATATAAGTTTGATTCTTCTGCTTCAGGCTAGGAAAAAAAAATAATGAAAAAATCAGTAACATAAACAGCACCTCGCACCTAAAAAGTACAGAGAAGGGAATGGTTGGCAGGGCAGCAGTTATGCTACACCAGGAGGCTGGGAATCAGGAGCTCCAGCCCCCAAACTACCACTGGTGAGAGTTGGTCTGGAAGATCAGTGCAGAACAGAACTGAAATGAGACTCTGCTTCCAACAGGGGAAACAGATTGAAGTTGAGGGTGAAACCCTTCAGTCGCCTCAGAAGAGTCCAGGCACTACACGCTCCTACTCCTCACACACCCGCGGCACCAGGAGCTGATTTCCAGTCTTCCTGACTACGGGATTTTGGCAAAGCATCCTCTGCTCCCATATTCTCCATCTCTTTGCAAACCAGGAGATTGGGATGTACTTAGACAGAACGCTGAAGAGGGGACAGAAATATCTGCTGCTCCGGATGCAGCTCTGAAGCACAGCTGCTGAAACAGCTCTGTCAGCCCTGGGATGCAGAACAGTTCATCGCGCCAGCTGTCTGCTTGTACAGCAAGGACTGGAACTTGTCTCTCCATGCTCCAAACAGCATTAGATGGGCTGAAGACTGTCCCTTCCACCAGACCTGTATGGAGGTGTCTGGACTTGCTCAGGACAGAAGGATTGCATGTCCTTTTCATAAAATCATGGAATGGTTTGGGTGGGAAGGGACCTCAAAGTCCATCCAACTCCACCCACTGCCCTGGGCAGGGACATCTCCCACTGGATCAGGGGCTCCAAGCCCCATCCAACCTGGCCTTGAACCCCTCCAGGGACGGGGCAGCCACCCCTGCTCTGGGCAACCTGTTCCAGGGCCTCCTCACCCTCACAGCAAAACATTTCTTCCCAAGATCTCATCTCAATCTCCCCTCTTTCAGCTCAAAACCATTCCTCCTCATCCTCTCCCTGCACTCCCTGACCAAGAGACCCTCCTCAGATTTCCTGGAGCCCCTTTCAGCACTGGAAGCTGCTCTAAGGTCTCCCCAGAGCCTTCTCTTCTCCAGGCGGAACAACCCCAATTCTCCCAGCCTGTCCTCGTACGGGCAATGCTCTCATCTGATCCATTGACTCTTATCAAAGAGACACAAGAGTGAAAGTCAAGAGGTTACCCAAGCCTTTGGGAGAGAGGAGTTAAAGGAACAACTATTTCCATTACATTTGGTGGCAGGAAGGATTTTCCATACATCAAGAATTCAGCCAGCTGCTGGGTCTGTCTCTCACACAGCGTTGGGAAAGGCTGGTGCAAAGGTCTGTCCTGCAGGTCGTGGGGAGCACAGAGCTGCAGGCTTGGTGCATACAGAAGCCATCAGAGGGACATCAGCCTGTTCCTAACTGTTAATATAAATACAAGTACTAGACATGGCTTGAAAGCATGCATTGTCGATGCACTGGAAATGTCAAAGAACGCTGTATGCAGTCTCAAATATTCACTTTGATTTTGATCCTTTTTAGACAGCTGCTTTTACAATAAAATGGAATGAAATTTTGAAGCTGAAAGCTGTTTTGCATGAAGCCTCCCCAAGGTTTTCAGCTTGGCATGGGCTTTTCTGTTTATTTTTGGGTTATTTTGCAGAAATAAGTTTGGAGAAATAACCTAAATGTGTGTTGTGTTGTTTCTGCTCCATGGTTTTTGCTGACAGCAATCCATCTTAACCCAGTGAGGAGCAGCAGGAGGAACTCCTGTCACTACTATGAAAGGAAGAAAAAAAAATAAAAAAGAAAACTTAGCTAAATTTCTCCGAGTCTCAGGAAACTCCCTTCAGCTCCAAAGATGGTGAAGAAAATGCCATCAGTGATTTTCCCTTTGTAATTAGGTTTGCTAAGTCTGACTTGCATGAAATCAAAATATGGAAACATTTAAAATATCAGTGAGTTCTGGCATCCTAAGTAATGTGACATTTATATGATAATCTGGCAATTAAATGTGCAAGTAAGGATGCTTTTTCCTTTTCAAACAAAGGTATGGTACTTTCACAGAGCAGCTTCCAGCATTTTACAGGTTCACCTTCTGACTTGAGTGGAAAAATGTTCTTTGCAATGTGTGGGCAGAGGGCACATCCCAGCAGAGCTTCGCACCAAGCCGGCGGCATCGCACACCACAGCAACTGCTCTGCCATCCAAATATCATTTAGAGGAGCTCCAGGGGGAAATCCATGTCTCACTACCTAGAAATTGGGATGCCAATTGCAGCTGGGGGAAAGAACTGCTCATACAACCCTGCAGAGACACCTTCACTGCAGAAAGAGTTTAGTGTCAGGATCTCTGGATGAGCAAGAAAAAGCCTAATAGAGGTACTGGTAGCCTGGCTATGTGTTATAGGCACCCACATAGGAGAGCCCCATCATCCAATTTGATGGGTATCCCAACCCTACGACACCTACAAGGACACAGCATCACCCATCGACAGGGTCAGGCTCAGTTATCGCCCAGGCTCCTTGTAAAAATTAATGTGCCAGCTTAAACCCAAGATAAATGCAGAAATAAAATCTTCCTTCAAGTTGCACGATTAGACAAGACCTCAGAGAGAAGAGGTTTTGCCTGCACTGGGAAGGGGCAGTAGGTGAAGCAGTCAGAAGGTCTCACTTCAACCGAGCTCACACTGCATCAACCCTTCCCTGACACCAACTACATCCTCTCTGCACATCTCAGTGACTCCCTTCCTGTGCTGATGAATAATTTGGAATGCCTCAGCCATTATTAAATAATAAAAGATCCCTTTCCTTGCAGAAATAATTGAATATCTGAGCTAAGAAATTGAGGTCACCCTGAGCTCTGCCCCTCTGACAACGCTGCTCCCACCAAGACGTCAGTCCTGCCCGGGGCCAGCGGAGCGAGTGGTTATTGAACGGTGCAGCTTGGCAGGGCTGGGCTCATCCATGCTTGTCCTCTCACCTTGGGGCTGCCAAGAGGGCGCAGAGGAATTTCAAAGCTGGCATGAAGGCTGTGGTGAATCAAGATCCTCTCAAGAGATGCTGTGAGTGTAACTGAAGTTTATGATGGTCTTGGCTGCATCACCCAACTGGGAGCCTGCTGCTGCACGCAGCCAGCTCTGCAGATCCATCATTTCTTTCCTAATGGAAGGGAAATACAAGCCCTTTTAGAGTTGTATAAACTTTGCTACTGGGGAATCAAAACCTTTGAACGGTACAAAAGCTCCTCCTCATTAGTGGAAACCTCACTCCTTTCTGAAGGCAGAACTGCTTTCTACCTGGCACAAGCCCCACTGCTGTCCTGGGACCTGGTTTTGCCAGACACTGAGTCAAGATCCAGAGAAGCTCAAATTAAGTTACTAACACCAAAACACCTAAGAAAACTCATTACTACAAGCCCTCTCCACTCCTACTGGCTTCCCCTCATTGCTGTGCCCTCAGATGGTGGCCCTGAATCACACACTGCAGAAGGCTTTCCTCCTGGTTGATTCCAGGTGGATGGAAATTTATGGCTGAGATGCTTCTTCGCACCTCTAGGCTTGTTAGCCACTGTGGAAGAAAAACCCAACAAGAAAAACACTGGCAGAAGAAGTCCCCGCTTCACTGACCTGCATGGAGATGGATCTAGCCCACCCTCAATCTAGCAATGTTTTCTCCCTTTCTCTTCCTTCCTTGATCTTGCAAGTTCTCAAAGCCAGGAAAGAGACAATCAGGATACCACAATTCTCCATCTTCACATTCCTTTTCATGAACTTATAACTAAAATTCTCACTGACCATAACGTGAATAATGGCTTCTCCAAGGAGTACAAATCCCATTCACGCAGAAACCAGTCATAATAAAACTGGAGTGGCTTTAGAGCCACCCACACGACTGAATAAAGGGTAAGATCCTTTCTGTAGGATTTTCCCAAGCCAGTGAGGTGGCAGCAGGAGAAAGAGCAGTAGGTGACTCTACACAGCCTGTACAGCACAGAACCGACAGCATAAACACTTACTCAGGGGAAAGGATGAATTCACTGTATCATGGGAAAACTGCAAAATGCCAGCCCCTACAAATAAAAGGTCTCAGCATGAAGTCTGCTTGCCCAAAATCCTGAACTCAAACACACGACAATGAAGACATTTGGAAAGACTTAGAGAGCCAAACTTTCTGCTTGGGGATGCTCTCTACTAATTACATACAATTAAAACTGCTTAAGGAGTGCTAATACATTTACGACGCAGTGAGAATTGTCGTCTCCTCATGTTGGATCCAGAGTTTATGACAAGGCAATGACTAATGCCATAAGGCTGAAGCAAGAACTTCCCCAAAGGCCTTGACTGAGTAACCTGCAGAAAGCAAAGCTTTGCTCCATCACAAGGAATTCTCTTGTCTTCCATTCCCTAACAATTGCCAAGGCTTAAAAACAAGATCTTTTTAGAGTCCCATCTCATCCAGAGAGAGTCAGAGCTTGATAGGTAAGACCTGGATGCCTGTTAGTTTGTTAAAAGCATCTAAACCCCCATACAATATATTTTCACTCTACAGAGTAAAAACTTGAGCAGTTTTGGCTGTCAGCTTTGGAAAATACATTTAGAGAAACCCAAGATCGCTCTGGGCAAAAACATTCATTTTCCAGATGTGCATCTAGAATGTGGGGTTTGGTTTTGTACATTTTTTTTATTACCATAGAATAATCTGGGTCAGAAGGGATCTCAAAGCCCACCCAGTCCCACCCCTGCCATGGGCAGGGACACCTCCCACTGGATCAGGGGCTCCAAGTCCCATCCAACCTGGCCTTGAACCCCTCCAGGGATGGGGCAGCCACCCCTGCTCTGGGCAACCTGGGCCAGGGCCTCCCCACCCTCATTGTGAAACCTTCCTCCTAAGATGTCATCTCAATCTCCCCTCTTTCACCTTAAAAATGTTTCCCCTTTGTCCTTTCCCCTGTAATCCCTGTTCAAGATCCCCTCCTCAGCTTTCCTGGAGCCCCTTTCAGCACTGGAAGCTGCTCTAAGGTCTTCCAGGAGCCTTCTCTTCTCCAGGCTGAACAACCCCAACTCTCTCAGCCTGTCATACGGGAGGTGCTCCAGCCCTTGGATCAACTTTGTGGCCTCCTCTGGACTTGCTGCAACAATCTTTCCTGTGTTGAGAACTGAAGAACCAAACACAATACTTATTAGACTTCAGTTTCTGCTCATTAACTCCCCAGTTGTACACGGGGTCAGCGGCAGAAGGAGTCACCAGGAGAGAAGTCCAGCACTGCTCAGTACACAGTGCTCCAAGAGCCTTGCCTTGGTAAATTCTCCAAAAGCTGAGCACATGCATTTGTTAATTCAAAAGATAATCCATAATTAGAAGTAAAGCCAAAACTGGTAAGGCCTGATACGATTTTGAACTTTCCCCACACTGCAGTTGTACAGCAAGAGTTTTGTTTCCATGAGATTTTCATTTTTGTTCCAGCTAATGTGGCCTTGTGGATGAGTGAGACAAAAAGAGGGAAGGTGTGTACATGCGCAGGGAAAGTCTCTTCGACCCCCAGGAGGAAAAGGCACAACAGAACTGGAATTGTTCTGGGGCTTGTTTGAACTTCTGAAAATCGATTTCTGCATCGAGGAGTCCACACTTGCCTCGTTCATCGTCCCTGCCTGCCAACATGCAGCATTTTTGTGCCTGTTGATAAGGGAATTTTTAATTATTGTAATTATAATTTGAAAATTGGGTTCCTGCCACAGACAATTGAAATTAGATTCTGTTACTTTTTTATCTTTGTAAATGTCTCTTAATCTGAGGTTTCATTTCCTATCAGCAGTAAAATATGTGGATGCACGCTTACACGCGCTCAGCTTAAGTACACGTGAAGAGACCCATGCGCTAATAAAACATATGTGAGTGTATTACACATGCCAGACCCATTTTACAACAGAAAGCGGCTATGATCAGCTACTTCAATCCCTTATGAAACAACGGCCATGTCATTTCACCCTGTAATTTCTGCATCAAGTCACCTCTTTCAGCAAAGACAGCCAGCCCTGACAAAGAGTTTGTGCAACGGAGCATCCCCTCGCTTGACCAGCGGGCAGGATTCTCAAGGGTGAATCCTAATTTTGGATCTGTGTAGTCTACATCATGCAATTTGGATGGTATGCACACAGGCTGTAGGTGAAGAAGGGGCAGAAAAGCTTTATTAACTCCATTATAGTCAGACTTTGGTCCTTTTTTGCTGGTGCTGCTTGAAACCAACATGTTTTTTCACTAGGAACAGGACAGATCACAGAAGTCCCTTGTCCCACACTGCTGTCACACCTGCTAGGTGGTGAGAATCAGCTGTCTGGGCTGCGCAGCCCCCAGCGACCTTGGCGTGGGAGCAGGACAGCAGTCACGATGCTGCTGCCCTGTCCCTGCATAACAGTCATCCTTTTCCACATTGCTTTTCCCCTAAAAACCTCCTGCTGCTGGCAGGCTTCAGTATCCAGGAGATCCAGGAGAGGAGATCTGCCCCCAGCCTGACTCTGCAAATGCTCTGCCATCAGCTGCGCTGTTTGGGCATAAACACAGCTGGCAACTTCACTTAGGATTTACAGGCAAACCCTCCTGGACTCCGAGCTGGTGGATGCAGCCAGGAAAAACAGCTTAAGCTACTGATAATTTTTTTCTTAAGGCTGTTTTCCCCCTTTTCCTACTGACCACACGCCCCCAAGTCCTTCAGCCCACTCAGCTCCCCACTGCTGTCCCTCAGAGCCTGATGGATTCACCACTGTTGACCATTATTTATTGCAGAAAGGCACCAGGGCAAGACTCACTCCGATGGGGGCAGCTGTGTGCGCCCCTAACCTTATTCCTGCAAGACAAAGCCCACACAGACCTGGCACGGAGCTTGGAAAGGGCTTGTGCCCCTCAGACATGAGCAGCCTGACTCCCCTTGCACATGCAGGGGCTCCCAGAAACCAAAGCTCAACCAAGCTACTAGAAACTGCAGATATTTGTCTCGGTGGCACTGGGGGAACCACTTCCAAGCACAGGGGAGTCTCCTTGTGTTCTTCTGCTGCTCCATGGGATGTTACCTTCCAGCTGCAAGCCCGTGCTCACTCACCTGGCCACTTCTGCTGCCATCTCAGCCAATGTAAACCCTTCAGCATCACAAGAAAACTGTTAGACTAACATCAAAAATATCAGATAATAAAGTCATCCTTTTTTTCCAACCCTCTCCTTCATAGCTTTGCAAATCTCTACCCAGATTTCTTCTTGCCTGAGGATCCATGAAGGTCAGCTCTCCAAAACAGAATGGGCAGAGCCTGAAGACAAGAGAAGTGCAGAGACTGAATCCCTCTTGCTGCTATTTCTGAGCCTCTTTACCAACCCACCATCACTTTTCTGTTTCAGGTAGGATGAAGTCCTGGTGCAGAAGAGTCTTCTAGGATGAGAGGAAGAGTGCTTAGAAGATAAGAAATGAGCTTTGGAACAACAGAACTCCATGGATGCACATGTCCTCTGCACAAATCCAAGGAAGAATGAAGGAGGAAGGTGGTTTAAAAAGAAAAGTTATATTTGAGTTTTGTTTTTTTTGTCGTTTTTAATATTAAAGAAACTGAAGAGTTTTATTTGTTACTTGCTGTATTATGAACTTCATTCAAAGCAACCCTGCACTCTTAGAAGTAGCGAAATAAACCTTCCTGGTTTAATCTGCCTGCTCTGGAAAGGAAATAATCAGATCCTGCCTTTTGCATAGACAGAGTTTTAATTACCTCTGAAACTCGCCTGGTCCCATACGAGCAGCTTTTCAAAAGCAATCTATTAACAAACAATAACCCGCTGCTTGCTGCCTGGTACAAAGCAGATGCTATCGCTGCCTTTGCGCACACCCGTTCTCCCTCTACCCCCCTCAATTCCTGCCGCAACACGGATCAATTAATAAACTGCTGCTCACGAGGATGGGAGCGTGGGGAGAGGGCTGCTGGAGCCACCCGAGGCCAGTGGTGGGAGCAGGACATGGACCGGCAGAAGAAATGCATGCCAGGGTTCCCATTTTCAGGAGAAGAAATGGAACTGGCAAAGGAGAAGGAGGTCATTGGCAGCTCTGGGACTGCCAGCCTTGTTGATTGCCAATGGGTTGATTCCAGCACTGGGATAACAAAGCTGGGAGCCCTGTCCTCTGGCATGACAATGAGGTTTGGGTCAGGTCTCCTAGATCTTCTGTAGAGAAGGATCAGAAGGATTTTCACTTTTACCTCTAGATGCAAAGAAAAGGGCATCAGTGCTCTGGGCTTCCAGCTCATTCAAGATCGTGAGCGGGCAAACCTGCACACGATGACCAAGGTGTCCCAAGTAGTGTGCAGCTACCAGTAAAAAAGGACAAACCAAGCTGCTAGGATACATCTCTGACCTTGACAAAGGACATTTGTAAGATCTCTCAGGTTGGGCATTGAAAGAGGCAAAAGCAAGGAGACCTCAGCTTTTAACCCCACCAGCTCTGAAGGTCTCCAACTGGTATTCAGCCTTGTGCACAAAGCCTTCCCCACCCCTCCCTGGCTCAGGCCTGGGGATACTCTGCTTTGAGGTGGCAGAGACAGAGCTCATCCTTGTGAGATGCAAGAAGAAAACCCACCAGCTGCCAGTGAGCAGCAGCGCCAGGAACCCAACAGAAACCAAGGTCCCATGTGTCCCAGCACTTTACAAACACTTCAAAAGAGAAAGCCATCAAACAGCTGCTGGCATTTTGAAACACCAGTCACTTATCACACTACTTCTCACCTGCTTCTTCTAGGGACAATCAAGTGTCCTACACCGCATACGGAGATGAATTTGTGTCATTTGTGGCTATTCCATTTGTGTACATAAAGCCCCTACCATGCAAGGCAGGAGTTCCCCAGCATGTTTCAAGATCAGTGTCCATGGGGAATTGTCACAGAGCTGGAGTACTGCCCCACAGACCTCATCTTCCACCGTACACTGCCTACTCAGGGCCAGGTTTCTTGGCGTTGCTCTAATCATCTCTCAAATGAGATCACATCCCCACCTGGCTGCTTGCCAATTCAGAGAGGGGAATGGAGAGAGAACCATTAAGGTTCGATAAGACCTCTAAGCTCATCCAGTCCAACCATCAAAATAAACTACAACATGCCCACTAAGCCACATCCTGAAGAGTGATGGCCACATACTTTTTGAACCCCTTCAGGGATGAGGACTCCACCACTGTCCAGGGCAGCCCCTGCTAGTGCTTCACCACTCTGCCAGTAAAGTGTTCCCTAATATCCATTTTAGCCCTCCCCTGCTGCAACATGAGGCCATATCCTCTCATCCCATCACTTGTTATTTGGGAGAAGAGCCTGGTACCCACCTCACCCCAACCTCATTTTGGGGAGCTGCAAAGAGAGATGAGGTGGCCCCTCAGCCTTCTCTTCTCCAGACTAAACAGCCCCAGGTCCTTCAGCTGCTCCTCAGAGACTTCAACAGATCCATTCCCCTCAATATCTTTCTTGTACTGAGGGGCACAGAACTCATCTATGTCCAGAGTAGGAGGCACCAGGGTCTCATACCAGTGGGCAGCTCTGTCCAGGCCCTCGCCTGAGGCTGCAGAGGGTGGTGCAGCATGCTTGGACTCTCCCTGTAACATCTCCTTCCACTGAGCTCTTGCTCTGGAAGGATTCAGGAATAGCTTTCTTTTTTCGGTTTAAAAAAAAAGAAAAGCCAGAAGCATTTCAATCATCAGTCTTTCATACTGACTGCACACCTGCCTTAGACCTATTGCTGTCACATTCATCGTTTGAATTTGAGAGTTTAGAGAACCTAAAATGAAGCTCCCTTATCGCACCATTAACCTGCTTACGCATCTACTCTTTTCAACCAAGCTACAGCGAACCTTTCTCAAGCCACGCTTCCTAAGCGCCAAACACTCAGATTCCTCACAGCAAACAAGCTTAAATACCACCAATAATTTTTATGCTCCAAAGCAAAATTGAGTAACACCACATGACACAACTTTCTCCATTCTCCATCTTTCTTACCAGGAAAAGAAAAGCACAGAAGTGGCCTCAGGACCTACCTGCAGAGCCTGGATACTCATCTTCTCCACCACCAGCTGCCACTGCTCTTATCCAATATCACTAGAGAGACCAGCAAGGCTTTATTTAGTCTTGTTAAGAAAGATTAAAAAGGTGCAGATGGAATGGGTTTGCTAATGGCAGAGGGCTGGCTGCTCTCTGTCCTCTTGTCCCTAGAAAGGAGAAGCCGCGGTGCTCCACCAGCCTCCCAAGAGAAGCTGCTCTACAGCAGGAGCAACAATAGGGGGTGGAAAAGCCAGGACACCTTGGCTGCCTGCCCTGGGTAGGGAAAGGCTAACGATTTTAGGCAAAGCTTGGGGTTTCAGACTATGGGAGTTGCAGTCCCTGGCCTGTCCCTTGCGAGGGGATTGCTAGAAGAACCACAAGAAACTGAAGTCTGTGGTTGCTCCATATCTTCAGAAAAACAAGACCTATGAAGTTTTTTGTTTCTTCTTTTGGCCTGTAGGTACAGGACAAGGGGGAATGGTTCTCAGCTGGAAGAGGGGAGATTGAGAGCATATCTTAGGGAGAAATGTTTTGCTGTGAGGGTGGGGAGGCCCTGGCCCAGGTTGCCCAGAGCAGCAGTGGCTGCCCCATCCCTGGAGGGGTTCAAGGCCAGGTTGGATGGGGCTTGGAGCCCCTGATCCAGTGGGAGGTGTCCCTGCCCATGGCAGGGGGTGGGACTGGATGGGCTTTAAGGTCTCTTTCAACCCAAACGGGTGCATGATTGTATGATTCTAAAAAGAACTCAAGCATTTTCCACCTGACAGCAACTTGTAGCACCTACCACCTCCAGGATCCAGCACTTCTTTGGAAAAATGAGCAAATGGCCAATAAAGACCAGCTTTTCAGCACCTTTACTGACGGCTGCATGGTTCTGATTAGTAATTAAATGCAGGAGCTCAGGGACCTCACTCAATTGAAAAATATTCCTTCAATATTGGAGAACTGACAGGCCACAACAGAAAACTAAATGGGAAACAAAAGGGAAAGAACAGTTTAATCCAGCTCCCGGCAGCATATAAATCATCCCAAAGAGGCGCTGTGCTGCGAGTGTGCCGTCTGCTCTGCCTGTGCGGATGCAGCGAGCTTGCCCTTGGCTTGCAGATGCTGTAGTGATGTCGATGGTCCTAATCAATAGGGTCTTGTTAGGATGCTGGTGACAAGCAGCACAACGAGGAGGGATGCGCTGGCTGTCTCTCACATAGCAGAGTAGCCTGTTTTGTGTGGTGTTGATGATGCTCAGGCTGGGATTTGAATTCCTCCTGTTCTTCATAAGCCACAGAATCACAGAATGGTTTGGGTTGGCAGGGAACTCAAAGCCCATCCAGTCCCACCCAGTTCCATGGGCAGGGACACTTCCCACTGGATCAGGGGCTCCGAGCTCCATCCAACCTGGCCTTGAACCCCTCCAGGGATGGGGCAGCCACCACTGCTCTGGGAAGCGCAAACCTGCCCTGTGGATAAGTGAAAAGTCAGCACCATTTGGAGATGCCTGGATCAGCATTATCTTCCCAATAGCTTTATTCCTGTGCCCTGTTCCTATGCTCCTGTGCCCAAAGAGCCAATCTTTTAGCTGATTTAAGCTTGTGTCAAAGAAAGCCCTTGCTGCATTTCCAGCAGCTCAGGAAAAGTCTCCCTGCACCTCTCCAGCAGTTTTGTGGCTCTGGGGAACCAGAGCCAGGACAGAGAAGAGCAAAAGGAGAGTGGTGGCCTGGCTAGGTGTTAATGAGAAAGTGATTTGTCTCTCCACGATGTCCTTGTGCTTCCCAGGAAAGTCACAGAGCAGGATTTCTGAATATTTAATACAGCTTCTTAATTAAGAAAAGGGTAAAAAAACCTGAGAGACACCATCCCCAAGTGCAAGTTCAAGGCCAAAGCTTTAAATACAGGGTAATCACTCATCTCAAGGAGGCAGGATGTAGCTGATTAAAAGGGGTGGCCTCAGAGAGATCTGTTCGGACCAGAGAAACACCCCCTTCTGTGCTCACTACTGATGTTACACTCAACATTCTCCCTGCAGACTGAAAGACTTCAGGATTTTAGGAGTGGTTTTACCCAATGTTGCCCTAAAGAAGCTGAAAATCTGAAATAAGGCTTAAAAATGAAGACTCTAACAAATTAATTAAAAAAAAAGAGCACTGTCTGGTTTCACAGAAACATTTCAGTTTGGTAATTTCCAAAGGTTTAATTTCCATTTCAATCTTTCTTTCCGTCCTGTAGCTGAACTTACATTTCAAAGCCAAAAGTAAATTTGAAGCAAAATAGAATAGTTCCATTTCTTGGAGTCATAGTGACCTGCTCATAATTTTAAAAACTTTTCTCCATTTCCCCTCAAATGTAAAATCTACTGAAATTGGTCCTTCCCTCTGAAATGTTCTGACTTTGATGAATCAACATGTTATGATGAAAATTCTTTTTGGCAAATGACTCCTAGGCATACTCATTCCCCCATTAACATCCCGTACTGCAGTGAGAGACAATACAGCCTGCGGGATTAGCTCGGATTTAAGAGATATAGCTGTTTTTCCAACTTCGATATTATGCATCCAAAGCAGTGGGACCAGCAGGGTGAGAGAGGGGATGCTGCCCTCTGCTCTGCTCTGGTGGGACCCCAGCTGGAGCCCTGTGTCCAGTTCTGGAGTCCTCAGCCCAGGGAGGGCATGGAGCTGTTGGAGCGAGTCCAGAGGAGCCCATGATGATAATCCAAGGGCTGGAGCAGCTTCCACATGAGGACAGGCTGAAAGAGTTTGGTTCGTTCAGCCTGGAGAAGAGAAAGGTCCAGGGAGACCTTAAAGCAGCTTCCAGTAGTGAAAGGGGCTCCAGGAAAGCTGGGGAGGGGCTCTTGATGAAGGAGTGCAAGGGTAAGATGAGGGGGAATGACTTTCAGCTGAAAGAGGGCAGATTGAGATGAGATGTTAGGAAGAAACGTTTTGCTGTGAGGGTGGGGAGGCCCTGGCCCAGGTTGCCCAGAGCAGGGGTGGCTGCCCCATCCCTGGAGGGGTTCAAGGCCAGGTTGGATGGGGCTTGGAGCCCCTGATCCAGTGGGAGGTGTCCCTGCCCATGGCAGGGGTGGGACTGGATGGGCTTTGAGGTCCCTGCCAACCCAAACCACCCTATGATTCGATGATTCATTATGTTTTCTGTGACATCTCTCACATGCACCAGGTGTACTGCCCTGGCAGAAGCGATTCAGACTCTGAAATATGAGTGATGAGTTGCATCTCGGTTCCTGGCCATGTGCACACTCCTACCTGCATCAAAGTGGAACACAGTTCTTTAAAGCAGATATCCAATCTCTTTAATTAGCATCCAATTTGGCAGCGCCATCCGCACAGAAGCACGGGCGATTTTTTACTGTGGTTCAGCTGGCAGGTGGCAGCTTCCTACGCAATGATACAGTCAGGATTGGTGACTGCATTGACTTTGTTTTCTCTCTTCCCCTTTTTCCAGGTATGCCGAAAACTTTTTGGGCAGAAAAGTTGATATACATAGAAAGTTGGGCTGCAAGGGCTGGCAGGTGCAACAGAAATACAAACGATGCCTCAAATAACCTTTGCCTATGTCCATGTCACACCTGAGCAATGAGCCTTGTAAACAGTGATGGAAGAAGATGAATAATCATGGAACCATAGAATGTTTTGGGTTGGAAGGGACCTCAAAGCCCATCCAGTCCCACCCCTGCCATGTGTAGGGTCACCTCCCACTGGATCAGGGGCTCCAAGCCCCATCCAACCTGGCCTTGAACCCCTCCAGGGATGGGGCAGCCACCACTGCTCTGGGCAACCTGGGCCAGGGCCTCCTCACCCTCACAGGGAGGCATTTCTTCCTAATGTCTAATCTAAATCTTCCCCATTCCAAATTAAAGCCATTTGCCCTCATCCTATCACTCCATCACCATTCAGTCCCTCCCCAGCTTTCCTGGATCCCCTTTCACTACTGGAAGCTGCTCTAAGGTCTCCCTGGAGCCTTCTCTTCTCCAGGCTGAACAACCCCAGCTCTCTCAGACTGATCTTGTAGGGGAAGTGCTGCAGCCCGAAGAATATGCGTTGTACCATTAAGGGAAACATAAGAAGCTCAAACAACCTGTGTGCTTGTGTTCTCCCAGCACACCCAGGGGTTTTCAAAATGCCCTTGAACTTCAGGAATAAAAAGAGGAAGAAGACAGAGCGAGAAAAATAACAACATGATCAGTGGCTGCATGAACATCATCAGGTGATTAAGAAATACTGGTGGTAGCCTTGATACGCCTTTTTATTATAAGTAGCAGTGCCTGGTCGACCTTGCTTGATTCAAACAAGGCAGGAAAGCAGAGATGGAAAGATATGCAGCCTCGTGCACCAGCCCTCCCCGCCTGGAATTTAAATGATAGCATTAGTATTCAGGATCTTTGCATGTGTTTAAATGTGGATTAAAAATGCATTAATTGGTCTCGTTTTAACAAGCTCCTCTCTTTGTATATCAAATATTTGAAAGATTCGGTATTATCACCTCTTGTCTATGTTGGAATTGAAGAGGAGAAAAGAAATGTAATTGCGGACTTAAGGAGTGACTCCTCCTGTTTGCTCAGCACTGGGCTATCTGATTGAAAGCTCGGGGGAAAATGACTTTGATAAGTATATGAACAACATCTAAAGGCAACACAACTTGGCAAATGAATGCTGACATCCAAGCGGGAGCATTTTTGGCAAGAAAAGTGGCTTTCCAGAAAGCGCTGTATCAGAAGAACTGCTGGAGCGGTTTGTACCACGTAACCTGTCGCTCGCAAGTGCAGGATGAAGGAAAGGTGCTCTGTTTAAGTTGTTTGCTCAGGATTTGAAAAACACATTTCAGCTGTTCCCTTGGCCGCAGCTCCCAGTCTGACCTTGGGCAGGTCACTTTGACCAGGAATGGACCTCTTCTTGGACAGAGCTCCTCCAGCTTTTTGATCCCTGCTCCTACCTGGTGATTTCCAACCTGGTGATTCTATGATTCTACCTGGAAGATGTTCAGACCTGCTGCCTGCAAGGGGAATGTGGTGAGTGACCGACATGGAAAAGTGTGGCCAGAAACCACTCAGAACTTGGCATTAATGACTTGGTCTTGATAGTCTAGTGAGCTCCAGCAAGCTTTGGAGATTCAGTGGGTTCGTACCTGAATGAAAACACAGTTGCTCAGAGACCTGGGCCAGGGCCTCCCCACCCTCAGAGCAAAACATTTCTTCCTAAGATCTCACTTCAATCTCCGTTTGCTCAGCTTCAAACTGTTCCTGCTCATCCCATCTCTTCATTCCGAGACCAAGAGCCCCTCTTCAGCTTTCCTGTGGGTTCCCTTTAAGTATTTGAAGGCTTCTACAACATTTATTGATGTTCCACCTGGATACTGGAAGGATGTGGTTAAGGACCTCTCTGGAACCCAGAGGTACTGAGGAACTGAGAGCAAGGCACTGCTGACTCCCTTACTGCATCCTTACATCGGTGCCAGCTGTGACACATCCCCACGTCTGGCTTCATGGAGAGCACCAGGAGAACAACAGCTGAGCCAAAAAGCCCTAAGGAAGTTCTCATGAAACCTCATTAGGAAACCTGACATCAACAGACAGTGGCAGTGTGAGGTTCTCACAGAAGTTTTGTGCTCACCGGTGTTTTAATTCCTTGTGCAAGTCTGAGTAAAAAGGCTGATTTAGGAAATGGTCTTACCTTCTAAACCAGCGTTTCATTCCCTGAAAACCAAAGTGCCCCTCAGCATTGCCATAAATACTATGCTGACTCTTGCCCACTAAGAAATTCCTGAGCATCGAGCCATACACTGCTGGGATCTGCTCGAAGAAGAGGTCTAACAAGCAGCATAAAAATGCACCAAACTGGAATTTGCACGTTGATAGCTTTCCCTGAGCCAGATGAACACATTTTGCAGATTATCCCTGCTTGAAAAAAAAGATTACCTTAGAAATATACAGGTGAAACCCCCATTCCCATCACTTCTGGAAGGCTCTGGCAGTGCTGTGGGAGCAGGCACTTGCATACACGTACACAGATGGTCGCGTGCCACGCTGGCTCTCACTGGCTCCAACAGGTATTTAGAGCTGTCAGTGCTCTGCAGAACTGCTTGGCTGGGGCTCCTACGGATTTGGAAGCCGACAGCCCCTGCTATCACCCACGGGATCTGAACGCCCCATTCTTGTTAAAATGAATGTGAACTCTGCTGACCAGTTTTCCTCTGCAGCTGCAAGAAATCTCAGCCTGGGATCAGATTTGAGTCGCTGAGGTTCGGTACCTTTGCAGAGTTTTATTTTCCGCTGCAGACTGGAAGATTTCCAGACAAACTTTATGTAAAATTCACTCCAAACCCCACATGGCAATCCAAGCTCATATAAAATGCTACTAACTTTTTGCTGGTTCCTAAGCCAGAGGCATTCTTTTCTTTCAAAAAACAAGAAATAGCTGGGGCTTGCGTTTTCTCCCCATACCATCTATTTACCATCTATTTTATTTTGTCCTAAGATCCAAGCCTCACAGAAAGCCCTGGTGAGACTGGAGGAGTCTACGGTACCTGCCTTGAATGTAGGAATGGCAGCACAAACTCATTTAAGCTTATACAGGAAGAGCAGAGATTTCTGATGGTACCAAGCTGTGTGGGGCAGTTGAAATGCTGGAGGGAAAGGGTGGATCTAGAGGGACATAGACAGGCTGGGGAGATGGGTCTGTGTAACCTCATGAGGTTCAACCAGGCCAAGCACAAGGTCCTGGATCTGGGTCAGGGCAATCCCAACACAAACACAGGCTGGAGGGAGAATGGACTGAGAGCCCCGAGGAGAAAAGCTTTGGGTATTGGGGGATGAGAAGCTCAACATGAGCTGGCAAAGTGAGCTCACAGCCCAGAAACCAGCTGTGTCCTGGGCTGCATCCAAAGCAGTGGGGCCAGAAGGGTGAGGAGGGGGTTCTGCTCCTCTGCTCTGGTGAGACCCACCTGGAGCCTTGGGTTCAGTTCTGGATTCCTCAGCACAAGGAGGACATGGATCTGTTGGAGTGAGTCCAGAGGAGGCCACAGACACAATCCAAGGGTTGGAGCACCTCCCATACAAGAACAGGCTGAGAGAGCTGGGGTTGCTCATCCTGGAGAAGAAAAGATTCTGGGGAGACCTTAGAGCAGCTTCCAGTGCTGAAAGGGGCTCCAGGAAAGCTGGAGTGCAGGGAGAGTATGAAGGGAAATGGTTTTAAGCTGAAAGGTTGCCCAGAGAACCTGTGGCTGCCCAATCCCTGGAGATGTTCAGAACCAGGCTGGATGGAGCTTTGAGTGGCCTGATCCAGTGGGAGGTGTCCCTGCCCATGGCGTGGGGGTGGAACTGGATGGGCTTTGAAGTCTCTTCCAACCCAAACCGTTCTATGATTGATTCTAAGATTTCAGGCCTGGCTTCCCAAGTCAAAGGCTGTCCTCTGCTGCCAGGAATCTGTCTTTTAGGGTACAGCATGAAATGGAATTGATATACAATTTGGATTACCCATGGTACAGCTTGGAGACACCCAAGAACATCACCCACCTCCTTGCAATATTCCATTGCCTTCCAAATGCACTTAAAAATTCAGAAAGGAGGGAAGGGAAAGAAGGCGAGTGGGGCTTGGTTGGTTTGTTTTATGTGACAGATTAACAGGGGAAATACAATGCGTTTTACACTTTGGGTGTTAATCCTTAGTGTGCTGTGAAATGGAGAAGACACTCTCTGCACCACAGAAAACAAAGACGTCTCTCGTAAGGGATATAAACATGGCAGGTCTCCCAGAGTAATACACACTGCTTTCCTGCACAGGAGATGGAATCATAATAGCATACACTTATTTACTTTTTAAGCCCATCAATAATAAGAGATGTATGGCTGAACTCTGCGCACTTCTCATATGCACTTAAAAGTGAAATGAATCTTAGGAAGAAACAGAAACACATGCGCGTGTGTACATAAGCAGCGTGAGTGAGGTACAGTACAAACAAACTAAATTATCTACGTTTCTTTAAACTACCTTCAGGAATATTTGCCATTATTAGCAATTTGTACACAGAGAGCTCAAATCAATCACAAGAATGGGTCTATATTTTTTGTCAGCGCTGTTCCGCAGACAGGAAAATGAAGGCCAGAAACAAGGGCTGATGTAGGCAGCTAATGGCCATGGAATCATAGGGTGGTTTGGGTTGGAAAGAACCTTATAGATCATCGAATTCCACCCCCTACCATGGGCAGGGACACCTCCCACGGGATCAGGGGCTCCAAGCCCCATCCAACCTGGCCTTGAACCCCTCCAGGGATGGGGCAGCCACCCCTGCTCTGAGCAGCCTGGGCCAGGGCCTCCCCACCCTAACAGCAAAATATTTCTCCCTAAGATCTCATCTCAATCTCCCCTCTTTCAGCTCAAAACCGTTCCCCCTCATCCTCTCCCTGCACTCCCTGATCAAGACCCCCTCCCCAGCTTTCCTGGAGCCCCTTTCAGTCCTGGAAGCTGCTCTAAGGTCTCCCTGGAGCCTTCTCTTCTCCAGGATGAATAATCCCAGCTCTGGTTTGTATCATTCACCACAGCCCGTGAGATCTCCCTGGGGACTTTGATTTTTCCAGAGAGCCTTTCATTGCAGCAGGGTGTGCGAGCGCAAATTCAAATCAGTCATCAGCTTCCCACCGAGTTCAGAACACCTTTTTCACCATTTTAAATGATTTTTAAATAGATGCAATGCACTCGATCTTCCAGCTGAAATAACTTCTGCATTATCCTCCAAGCCTGAATCTCTTCCCTCCCTCTGCTCGCCTCAGATAATTCAATGGGGATTTATTTGAAAAGAGGTGGCGGGTCAAAGATGAAGTAAAATGCTGACAGCAGGAGTTCCTGCCTGTTTGTTGCTTATCATAAAATGGTTTGGGTTGCAAGGAACCTCAACATCAATCCAGTTCCACTGGGTCAGGGGCTCCAAGTCCCAGCCAACCTGGCCTTGAACATCTCCACCTGCTCTGGGCAACCTGCTTATGGAAAAGGCAAGAAGCCAGCTTTAGGGAGCTGTGGGATAGATATCAGTAGGCTGGTTGAAAATATTCCATCTCACCGAAAGAGGGTTTTTTTTCGTATTCTTTTCCCATAAGAATCAGTTATCTTTTGATTAAATATCTTTACAAAACGTGTCTTTTCCCTCATCTTGCTGGAAAAATTCAAACACCCGAGAAACAAAACTCTAACTAGCCCTAGCCACGGGCCTGCCTGGAGGCACTGCCAGGGAAAGCGCCTGCTGGGAAGTGCAGTTTGATTTAGGAAATCAAAGGTGCTGTAGGGTAGAGTGGAGGCACCCTGGAGCCAAGCTTTACCTCCCTGGCTGGATTTCTCAGTTAAACTGCTCCGGCTTGTGGCTGGAAAGCGAGACAGCTTCTGAATTCAACCCAAGGAAAGCTCTCATCTTTGATGAAAGATGTATGAGCTTCAATGTCTGCTCTGTTCCTGGAGAAGTTTCCTCCTGAATCTCACTCCTAACTCCAGACAATGCAGTGCCTGGAGGAATCATAGAATCACCAGGTTGGAAAAGACCCATCGGATCATTGAGTCCAACCATTCCCATCAATCACTAAACCATGTCCCTCAGCATCTCGTCCACCCATCCCTTAAACCCCTCCATGGGCTTTTAAGGCCCTTGCAACCCAAACCATTTCAAGATTCTGTGATGGTTCATAAGAACCATCAGAGGAACATCTTTGTCAACTTTGAGCAGAGAATGTGACAGCAAATGTCTGCCCATCCTGGGTCAGGCTCACCCCAATGTGAGTTGAGGAGTTACTCTGCATGAAAAAGGGTTAAACTGCACAGAGCAGAAGCATTTCTTGAGGGAAGGGAAGTTCTGTGGAACTCTGTCTGCATGGAAAACAGAAAACAAAGTTGCATTTCTGCTGTCTGTTTAAGAGCTTGCTTACAAGGGGAAATTAATCCAAAATTAAGTAGTGGTGTGAATTGCAAGTGGATTAGTTAAATTACATTAAACCCAAGTCTGGATACTTTCATTTAAAATTAAAGTGGCCTTAATTCAATTTGGCTCAAGTCACTTCAAAAGTGAATTAAGTAAAACTTAATTATGGACCCTTTAATTCCAAATGAGTGTGTCTACATAGGTTGTTTAATGTGCTTTCATTTATCCATTTGCAGAATTAATCTTGATGAGCTTTTACAAATCTCCCCATGGTAGCCAGACACTTGGTTGTATAGGAAGAAACCTCTGATTCCCTCTAAAATTGAAAAAAGAATAAATAAAGACAAGTGACTTCTGTCTTCAGCCAGACAAAATAATGATGCCACCATTGCATTGTCCTGTGCTCCAGCACTGGGGACTCCTGTGCCTGCAGGACTTTCTCCTCAAAGCAATTTCTGGCAATATTCCTTCCTAGCAGCTTCCATAAGCGTTTCCAGTAACTCTCGCTTTGCTCTTCTTTTCCAGAGCCACTGAAAACCTCTGAGGTATCAAACAGGAGCAAGTAGTGAGTTCTTTGGAAGGGATCTTCTACTCACAATGCAAAACATGTTGTCCACGCTGATACAGAATTGCAGAATGGTTTTAGTTGGAAAGAAACTCAAAGCCCATCCAGTTCCACCCCCAGCCATGGGCAGGGACACCTCCCACTGGATCAGGTTGCTCAAAGCCCAACTCAGCCCCTTTCCTCTTCCAATTTAAAGCCATTCCCTCTCATCCTATCACTCCGGGCCCTTGTAAACAGTCCCTCTCCAGCTTTCCTGGAGCCCTTTTCTGCAGTGGAAGCTGCTCTAAGGTCTCCTTGGAGCCTTTTCTTCTCCAGGCTGAACAACCCCAACTCTTTCAGCTCGTCCCCATAGCAGAGGTGCTCCAGCCCTTGGATCACTGTCGTGGCCTCCTCTGGATCTGTTCCAGCAGTTCCACCTCCTTCTCATGTTGGGGATTCCACAACTGGACACAGGACTCCAGGTGGAGTTTCAAGAGAGTGGAGTGGAGGGAGAGAATCCCCTCTCACGCTCTGCTGGCCACGCTTCTTTTGATACAGCCCAGGATATGGTTGCTGTAGATGTCTTTAGGCATCCTCAGAGACGGATGCTTTGAAAGGTGAGGGCTGTTTAAGATAAATGAGATAATCCTCTTTGAGTTCTGAAGCCTGCGAGCCCCCTCCTGATGTGTAAAACAAGGGTAAGAAGGTCTGCCCTACCGCAGAGTGGCCCTGAGGAGAAACGCATTAAAACCGTGCACGATGAAGGAGTGATAGGCAGAGTTATTAGATTTCAGAGTTGTGTTAGATATTAATCATTTTGCATCCTAAAGAGGTGTCTGAGGAACTTAATTTGTCATGGAAATGTCAGATAAGAGAGATGCTACATCTCCAACTGAGAATAAACAGTGAATACTGCAGAATGCTACTCTGAAATGACCTTTTACTTCGTATTAAAGCAAACAGGTAGAAATCAAAGTCAAACCCCCAGCAGAAAGCACAGTGTGGAGGTGTGTGTTTGCACACGTGTTGGCGTGTCTTCCTTCTAACAGGCTGGAGGTGCGCAGAGCAAACCCGGCACGAGGATGGGCAGTCGTGGCTCTAGCCTGTGATCATCCCTGCTCTGGGAGGGGGAGGAGTGGTGCTTAAGTGTCTCAGAAATCCTGGCTGTCTGCTGCATAGAAAGAATACCTTGATTTATGTTGTTCATATTGATTAAAAATGCTATTTATCTAAATATATTTATATTATCACATATATAATATTGGTATTATACCCATGTATATTAATACATGTGCAATATCAACTAGTCTATGTGTCTACTGTCTTTAATCTATATATCTCAGCACGGGAAGGATATGGAGCTGTTGGAATGGGTCCGGAGGAGGCTACAAAGATAATCAGAAGGCTGGAGCACCTCCCATATGAAGACAGGCTGAGAGAGTCGGGGTTGTTCAGCCTGGAGAGGAGAAGGCTCCAAGAAGATCTTACAGTGACCTTCCAGTACCTGAAGGGGCTTCAGGAAAGCTGGGGAGAGGCTGTTCCTAAAGGCTTATAATGATAGGATGAGGGGCGATTGGTATAAAATGGAGAAGGGCAGATTTAGACTGGACATAAGGAGGAATTTCTTCATGATGAGGGTGGAGAGGCACTGGAACAGGCTGCCCAGAGCAGGAGTGGCTGCCCCATCCCTGGAGGGGTTCAAGGCCAGGCTGGATGAGGCTTGGAGCCCCTGATCCTGTGGAAGGTGTCCCTGCCCATGGCAGGGGTGGGACTCGATGGGCTTTGAGATGCCTTCCAACCCAAACTATTCTATGATTCTATGATAATATATTATCTATGATCTATATGTATCTATTGTCTATGATCTATATATATATGTACCTATTTTCTATATGCTATATATACAAAATCTGTACCTATTATATCAATAATAATCTATTATAACTTATTGGATATATCTTTGCACTGTTACATGTGCTATATTTTGTGATTTCTTGCTCGAAGTTCTCCTTATGGCTAGCTAAAACCAGCACATCTCCCCTCTTTTTTTCTAACTTCTGAAAGATATTTTATGTTGTGTTGAGCCTTGTGAATACAGGTGCATTTGAGACTCTGACAGGGAATCCACTTCCTCTGCACCGGGAGTTGTGGTCGCTGTACTGCAGGCTGCTGTCTCCTGTCAAGCTGGGTGGTCGCGGTGTCCAAGACAGACACCGTGTCCTTCCCTGTGAGAGGCCCAGAAGAGCCCTGGAGGAGCTCTGCGCTGGTGGCCCCACAGCACCTGCTCTGCAATCCGCTCCAGCCACCACCAACTCTCTCCCGAGAAACAATATCTGTGTCCTTGGTGTTTCTGATGAAGTAGTTATGTCTTCTGCTACAGGTGGCTGGCCATTTGAAAAAAAAAACAAACCAGTTCTGTTGAAGACATTAATGTTCCTTCAAAGTGGGGTTTTGACTGGTTCTGTGCCATCTGAATAGTAAAGTCCTTTACTGGTGCCAAGCGCAGCACAGCGCCATACTGAATCGCATCCTATATCAGCCTGAACCACTCGAGTAGGAGAGATTTCACCAAAAGAATTTTTCTCTGCTTTCATATCATAGATTGCTTTGGATTGGAAGTGACCATGAAGGTCATCTGGTCCAACACCCCTGCTGTGTGAAGGGACACTTCCCACTGGAGCAAGTTGCTCACATCCCCACATAACCTGGCCTTGAACACCTCCAGGGATGGGGCATCTACCAAGCTCCCAGGGCAACCTGGGCCAGGGCCTCGCCACCCTCAGTGGAAAAGATCTCTTCCTAATATTCGACAATAACAACTCCCACATCCACTCCCATATTATATTCTTCATACTTTTATTACTACCATTTTTTAAGAATCAAAAGCTTTTCAGTTTCTTAAATGGCTTCGCACTCTGAGATGGAGCTGGGTACCTTGAAGGAGAGAGCTGATGGAGAATTAGCAGGGCTGAAAAAAATAATCCTGGCGGAACTCACTGCTGCAACTTTGAATGAATAGAGCGACAAGTGCTGCTCAGAATAGCATCTCCTCAGTGCTATTTGTGCTCTCTGTGAGGAAATGGCTTCTCAAAACCATATAGAGTTTGGACTCAGTTCACAATTCAAAGTGAAGTCAATGAAAGCACTTAGCCAACTCCTCCAGCGTACTCCTTATCTACTTTTATTCCTTCCTATTTTACTTTTTTTTCTAATTTTATTTTTACTCACACCTTGCTGCCTTGGGTTTGACTGATGGTCCTAATCCTTTGAGAGATAATAAATGCTCTGATTGCTATCAAACCTTGTTCCCTCACATGGCTCCAAAAAGAACTTGACTATTCCATGTTCTATCAGCTTCCCTTGATGGAACCCTTACAAGAGTCTCCTTTTAAAGCCAGCCATGATCAAGGATAGGTTTTCTCTCCCTGTTAGCTATGCATTCACCTGTAGGCTCAAGCACCTTATGGTTAAACAAACTGTCCCCCTCAGCTGACACCTACGATCATGCAGGCGGGTGAAGGTGGCTGAAAGCTGCTTGTTTAGTTGAAAGGATGATTATGCTCTTCCTGGGAAGCAGAAGCAAGAGGGTGTGGATGCATACATAATGAGGCTTCGAAGAGTTCCTCCGCAAATTCATGGATGTAAAAAGATGATCAAGGCTTAGGAACTACAAAGACCTCACCTATGCCTTGGGATATCCCTAGGGAATGAGTTACCAGAGACTAGAATAAGGTAACTATCATAGAATGGTTTGGGTTGGAAGGGACCTCAAAGCCCATCCAGTTCCAACCCTCCTGCCATGGGCAGGGACTCCTCCCACTGAATCAGGTTGCTCCAAGCCTCATCCAGCCTGGCCCTGAACACCTCCAATGATGGGGCAGCCACCACTGCTCTGGGAAACCTGGGCCAGGGCATCATCACTATTCTCCAGGCTGAACAACCCCACCTCTCTCAGCCTGTCCTTGCATGGGAGTTGCTCCAGCCCTCAGATCATTTCCATGGTCTCCTCTGGACTCACTCCAACAGCTCGATGTCCTTCTCATGCTGTGGACTCCAGAACTGGACGCAGGGCTCCTGGCAAGGCCTCATGAGAGCAGAGCAGAGGGGCAGAACCCCATCTCTCTCCCTGCTCGTCCCACTGCTTTGGATGCAGTTCAGGACACCGCTGGCTTTCAGGCTGCGAGCATACGTTGCCAGCTCATGCTGGAGTTTCTCCTCCACCAGAATCTCAAGTTCTTCTCTTCAGGGCTGCTCCCAATCCAATGTCTGCCCAGCCTGTATCTGTAGTTGGAATTGCCCCGATTGAGCTGCAGGATCTTATCAGTTCACATATATCTTGTTTTGATTCGCCCTTTAGATGTCTCTAATTGACTTTGATTAGACGTGTGCAGATATTGAATCTGACCTGCTACCGATGATTTTAAGCCCTCACCATCGCCTCCCAGCCCAGCTTCCACAGCACGGGGGGGATTTCACCGCCGAAGACATCTGTTCTGTTCTGTGCATGGAAAAACATAACGCTTTTCTACTGTTTGTGAGTCTCTTGGTAACAATTTACAGACACAGTGATTTGGCCCCTGTCCCATGCTGTTGGGCTGGGTTCTCTAACAACTGAACCCGGCGGAGCTGTGCACTGTGTTCAGCGTGTTGGGAAGACCATTTACGATCCCATTACTTGTAATGCTCTGGTATTTTGCTGTCCAGCCATATATTGACCATACACTTGCTGGAATTACAATGTCATAAAGGTAGCGATCAGAAGTTTGTTCAGAGTAACTGCAGCCTAAACAATACTGAGTTTTGGTTACTGAATTATGGCCCCCTTGGAGGACTGGAATTGCCTCATAAGAGCTGTTCTGTGAAACCCTTTGGTGTTGGAGAAGCACAGGGAGGTACTGTGCTACAAACGATATCTTGGTTTCTGTGTCATACAATCATAGAATCACCAGGTTGGAAAAGACCCACCAGATCATTGAGTCCAACCATTCCCATCAATCACTAAGCCATGTCCCTCAGCACCTCGTCCACCTGTCCCTTAAACACCTCCAGGGAGGGTGACTCAACCCTCTCCCTGGGCAGCCTCTGCCAGTGAACGGGCCTGAAATAAAGATCTGCAAGCAAGAGAAATAAAAACGTCATAAGCCACTTTGTGTAGCTGGATCCACTGGAGGGTCAACATGGCCATCAGCGAGAACATCACCAGAAGGTAACTTCAAGAGGAACAGGCCTTGAACCATGCAGACCTTCTTAGCAGGGAAGCCCCAGATCAGAGCCCTGAGTTATTCCCATCACTGAGGATCAGTATGGGCAAGGAGGATCGCAAAAAAAGGTCAAGTTATCAGAGAGAATCTCAGGCAAGTCCTGCAGCTGCAGGCAGTGGGCTGACACTCCAACCCCATGAAGGGCATGAAGAGAGTAAGAAATAACACAACTGGGGCTGTGTATTCACTTGTGCATAAGAGTAGAATAAGAAATAACCCTGCAGGTGTTTAAAAGGAATTTCTCCACTCACCAACATGGATCAGTGGTGCGAGTGCCACACGCTCCCTGAATTCAAGTTTCCTCTACTTAAAGATCCCCTCGTGGCGTGTGTCCTCTACTGTGGCCACAAGAGCTTATCAAAACTCCCTTCTGGCATTTCCTCGATCCAAGGGCAGCAGAATAAGAAGCCATTTGGGTTTGGAGGCTGATGTTTGTCACCCGCTCTCCCGCCCAGCCAAGGCTGCAGAACCAAGCTGCTGCAGAACATAATGCTGTTTGCAGTTTCTTTAATCTTAACAAAAGGGACGAGTACAGCTTTTCATTACAGTATTGTCATCAGCAAATGAGGTCCTAGGGATTGGGAAGACAGGGAGATAACAATTTTAGATAACAAGCTGAATCTCCACTGGGGCTTTATCTATTTGCATACCCCGATGAGCAGAGCAGGGTGCAGGCAGTGCGGGCTCTGCCTCTCTCAGAGGATGCAGGAGAAAGGCTCCTTGCAACCCCTTGGCCCTGGGGAGCAGCTCTTCACTGCATGAGGGAGGCTTCACGACAGCGTTGTCAAAGTGGGAACCTTTGCTCTTCCAGGAAACGACAGCATTTCTTGAAAAACTGTTGCCTGTTGCAAGTGAAAAAGGAGAGTTTAGAAAAAAAAAGGAGAATCGTGGAATGGTTTGGGTTGAAAGGGACCTCAAAGCCCATCCAGTACCATGCCCTGCCATGGGCAGGGACACCTCCCACTGGATCAGGGGCTCCAAGCCCCATCCAACCTGGCCTTGAACCCCTCCAGGGATGGGGCAGCCACCCCTGCTCTGGGCAACCGGGGCCAGGGCCTCCCCACCCTCACAGCAAAACATTTCTTCCTATGATCTCATCTCAATCTCCCCTCTTTCAGCTTACAATTTTAGTTTATGATGTGAAGAGCAGCTATTATAGGTCAGACCCATAGGTAATCCAGGCTTCTGTCTTCAAAGTGGTTAATGCGAACACAAGAGATGTGTGTAAGAACAGGGTGAGTGCTTTGTTTTGTTGTTTTCCCAAGCATTTTCAGCCTGCAGTTGCCTGTTGATGCTTTTGTACTTAATATCCCTTCATGGATTCATTCCCCATTCGACTGCCTAATTGCCTTTGAAACCCATAATATTCCGTGGCAAAATTTCAGGTGGCAAAAATAGTTAACTCTTGGTCTTATTAGAAATAGATGTTTCCTGGGTATGAATCAGCCCCTCTCCAAGCCTCGCGAAGGTTAAAGCTGACTCGCAGCATTTGCCTGCCGCAAAACAAAACTCTTTATTACACCTTGAATTGTGTGATTATTTTTACTCTTCAAGCATCCAAGTCCATTTTGAAATGAAAGCAGTGGTTTTTTGAAACTGTCCAAATGCGCCAGTTTGAAAATGGCAGGGTCAAAGCACTCTCTCTTTTCTTTTTTTATTTCTATTTTCTGGCCAAAATCATTTAGAAAAGTTGACCCAGAAGGCTTTATCCTTCTTGTATCCATGCAATTCCACAGGCTTGTTATGAGCAGAGAGAGCCTCTCCCTGCTAAGGGGCACATGTTCAGAGAAACATCTCCAAATACCCCACTCATCACGGCTCTCCTGCCAAGTGGTTGCTTTTATGTATTTACATTGCTTATGAAACCTCATGGAGCCTCGTTCTTCTCTCTATCCATCATTCGCACCAGACAGCCCATTGCTAGGCATTTGCTCAGCTGTGACCATTCCTCTCACAAAAAACCTGAGAGCTTATTTATTATTTTGCTAACTGCCACGATTGCTGCTTTCCCTCAGCCTCTCCAGAGTGAACCCTTCCTCTCCAATGTGGTTTGCTTCACTGCCCTTCTGCTGCTGCTGCTGGGGACCCTCTCAGCAAGGAGAGCACTTGAACTTGCATTTCTGAGCCGCGGTGTTGTTCTTAGTGAGCCAACTCATCTCCTCCCTAGAGCTGAGGTTCACGTAGAGCAACATCAGCATCAACACTTCAGGACCCACTTGTGGGCTGATGTAAAACTCCAGTGTGAAAGGAGGAGGACGGCACCCTCGTGGCCGCTGCTTTGAATCATAGAATCATACAATCATGGAATCATAGAATCACTAGGTTGGAAAAGACCCACTGGATCATCGAGTCCGACCATTCCCATCAATCACTAAATCATGTCCCTCAGCACCTCGTCCACCTACCCCTTAAACCCCTCCAGGGAAGGTGACTCAACCCCCTCCCTGGGCAGCCTCTGACACTGCCCAATGACCCTTCTCGTGAAAAATTTTTTCCTAATGTCCACCCTGAACCTCCCCTGGTGGAGCATGAGGCCATTCCCCCCTGCCCAGTCCCCTGTCACTTGGGTTTTTTACACATTTGACTTTACACAAACAATATGCTTTTCCACAGTTCTAAACGTTCATTCATTCCTCCTTCTCCCATCACCTTTTCTAAGCACTAATTCTAAAGCCTTGAGCAGTCCCATCACATCCCAGCGCCTGGACAAAGGGAGCAGCCAGCAGCACTGCTGGGCCATTTATCTTTTTGGCAGGCTGGCCCCTGGAGATAAGAGACAATAGAAGGACTCAGCTAGTCACTACATAAAACCTGTGGCAGAGGTGGGAAGGGATGTCTGGACTGTCCCTCTGCCCAGCCTATGGGACTGCTGCCAACTCAAGAAGGTCTTAGAAACCTCCAAGGCCCTCTAAGCCCCTTCCTGGCTCGGATTAGGACTGGCTGTTCCACGTCGCCCTCCCCATCACTGCAGAGGACAGAAAGGCTCTGGCAGACGGAACGCTATGACCATGCGAAGAGGGATTTCTATTTGGCTTATGATTCAGCGGAAGCAGAATGGATGGCAAAGCCAAATCTTTGCTGCAAAGCAGACTTTGCCTCCAAATTTTAGGTTCCTTCCTCAAACAGCAAGAGCTCTTAAAGGGATCGTGGCAGGTATTTCTAGAAACCGATTTCTTTCCCTTGCTCCTTTCTCAGACACAGTGAATATTGCTTTGTTCTTTTCCTGCTGCAAACAAATATCAAGGAAAAGCAGAGCCAAAACATTTCAACTTCCCTGGTGCTTCAACAAGTTATGCAAAGCAGGATGGTAAGGGGAAATATTCAGGAACGAAAAGGAAAGGCAGCATTACCAGTTCCCACTGCCTTGTGTGCTCACGCAGCAGCCAAGTGTGAGCACCAGAACTGTTAATGATTGGAAGTGAGCAAATGATTCCTGTTGGTTTAGGTAAAATTTCCATAATGCCCACAGCGCTGTTCCTGTGGGCAAAATCTAGAGGGAAAACAACGACTGCTGGTGAAGAAGAAAGTTGATAATAATCCTTATTCCTTACAGGTGGTCTCTCTTCCACTGTCTCTCTCGTTTGTCTCTCTTTAACACTCTGTCTTCCTCCCTGTCTTGCATTTTCTGCCTGTGCCTTTGAATGCCTGTGTATATGTGGAACTGTTTCTGTGGCCCTTGCCTGCTTTAATTAGCTCCCTAGCATTTCTGAAGGTATCTCCCAGGGCTCTCTAATCCCCTCAATGTGCTGACTAACCCAACCCCAGGAGATCCTTACAATAGAAAAACTGCAGGATAAAAGCCAGCGATTTCAGGCCTCTGGTTTCTTAATTAGCAGCCTGCACACCAAAAGTCCACAGGAGCGACTGTCTGACAGGGAGACTTTTCTGTGCAAAGAGCTCTCTGCTCCTTTTTGCATTCCTCAGACACTTTGCTTGTCCTTCTCTCAGTACTTGCTGTGCCACCTTTCCAGCATCAGCGAGACATGAAAGGTGGGTGATGGGGACCCTGCTACCATTTCTTCTTCCAGTCCCATCACACCTAGACCTCTTAGTCCTCCGAAACACGAAAACCTAAATGAACTTGTTTGGTAGAGCTGTTTAAAAGGACTTTCTCTCACCATGACACAGTCCTCTCTATCATGAAGGAAAATGCTTGAGTGTTCCCAAGCAATGCTAAGAAAATGTAAAGCTCTGTTTGAACCTCTGGCTGCAGCGTGAGGTCCACAAAGGGCTGTGTCTGCTTGCAGATGGGCTCAACCTGGCTGCCAGTAGCATATAAAGCCATGGTGATTCAACTAAAAACGTGAGCCCTTAGTCTGAAGTGAGATGGAAGATAGGACAGACAGAGCAGGGTGGAGGAGAGATGCACAAAGAGGGATGGAAACACCATCCGGGTGTCCCCGCATGCTGGAATATGTCATCCACTTACAGTTTTCTGAAGGTTTGTGCTGTGGAATGCAGGTCTGCTAACCCCTTTCATGGAGCACAGCATCTGGACTCCTCAGCAGAGGGAGGACATGGAGCTGTTGGAGCGAGGCCAGAAGAGGCCACAGAGATGATCCAAGGGCTGGAGAACCTCCTGCACGAGGACAGGCTGAGAGAGTTGGGGTTGTTGAGCCTGGAGAAGAGAAGACACCAGGGAGACCTTAGAGGAGCTTCCAGTCCAGAAAGGGGCTCCAGAAAAGATGGGAAGGAGCTCTTGATCAGGGAGGGCAGGGAGAAGGCGAGGGGCAATGGTTTTCAGCTGAAAGAGGGGAGATTGAATCACAGAATCACAGAATCACAGAATCACAGAATCACAGAATAACCAGGTTGGAAGAGACCCACTGGATCGTCGAGTCCAACCATTCCCACCAATCCTTAAATCATGCTCCTAAGTACCTCATCCACCCTAACCTTAAACACCTCCAGGGACGGCGACTCAACCACCTCTCTTGGCAGACTGTTCCAATGCCTAACCACCCTCTCCGTGAAGAATTTTTTCCTAATCTCAAGCCTAAATCTCCCCTGGCGGAGCTTGAGGCCATTCCCTCTCGTCCTGTCCCCTGTCACTTGGGAGAAGAGGCCAGCACCCTCCTCTCCACAATCTCCCTTCAGGGGATGAGATATTAGGAAGAAATGTTTTGCTGTGAGGCTGGGGAGGCCCTGGCCCAAGTTGCCCAGAGCAGTGGTGGCTGCCCCATCCCTGGAGGTGTTCAAGGCCAGGCTGTATGTGGTTTGGAGCAACCAGATCCAGTGGGAGGTGTCCCTGCCCATGGCAGGGAGTGGGACTGGACGGGCTTTGAGGTCCCTTCCAACTCAAACCATTCCACTACTCTGTGATACTATGATCTGACTGATGAAGAGGCAGATGGAGCTGAAGTCCTTTTCTGGAGATGGCTTGGGAAGGCGGTTTGTGTCTATACAGGAGGTGAAGCACATCCTTAGGAGAAAGTGAATATTTATTGAACCCCATTGCCCAAGTGCTTTCTGGCCCCAGTGGTTATAGGCAGCAGCTCCCCAGCTCAGCCCTCCTCGGCTTGATCCATCTAAACTGAACAAACAAGACTTGGCACTGAACATGCTGATTCATTAATGCCCGGGAGAGCTCAGGAGTTCAGGCTGTTCCTCACTTAGAATCATAGAATCGTAGAATCACTACGTTGGAAAAGACCTTTGAGACCATCAGGCCCATCAGTACCTGTCACCTACTAATTCTCCTAAGCACTTCATCTCCCTGTGTTTTAAACACCTCCAGGGTTGGTGAGATGCAACCACCTCCCTGTCAGCGGTTCCAGTGCTTGATAACCCTTTTGGTGAAGAAATGTTTCCTAATCTCCAATCTGAACCTCCCCTGGTGTAGTTTGAGGCCCCTAACTTGCCAGTTAGCAGATATTCGTGATGGAGAATGGGGTCAGGCTACGCTTATCTGTCCATGCGAGCAGACCTCTTACACTGGTGATAAGAGTGGGACTTGCAGGCTGCATCCAACTATTAAACATTTAGCACCTTGGTAGCCAAGGCGCAGTTCAGTTGTGGTGTCAGAAGTTGCTAAACAGCTTTCCATTCAGATTTTCATACGGAGCTAACCTACAGTTTTACTGTTCCCTTTCAGAATCCTTCTGATGCAAACACTCCCTCACTGCCTCCTTAGCCCTGCTCCGCCTTATCTGCTGGAAACAACACAGCCCGCCCGCTCATGAAAGCTGACATTTTCCAACCTGATTTTTTAAATTGTAAAATACAAGGCACGTGCCTTGCCAAAATCAGACGAAATCAAGTTAGTATCGAAAATGTTAAAATTACCATTTACATTTATATCAGAAATTAAAGCAAGAGGCTGCAGCTCCGTGCTTTGCAAGGATGCCAGTAAAAAAGCCGCAGTCGTCCTTGCCCAAAACCTCACGCATGCATCGGTCCCATAAAGACATTATTTAAATGCTGTTCGCTCGGCATCTTAGCGAATTTGCAATATTAAAAGTGACATTAACATCACAGGAGCGAAAGGTTTCAAATAGCTACCAAAAGAACAGAAGCGAATCCATCTCCATGCAAGCACTTTATTTTCCTTTATTCTTAAGCAAGTAAGGGTATCCATAAAACAAAAAACTGCTATGAACTCAGCATAAAGCTGCTGTTTCAACTGGAAATTCAGCATCTTCACGCTGCGAGGGATGTCATTGGTTTCATGTTAGGGCTTTGTGCTCATGTTAAGCTTTGGTCTAGTTTGGTTCCCCCAGAAAACACATAGAGGAGGTTCGGGAACCAAAAATGCGTCCTGTTTCCATGAGAGCTGCAAGCCCTTAGGGACCAACGTGCAAAGGTATCGAGGCTTTTAACTCCCACACAGAGTGGGGGCATCATATATAACTGTACAACATAAGAACTGTAAATCACTCTTCAGCAGCTGTAAAGGGACTCTCGCCAAGGAAAGACATTTAAAGTTCAGATGATTGAAGCACGGTGAAATGAAACCCTGTACCAAGTGCCTCGATTCCCATTAAAATCATTTCTTGTTTAGATGTGTCAGAGCTCAGAGGACTGCCTAGCCCTGACTTTGGGAGGAAACTGGGTATCCACAAGGCAAATTAACACTTGAAAGTATGATCAGAGCCTATCCGCTTCTTTGGGCATCAAAATACCTTGAAATACCTGCAGGGTATTTGGCTCCTGCTGGATAGGGCAGGAAATTCAAGTCAATCTGTCACGTTTTCACAGAATCACAGAATCACAGAATGACCAGGTTGGAAGAGACCCACTGGATCGTCGAGTCCAACCATTCCCACCAAATTTTGCACCAGAAGGGATGAGTCAGAGACAATGTCCTGGCTAAAAGAGCTGCATTTTGGAGCTGAAAGCAGGTAACGCCTTAAATGGCTCCAAAGGTCCTGAGGGACATGGTTTAGTGATTGATGGGAATGGTTGGACTCCATGATCCAGTGGGTCTTTTACAACCTAGTGATTCTGTGAAATACATTGAAAGCACTCATCTGACTGCCCTACTCTTACACCAAATCAGGTCAAAACCACCAGATGGTTTGAAAAATCCTCCCAATAACTGGTGTGCCTGGAACTGGCCTGGAATAATCAGCATGGCTGTCAACCATGTTTCATTACAAGAGGCTTTCTGCTGAAATAGGCAACCGGATAGCCCGACTTTCATTAATGTGGGTTAGAAACCAGATAGTGTTTATTGGCCTGAGTGCATGTCCATGTTATCCCAACAATCTTCAGAGCTGGCTCACACCTAGGAGAAGCACAGGTAGAACTTCTGATGTCCCAACCCCAAGTTTCCACAGTCCCATTATAGGGCTGTAAGGAAAAGAAGCAGCTTAAGGTGGCAGGAAGAAGCAGGAGCCCTCTTTGTTTTCTTTAGGATGACCTCTTATTTCATCCCAGAAGCTCCCGGGAATGGCTGAAGGCAGTTCTACCAGCTCATGACGCATGAGGATGAACTGAGCACCATCTGAATCCTGCTGGCTTAGCAGAGTGGCTTCCTAAGCACTGCCACACATCAAGGCATTTGTCTGGTATGTTGAAGAAACCATGTGCAAAAGATGATTTTCTGTTATTGTAGTATGTTAATCAGCAATGGATGAACCTGGTGTCACTGCCCATGGCCAGAGGGGTTGGAACTGGATGATCTTTAAGGTCCTTTCCAACCGAAACCATTCTATGATTTTATGATTCTACGATTCTCTGAACCTTAAACAGTTCAGCAGTCTGGTTGCCATAGCCATGTCCTAAGGCAAGGTGTTCATTTTCTGATATGGAACTTCTGAGATCCCTCAAACACTCTAAAAAGCTCATTAAAACTGCACTTTCTGAGGGATTTGAGCTTCCTGCTTCTATCCAGAGTGAATGCACCATAAGAAGACCTTTTCTTAGCAGGTCAAGCAAGAAGAAAAGCAGAGATACACAGAAGAATGTGGATTACTAAGGCAGAAAGCTAGGCAAGCTATTTCTTACTCCTAAAAGTTTCTGGGCTGAGAGTTGGTTTGAATTTGGGGCCACAAGGTGCAGGTTACAGTGTGCTTTGTCCCTTCTCAATACGAGTTGCTCTGGACGGATTATAATGACTTGAAAGGACTCAAAAGTTGTTGACCTCTTTTGATAGTCTAACATATCGACTTTCCATTGGAGAACGGCTCTTTGATTGAGGTTTTCACTTTTTTATTATTATTATTTTCGTACTGATGTCGGCTTAGCTCCTCTTCTTTGTGACTCCAGAGAAGAAAAGACGATGGCAGATCCTGCACTTCCCAGCTAAGTGCTTTTGATCAGTGGTCAACACTGATGAATGCTTTTCTATTGCATCCTTCATCCCATGCACTTTCAAGGCTGGTTAGAAGTTGGAAGGCAAGACAAAAGAATGCTGCTATCCCACAGAATCCAATTTCCTGAAAAAAAAAAAAAATCATATTTTTTTTCCCTGTGACCTAAATGGAAAACATATTGTTCTGAAAGTGCTGTTCAAACAGAATTACCCAAACCTTTTATCAACAAAGAGACCATCGTATATCAGACATCTGGTGTGGATGTCAATTATAATAATTAATTAGACATCTCCCCAGATGCCTGACACTACATTCTGTCAGCAGATTTTTTGACTTCAATCAAAACTGCTGCTGCATTATGCATGAAACTCATGGAGTAGTTGGGAGTTGAGGAGATGAGCTACAAATCACAACTAAACACACTAAAGGCTTCCTGGTTCTGATGCTTTTTACCTCTTTTGAAGGCTGCCAAGTGAAGGTCACAGACATTGATTTCTTTTCCTCCCTTAACAACATTTTCAAATGTTTTACATTTTTTCATGCAGAAGTTCAAACAGAAAGGATGAGCAGGGAAGAAAATATATATTAAAAAAGGAAACCATGGAAGCATGCGATCATAGAATCATTAAGGTTGGAAGAGACTTCAAGATTATTCACTCCAACTGCCAGCCCAACACCACCGTGCCTGCTAAACCCTGTCCCAAGGTGCCACACCCGACTCCCCCACTGCCCTGCGCAGCCTTTGTCAGGGCTTCACCACTCTTTCTAAAAAAGAAATTTTCCTAATATCCAACCTAAACCCTGGTGTAACTTGAGGCCATATCCTCATGTCCTATCGTGTATTACATAGGAGAAGAGTCCAGCACACTCCCGGCTCCAACCTCCTTTCCAGGAGCTTTGGAGAGCGATGAGGTCTCTCCACAGCCTCCTCTTCTCCAGATTGAACAGCCCATGGTCCCTCAGCTGCTCCTCATGAACGCTGCTCTGTCCTTGTGGTGGGAAAGAAGAAAGCTGCTCTCTGATGCACTCACTGACCTGAAGTGCAACCACAGTGGAGCATCCTCAGCCCTGCTGTGACTGTGCCAGAAACGCTCTCCAGATCTGATCTCAAAGCACACTGAAGAACACACAAGAGGACAGCCGTGCTTCTTTCTTTTTCTTTTTCTCAAAGCCCATCCAGTTCCATCCCTGCCACGGGCAGGGACACCTCCCACTGGATCAGGGGCTCCAAGTCCCATCCAATCTGGCCTTGAACACCTCCAGGGATGGGGCAGCCACCAATGCTCTTCATTTATTGTTTTTTTTGTAATCAAATTGAATATAAATTAATTTCTGAAATATTTAGTTGATTCAAACTAAGCAAGTCATATTTTGGTTTTATTGCTTTCACATTTCCCAGACAAAACAATTCAATTTATTTTACTTGAGTTAGGAAAACACTCCAGTCAAACTCAATATATATATTTTTTTCCAGTGCAGAATATTTAACAAATCTATCATCAGCTTTCGCAGTATTAGCAGGGCTAGAAAATATTTCATGTTTCAGACTGAGAACTAATACCTGTCAAGTACGGAGGCACTAGACCTACAATTTGATCTTATTCTCTTTGATGGGGATTGGCTCCCGTTCGCTGTGTGCGCACTGATAGGAGCCTTAGCTCGGAAATACTTTGGAACAGAGACAGAAGGAAATTTTGGTTTAAATCCCTGGGTTTTTCCTGTTTTCACAGGGGCAAATGGTTCTGCCTATCTTTTTATTTGTTCTATGAAGTATTTAGCACATGTTTGAACAGCATGAAATGAAAAATGAATATGTGACTACCATACACTTGCCTCTCCAGAGCTGGCAAGTTCCTTTGGTTTGAAGGATTCGCCGATGAAAAACAGAACTGCAAACAGTATGTGCGTATTCAGAAGAAAAAATATTTGTGGTAATCCATATATTTCAATATCTCATAGAAGTGTCTGGGTTAGCTTCAGTTTCAATGCAAACAAAAAGAAAATAGATCTAGATTGAAATGGATTTGCACTGAAATAAAATGAAGATCTGGTTTAGGTTTCTATTTCCTTTTCACATGTTTTCTTCTCAGTAGAGAACGGGACTAGATGAGAAGTGAAGCAAAAAACTATCTTATTAATTCAAATGGTTAAGCTTTGAGTAGTATCAAAATGAAAAATGAGAATTAAATTATAGTTATATTGTTCATATCTACATTTTTGAGAAAAAATAATGATTATTTTCTATCTTCTAATGACACGTTGTAACTAAGAGTGAGAGGTGAGGTCTCATTAAACACAAAGATGCATATATGGTGAATGAAAAAGTCAACATGCTGTCACCAGCAGTAGAAAACACCTCTTGAGGAGTTTGGGGCAGGAAACATCTGCTCATACATAATGCAAGACGATGAATGTTGCAGTGAGTAGAATAAAACCAGGTTGGATGGGGCTTTGAGCAACCTGGTCCAGTGGGAGGTGTCTCTGCCCATGGCAGGAGGTGGAACTGGATGGGCTTTGAGGTCCCTTCCGACCCAAACCATTCTATGGTTCAGTGATGTGATTCTATGAAATCATAGGAGCTGGCTCGAGAAATTCTGTAGATCTTAAAGCATGAGAAAGCAAGACCTGAAGTAGGTTTGGGAGGACTCCCTTAGGCCAACCCCCCCCTAGTTCATATCTGTCATTTGCACAACAAACACGACACCATTGAAAGGTTTTTCACGTAAAGTTCCATCTCCACAGGGGGTGCTGAGGAATTTAATCCACTAGTTAATTGCAATTAATTAAGCTTGGGGATTTAAAGTGGATTAGCTAAACTGCATTAAATCGTTGTGTAAACACTCATATTTGGGAGCAGAACAGCTCAAATTTAGTTTGCTTGTCCTTGGGCTTGTTGATATGCCGGGAACAGAAAGGAGTGAACTTATAATGTACTTTCCTTCCATATGATTATTTTTGATGTGTTTTAGAGTAACTTTCTGTTGCTTGCCCTGCTTCAAAAGCATAGAACTTGGCCCCACTCTGGGGGTCTCTACAGAGCAGGAGATCTCCTAGGAATTCTTGCCATTGGTTGCAATTTCACCGTGAAGAGAAAAACCTCGGTAACTGGAATGGATGGACACTGATTTGTCCCACTTAGAATCATAGAATCATAGCATCATCAGGTTGGAAAAGACCCACTGGATCACTTCAGCGTGGGATAAAAGCACCGAGCTAGAAGAGTTTAAAAGTGTTTAGAAGAGTTGAACTAATGTATTTGGCATAACATGTAGATTCATTTTCTCAGATGTCTTCATCTGGAGTTCAGGGTGAAGCTGGCTGTGTGGGCAATGGTGCTGCAGTGTAGAGCAGAATCACATATTCAAGGGTCAAAAGCATCACCTCTACTTGGACAAATGATGCAAAAATCATAGAAATACATCACAAGAAGGGAATAATCAAGAGAAGATCTTTGAGGAATTTCCAGGTGTCTGGAGGGTGTAGATGTTTATGGTCTCAAGCTGTGCTGGGGTGGGGTTCAGATTGGATATTAGGGAAAATTTCTTTATAGAGAGTGGGGAAGCAGAGGCTGCCCAGGGCACTGGGGGAGTCTGCATCCCAGCAGGGGTTCAGAAGCATGTGGCCGTGGCACTTGAGGACATGGTCTAGCAGGCACAGTGGAGCTGTTCTGAAGGTTGGACTGGATGAGCTTAGAGGGCTTTTCCAACCTCAACGATTCTTTGCTTTCCATGATTCTATGTTTGCATTTATTTCTATACCATGGATGTATGCTTGCATTCTGATAGACGGAGGCTACGCAGAGCTTTGCAAGGTCCCACGAGCTTTGCAGAGCTTTGCAAGGTCTACATTTTATAGCAAAACAGGGAGTGCATGAATCACAGCACTGTGAAAACAGAGACACCCTTGAGCATCTGTGTCGTTGTGACTTCTAAGCCATTCCAAACCCTCATACTGCAAGGCACACTTTAAAAAATACCAATAAAAAATAATTTTTCATTAGTTTCTTTTCATCCCTCGCCCCCAAAGTGTTTGGTAGTGTTGCTTGGGGCTTTGCTGTAGGGTCGCAAAGCGAAAGGGTTTGCCGTGGCTGTTTGCAAGGCACTGAAGCTTCTACCCAGCTACCTGATCCATTCGTCCACCTCACCTGACGAGCACATCCAGGCAGTTTGTGAGATTAAATACGCTTCATTTATCTCCCAGAGTTCTTAATTGCTGAGCATTTTTAATCTTGCTCTGTGCTCAGATAGAGAGCAAGAGTACGGCTATAGAAATGCCAAATGCATGAATAAAACAGAATAGAAAAATTTGCAAGGAAGAATAATTACTTTGGATCCACTGGAATAGTGAATTAACACCGAACCTAGAAACAGTCAACAACAGCAATCACTGCACACCACCACTGCCACTGATAATAGAACCAGATAGAGCTTTTCTTCACTTAAAAAGAGATAATTCCCCAGTAACTTGTAGCCCAGAATCTCACCAGTCAATTAATGACCTCTGCCTCTGCCATCCCTTCCTTCAAGGTTTGCATGCCTATTATTTTCAGTACTTAATCTCCTAGAGTGATTTGTGTCTTCTAATAACTGACTGCTTGTTTTGCTATCAGTCAGCTCCAGGACTGCTACAGCGTCTCTTCAGCTTAAATCTTGCCTCATTCACCTTGTGACTTCAAATACCAGTCTGTCTTAAGCGGGAGGGGGAAAAAAATGCCCCCCAAATCCCATATTGCTCCTTACAGTTTTATTACTTGGGAAACTAAAGAGACAAAATAAAGGTCACGGGAACTTAAAAAAAAAAAAAAAAAAAAAAAAAGAAAAGTCCCAGCTTGTTGTTTAGCCTGGAGGAGGCTGAGGGGAAACCTCATTGCTCTCTCCAACTACCTGAAAGGCGGTTGTGGTGAGGCGGGTGCTGGGCTCTTCTCTCAAGTGACAGCGGATAGAATGAGAGGGAATGGTCTCAAGTTGCACCAGGGAAGGTTCAGATTAGATATCAGGAAAAATTTCTTCATGGAAAGGGTTCTCAAGCACTGGCAGAGGCTGCCCAGGAAGGTAGTGAAGTCACCATCCCTGGAGGGATGTAGAAGATGTGTAGATGAAGTGCTTAGGGACATGGTTTAGTAGGGGACATGTACAGTTGGACGTGATGATCTTGAAGATCCTTTCCAACCAAATGATTCTATGATTCTATGAATGATGTACACTTTTGAAAGCCATTTTCTTTACAAGAGGGCTCTGCAGAGATGCACAGGGGTCCTGCACTACATGTTTCTCCTCTGCAAGGACCATAAAACCAGCCCTTTGTGTTTGCTGTACTAAGAGCAGCAGGACAGCTCAGATCCTGTCTGCCTCCTGAGCTCCTGGAACAAATAATTTTTGTGCTGGCAAGGCACAGTGTCTCCTCTGAAAGCTTCTCTGCAGAACAATGGGTTGGGAGATCTGACAGAGGTACAGGGAATGGTGTGTGGCATTCTCAAAAGCACCCCAGGGGCTTCAAGATGTACTCCTCTGCAGAAAAGCAATTCTCTGTCCTTAGCCCACCTAATGATGAAGTCACTTCCTAAAATAGGCCAGCCTTGGACGGCTCCTGTGCACACTCGCTGTTTGCTGCTCTGCAAGAAGAGCTGGGGATCTTGATTTTGCGAGGGGAGGTTGTCAGGGTGCTTCAGTGCCGCAAGATGCAGGGAGACACCTCAACAAAACTTCATAGGTGCCTGAGTAATCCAGATGCCCAATGCCAAGACAAATCAAAAGCCAGAACTTGGCCTCCTTTGAGGAGGACTCAAGGCTGTGCGATTTTTATAAAACACTTCGTAGACAGGCAGAACAGGGAGGGGGAAAATTAATTTTCTTGGAGCTCCTCCCTTTGTTGCTGTAGTGCCGGTGCTCCATCCATCACATAGAATCATAGAATCACCAGGTTGGAAGAGATCCACTGGATCATCAAGTCCAACTATTCCTATCAAACACTAACCCATGCCCCTCAGCACCTCGTCCACCCGTGCCTTAAACCCCTCCAGGGAAGGTGACTCAACCCCCTCCCTGGGCAGCCTCTGCCAGGGACCAATGACCCTTTCTGTGAAAAATTTTTTCCTGATGTCCAGCCTGAACCTCCCTTGGCAGAGCTTGAGCCCATTCCCTCTTGTCCTGTCCCCTGTCCCTTGGAAGAAGAGCCCAGTTCCCTCCTCTCCACAACCTCCTTTCACCTATACAGGTTCCTGCTCCTTCACATCTGCTTTTTCAGAGGGAGCCCTAACGCAAAAGGCAATGAGATCTTTAGACCCCGCTGCTCCCCGAATCCAACAGAGCTACCTAAGGAAATCCTTTGTGCTACCACTAATACCATCAGCCAGACTTCAGCATGAAACTGCTGGCCGAACGCCAGCCACAGACAGGGAAATGCTTCATTAATTATCATAACTGCTATCAATAGCAGATGTCAGACCTAATGAATGAGGGAAGTCATTGCCCATAAGAGACGCAAGGGGGTGGTCCTCCAGCCCCTGAGTAGCAACCCAGCGATGTTTTTCTGTGGATTTCACCGTCTGTCCAGCCTCTGATCGCAAGATGAATGTGGATGTCCTGGAGTGATGGGTCTGGGGGAAATGACAGTGATGCCCGTCCTCCAGGACTCAAGAAAGAATCTGCTTGGTGGAAGACATTTTAACACCTGGAGGGGCTTACGTGTTGAATTTTTCATCCCTGGAGGAATCAGTGCTGCCTTCAGGAGTGAGCAAGCAGCACCAAGGCCTCTGCACCATGGGGCACATGTTGAAAAACATTAGACAGCAGCAGAAACATCCAGCATGAAGACAGGAGGAGGAGGCAGCACAGCCCTTAGCGTGGCCAGGACCATCCTTAGCACTGCAGACGTTGTGCTTCATCCCACCAGGCCCCCTCTGTGGGAGACAAGGGACACAGGGACCATGAGCAGTGGTGAGGGCTTGCATTGACAGCATTTCGTAATGATCGTGAAACACACTGCAGGAACTAATTAGCAGCTGAACTCCCCTGCTTACCCACAACAGAGATCTGCTCACAGTCGCTGCCAAGGAGATGTCTGCTCCTAAAATGGGGAGGAAAAGATTTGATAGAAAGTTTTCATCTACTTGAGCTAAACACAGCAGAGGAAAAACCAAGTGCCTCAGCAGACTCCTTGTTCATTTTTCTGAGCAAAAACTCATGATTAAAAATAGCACTAGAAATGGTTTTGGACAAGTTTTGCATGATGCTGTATCTTTCTTGGGTCCAAACCATTTAATACCAAATGCTCCCTTGCTTTGTTCAGTTATTCTTCTTTCACTCATGGGATGAAAGTCTCTCTTGAAGATCCCTCAAGGTTCTCACTTCTGCAGAAAGTACACACGATAACCCTTGAATGAGAAGGAAAGGTATGAACTGAAAAAGTCATTAACAAAATTAACGCTCATCTAAAACCTTATCAGAGCTAGAACAACCAGAGCACTCGATCTTATGTCTAGGGCAGCTCTTAAGTTCTTCATTACTGGGCTCACTGGACCAGAGAGGCTACAAGGCTGTATATCTGAATAGCGATGATGTACAATTTACGGGTCCATGGCCACCCCACTTAACCCAAGCTCCTGGCCCATGATCGGGTTTGCCGACCTTGCTGTTTCAAGCAGATACAAACATTTTATATGCTGTCAATTTAGCAAATTTATTCCCCTGGTTTTTCCCTCCCCCTTTCATTGGCTGTGTTTATTAATCATCCCCTACTGCCTACCTGGCAAGATGTGTTAATTTTTACAGGGCTTGCTCAGCAAGTTTTAAACAGGAGAGTGTTCCCCGGGCAGTGGAGCGTGGCTACCTTGCCAAACTGCTGAGCCAACGGAGGTTTTGTCTGAGGAAAGGTCCCTTCATGGTCTTCGGGACCATTCTTGCTTCTATAGGCTTGAACAAGTACAGAAAACTTTCGCTGAGTGGAAGGCAATGGAGGCATCGCATGGGTAGCAGCAACTGGTGTCTTTCTTAACTCAGACCTTGCAGTTCTGGTAGAGTTTGAAGGTCTCTGGCAGTGAAAGTGTTGTTGTACATCAACAAAATAAGGTGGTTTGTGGATCTGGCCGGTGTCAATGGAGTTCTCCACACTGGCCAGGGGACTTTGGACAGTCTGCTCCCATAACTCTAATTCAAAAAGCTATTTTATGAGTATAACAGCCATTCAGGGTGAGTTTATGCTGATCCCACAGGAATAACACTTACGCTTAGAACAGGGGAGAAACTGCTGCACAGGTGAGCCTTGTTTCCCAGAAGGACACCAGGCCTGGAGCAGCGATGGTGGGTGCAGATAACCAGACACTGCTGGGCTTGGACAGCGTACGGCTGCCTCCTATCAGAATCACAGAACCCAGCAAAGCAAAGCCGTGAACTCCAAAGCATGAGAGAAGAGCCTATAACTTTGTGGTTACATTGAGTAAGCCTTGCATTAATGTCATCCGAATGCAGGAAACAAAAGAAGGGTGGAAAACACAAATATCCATCATGTTGTGGCAGGATCTAGGGACACAGAGGAGAAGAAGACAGTGGAAGACCTACCAAGAGAATCCATGATTTCTGAGGCAGCTTGTGCAGTAACCCCAAAGCAACGTTTCTCTTTCCTGAAGCTACACCAAAATGCAAAAAGCAGGAAAAAAAGAGATATTTTCTTGAATGAGGACTACTCTCATCACTTGGAGAGCAATATCAACTGCTCCAATGCAAGTCCATGTCTAAGCTGGCCAGCTAGGTTCTCTAGGGACATCCAGACACACAGCAGTTCAGCCACAATTTCTTAAGCAACTTTGTTAGGAAAGGGTCAGCCACCCCCTGGAGAAACCCATCTCTTGCTCCACTGACCAGAGACAGCCTGATCTGAGCATTGCCTGAACAGAAAGGTTTGGTGGGATTATGCGAGACCGAAGTTTTTGCTTGATCAAGCTGATGGGATGCTCTGACAGCCCCTGACTTAGAAATGATTAAGTAGCTGGCTTGTGAGTCAGTGGAAGGCTGGAGCCAAACTGGCAAACAACTTCAAGTCTCTCTCTACATGTTTGAGCAAAAGCATCTGCAAGAGAATAACTCTCCTTCCCTTGGTGACTTGGATTGATGGGCCTCTGCTGTTCCCATCACTGAAGAATCCACCAGTCGATACTTCTCTTCTTCGTGCCCAGCCATCCCGTCATCTGCGTGACTGGCACTAGTTCTTGTAGGCGGGAAGAAGGGTAATTTCTCAGCCTTTCTGCCTGGAAAACAGGAGGTTCATTTTGGCTCTTGACATTCAGCCGGACCCTTCCTCCCTTCTCTCGCAGCCCCTTGGTGCTCCCTCCCCTGCTGACCTCTTCCCTGGCACATTTGCATGTAACAGCAGGTCACTGACCCGCACGATAGATGCAGCAGAGACGCATCCTGCCCTTCAAATGCCTGCCTGATAGCAGAGAAGTCACACCCTTGTGAACATCCGAGTGTGGTCTCTCCGTAATGGGTCAGCAGGATGCCACAGCTCCCCCTTCCCTACAAAGCCACGGGTGCTTTTTCTGTCTCAAGTGTGTGATTTTGCAGCTTAACCCCGTGAAACATATTCATGCGCGTTTCTCCTGGATGCTCTTTTCAAAGCTGCCTGCCCTGTTACCATTATACCCACACCAAAGAATATATATTTTTTCCCGTTGGCATCCTCTCAAATAAACCTCGAGTTCACTGGGTGAGAAAGGTTTGAGTGTTGAGTCAAAGCCACCTCCTGAAACCCAGCGAATGCCCCTGCCTCAGCGCCAAACGCTGGCAATGCCGAGAGGCCTCTGCTGCTGCTCATCCAACATTCAACCCCTTGCTTTCCTGTTCCACTTCCAGCTGGGGAAAACAGAAGAGCTGGAGTGACAGGGAGAGACTGCAGGATGAACTGTGGTTGTCCTGTTTCACCCTGGTCGTGGAAGAACTGCTGAGATCTCCTTGCACTTTCCTATAGTAATGTTTTTTTTATCTAGATTTCCCTGCCTTTGTTTCTTTAGCCCTACCTCTATGGCTCTGCCAAAACACCTGGGAGCTACTGGGAACATAGAACATACTTCATGCGTCCCTCTCCCTAAGCCTCTTCGTAAGTGAGATGACCCCACCCTGCTTTATGAACAGTCTAATGGTTTTTCTTTTCTACCTCTCAACACCATGGGCTGAGCTGGGATATGACTCCATCTGTGGGATGTTTGCTGCTCCTTACCTGGAAGTGAGAACAAAGAGGGAGAAAGGGTGATGTATTTTGGCCACAGATCATAAATTCAGAGTGTGGTTTGGGTTGGAAGGGACCTCAAAGCCCATCCAGTTCCAACCCCCTGCCATGGGGACACCTTCCACGGGACCAGGTTGCTCCAAGCCCCATCCAACCTGGCTTTGAACCCCTCCAGGGATGGGGCAGCCACCCCTGCTCTGGGCAACCTGGGCCAGGGCCTCCCCAACCTCACAGCAAAACCAAGTGTCTCAGCCCGTCCTCGGACGGGAGGTGCTTCAGCCCTCACATCATCTCCATGGCCTCCTCTTGGACAGGCCAGAGATGTGCTCTCTGGATGACATCCCTTCCCTTCAGACTCTTGACTGCACCACACAGCTTGGTGTCTTATTCCAATGAATTTCTGAGGATTGTGGAGGGTGATGCAGACGAAGCAAGCGACTCAACCCCGAGCTGTGAGGAGCCACCTCTGTGGGGCAGGGAATACAGTCGCAGATGCTGAGAGACAGACTCCCTGAAAAGCTGGTAGTGGCAGGGAAGGAAAGGTCAGGCTTGAGAAGGCATATTAATTGGGTGGAATGGTGATAAGAAACAAACCAAATCAGACTCAGCACTCGCAGAGCACTGTCCACCCTTCCCTGAGGGCCAGGCACACTCCATCAGCGTTAACCTCTCAAAGAAAGGCACTCAGTGAGCAGAAAGGCGAGCTCCTCGAGCAGGTGTGCCCTAGGAGCGCAGTGTCTTAATGCAGGCACTTAATTCCATTATAATATTACTGTTATTATTACACCACTCCTGCGCCTGTTACAGCTCTGCAGCATTTGATTTCAATTGCCGCTGACATTTTGAAATGTGCTGATACAATGAACCTGCATCTCCCACGGCTCCTCAGGAGAGCTGCTAACAACCGCGTTTCTCCCATGAAGACTGGAGCCTTGCCAGTGAGCTCCTCCCGTCCCTGGCTGTAACATGGGATGGCTTCTGATGTTCCCACCTGTTTATTCCACGCATAGGTGGTGTTTTCTGGCGAACCGATCAAATAACTCATCCGTGTGGTTTCAAACCTGCTGCCGTACATCTAAATCCCTGAACCTGCTCCTCGCTGTAGCTCCTCGACTCTGACTTTCAGCCAATGCAGAGGCTTCTGAAGTTTAATCATGATAGCAAACCTGGCCCAACCCAAAGCCTACAGCATCTGGGTGATATGCTGAACAGGGAGGATATTCTGCTGCCCACATTCAGGTTCTTGGAGCAGCCAGTTCTGGGAATGACATTCAGCACTGAAAACTCTTTGCTTCCTTGAGCTGTAATTTCATGCCAAAATTCCTGATGTGCAAGTATCTTGAGAGCCAGGCACATTGGGTTGTCAAGCAGACACAGGCTGCTTGCTTCTCTGGTTCTTCTCTGCAAAGACAAAGCTTTCACTAAGACCAAAAGCTTCTTCACCCAGCTGGAGGGCACTGCCTCATCTTTCCCCTCTTGCGTTCTGTGCTCTTACAGTTGGGCAGTGCCAGAGAAGATGCCCAAGCAATACAAATGCTCTTGCTAGGCTGGGCTGCCTTTCCTTCTGGCAGAAACAACCCACTGTGCAAGAAACCATGATCATGACAAGAGAACCTGTTGTTTTGAGTCTCCAGAAAATACTGGGACTCCAGCGTGCTTGGTGCTGAACCTGTTGCAGGGCAAGAAGTACCTCTAGGAACAAGCCCATGCAGTATTTTGCTCAAGGCTATCCAGGACAGAACTGCTTTACACAGACAAAGGAACCAGTTTGACAATATTTTGTCTCCCAAACAACATCAGATAATTCTGTAGCCTTGACTTGCCTCAAAGAAGGTTCTCAGGAGATCCCAGGCAACAAACCTTCCTCATCCTTGTTCAGATAGTGACCATTCAAATACTGGGTTGGTTTGCTTGGTTGACTTACCATGGCCCTTCATTTTCTAGCCAGCCCTCCACAAGGACATCTCCCTCCTGCTGGTAACATCACCCTAAAGTACTGGAAAATCAGGGCTGAGCCTCAGCATTTCACCTCAAGATCAAACATAGTGCCCTCCACAAACTACACCACTGGAAACAGGCAGTGAGGTTGTTTCTTTGACAACTTACACGAAAAAAGAAAACTTCAAACTCTGCACCATGCTATTCTGTGGCTGCCTACCTACCTGTCACCTCCTTGGGAAATCTATCTTTGCTTTTTCTCATATTGTCTTTACTTCATCCATCTCAGCACTCGTCCAGTGAAACTGGTCTAAATTTTTCTTTCTCCATTATTCCCTTGAGCATCTTCCTTACATAGAATCATGGAATCACAGAATCATGGAATGGTTTTTTTTGGAAGGGACCTCAAAGCCCATCCAGTCCCACCCCTGCCATGGGCAGGGACACCTCCCACTGGATCAGGGGCTCCAAGCCCCATCCAGCCTGGCCTTGAACCCCTCCAGGGATGGAGCAGCCACCCCTGCTCTGGGCAACCTGGGCCAGGGCCTCCCCACCCTCACAGAAAAACAATCTCACTTCTATCTCCCATCTTTCAGCTTAACATCCAACTCATGTTCTCCCTCCTGCCTTTCTATCCATGTACTCACCCATTTTTACATTTACCTTTTATTATTCAGGTCTCTCTCTTGAGACTAATGCAATGCTCTTCTATTTTGTCTTCAGAAAAAGAAAGGGCCTCCAACAAATCAACCTGCCAGCAAACGCCAAGCCCAAACCCCAGCCCCCTACAACCTCCTCCACTGCAGATTTTTACGTCTTTTGCTTGATTATTTTATCCATCTCGAACATCGCTATTTTCTTCCCTTAAGTATCCCAAAGTGCGTTTGTGTGGAGGCGAGGGTTGTGCGAATATATTTGAAGATGAAAGCCGCAAGCTCTATTGTGGTAATAGTCTATTACATTTCTCCTCATATCTACCTCATTCAGCATTTTTTGACTTGATTTGAAAATGAAAGTTAATGCTCTGATGTATATATATGCACACATCGATATGTATTTTCCTTTTTATTCCTTGATTAGAACTATGAAAATTTCCAGAGTTTTAAATTGAGTGAAGTCACTAACTGGGATGTTTCTGCTGGCTGCAACATTAGCTTTAATTGTCTGCTAATAGCGCCCAGCATTCAGCTCAGTCTTCCAATGCACAGCCAAAAATGCCTTCCTAGGAGATTTCAGAGCCATAATGGGCTCCTTACTGCCTAGTAAGGGAAGGAGCTACTGTGGTGGCAGCGGGATTGTCCCTGGGTGTGCAGCACCCCAAGATCCTCCACCCCTCTGCCCATAAGATGGAGGGGATTGAGGATTTTTGCCCAGCCCGTCCCTGTGTGATGTTTCATAGAAACGTTGGGTTGGGAAAGACCTTTGAGATCATCGAGTCTAACTATCCCTGTCCACTACTAAATCAGTTTCCCAAGCACCTAATCCACTCATCTTTTAAATCCCTCCAGTGATGGGGACTCAACCACCTCCTTGGGCAGCCTGTGCCAGTGCCTGAGAACACTTTCAGTGAAGACATTCTTCCTGATATCCAATCTAAACCAGCCCTGGCGCAACTTGAGGCTGTTTCTTCTCATCTCATCCCTTGTTAATTGAAAGAAGAGAAAGGCACTGGCACTCACCACAACCTCTTTTCAGGAGCTGCAGAGAGTGATGAGGTCTCCCCTCAGCCTTCTCTTCTCCAGCTTTCCATATGACTTGCTCTCCAGCCCCTTCACCAGCTTTGTTGCCCTTTGGTACCACTGATGTTTCTCTTCCTGCCTCCCAGCTTTGTCACCGAGTTCTGCTGGCCCATGTCACCTCCTGGACTCGGGTTTCTGCTGCACGAAAGCAAAGCCAGGGTGTATCACTCCTCCAGTTACTCCCAAACCTCATCAGCCCCTGAGGTCGGCTTGTCGCTGCACCTCTGTGCTAGCACTGGTCTAAAGAGGTTTGACAGCAGAGTTCTAACCAGAACACACGGTTTGGCCATGATCTAAACATTTCACAGGGACACATCAACTGCAGTTACACTTCTGACGCACAAAATTTTGAAACCCTCTGTTTCCATTTGCTCGTTTTGTTTCAAAGATCTCAGAGTGTTGCGATGAGACAAGAACAGCTCATTACAACTTTCTGCTTTTGTTTCAGTTTCCTTTTAAACTTTCATTCTCTAGGATCCCTTTATTGTTGGAAAGACACAGAATTTCAGATGTGAAACCTTCTGTTTCAGGCTCAACGAGACGGGCTCTGACTTCATCAAAACAAAATGACTCAACAGGACTGGAGCGAGCAGCTTCAGCAGCTTCAAAGAAACATGGTCACAATTTTCATTACTTCTGAAATCTTCCAGTTTGAGCTATTTATTTTGTTTGTAATCACACTTCTAGTATTTTTAGGTTATTTCAATAGCCAGAAAGAAAGATTAAGGCAGAAATATCCAAGTTTTCCTGGGATCTCAAATCTTAAATACCAGGTATTTCTACAGAATTCATCCAGCGCCATCAGGACAAGTTTTATTGACATCGTAAACATAAAACCTGACAGCTACAACACCTGGGTTAAAAGCAGGCATTCCCATAGTTCACTCTGGAAGCTGAGGGTCTAATAACTGAGATCTGGAGCAGAATAACTTCTTCCCTGGATTTGCTGAACAGCTTGCAGCTCTTCATGTCTTATGTTTCCATAGGGGTGGGTGTGAACATTTGAGAAGGTGTCCTGCCCCACTAGGGTTTCGTGTGCCTTCCAGGTCAGACAGGGAATAGCTTTCAAGCTGTGAGAGCTTCAACCTCTGGCCACATTTTTTTCAATAGTTTGTACCTGAGTTAGGAAGTGGAAACAACTGTATAGAATCATAGAGTCATTAAGGTTGGGAAAGACCTCTCAGCTCATCCAGTCCGACTGTCAGCCCATCCTCGCTGTGTCCACTAAACCGTATCTCAAAGTGCCATTGCCATATGTTTTTTCAACCTGTCCAGCAATGGGGACTCTCCCACTACCCTGGGCAGCCCCTGCCAGGGCTTCACCACTCTTTCAGTAAAGAAATTTTTCCTAGTATCCTATCTAAACCTGCCCTGGTGCATCTTGAGGCCGTTTCCTCTCGTTCCACTGCTTGTTACGTGGGAGGAGTTCAAGGGAGATGTAAAAACATCTCAAAACCAAAATAAAAATCCTTTCTATGTCCACAAAGAGCTGAGTAGCTCAGCAGTGCAGTACAATTCCTAGAAAGGTAAGAGCTCCAGTCTTTGCCCAGATCAGAAGTGGGTAACCTCTATTTCTGTGTGTTTAACCTGAACTGCGCCGTGCAGGGTGAACCATGCACCAGAAGACACGAGTTAAACAAAGCCTGTTATTCTCTACTGGGCAGTTCACAACACGCAGGCATCTGTGTTTATGGCAATTCTGAAACCCCAAATGACTAGGTTTGAACCCATATTTAAGCCTCAGATGTTTCAGGCACTGACTACTGCGTAAAATCACATTTGAAATGCTGATTGTACTGTGGTTTCTCGCTCCCTCTGATAAACAGGGGAGGAAAGCTGATATTCTGACAGCAATTCTTTGTCCAGGATTCCCACTGAGCTGGGTAACAGCAGAAACGTAAAACCCCGAGCGGGGAAAAAAAGAGCAGGAAAGGACCTCAGGAGGTCGGTGGGTCTTTCCTCTGCTTCAAGCCAGAAAATGCTGCCTAGAGCCCTCTGATCAACGTTCGGGTAACCTACCTAAGCCTTTCAGCAGTGGAAGCTCTGCCCCTTCCCTGGGCAATCAACTCCAGCACTTCACAACACCAGCTTTAAAGCCAGGCTTTCGAATGCCTTTTTAAATGCCTAACCTGGATCTTTCCTGCTGCAATTTAAGCCCATTTCTTCTTCACTTGTTCAGTAGGGGCATGAAGAATAAACTCATCCTTTATTCTTTGCCTTTTTCACGCTTGAAGATTGTTATCGTGCCATCTCTTGTTTGGGCTAAACAGTTCGTCTTTATTCAGTTTACCTTTACACCACGTTTGGAGCGTTGTTGAAAGTTCCGACTGCTGTCCTCCGAGTGCCCTCCCGCTGAGCCACAATTCCCTTTAAGCACAGCATTAAAACCCAGATGCACATGCAGCCTTATCACTGGGAGGATCACCCATGTGCCTCCTGGCTGATATTGTTACTTACACTTCCCTCTACATTTGCTTTTTTTCCTCTGCGCTTGGCTTTGCTGACTCATGTGCAGCTTTACATCAGCTACCAATCCTTTCCTGCACAACATCTGCCAAGCCAGCTGTTCCCCATCTTATAATTATGGATCACCCTGCCGAGGTGCAGGCTTGACACTTGTCCTTATTCAATCACGGCTGAGCTTTTCCAGCTTGAGTCTCCAGTTTGTCACATTTGCCTTGCACACAGGTGATGTTCTCCTCATTGCTCTCTCCAATGACCTGAAAGGAGGTTGTGGAGAGGAGGGAGCTGGGCTCTTCTCCCAGGTGACAGGGGACAGGACAAGAGGGAATGGCCTCAAGCTCCACCAGGGGAGGTTCAGGCTGAACATTAGGAAAAATTTTTCACAGAAAGGGTCATTGGGCACTGGCAGAGGCTGCCCAGGGAGGGGGTTGAATCACCTTCCCTGGAGGGGTTTAAGGCACGGGTGGATGAGGTGCTGAGGGACATGGTTTAGTGACTGATGGGAATGGTTGAACTCGAAGATCCAGTGGATCTCTTCCAACCTGGTGATTCTATGACTTGGATCCCTTCCCATAGCTTACGATCTCCACAAGCCAAATCCCTATTTGTTGACAGGAGATTAGGAAGCAAACGCAGAGACCAATGTGATCAGCGAGTGTTCAGTTTATGGAGCTTAGCTGTTTCTTTATCAACCCTTTTCGGTTACATAACTGGGTGCCCACGAGGGTATCTACAGTGTATTATTGGCTAAAGGTAACTGTCCATAAAGCTATTACTAATATATTATTGGCTAAACTACTGCACATGCTAAGAAACCAAGTTACACTAAAATTAACTATGTTGATAATTCTCTTTAATTGTTTTTCTTTCAGCTGGTACTCATTCCCACTGAACCAGCTCTTGTATTCCTTACAGCTGCTTATCAGAAGGTTGTCTTTTCTCCTCACCGAACTGGCCTTTGTTTATCTTTCAGTTCTCTGTTTCAAGGCCTTCTTCTCTGTAAAATATTCCCACACCTATTCCTCTATCCATGTCATTACAGAACACAGCAGATGACGGCAGATAGAGAGCAGGTCCCAGGGCAGACGCGACTCATCCACCCTATTAGTTTTGAAATAAATCTCTTCAGATGATACGGCAAATGCTGGCGACTGGCACCCCTCAGCTTCTCTGCAAGTCCAGCCCTTGGTAAAAAACTGTTTTGGTGCAGCTGTGAGCCTACATCTTCCATCCCTCCTCATTTCTAAGCCTCCTGCCGCTCTCAGGATTCCTGCTGGGCAATGACTTGCTTGCTCCTACTTTATCCCATCCCTGTGGGTCTCAACAAAGTCTGTGAAGCTCCTCAGAAACATGTTCTGAGCAGCAAAGGGACTTAGAAGTTTTGCACCACGTCTTTATCCAGCCCTGCTCACTAATAGCTGGCCATGAAGCAAGGATTTGTTTCAGGCATCTGGTTTGTGAGATACCAAAATGCTGCTTTTCCTCCCCCTTCCATTTTCCATTTAAATGCTAAATACTATAAAGAGGAAACCTCTCCGAAAACAAAACAAACAAGGAACAGTCTGGTCTGCGCAGCAGCAAGTTAAAATCCTTCCAAATGTCAGCTGTGTCTGAAGAAGCCACTTCAGGACAGGATTAAGTGCAGAACTGAGTTCTAAAGCCTGAAATCAAGAAAACTATTAAAAAACCTAAAAAGCTCCTAAGTTTATGCAGATCCAGACACTGGGACAAACTGGCCCGGTTGCAGAGCTCATGCTGCCTGTCCTGGAATAATTTTCAAGATAAGCTTCTTCCTCACTCCTGATTATGGATCAATCAAGCGCCTCAAGATTTATTGGGAACTTTATTACTTATTATTTCATTAAATTTCAGGTAAGTGTGGGCCTCATCGCCTTGACTACAGGGTCTTGCCTTTGGACTCCAGTACTCATCCAGACCTTGATTATTAAAAAATCTTGTCTCTTATTCCAAAGGCAACCCAGACCGTCATTTCTAAGGAGTCCTGGACTTAATTTCTTAAGCTAGCTTGAGCCTTACTGAGCAAACACTGGATTATAACTATAGATACTGTATTTACACTCATTTCATCACAGTCCGGGTATGCTGGAAGGGGTTTTGACTAATATTAGGGATGAAGGAACTCTTGGAGGTTCCTTGCCTCTCACTAAAGAGAAAGGTTGAAGCTTGGAGTTTATCCCTTACTTTTTGGACATTTAATTAGATGATCTCCAGCCCAGCAGAGAAGAACAGAACCATCTGCTAGGCCAGACCCAATACTGAGGGAAGACCTGATCATGGTCTGCAGATTCCTCACATGGGGAACAGGAGGAGAAGGTGCTGAGTTCTTCTCTGTGGCGACCAATGACAGGACCCAAAGGAATGGCAGGAAGATGCCAGGTGAAGGGTTAGGTTGGACATTAGGTAAAGGTTCTTCCCCAGAGGGTGATGGAGCCCTGGAACAGCTCCCAGGGAAGCAGTCACAGCACCGAGCCTGACAATATTCCAGCAGCATTTGTCCAACACCCTCAGCCCCACGGTGTGAATGTTGGGGTGTCCTGTGCAGGGACAGGAGCTGGACTCGATGATGCTTGTGGGTCCCTTTCAACTAAGGACATTCCATGACTCTGATTCTAACCTGCCCTGCTCCAAGTGCCTTGCAAGAAGCCACCACTTTGGGCTTCTCTATCACGTGGATTCCCTTAAAGTACACATTCTATGTTTTTATTACTTTCACATTATGGAGTTGTTAGAATCCAGCTATCCCTTCCCCTGGTGGTAAGGAGAAAGCTAAGGTCAGATTATTTGCAAACAATGGAGATCTTATTAAACTTGTCAAAGAACAGTGGGAGCTCTACCCTGGTATGCAACTAAATTTCCCTTGGAAATGTCACCAGCCCATCGAGGCAAGGAATCAGAAGGTCTCTGCTTAAATAATGTATGCAACTTCCTCATAATTATGTACCTTCAGGAATATCATATTAAAAAAAATGAAGATGAACTCCCTGGGGCTTCCTGTGCTTTCTGGGTTCAGCTGCAGGCAGCTTTGGGCACCAGGTAAGAGCGAGCAAGTAAACGCAGTTCACCCTGTCGATATCCATGATCAGATCTGGATGGAAAACATGTTTTGCTTTGGGCTGGCTGGATGTTCCATAACTTCAGAAAAAGCTGAAGCACAATCCGGTTAAGGGTTTGATGCAAATCCTTGCGTGTTTGGTGCACTCAAAATTGTGAATTAAATATGGTTTATGGTGACCTAGAAGAGAAATGTTTTGTTTTGCTTCCTACTCCTTTGATGGCAGAGCAGGTAAATGTAAAACAGCTTCTCAAAGGAAACTCGAGGAAGCAAAGCTCCGCAAACCCTGGAGCCAGGCTTTCTAAATGCTTCCGAATAATTCAAAGTGAGACATTCCGTAACATCAGTGTGGATTCACAGAACATTTTGGTGTAATTAAAACTGCTTCGTTAGAAGAGAAAACCCCAAATGAACCAGCGTGAAAGAATTCCCTGATGTCTACTCTAGCATCTGGGCTGCTTTATTTCCACTGTGAGATGCTTCGAAACCCAACCAGCTCATTAAGAACGTTGATAACCAGAACGAAGAGCCCTGTCCTCACACTAATTGTCTGCGAGGGCACCTTGGGAACAGCAGCATTGCTGGAAAACCATCACCAATGAGTGTAAACGGCAGAAAATAACGGGGTCCCATTGAGGACAGGGGGGCAGCTGTCAGCTGAGATGAATCAACCTTATTTTCTGAACACAGCTCATGGAATTCACACCTCTGGAAGGTCTAAGCTCATTTCCATCAAACCATGTGGCAAGAGGCAAAATACTTTTGAGAAAAACTTGGGTTTTGCACTACAAAACTGTAGGTTGGGATTGAAGAAATAGGCTCTGCAACATCCCCAGAAAGCAGCAGAAAAAGAAATGGAACTGAAAATAAAAAAAATATATTAAAAGAAAAAGCAATCTGGCATTGATTTTATTCAACTTTTTGCATCACTGAAAAATCTGAAAATTTTCAGTTCAGGTTAACTTAAAACTGTATTTTTTTTCCCTATGGTCACTGAACCAAAACACTGGGGGGCACTGAGCTCTTATTGGCATATTTTTTTTCTTTTATATAATGGTTTTCAGACAACGGGGTACAATTTCCAGCTGAAAGAGGGGAGAATGAGATGAAATCTTGGGAAGGAATGTTTTGCTGGATGGGGCTTGATGCAACTGGATCCAGTGGGAGGTGTCCCTGCCCATGGCAGGGGGTGGGATTGGGTGGGCTTGGAGGTCCCTTCCAGCCCAAACCACTCCATGATTCTACGATTTCAGCTCAGTTTTGGTTCATTGTCCCCATCATCAGGAGGCGGCACCAGCCTTGTAATAGTACCTGCTGTGTTTGTGAAGATGCTGAGCAGAAGCTCCAGCTACTCTGAGTGATTATAAGTTATTTTGTTTTAGCGTCGCTGTAATTTGTGTCTTTTCTCTACGTTTGGATCCACCAAGTATTCACATTTAATGTCATTACCCAGGAATCCTAGACTGAGTGCTCATTTTAAGAAAATATGTTGTTCTGTCAGAAGATGCCATTTTTGGATGAGTGAGATATTGCTCAGGAACATGTTGGCTTCAATCACACTTCATTTGAAAAAAAAAATAACACAGAGTGGAACTGTTTTGATTTTCCATTTTGCAGTGATTTTTCATTTTAGCTGCCCCCCTCCCCCATTGCTATTAAAATGTTATTGACTTTTTAAAAGTAAAACAGGAGGGAGACATTTCAGTCATTAGACTCAAAGGCTTGAGCAATCCCCAAAGCTATCGTATCTCCTCAGAAACATACAGGAAATATGGGGGAAAAAAACATCCTAGTATTGAAAGAAATGAATGAGAAATTGTGAAATGTCTCAAGAGTGGGCAAAATATATTCCTACATGCTTTAAAAATCCCTGTTAGGAGAAATGTCACTTGAGTTTAAAGTCAATACAAGATCTGTATGGGCTTCTTTAATGCCTATGAACCACTGCGGAAGCTGCTTGCTGCCTGCGTGGATCTCGGGCTCTGGTGTCCTCCCAGGTACAAAGAGATGCTCCCAATGACTCTCTCTACGATGCAAGAATCACCATCCTGCACATCAGTGAATCACTTCATACACCGGCACCCAAACACCTCCTGCTTTAGCCTGTGCCCCTGAATCCTTCTTCAGGAATTCCCTGATCTCTGTTGTAGCATCTGGTCTAGTTTATTTCCACTGTGAGATGTTCCCCAAGCCAACCACCCTGAATCTTCGTTTGTGAGGTCCACAGCACCAGCCACCAAGGCATAACTATCAGCACGAGCCTGCATTCATATAATCATAAAAAATCCTGAGTTAAAAGGGACCCGCAAAGATAAGAGTCCAGCTCCTGTCCCTGCACAGGACACCCCAACATTCACACCGTGGGGCTGAGGGCGTTGGACAAATGCTGCTGGAATATTGTCAGGCTCAGTGCTGTGACTGCTTCCCTGGGAGCTGTTCCAGGGCTCCACCACCCTCTGGGGGAAGAACCTTTTCCTAATGTCCAACCTAACCCTCCCTTGGCATCTTCCTGCCATTCCCTCGGGTCCAGAGAGAAGAGCTCAGCGCCTGCTCCTCCTGTTCCCCACCTGAGGAAGCTGCAGCCTGTGATGAGGTCTCTCCTCAGTCTCCTCTTCTCCAGGCTGAAGAGACCAAGAAACTTGAGCCGCTGCTCATACAGCTTCCCCTCTAAACCATTCTTCAGCTTTGTGACCTCCTCTGGAAACTCTCCAGGAGCTTTTTATATCCTTCAACCTTTGAAGCAGTGGCTCGCCGAGGGGATTATGGGGGACATTTTCCTCTCATCCTTCCTCACCCCCCTGCTCAGACCTTGCATGCAGGACCCTGAAGCTCTTCCAGAGAAGAGCAACAAAGCTGGTGAAGAGGCTGGAGAACAGGCCTTATGAGGAACGGCTGAGAGAGCTGGGGGTGTTTAGCCTGGAGAAGAGGAGGCTGAGGGGAGACCTCATTGCTCTCTCCAACTACCTGAAAGGAGGTTGTGGAGAGGAGGGAGCTGGGCTCTTCTCCCACGTGACAGGGGACAGGACAAGAGGGAATGGCCACAAGGTCTGCCAGGGGAGGTTCAGGCTGGACATCAGGAAAAATATTTCACAGAAAGGGTCACTGGGCACTGGCAGAGGCTGCCCAGGGAGGGGGTTGAGTCCCCTTCCCTGGAGGAGTTTAAGGGACAGGTGGATGAGGCGCTGAGGGACACAGTTTAGTGATTGATGGGAATGGTTGGACTCGATGATCCGGTGAGTCTCTTCCAACCTGGTGATTCTATGATTCTCACCCCAGCACCTCTTCTGCACCTCCTAAAACAACACAAGGAAGCCACTCCAAACCTCTCAACACTGCTCTTACTTTAATTCTCTGCTCATCGCATCTCCCGCACATTGCATCATTTTCACGGATAATAAATACCCCATTTCTTTCCCCCCTCACCTCTCAGATCTCTTTCTCTCTTGCCTTCAGTGCTTTGACAGCTACTCTTCCCCCCCACCTTTTGTCAAAACACCAGCTTTGATTTGAACCAAGTGAAATAAGAATTGACGTGTGATTGACAGCAGCCCAAACAGAGGCAGGGGTTGGCAGGCTGAGGTTACAGAGAACGAGCAAGTAAATAGAGACACCGGCGCGGTCAAATGTGGCCAAACGTGGCGCTGACACGTCAAGAATAACTACCTGGAAGAGTCACTTTGTGCAGGCTGGGGATCTGAGGCTTTCAGTTGTCACCCTCTGATCATCAGCCAAGTGACTTCAAGACATTTTTGCATTTCAGGGCAAATTTTAAGTCCCACGTTTAAAAATAATTTACACCAGTTCCCTGCCCCTTAGCATTTTCTTCTCATTGATCTACAAATTTGTTAAGTACTTGAAAAAACCTGTAGAGGAAAGATAGAGCAGAGTGGCCGCACGCTGGCTGCTCGGCATCAGCTCACACCTTCCCCATCTCCTCAGGTGGGCTCTGGTTTCAAAGAGACTCTGTGCCTGCCAGTGACCACACAACTAAGGGCGTGCAAATGTTTGTGAGTGCAAATGAGGACTACTTCTCTGGTGAAAAGAATAAAGGCACCTGAAAGCTCAGTTTTCTCCTTCTGTCGTCAGAAAGGGAGCTTACAGACAGAGAAAAAGAATTACCCATTCCACCTTAATTACCAAGAGCAGAATTCCTTCCTTTGATTCACAACGCATTAAGCCAGTCAACTAACACCGGGAATTACATGGTCGAACTGAACCTGAGTGGCTTATCCAACAGGAACCACCAGCTAAATCCAGAGAGGATCATGGAATCACAGAAAGCCCCGAGATGAAAGGGACCCATATGGAACATCGAGTCCAGCTCCTGTCCCTGCACAGGACACCCCAACATTCACACCGTGAGGCTGAGGGCGTTGGCCAAACGCTGCTGGAATATTGTCAGGCTCGGAGCTGTGACTGCTTCCCTGGGAGCTGTTCCAGGGCTCCACCACCCTCTGGGGGAAGAACCTTTTCCTAATGTCCAACCTAACCCTCCCCTGGCATCTTCCTGCCATTCCCTGAGGTCCAGAGAGAAGAGCTCAGGGCCTGCTCCTCCTCCTCTCCATGTGAGGAAGATGCAGACCACGATGAGGTCTCCCCTCAGTCTCCTCCAGGCTGAACAGACACAGTGACTTCAACCTCTCCTCACGCAGCTTCTCCTCCAAACCCTTCACCAACTCCATGCCCTCCTCTGGAAGCTCTCCAGAAGCTTTAGAGTTTCTCCTCTAGGGAAATGCTGGGTGCTGCTAATGCCAAGGAGCAGCCAGTGAGCCCATTCAGCTCCCTGCAGGCTCCTGACTTTCCTCCTCACTCCTATTTCTGGATTGAAAGGATTGAACTGATCGCTTTCCCAAATAATTGTATGTGGATTGATTTCCTGACCTGAGACACAGGGGTGTTGGTTTTCTCATTGTTGTTGCTGCAGTTTTTTGTTTTGTTTTTTTTTTTAACAACTCTATGAAAGGGATGCAAGCTGCGCTGCTTAAGTTTCAGAGACATTTAGGACAAGCAGTCCTCTGATTTCTGTGACTCCAACCCCACTTACTGCGAGTGCTATTTGCAGAGACCCTTTAAAGCTGGAAATCAATGCGGAGCTACTGTTTACCATGAAAATGAACATTTCAGCCTCTCACACTAAAAGGGAAAGAAATTTGCTAGTCACCTGCCATTTAAATAGCATCTCGCGCACAGTCACTAATTTAATGCAAATCTCAGACGGCTTCCTTGTATTTGTCATTTCAGTGCATTTTTGTGCTTGTAGTTTTTATGGTAATGATCCTGCTCCACTTCTAACAAGGTCTTTATACCTATCACTCCAATGATACCAGTAATTACACAGTTACGTGTGGATGTACGTGCGTGTGTTCGGCACACTCGGCTTGCTGTCACCTCTTTATTTTTGCTGCCTCCGAGAGGTGAGTTCTCACTGTCAGAATGACAGCGAGGTTTTGTCTGCAATGGCTTTCTGCACATCTGAGTCTGATCAAGAGGAGGATTGCAGTAAATATTCCAGGTGATAATAAACAGCAACCTGTGGATTGGGGGAAACCTGGGAAAAGAAACCCTTCAGCCCAGGGAGGACATGGAGCTGCTGGAGCGAGTCCAGAGAAAGCCATGGAGACGATCGAAAGGCTGGAGCACCTCCCTTAAGAGGACAGGCTGAAGAAGTTGAGGTTGTTCAGCCTGGAGAAGGTAAGGGTCCACAGAGACCTTAGAGCAGCTTCCAGTGCTGAAAGGGGCTCCAGAAAAGCTGAGGAGGGGCTCTTGCTCAGGGAGTGCAGGGAGAGGATGAGGGGTAGTGCTTTTGAACTAGAAGAGTGGGGACTGAGATGAGATCTTAGGAAGAAATGTTTTTCTGTGAGAGTGGGGAGGCCCTGGCCCAGGTTGCCCAGAGCAGTGGTGGCTGCCCCATCCCTGGAAGTGTTCAAGGCCAGGTTGGATACTCAGATGTGAGATGCAGGGGATTGCTCGGATGAGGAGCACACTAGGAAGCCCTCTAATCTACCCAGGCTACCCAGAAGGATTGAGGAGCCTATTGAATTCCCTTGTTTTCTTCAGTGCCTCCTCATCCTGTAGCCAACACAATCTAACTGCTCAACAAGAGCAGGAACTGCTCTGCTGCTCCTTCCTGTGTAATTTATAGAATCACAGAACGGTTTGGGTTGGAAGGGACCTCAAAGCCCATCCAGTCCCACCCCTGCCATGGGCAGAGACACCTCCCACTGGATCAGGGGCTCCAAGCCCCATCCAACTTGGCCTTGAACCCCTCCAGGGATGGGGCAGCCACCCCTGCTCTGGGCAACCTGGGCCAGGGCCTCCTCACCCTCACAGCAGAACTTTTCTTCCTAAGATCTCATCTCAGTTTCCCTTCTTGCAGCTGAAAAATTTCAAAATAACTACATTATTTCAAAATAATTTCTCTGGGTGGTATCAAGAGTGACTCTCAATCCCAGTTTAAACTGGTGTAAATGGAGACCAATCTCATTACTGGAGCAAAGCACTTCCAGCCCTGGATTCTTGACCTGCTCGCTCAGGACCCTCCTCCCACAATCTCCCCCCAGGCTATGGAATTGCCACACGAGGACTCGGCGCGCAAGGGGACTGAGTAAACTCAATGACAGTCCAAAATGAAACATGACACGCAATCATTTCCAAGCACGTTGAGAGGAGATTAATGTGCAGCCTTGAAAAAAAAAAAAAAGAAACTTTCATTTTGTCCTCAATGCTCTTGACAGAAGAATCGCCTGCAACTTACTCGAACTCCAGTGAAAGCTGAGATGAGCGGCTGATGGCTTCAGCCTCCTTACGGATCAGGCCTCTGAAGAGCAGCTGGGAATGAGGATGACTCCCCTACCCTTCTGCTTTGATAGAGATAAGGCTGAAATATGTTTCAGATTAGGAGGCATTCAGGCTGCTGGAAGGTGACTGGAAACGATGCAGAGGATGCGAGTGCAAAATGTAAACAGCAACATGGGGAGAAAATAATTGAAGAGAGTCTGCCAGGCAGAACAAGCAAGCTCGGAGAGGTCAGCCCCGTGCGGTGGCTTCTGCTAGGGGTGTGCAGAGAAACCTCAGGGATTCTGGCAATTAAAACACTGGCACGGAAGAGTTACTGTCCGCATTATGGAAATGTTGCAGAACTTGAAGCAAAATCAGGCACCTCTGGCAAAACCTGGGGCAACTGAGGCACAGAGCAGCGGGTGATTTGCTGAGGGATTTTTGGAGCAGCACAGCTTTTCTCCTACTTCTCAAGCCGATGCTTTAGTGTTTGTACTGCTCTTTGGTTTGCTGAAGCCTGCACCAGCACCCCAGCACCTTCCAGACACACCAAGCTTTGGGAGGGCAAGAGAACTGCACACGGTGAGAGGCACCCATGGTATCTCGCTGCGAGACAAGCTACGGAGAGGAGCAGGTGAGCTGTTGAGGCTTGGGAGTGAGGATCCTCAGCAAAGGAAGGTCACAGATCTGTTGCAGCAAGTCCAGAGGAGGCCACAGAGATGATCTGAGGGCTGGAGCACCTCCTGAACGAGGGCAGGCTAAGAGGGTTGGGGTTGTTCAGCCTGGAGAAGAGAAGGCTCCTGGTAGACCTTAGAGCAGCTTCCAGTATGGAAAAGGGCTCCAGGAAAGCTGGCGAGGGGCTCTTGATCATCTAGGTATAGGATGAGGGGCAAAGGTTTTCAGCTGAAAGAGAGGAGATTGAGATGAGATATCAGGAAGAAATGTTTTGCTGTGAGGGTGGGGAGGCCCTGGCCCAGGTTGCCCAGAGCAGTGGTGGCTGCCCCATCCCTGGAGGGGTTCAAGGGCAGGTTGGATGGGGCTTGGAGCCCCTGATCCAGTGGGAGGTGTCTCTGCCCAAGTCAGGGGTGGAACTGGATGGGCTTTGAGGTTCCTTCCAACCCAAACCACTCCATGATACTCCGAACTGCTCATCCAGGTCCAAAAATCTCTGGTCCTTCAGAGCACACAGGACTTGTCCAGGGTGCAATAGGGCAGCTTAGCTCATTATTCTTTTGGGTCTTGATCTCCCAGCTAAAGTTCAGACAGCTTTAGCATTTTCAAAGCCATGTGTCTATTTAACAGACATTGACATCCACCACTAGGCTGGTGTGAGCATGCAAGAGAGTTTTAACCTGAATTGGAAAGCAGCCAGAAAGCACTGTTTGGGCTGATTTGCATGAAATGTAGATAAGCACCATGAGACCATTGAATTCAGATGACGTACTTGTGCTACTGAATGCAATTCAGGAGCTATAGAGGATAAGTGCAGCAAAATAAACCCACAAACTGCTGTCCTGCAGACCCACCTCCTACTTTTCTACTTTTCAAGCTATGATGACCCATCAAAATGTCCAAGGTCTGACCCTAAGTTGTGACTTCCAGCCACAGAAAGAGGGTACTGAGTGCCACCAGTGTGATTTCCCTGCAAAAAAGACCTACTGTGCCCAGTGGAAATGGTTGGCAAAAGGGTGCAGAGGTGGAGAACCTCACTGAGAGCTGGGGAGAGGGTGTTGAAGAGGCAGAGCCACGCCTGGTGCATCACCTGTACCTCCTGTGGCCTTTATAGAATCACAATTGCTTAGGTTAGACAAGACTCTTAAGACCATGGAGTCCAACTGTAAACCTGACACTGCAGGGTTCACCACTAGACCATGTCCCTAATCACGACATTGCCCCATCTTCCAAATCCCTCTAGGGGTGGTGACTCTACCACTTCCCTGAGCAGCCTCTTCCAGTGCTTGACAACCATTTCAGCAGCATCATTTCCAGAAGAACTGGCTGGGTCAGTGTTTTTAAGTCCCTCTGGAAAGAGCAGAGCTGAATTATGCTTTCCTGTAGTGCCAGCTCTTAAGTGGATTTTCCGATGGTGCACAGGCTCGTGCTGCACCATAAATGCTGTCGCTCACCTCAACCAAACTTCTTTTCTCAGAGTTGCTCATCGAGTTTGTAAAGCTGTAATGGAGGGAGAGACACGCTGCACTGGCACACACAGAGCATGATGGTGCAATCTACTTTTCCTTAGACAATCATGTTTAAAAGCTTCTTTTCTTAAAAAGAAGAGATAGATTTTGTTCCTTTTTGTTTTTCAAAAACGCGCATATTGAACAACCTGCAATTTGCATCTTGGGGAAAGAAACCCAAACCCTAAATTCAAATTACTCTGTTGTGTACACATCCATAATTCCCTTAGCAAAAAAAGCTGGGTGATGTATCAAGCAGTTGGGTTTGGCTCATTTACTTGATGAGATAATTTATTTTTAATATTTACCATAACGTTTTCCAGCATTCAAGCCAATGCTTTCCACTACACCTTCTGCAAAGGTTCATGAAGGTTCGGTACCCAGAGACATCATCACAGTTCTGGGCTATTGCATCCAAGGGGTAAGAGCAGAAGGAAAGAGAAAAGGTAGCAAGAAAGGATAGATTTTTATGAGTATTGAGAGGACGATTATTAAGGCTTCATTGAATTATTATATGCATCAAAAGGTTAAAAAAGGAGTATGTTTAGAATGCTTCCTAATTGTTCTTTCTTCTTTCTTGAAGGGAAGACAAAGAAAGAAGGTAAATACAAAGGAAATTCAATCAAATGAGTTACTGAATTGCTTAAGATGGTGTTTTATCTGCATAAAAAATGTCCCTCAGCAGACCAGGTTGATTTAATAACCCTGAGAGATATTGTGGCGAGGAGTGAACTGCCTTGAGGAAAGCACAACTTGGCTGGAGCTGCATTAGCCTAGGAAACTTGTTCCAGCTTCTTAAAAGGAGTTTTTTAATCCATTCTTGAAATGGCAAGGAAGGATCAGGCAGAAGACATTCATAAAGGAGAAGAAAAGATCCAGGCAGTTACACAGCTTTGTGACAGCAACTGTTCTAATTGCTAAGAAAAGCAAGCTGGGACAGTTCAGCCGGTGAATGTAACGTGAAGGCAGGCCCTTGGATGCCGAAGGAAGGACCTTTCTCAGCCTACCCAACGCTGTGGTTTGCAGTGGCCTAAAGGCTGGTTCTTCCCCGCCTAGAGCCAACTCAAACTTGCATTTTGCAGTTTTAGGTGCTGCCTGGGCCTCCTGAGAGGAGGTTTTGGTGAGGTGGGTGCTGGGCTTTTCTCCCAGGTAAGAAGTGATAGGATGAGAAGAAATGGCCTCAAGTTGCACCAGGGGAGGTTTAGACTGGATATTAAGGAAAATTTAAGGAAAGGGTGGGGAAGCACTGGCAGAGCCTGCCCAGGGCAGTGGTGCAGTCTCTACCCCTGGAGTTGCTCAAAAACCACGTAGACTTGTCACTGTGGGATGTGGTTTAACCCTGATCCTATTCCATAGTGAATACTGTTAAGACATTAAACCTTCTGCAGGGACAGTATCTGCTTTGAAGAGACACTAAGCCCATCAGGGTTTTCCCGAGCCACGGAGACACTGATGGACCTTCTCTACCCACTTCCCCAGACTCCCAGCTGGAAGGCACCAGCAGCACTCGGAGCTGCTGCTCAGCGTCCCAAGTTCCCATCCAAACCTACCTCCATCCCCATCTGAGCAGAACCTGGTCAGAGAGAGGTTGGGCTAGAACCTTCCATCTGGACACAGCTTGGAGACCAGCAGAAAAGAAACCAAGTGCTTCAAAGCCGTTTTTCTAGGCCTGGTAATTACATCCCCAAATGATCTCAGCTGTGATCGGCTCAGTGCACGCTGCCATCCCTCCCACGCTATCCCAGCTCTGCTGTCTTGCCCAACACCCGGTTCTGAAATACAAGTTCTACAGATGCCTCCAGGAAGACACATCATCACTCGTGTTTTGGTTGACTGTCAGAAGATGCCTGGAGAGCCACAGCTCAGAGAAGCTGCTCTTTGGGGAAATCTCCCTGTGTGCGACTCAGGGGATGCTTCTGAGATTGTTCGCATCCAGCCTTTCCTTGCTGCTGCTCAACACACACATCTCCGCACACGGGTAAATTCCTGACCTTGGGATAAAAACATAGGAGCTGTTTTCAGCAGCCGGAAGGAAAGCATCTGTTTTTCATACACTGGACTGTTTCTCTCACTTCATTACTGCAAAGAAAAATGTCAATGTGCTTTTCTTACACCTAAATAAATAACAAACAAGGTTCCACGCTCCAGACGTTCAGCCTCTCAGAAAAAGTGATTTTCTGCTATTTTTTGTGAGTTTGGTAACATTTTCAAGAAAATGTTTCCTGCAATTCTCCTGCCACGGGTACGGTGACAAAGGAGGAGGACTTAGTGATAACAGCAGAAAGCCACAGGTAGATGATAGATGTGTGAGATTTAGTCCGTGGCTTTTAAGTCTGGAGGAGCTCAGACTGGTTTTGTGGGACAGAAGATCCTGTCTGGGCTATGTCTGGGGGACGGCTCAATGTCATAGAATCACAGAATGGTTTGGGTTGGAAGGGACGTCAAAGCCCAACCTGTTCCACCCCTTCCATGGGCAGGGACACCTCCCACTGGATCAGGGGCTCCAAGCCCCATCCAACCTGGCCTTGAACCCCTCCAGGGATGGGGCAGCCACACCTGCTCTGGACAACCTGGGCCAGGGCCTCCCCACCCTCACAGCAAAACATTTCTCCCTAAGATCTCATCTCGATCTCTCACACCAACAGCTCCATCTCCTCCCTGTGCTGAGGACTCCAGAACTGAACCCAGGGCTCCAGGTGGGTCTCACCAGAGCAGAGCAGAGGGGCAGAATCCCCTCCCTTGCCTGCTGGTCCCACTGCTTTGGATGCAGCCCAGGACACGGTTGGCTGTCTGGGCTTCTCTTACACCAGTTGTCACCCAGGTGATATCTCATGTCAGAGGCACGTTTCCCCCATAAAACACCATGATGTCTTGTGCTTAACCCATCCCTCTGCGCCAACTCTTCAACCAAGGATGGGCAGAAGGTTGCTGAAACCAGGATATTTATCTTAGTGGCTAAACGTGGATTTAGAGACCTCTTTCCCATCTTCTAACTTTTGCAAGTTTTAGTGCAAACTTGTGCTCCTCCACATATCTCTACACTTGTAGACCTTCTTTATTTGTTAGTCAAAGGTTTTCATCTAAAAGCTTTGACTCAAAGAATAGAAAACCCATGTCCTGATTAAAATTTCCACGCAAAAAGCAAATTTCTGCTTAAATATCTTATTTTTAAAAGCCAAAGTCATCATTAAGTCCAGTAGAAACAACATCAGTAAACTGCTAAGAGGTTTGGATTTCTAAATACATTCAACATATGTGAGACAAACCCATAACAAGAAGCAAACCCAGACACGCTATGGAAAAATCAATGCTCGTTTCAGGCTGCAGCCTTTCCTTAGCTCCATGAAGGGGAAGGTAAACCCACCTATGCCAATGGTGAACTGAGACAACCCTTCGTTGTTCAGTAAATGCAAAATCCTTCATCAACTGGACAAGGTGGAGCTTATTTGAATTGCATGGACACAGAGTCAGATAGTAACAACATGTACCAGTGATAAGAGCAAGGATAGTGAAGGGAAGAGAGCTATGGAGAATGTGCTGCCTCCACTACGGAAGGTCTGCATGAAGAGTCAGGAAATGGCCCGGCACTTGCTGGTGAAGCTGCACCTCCAATTCTATGTTCAGTTTTGGGTCCCTCACTACAAGACACTGAGGGGCTGGAGCGTGTCTGGAGAAGGGAATGGAGCTGGGGAAGGATCTGGAGCCCAGAGGTTCTGGGAACAGCTAAGGGACCTGGGGCTGTTTAGCCTGGAGAAGAGGAGGCTGTGGGGAGACCTCATAGCTGTCTACAACTGATGGAAGGGAGATTGTGGTGAGATGGAAACGGTGGTGAAGCACTGGCAGAGGCTGCCCAGGGCAGTGGTAGAGTCTCCATCACTGGAGGGGTTCAAAAAGCATGTAGTCATGACACTTGTGGACAGGTTTTATCAGGCATGGTGGGGTTGGGCTGACGGTTGGACTGGATAGTTTAGAGGTCTTCTCCAACCTTAATGATTCCACAATTCTATGAAAAATATGTCAGGGACAGTACAAGCAGCACTGATCTTGCTGTGGACAGAGATGGAGTGGATGACTTCTTTAGGGAATTTCCAGCCTTACTCTCTTAGCATTTTACGATCTGTAGGCCACCAGTAAGTAAATACGTGATTGCACACAGCAGCAAAGGAGTCGGGGTTAAGGGGTAAATCCCACACATTGCTCTGAGCCATTGGGATAGAAATTCATGCATCACTTCATTCCATGTCAGGGTTACACATTGTGAATGGCAAAACACTTCCAAGCCTGGGCTAGGACTCGTTTATTATCGAGATGTCTTTGACTTGACAATGGTTAATGACGCTTTGATATAGGCTGATTGCTGGCGAGGGGCGGAGGAGGCTCCCCTGGGCTTTGAGCTGACGCATGAGTGAAAACAGGGGATTAATTGATGCTTTCATTCTTGAGGGGCTCAGTGTTTTGTCCCTCTCTCCCCCACACTTAGATTTAATATGACATTTCGCTGCAAGTACCTGATGGAGGTTTCTGGCCGTGATAGCTCTATTACACCAAGTCGCTGCCACTCTCCCGACCTGAGCGGGCGACTCTGCCCTGTTCTTCTCAGAGCCGGGGTGAGTCACCAGATGAGTGATGCCAGTGGTGAACATTTGTTTCCCAGAGACACGGCGGAGCCCCCGCTGTGCAAGCATCCATCCCTGCTGGCTGTCCCCACGCTGAATTACAGACAGGAAGGAAGAACAGGCTGTGCTCCCCTGAGTCTGCACGGCTTAATCTTCTAAGTCCTGTTTAGGGTAATATAGACTCATGAATCATAGAATCATAGAATGGTTTGGGTTGGAAGGGACCTCAAAGCCCATTCAGTTCCACCTCCTGCCATGGGCGGGGACACCTCCCATGGGTTCCAGTTTCTCCAAGCCCCATCCAGCCTGGCCTTGAACCCCTCCAGGGATGGGGCAGCCACCCCTGCTCTGGGCAGCCTGGACCAGGGCCTCCCCACTCTCATAAAGGATTTCTGCCCTAATGTCTAATCTAAATCTTCCCCCTTCCAATTTAAAGCCATTGCCTCTCATCCTATCACCACATGTCATTGTAAAACGTTCCTCCCCAGCTTTCATGGACCCCCTTTCAGTACCAGCTGCCTTCTCTTCTCCAGGCTGAACAACCCCATCTCTCTCAGCCTCTCCTTGTATGGAAGGTGCTCCAGCACTCAGATCATCTCTTTGGCCTCCTCTGGACCCATTCCAGCAGTTCCATATCCTTTTTATGTTGGGAATTCCAGAACTGGACACAAGGCTCCAGGTGGAGTCTCATAAAAGAGGCGCAGAGGGGCAGAATCCCCTCCCTCATCCTGCTGGCCACATTTCTTAGGATTGTAGCTCAGGATATGTTTGGCCTTCTGGGCTTAACTCTTAATCAACTTCATTAGGAGCTGAAAGCTTTGCGCATCGTTGATGTGGCCCAACATTAGGGACCCACCTGTCATTTTATGTTGTGAAATGTGTAAGATTTAGATGCTACTGAGATTCTCACAAACATCACTCAGCTGCCATCTCTGAGTCTACAGAGCTCTCAAAGGGGAGGCCCTTCGGTCTGCAGTGAAGATGCCCCAGACCCACCTCACCTCGGACATGTATTTACGATTCCCTCTTAATTTGGGGGGGCAGTGGGAGGAAAACAGAGCAGCGTGTCCTCATAAACAAATTCAGAACCAGAAACCCCACCAAAATTCCCACAAGCCTAGAGACTAAATTACCTCCAGTAGAAATGAGCTTCATGAACATAAATGATCAGAGCTTCATAAAGACCGAGTCTAGTTGTACAAAACGGTGATTAGACAATTTCCTCGGGGGACGCTCCGTTTCCTCCCGAAAAAAGTGACACTGGGGCAACCTCTAGTGGAGGCGAGAAGCTGCCTGGCATCCAGCCCAGCACAGAGACCTGACTCTCCTGTGTGCCCAGACCCTGCCTGACTTCCCGTAAAGCCTCTACTCCTCTATTTATAATAAATGCAAATGCATTTTAAGAAATGCAAGGTCCTGCATCTGGGCCAGGGCGATCCCAAGCACAATTACAGATGAGGTGTAATGGATTAAGAGCAGGCCAGAAAGGAAAGGCTTGGGGTGTTGGAGGAGGAGAAGCTCAACATGAGCTGGCAATGTGTACTCACAGCCCAGAAACCAACCGTATCCTGGGCTGCATCCAGAGCAGTGGGACCAGCAGGTGAGGGAGGGGATTCTGCCCCTCTGCTCCTCTCTGGTGAGACCCACCTGGAGTCCTGTGTCCAGTTCTGGAGTCCTCATCACAGGGAGGACATGGAGCTGTTGGAGTGAGTCCAGAGGAGGCCACAGAGGTGATCTGAGGGCTGGAGAATCTCCTGTATGAGGACAGGCTGCGAGTTGGGGTCGTTCAGCCTGGAGAAGAGAAAGGTCCAGGGAGACCTTAAAGTAGCTTCCATTATGGAAAGGGGATCCAGGAATGCTGGGGAGGGGCTCTTGATCAAGGAGTGCAAGGGTAAGATGAGAGGGAACGGTTTTCAGCTGAAAGAGGGAAGATTGAGGTGAAATGTTAGGGAGAAATGTTCTCCTGCGAGGGTGGGGAGGCCCTGGCCCAGGTTGCCCAGAGCAGTGGTCGCTGCCCCGTCCCTGGAGGGGTTCAAGGGCAGGTTGGATGGGGCTTGGAGCCCCTGATCCAGTGGGAGGTGTCCCTGCCCATGGCAGGGGGTGGAACTGGATGGGCTTTGAGGTCCCTTCTGATACGAAGAGGTGAAGTCCTACAAGAACAGAGCTCGGGTGCTGCCTGTGATAGGCAACTGGCATCTCTGAGCACAAATCTGACAACACTATCATGGTTCACATAAGAACATTTTCCTTCTGGCTAGCCAGTCCTCAGAGCTATTTAAAAGCTTGCTTCTATTTTCCTGATTCAGTTTTCAGAGTCATTTCAGGGCAAGTCCAATGGGAAACTCACATTGTCTTTAAACACAAATCCAGCAAGTCCCCCGGCAGCTGCTCTGACACGCCTGTTTGGGAAGAAGCTCCAGGAACAATTGAAGCCGTAACACAGGGCTCCGGGCACAAGACGTGAACTAGAAGCCGGGCAAGAATTCCATTATGCTTTATGCTAAAAGACTTAAATGATCAATGCTGTGTTAATAAATTTCATTTGGCTCATTTAATAGATGACTTAGTAGAGAAGTGAGTTTAGCCATGACCAGTAATGAATTAAGAACTATGCAAGTAGCACATTCCCTTACAGAAATACTTTATACTGGCGTAATTCTTTATTCCAAGGGAAATGGAGATGCTCTGCAGGACTTTGCAGCTTCTTTATGGGTAAAGGTGTAGCTCTGATTTGGAGAAAGGCATAAAACGCTCCTTTAGGACACAGATTGAATGAGACCCTGCTACCAGGCACCGCCAGAGAGCTGAACCTGCGAGCCAAGAGTTTATCTCCCAACTGGCCTGAGTCCTTTTGTTGTCTTTCCTCGCTAATGACACTAATTTCCCTGTGCTTTGCAGCGTGCGGTCTTGAGACAAGAGCTAAAAATGAAGTTTGTCAGCTTTGTTCAGTTGGATCACAGGAGCTGCCGGCTGGCTGGCTGGCATTTGCATTGCAGTTTTTTCAGCTGCTGGCCCCAGCCTCCTCGAAAAAGATCCCCTCTTGGATGATGCTGCAAACACCTCTCAGCTGAGGTGGAGATGCTGAGTGCCCAGATCTCAGTCCCAGCTATTCTGGTGTTTTCAGAAGGTTTGGGCACTGAAGGGAAAGTGCTCTTGACTGGGAAGGGGTGTACGCTGACCACTCACAGTGCTTGCTGCTTCTAGATCTTGTGCCAGCACCTCAGCAAGCAGGAATTTCTTCTAAATGAGGTTTGTTTCACAGCAAAAAAAAAAAAAAAAAAAAAAAAAAAGCAGGCACGGTGCCACAGGCAACAGAGCAGCATGGATCAAATGTGGCGCAAGCTGGCTGCAAAGTCCGAGTGAGGAGATCCTTTACCTGGACCAGGCATGGTCCCTCATCGCGTTTGCTGTGCTGCTGGGCAGCGGGTCAGGATGTTTGTTGATACCAGCATTGATGGGAAGGAGGACGCTTCTACTCCTTTAGTGTCTTCTGCATCTGAGATAGGAGCTTTGCTTGGTGTTTTCTTCTCTCAAAGAGAGTTCAGAGCTCTGCCCAGCGCTAAGCGTCTCCAGGAAGAGGGATGCCCTGGACTCTTTACCTGTTTGAAATGCATCAGTTTTGCTTAGAGTTACAATATTTCTTCTAGCACTTAAGCAGCAGTTTCCCTGCCCCAGCCCCAGCCCATTAGTTCTCACGTTGTTGTCAGTGACTAATGAGGTAATTTCTCCCCACTTTCCCCCTAACAGCCTCTTCTCCAAGTGCAAACAGCAGTCCTGCCTCTGTGCAGTCATCTTTTCTCCAGCCCGAGCCTACCCGTCTCTCCCAGGCCCAATTCTCAGATCCTTTCCATCATTTTTGTGGCTCCCCTACCAATACGTGCTGCTGTAGGCTCGTGATACGCATCAGGCTGTTGTAACTCATGGAGAGCAGGAGAGGACCAAGCTGGCTTGCAGCTCTCCTCGGTCTCCTTGCAGCTCTGCTCTGGCACCCACAGCCGGTGACATGGGAGGGGACAAAGCAGGGGATGCAGGCAGGGATGGTGCCTTGTTCCAACAAAGCAGCCAGTCCTGCGGCTGCAGCCAGTGCTGCGCAACGAAGCTCAGACCACGAGAGATGGGAGGAGGGGAAGGGAGATCAACAAGCCTGAGTTCTGCTGGATGAATGTCCCTGGGAAAACCCTTTGGGCTGCTCCAGCCTGGAGTTAGAGCAACACTAGCCATGGCGTAAATAGTAGAGATGCTGCTCCTGCCACTCCACAAAAGCAACACGAGGCTGAAAGAGCTCTGAGGAACAGAGAGACTGCCCGCAGAGGCAGGTGAGAAGTTAATAGGGCTACTGCAGTCCTTGGAAATACCCTCTCTGGCTAAGTGCAAGTGCCATGCTGGAGCAGGGGGTCCCACTGCTGAATCCCATACCAACCTTACCATTTGGGCACTCGCTGTTTGCTTTCTTGCAGCCAGTGGGTGAGTTAGTCCCTGTATCCCAGCAGCCCAGTGGGTTTTGCAGACCCTAGAGGTAAACTGAGAGACTTGGGGAGGAAAAGCTGCTGAAAATGGGGGATTGTGGTTATTTCCATGTAACTTGCACTCCCTGAGTATCAATCTGTACCTCCATCTAGTGGTTAGAGCTATACAAAAAGGGTAAGAGCTGCCTACAAGATGCAGTAGAAGACATCCCTCTCTCTGGTTGACGGCAGCTCCCACCACCCATCCCAGAAGGTCCCAGCTTCCCATCCCACTGCTGGCCAACTGAACACAAGAACTCGTGCTGTACTGGGTTCCACCCAACACTCACTCCAGAGACGGCTGGAAATGTGGGGACACTGAGGCAGCCCCAACTCAGCTCGGCATGTAAGGATTTAAAAGTGTCTCTCACCCAAGCCAACAGGATCCCAAGGTGCAGAAGCTGCTCTTTGCCCCACTGTGATCACCGCAGCGCAGTCACTATGTTGGCTGGTTTGGTTTCTGGGCTTCTCCTGGAAGGGGAAAAGGCATCATTTGAGGAATCGGGATTTAGGCTTTGTGTGCACTGCTTGACCCTGGAGAAGTGCGCCTGCTCCTTGCCAGCCTGCAGTCCTGGACGCCAGCCCTGCAGAGCATTTCGGGATACTGAGAGCAGAAAACCATGCCAGGCCTGCTAATATCCAGCCCCAGCCTGCTGGGAGGCCCTGTCCAAATCTGTTGCTATTATACAAAATGAGGTCGCTTGCCTAAAATAGGACTGAAATTGCCCCTAATTAGCAACAGGGTTCCCTCTACCTTAAAACACAGGGGTCAGACCTCCAGCATAGATTTAATGACTTCAACAAAGCTATGATTTTGCAACTTGGAGCCACTGGGGTCTCCCTAAAAGTCCTTTTTGTGTCCCTCTCCCACCCCACCCCATTAGCGGAAACAAAAAAAAGGGGGCAGGTTTCTGATTAAGATGCACAAACAGTTTGATTCAACAACCGATGCAATAAATGTGCTGAGTAAAATCACTGCCAAAGCTCGTTGTGGTGCTTTATGGGGCTGCTCTAAGAGTGTGAAAACCCATTTGCTGCATATTATTAAATGATGAAAAATGCCAAGCTCGCAAACAAACTGTGCAGTGAATGTGGCTCGCCTGCCTCTAGTGAGAACATGATTGAGCCGACACGAGAGAGATGGCAGGGAGAGAAAGGGGGATCGGCTCTGCACTGCTGCCACGCTGTGCTGCAGTGGCCACACGGCAAAGTGACCCAAAATAGCAGCAATTCCCACCCAGCCCCATTCCAACCTCACAACTCATCGAGAGGGGGACAAGCGCACGGTGTTCTCTTCCAGCCACAACCTCAGGCCAGGTGGTTCATGTCCTAACTGATGCTTTTCTTTACCTTTTGGCAGCGTACGTGCATGAACCACGTGTGCGGCAGAACAACATACACGTCTGATTCCATGTTTCATAGAATCATAGAATTATAGAATCACCAGGTTGGAAAAGACCCACTGGATCATTGAGTCCAACCATTCCTATCAAACACTAACCCATGTCCCTCATTGCCTCATCCACCTGTCCCTCAAACCCCTCCAGGGAAGGTGACTCAACCCCCTCCCTGGGCAGCCTCTGCCAGGGAACAATGACCCTTCCTGTGAAAATTTTTTTCCTAAAGTCCAACCTGAACCTCCCCTGGCAGAGCTTGAGCCCATTCCCTCTGGTCCTGTCCCCTGTCCCTTGGGAGAAGAGCCCAGCTCCCTCCTCTCCACAACCTCCTTTCAAGTAGTTATAGAGAGCAATGAGGTCTCCCCTCAGCCTCCTCTTCTCCAGGCTAAACACCCCCAGCTCTCTCAGCCGCCCCTCATAACGCCTGTTCTCCAGCCCCTTCACCAGCTTTCAGGACAACAGCACCTCCTGCACTGCACCCAGGGGCATCACAACTGTCTCAGGTGGCTTTTGTGGCACAGCAGGACTGGCAGGGCAGCTGGGTCTGCACAGCACAGAAGGGCTGGGGGATTTGGACAGAAACTTGAGCAGGTTTCCACCTTCACTAGGATGATGTGGGGCTGAGTATGTTCTCTTGTAGCTTTGTTTTGAAGGGGTGTCTGTTAGGCAGTCTTAATTCCCCAAGGTCATCAAAACCAAACTTTCATGAAGCAGGAGTTTTGCACATCTGACAGGGAGTACTGAACACCCATGGTGCCCTTTGGGGCGATGCTGGAGGATCATAGAATCATAGAATGATTTAGGTTGGAAGCGACTATAAAGAACAAGGCAGTTCCACCCCCCTGCCATGGGCAGGGACACCTCCCACTGGATCAGGGGCTCCAAGCCCCATCCAACCTGGCCTTGAACACCTCCAGGGACTGGGCAGCCACCACTGCTCTGGGCAACCTGGGTACCCTCACGGTGAAGAATTTCTTCTTAATGTCTAATTGAAATCTTCCCCTTTCCAGTTTACAGCCTTTACCCCTTGTCCTGTCACTCCATGCCTTCTTGGAGCCTTCTCTTCTCCAGGCTGAACAACCCCAACCCTCCCAGCCTGTTCTTGTATGGGAGGTGCTTCAGCTCTTGGATCATCTCTGTGGCCTCCTCTGAACCCGTTCCAACATTTCCATTTCCTTCTTATGTTGGGGATTCCAAAACTGGACAAAGGTCTCCAGGTGGGGTCTCACGAGAGCGGAGCAGAGGGGTCGGATCCCCTTTCCTCACCCTTCTGGCTGGGTACCACGTTGTTGCAAGAAACCATCCCAATCCCAAAGCAGATCTGGTCACGGCTTGGCTATAGCAGCTTGTTCCAATGCTGACTCGAAGCTTATTTGCTGAGGCAGAGGGACAGTTTTCACCTGCTTCACCAAGGCAGCAGTAAGTGCTGGTGCTGCAGCAGACTTCCCAGACCCTCCTGGTGGGGTGACGCTTTGCCCTGCACTTACATCTGTAGCGCCTACATCTGATGAGACGTGGGTGCTAATCAAAGGCAGATTTTGATGGGGCAGCAAGGAGAGCAGGAAACGGCATTTTATCATCAGAGAGCCTTCCGTGCCAGACAAAACTTTTACTGAGAATCACTGCAAAGTTCTCGTCTCTTGGCACCATATACATGTGAAAAAAATGCCTATTAGCTGAAAAATACCCTTCCCCTGCTAAGAGCCAGCTGGATATTGTGCATTGATGTCATTAACAGGGCAGCATTGCTTTCAGTTCAGATCTATGTTCACCCTGGCCTTGGGCTGCTCGGTTGAAACCTAAGCTAGGTGGATCAGAAAGCGCGAGGGCATCCTGTTGCTTATCTCCGTTCCTGGACTGGGGCTTGTTTTCTCTGTGCTAGTGAGGATAAAAATCAAGAAAATCACCCTGTGCACAAGCCAAATCGTGCCACCAAGTTTTGCAAGAAACAAGCAGAGGATGGGTCTTTCTATGGCCTTTCAGATAAGGCAGAAACGTCACCCCCAGCGCACCGAGATAAGCTCCCATCCACAGGAGATCGATGGTTTTCTCCTTTCCGTGACCTAAGCTGGACTCAGAGAAATTACGATCTTCTAGAAGTGGCTGCTGGGACCTGGCCACGTTTTACATGCTGTTCCCATTCTGAGAGAGCAGTGAAACCCTCCGGGTTTTTCTGTGTCAACACCTGTGCAAGAGCACAGATAAGACAGAATCGGTCCCTACGGCTCAAGGAGTCAGACAGACCTATTCTGTGCACCCAGCGTCCCACATGTTGATGGATCAGAGCAGAGAGAGGTTATTGAAGTAACAGAGAGAAACGCTCAGCCCTGGGGAAGAAGCTGGATTTGGAATTGCCCTAGGAGGTGAGCAAACTTAGGCTGTGATGAGACTGTGCAGCAGCTCTATCCTCCGAGACCCTAACGGTCCCCGTGCACTTCTGTTCCACAGCTTTCTGTCTAATTTAGTGCCTGGATCAGATCTGTCTGCTCCCTTGGGACAGAGACTGCCAGGCTGTGTCAGTACCATGTACTTTATGGTGAAAAACATACTGGGGTTGGCCACGCAGGTGCTGTGTTAAGAGGAATCTGCCCTGAGACTGAGTGAAAGCTCGGAATTTTCTTTTTAGGTAGCATCTGTTAATTGCAAAAAATGCAGCTTTGGGTCGTTTCTTCTAGTCTCAGCTTTCTGAAAATGAAGTGACATCTATGACTATGAGGCACTGGCAGAGGCTACCCAGGGTGGTGGCTGAGTCTCCATCCCTGGAGGGGTTTAAAAGATGGGTAAATGAGGTGCTGAGGGATATGGTTCAGTAGAGGACAGGTACAGTTGGACTTGATGAACTCAAAGGTCTTTCCCAAACTAGTGATTCTACGATTCTATGACTAAGATACTTCTCCGCTCTGAGCTTTAAAATTCCCTTCATTTTAATAAAAGGGAGAAAACCCTATGATATCCTTCCCTTTCCCCAAATATACACCTTGCTTTGGCTCAGATTGAAGTGATTTTAGTTTCCATTGTGATTCTTGAGCCAAAAAAAGTCAGTTACTCTGTGCTACAGCCGATCTAGAAATGCTGCATAAATTGTCACCTCCCCCCGTGCCTGACACCAAGCTGCAGCGAAGCACATATTAAAAATTAGACAGGTGCTAAATGCAGCTTTAATGTTTGCACTTCTATGATGATCATGCTCACACTTCTTCTCTGATCCCCTCCCTTTCCTGTGCTGGAAGCAGCACTCAAGTGCCTGATGCTGCAAATCCACCCTTTGCCCTCCAGCTCCTGCGCAGACACGTGGGACCCAGCGGGCTGGGTGATGTGAGCAGAAGCATCAGGGACACCCCACGTTTCACCAGCTGGAGCTGCTGGAGCGAAAGATGTGGTGATGCTACTGCTGCTACGAAGACAAAGGGGATGCATTTTGCCAAGCACCACCCTTTGAGATTGAATCCTGCGTCAACTCTATTTTCTGCCAAGAAATGGAAGTGAGCCACATGCAGCTTAGTATCTCTGATGGGAACAGTCACTGTTAGCTCTTCATGCACAGAAGAGAGATGGGCTGTAAATTCAACATGGATTCAGGTTTGCGGGTTAGGCTACTGCTTTAATTTAGGTGCATAATGAGCCCAGAGAACACTCAGGGTTAACTGGGAAGGGGCTGTCCTGGGGTGGACTGCTGGACGAGAGGGCCACGAGGTCAAAAATTTCCTCTTGGATGATTGCCCTGTATCTGCAGGCACCTTCTCTGCACCTCCAGTAAGGAGACAAATTATCCTTGTACCTTCACATCCACAAGACCAGTTGCCAGCCCAATTTATAATCAAAACTGGCTTCAAACAGCCTCCTAATCACAGAATGGTTTGGTTTGGAAGGGACCTTAAAGCCCATCCAGTTCCAGCCCCCTGCCACGGGCATGGACACCTCCCACTGGATCAGAGAGCTCACAGCCTCATCCAGAATATCTTCTGGTCAACAGACTGCTGCCTCCTGGCTCGTCTTGTCTGCGCCCAGGGCAGGACTGACCCCTCTAAAGAGAAGCCATCAATGTTATCTCAAATGACGTTCACCAAAAGACACAAACAAAGTCTCATCCCAGAATGAGTTCCGAAAGCCAGATGAAGTAGTAGCTGTAGATAACCACTATAAAGATTAATGCCTTAGAAAATGTTTATTCTTGGAGCTCAGCCTGATGCCCCAAGCCAAGTGTCAGGATTCAAGATAGCAGCCACCGTGACCAGGGGCTCTGCTCACTGCAGAGGAAGAACGAATTTGGCAACCAGCTTAAAACAAGAGTAGATTCCTGCTACTGTGGACTAGGCTGAGGGGCCAACAGAAAGAAAATAAACCTTGTGTTACTGGAAAATAAATGAAAGGAGAACAGTCTGGACTATTTTTATACTTGTAGGGGTTTCATGCAGTTCACTCGGTGTCCTAAGGCTTTAGAGGAATGGATTATTCCAGGCACTTTGGGAATGGTGACACACCAGCCTACGGAGTCCTGCAGTAAAGATTTAATTTGCTATTAAATGCTGTAGTTGGCTTTACAAATTCCATGGAAAGGCTCTGACTCAATTCTATTGCTCTCCAGAGAACAACATTTTTATAAAGCATCTTTCATCCAGAGATCTCAGGGCATTTTGTTCTGAAAAGAGATGGGCGGGAGCTGCTGGCCTGTGGCACACGGGGGGTGCGGGGATGCGTGGTGGGGTCGTGCAGAGAGACTTGGAGGTCATTCGATGGATCAGCGGAGGGGCACAGCCTTCCTGTAGACAAGGAGCCTTCGAGTGGTATAGGACTACGGTTCAGCAAAGCACTAAAAGCAGAGGCTGACTCAGGCACGGGAAATGTTACGACCCTAGGCATCATCGACCCAGCAGACAACTAGAGTAGCAAAGAAGCAGAAAATACGAAACCGATATCATCTGGCCTGGAGAAGTTGAACTAGCTAGGTCTGCTGGAAAAGCTCTGGGCTCAAACTGCAGGGGCCTATGGGAAAGCTGGGGAGGGGCTCTTGATCAGGGAGGGCAGGGATGGGATGAGGAGGAACGGTTTTAAACTGAAAAGGGGGAGATTGAAATGAGATCTTAGGAAGAAATGTTTTGCTGCGAGGGTGGGGAGGCCCTGGCCCAGGCTGCCCAGAGCAGTTGTGTCTACCCCATCCCTGGAGGGGTTCAAGGCCAGGCTGGATGGGGCTTGGAGCCCCTGATCCAGTGGGAGGTGTCCCTGCCCATGGCAGGGGTGGGACTGGATGGGCTTTGAGGTACCTTCCAACCCAAACCACTCCACGATTCTATGAATGGGAAAGCAAATGCATAGCCCCAAGCGCTGAGATGACTTCCCTGGGGCTGGATGAGAAGCTGACCCAAGCTGATGTGAGGCCTCACTGGATTTGGTTCTGCTTGGGGCAGTCCTTGGAAGGGAATCTCTGGAAATATGTGATGTACATTTTATTAAGCAAGGGCTTGGATTTTGCAAACCTCCAAAACTGAACTGTGATCAGGTGCTTACTTATAGCAGTGAAAGCAAATACTGAGAGCCCTTCAAATACAAGAATGGATCATCTCTTTCTTTCACAAGTTACCATCAGGAACTTTTTCACTGATTCATTAGTTTAAAGTGTTTTTTCCCCAAGAAAAATACTGAAAGCAACGGTTCTGATGGGAACTTTAGGGTTTTAAGAAGAAAAATTCTGCAGTGGCTACGTTAGTGCTGTCAAAAGCGAGTGCTTACAGCACCTGCCCCAACACTGCATTTTCCTTCCAAAGAATCCAAACATAATTTATATTAAGAGTTAAAAATGAAACACTTCTAAAAGCAGAACTTGCTGGATGCTAAGTGATTTTTACTTTGGTTTGTGGGAAGTTAAAATTAAGGTGTTTTTTCCTCTTTGTGCTTAAGCAGTTCTTAAATTGTGAAATTCCCTTAAGAAGCAGAGGCTGCCTAGGGAATCGCTGATGAGACAAGCAGTGAGAATAAGATACGTCGGATGGCAGGAACATGACTAATAAATCTGTCCATTTAATTTGAATCCTGCTGTTCCCAACTTTTCGGCTCTGCTAAAAGCCCCATCTATTCCAGCCTACACCTTTCTCTTTGGCGAAGCAGGAAACCAAAGCTTCTAGAGTTTCTGGAGAAGAAACGCAGACCTTCCTCCTTCCCTCCCGGAGTCCGAGGCGGTGGTTGAAGCAAGTCTGTAAAACAAGTTTAATTGCTTAACCCCTGCTACAGCTCCCGGCGTGATGTGGGAGTCACACACACGGAACATTAGCTTTCAGGTCCTGCTGAGAAGTGCACTGAATTGCTGTCCGCTGACAATAGCAGCAACAATCTCACTTTTAAGCCCAATTCATTGGTTTCTGAACACCTTTAAGATATTGACCAAACTGTCAATATTTTATTTTTAGTTCTTTCAGATGCAGTCGAGAGTAATTCAGGGAGAGCGGGGTTTAGAAAGGGAAGTTGCTGCGAGCCTACAAACTATGCCTCCATTTAAGATTGCTGAAAGTGCTTGAAAGTTTCTGCAATGGGAAAAGAGAAACCATTTATTCTCCAACCACATCACTGGGACGAGAAACCCAGCAGTAAGTGACTCTAAAACACAATGGACTTACTCAGGCCTTCTCAAAAGGGTACTTAAAGCCTAAGCTTGTGGGTGGCTGAAAGCTTATACAATAATTGAAACAGAAGGCACATCTTAACATCCACAACCTCTGCATCAGGCACAGAACATGCTGCCAACGTCCTAATCACATCCAACCCCCTCTCCCCTCATCCCTAAAACCCCTCTGCTTTCTCGTCCCAGCCCTCGCGTATCCTCAGAGCTACCAAACACGCAGCCCTGGGAAGTCTTGCTTTGGATTTTGCAAACCCACCTCCAGGAAGGCTTTTTCAGACTTCATTCGTCCCATCCAAGGACAGGCTGAGAGAGCTGAGGTTGTTCAGTCTGGTGAAGAGAAGGCTCCTGGGAGACCTTAGAGCAGCTTCCAGTGCTGAAAGGGGCCCCGGGAAAGCTGGGGAGGGGCTCTGGATCAAGGGTTGCAGGGATGGGATGAGGAGTTACGGTTCTCAGCTGAAAGAGAGGAGATTGAGATGAGATCTTAGGGAGAAATGTTTTGCCGTGAGGGTGGGGAGGCCCTGGCCCAGGCTGCCCAGAGCAGGGGTGGCTGCCCCATCCCTGGAGGGGTTCAAGGCCAGGTTGGATGGGGCTTGGAGCCCCTGATCCAGTGGGAGGTGTCCCTGTCCATGGCAGAGGTGGAACTGGATGGGCTTTCAGGTACCTTCCAACTCAAACCATTCCAAGATGATTCCATGACTTCCCACTCCTGTCCCCAGGAGCCAAAGGTGAATGCCATGAGCCACAGCTGACTCCCATCTAAAAGGAGCAAGTATTTTGAGCAAATAAGAATAGATTGCCTCCATCACAAAGCCCGTTAACCTTCTGGAGCCCAGTCAAACATTACAAAAACCCAAACCTGTCTTTCCCCTTTGACTGGCATGTTTCACACTCCCCTCTCTCCCACATTGTCCCTGCAGAAGCTCCGGTGACAAGCTGCTGTCACAACACGATTCATAAATGGAGCTGCATTAAGTGATTGCTCAGGTTTTCTCCAGCACAAAAAGAAAAAAAAAAAAGTTTATGTGTGAAATGGCCCCAACAAAATTTGATATAGGAGAAATAGAAATGATGCATAAAGGAAACAAAACCCAAACTATGGGGTTTTTTTATTGCTGTTTTGGCTTCCAGAGTGAAGAAAAAGCACTGCTCAGGCACTGAGATGCTGGCAGGGTTAGCAGGGAGGAAGAAACAGGGTCTCGGTACATTGCTTATGACATTTCAAGACCAGATCTCAGTTTCATGCCAGAAATACTGAACTCTCGGGTTTTACAAGAGCAGCCGTGGTCAGTCACAGGCCAAACCTTTCAATTTAATTGTGAACCCTTACAAACAGATGGAGGCAAAGTGCCAGGACTTCTGTCTCTGCACAGAATTCTCCAGGAGCTACCTGTGTACTTTCCACCCATCATTTACCATGGACTCTCAGCACTGTTTTCTGTCTCATGTAATTTTTAGGGAGCTAATAGACAGATGGAAGCAAGACAGTAATGTCAGATTTTGCTTCTGGACAATGAAATATTTTTCTCTTGAGCACAATCACAGCATGAAAGGTAGAAGGAGAAATGATATGAACTTACTGCTTCCATATGCTTGATTCGAGTGACCAGCTGGACTGCCGGCAGGAGGTCACCTGCGTCTGTCTCTGAGTTATAAAAGCATTGCATGTTTTCATCATTTGCTTTTGTGCTGGATGTAGTTTCCACAGCTATTCTAGAAACATAAGCCTGAATAAAAGGACTGGAAGTGTCTGAAATCGCAGTTGTGCTCCCTGCAACCAGGTCCTGTGGTGGCCATGGGGCAGACAGCCCCCAGCTCATCGTTCCTCCACCTCTGCTCGGTGTCTGCAGGGACAGCCCGGCTGTAAAGGACGTGAGCATCAAGGGACTCACAGAACAGAATCATGGAATCGTTTGGGTTGGAAGGAACCTCAAAGCCCATCCAGTTCACCCCTGCCATGGGCAGGGACACCTCCCACTGATTCAGGGGCTCCAAGCCCCATCCAACCTGGCCTTGAACCCCTCCAGGGATGGGGCAGCCACCTCTGCTCTGGGCAATGGGTTTTGGTTTATTTTACTTTTGGTAGCTTTCTGCCAGAATTGTATTCATTTAATTCCTTAAAGCAAGCTTTTAAGATGTTGTGCTGGTACACATCAACAACAGAGCTGTTAAAATGTTGAGGTTCTCTGGGTTTAGAGGAGCAACTAAGGGTGGTGTTTAGTCCTGTCATCATTTCTCCTTTTGGTACTACAGAAAGAGCTTCCTCCCCACGATTTTGATGGCAATTAGACTTTTATTTCAGTGTGCATCTAAAATGCCACGCAGCAGTTGTGAGCACCAGTCTGGGATTACGATTTTTAGAGACTGCAAAAGGAATGGACAGGGGAGACAAAAGAGGGTTTGCTAATGCTGAGCTGTAGCTGTTAAGAGCTGTCAGGGAGACTGCAACATACCATTTTCCCAGGACATTTACAGAGAAGAGGTGGAACCGTCCAAGCTGGAACAGCCTTCATGGTAGGAACAAAACCAGACTCTTTTAGGAAGAGGAATTACCAGCTTCCAGGTGCAAACACCAGTCAGCCTTTGTCCGTGGAGATCCCAAAGCACCACAAATGTCAGTCAGTTCAGTCTCACGGGCTTCTTTTGTAGCAGGGATCAATTCTTTTATTAATAATGGAATACATAAAAGACAGAAAAAGAGCAAAAGTTGCCCAAAGACATTGTTGGTAAGGTGAAAAAAAGCTTGGCAAGTCTTGGAAACCCGCATGAGATTCAGCTTCTGCCAGCCCAGAAGTTCTGCAATCCCCTCTGGGAGCAGTGACGTCAGGCACAGGACAGTCCCCTCTCGCATGTGTAGAGGGTCATGGGCAAAGTCCTCATGATCAGGGGTTTCTGGTGGTTGTTACTTAAGTTAACCAAGTGAAGTGACTCAAGGAAGATGTGACTGAAGTTAACCAGCCTTCTTACACTGGATCAGAAGAAAGGTGAGACAGGAGATTCTGCCCCTCAGCTCTTGGTTAAAACCCACCTGGAGCCCTGCGTTCAGTTCTGGAGTCCTCAGCGCAGGGAGGACATGGAGCTGTCGGAGTGAGTCCAGAGGAGGCTATGGAGATGATCCTAGGGCTGGAGCAGCTCCCATACCAGGACAGGCTGAGAGAGCTGGGGTTGTTCAGCCTGGAGATGAGAAAGCTCTAGAGAGACCTTAGAGCATCTTCCAGTACTGAGAGGGGCTCCAGGAAAGCTGGGGAGGGGCTCTTGCTCAGGGAGTGCAGGGAGAGGATGAGGGGAATGGTTTTGAGCTGAAAGAGGGGAGATTGAGATGAGATCTTAGGGAGAAATTTTTTGCGGTGAGGGTGTGGAAGCCCCTGGCCCAGGTTGCCCAGAGCAGGGGTGGCTGCCCCATCCCTGGAGGGATTCAAGGCCAGGTTGGATGGGGCTTGGAGCCCCTGATCCAGTGGGAGGTGTCCCTGCTCATGGCAGGGGTGGGACTAGATGGGCTTTGAAGTCCTTTACAGTCCAAACTATTATATGATTCTGTGATTCTCCCAAGGTAGAAAAAACCCAAGCCAAGCCTATCAATAGTGAGACACAAAATACAAGGGGGATCTCATTTACCCTGCATATTCAACTTTACCCAGCACAAAGCAAGCACACAGCCCCTATTCTTATGCAGAAACACTTTGCAGTTCCCTTTGCACCAAAGACAGCAACGATACAAAGAACAGGACCCAGGAGATTCCTACTGGAATGGAGCATCATCTATTTATATAAGTGCCCCTATGGAAAGCAGGGTATATTCGTAAGAGCACAGATGTTTCTTTGTGTTTTGCTTAAGTATTTTCTTCTCCTGCAAGGCACTTACTCTGGGACAGTTAACAAGACAGATTAATTCATGTGGATCCTTGCAGCAGAGCAGGGCTGTCACTGGCGGGGAGAGAGGTTTGATTATATTATTCCCTATTGTCAACACAGGCACTTTATAATAGATTTATGGCCAGTAAAATCTTTTAGTAGTAGAGGGTCCTTGAGTTTCAATTTTGAAACTTTGGCCCTTGCTCAAATCACCAGCAGATGCAAGCATTAATAAAACCAAATAGCACGTGGGTACTAAAGAGGCATATGGCTGGGTACTCGATAAAGGCAGTAAAACACAGGAGAGGGATCTTTACAATCTGGTTTGACCTAATGGAATCATTCTTTCAATAATAAAATTACTCTTTGCTGACACGTGATGTGGGGAGTGGGGAAGTGGGGAAGTAATTCCCCAAAATTCAGGAGTGTGGGGTTGATGCTGCTCAATAGCAGGTTTTCTTTTGAAAATCTGAGGTGAATTCACAAACACAAACTGATAAGGAGAAAACTGAACCGAGATTGAGGCAGCAAACAGGTGCAAAAGAGAGAAAAGACAGGACTTTGCAGAAAGCTTCCTTTATGAAATGATCTCTTTTCAGGCTCTATCTGAGACGCAGGCTCTGGGAAAGTCTGGCAGAATGCACTGGGGATCTGTCAATCCTTTGCCTCAATTCAAGCTTGAGAAGCTTCAGTCCATAGACTCTAGGTAAAATTTGACCTGATTTGGGGTTCTCTGCTGATCTGTCCTCACCTACTTTCATCAATAAGCTGTGATAACAGCAGGGAAAGCATGAAACAGCTCCTTAACTGACCATGTCCAGAATTCCAACCACTTTCTCCAGTCCCCAGTACACAGCCCGCATCCACAGCAAGTGAGCCAGCAATGTGTGCTCGCAGCCCAGAAACCACCCGTATCCTGAGCTGCATCCAAAGCAGAGGGACCAGCAGGTGAGGGAGGGGATTCTGCCCCTCTGCTCTGCTCTTGTGAGACCCACCTGGAGCCCTGCGGTCAGTTCTGGAGTCCTCAGCACAGGCAGGACAGGGAGCTGTTGGTCCAAGTCCAGACGAGGCCACAGAGAAGATCCAAGGGCTGGAGCATCTCCTATATGAAGCCAGGCTGAGAGGGTTTGGGTTGTTCAGCCTGGAGAAGAGTCTGAGGAGACCTTAGAGCAGCATCCAGTGCTGAAAGGGGCTCCAGGAAAGCTGGGGAGGGGCTCTTGATCATCTAGGGATAGGATGAAAGTAAACATTTTCAAGCTGAAAGAGGAGAAGAGTTTGGTTAGATCTTAAGAAGAAATGTTATGCTGTGAGGATGAGGAGGCCCTGGCCCAGGCTGCCCAGAGAACATATTTTAAGCTTTAAGGTCCTTTTGAACCGAAACGATTCTGTGATTCTATGGTAAGTGCAGGACTGGAAGACAGCAGATCTGGTCAGCAGTGCTTTGATGCTCTGCAGAGAGAAATCCCCTCCTTACCCACAGCTAGCAGATCTGCTACAGGATTTATGGCCAAGCTCAGGTTAGGATCATGATCCAGCTGGATGTGATTCCCATCTGGGTCTGGATTCACATTCAGATTCTGCCAAGCAAAGCTCTTAGCAGCAGCCCAGCCCTCCACGGGTTCGCAGAGAAGTCCCAACTTCTCCCTATCAGTTTCTAAAACTGCGACCAGTCCCCTGAGCATGTGCCTGGGACTCACTCAGCAAACCCCATCACAGAATCACAGAATCACACAGAATCACACAGAATCACAGAATCACAGAATCACAGAATCACAGAATAACCAGGATGGAAGAGACCCACTGGATCGTCGAGTCCAACCATTCCCACCAATCCCTAAATCATGCTCCTAAGTACCTCACCCACCCTAACCTTAAACACCTCCAGGGACGGCAACTCAACCACCTCCCTGGGCAGACCATTCCAATGCCTAACCACCCTCTCCGTGAAGAATTTTTTCCTAATCTCATCGACCCAGCTGAGGGCAGACACCACCTCTGCCCTCCTAGTTTGCCACCAGTGACTGCAGCGGGCACAGCGCGCCCAGACAGGAGCACAAACCAGGGTGAGCTTTGCTCTTATTAACCTTGGTCTCGCAGGGGTCTGATGCTGCTTTCAGCACCGTCCATGCAGAGACCTCCAAGAGAGCCACCACGCAGCACGGTGCTGTGGAGAGAAGAGCTCTTGAACTGCAGCTTTGTCTTTCTGTCTTTCTGGGCACGAGCAGAGCTCCCAGCAGTGACGGCCAGAACAAGGCAAAGCACGTGAAGTGGTTTCAGACTAGAGGCTGCCATACGCATCCCGTATACTGCAAGTGAGTTTTGTTGCTAATTAAATCCTTTCTCTTGATTATTTATAGCCCTCTATTTACTGGCTCATTGATTTTAGAGGGCATGTTAGTTTTCTTTTTTACATGTCTGTCTGAATGGCCAGATTATAACTTATTACACAAAGAACAAGTGAATTGGTGTCAGAGTGATCTATTACACAGATGGTCTGCGAGCAAAGGGCCTCTGTCTCTGACTTTAGCATACTGAGAAGACAGGGAAAGATGCTGAGCTCAGTTAACTTGGTGCAAAACAAGATCGTCATCCCTGTCAGTGGCTGCTTTGGTAGCTCAGGACATCGGCTCCAAGCCGGTTCTTCTGGTGCTGGCTGAGGGCTAGAGAGGACACGACGCGGGAGGTGGAAATAGAAGTTGTCTATGAAAACACCGCTGTGTTTTACTACGGATGGTGAAGAGAAAAGGCTGTTTGCTGCCCATAAATAAAAAATTATGGGATGTTCATTGACATCAGCAGGCAGCAGGCCTGAAAACAAGACAAAACTGTTTACACATATAACAATTATGTGGAGCTCTACCACGAGTTGGTGCAAGATCAAAGATTTGCATGATTTCTGAGCTGGAGAGGCCGATGGGAGAAGACAACCCATGAAGGTATCCTAAGCACAAAGTCACTCTGGTTCAGGGATCCCCATGAATCACTGTGGGAGCATTCAGGGCAACCAGCGTTATGCGCCTTCCATAGGGTCAAGGACAGCTCTCTGCAGCCAACTCTCCACAGGGACAACTCTAACCCTATGTCTGACTTTAAGCCTAAATCTGGCCCTAACCCTCAGCCTAAGCCTATGCTTAATCACAGAACCACAGAATCACAGAATAACCAGGTTGGAAGAGACCCACTGGATCGTCGAGTCCAACCATTCCCACTAAATCATGCCCCTAAGTACCTCATCCACCCTCACCTTAAACACCTCCAGGGATGGTGACTCAACCACCTCCCTGGGCAGACCGTTCTAATGCCTAACCACCCTCTCCGTGAAGAACTAATGACTCCCTTCAGAAAATTGCCCCTGTGGAAAGCTGGCCATGGAGAGCTGGCCCACAGAGCGTTGGCAGTGGACAGTTGTCCCTTCGTGCTTTCATATTCTCTTGGCAGCTGCCGTTAGCCACTGCCAGATGGAGAAAAGCCTGAGCCAGGAGAGTGCTCCAAACTGACCTTAATTGAGTTAAAGCTAGAAATCAAAGAAGAAGAAGCTGGGAAGCACATTTAACCTGGCTACCTGAGGCAGTGGAGTCTGCCTCTCACTGTGTGAGTGACCACAAAACCCTTAGCCTTCCCTGAACCCACCAAGTGAACACAGATCGAGTCCTCAGCCTGCAAACACATGAACTCCACTGTGCAGTAGGAAGAAGGCTGGTTTTATGCCTACCAAGACCTTCAGGCTAAGGGATTCAAAGTCATTTCCCAGGGTGAACAAGCCTTTCATGGTATATTTATGGGGCCCTTCAGCATTAGTACCTTAAGATCAAGCATTTCCAGTAGTTGCATCACCACGTAGCTGAGAGGGAGCTATTAGCGCTCTGGCAAGGACCTGGGTTGATCGTCACAGAGCAGGGGTTACGCCTGCCCAAGGATAAACCAGCCGCTGTGGTTTCCTCAAAGAGCCAGCGCATGCTTCGCAATCACAAGAGCTCGAGGGTTCAGAGCCCACGTCTATCATTACAGCGCTGCTGCAGATACTCTGGGAAAACCAGCAAGCCTGTTCGTGCAGGCAACAGCTCGGCACTGATCGCCCAGCACACTGATTGTTTCAGCACTGTCTCACCACTCTGAAGACAAACAACAGTGAAGCAGTGGGCATGGGACCACGCTGGAGGCCAGGAAAGGGTGGATCTGGAGCTACTTCCACTATGGGAAGATGCTAGGATGCAGCACAAGCTTGACGCTAGGCTGGCTTTTGAGGCCATTGGAGCGCCTGTACTCAAATCTTTGGTAAAACTTGGAAAAAAATTGGAGCAGGTCTCGTGCTGCAGCTGATGTGGGGTATGTGCACACATCCCTGCAAGTACCAGCCTGGAGAAGAGAAGGCTCTGAGGAGACCTTAGAGCAGCCTCCCAGTACTGGAAGGGGCTCCAGAAAAGCTGGGAAGCAACTTTTTACAAGGTCCTGGAGTGACAGAATGAGAGGGAACCACTTTAAATTGGAAGGGGAAAGATTGTGATTAGATATCAGAAATAACAATAACCCCACAGTGAGGGTGGGGAGGCCCTGGCCCAGGTTGCCCAGAGCAGGGGTGGCTGCCCCATCCCTGGAGGGGTTCAAGGCCAGGTTGGATGGGGCTTGGAGTCCCTCATCCAGTGGGAGGTGTCCCTGCCTGTGGCAGGGCTGGAACTGGATGGGCTGTGAGGTCCCTCCCAACCCAAACCATTCAATGAGTCTATGATTCTACCAAAGCAGCAAAACCTCAGCCCAAACTGGAGGCTCTCCCAGACCCTGGAAAGTCTCAATGACTCCAAATATAGGCGGATAAAACCCTTCTGTGCTTGTGAAGCTGCAAAGCTGACCCTCTATTGCTATTTTGGAGAATTTTTCCAAGTGCTGATTTGCTCTCTGCTAAGTCAACTTGTACCTAACCTTTAAATTTACTGTGTTTTCAAGAAAGGAAAATAGGTTCTTTCCCTCTATTCACCAATTGTTGAGTGCTTAAAGGAAATAAACTTTTGTTTCAATAATCATAAACACAAAAGGTTCCCCAGAGGGCTGTTTAAGGCTCCAAGCTAGTTAAAAAGAACATTTACATGAATTAAAGAGCAACAACAAGTCACCACTGATCTAAGCTTCTTTCCTGTGCTTAACTAGTGTCTGTAGGTGGGGAAAAGCAGGGCAGATCAGTATGGGGTAAGAAAGACAAAACCTGGGATGCTTGTTCTGCTTTACAGAGCTTTTCCCAAGCAGCAGCCAGGGAACAATACCTGCCCTTCACCGGCCAGTAGTTACTTTGTGCCTGTATCTGTAACAAGGCTTAAAGGACAACAGGGATTTTGACAATGGCTCATACTTTTTGTCTCCCACAAGACAGCTGTGGGATTAAGCGTGAATAAAGAGAGCTTTCACGCTGGTTCCCATTTATTCAGAGCTGCTGCAGCGCAAGCAAGGACAGCAGAGCCGGCTGTGGTGGCGAGGGCCGCGCTGGGCACCATCCCTCGTCTCACAAAGGGAGCTTTGCCTTGGCTCTCCTGTTGCAGAGCCCAGATGAGGCTCTCAGACTGCTGAAGCCTTGTATTCCTACATGGCAGGAATAATGCTTGGATCCCTACATGGCAGGAATAATGCTTGGATCCCTACGTGACAGAAACACAACTCACAAAGTGTGCACATCCATGGCTCTTAAATGCACGGATATATTCTATAACTCACCCAAACCACATTGTTTGCTCAAGCCTATGTGTTACTCCTGTGTTTTTTGTTCACATCGGATCTTATTTATAGATGTCTGACCCCAACAAGTGCCTATATCGTGACCTGTCTGTATCTCACGGCTCAGACCGCATAGGGAGCTGCTTTGCCAGGAGGAATCATGGAAACATAAAATCATAGAATCACCAGGTTGGAAAAGACCCACTGGATCACTGAGTCCAACCATTCCCATCAATCACTAACCCATGTCCCTCAGCACCTCATCCACCCATCCCTTAAACCCCTCTAGGGAAGGTGACTCAACCCCCTCCCTGGGCAGCCTCTGCCAGTGCCAACTTGACTTTCACAACGTCAGCAAATGGTTTCATCTCAGATCCATGGGCTGCTTTACACATCAGTTCCTGTCTTGTATAAATCCATATGTACCTGCACTGCTGCTTATTGCCCAGCACTGGGAAGGTGATAGGCAGGTTGTGTTAACCTGCTTCAAAGCTTTGCCAAGGGGTGGTGAATGCTACTAGACGCTTGGGACACCTGCAGCGCCTCTTCCCCTCGCACATATCCCCTGCCAGGGCTGTGAGATGTGACCACACACACGTGTATGAACACAAACACCCACATATGCCTCTCTTCACTGCTGTATTTGCTTATTTCCCCACTCAGCGCAGCCGGGGAGCTGGGAAGATGAGGATCAGCTCCTGCAAGGAGTGACTGAAATCCTCAATGCACTGTTTACACAAATAGACACAAATTCACATCGTCTGCAGCTCAAACTCTCATCCTCTGCAGCTCCAGACCCAGGCCTTTTTTAAATGATCATGATCAGAGAAGTCAGCATCCTCCGAATCATCCAAAAGAGCCCTCTGGAAAGGGACTAAAATATAAAGTCCTTTTCTCTATGAGAAAAGCTCTTGTTGAATGCATTCACACCGCTGCAACACACAAAAAGTAACGGGAAGATCTGAAAAGACGATGCATAGTTTAAGAGCTCCAGCGAGATCAGATACCGAACACCCAGGTGCAGCGCAGCTCAGATCTTCCTTGATTTTAAAGGGTTGTGGGGGAATGAAACTTTGCAAAAGGTTATGTTCACGCCTGTGAAGCCTGAATGGATTTGATCAATTATTCAACTGCAGCCCAAAGTCCCTGTTAATCTGCATAAAACCCGAAGTGACGCAGGATGGAGAGTGGTGGCTGGGGGATGCGCTTGGCAGGGGAAGCAGAGCAGGAGGGGAGCAAGCTGGCAGCACCGGGGCAGGGTTAGGGACCAACTTGGCCTCCGCGGCTTAGACGCTGCAACCGCTGCTTGCTGCCCGCAGCGAGGGCCAACCAGAAACCAGGCGCAAGGCCACGTAGTTGTCTGCGAGGCTCTGCGACCAGCAGGTCCTGCTTACCAGATGGCTCTTCATCAGGGGGTCGTAGGGACAGGATGAGGGGGAACGGTTCTGAGCTGAAATAGAGGAGATTGAGATGAGATCTTGGGAAGAAATGTTTTGCTGTGAGGGTGAGGAGGCCCTGGCCCAGGTTGCCCAGAGCAGTGGTGGCTGCTCCATCCCTGGAGGGGTTCAAGGCCAGGTTGGATGGGGCTTGGAGCCCCTGATCCAGTGGGAGGTGCCCCTGCCCATGGCAGGGGTGGAACTGGATGGGCTTTGAGATCCCTTCCAACTCAAACCATTCTATGATTCCATGATTTTATGTTACAGCAAACAGAAATTACAGGAGGCTGAGGGGCTAGACAGTTTTAGGTTCTGCAGTGCTGAGATTGCTACAGAAACCATTCCAGGAGCTAACGATTTTTTTTTTGTAAATCCCTCTCTCTTGAGGGTTCAAGATTACACAGCACAGGTGCCTGAGGCTGTGAATAGCTGCTCAGCAATCATCCTGCCAGGCAAGGAGCCGTGCCATGCCATTAGGTGACCAGTCACACAAGGAGAGCGTTTCACGAGCCTGAGCATTACTCAGCAGCTCTGTGGGAGACAGCTGAGAACTGGGAAGCCTTCCCAACCTCTGGGAATTGGCAGAAGCCCTAGAGAGCAGCTTGGGCTGGCATGTGGCTGAACCCCGGACTAAAGGATCAGGCAGGGTGGTTACAGGAGGAGGGCAGGGGCTCAGCAATTGCTCTGGGCACACAGTGGGAGCCCTGTTGTCTTAGCATGAGAGCCCCTGTCAGGGGAAAGTTATACCATGATCTTCCAGAAAGCAACTAAGGTCTTTAAGGCCCGGAGGAGAAGGACCTGGGGGTGTTGGGTGACAGCGACTGAATGTGAGCCAGCAGTGGCCCAGGTGGCCAAGAAGGCCAGTGGCATCTTGGCTTGGATCAGAAACAGCGTGACCAGCAGGTCCAGGGAGGTTCTTCTCCCTCTGTACTCGGCACTGGTGAGACCGCACCTCGAATCCTGTGTTCAGTTCTGGGCCCCTCACCACAAGGAGGATGTTGAGGCTCTGGAGCGAGTCCAGAGAAGGGCAACGAAGCTGGGGAAAGAGCTGGAGAACAAGAGGAGCAGCTGAGAGAGCTGGGGGTGTTTAGCCTGGAGAAAAGGAGGCTGAGGGGAGACCTCGTTGCTCTCTACAACTACCTGAAAGGAGGTTGTGGAGAGGAGGGAGCTGGGCTCTCCGCCCAGGTGACAGGGGATAGGATGAGAGGGAATGGCCTCAAGCTCCACCAGGGGAGGTTCAAGCTTGACATCAGGAAAAAATATTTCATGGAAAGCGTCACTGGGCAGTGTCAGAGGCTGCCCAAGGAGGGGGTTGAGTCACCTTCCCTGGAGGGGTTTAAGGGACGGGTGGATGAGGTGCTCAGGGTCATGGTTTAGTGATTGATAGGAATGGTTGGGTTTGATGATACTAGCTGTCATTTCCAACCTAGTGATTCTATGATTTATTTGAGATGGGGGAGATTTATAAGTCACTGCTGGGTGTGGGGAGTGGGGTCTCCCTCAGTACATTGATCTACACACTAATAAATGGCTACAACAGCAGAAACAATTGCAGGCAGCATCCTAGGATGACCTGGCTCTGACCCAGCAAGAGGTCCCATGTTCCTGTCCCTCTCAGTCCTTGCCCTCCACTATGCTGCAGCTCCCAGAGTGGGAGCTTGTCTGAGTGTTCCCCCATGGTCAGTGGAAGTGGCTGCACAACGGGAAAGCAGCTCTGCAGCCAGGAGACGCGAGCAGCAGTGAGATAGCATTTCCCTACCCGCTGCTGTCCTCCTCCGTGCCGCGCTGGCAACACTCGCCTCATGAGAGAAGAAGGCAGCAATTTAATTTCACATCCCCTGGAGTAACTCCTACAATGAAAAGGCTGCAGAAGGAGGTAAACTCTCTACTCGCCATTCAGAAGTAAATATTCTTTCCAGGCACAGCGGTGCTGCATTTATCTCAGAGCAGCAGCATTTTATTAGAGCGAGAGCAGACCAGACCCCTTTTTCACAAGGTGAAAGTCTGATCTGGGGGGGCTTTAACCTCCAGGGAGCAGCTACAGGAGCAACCCTGCCGGCATTTCCAAAATAGATCAATATAGGATGGCAACCTAGTGCCAGGTACAGCTCCCTGCTTTTCAACACCACTTGAGCTCTGCATTCCTTGTACTCCCTCAGGGAGGCATGAGAAAGGAAAAGAAATTTAGAAGTAGCAGCCTTGTGGGGACAGAGGGACACGGACACTGATCAATCCCTGGCAAAGGCAGCGCGGGGCAGTGGTGGAGGCTCCTTCCTTGGAGGTGCACACAAAACATGTAGACACGGCACTTGGGGACATGGTTTAGCAGGCACGGTGGGGTTGGACTGACAGTTGGACTGGATGAGCTTAGAGATCTTTCCCAGCCTTAATGATTCTAGGATTTACTGCTTTACATAAAAAAAAAGATTCTTCCTTGCATGCTGTACAGCAGGCGCACCCTCACCGCTCACTGCCAAGCAAGGAGAAGGCAGCGTCTTTTAATTTCAAGCACTTTGCAGGATTTTAAGTAATTACCTCCGCTCCCCTCTCCACAGATGTGCTCCAAGCGGCTGATAACGCCATCGCACACCCCAAATCTCCTGCTGCAGGAGAGGGGCTGTGCCTACCGTGGAGCTTTGTGCCAGCCACACACCGTTCCCTCCAGGGAATTTACTCACAGCTGCGAGGAGCTTGGCACAGAGCATTAAAAAAGACTTTTAAAGTTTGCTCTGGGAGGAAAACAGTCATGCTGGTTAACTAAAACGGTTCCTTGATTGGCCAGAATCCACATGAACAGGACTTGAATGCTTTGTCCTACTTTTCCTGCAGAGTCCTCTTGCTGCCAGACACACGCAGTTCCCGTTCGAGCACACGGCAAAGGGGAGGCAGCAAATGGCAAATAGCAAGACACAAATGTAAAGGTCTGTTATTAGTATTTACAGCAGAGGGGAATGCAAAGCTTTGGGCTGGCTTCTTGCAGGTGCAGCTGCCCAAAGCAGAAATCTGACTGGCATGGATGGCCATGCAGGGGTGTCCCCACGCGACTTCCATCAGCATCGTGGTGCCAAATCCACAAAATCAGAAGTTTCACATGTACCAGAAGAGCCTCAACTGTTCTCCTCCGGATCAGTATGTTTGACAAAGCACAGGATGATGATGGTATCTCTGCTAATCCATCCAATCCCACTTTTAAACCTGGTGGCTTGTGTTCTGCTGGACAGCTCCAACTCTCAAAAAGTCCTTCAGAGAGACTGAGTTTTAGTGCAGCTCTACGCGACCATCACTGTCTCCTATACATCCACGTTTTGATGCATGGAGCTACGTCACCTCCCTGGGGTGAGGAGAGCCAGGACACTGGCTTGAGTGTGAGCTCTGTCCAACAGGGCTCCTCACCTGCATCTCAGCTGTTCAACGGGTCTGGCAGATGACCAGCATTTCTGCTCAGAAGTTGGGATGGGGAGGGCCGAGTGCCACGCACAGAAGGTTTACCAGCTATTATTCCAGGGAACACTGGAAAGGAGTGATTTCTCTTTGAAGCAAGCATCTAAACACCTCGGATTACAAGCTCTTTTTACCTAGGAAAAAATAACCACGCTGACAGCTCTTACATTTCCAAACCCTTGTTTGATCCTTTACAAGATACAGGAAAGCAGCAAGGCCAGCATCCTGGGCTTGGGATCAATACACTTAAACCCCACTTTCACTTTGAACTCACACCAGGCCCTGGTTAGATTTTGAAATGTAAATAGTACTTTTGAACACCTAATCTTCCCTTAAAGCCTGATTGAGAGGAGAGATTCAGCTGTTCAAGAGTGTAGAAGGCAACTAAACTGATCATAGAATCACTAGGTTGGAAAAGACCCACCAGATCATTGTGTCCAACCATTCCCATCAATCACTAACCCATGTCCCTCAGCACCTCATCCACCCGTCCCTTAAACCCCTCCAGGGAAGGTGACTCAACCCCCTCCCTGGGCAGCCTCTGACAGTGCCCAATGACCCTTTCTGTGAAATATTTTTTCCTAATGTCCAGCCTGAACCTCCCCTGGTGGAGTTTGAGGCCATTCCCTCTCGTCCTGTCCCCTGTCACTTGGGAGAAGAGCCCAGCTCCCTCCTCTCCACAACCTCCTTTCAGGGAGTTGTAGAGAGCAATGAGGTCTCTCCTCAGCCTCCTCTTCTCCAGGATAAACACCCCCAGCTCTCTCAGCTGCTCCTCTTGTTCTCCAGCCCCTTCCCCAGCTTCATTGCTCTTCTCTGGACTCGCTCCAGAGTCTCAACATCCTTCTTGTGGTGAGGGGCCCAGAACTGAACACAGGATTCGAGGTGCGGTCTCACCAGTGCCGAGTACAGGGGGAGAAGAACCTCCCTGGACCTGCTGGTCATGCCGTTTCTGATCCAGGCCAAGATGCCATTGGCCTTCTTGGCCACCTGGGATGGATGGCTCAGTGACTTGGGAGAGGATTCAGGGAGGGGACTGGTCACTCCCAGTGATGCATGGACGCATGGTATGGATTACTAATGCAAAGTGAGGCAAGAACATTTTTAAGGCTGAAGCTTGCTGTCTGCTCTCTGCTCCGAGCGTGTTGGTGTCCCCTTGGCTCTGGGACAGGCAATGTGGTTGTTCAGAGATGTGCGAGAAGCTGATGCACATTGGGTCTCTTCCAACCTGGTTATTCTATGATTCTATGAAACCTGCCCGTCTCCACAGCTGAGGTGTTGCTGAGATGGGACCGCACCTTCCTGCAGGTGCGGCTGGGGCTCACCTGGGCCAGGGGAGATCCAGAGGTTTGGGCTGAGCTGAACCTGCACTGGGGAGCTGCCGGCTGGGGGTCTGCTGCCTGAGAAATGCCAACATTTCATCTGTTCGTGTCAGAGAAAAACAACAAGAATGATAAATGAAGATCAGATACAAGGGGGAAAAACCCACCAAGGATTATAACAGTTTCTGATGACATTTGAAACTACATTTTCTGCTGGATCTGTGGATTCTTTGCCCTTTTATGAGCATTCAGCTCTGTTTGGACTCTACTCGGGAAACTGTAAGGTTTTGTTTGTTTTCCTTACCGGAATTTAAGGACATGTCACTTCTCCATGAAAACATCACTCTTCCCTTAAAGGACTGAAGTCCTTTATCCAAGTATAATCAAAGGGCAATGCACAGGGTGCCCTGACCTCTGGTTTCAGAGATCTCCAAGAAACATCAGCATTTTGGGCTGCCTGTATTGTTCCTCCTATCAGGAAGGAACAGAGACCTAGCAACGGTATCTGTTTATCAGCCCACCTGTCAGACAAATAAAGCAGTCTTATTAATCATAATCATCCAAACCCTCATCTGGAGCACGATCTTGGACTGAGCAATGCGCTGCTGGTCTTGGCTGGCCTGGGGTGGGAAAACAGAAGGAAAAGAAAACTTCTTTAGGTCAGAGGCTTGGGCCATCTCTTGGATTGATGAAAACAATGTCCACCTTAGAGGAATTGCTTGGGAAAAGGAAACAGAGACTCCTTGATTTATTGACACGGAGGTTTTGGGAAGGAAGCTGCAACATTCCCATAATCTCCATGTGGTTTTGAGCCCCCTGATCCAGTGGGAGGTGTCCCTGCCCACGACAACTGGAGACAGAGCTAGAGAGCAGAACAGAAAATGAAGAGGCATGGTTTGGAGCTACTGGGGCCCATGGGTCCCACCTGAGCTGCAGGTCACCCCATAATGCTGTGCAAAGGACGGGCTAGTGCTCCCCCGAGTGCCGGGTCTCCCCTCTGAGCTGGAAATGACTGGCAGCTCAGCGGTGGTTTTTAATGTGTTTACAGTCAATGTTGCAGGAGTTGATACAGCTCATTTCTGTTCAGGCACCTTGTGTGGATGATGGATGTTCTTTAATAGCTGCAATATTTAGTGTTTAATGTAAAAACACTTGCTCGTAATGCTTTGCACTTGCAAGGTTATAATGCTTGATTTATGCCTGACTGCAGAGTTGACAAATCCACCCTAGTCCCCAGCCCAGGTAGCTGCACGGCTGAGATATCAGCGGGGAGCGTCTTTTCCACCTCATCTCACCTTTTATACCTTACCACCAAGATCTTCCTCTGAACAGCCCCCAAAGACCTCCAATTATACTATTATAGGCTCCCTACACCTTCCCATAGACGTTTTCTCACATGTCCTTCAGCATCAACCAAAGAAAACGCTTCCATCCAGAAATGTCACCCTATGCACCAAAAAACCCTCTCTGATTCTGACTTTCTATCCTTACCACAAATGTGTTTTGGGCTTTTCTCATCAAGATCAAAGAGCTGACAGAGGGAAAAGACCATGAGGGGAGGAAGAAGAACCTACATAAATGTCAAAATGCGGTCTAGGTATGGGAGGACTAGAGAGGAGAGGAGCACCGTGGCCCCAGGCTGGGCCAGCACACGGAGCTCCGTAACTGCACTGAGCACGCAGCAGCGCAGCTCGGCTCTCGGAACAGGAACAAATACAATTTCTTGGAGGGATGGTTGCTTAAAATCCAGGGAGTAGCGTCAAGAGCACAGCAAGCCTCTCCCCTTACTGTCATTTATTTTGTGCTGCTGGTGGTTGCCTAGGGGGAAAAATAGACAGCGATTTGAAAGACAGTGCTAATTTAATTTGCCAGTATGAATAAAGATAAGACTGTAAAGCATGTTAATGAAGCTACAGTATCACATAATTCACATGCAAGGGAAACACTGCCTTTCTCACATCATGATTGTCTTTTCCACATTCAAAACTGATTAAAACAGGATGAGGGCATTTCATTACACGCCCTCCCATGAAAGGCAATGTTCTGCCAGGGACACCGGGGCACGGTTAGAAAAAGCTGGAGGAGGAAAGATAGATGCTTATTGCCACGGTCGGTTAAATGTACAGATTCGAGCGCACTCACCATCTCAGCACACTTTACCTGTTCACACCTGTTTATCTTAGTTTTACGCCTCTGTAGGATTCTTTCTCTTTCTCCGTCTCCTTCGTTTGTCAATTGACAAAAGAAAATTCCCCAAATTATGTTAAAAAGTACTACAAACGCCAGGAAGGGAATTACGCCCCTAGAAGAAGGTGAAAGATTTTCTTCTCTGTTAAGCAAAATTAGAATTTAGGAAAATCAGACTTCTCAGCAGCAGATGAAAGCCTCGCTAGCTCCCCGGAGCACCCAGGAGGGTTCCCAGCCGTGGGTTTTCATCAGGTTCTGGCTTCCTAAAACAGGTACAGTTGTGCTGTATCTGTAAGGAGAAGATGACTCTGATCCTTACAGATGTGAACGTTTGTGCTTCTCACTGACATCAGTGGAAAACGAGTTGCCAGAAGTGGAAGAGAATAGCAAGCTGCTATCTGGAACTCAGAAAGAAAAAGACATAATATAATTAAAATTAATTACCTAGCAAGCCCCCTTAATCTTGATTTAACTGCATGGGAAAGATGGATTTGCTGGTCCAGACAATGAGGTGGAGGAGAATTAAAGGGGATTCCAGAAGAGGAGTAAAAGCACTTTTATTGATGTATTAGAAAGGGTCATCAAGAACCTGTAGAGGGTCTACAGTAAAGCTGGGGAAGGACTTTATACAAGGGATGTAATGATAGGATGAGAAGGAATGGCTTTAAATGGGAAAGGAGAAGATTGAGATGAGAACTTAGGGAGAAATGTTCTCCTGTGAGGGTAGAGAGGCCCTGACCCAGGCTGCCCAGAACAGGGGTGGCTGCCTCATCCCTGGAGGGGTTCAAGGCCAGGTTGAATGGGGCTTGGAGCCCCTGATCCAGTGGGAGGTGTCCCTGCTCATGACAGGGGGTGGGACTGGATGGCCTCTAAGGTCCTTTCCAACCCAAACCATTCCATGATCCTATGAAGAAGGCACACGGGAATGTTTTCCATGCCTGCCTGACCTGGAAGCCTGAGTTTGTGCCTTCTAGTGTGGGTTAGGCTACCGTGGGGCATGCTGGAAGCTCAGTTCAAAGACACTTTGCTGCTGTGGTGCAGCATCCCTGGCGCAATGACTTGACCCCAGAGTGCTGCTACAAGACAACTCACATGCCGTGTGCTCCCTCAGGCACAGAGATGGCTGTTTGGGCCTTTCCCTTAATTGCCAACATTGCCCAGACTGAAAGTGCTCATCATGATAGAAAATTACAACACGGACAACACATCTCTCTGTCTTTTCATTTCATAAATGCAGTAGCCCCAACAGCCTGCTTTCATAGAATCACAGAATCACCAGGTTGGAAAAGACCCACTGGATCACTGAGTCCAACCATTCCCATCAATCGCTAACCCATGTCCCTCAGAGCCTCATCCACCCGTCCCTTAAACCCCTCCAGGGAAGCTGACTCAACCCCCTCCCTGGGCAGCCTCTGCCAGTGCCCAATGACTCTTTCTGTGAAATTTTTTTCCTAATGTCCAGCCTAAACCTCCCCAAGACAATCCCGAGACAATAAGCAGGTGCTACAGCTATGTCCCTAGCAAAGATCTTCTCCTTGGGCCACCGCAGTGAGGTCAGCGTGGCAGTGGCTGTTTACTGACCTCCTGGAGTTGTCTCCAACATCACAGTGGCTCCTGTCAGCTGCCTTGCTCTGGGCTGAAGGCAGAGTGTGGCCAACACGTAGGTGTGGGCATGTTGGGGAGCTACAAGCCCAGCCTCTACTTGCATCACCAACACTGATGGAGAGCAGCACTAGAGCTTCTTGGCCATGGAAGACCTCATGTTTCAGATCAGGCTCCCAGAACCTCTAGCCAAGGCTGGGAAAAAGGAAAGATGATAAAGCAAAGTGATATTTATTGAGTGTGTCACACATCACAGCTTTTTTTTCAAGCACCTTTTGGAGATCTCATCTCTAAGGATTTATTTTTCTCTCCTGCCTCAGCTCCCTTTGCCGCTGTCCCTCCTTTTTTCTTTCCGTACCAAAGTATCTTGTGCACCTTTCTTCATCTAGCAAAGGGCTATGAATCCAGGAAATTCATGAACTCCCAGAAAGTTATAGCTCTTAAAAAAAATATTCATTTGCAGTGTGAAAAATGGTTTGATGTATATCTAAACCGAGGTGACTTTATGGCCCCATTACAGAGCACGTTTGAATTGTAACACTATATATCTGTCTGTAATTACTTGGTCTTAACTGCTGCTCAACCCTTTTTTATATAGAAAAGGTACAAGCAACAAAACCACTCTTGCTTTGCCGAGAGTCCCCAGGGATCAACGTGGGCTGGGGAGCCAGACTGACTGTGAGAGGGACGCTGGGGTTAACTGAAACCAAGTGAAATGGCTTCGGTTTTACAGCACAAAGAATTGCACAAAAGAAAGACCTGGACTTCAGAAAACCATAAATTATTTGAAACAATAAATATTGCCTGCTCTCTGCATTTCTTTTGGTTTCTAAACCTTTGTAAGTCCACTTGAATGAAGTGTTCAGGGTTTTGTGATTTTTTTTCTACATCCATACAAGAAAGCTTTGCATTTTCTGCTTTTTTTTTTGTTCCTTTTAATGACAGAAGAAATTCTCCTGTAATCACAAGCCTTCAGGAGCAAGGGCTCTGTGATATGAGACTTGAAAAACAGTTGGGATATTGAGCAGAACGACACAGTCAGCAGCTGGCTTCTCCAAGCCTTGCAGCTTGGAGCTTCAAAAACATTTCATAGAATCATTTGGTTGGAAAAGACCTTGAGATCGAGTCCAACTGTACCTGTCCACTACTGAACCATCCCTGAGCACCTTGTCTCCCAGTGTTTTAAACACCTCCAGGGATGGAGGCTCCACCACCTCCCTGTGCAGCCTCTGCCAGAGCCTAGAACCCTTTTGAGGAAGAAATTCTTCCTGACATCAAATCTGAACCTGCCCTGGTGCAACTTGAGGCCATTTCCTCCTGTCCCACCACCTGTCACTTGGGAGAAGAGATCAGCACCCATCTCTTTCTCTCCAACCTCCTTTCAGGCAGTTGTAGACAGTAATGAGGTCTCCTCTCAGCCTTCTTTTCTCCAGGCTAAACAACCCCCATTCCCTCAGCTGCTCTTTGTAAGACTTGTTCTCCAGCCCCTTCAGCAGCTTCATTGCCCTTCTCTTGATGTACCCCAGCCCCTCAATGTGTCTTCCAAACAGAAGCAGGCCTGGCACAGACCATCACCAAAACCACTTAATGTTCCACACTTGGTTTTCACCAGGATAATATATCGCTTCCAGAGCTCCTTAAAAATTTGGCTGAACCATTGTTTGCTCTCCCTGGCCCCCCTGTGCTCTCCTGATGTTCTGTGTCTTCCACGAGTGCTCATGCCAAGAACTTAGGGAGAGCATTTCACCAAGACTCCTGAAACTGTGGAGGGAACTACAGATCCTCAGCACTTCTGATTCCAGGCCAAATATTTGATAAAATCAAAGAAAATATCTGTCACTGTTTTGGCAGAGTTCGTATTTCCTGGCAGAAAATTTATCTTCAACTCTGACTGAAAATTTCTTTCTTTTCTATTTTTAAAGAAAAAAAACAACAGGCTTTCTCCATTGATCTCCACATCCTCAGGACTCTACCATTTGTTTGAAAAAGTCATCTTGGCAGGCATTTTTCCAGGGTTTTTCTCTATTTACCTGCAGTGAAGGGAATAAAAGGCACTGCTTGTGTGGTCCTGGCCAGCTCCCCCAACCCTTGCAGCCCCTGCAGGAAGTGATGCCTTTCATCTCTTCTTTCTCCAGGTCAGCAGATGCCAAAGGCCCCAGGTGAGCTGAGAAAACAGGGAAGTTCTCAAACAGTAGAGGTGTTCAGTAGACCAAGCACCCTCTATTACAGCCACTTCTTGGTGAACGTTCGCTCCCTATGCTACACAAATCCAGCTGGTTAAATCCAGCTGGAGGCCAGTGATAAGTGGGGTTCCCCAGGGCTCAGTCCTGGGTCCAGTCCTGTTTAATGTCTTTATTAACGACCTGGATGAAGGCATCGAGTCCTCCCTTAGCAAGTTTGCAGATGACACCAAGCTGAGTGGAAGTGTCAATCTGCTGGAGGGTCGGGAGGCTGCAAAGGGACCTGAACAGGCTGGACTGCTGGGCTGAGACCAACGGCATGAGGTTTAACAAGGCCAAATGCCGGGTCCTGCACTTGGGGCACAACAACCCTAAGCAGCTACAGACTAGGAGAAACCTGGCTGGAAAGCTGCCAGGAGGAGAAGGACCTGGGGGTGCTGGTTGACAACCGACTGAACATGAGCCAGCAGTGGCCCAGGTGGCCAAAAAGGCCAATGGCATCTTGGCATGTATCAGGAACGGCGTAACCAGCAGGTCCAGGGAGGTTGTTCTCCCCCTGTACTCGGCACTGGTGAGACCGCACCTCGAGTCCTGTGTTCAGTTCTGGCCCCTCACCACAAGAGGCATGTTGTGGCTCTGGAGCGAGTCCAGAGAAGGGCAACAAAGCTGGGGAAGGGGCTGGAGAACTGGGGATGTTTAGCCTGGAGGAGGCTGAGGGGAGACCTTATTACTCTCTCCAACTACCTGAAAGGAGGTTGTGGAGAGGAGGGAGCTGGCCTCTTCTCCCAAGTGACAGGGGACAGGACGAGAGGGAATGGCCTCAAGCTCCGCCAGGGGAGATTTAGGCTTGAGATTAGGAAAAAGTTCTTCACGGAGAGGGTGGTTAGTCATTGGAACAGTCTGCCAAGGGAGGTGGTTGAGTCACCATCCCTGGAGGTGTTTAAGGTTAGGGTAGACGAGATGCTTAGAAGCATGATTTAGGGATTGGTGGGAATGGTTGGACTCGATGATCCAGTGGGTCTCTTCCAACCTGGTTATTCTGTGATTCTGTGAAATCTTTTCTTTTGAAGGATCTCATGGAGCTTTAGATGGCCATGTCCTGACCTCCTCTCCGTTAGTCTGTTTAGCAACCACAACCTTTCCTGCAGGTCTCCTTCTCCTCAACCTCTTTAGCACCACAACATCTCCTGACGGTCTCTTTCTCAATCTGTTTAGCACCACAACCTTTCCTGACAGTCACCTTCTCAACCTGTTTAGCACCACAAACTTTCCTGATGGTCTCTCTTGTCCAGTCCTGAAGACGGGAAGGGCATTTGTTGCCAACAGTGTTCCCATACCCAATGCTTCTGCAGACGAGGAGGTTGGCCAGCTCCTGTGTCTCTGCTGTTGGAGGAGGCAGCACTCTGGCCCCTGTTTTGCTGTAACACCAAACAAACGTTTTCCCTGATTTTTTTGCCAGCATAAAGAGAAGTTTTGGGCTTGAGAAACTGCAGCAGCAGTTCCTTCAAAAGCGTGGGCTCTCTTCTCCCTTTCCTTCCATTCTGATAACTGAGAACGTGACCCAGTCTGTTTGTCCAAGTCCAAACTCCCTTTGAATCCTGGCCACAATGAACCCTACCAAACAAAACAAGCAGACCAGCAGTGTTCGTGGCTCTAGAAAGGAACTGCACCATAGAAACGAGGAGAGTCCTAAAAGCCATCTCCAGCTGACATTAGCGATGCAGCGCGATGCTCCACAGCTGAACAACTACAGCACGCAGAAGCTTAAACCAGGGTGGCTTCAGGATTCAAAGTTACTCAATTCATGCTGTAACACAAAGACCCCGAAGCTTCATGTTTATAACCTGCGATATGGAAAAGGAGAAAATATATTTATTACTCTTTTCTCCAGCTGCTCGTTCAGATTAATGGTGGGACTTATCGGAGAAATCTCTCTCCCCAGTCTCAGCCTCCATCAACCACTCAGTCTCAACCTGTCAGGCCAACATTATCTTTGTTCATTTGCAGAACAATTGTGCAGTTATTAAGAAGGAGTCTTGCCATGCTTAATGCTTTTGTGCTTTGAGGCAGGAATCTGGAGTCACTGGAAAATACAACTGATAGTCAAAGCCCTCAGTGCATGAACACAAACAAGAGCTGCAAAGGAGCCGATACTAATTCTTTAGTTCCTTCTTTTTGTTTTAAATGTACAAATCCTGTTTCTCCGAGAAATAATTCATAAAGCACATTTCACAGTGAAAGTTTCATAAAAAACCACCAACAGCCAGTCATCTTCCTACTGAGTAACCCAACTATTTCACTATTGCAAAACTAAACCACAGAACCATAGAATCCTTTGGAAAAGAACTTTGAGATCATTGAGTCCAACCATACATGACCACTACTAAACCAGATCCCTGAGCACCTCGTCTGTCAGTCTTTTAAACCCCTTCATGGACAGAGACTCCACCACCTCCCTGGGCAGCCTCTGCCAGTGATGAGAACCCTTTTCTTGAAGACATTTCTCCTCATATCCAATCTAAACCTCCCCTGGTGAAACTTGAGGGCATTTCCTCTCATCCTATCACTCTTTGCTTGGATAAATGTAGGATAAATGCTCTAAAGTTAATTTTGTAGGGAATGAGAAATACTAGAATGCCACGAACTTCTCCCACCATCAGTAACGTCCTAGAGTGTTTTACAGGCATTTGGACAGATGGTTTCTGTTACAGAAAGACTGATCAGAATGGAATTGGCTCTGAATTGAACATCGCTGGCCACACGTCAGTCCTGATGCAGGTGGGTTTCATACAGAGTAGAGGACGGTGTCCTGGCGCCAATGTGCCAAAAGATCTAACTCTTCAACTCTAGACTAAACCAATGAATCCAGGTGCCCAAATCAAATTCTCTCTTGCTGCCTCAGGTGAGATACGCACTCAATACATGCACTAGTACTAGGAGTTGCTTCTTAGAACAAGTTTTGCCGTGGCAGAGTAGCTCAACAGCCCAGCTGGCAACTGATTCCCAAAAGCAGTGTTGAAGGCCAGGTGCTTCTGAGCGGACAACTGTGACCAGTTCTGCAGGATGATACCTGGATGATCTCCATGTACACAGAACCAGTTTCGGATTGCCTCTGCTAATGGACTGACCTGTCCAAAGGTGAATGGAAAAGCGACCTATGCAGGCTGGAGACAGCACCCTGCTCCCATCAGGAAAACACTCTGACCATCCATCTCTCCAAAGAGAGGGACAATATTGTACATCCCCTCTGTTGTTTAGTCGCATCACGAGCTCTGATCTCAAATGAATCATAGAATCACTAGGTTGGAAGAGACCCACCGGATCATCGAGTCCAACCATAATGAGAGGAAGGAGTGATCATCTCTTATCTGATAGGTCCCCACACCGGCTAGGAATTACACAACTAAGCTTAGGGTTGAGCTACCCAACGAAAATGAAGGTTTCGAGTCCTTGGTCACCCTAAGCAGCTGCCACCTCTAGGACTGACTCCAGATCACCGCTGTCCCCAAAGTGACTCTGATGCCCCTTACCTCCTCAGCTTTGGATATCTCACTGCAACAGGTTAAGGGTCAAGAGGAGGGTTGGGAGGACTGGAGTGTCAAGACCTCATTAGATCAAACACTCAGTTGTAATCAACAAAACACAGCAGCCAGATCTGTGCTAGTTTCAGGCACTCCTGAAAAATCTCATCCTAACCACACTGTAGAGCTTTCCAGGTCAGCCCACAATGGGCTCTGAGGTCCTGCAGTATTTCCACTTTCGCTTGGCTTTAGCGACAGCTCTGTGCTTGCTTGGAAATGTTGATTTTTTTGCAGAGATCACTGCATCTATCTCAGGATAAGCACTCACTTATGAGACACGTATAGGAAAGCTGTCCCCATATCTCAGTCTTTCTGTAGATTTCACAGCATATAAAAGCCTCTTATTCCTTGTATTCATCACCAAGAACAGAAGCTTTGAATTCTTTGATTCCAGTAAACTACCATTTATTAGACACATTAAATGAAAGACAGTCAAAAGGAGAATGCAACAGAAAACTCCAGAGCTGGCAAGGCGGCTTCTACCTTGCTTTTCTCACCACTAGCACAAACAGCCTTTCAGCACATCAAAGGGAAGCTCTGCTATATAATAAGGCACGTTGCAGTCGGTGAGATACGGGTGGATGTGAACGCAGCTAAATAGGAAGATGTGTATTTAGAGATAAGTTACATCTCTGAATTCAAATCCCCACTTATCGCCTCTGATAAGTTACTCATGCATTTAAAGTCAGGACGTGGTGTGTGTTTGCCTCTCCTCCCCAGGAGATACACACACTTCACGATACTGAGTCAAAATGCTCAGCTCTGGTGAAAGCTCGTTCCCGGAGCAGTTGTGGCAAGGTTATCTGGCTCTGGGGGCTCTGATCTGAGGAGCTACAGCATCCCACAGGGCTGGAGGTGAAGAGGCAAAATTCAGTTAATGCTGGCTGTAAAAGCTCACAGCAGCTGCTGGCTGACGCAGTAGAGGTGCATCAAACATCACCGGGAGGTGTCTGGAGTCAAAAGGTCTTGGTTATTGGCTGTCACAGGACTCGACCTGTTGTGATGACACCCTGAGGTGTGATGTCTCATGCTAGGTGAGATGCACCATCCAAGCCCTAGAGCAGACGACAGTGAGAAGATGGAGAAACTGCAAGGAGGTCTCTGAGGGTTGAAGCATAAACCACAGCAACAAGAAAAGTGTCAGTTCTCTTGCGCTGGAAGATGAAAAGGTGATTGGAAAGACATCTCTGGCCCTAGATCTAAGAAGAGGTGCCTGGGAAGGATGCTACCTCTGCAGCCTCTGGAGAGCCTTAAAGGATCACAGACTTATTGGAGAAGGAAGCGTTGACCAATTTGCGGTAGTGAAAGCCCTGACAGGCACAACGTCCATGAAGTGTTTCAATGACTACAAGTTAGCTGGAGGATCAAGACACTTCAGAAGAAAAATCTGTGAAGGTCCTAAAAGTGACCCTTGGAAAACAATGATGACTTGATGGTGGATTTTGATCAGTGGAACTCTACGGCTTCTCAAACTTAACTTTGTCTATTCTGGAACTTAAAGTGCTCACTTCATGCTTTTAAATTTCAGATTGTACTTATTTCTTTCTCTTTTACCCCATTTTACAGGGTAAGGACTTTAAGGAGCTAAAATGTAAGAGAGGAGCTCAGTTTCAGGGTGGAGAGCTGCCTCTGGGGCTGCACGGAAAAGGAAAGGTGCACTGCCCCAGAAAGGGCTATGACTTTTAGAGATATTGCTCATTCGTTAATAGAGCAAAGAGAGCCCAAAACTGAGCAGGACTAAACAGTGAGCTCAGGGAATGCATTCTGCTGCGGCTCTGGTTGCATCAGACAGTGCGGTGGCTTAGGTGGAGTGGTGATTCCCATGGTGATTCCCATCATCACTCCTTTCCTGCAAACCCATCATTCCTGGCTGATTTTCAAGAGTCATCTGACAATAAACCCTGTCTCCAGAGAGGCATTCTCTAATCCTTTCCAGCCTCCAGCAGACTGTCTTTGATAAGCAAGAGATGTGCAATGCTTGCCTCGAAAGGGCTGCTGTGATAAGAGGACCCAGCCTTCCTCAGATCTGTGATATCGAGTGACCAGCATGTGCTCTTCTATCTTCTATGGGCTGTTAGCTGTGAATTCAGCATGTGATAACTCACACCTAAAGGTATCCCTCTGATCCTCCAGGCTTCAGGGCTACTAGGATTATATTTACAGAATAAATTTCCATTTAATACTGACCATTTGACTCAATAAGAAAGAGTGAGGCTGCAAAGAGGGACCAATAAATGCTGCTGGAGAATGGTCACAGACACGAACCACAAATATAAAACTCTAAGGACAGCAGGTTACTCTCCAACAGTTTATTTCTCATGTAGATCTAGGGCTCAGAAAGCCCACAATGAGCTATATCCCCCCTTCAAAGGAATCCAAGGGCTGGATTCCCGAGGTCATGACATCACAGTTGTCTCAATAAATGAAGAAGCTGGCAACTGGTTGCATGTGCAAGTATTCCTTTGGTGTTGATGTTCCTAAGACCCCAGAAAAAGAGTAGAATTGTAGAATGGTTTAGGTTGGAATTGACCTCAAAGCCCATACGGTTCCAATCCTCTGTCATGGACAGGGCCACCTCCCACTTGATCCAAGCCCCATCCAACCTGCCCTTGAACCCCTCCAGGGATGGGGCAGCCACCACTGCTCTGGGCAACCTGGGCCAGGGCCTCCTTAACCTCACAGGAAAATATTTCTGTCTAAGAACTCATGTCAACCTCTCCTCTTTCAGCTCAGAACCATTCCCCCTTGTCCTATCCCTGCACTCCCTGATCAAGAGCCCCTCCCCATCTTTCCTGTAGGCCCCTTCTGAGTCACTTTGGAAAATGTCTTTTAAATTAAAATTAGGAAGACAGAAAATCATAAAATTAGAAGCTCGCACCATTTCCCTTCTGTGGAAAACAAGGACATGCTGGCATGGTCTCCCACTGACCACGAGCCTACATGAACTGCTGGCAGTCTCAGACAGACCTGCATTCTGCAGTGGAGACTGGGATGTGCTTGAGGGACCTTTGCCATTTCCACTCTACTCCAGGTACTGATGTCCTGCAGTCACCGGGGACACCTTCTCTGTCCTGGTCACTCACTGCATGAAATGTGTCACCCAGCACCTCGATGGCCTCCAAGCTTCGAGGTGGTTGGACTGACCTGTGCGTTTCCATGCAGAAAGTGCGATGGGGATGCACCTCGCAGGGCAGGTCTTCACCCTCCCAGGGCCCATCTCCATTTTCAAGACAAATGTCAGTCTAGACACCCCTGAATCCTCCCCCATCTATTTTCCCCAACACCCATCAGGCTGGAATGACTCATGTCATTAGATTAGCACATCCAGAACCAGTAGAACAAAACAACCCAGCACCCTCCCCCTTCTCTCCGAATAAAGGTTTCTGACCCAGAGAGTTCTCCTGTAACAAGGTAAGAGCAAAAGCTTCCTGAGCAATTCGGGCTTTGAAGCTGGCTAATAAATCTTTTTGGCTGATCACTGCTGTGAGCAGTGAAAGCTGTCAGAGGTTCAGAGGCAGGATTCTTTGTGCATCCTCGCAAAAGTGCTTCTGAACAGTGCACGCTGCTCCTCGCCGCGCAGCGACGGATGCTCCTTTGATGGTGAAACCTCGTTTAAATTAGAAGCAGCCCCAGCTGCCACCGTTTCTTCACTTTGTTTTGTTTGTTTCAACTGCGGAGAGCAGGAAAGGCAAGGCAGCTGGGGCATGCGAGAGCACTGGGATTTTCCTACTCCTTCACATGAAAACCCCATCTGGGCAAAGCAGCAACGTTTCACGTTCGAAGTGGCAAAGGCCAAGGAGGTAACAGCAACTGTCGTCAAAAAATGAAGCATCACAGAACCCCTTTGTCAAACACTACCCCTCCGTCCGGCTCCCAGAAGCACCAGGTTTCCTTGGAAACTACAGAAATGCCAACAGGCAGCAGGACTGATGTATCAGACACGTTTGTCCATCCCACAGCTTTTGCTGGCCAGTTAGATCTATCAGACAACTGCGTTGCCACCACAAGGGTCATGTTGACTTGTACGGGTGTCAGGACATGCTGAGAGCTTTAGGAAGTCTCTCTTCAGGACTCCAAGACCAGCTCTCTAGCAATTCTAATGAGGCTGGGTAAGACACAGACCTGTGCTGGGACAGAGCGTGAGCACATCACACCTCAGAGAGAGTGGCTCGTGTGGCTGAGCTGCTGCAATGCTGGGCTAAACGACCCAGTGACCGGTGTTGGAGTGGGCTCTAGGATCAGGAGGGTGCATCCGATGTCCTCTGAAGTGGGAGGCTCTTGTGCTGAGAATCCATCCTGACCTGAGGAGCATACAGTTTATTTTCTGCCACCGACGCAGTGTTTGATCCTGGTAAAGGTTTCAGGGGCTGCAGTTTTAACTCTAGGGGGTAGATTGAAAAGCATTTAGGAGCTGTTTAAGTGACCTGCAGGGCTTTTTGGAAAGACTCAGTTCCCAGCCCATCAGCAAGTTGGACAGTCTGACGCTGCACCACCTCCCAGGAACACAGAGGTGACCAAGCTCTGAAGACACCCATTGTGCTCAGAAACGCAGACAAAGCTGGGACACACTGCACAGAGTCCCTGAATGCAGAGGAAGCGAGTGAGGGACCCAAGAGACAGTGACCTGCCCCATCCCCACAGAAAGCAGGGCAGGGCGCGCAGGGAATCTGGATGCCTGAGCCTCCTAAGCCTCACGATGCCTGCTCAGCATCTTTCTCTTGCAAAGATAGTGATGACAACAATAACTCTCATATTATTGCTATCACAATTACTGTGCTGACTTAACTCTGGCACTTATATCTAAGCTGCAAAACATGGGGAGCAGAGTCCCTCCTTGCATGTTGAGCTCCTGGGAGGATTGCAGCCACTCTCCTGACGCTGCATTTCCAGCCGTCCCACACCCCAGCAGATGCCAACCACCCCCTCACACATCATGGGGCTGAGCCGACACGCTCGGGAATCGCATCCCGACCGAGGCCTCTGAGCACAGCAGTAACGTGAATAATAACAATAACTTTCAGTCAGGTTTTCAATGCTATAGCGAGCCTTTCTCTCTCTGAAGAATCCTTTAAATGTTCCCTCGCTCTTCATCTCTTCCTTCCTTTAAACTGTGATTGAATTTAAGACTAATGAAAATGTGAGTCTGAGAGCATTTACGGGAAGCCAGCTGCTCGCGCTTTTTCATCTCTGCTGGCCTGTCTCATGATCCACCTTTTCTGTGTCCACCCAGGGAAAGAGAACAAACCCATTTCTCTGGGGGGAGCTGGTGTAATCAGGGTTTGAGCAGGTTTGTGTCATTCATCTTCATGTGGGCAACAAGGTCACAAAGTGGGCACTGCTTGCTTCTTTTCCTTCTCAATATCTTTTCTCAACAGCGAATGGCATCTTAATAAAAAGGAAGCTTTCCTTTCTGCCTTTTTCAGAGGAAAAAAGAAAGGGTTGTTGGAAAATCAAAGCCTGAACGTGTTTTGCTTTTTCTGCACCAGGCAATCAGCATTTGTCTCTTTTTGGCTGTGGATGGAAACTGAGACGAATCAGCGCTCAGACCTCAAATTCTGGCATGGGTTACTGTGCCCTTAAAGAGCTGGGCAAATGGGGGGGAAATATTGACACAATTCTTCACAACGGAGCAAAAATATCTCCTTGGTGATCTGTTATAAAAGCTCCTTCATGATGGCACCAGCAGGTTAATCTGGGTTGGTTGATGGGTCTTGTTTTATTGCCCTTTCTGCATCTTTTTCATTTGGCAGCAAAGGAGAAAAGTGCCAGGACCTTAACAGAGGGCTTGGAGACATTCAATCCCACCACGTCCCATGGAATCACAGAAACATGGAACGGTTTGGGTTGGAAAGAACCTCAAAGCCATCCAGTTCCACCCCCTGCCATGGGCAGGGACACCTTCCATGGGATCAGGGGCTCCAAGCCCCATCCAACCTGGCCTTGAACCCCTCCAGGGATGGGGCAGCCACCCCTGCTCTGGGCAGCCTGGGCCAGGGCCTCCCCACCCTCATAGGAGAACATTTCTCCCTAAGATCTCATCTCAATCTGCCCTCTTTCGGCTGAAAACTGTTCCTCCTCATCCTGTCCTCACCCTCCCTGATCATGAGCCCCTCCCCAGCTTTCCTGGAGCCCCTTTCAGACCTGGAAGCTGCTCTAAGGTCTCTCCAGAGACTTCTCTTCTCCAGGCTGAACAACCTCAGCTCTCAACTCTCTTATATAGCAGGTGCTGCAGACCTCAGATCATCCCCATGGCCTCCTCTGGACTCTCTCCAATAGCTCCATGTCCTCCCTGCGCTGAGGATTCCAGAACTGGACGCAGGGCTCCAGGTGGGTTCTCACCAGAGTGGAGTAGAGGAGCAGAATCCCCTCTCTTGCCCTGCTGGTCCCACTGCTTTAGATCCGGCCCAGGACACCGTTGGTTTTCAGGGCTGTGAGAATGAGTCACCCACGCAAACAAGTCACCTCAGCTGGTGCTATCACAGACAATTGAATCCTTGCCCCTTCGCATCCGGGCAAGACACAGGTTAATGTTCTTTGCAGATGTTGTTCCCTTTGGCACAGGGACCCCAGCAGCTTTGCCCACACATCTACTGGGCATCAGCAGGTGTGCAGTGGGCAGAGTGGCCGATGTCCATCACACCCGAACTGCTGCTAACGTGGACTCTCGTCAGGGCAGACACGTGTTGTTTGTCACCTCCCTTCTGGAAACATTAAAAGACTGAAGATAGAAGAGCCTCTTACAATCACAAAATAGTGTAGATGGGGACTTTGATCTTTCACTCAACCTCTTCTTCTTCCACCCTTCCTTTAACTCAACCTTTTCTTCTTCCACCCTTCCTTTAACTCAACCTTTTCTTCTTCCACCCTTCCTTTCACTAATACTACTTTATTAAAGAATACATGGTGCAGAAAACTTCTAGGCTAGAAGGTCAGATCCCATGGAATTCCCCAAGAAGCCTCCAATCCTGCTGTTTCTCTTGCTCGTACTGAAGCTAAGGAGGAAAGTCGGGGCAGAACCATGGCACAGCGTATTGGTCTGGGTTTGTACATCATCAAGCACAGGCAGAGCAGAAGTCCTGATCTCTGTTATCCTCTTTGGCTCTCTGTGTCACCATCTCCATGGAATACAAAACAGATGGAAAGCAGAAGGAACCAAGGGAATTGACAACATAAATGACTCTGTGTGGCCCACGTGCTGAAAGGGACAGAAGGTGCAGGAGGGCAGCGTCATCCTTTTGGGATAGAGTTAACATTTAAAGAGCAGAGTTTAGTTTAGGAGGAGGAGTGAACTGCTTAGGGATGTATCTGCCTGGGCAAAATTCATCACTTCTCTCCCTCTCTTTTGTTTCACAAACACCACACGCATGGGAGGGGTGAGTGAAGAGACCTGAGTTAGAAAGACATTCCCAGATCCTGGTAAAATAAACTTGGCACAGAATTAGAACTGAGGTTATAGGAAAGGGGAGTCTCTTTTTAATAACATGAAAAAGCCCTGTATTGTGAATCTACACTAGAAAGAGCAGAGGAATTAGAATTTCAGGCTGCCACATAGCAGGCTGACAGTAAAACAGAAATGTCACATGCCAGCTCTTTATATTAAAGACAAATTGTCACATAGCATGTGATGGAAACCTGCCCCGTCTGGGAGCGATCAGAGAGGAGATGGTGAAGAACCCGCTGCTCTACTGTGAGAGACTGACATGAAAGCAGATGGGAACAGGGATACTTTGTGGCTCTGCCAGCAAAGAGCTCGGAGAGGTTGTGCTTTTCCCCTGTTCCGCGTATTCTGTAAACGAGGAAGTTAGTTGAAGGCAGGGATGGAGGCTGGAGTCCCAGTCTACTCTCTCTCTCCATATCTGTTCTCACTTTCCCTGTGGCTTTAAGTATTGCTAACTTTGACAGATCCCATATCTGTCCCAAATCCACCAGCTAATCCCAAGTCTCCCTTGTCCTGTTGGCTCACGGGGCTGGCCAGACCCACCAGGGCATGGACAAGGGGTAATGAGGCCATGGCAGCACTGAGATTCCTTCATGTACAGCAACATCCAAGCTGCAGTTCCACCTCCCCCTTTCCATGTTTGGATCCATGCCTCAAACAACACTGCTCACTGTCCTGTCCCATCCAGAGCCCCCAAGGCTAGAAAAGGGCTTGTGCTTCCTCCTGCAGGCTGGTTTCTGATCCTGCCTACACAACAGACTGGCTGTTGGAGACGGGTAGACCTTGGCTTCCTTAGGAAGAAGCTCAGAGCCAACCCTGGGGCAACAGGGCAGATTTGTGCTCCAGCCTGGCTTGCAGGGGCGTGGGGAGGCACGGCAATGGTGAACAGGCTCCCTCGTGGCAGCTCTGCGTACGCAGCGCATCCATCCTAAGCAGGCTTCGGAGGCAGGAATATCTAAAGCTGCAAGGTCCCATTCTGCCAGGCAATGTTCAGAGGAAATCTATCCATCCGCCTATCTAATTATGTTGAAGTAATTAGGCAGCTCCCTCAGCACTACTGCAGATTTCAGTTTTACACAACATCAGCACTTGGCAGGTTTTGCTCAGCCACCTCCAGAAGAATAATCACTACCACGTTATTTGTGTTGTGCGATTACGTGCCCCAGCTGGGCTGAGCATCCAGCTGCACAGGGAGCTCTGCACACCCTGCAAGAGCTGGTCCATGCCCTAACGTTTACATGGATAAAGAGGGTTAGTAACTCAGATTCACCAAGAATCTCTGTGTGTGTGGAGAAGCTCAACATGAGCCAGCAATGCGTGCTCGCAGCCCAGAAAGCCAAACATGCCCTTGGCTGCATCCACAGTGATGCCAGCAGGGCAGGGAGGGGATTCTGCCCCTCTGCTCTGCTCTGGTGAGACCCACTTGGAGCCCTGTGTCCAGTTCTGGAGTCCTCAGCACAGGGAGGACATGGAGCTGTTGGAGCCAGTCCAGAGGAGACCACAGAGATGATCTGAGGGCTGGAGAACCTCCCATATGAGGACAGACAGAGAGAGTTGGGGTTGTTCAGCCTGGAGAAGAGAAGGCTCAGGGGACACCTTAGAGCAGCTTCCAGTGCTGAAAGTGGCTCCAGGAAAGCTGGGGGGGGGTGTGTCTGGATCAGCGAGGGCAGGGACAGGACAAGGGGGAACGGATTTCAGCTGCAAAAGGGCAGATTGAGATGAGATCTTAGGGAGAAATGTTCTCCTGTGAGGCTGAGGAGGCCCTGGCCCAGGTTGCCCAGAGCAGGTGTCTGTGCCTATGGCAGGAGGTGGAACCAGATGGCTTTGAGGTCCCTACCAACCCAAACCATTCTAGGATTTTGGTGATTCTATGGGACTGCTAAAATGAATTGCCCCAAACTGAATAAAATCCATTATATAGCCAAAATCTGAACCTGTAGCAGCTGGATTTTAAGCCAGGCTCTGGCAGGAATTCTTCAGCCTTCAAAATAAATGTTCAAATCAGGATATCAGGGTGAGTTGCACTGTGGTTGCTTCACCCTCAGCCCCTCTGTGATGGTGCCAAAATCCCCACGAGTGCTCCCTGTCTCCGTCTGCAGCAGCATCCCAGCTCCTCTCAGCCAAGGTGAAATTAAAATAGAGAGAAACAATTACTGCAGGGAAAGCGGAAAAGTTAATAGGGGCCTTGAGCGTGCTTGTGAGACATTCGTAGAGGTGGTTCGGTTTTATTCTTTTTTTTTTTTTTATCCCTCAGGTCTCAGGAAATAGCTGCAAAGGTAGAAAGATTTTAAAAAGGACTTTTGCAAATGTGCATGAAACAGCCTAGGAGGGCTCGAATGATCAAATAGGGATTTTGTTCCCCGTAGTTTATCTCCTCAATCACGAGAATCCTGTAGTGGAGGAAAAGGAGAATCTGGATGGCTTTGTTATACAACAGATTGTTAGAAAAGCAAAGGTGCCTCAGAGAAAGGAGGAAGAGTGATAAATGTCTCTGTCTGAGAAATGTCTCAGACAGAGACATACAGAGGTGTCTAAGGCCCACGGAACACTTCTGTTTGGCATCAGTGGGTGTTGGGCGAGGCCTTTGTGTGGCAGGAACCGTGTGCACACAGGCATTTCAGGTCCAGAATCTTACCTTTTTTATGTAGTGAGTGGATGGGTAGATGAACCACAACCTAAGGCCTTTTAGTGATTGGTCACAACAGGAATTGCCTTTACCTAGGAGCTACCGCAAGATCATTTCCACTTCCAGACACCAGCTCTGGCCCGCAGAGACCAGTTCCCCCAGGGCACCCCATCCACACACCCAGACTAGAGGCTTCGAGGCATCACCTGGCTGTGAATGTTCTCCTGCTCCAGCAGCAGTTGCCTAAAGGGTTTTTCTCTCCTTTGCCTTTTCAAACCAGATCTCAGAGCCTCATGCACCCAGACTGAAAGCTTCCGCAAAACCACATAGGAAAAAAAACCTCAGGCTTTTTAATTTGCTCCTCACACCAGTCAGAAAGATGGATGGTGAGCTGCCGAGATGATGGTTTCTAGATATCCCGTCCCGTCGCTTAATCATACACTAGATCAAGCGCACAGTCCACATTCTTTCTCCAATAGTGGCAATGTCTGACTGATCCTTCCCATTCGTAAACCACATCGCTATCTCTTCCCATCTGCAAACATAAAAAAACAACTGATGCCATCGTAAAACACTCCCCGTGTCCTCCCTGCCTTCCTCCTCCCCTGCTCTCACTTTCACTCCCATCAACTGGACTGGGAGGTTCTGCTGCTCCTGCAGGTCCTGCCGCCCGCTCTGCCCCTCTCTGGGGGGCTGACAAGTCGATCGGTCACCTTTGCTTTTGGACAGCGGTGGTTTATCCCTCTGGCTCTGTGCACCAGCTGGAGAAGGTGCTGTCCTCCTCCCAGCCCTCGCAGCGTGCTTCCTCTTGGTCTCTGCATCCAGTATAAATCAGGGATGCTGGAGCATATTTTATTCAGAGCGTCTGGTGGAGCAGCAATTAATCACTGTCAGGCTATCTGAAAATAACCATTAGTTTTTGTTTTATTCTTTACTACACAAGCAGAAGAGATACATCTCCGTTCCAGTTATTAATCCCCTTGCTCGCTGGATGAAGGCCAGGCTAACGCTGGGAGCAGACGTCTACGAGTTGATCCCGGGAAATAAGAGATGGGGTTTGGGTGGAAAGGTGGAGCTTGACTGCAAACAAGGAGGGACGGGAAAAAGAGAGGGGGCTTCAGAGAGACCCTGTCTGAGGAGAGGGGGACGCCTTGCAGCTCTGCAAGCAGAGGTCAGTGTTTAACAGGACACATTAAAGGAACTGCTACAAAGCTTTGAGAAAATTACTTTTCCTTTGTTTGTTAGCTTTGAGCACTTTAGGCAATTAATTAAAGGATATTTGAGGAGCATAACTTTTTCAAATTTAGGCACATGGCCAACACAAGTGACCATAAACCTGGTGTCCCAGGGCTCTCTATTAATTTTCCTCTATGATTTTGAGTCATGCATTGCTTTTTTAAGGGCAGATATTTCTTTCCTAATTTACAGAACCACAAATTCATAAGATCTAAGAAATCCAAGCTCTGTCTTTTAAGCCTTGGGCTTCATTGTTACTAAACACTCTCCTGCAGAATCGTAGAATAGAATCATAGAATCACCAGGTTGGAAAGGACCCACTGGATCATCAAGTCCAACCGTTCCCATCAATCACTAAATCATATCCCTCAGCACCTCGTCCACCCGTCCCTTAAACCCCTCCAGGGAAGGGGACTCAACTCCTTCTCTGGGCAGCCTCTGCCAGTGCCCAATGAAAACTTTTTTCCTGATGTCAAGCCTGAACCTCCCCTGGCAGAGCTTGAGGCCGTTCCCTCTCGTCCTGTCCCCTGTCACTTGGGAATGTGAGAGTTCCAAAAGATGTGGCAAAGCCGAGTTCCTAAGTCACTTAAATACCTTTGAAAATTCCTAAGTTATATAAGATGTAAGTGCCTGCAGAGTGGGACATCAGCTCAGCAACTCACTGCCAGGCTTAGCTCTGGAGGGCTAAAAGTCAAACTAACTTTAAAGTCAGCCGATGTGATTTAATGATGAAGACAGAGAAGATCTGCTGGGCACGGACACACCACATTCTTCTTTGCAGAGCTGTGGCCACATTTTGAATATGCAGCAGGAGAGCAGCAGCAGTGCAGCATTTACACACAACGCATGCATAGTTTCAAGCTCCCTGCATGTAAATATGTGTGTATTTATCTATTTGTGCATGTGAGTGTCTGCACAAGTGGCTGTGGACAAAGTCCAAGCACAAAGAAAATGCATGGATTGAGCTTTTCTTTTTGGTGACAAAGATGACAGGGGAGGGTTATGTTGGACATTCGGAGAAGGTTCTTGCCCCAGAGGGTGGTGGAGCCCTGGAACAGCTCCCAGGGAAGCGGTCACCAAGCCTGATAATATTCCAGCAGCGTTTGGCCAATGCCTTCAGCCCCACAGTGTGAATATTGGGGTGTCCTGTGCAGGGACAGGAATTGGACTCAATGGTTCTTGTGGGTCCCTTCCAACTCAGGACATTCTCTGATTCTATAACTGGTAATTATAAAGTCATTCATTATACCTGTAAGCACTAGAACTGGATGTGTATGCCCAAAGCTTTCCTGCTTCCCAACACTGTCTCCAGGTCTTTAAAAAGTGTCTCCATACAAACTGTTGATACTTCCATGAATACATTTTCCCACATCAAATGAATTATCCCTTTATGATTCATCCTTATCTTAATGCTGCGACTCACCGGCCCGTGTCCCACCCAGTGCTGTGCCTGGTTCACGTGGGCATTGCTGCTGCTGCCAGGGAATGGAGTTTTTCTCCTCTAACTCCCGTGGTGTACAATAATAAATCCCCAACCTCTGCCGATGAGCTGGCACAGAAGATTACAACACACACACTGTGAGAAGGAAGCTCAGATGTCGTTGGAGAACTCAGCTGCTGTCATTACTGGTTCTGTTTTTCCCCATGAGCTCAGCTTTCCCTTTGCAGTGTGACTTTCCTGACCTCCAAGGAGTAGGAAAGGCTCTGTGGACTCTCCTGCTCCCCAAACTCTTCCTTATGTCCACACTTGTAGGGGAGAGAAGACACGGTGTTTTCTAGGACCTAGTGGTCAACGTGGAGGGAGGTTCTGTAAAGCTTTAGGCATTTGTTACCAACCTTTCCTAAGTTAGAGAAAAAAGCCCCAGTTGCTCAGGTTTTTCCAGCAAGTGCTCCTCAAAAATCTGCAAAATAGGTTCTTAATGAAACATTTCATCTCATTGATCTCTTTAACTGGAATCACTTATTTACTTAAAACTTTAGAATTTGCTACTATCCCTCAGGTCATTTAGTTTTTAGAGACGCAGTCCGCTAGGAAGCTAATTATGTAAAACTAGCAATTAATTTCTCACAGGCATGACAAATACTTGACTTAAAAGATGTCTTTTTTGGTGAGCTCCAGCCAAACAGTGGTGTTAACTGCAGTGGCACATGCCAGGGAATAAAAGACTGTCTTGGGATATCAAGGTCTTTGGATCCTTTCTGTTCAACCCCTATAGCTTCTGTCTACACCCATGGAAGTAGAGTGCAGGGACACCACATGCTCTCATTGAGGCATTTCAGTATGACTTCTGCCTAAGACAAGATGCAGAAATTCTCTAAATCCACTGGACTTACAGGGCTGAGGTTCTGCCCATATTCGTGTCATGTAACGTTATATATTCAGCTGCAGGATCTAAATGAGGTGTCTGCTCTCCACAGATTCTCTCTCCATGAGTATGTGGAGAAAAGAGCACCTACAGAAGACACCAGCCCACTACAGGTATAGCGCTCCGTGAGCTCTTAGTCCAGCTCCATGAGCCCCACAGTGTCCTTCTCGTAGTGAGGGTTCCAAACCTGAAAACAGAATTTGAGGTGCGGCTTCAAAGAAAACATGCCAACTCTCTGAAGTGTAGTTAAGCCAGAAGATGTTGGGGTGGCTTGAAGTTCCTGTGCAGCTCAGCTGATGACAGGTAACGCCTTGACTTGTCACGGCCCAACAGGTTTCAGGGACGTGTCACCTTGAGTCTGTCTGTCTAACCTCCATTTGTTCCCTTTACGAAGTTGAATTTCACCTTCTGCCAATTCAAAACATCCCGGACACGCTGTGTCTTTACTTCCATCAGCCTCTCTGAGCCAGGAGGTTCACACAGGGAGTCAAGGTTACAGAACTGAAGTGTGAAATGATATTACAGACAAAGGTAGAATCAAGTAGGAAGAGCAGGATTCGTACAGACTGGAATCTTATTGAAAACACAATTCAAACCTCACTAGAGATTTGGAGATGAAAATAATCCTTTACTTTTATTTTACCTTTATTTTCAGTCTGTCTGTTTTATTCTCGGCACTTGGAAGGGCAGAAATACCAGTGAAAACACCACCCCTATTGTACTGAACTGTTGGAGGTGGGAACAAGAGCTGGGGATGGAGAAGGCCCGAGGTAGTTAAAATGTCAGACTGAGAAGCTTTGAATTTGGGGAGAAAGAAAAGCACATTGCAATAGAAGTTGGTGGAATCAAACACCTGAATCAGCGGAGACAGCCTCCCCGTTCCCCACCCAGCAGCAGCTCTCGTGTGCCAGTTCTCTTCTTGTTCTAAAGGGGCACTACTCAGTCAAAGCCAAAGCGTTACCTAATACGTGCCTGTTGGAGAACCACCTTGCCTCCTCCCGTACCCTCTTAGCTATTTGCACAAAATAGCCCTAATTATCTAAAACGCTGGCTTCCTCAAATACCTGTTGGAACAGAAGATACAATTACCATAATTCCATTGCAAATCTCCCTTCCCATAATCACTCACCATTACAACAAGCGTTCAAGGTTCCTTTCACTTCACCTGGGAGATGGTGAAAGCAAAGATTTAACTTACTTTAACTCTTTTCAGCCCAGTTTAGAAAGACTTGAGTGCGTGTTTGTTGTAAGATGTCTGTGGGAGCTGCACCCGTGGGCTTGATGATGTGGGGGTTTAGAGCTACGTGGAAGGTATGAAACTGTCTGAAAATTTAACTATTACTGGTTTTTGCTGTCTGAACATTCATAAAGTCCAGCTAAGAACAGGCATTTACAGAAGGTAGCCAATCATAGAAAAGTTTGGTTTGGAAGGGACCTCAAAGTCCATCCAGTCCCACCCCTGCCATGGGCAGGGACACCTCCCACTGGATCAGGGGCTCCCAGCCCCATCCAACCTGGCCTTGAACCCCTCCAGGGATGGGGCAGCCACCCCTGCTCTGGGCAACCTGGGGCAGGGCCTCCCCACCCTCACAGAAAAACACTTCTCCCTAAGATCTCATCTCAATCTCTATTCCATGGCTTGTCCCAGACCTTCTCCCTCTCTAGTTTTGGCTTATTTTTTGAAGAAAATTTGAGCTTCACTCTCCAGCTCTGTTGCAAACTCCTTGGAGACAGCGACTGGCCTGGTACCAAGGGAACACCAGGCAGCATTTTATTCAGACCCGAGCAGATAATCCCACTCAGGATCTTCTCAGGTACAAGTATGGCACAGCAGAACAGTCCCTGAGACCTGGTGGAAGCAAAGCCCTATGGAACTTCTCCAGGATGCTGTAAAACCAAAATCCTCTCATCATCCATTCTTCCACCTGCTTGGATGAGGGTGCACCAGGTGCTGTAATTGCTGTAACACACGTCTCTGCAATTACAGCCAGCTAGGAGCGCTCCTGATTCTGAGCAACTGATGGATGTTTGATTCAGTATCCGAGGCCTCTGAAAGATGAGGACTGGAATTTTAACAAGTTCAGGAATATTCATTCTTGCCACCCTTCAAAACACATCTTTTCAATTTCCCTTAGAAAAGGAAATGTTGCGACTCCTGTGATTGGTTTTCTCTGAAAAAAAAAAAAAAAAAAAGAGTAAAGGCACAGCTCCTGAGGGTTTTCTGGACTTGTGGCACGGGGAGTAGGAGCAGAAAAAGTTCTTCCCCAGAGGGTGGTGGAGCCCTGGAACAGCTCCCAGGGAAGCAGTCACAGCTTCAAGCCCGACACTATTCCAGCAGCATTTGGCCAACACCCTCAGCCCCACAGTGTGAATGTTGGGGTGTCCTATGCAGGGACAGGAGCTGGACTCAATGGTCTTTGTGGGTCCCTTCCAACTCAGGACGTTCTATGATTCTGTATTTTACATTATTTCCACTGGCACTAGCAGGGCAAGCAGTAGAGGCAAACACAGCTAAAATAATGAGAAAATGGTCTATTAGGCATCTGTCCTGGTAGCGTTTTCTCAGAAACACCAGTCTGGATATTTCAAAGTGGCAAATGACGAGGGTAATGTGCTTTAAAAATAAGATTTCATAAATAGAAATCGATTATGAGGCTCAGCTTTGTCTTTCCAGTGAGTTGCTTGATGTTCACGTCCTGCTCGGTCTCACTCTTCAGTCCTGCAAGCCCAAAACCTTACCTGTTCTTTAAAAAAAGAACATAAATTGCTTTTACCCCTGATACCGAAAGCTGGAACTTTTTGATTATTGCCAGCCTGTTAATCAAATAATCAGAATTCTTTAATTCTCTCTATTTTTCAGACACTGAGGACCGTACAATATGTTAATGAAGAGCTTTCAAGATCCTTCCCTTCCCCCCTCCTCTCTTCTTTCGGGGGTTTATTTTTAAAAGTACCATCCAGGCCATTGGAATAGCAATAAAGAATAGGTTAAAGCCTCTGATGTTTCATTCCAGGAAAGCTGAAAAGATTAATGCACTTGTCTGAAACTTGAGCCTTTGCTATTCCCAGCTCTCCTGAAACCAAACAGCGTGTACAGCAATTTCTTTATTACTTAAATCACATTGCACGATTATTGCACTGCTTTGGCTGGAAGGCAGCAAAATTGCACTGGCCGCCAAGGTGAGAGGTGACTGAAAGGAGGTCAACTTGGAAGCTGATCAGAAAATCTTGTTGCTTCATAGAATCATAGACACATAGACTCGTTTGGATCAGAAGAGACCTCAAAGCCCATCCAGTCCCACCCCTGCCATGGGCAGGGACACCTCCCATTGGATCAAGGGCTCCAAGCCCCATCCAACCTGGCCTTGAACCCCTCCAGGGAATGGGCAGCCACCCCTGCTCTGGGCAACCTGGGCCAGGGCCTCCCCACCCTCACAGCAAAACATTTCTTCCTAAAATCTCATCTCAATCTCCCCTCTTGCAGCTGAAAACAGTTCCCCCACATCCTTCCTCTACCATCTTTGATCAAGAGCCCCCTTCCAGCTTTCCTGGAGCCCCTTTTAGCACTGGAAGCCTCCCTAAGGTCTCTTGGAGACCTTGTAGGACAGCGTAGCAGGTGTACGAATGCGGAAGGCCTGGGGTGCAGCAAAAAGGCTCATGCTGGCAGCCCCAGCAGACACCCCCTCTGGGACTAGAGCTGCCTCAAGCGTTAGCTCTCGTCACTGGATTGAGCACATCGAGCCTCTCTCTCACACCTCACCCAGCACAGAGCAGTCGCACTGGGATGCCCATCCCCGTGTTCTGCCTAGATTTCTCTCCTCTGAGGGTTTCCATCCTTAGACCATACAGTCTTGCAGTGGCACAAGTCAACTCAACGTATAACGTGAGCCAGCACGGAGAAGAAAGTGATGGTTTTAACAAAGCCTTTAGTGCGCGAGGCAGCACCTTACAAAAAATAAATGATAGAATCATCAAGTTGGAAAGAACCCACTGGACTATCAAGTCCAACCATTCCTATCAAACACTAAACCATGTCCCTCAGCACCTCGTCCACCCGTCCCTTAAACCCCTCCAGGGAAGGTGAATCAACCTCCTCCCTGGGCAGCCTCTGACAGTGCCCAATGACCCTTTCTGTGAAAAATTTTTTCCTAATGTCCAGCCTAAACCTCCCTTAGTGGAGCTTGAGGCCATTCCCTCTCATCCTGTCCCCTGTCACTTGGGAGAAGAGCCCAGCTACCTCCTCTCCACAACCTCCTTTCAGGTAGTTGGAGAGAGCAATGAGGTCTCCCCTCAGTCTCCTCTTCTCCAGGCTAAACACCCCCAGCTCTCTCAGCTGCTCCTCTTGTTCTCCAGCCCCTTCACCAGCTTCGTTGCTCTTCTCTGGACTCGCTCCAGAGCCTCAACATCCTTCTTGTGGTGAGGGGCCCAGAACTGCAAAGCTCAGGGAAGCTGTTTTGATCCTCGTTCCATGCAATCCTTTTCTTGCTCAGGTTGACACCTGGAGGTTCAGGAAAACTTGAGGTCAGCCTCAAGAGAAAGCCAGCATCTCTCTGCCTGCAACTTTGCATCACGGGATCGGCCCAGCTCCTTGGTTTCTAACACAGACACAGACGCTCTCGCTTTGCTAAAATGCTTCAGCTCTTATTATGGTATCATACACCGCAAAAACGAGCATAAATTGGAGCGCACGGCACCGTTATCATTATTTGTGCAGCACAAACATATAATTAAATGTTACATGAGGATAAAGTTAATGCAATTTGCTGTTAAGGTTAAATTTCATGTTTCAAAAAATTTGGGTTTTACATTACCCTTTAATTCGGATTTTCTTGCTTTCATCTTTTTTCCCCCCTAAACATCTTCTTAAAAGTTACATTATTGCCGGTATTAATATTTCTGGGTGTTCCTAACTTTAACTCTAACATTTTTTTAAAGATTATTTATGTGTTGAGTATCTTTGTTAATAGTAACCAGACACTTTAGGATGGCAAGTGTGAGTGACAGCCAAAGAAATCACTTTATACAGGATTCCTGACACAATATTTTGACAATTTCATTTCAAGTAAGACACAGCGATTGTCAGCTCTGGTACAACATGGTTCTTGCTCCCTAGTGAAAAAAAAAAATGAATCAGGAAATTGAAGGAAATAAAATTCTGGGCTAAGTGATTTTTACCATAAAACATTCGGGTCTTGCCCTTGCCTCGGTCTTCACGTGTACGACACCACCTGATGCTTGAAATGCATCAGGAGAGAGCAAACATCCAGCACACGTTGGAGACCCCAGCAATGGTTTGAATAAGCATCAAAAACTATAGGTAATTCATCACTCTTTGCAGGCCAGTAATAGCGTTTTGCCATTTCTGCTCCTTTTCTGCCTAATGCAATGCCCAGAGGAGAACAAAATTTTGTGGGAGGAAATGATTTGAGGATTTCTTTGGGTTTTTTTTTAAATCAAAAGAAATTATCTTAGGGATTGAAATGGAAAATGTAAGACAGTGTCTACATGGAGCTGTCTTGGGTGTCATGGGGGTAGGGCAGGAGAGCATTATGACAAAGATGAGGTGGCACTTGCAAGGGATTATTGGGGAAACATTTATTTCCATAGTAGAAATGTAAGGTTTTGAAGTGGAGATGTTATGGAAATGCATTTATTTTGATAAATCTACTCTTCTGGCAAAAAAGAAGAAAAAGCACTTTTACAAAAAAAAAGGTACTTTCTGTATCACCAGGTCTTTCTGACAAAGGAACAGGGGCAGGAGTCTGAGATGGATGCTCTGAGAGAAACTGAGTAGAAGTCATCCAAGTCTTGACTGTTTATCTTAGAGCCAAGGGCTGAATCCTGTGTGATTGCCCTCCCTGCCTCACTTCTAAAATCCCAAGTTCAGACAGGTTCCCTTCGGTTTCAGCCCTTCACAGAATGGTTTGGGTTGGAAGGGACCTCAAAGTCCATCCAGTCCCACCTCTGCCACGAGCAGGGACACCTCCCACTGGATCAGGGGCTCCAAGCCCCATCCAACCTGGCCTTGAACCCCTCCAGGGACGGGGCAACCACCATCGCTCTGGGCAACCTGGGCCAGGGCCTCCCCTCCCTCATCGTGAAGAATTTCTTCTTAATGTCTAATCTAAATCTTCCCCTTTCCAATTTACAGCCTTTCCCTCCTCGTCCTGTCACTCCATGTCCTTGGAAAAAGTCCCTCCCCAGCTCTCTTGGAACCCCTTTCAGTACTGGAAGCTGTGCTAAGGTCTCCTTGGAGCCTTCTCTTCTCCAGGCTGAACAACCCCAGCTTTCTCAGCCTGTCCTGGTACAGGAGGTGCTCCAGACCTTGGGTCATCTCTCTGGCCTCCTCAAATTACACCTTCATAATGACAATGCATTCTGAAGCTGTAATTACAGCGTTGGATGGGATACGTGCTTTCTGGACAGCTCTAAATTGTGTGCTACAGACCCAAAGAGGTTTAGGATTAACTGGGCCAGGTCAGCAGAGCGCTTTCAAGAGATATGCGATTAAATTAAGAAAGGGAAAATTTAGGCTGAATATCAGGAAAATCTTGTTGGCAATAAGCTTATTGTTGCTGTGATTTATAGAGCCATTACTGCTTAGAAGCTTACATCAGGGACTCTCTACAGCTCCATAAATTAAAGATTGGGGTCTCGCTTTAGAGATGCACAACAGGCGAATGAGAAGATTCTGAGGCAATGGCTGGATTTGGTGCTGGACAAATTCAAACTTGAAGTCAGGGCTTAGACCAAACAATTTACAAGGCAAATATGTCAGGTAGAAATTCTGGAGCAGAGGAAGAGCTGAAGTGCAATACAGACGATGATGTCACCCATTACTGATAGAGACTGGATTAGAGTCGGGGCTCCGCTGATCCATGGAGCTACGGAACCCCAGTGCCTCCTGCTGTTTTCTCTCTCTGGTTTGACAGAGAGAAACGTAGTCAAACTGATATAAATCCACGCCAGTCTGAGCACATCCTCAGAATAAACAAACTGGAGTTTTTCTTAGGGTCTTGCAGAGCACTTCCTCACTCCAGGCCATGCTCATCCAAACCTTTTGCTTTCTGAAGGCCCTTCCAGCTACTTCTGTGGACCTGGAGACTCTTTCGGTGGAAAACTTCATCTTTATTCAATGTATCCTTGAAGATTTTGTCTTCCTCCCTTCCCCACAGATCTGCATGTGTCCTGTATATGTGTCCTTGTCCTTAAGGATTTGGTGTCCAGGTCTCATAGACAGATTGTTGGTTTGACTTACAGCTACTGGACTCAGTCCAATAGTGGGATACCTCTGTCTGCCAGCATGGTAGATGGTCACAAAGGGAAACCATAGGCCTGAGCAGGTTAGAGAGAGCAAGGATCTCATAAGATGGTGCTTCTTTATCCTCGTTTACATGGGCACCGCAATGACAGAGCCACAGAATGGTCTGGGTTGGAAGGGATCTCAAAGCCCATCCAGTCCCACCCCTGCCATGGGCAGAGACATCTCCCACTGGATCAGGGGCTCCAAGCCCCATCCAACCTGGCCTTGAACCCCTCCAGGGATGGGGCAGCCACCACTGCTCTGGTCAACCTGGGCCAGGGCCTCCCCACCCTCACAAGCAAAACATTTCTTCTCAAGATCTCATCTCAGTCTCCCCTCTTGCGTTCTTCCTTGTCCTGTCCCTGCACTTCGTGATCAAGAGCCCCTCCCCAGCTTTCCTGGAGCCCCTTTCAGCGCTGGAAGCTGCTCTAAGGTCTTCCCTGAGCCTTCTCTTCTCCAGGATGAACAACCCAACTCTCTCATCCTGTCCTGGTATGGAAGATGCTCCAGCCCTTCGATCACGTCTGTGACCTCCTCTGCACTCACTCCAACAGATCCATAAGAAACAGAGCCAGCTCAGGGTGGTGGTGATCCACACTAGCCCAGCCTAGCGGGTCATCTCTGATATCTTGGTCCTTGCACACTTCTTCCAGGGCAAGGGCAGGGTCTGACAGCAGCTGGAGGATCTCTGCCCCGTGCCCTTAAGCACCAGATGGTGGCTCATCGTGGGCTCCACATGGCACACACCAGAGTGTCTAACGTAGGCAAGTCTGCACCTTCTTCTGTCAGCAGCGCAATAGTCACCTCATCACCCCGCTACTGAACTTAGGACAAATTTAGGCATTCATTTCACTAATAAATGTGGTGATGTTGGAGTTTGCTGATGAACTGTCTGGGATTTAAACTCCTCCACTGCATCACATTTGATTTGATATAAAGCAAGGTCACTCCTCATCCTTTAGGTTATTCACGATTAGAAAATTGAGGCCATTTGAACTGAGATGATATTTCTTAATATAATAATAGCTGGGAAATGGAACTGTAAGAATGGCTTCTTGTTATTAGTTCACAGGAGGTGCTTTTTAAAAATTAGAGTAGGAGGGCGATGACTATAGTTTAATCCTGAGATAAATCACATTTCCAGAATGGCCAAAAGCTCAGGAGCTGATATGATTAGGAGACTTAAGGCTGTGGCAGGGCAAGTTAAAGCACTCACTAATGATTTTCACTGGATTACAGGGGAATACTTAAGTCCTTCTAAACCCTGTCAGTCCTTGCACCACGATATCTTGCAGGTGGCTTTCAGTCAGGATTGCTTCTTGATGATTCACATGAAATAAAATCACAACAAATACAACCAGTTCACCTGAACCTCACATCTAATCACAGAACCATAGAACGGTTTGGGTTGGAAGGGACCTCAAAGCCCATCCTGTCCCACTCCTGCCATGGGCAGGGACGCCTCCCACTGGATCAGGGGCTCCAAGCCCCATCCAACCTGGCCTTGAACCCCTCCAGGGATGGGGCAGCCACCCCTGCTCTGGGCAACCTGGGCCAGGGCCTCCCCACCCTCACAGCAAAACGTTTCTTCCCAAGATCTCATCTCAATCTCCCCTCTTGCGTTCTTCCTTGTCCTGTCCCTGCACTCCGTGATCAAGAGCCCCTCCCCAGCTTTCCTGGAGCCCCTTTCAGCGCTGGAAGCTGCTCTAAGGTCTCCCCTGAGCCTTCTCTTCTCCAGGATGAACAACCCAACTCTCTCATCCTGTCCTGGTATGGAAGATGCTCCAGCATTCAGATCCTCTCCATGGCCTCCTCTGGACTCGCTCCAACAGCTCCATGTCCTCCCTGTGCTGAGGACTCCAGAACTGAACCCAGGGCTCCAGGTGGGTCTCAGCAGAGCAGAGCAGAGGGGCAGAGTCCCCTCTCTCGCCTGCTGGTACAAACGCTCTGAGTGCCGCCCAGGACGGGGGTGGCTTTCTGGGCTGCAAGAGCTCATTTCTTTGGAGTTGCACTTCTGTAAATCTTTCTTGAGATTATTGAAGCTCAGAAGACACCAGCAGGAGGAACCATATTGAGCCAGTTCATATAATTTTAGTTAAATCACTTTCTCTCCTACTCTGTGTATATTTAAGCACCGAACAGCTTTTTACCCAAAGTGAGGATTTTAGCAGAAAGCTGTTGTTTGGGTTAAAATATCTCCAATTTTGATCAATGAACATTTTGATTCTTCACATAGCCTTCTCATTTTTGTTCCCCCTTCTTGCTTGGCTTTAGTCCAATGGGAAAAGAAAACAAGGTTTTGTGGTTGGGTCGGTGTTTTTTTTCCGCTTATTTAAAGTTTTGCAAAAGAGATATCTACGAATTTTGAGTTTTTTTGAGCTAGAAAACACTTTTTCTCAAACAGCTGTAACACACCAGCTGCTCCTGCCTCTCTCTGCTCATCTGAATTCTTCCTACCCTTCTTCTTTGCTCATTAAATTCCCTCTTTCAACTTGCTACACTCATTGTTCAATGATGAACTCCTGGCTGCTGGAGACATGACCTATTTAGCGACGTTCTCAGGAGAAGGAGAATCGGCTTCTGTGACGCCAACTCCTCGCCCGGACCACAGGCAGCGCCACAAGCCTTGCATTCATTTCCCACCTTTCTTTCAACAAAAGTCCCATTGCTTTGAGAATCGGAATCTGTGTCCGCTGTTGTGTAAAACAGGGCTTGCCTTTTGTTCTCCTGTAAGCATTTTGCTGCTAGAGAGCTTTTGGATTGGCAACTCTGATGAATGAAGACAGAGACGTTTCAGAAAATGCTTGATTTTCCTTTTGGAAATGCTCGCTATGACAAAAATGTTCATTGTTTTGGTGAGAAACAATATCCCGATGCGGAAGGGCGTCCTCCTCCCCTGTAAAAAGTGTGAATGCAGAATGCGTTACATCTGACTTGTTTCAGCTAAATAGGCTTTCATAGAAGACGGAAACAATCTAATCTCTTTGTCCCTCTTTGATAGAACAAACAAAAGGGGATTGAAATTCAGGGTAGAGCAACTTGTTGACAGCAGGGTCAGCAAGACACTGGAACAGGCAGTTTGGGGAAAGGGAAATTTCCGTCAGTGATGGCTTTGCAGGGAGGTTAACGACTTCTTTGTTGCAAGTGGTGTGTAAATACATATATATGTGTGGACATATATATATATATACACACACGCACACAGAGCTTTCATATAAACACATCAGTTACTCCTGTGGATCAGTTACTCGTGTGGATATGCTCTTAAGAAGCTTATCGAAGAATACCAAGGTTGAGAAAAGAAGATGAAGAAAGCTAAGTAAAACAACTGAAAACTGGTGGAAAACAAAACCAGATGCATTTGCAGCTGTAATTTTGTCCACCTCTTTTCCTTTAGATAAAAAAAAACAGTAATTTCCCTCATGACCCTGGTGGCAAGTAAGGTGCAGAGGGTAGCACCAGCTCTTGGATGCACCGGGGAGAGGTGGTGGTGGTGCCCTATGAGGCTGGCTTTGCGTAGGCAGAAACCCCCATAATGCTGAGGCTTTGTGATGCTTTAGCAACCTGATCAAGAGGGAGGTGTCCCTGCCCAAGGCAGGGGTTGGGACTGCATGGGCTTTGAGGTCCCTTCCAACCTAAACCAGTCTACAATTCCATAAACTAGGTCTTACATTGATCAACACTGGCTCTACCTCACTGAAGTCAGCAGATATTTCTGCTTACACCAGCTGGGAATAGGGTCTCTAAGTCTCTAATTATACAGATATTTCTGCTTACACCAGCTGGGAATAGGGTCTCTAAGTCTCTAACATAATCCTCTGCAATGTTGCTGGAAAAGGTTTATTTTGCCTACTAAGAGAGCAAATGAGAGAGAGAGAGTGAGTGAGTGCTACAGAGAGACAGCAACAGGCAGCTTATCCAAGCTGAGGGTGCCTCTGTGGATTAGAGGGGTGCAAGAAAGGGGAAAAAAACATAATTAAAGCATACGTTATCTTCTGAGAGTATGTGTAATCAAGCCCTGCCTCTGCAGTGAAGGTAGGTCTCTGTAACGAAGGCTGGTTGGACTCGAGCTCTTGCTTTATTTGAGTTTGTTATGTGCACGGTAGGAAAGCAGATAGGGATGGGTACATGGTGGATCAACACGTAATGCGAGGCTTTCAGTAGCAGCTTGTAATTTTAGCTGTCAGCTTAGTTGTTTACATAGTTAAATAAACGGATCCCAGCCTGACTCCCTCTTATCTCCGCTACACACACATAGTGGGAACAAGTTAGAGAGGCCCCTCGAAAAATATTGCTTGCTCACTGCTGGGCGCTGGGTCAGGAGCCCTGAATTTGTTCCAGCTGCCTCTCAGTACTAGATCAGAGCCCTTGCTCTCTCTCCCACTTGCACCTCCTCTCCGTGGGAGCGCGCACACACGCAGCATTGCTTGCACGGTTTCGTTTTCCAGGATAGTCCATCTGCTCCTGCCTCGTGTAATCCCATTACAGGAATTCCTGGGTTCGAGCTCTGCTGCTGGCTGCTCTGAGTGATGTTTTTTGCTTCCCTCTCTTGCTTGCCAAGGCTCAGTGCCATACTGGGGTGGCCTCGCTCTCCCTTTCCGACCTTTTCCTTTGCTATCTGCTCACTGATCCACACCGAGCACATCCAGATGCTCCCTCCGTCTGATGGAAGCAGTGAGGAGACTCGGAGAAACCCGGCTCACGAATGATCAAAGTGTCATCCATCCTCCCAAGGTCAAGCAAACCAAAGCTTAAATGCTCTTTTTCTCTTCCACATGTACAGCTGCGTCACTTCACTCCGGGAACGACGGCAGCAAAGTCTGTGTTCCTGCCAGTAGCTACTTGGAGTAAATCAAAGCAAATCAGGCACAGATACACCAGGTTACTAAACTCCCCAGCTGACTCTATTTTAGCTGGGAGGCAGGCGATGTGTCTGATTCTAAAGCATCTTGATTTGAATTTCCTCGTAGGGGAAAATATCAACACACTCCTGGTGATTCCAGCGGATGTTTTTACCTCCTAAAGGTTTGTTACGGCAGCTCTTAAAGAGTTGCTTTTGTTGCAGTGTGGTGGGAAACGGGTCAAAGAGACTTTTCCAGCCTCTCCCCTGCCAAGGAAAATAGGGATGAAAGATCCTTGGGCACAATCCAGCCTCGGAGCTGGGTGCTGAGGGAGCAGCACAGAGAGCAGGAGCCCCCCTAACAGGCACGCGCTGAGCTGGCTGAGCGTGAGAGAGCAGCCACGGAGAACTGGATTCACTTTTATCAAAGCATCATTTCCCAAAGGATCAAAAGAAGTGCAGGATTACGACCCCCACCTCGCGACCCAGCAGGGGCCTCTCTAAATTCTGGCTTTGCTCAACGACTGAGTTTAATCCGAGCACTGAAAACTCACAGGGAGGGGTTAAGAACCAGGCTGTAATTTACCCTGCAACACCCGCAACGCTAAAGGCTCGGGGAGAAGGTTCTGGTCCTGGCTGGCTGGCACGGCAGCAGAGCAGGATGTTTGCGTTCATGTCGCTGTGCTGCGGTGTTTGAATTACTGCCCTGATGAGAGGAAGCCTGCACCCGAAGAGAAGATGCTGTGTGAAAAACATGACCTGCCTGGAACAGGGTCACTGAGTTCATAACATCAATATCTCGTCAGCACCTACAGATTGTTTCCAAAGCTCATTATTTCAGAGAACTGCTGTACATGTGAGTGAAACTCATTACCTGAGAGGCTTGTTATATTTTCTAGTCGTTGACAAAATGTGGGCATTGCTTGGCTACCTTAATTAATGCACGATTACCAACTGAAATTTATCATTTGTATTTAGATATGTTTTTCGAGCCACTGAAATCCATCTTTCAGAGAAGTCATCAAGGCCAAGGAGACTCAGCTGACACGGCAATTAAAAATATTTTTCCCTGTTGGAGCAGGGAACTTAACCTCAACGCCCCAGCAGGACTCCAGGAGTGGATTTGTCAGCGATGCTGACACCCACGCAGAGTTTGCTCAGTGGCCGTGGTTCCTCTGCTCTGAAGGGTCCCATTTTACTGGAAAAATGGCATCAGCCTCCTCTACGACTTGCAACCAACCTTGTGAGCAAGACTTCATAGCTGTGAACCTCTTCCCTGCAACAGCCTGTATAAAATCACAGAATCAGGGAATCACCAAAGGTGGAAAAGCCCTCTCAGCTCCTCCAGTGTGACTGTCAGCCCAACCCCAGTGTGCCTGGTAAATCCTGTCCTGAAGCGCCACGGCCACACAGTTCTGAACCCCTCCAGGGAAGGAGATTCCACCGCTTCCTTGGGCAGCTGCTTCCAATGCTTCACCAGCCTTCCAGAAGAAAAGAAGCCAGTCTAACTGTTTCACTGGAGGTGCCTCCAGCATCACTCTGGTGCCCTCAAGGTACGGATATCTTGGAGGCAAATCTGAATTTGTGTGTGGATTATCCAGCACTGTTCTACTGTGGCTGATATCTGTGCACTTCTGATCAATAACCACTGAGTGGAGGGGATGAAAATATTTAAGCTAGCAAGGTGGGTTTGATTTTTCCAACTTCTTGCTCAAACTACAGCTGCAGAATGAGCAGACCCAACACGTGCCCCCAGCCACCGATCTCCGGGAAATCTGTAACAGGAGAGATAAGCAGCAAAAAGGAAAAGAGACAGGAAGAGGTGATGAATTCACAGGCACCAGCTTGGTAGCAACACCAAGTAGAGCAGAAGTGTTGTCAGCCAGAGGGTTGAGTTAGCGTCACTAAAGGTGAGTTTTATTTGTCCTAATTTGGTTATCTAAACCCGAGTTGAGCTGGGCTATCCTTACAGGCAACGCAGAGATCCAGGCAGCTCCGAGAGCAATTCATCTCCTCTTCAGACAGGTACTTTTGGTAGGCCAGATGGTTCACTCGATGCTTCTGGGTGGAATAAAGCTGATATTTCCTCCCTACACCTTAAATCAGCACTGTAATCAAAGCTGAATTGAATCCAAATCTTGACCTCCTGGAACAAACAAGGAATGCAGTTTGAAAAATGGGCCTTGTTTTGAAAACACCATTTTAACTTGTTGGAAATGTCAAGCAGCTGCAGGTGAGCCAGCGCCGAGCGGGGCTCTGGGCCGGGAGGAGAGCTGGTTGGCACCAGCAGCCTCCTGAGCTGGGGACGTGTCGCAGTGTAATTTGGAGTTAGGGAATGTTCAGTAAACGCTTCCAGAAATACCTGGCTTCAAAAGCACAGGCATAATTGGCAGGTTTAGAGAAATAGGAGAGGTGCTTTTGTTTCTGATGTCTTCTCCAAATATTTGGGTTTTAAACACTTTTCACTAGAAATAGAAATGATGATGTGCACTTGAGTGGTTGAATAAAAAAGGAAGTTTTTTCCTAATTTTGCTGCTGAGAGGATCATTCAAGGGCTGGAGCACCTCCTATATGAGGCCAGGCTGAGAGAGTTGGGGCTGTCCCTCTGTATTCGGCACTGGTGAAACCGCTCCTTGAATCCTGTGATCAGTTCTGGGCCCCTCACCACAAGAAGGATGTTGAGGCTCTGGAGCGAGTCCAGAGAAGGGCAACAAAGCTGGTGAAGGGGCTGGAGAACAAATCTTATGAGGAGCGACTGAGAGAGCTGGGGGTGTTTAGCCTGGAGAAGAGGAGGCTGAGGGGAGACCTTATTACTCTCTACAACTACCTGAAAGGAGGCTGGGGAGAGGAGGGAGCTGGGCTCTTCTCCCAAGTGACAGGGGACAGGACGAGAGGGAATGGCTTCAAGCTCCACCAGGGGAGATTTAGGCTTGAAATAAGGAAAAAATTCTTCACGGAAAGGGTTGTTAGGCATTGGAACAGTCTGCCCAGGGAGGTGGTTGAGTCACCTTCCCTGGAGGTGTTTAAGGTTAGGGTGGATGAGGTACTTAGGGGCATGATTTAGGGATTGGTGGGAATGGTTGGACTCGAAGATCCGGTGGGTCTCTTTCAACCTGGTTATTCTGTGATTCTGTGATTCTGTGATTCTGTGATTCTGTTCAGCCTGGAGAGGAGAAGGTTCTGGGGAGACCTTAGAGCAGCTTCCAGGGCTGAAAGGAGCTCCACGAAAGCTGGGGGGGGGGGGGCTCTTGATCAGGGAGGGCAGGGAAGGGATGAGGGGAACAGTCTTGAGCTGAAAGAGGGGACATTAAAATGAGATCTTAGGAAGAAATGTTTTCCTATGAGGGTGGGGAGGCCCTGGCCCAGGTTGCCCAGAGCAGGGGTGGCTGCCCCATCCCTGGAGGGGTTCAAGGCCAGGTTGGATGGGGCTGGGAGCCCCTGATCCAGTGGGAGGTGTCCCTGCCCATGGCAGGGAGTGAAACTGGATGATGTTTGATGTCCCTTCCACCCTGAACAAACCATTCCATGAGTCTCTGAATCTACCTTGTAGTAAACGATTGTGCCTTTGCTGCTGTCCTGATTTGGGCAGTGCCTGCTGCATGAAGCGCTGTCTCAGACCACGACAATAACAATAATGTATTAACAATAATTACAAAAAAAACAGTCAAAGATTTATTTTCCCTTCAGCTTTCATAATTAATCTGCTCAGCTTGCCCGACAAATCTCCTTTTCCATGAGAAATTCCAGCTCCTCATGAAATGACTGCAGGGGGTGGTTTGGTGGGTTTTGTTTTATTTTTTTTTTCTCTCAGAAACCTGTCAGGATTTAAGATGAAACTAAAAGAAAAAAGTCAAATTTCTTTGTTCAAAGAAAGTGCACAAACTCCAACTGCGAATTACAAACAGCCCCGGGGAATGAGGTCTGGTGATTAAAGAGGAGGAACAGGAGGCAGGGTAATCATGTTAAGCCCGTGTGTGCCTCTCACTCCTACAGCGTTTCAGAAGGTCCAGAGCCTCCTGACTCTGTTTGGAGCACAAGGCTCAAGGGCAAGTGCTTATAAACAGAATTTAACCACTTCTCAGATCAGTTATATTGCATTCACCTAGTGTCTGCGTACAACAAATATACACACAGACACGCTTTTAAATTTACTACTACATCTTTCTCGGCGAGCAGGCAGTGTGTGAGCTGGCTGAAGGGACTTTTCTGCAAGGGCAGGGGATCCATCTGTAGTGCTGACCCAAACCCAGGCATTAAAAACTACATGTTTGCTTCTAATTAATGCAGCAACACCTTGTGGGAATGGGAATGTGGGTATCTCATCCCTTTTTTGCCATTCTGTAATTCCTCAGGCTGGTTTAGCTGCTTAGGTTGGATCTACCTGGCTTTATCTCACCAGAGTCACTTAACTATAAGCTGCCCATCAGATTAAAATATCTCCAAAGGGTGATGTCTCCCCTCCTCAGGCAGATGTCCAACACACGAAGCATGACCCAGTTTGCAGAGCTGTCCCTTTTTTTCCTGCAGCTCTGGGCTCAAATGACCCACGCCAACACCTAACTTTTGGACAGGTAAAGCTAAATGACAAGAACCTTGATCTAAGTCTTCAAGAACACTCCAGGATGCCCAGGATGGACTATAGTGTGTAGTCTCAGTCTAGGAAGGTGGCTGAGATGCTGGCAGTGCCCTTGGCACTCTGAAATGGCATTTCTAAATGGAACCATTTCCATGTTTTGACCATTTTTCAATGCTCCATTTTCTCTAAGACAAGAATTTCTATTTTCAGGGGAGGAAGAAAAACTCTTCTGTTTCTTGATCCTGTGCAGAAGGAGTTCAGATAAGTAAATCTCCTTGGCAGCTATCATGTGATTACAGGTTCTGCTTCATCCAGTAAACCCAGCCTCCTGGCTGTAAGGCTGTTTCTGGACCTGACTGTGATCCAACAATTTCCTAAGCAGATGTTCCTTCAATTTACAGCTCTCTCCAACAGCCTGGGAAAGCTCTTTCACCAACAGCGGCTTTTCAAACAGCAGGGGAAAGGTGCAAGACAAGTGGCTCTTTCTACTGTGAGCCAAGGTGGGAGGTCACCCTATGGCCAAGCACGCTGGAACGCGGCATGTCAAGTTGCTCTACAGGAGGTGCATGCAGGCTGGGAACGCTGGGCTTGGTCAGCCTGGAGAAGAGAAGGCTCCACAGAAACCTTAGAGCAGCTTCCAATGCTGAAAGGGGAAAGCTGTGAGCGGCTCTTGATAGGGGAGTGCTGGGTAAGGATGAGGGGGAATGGTTTTAAGCTGAAAGAGGGGAGATTGAGATGAGATCTTGGGAAGAAATGTTTTGTTGTAAGAGTGCGGAGGCCCTCGAGCAGGCTGCCCAGAGCAGTGGTGGCTGCCCCATCCCTGGAGGGGTTCAAGGCGAGGTTGGATGGGGCTTGGAGCCCCTGATCCAGTGGGAGGTGCCCTTGCCCGTGGTAGGAGGTGGAACTGGATGATGTTTAAGGCCCCTTCCAACCCAAACCATTCTATGATTCTAAGACTTCCCTCACAAGCATGAAGCCAGCAAGCAAACTCTTCTGACTTTGCTGCTTGGGCATGTGGGGTCCTGGAAATCTCCCTGTCACTCTAATTCATTGTGCTATTGCATCGAAGGACAGAAGGGCTCTTCTTGCCTTTGGGTATGAATAAACCATAAGATCTGTGGCCAGTCTGCTGCTGCTGATAGTGGACGGGACCTGCCAAGCAAGGCTGGTGCCACCCCAGCTCTGTGGCACGGGCAGGACTCCTGACTCCAAGGGAACTGGACCATAGTCTCTCAAACCTATCTTACGGTGGCCCAGCAGGGAAGCGCAGGGATTAGTCTGTATTTGCATAACTCATAGGACAGTTTCTGAGGACAGAGCCCACCATCCCATGGCCACCCGTTCCATGGCCCAGGAGTCTCAGCACTGGATCTGGGTCTCAGCACTGGAGTGCTGGAACTGCCTGGGAACAGCAACGTGCTCCATTTCTCTGAGCTCCAGCAGCACTGTGAACTCAACAGCCTCACATGGCTCCCCCTGCTCCGGCTCTGTGCGCACAATTTTGCACTAAGTTCCTCTGACAGTTTGGTATCGCTGGAACCTCTTGCCATGCTGTTGGATACCTCGCTAGGTAAGAGACGTGCGAGCTTCCTGATGCTCATGCAGCACTAATTTGATATTTCCACATACGGTTCTGCTGTGCCTCCTGTGGAGAGCAGCAGGGAGACCCAGGTAACATCTTCATCCCGTCAGGAGCCAGTGTAGAGGTGCGAGGAAGGCAGAGCTCAGATGATGGCCAGACAGGATCCCATCTGCCACCCAAACTGGGCACCAAGAACCAAGGGGCAGTGCTGGACCCCCTCCAGATCCAGGTGAGGGCTATGTGTGTTGGACTTGACCAGGAGCACATGTAGGGTGTGCTCCAGCTTCTGTCTGGAGGGGAACATGCTGATCCAGAGCACTCTACTTCACCTTCTGTATTACAAAGCCTCTTGATAATCAAAGCCAGTGAACTAAATGTCACTTCAAGCCCTGCTGTCTCCTCCTCACCCTCCCCTCTCCGTCCACTCATGGACTCATCTATTTATTCTGCCACCTCATGTCTCTATCCTCACCTGAATCCCAGGATTTAGGCTCTCTTTTTTCTGGGAACAGGTGATTTATTAAGCATGCCAGTTGAAAGAACCTCTCTTTCTTCCTCCCTCTCAAAAGTTTGAGCCCGAGACCTCTGCTACCCCAGGGGACAGCTAGGATATAGCACCCGTGGTCATCTCACATCATCACAGGAGATGGAGGAGTCTGATGTGAGAGCTACAACCACATGCACAAGACACTTCACAGCAGCTTCTTATTGCAGCTTGCAGGCCAAGACAGGATCTACATAGGCTTTTATCTAGCTGTAGGCACCTACCACACCAGCTCATCTCCTTCTCTGAGGGCAGTTCAGAGGAGGATATCGAAACAAGTGCCTTGAACAAACCTCTGTAGAATTCTCTTTCTACACCTTGACCACAGAAGCAGCCTGGGGTGGTGAACTCCCTGATTTTGTCATCTCTGAAAGATGTCTGGAGTGCTCTGCATGCCCCAGGGAGCTCCCAGCTATTTGCAGCTACAGCTAACAGGGGACACACCTTCATTTTTCTCCCCGCTGTCCTGGTTTCCTACTTGGGTTTGATAACAGCTCCTGCCAGACTGGTCAGAGTTAAATCCAAGGAAGCTGTGAAACATTTCCCCACGAATTAGCGAGAAAGGTAAAGTGGATGCAGACAAAACAGCCTCTGGTACAAAACTTCAAAGAAGCACCGACAACAAGGGCTGAACTGACAAGAGGGGAGGATTTAGGGCCAGCTCCACCTCGACCATGGTGTCTACCCCTTCCTCACATCAAAGAATGTTTCTCCCCCATGCAGCGTGTTGCCCCCAGTAAAAAAGGCAGCAGGGGGTAGGAGGTTGGCTGGAGACAGACACTGCCCACGGTGCATGTAGAGAGAGCTCTGACAGCCTGGGAAGACATTATTCAAGGAAGAAAAAGCCAATGGTGCATGAAACACGGGCTGTTCCTCACGGCTCAGGGAGGTGGAACAAACTGGACCTATCTGAGCTGGGGATGGAGAGGTTAAACGTGGCCAAGGGACACCACGTGTGTGGTCTCTGTGCTTCCTCTGCACAGTGCAGGGATGAATAAACCGTGCCTTGGTTTAAAGCCGTTGTTTCACAGCCTTTGCTCTGCGTACAGTGGGCACGAGCTGGGACATGGTCAGTCCCGGGGGAAGGTGAGTGGAGGGGCTGGGACATGGCCGGCCATATGCATGCGTGGGGAATAAAAAGGGATCCAGTGCTCCCAGGAGGAGCAGTGGGGAAAGTCAGCCTGAAGCCTTGCCAGGGCGATGCACTCCTCCTCTGAGTGGATTATTACACAAGCGGTGGAAAAGATAGTCCTGGTTCCTCCCTTGCTCATTCCAGTGGGTGCTTGGAGGACCTGAGCTGGAGCCAGTATGTCGCTTCAGTCCCAGTGCAGCGCAACAACTGGTCAGTCTGGGCAAGGGAAGGTTTTCTAGGCCACGTTAAGGTTTGCCGAGGGGTTTGCTTCCTTGTCTAAGTACAACCAGTCTGATAGCATGAGGGAAGTCCCCTCAAAAATCACCCCAAGAGGCGTGGGAAGACAGGGGGAGATGGGAAGAAGAGACAAGGTGTTAGAGCACGTGTTGGGGCTGGTGGTGGGTGCTCCCGTTCAGGACCAAAGGAAAGAGGGACTGCAGAAAGAGTGGCTGAGACTGCAAGCATGCTGCAGGGGTCATGGCAGCTTGGGCACGGCCAAGGCCACCCCCCTCTGCCTACCCTCCTGGGGCTCCTGCCCAAGAGGCCACCAGTCCTCCCAGCAGGGCATATGTTTCTGTGGGTTTTTTTCATTCCTCCCTTCAGGCTGGACCTGTCCCAGGGGATATTGCAGCCACAAGAACTGTTTTCTCCCCTGCACTGTGTTGTCTTACCAGCTACTGCAAGAAATGGAGAAGAAAACGGAGAGGACGTGCGAGAAACAGCTTCATTCCCCACTCCTTCCCATTGCAAAGCTCTGTCAAGGATAACAACCCCGTATTTAGTGTAATTTACAGTAACTCTGTTTTAATAGATGTTGTGGGATCCTTAGCCTTATTATGAAAATCCTCTTATGAGCAGCAGCTCCTTTAATAACCTGGGCTGCAGAAAGTGTCTGTCGATTTACATCTATTTGCATGTATTTGCATGCAAGCTGCTAATATAAAAATCTAAAATGCTCTGACAACTTCACACTTTTAAAGTCTGCCCGTAATCTGCAGGACTAGGAATCAGATAGCGCAATGTTGGTCACGTGTACAAGCGTTCCTCCAGTGCTAACGAAGAGACAGGGTCCGGTCCAGGAGAAAGCAGGGCTCCTGCGCCTGACATTGCCCAAAGGACTTGATTATGGAAGGATCTGCAAGTAGATCCTCTGAAACCCAGCCTTGTGATCAACAGAATGGTTTGGGTTGGAAGGGACACCAAATCCCATCCAGTGCCACCCTCTGCCACGGGGAGGGACACCTCCCACTGGATCAGGGGCTCCAAGACCCATCCAACCTGGCCTTGAACCCCTCCAGGGATGGGGCAGCCGCAACCTCTTCGGGCAGTCCCTCACAGCTCTCCGTGTATCTAAGGATGGTTTACCTCTTTTCTAGGTGACAGATGGTAAAATTATGGGAAATGAAGTTGCAAAAAGAAAAATAAAGAGGGTGTTGTCAAAACCTGTGAAGTATTTCACCTTGGAAAAGACACGATCCACCCACGTGTGATAAGGTTGATATCCTGGGAGGAGGGAATACGTTGTAAGATCCTAAGAATTCATTCACAAACCTTTTTAATACTGAAAAGGGACTTCTTCGTTGCAAAATGCTACACACACCGTGGGATAAGACTGCAGCTGGTTAGAAAATGGGATTTCCATTGTTTGGGAAATGCTGCTGATTCCCATTGAAACCTCATTCTGGTTCAGAAAAAATCACAGAACCAAAGAATAGTTTGAGTCAGAAAGGACTTTAAAGTCCATCCAGTCCCACCCCCTGCCATGGGCAGGGACACCTCCCTCTGGATCAGGGGCTCCAAGCCCCATCCAGCCTGGCCTTGAACCCCTCTAGGGATGGGGCAGCCACCCCTGCTCTGGGCAACCTGCGCCAGAGCAGATCTCCAGTTCTCACCAGAGCGGAGCAGAGGAGCAGAATCCCCTCTCTCGCCTGCTGGTCCCACTGCTCTGGATCCAGCCCAGAATGTGGGTGGCTTGCTAGGCTTGAAGTGCACAAAAAGCCTGAATAATCATAGATTCATAGAATGTATCACAAAATCATAAAATGGGTTGAGTTGGAAGGCACCTTAATGATCATCCAGCTCCAGCCCCCCTACCATGGGTAGGGAAGGGAATAATGAAATAATAATAATGAAAAAACAATGCAGCACAAATTCTGAACATTTTCTATATTGGATGTCACATGGTGGCTTGTTTTAACACAGCTACATCATCTGAGTTCTATAATTTCAAAACTTATCATCCTGATGAAGTAAAAAAGCTGTTTAGATGATCCTAAACATAGTGATATGGAATCTGAAGTACGAAACAATGTGAATTATGATATCATAAAATTGATCAAAAGAAATGAAGCATAACAATAATATAGAAGAAAAATGCAGATTTACTGACTAGAAAAAACAGATTTAGGACTGCACTGAAATGAAACGAGAGCACTGAAATGAAACAATTCGACTTCTCATTGAAAGTGATGTGTAAATTGGTGTATTTGCACAATGCTTCAATTCTCCACAAGAAACTCCGAAGTTTAAGCACGATATAAATAACCACAGGCAAAAGTTCATATCTAGAACTTCCTGCAATGCCCTAGCTTTACATGTAGAGTGAGTTTGCCTGAACATCACAACACCCTGTGGCCCTGGGGGTTAAAATCCCATTCCTGCTACCGGACCAGCACAAAGCCCACAATCACTGATCCCTCCTGTTAAATGCAGGAGCTTGCAGAGCTCCTCTGAAGTCTACCTGGGAATAACTTGGAGCACAGAGCACGCAGCAGCCCTGCCAACCCCAGCGTTCCCATCCTCAGGCTGCTCGTTCCTTCCAACCCAGCGCTAGCTCAGCCTGAAGCCGTCACAGCTGAATTCAGAGCCTTGGACCAATCCCTGGTGACAAGCGCGTAGCCGAGGCTTGTGTTCTGCTTTGAACTAAAGCTGAAGCAGTTTTTGAGCAATGAAGCTGGTGAGGGGGCTGGAGAACAGGCCTCATAAGGAGCGGCTGAGAGAGCTGGGGGTGTTTAGCCTGGAGAAGAGGAGGCTGAGGGGAGACCTCATTGCTCTCTCCAACTACCTGAAAGGAGGTTGTGGAGAGGAGGGAGCTGGGCTCTTCTCCCAAGGGACAGGGGACAGGACGAGAGGGATTGGCCTCATGCTCCACCAGGGGAGGTTTAGGCTGAAAATTAGGAAAATATTTTTCACAGAAAGGGTCATTGGGCACTGGCAGAGGCTGCCCAGGGAGGGGGTTGAGTCACCTTCCCTGGAGGGGCTTAAGGGGTGGGTGGATGAGGTGTTGAGGGACATGGTTTAGTGATTGATGAGAATGGTTGGATTCGATGAAACACCCAGAGGTGGCCTGAGGGCTCGGGCACCTCCGTTCATTGATGCCCAGAGCCCAGCGCTGCTTCTGTGAGCGTGTGAGCCCGGCACCATCCCCTCTGCCCCCCTCTCTCCCTCTCTGCCATCGACACGGCACCATTTAGGAATACGATGAAAGCTGCTACTACTTTCCTCCTCGATCCTCCTGAGCCAGCCCATCTCCGTTTTGCTCTCAAGCGCCTCACAGAAGCCCCGTTATGTCCCCATCAATTACCGCTATTAGGTTAGTGGCAGCCGCCGAGTCCGCTGGGCGGCATCTTTAGTGCCATTAAGAACAAGGAGTGGCATCAGGGTCTCTGCTAATCTCCCCCTGCTGCAAGTGAAAGCCCTTACTGGAGGTGCCTTTCAATATTTCATTAATTCTCAGACATATGCTCTGGGAATATCAAAATGTTAGGATCTTCTGGAATGAGGTGATAAACTGAACTGACATGGAATTAAACACCGAATTACCTGGAGAGCCAATCTGGTTTATTTGGGTGTGTGTTACTATAGCTACAGCCCTCGCGGATGCACCTCCACCCTCTAACTTTACACGAGCCAAAAGAAAACTCCACCTAAATGGAAATAAAAATAAAATGTGATAATCTCAAGAAATTTGCGTGTCTGCTGCTGAATGGATGTGCTCAGTGTGTAGGGCTAGCTGATTTAAGCTAATTATTTTCTGTGTTTATATTTATTGGCTGTGATTAGTTACGCAACAAAGACTATGGGAGAACAAATCATGTCAGCGCAGCTAATTGGAGGCAGCACAAGTGGCAGCGAAAGCAGTAATTTTTGTATTTTACACATGAAAAGGAGACTTGATCCTGCTGGTTGCGAATCAGTGAAGGGCTGTGGAGGTCTCCACCTGAGGGCCCGAAAACCAGCACATTGTGTGAGTTACTCCTGAGTTTGTGGGCTCTACCTGCTGAGCTCTGGAATGCCTGAGATTTTAGAGGAGGAAAGCTGAGGCTGGAGTCAGAAACATGCTGGAAGGAGAGAGCACAGAAAATGAGGCACATGGGATTTTCATAGACTCACAGACTCGTTAAGGTCAGAACAGACCACTGAGATCATCCAGTCCAGCTACCAACACGCACCCACTGTGCCTACTAAACCATGTTCTGAAGCTCCACATCTACACAGCTTTTGAACCCCACCAGGGATGGAGACTCCATCATTTTGTTCCTTTGGAGTGAAGGCTGGTGTGAACCCATCTGACCACAATTTTTAGACCTTATAAGGAACTAAATATGAAACCTCTTCTGCACATCTTCAGACTGCCAGACTGCAAATGTCTATTTTCACAGACCCTCTGTTGCTCAGACCCCAACAGCAGCGCCAGCTCTAGACAAGGCACAACGTCAAATTGAGCCACCTCCCGTTGCAGCTCCTGCTTTGCCTCCCTTCCCTTTCAAAACTCAGGGCAGTTTCCATCCGCCCATGACAATTGCAGCATCAGCTCATGCCATTTGCCCGCTGGGCTGGTGTGTGGTTGCAGTCAGGCTCCATCTCTCCTGCTCCTCTATCCAGCCCCTGGACCAGCTGCCAGCACACTCTGGAGCCTGAAATGTGCTCCTGAACAAAGGCAGTGCTACCATCTCCAATTCTAGTGAGGAATCAGCCTCTTGGAACTTCTAATGACAAAGTTTCTCAAGGTGCTACAGCACTACAGCAGCAAACAGATGCCTGGTGTCACATCCAGGACATCTAATGAGTGCCCAGTTCATCTTCTTGCCTACAGCTGGAGCTAAAGGGGCTCCAATAGCCCTAAAATCAGACCCTAAGGCTGAGAATCATCTGGCACCAAGCATGGGACTGGTGGGATGTTAACTCCCAGAGGCAAGAGGCTCTTCCCCATGATGACTATAGAAGCTGAGAGCCCCCAGCTCTGATTTAGAGGCCCTGGACAGCTGGGTGATGAATCCAACCTCTACTGATCCTCCTTGTGCTCTGTGGCTGACCTAGGGAGCATAAACACACCACCCAACACCCTCACCATATCCTACAAACCACTGAGCCTTTGAAGAGGTTTGGGGGCATTTCTCTACCAGCATTCAGTATCTGCTCTCCTATCCATGGACACCACCAGCATTTGCACCCTCCTGGTTCCAACAGTGAACAAGAAGCAATCTTGCCCTGTGCTGCACTTTGTTCCCACCAATGCTGTGTTTGTTTGTTTATTTCTGGAGTGCAGACCTTGCTAATTTATGTTAATTGAAATAGCTCAGGTAGGTTCTTTTCCCCCCTCCATGTGCCCCTGCATCCTGCTGTGAAATCAAGCTGGCTTTATAATCTCCTACAGCAACCAGCAGACTGCTGGAACAACAGGAGCCTTAGCATGCGAAGCATGTTGAAGAGTTGCCTTTCTTTTTCCTTTCTATTTTTTCCCCTTTCTCATGAGGAAGTCTGCATATTTGGATAGGTTTGAAGGTTCACTGAGCCATGATTACAACTCCACTTTATTTATTTAATTAGCCCAAACGCATCATTTAGGAGGCAGGCTGCCCTGCAGCATCAGAGGCCAGGTCGGATGAAGCTTTGAGCCCCCTGATCCGCTGGGAGGTGCCCCTGCCCATGTCAGGGGGTTGGAACTGGATGGGCTTTGAGGTCCCTTTCAACCCAAACCACTTTATGATTCTATGATTTATATGGTTTTCCCTCCGTCCTTGTTGGCTCCCATTCCCTGTTCCAGGGAGGTGAAAAGCAAGAGAAGGTATTTGCATCTCTTGTCATTTGGTCTGTGGTGCGAGCCTGCATTGCAAACCCAAGGTGTGGGAGTAAGGAGGAGTTCTGTCTTTATCTCCCAGGGTAGCAGGGTCTCTCTTCTTCAAGAAAGAGAAAAAGTTCTGCTTGCCCTGCCCTTCTATCCCCCTCCTAACAGATCTGAAGAGAAAACCCTCCTTCCCCCCAGGGTGTGCAGGCTACGAGCCAGGTCCCAGGAACTCCTCTTCCAAAGTCCCCATGCAAGGTGAGAGCATCTGGGATGGGGTCCTCTCAACTGCAGGGACACCCCACCCAACTGCTACTTTCAGAAGCTCAGGAAATACAAATCCCAAGAGTTTGGGGGGCTTTGATTAATAAGGGAGTTTTTTCAAACTGGCTTCTATCATGAGAGGATTTGTTTTCCTCACCAGATGCAGCAAGGGCTTTGATCTTCTCTAGGGAATCAGCCCAGATGCAGATCACCCTAATGGAGATCAGAACTTGACCACAAATATCTCATTAGCTTGAAAAGTTACTGTTTTATTTCTATCCAAAGGATATTTTGCTTGCGTGCTTTCATCTTAAAAACACTGACTTCTAGAAAACCCAAGCTTTAATGTCATGTGTGATTTTACTTTCTTTGAGGAGTGGAAAATGCCACACACTCTGGCATGTGCACAGGACTGAGACACAAGGGAGAAAATAAACAGTCGTCTTTCTTGGTTTGATCTATGTACATCTGTTTCCTGGGAGAGAGGTGAAATGGGATATTTACTTGGGTAAGTGCTGTGAGCCAGATGCATGCCGCTGTGAAATAAATAAAAAATGATAATAAAATTAACTATGTAGAAGGGATTTGGAGCTGGGCTTTTCATCAGAAACTGGAGGGCTTTTGTACAGTATGCACCACAAGACTATGAATATTCTCATCTCTCAAGTTTCCAAATGAAATGTCAGATCCATCAGAGGAAAAAACACGAACACCCTGCTTTTAATGAGACTGGGATTTCCCTCTGTGCCTGATGGGGATGCTCTACAGATCTGGCTGTTGGCTGCGGTTTGGAGGAAAACCAGAAGCGGGCGAGCGGCTGACACTAGGGCTGGAAAACAGACATGGGACAGACACTCGCAGCCTCACCGAGGACTGAGGATGCTGCCCCAGCACCTCTATTTCATGTCTAAGAACTCCCACTCCAGGAGTATGCAATGTGTGGTCCTCAGTGAAGTCAGGACTTCAGAAGGGACTTGCATGTCACTACTAAGAGTAAATGATGATTCCATCACTGTCCACAATCAGTTGTGGGAGAAGAATCATGGAATCATAGAACAGTTTGGGTTGGAAGGGATCTCAAAGATTATCCAGTTCCACCCCTCTATCAGATGCACCTCTGATGCTAGGAGCTCCCTAACCCGCTTTCAGCAGTTCAAAGATATATATTAGAAGAATTAAAAGAAGAAATTAATACCCACAATTTAGCCAAGTGGATTATTCATCATTACGGGGCTTACTGAAGGACAAAGTTTGTTTTCTGTCATCTGGTGTCTTTAAGTCAAGATGGGATGTCTCACCAGAATATACATTCTGGTTTAAACTCACGTTAGGCTCAGAAAAGAAACTGCTCTGTGATATCACACAGCAGGAAATGTGACTTGATGGCTGTAATTGTGTTCCTATTTGTCTTTAAAATCTATCGATCTGTGAAAATAATTGCCACAGTTTTCTGATTTTCCTGATGTTTGATGGTAGGTAAGAAATACTTCTGTCTCTTGTGGCCTGAGCCGCCCTACAAGAATTTCCTCTTTGCATTGAACAGCAATTAGAAAAACAAAATATTGATTCAACATAACCAGAGAATATTTTTAAATGGATCTTTGCCGTTTGATGTGTTATGATATGATATGTTTTTTTTTCTGCACTTGTCCAGTGGAATCTGGCTGTCAGGACTACTCAGCATCATCCCGTGAGTAGGTCTTGGAACTCTGGTGTGCAGAGAAACACAGGCACTTTCCGACTTATTTGACTTAATTGCCATCACATCACTCTCTCTCAACTGATGTGACTAAAAATGTGGACACACAGCAAGCTGTGTCCTAATCCAGGCTGAAGAGTAAAAATAGAAAGTTGTTTTCACTTGACATACAAAGAAAGGCAGGAGCAGGTAGGACAGAATCAGAGTCACAGAATCATGAAATGGTTTGGGTTGGGAGGGACTTCAAAGTCCATCCAGTCCCACCTACTGCCATGGGCAGGGACACCTCCCACTGGATCAGGGGCTCCAAGCCCCATCCAAACTGGCCTTGAACCCCTCCAGGGATGGGGCAGCCACCCCTACTCTGGGCAACCTGTTCCAGGGCCTCCCCACCCTCACAGAAAAACATTTCTCCCTAACATCTTATCTCAATCTGCCTCTTGCAGCTGAAATCCATTCCCCCTTGTCCTGTCCCTACCCTCGCTGATCCAGAGCCCCTCCCCAGCTTTCCTGGAGCTCTTCTCAGTACTGGAAGCTGCTCTAAGGTCTCCCCAGAGTCTTCTCTTCTCCAGGCTGAACAACCTCAATGCTCTCAGCTGGACCTCATACAGGAGGTTCTCCAGCCCTCGGATCATCTCCATGGTCTCCTCTGGACTCACTCCAACAGCTCCATGTGCTCCCTGTGCTCAGGACTCCAGAACTGGACGCAGGGCTCCAGGCAGGGTCCCAGAGCGGAGCAGAGGGGCAGGATCTCCTCCCTCACCCACTGGTCCCGCTGCTTTGGAACCAGGCCAGGATACATTTGGTTTCTGGGCTGCAAACCCACTGGAAGAGGAGTTCGTTTATCTTTTCCAGTCAACAGCCCTCCTCCTGTGTGGTGCTCAGCTCTGTGAGGTTCTGCTTTCAGAGCTGCGTGTGCCCACACCATCCAGGAATTTCTCAGCACCTTCCAAAACACGCTCTGAATGGAGGCAGCTGGTGCCGTTTCTGAGTCTAAGCACTACGTAAATGGTGCAGAGATCTCGTCTGGGTCTGTCAGCACACGGGAAGTGTTTCTCTCTCTCTCTCAACCAGGCAACCCCTGCTAATGCACTGAAACACAGGATTGCATTTAGCATTTTAAAAGCAGAGCTGCTCTTCTCCTGTGCATCAAGCCTGCTCCTTCCTATCGCCGAGACCTGCATGTTTTGTCCTCCCAGTTATCACTGTGGAAACTCAAACATGATATTAGTTTAATTAGAGATCAACTCCTTTTATGGAATGCAAATGCCCTATCCGACTAAATCCCCCTTCTGAAGTTGGCAGATGCAAATTAAATCCTGTGCACTGAAGTGTAATTTGGCTTTGAACACTCTTAAAAGCCCTCAGTGATTCAGTGGGTGGAGGGGAATTAGTCTTAAGCTGCATTTGTTGCTTTCTCCTCCCTTAATTTGTTTATACGAATGCTACTGAAGCAATATAGAATGTAGACAAATTGCCAAGTGACACACATGAATGAAAGCCAAGGTTTTCCTGTTAGGTTTCTCGAGCTGTAAATAATGCAGGTCCAGTCTACCTGAAATAATGGGAAATAATGGCCCATCTGCCACTTCACGTCCCATCACGCTCTCAGTGACCAGCAGGCTCGGGCTGGCCAAGCACTCCTTCTGCAGTCACGCGAGGGCAGCAGTGCCGGCACGGAGCACTCCAAGTGCCCCTTTTCTCACTGAAATACCTGTACATCCTCAGCCTCATGGACGCCTTTGGAATCCCTATCCCACGTGGAGAACCCTTGAAGCTCTCTGTCCTGATCATAGAATCAGAACCGATTGGTTGGAAAAGACCTTTGAGATCATCAAGTCCAACCATACCTGTCCACTACTGAACCACCCCTGAGCACTTTGTCAACCTATCTTTTAAACCCCTCCAGGGATGGGGACTCCATCACCTCCCTGGGACCCTCTGACAGGGTTGAGAACATTTTTAGGGAAGAATTTTTTTCCCAATATCCAATCTAAGGCTTCCCTGGTGCAACCTGAGGCCACTTCGTCTCATCCTGTCACTTGTTACTTGAGAGAAGAGACCAACACCTACCTCACCACAACCTCCTTTCAGGCAGTTGTAGACAACGATAAGGTCTCCCCTCACCCTCCTCTTCTCCAGGCTAAACAACCACCAACCACAGTTCCCTCAGCCAATCCTCATAAGACTTTGCTCCAGACCCTTCTCCAGCTTTGTTGATGCACTAAGCTGGTTCCTCCAGGCCCAATCTTTCCCTAGTGGGACACTTGTAGTGTTTTTGTCTAGGATTACAAAAATAAATATCACACTGAGGGGCTGCAGGAGACTCTTAGAAGCTCACACTGTTTCTCACCTGCTTTAAATTAACAGACAACATAGACTTTTTTGCAGAAACAATCTGACAGTCTTCCAGTGCTGCTACAATGGTTTCCGTATAAAGCCAGCCAACAGGTACTACCGTGAATTGACCCTTTGATTTTCCTCTACTGCATTTACTTGGAAGTAGATGATTATGATTTTGCAAGACAAATATCACAATGTTAGCCTGATCACATTATAGAATCATGGAATGGTTTGGGTTAAAAGGGACCTCAAAGCCCATCGAGTTCCACCCCTGCCATGGGCAGGGACACCTCCCACTCCATCAGTTGCTCCAAGCCCCATCCAACCTGGTCTTGAACCCCTCCAGGGATGGGGCAGCCACCTCTGCTCTGGGCAACCTGAGCCAGGGTCTCCTCACCCTCACAGCAAAACATTTCTTCCTGAGATCTCATCTCAAGCTCCCCTCTTTCAGCTCAAAACCATTCCCATCATCCTCTTCCTGCACCTCCTGATCCAGAGCACCTCCCCAGCATTCCTGGAGCCCCTTTCAGTACTGGAAGCTGCTCTCAGGTCTCCTCACAGCCTTCTCTTCTCCAGGCTGAACAACCCCAGCTCTCTCAGCCTGTCCTCATACGGGAGGTGCTCCAGCCTTGGAATCATCTCCATGGCCTCCTCTGGACTCACTCCAACAGCTCCATGTCCTCACACCAGCCTGATCAATCCTTTTACTCCATCCATTGCAACTGAAGCAAGGGGTGGCTTAAGCCAGCCCCAACAGACTAATTACAGACCATAGTCAGCAGTTCTCTCCATTCCCTTCGATCAGACACTGATCCGGCCTGAGTATCTTTCCTTCACTGCCATGTTTCTACAGAGTTTATTTTAGCGTCTCTATTTCCTCCCTTGTTCTTCCCATCTCTGATGATTTATTCTTGGGTCTGAATTCGACGTGTGTGTTCATCTCAGCAGCAGGCGTATGATCACACTGCACAAACGGCTTGTGTCCCACTCTCACCAAATGGTTTTCATCCAGTCCTTTCAAATAGGTTGTTTTTTTTTTTTATAAGGAGCGATTTATAGCCTCCCGTGTGCTACAGTGAACCAAACAGGAGAATCTGCAGGTAGCACGCACTTCAATTCCCGTTCCTGGTTTTCTGCTGAGCATTTTAACAACCGAACAAATAAATGCCTTTCAATTACATGCTTGTTGCAGACACTCCCTGCTTATGTTTTATAACAATGATTTTGGATCAAGAGGTTTGCAGCTAAAGGGATAAACATTTAGCCCAGATAAGCAGATTTGTCAAAATTATTGTTATCCAGAGCTGGTTTGATTCATTAGGACCCAGCAGTGGACAGCTCGCAAAATCCGACGGGGATAAATTCATCCCTCCAAAGTGAAATCTGCTAAGGGATGAGTGTGAATTATGTTATATTCATAATAGCATTTCCTTCTGCTATTCAATGTGGCAAAAATAACCATGTGAACAAAATGATTTTCTCTACTAGTCTTCCTGACCTCAATAAAGACCTGACGCTCACTTGCAGGGGGATTTTTGGGTCCTCCCAGCAGCAGAAGTGGGGAAGAAAAGATTCAGAACCAAAGTGCAGTGAGATCCTGGGAAAAGGGCCGTGTGAGTTAGCAGAAACATAGACTGGTTCCAGTTGGAAGGTACTTTTAAAGGTCACGGGATCCAATCCTGCTGCAAAGAGCAGGGACATCATCAACTTAATCAGACCATCCAGGGCACCAGCCAACCTCAACCTAATGCTTCCAGGGCCAGGGCATCCACTGCCTCCTTGGGCAGCCTGTGCCAGCGTTTCACCCTCTCAGTGTAACAGATTTCTTCCTTTTATCCAGTCTAAATCTCCCCTCCCTTAGTTTAAAACCATTGCTCCTTGTCCTGCCACAACAGGCCTTGATAAAAAGTTCCTCCCCACCTTTCCTGGAGCCCCTTTCCGTACTGGAAGCTGCTCCAAGGTCTCCCTGGACCCTTCTCTTCTCCAGGCTGAACAACCTCAACTCTCTCAGCCTGGCCTGGTACGGGAGATGCTCCAGCCCTTGGACCATCTCCATGGCCTTCTCTGGACCCACAGATGATACTGATCCCAGAGCACTGATTGTTCAGTTCATTATGGTAACACTTTTAACATTTCACTGCAGCCCACATCTGCACAGAGACTTCTCTGATCCTAGAGATGGGCTCACCATATCTTGTTTGAAGACTTCCACCATTCCTATTATGTCCTAACAGCTCTCGGTTTTATATTTATGCCTCTCCCTGTGTCTCTCGGTCTCGCTCTAGCCTCTAACTCCTGATTCTGTTTCACAAGCAATTTTTTTTTTTGCATAGAGGAACATTCTTTTGGGAGAGGGTTGAGTGCTGATGTGTCCTCTGCAGTAGGGTACCCAGTTCCCGGAGGAGAAAGTCACCTAGGAAGTCCTCATACATCATGCTATTCCCATCTTCTAATCTATGAGTAGGGCAGGGGAGAAGGCCACTGACATAAAGCTCAGACAAGGGTGGGCAGCAAAGCATGAGCTTGTCACGGAATTAGCGCCAGGGCTATATGGGCAATCAATCAGAGTTACGGCGCGCTCTCCTTGTGGGCAGCTGATGGATAATACCCCCAATCAATAACTAAAGAGGGGGGAGAGAAGAAAGGGGTTTGATTTAATATTTGCCTAGGCTTTGTAGAAAAGTAAGATTTATTGCAACATAAAAAAACAAATTTAGCCTCTAGCTTAATAGCCAATTGGTCCCTGTGATATTGCTGGAATGATATTTACTGTGCATCCTAATACAAAGACATTAATATCCGTGTACCTGCTCAGCCATGTCATGCTGGATATTAGCCAGCGCGAAGCATTCGTCTGGTCTTGACTTGTGAATAGCTTGCTTAAGGAAACATTTTCTTTATTTCATTTAACATTTTGAATCTATAAGAGGTTTTCAAATGACCGTTGGTATTAGCAAGGTCTCAGGACCTGATGTGGCACGACCTGGTATCACTGGAGCTGTGCATGTCAGCAAGAATTCATAGCAGGGCTGCAAGAAAGTTGTGGAGAGGAGGGAGCTGGGCTCTTCTCCCAAGTGACAGGGGACAGGACAAGAGGGAATGGCCTCAGGCTCCGCCAGGGGAGATTCAGGCTGAACATTAGGAAGAAATTTTTCAAGGAAAGGGTCATTGGGCACTGGCAGAGGCTGCCCAGGGAGGGGGTTGAGTCACCTTCCCTGGAGGGGTTTAAGGGATGGGTGGATGAGGTGCTGAGGGACATGGTTTCGTGACTGATGGGAAGGGTTGGACTCGATGATCCTGGGGGTCTCTTCCAACCTGGTGATTCTATGATTCTATGCAGCTGACAGCTCCCAAAGTGGCAAAAAACACTGGATGCTTCTGATCTCCCTGCGCTGTTATATTTGAGACATTAAATTATGAAATCACACGAGGCCTTTCCTTCTCTCTTGCCTTCCAGGATCCCTTAGATCCAGGCCTCTTCTGTTCTGGAGGGCTTCTGGTCCATGGGATGTAGCTCACAGGGATCTGCACAAGCTCCAGAAACTGTATGGAACGAAGCTACAGTAAGAAAAGGCAAATGATGCAGTTACAAATAAAATTGTCTTCTAGAGGCTGGATTTCATACGTTGTATCTTTTTATGCATGATCAACTAAGGCAGGGAAAAATCAAGCACAGCCTTTAGCTTCACCTACTAATCCTTATTCTTGGCAAAAAAAATTAATGGAATTCGGAGTTAAGTTGTGGCCAGTCCTGACAGGGAGCACAATAATAGGTGATTTGATGCTGATTTCAGTAATTAGAGTACTTAGCCAGAAGCAGATCTCCCCTCATAGCCGTGTTTGCTGTCAGATCAGTGCGAGACTCCAACCTTTATCTCAGTTCTCAACAGATTGGCTGCATCTGCAGAACTCGACTTGATCACACAGTTCTGAGCTTTCTGGTACTTTTAAGCTCTAGTCAGGTCAAAGATAAAAAAAAGATGACAGTCCTGAGGGTTTTATAATATTCATAACTAGACCTTATAGCAGCTTCCAGTACTGAGAGGGGCTCCAGGAAGGCTGGGGAGAGGCTCTGGATCAGGCAATGCAGGGATGGGATAAGTGGAATGGTTTTCAGCTGAAAGAGAGGAGATTGAGAAGAGATCTTGGGGAGAAATGTTTTACTGTGAGGCTGGGGAGACCCTGGCCCAGGTTGCCCAGAGCAGGGGTGGTTGCCCCGTCCCTGGAGGGGTTCAAGGCCAGGTTGGATGGGGCTTGCAGCCCCTGATCCAGTGGGAGGTGTCCCTGCCCATGGCAAGGGTGGGACTGGGTGAGCTTCAAGGTCCCTTCTGAACCAAACCATTCTATGATACTGTGATGCTAAAATCCCAATCTCCCTCCTGGCACAGGACACAAGACTGACACAGAATTCTGCCAAACAGTTGACCTTTTGCAGCAATACGCCTTGCATAACAGTAAGACTAATGCCCCCTCCAGCTGGGAATTACTCCATGCGCGACCTGAGCTACGGAGTAAATTGTCTAAATAATTCCTGTAATATCTCCTGGCCTTCAACTCCATTGCCTGCGTTTATTCATTGGCCTGAAATGCATGTCATCAATTTGTGGCAAAGTGCAAGGTGAATTCAGACCATTAGGGCTCTCATTTAACAGCATTTTATACCAGATTTGTAGAATTACAGGTGGAAATGCAAAAGGCAGAGCAACAGCAACTCAGGCAAAACCTGCACCTCAGCTGGAACATCACAGACTATTCACTATCATTTCATGGGAAAGAAATAAATATATCCACAGCAGGAAAGTTACCGAAGGTGGCTGAAAAATAAATATGATGTGTGTCACCATGGGCCGCTGTTAGAACCTTCATGACTAGAAAAATCAGCTCTATTTTCCTCCCAGCAAATGTCAGATGTTTTAGGAATGGTTTGTTCTGCTGATTATTTCCGTTAAATGAGTCCTATTACAATTACGAAGCCTGTGATCTAGAGCTAATCCCTGGCTCCCATCTCCCCAATCTGATCTCAGTCTTGGCAGGAATCATTGTGTTCAGACTCCTAAAAATTCAACGTGGGGTAGACAAAGCTCCATAAATGTTCTGAGGTCGGAAATGAATGCATATTTACTGCAACAATAGCTGTATTACCAACCATTCACAGCTCCAAGAGCAAAACACAGGAGTTTCTTCAGAAATAAAACCAAACAGATGTCTCCAATGAACACAGTTATCGCATCGGCAGAATATTTCTTTCAGTAATCTCCCTAGTAATTAATTTTTCCCTTATCACGAAAGCCATTTCAGAAACTGGGAAGAAGAAAACCTTGTTTTTCTCACCGGCCTTCACGCCGATCCCAGGATCACAGCCCGTCTCACGCAAAGGCGGCTTCCGAATAGTGAAGTCACTGGAGACAGTTCTCCTCAGTCACTCACCGGCAGCGCCCCGCAGCCCCCATTGTCTTCCTGCAGAGACAGAGATAACAACGAGTTTTCCCAGCATAAAAGCGAGTTCAAAAAAGCATTTACCTGTAACAACAAAAGCAAGCGGATAAATAAGACTAAAGCGCACGTGGTGTTTAGGATAACATGCAATTAAAGGATTAAAAATTCATACATTTCGATGGGAAATGGCATTGAAATTGCTGAGCCGTTAATGACTTTGAATGAAAGAGGGGCTTATCTCTTCACTCAACCGGAGTGTTCAGAACCAAGATAGACCTTTTATCGTTTTTAATTGTTTCATTCATGGCATGCCGGAGATGTGCTCCTGTCAGAGAAGTTTTTGTTACTCCAGTGACTAAAGGAAACTTTTCTAACCTTGCTGTTATTGCCTTGGTTGGTGGAACTGCCTGGGAAGGATGAGCAAGGGGAGGAAGACCTTTCTTCATCCTTTCTAGCTTTTTGACCCACCACTGTCTTTCTTCAAGAGCTGGAAGGAGGTGCTTGAGCACGGTCCACGGCCCAGTCTCTCCAGAGCCTGATCAGGAGATGTTTAGACTTAAGAGAATCATAGAATGACCTGAGTTGGAAAGGATCCACAAAGACCACTGAGTCCAGCTCCTGCCCCTGCACAGGACACCCCAACCTTCACACCGTGGGACTGAGGGCATTGGCCAAATGCTAGAATACTGTCAGGCTTGGTGCTATGGCTGCTTCCTTGATACCAATCCTTCTGTGTCCTCATTTCATTCAGCTGTGTTCTTCTGTTGCCACTGGGCTTTTACTAAGAGAAAATCATAGAATCATAGAATAACCAGGTTGGAAGAGACCCACCAGATCATCGAGTCCAACCATTCCTATCAAACAGTAAACCATGCCCAAATCACTCCTTTCAACAGGGGAATACTAAACGTTTCTGGTCCTCATAAAAAGGCTCAAAGAAGATTTATGGGATCATAGAACCATAGAATGACTTGGGTTGGAAGGAACCTTAAAGATCATCCAATTCCAATCCCCCTGCCAAGAGGACACCTCTCACCAGACCAGGCTGCTCCAAGCCCCATCCAACCTGGCCTTGAACACCTGCAGGGATGGAGCAGCCACTTCTCTGGGCAACCTGGGCCAGGGCCTCCCCACCCTCACAAGAATATCATCTTCCTAATGCCCAATCTAAGTCTTCCCCCTTCCAATTTAAAGCCATTCCCCCTTGTACTATCCCTCCACGTCCTTGTAAGAAGTCCCTCCCCAGCTTTCCTTTGGGCCCCCTTTGGGTGCTTGAAGGTGGCTATAAGAGACACCGAGGCTTTCTGCTAAATGACTGTCACCCTTTCTACATTACTTTTTAAGCTCCTCTGTTATTTTTAGAAAGACAGACAGGCAATCAGCTCACTGGGTGTGCAGGCAGAAAGAGATAAACAGGAGACAGAGGAATCCATACCAGCATCTCGCTGTCCATCTCTCTTAAGAAGCAGTGTCTTAAACATTACTCTTCTCACAGCCATAAAGACAAGACGACCGATGGTTGTTCTAAAGCGAGCAGCGAGCGATCACACAAATGGCAAGAGTGGAGCTCCGGGAAAAGCCTCCGCTCTTGGAGAACCACAGCAGGATGGCAACTGGACAAGAGCCAGGTCCCAATTAGAGAGAAGGCTGAGGTCTCACAGATGCCCCACAAGCTATTGGCAGCGGAGAGCTCTGTTCTCGTCGTGTTAGAAAAGAGGCCTGATTTTTGTCATTTCTGGACGATGATGGACACCCTTGATTTCTAATTTGGCCATTCAGTTTGTAGCACTCGACGATTCTTTCTTTCGTAACTGGGACTGAAAACAGCAAAAAGGATCTCGCTTCCAGTATCCAAAGACACAAAATAAACAAAACAACAAGAAATCATGTAATGAGAGGGATCAATCAGTCGTAATTATAGCCTGCGAGATGAAAACTAAGGGAAGCAATCGAGGTGTGGAAAGAGGGAACTGGCAAGAGTTTTCTGAGCTTAACATCTGGTCAGATGCACAGTTTCTAATAAGCGTCACATACATTCGCCTCTCTGCAGGGGATGGGAATTATCCACTGACGGCGTTTGCGGTGGATTCCCTCAGCTTCCAATACACAACATGCAGAGAGCTGTTCGTACAGCTGCACAGTTCTCCTCTGCTTCTGTCCTGCTGAAAGGGGTTTAAGTGTGATTTTAGTGGGATCTTTTCCCCCTTATTTTAATCTTGTGCTGTTGTTACGGATGACTGAGTTCCAGAACTATGTATATCTGTGTAAATATGTGAGGAATTACTGAACAGGTAAAAGCTGGACCAGCTTTTCCCAGCAACAGACCTTTCTCTCCAGACCAGCATGGCAAAGGGCACAACAGAGACGTGGCAGGTCTGACCTGTGCTCCCATCAGCTCCGATGGGACTCAATGATCTCAATGGACTTTTCCAACTGAAACCATTCTATCATTCTATCAGAAGTGTTCAAAGGAACTTGAATTATTATGCTGATCCCAAAGAAATTAATTAAATTAATATAGAATCATAGAATGGTTTGGGTTTGAAGGGACCTCAAAGCCCATCCAGTTCCATCCCCTGCCACGGCAGGGACACCTCCTACTGGATCAGGTTGCTCCAAGCCCCATCCAACCTGGCCTTGAACCCCCCCAGGGATGGGGCAGCCACTCCTGCTCTGGGCAACCTAAGCCAGGGCCTCCCGACCTTCATCATCAAGAATTTCTTCCAAAATATTTAATCTAAATCTTCCCTGTTGCAATTTAAAGCCATTCCCCCTCGTCCTATCAGCCCATGCACTTTGAAAAAAGTAGCTCCCCAGCATTCCGGGAGCCCCTTTCAGCACTGGAAGCTGCTCCAAGGTCTCCCTGGAGCCTTCTCTTCTCCAGGCTGAACAACCCCAGCGCTCTCAGCCTGTCCTCGTACAGGAGGTGCTCCACCCTTGGATCATCTCCATGGTCTCCTCTGGACCTGCTCCAGCATTTCCATGTCCTTCTTATGTTGGGGATTCCAAAGCCGGACACAGGGCTGCAGGTGGGGTCTCATCAGAGTGGCAGAATGCTCTCCCTTGCCCTGCTGCCCACGCTTCTCCTGATGCAGCCCAGGCCACGGTTCTTCCTGGGCTGCGAGCGCACGTTGTTTGTATTGAGGTAAGTGCTTAAAACCAGCAGTGCCACTTTGAAACGGGGCCATTGTGGTTGTAACTTCTGTGACTGCTGTAATAAAGACCATTTGTCTTCTCTGAATTTTAACGCACAGATGCAGCACGTCTCCGCGATTGGAAAATACCAAGAGGTGAATTTTTTTAAATTACTTTTTTATTGGCATTTTCACTTTTTAAATATAAACATCATCTGGTTCACATTACTCAGTCAGCCACAAAGGAAATGGTAATAAGTTTTGTTGATATTATTTTTCTCTGAGGGATTAACAAGGATAATATTTATATACGTATTAAGAGATTGGTGTGGACCCTCAGGCAGCAGGAAAGAGAATAAGAAATATCAGCAGCATCAAAACAAGTTGCAGGTGCCTGGCCACGACTGCACGGCAGCGGTACAGCAGGACCAAGGGCACAGGAAGGACTTTTGGGACTGGCACTGGAATACTCTCAGCTAAATCATCTTGTGCTGCTCACCAGAATGGGGCCGTTTGCCCAGAGAGATTCCAACAGCTTTCCATCTGATCAGCTACCGTGGGCTGAAGATCCAGGGCCAAATCGAGCAGCTGTATTTCAGCAGGGAGAACAAGGGAGGAATTGACCTCTAAAGAAAAGATTGGGTTTCTTATATCCTAATTCCCTGTTAGTCTGACCTCGTATGTGTTACAAGGACACATGGTGACTGGACAAGGGGGATGGCTTTAAATTGGAAGGGGGAAGATCTAGATTGGACATTAGGAAGCAATTCTTCATGGTGAGGGTGGGGAGGCCCTGGCCCAGGCTGCCCAGAGCAGGGGTGGCTGCCCCATCCCTGGAGGGGTTCAAGGCCAGGTTGGATGGGGCTTGGAGCCCCTGATCCAGTAGGAGGTGTCCCTGCCCATGGCAGGGATGGAACTGGATGGGCTTTGAGGTTCCTTCCTACCCAAACCATCCTATGAGTCTATGTTAATGATGATGAAAATCAGTGTTATGGCACTGTCTGGGGATTCCAGCTCCCATCAGACCCTTTTTTCAGGGTGCGACCCACACAGCCTGCACCGTACACCCACTCTTCAAAGTATAACTTTGGAACCATCTAAATTAGGAGGCAAGTCGGTAGAGTCGGTCTCTACAGAAAAGAGCAAGAAATGGGTACTTTCAGTGTGAGACTACCTCAGGACCAAAGCTGGCTTTTGTAGGGCATCCTCCGGCTTTCATTTGGTGAAGAGACTGAGCATTGGATGAGGCTTTGAGCACCCTGACCCAGTGGGAGGTGTCCCTGCCCATGGCAGGGGGTGGGAACTGGATGGGCTTTAAGGTCCATTCCAACCCAAACCATTCTGTGATTCTGTGATTCGGGAACATCTGGTGGGATTTATCTCACTATGTGTGAGATGCTACAATGAAACAGTCGCGCAAGTCCCACCCGTATCTCCTTTCATTAAAAAAACATCCTACGCAAAACATATATCCAACCTTTTATAATCAGGGAGAAACTTGGTCCAAGAATTGTAACCAAAGAGAGGGAATAGGGAGGATTGGAGGTGAGTAAAGGCATGAGTGGGGTTACAATGTGCTAGACATCTCAGAAGTGAGGAACCCATCAGGAACCGACCCTATCTCCTGAATCCCTGTCCTGCGGCCACACCAGTGACACTTGTGAAGTTAACCATAAAATGATATTGAGATGATAAGCATCCAGGCTGACAATACTGTGCTCTTTTGCAGATCCATTAGACACCCAACCTCAACCACTTTATGGTCTTGGCCCTTCCAGTTCCTCCACAAGCAACAGCCTCCTTAATTTGCTCTAGGTCTGTGTAGGATGGAGAGAGGTGAAAGAAAGAAACCTCGTAGCATTAGAAATGGGAGGGGAAAAGGCAAGCAGTGACTGATGCCTGTTACACCAACCACACAAATCACAGAGCTCAGCAAAACTCCTATAATTTAAGGGAGAAATAAGAAATGAAACATTATGACCATGTCATGTGTCTGGAGTCAGACAAACAGTGCGCAATCAGTTTAGACAGCAGGACACACAAGAGAGGTCACACACTGAGATTATAAATATTCTAGAGCCCAAACTGCCCATTCCCAGGTCTGGGCGTCTAGCATGACCGCACCAATCTCACCCGCGCTGCAGCATCTATTCAGGAGGCTCCTGAGACAATACAGTGAAACCCGAAGCATCTCCCTCTGATTTAATTGCTTTGAAATGTTTTCCTACACAAAGATTTTGGCTGAGCCAACCTCCTTTCAGGTCAACAGGATGGAAACTTTGTGACTGACTTTAATGAGATTTTTTTCATACTCTGAAGAGCAAAGCCTGCACCGAGTAAAGCTTGAATGCTCCTAATTCCCACTTACTCTTTTTTTCTACAACTGTAGGTCTAACCCCTGGAGGTGACTTGCTGACCCTGTGCTGAGTAGCTCCCTGGCCAGGGAAATTCTGGACAGAAAAGGGTACAACTGTCCTGGTGCCATCTGTAGCTCCTGGACACCCATGTGCCTCCTGGATGAGGTCCTGCAGGAGGAGAAATGCTTTATTTGTTACTCCTAGTGGACCTGACTCCAAGTTTTACTGTGTTTGTCAGCAACGTCTCAAAGCATTTAAGCAGAATATTGTTCCCTCTCCCATGCCATGTGCAAAGAGAAGCCTCACACAGAAACAGAACTTCTAGAGCTGGATGTAGGCTGAGCTCTTCCTCAACACTGATGTGGCCAGCAGGACACAGCGATCGTGTCCCTGTGTTTGGTGCTGGTGAATCTGCACCTCAAATCCTGGGTTCAGTTTTGGGCCCCTCACTACAAGAAAGAACTTGAGGGGCTGGAGCACATCAGAAGAAGGAGAATGGAGCTGAGGAAGGGTCTGGAGCCCAGGGGTTCTGGGAGCAGCTGAGGGACTTGGCGCTGTTTAGTGTGGAGAAGAAGAGGCTGAGGGGAGACATCACTGCTTGCTGCAGCTCCCAGAAAGGAGGTTTTGGTGAGGTGGGTGCTGAGCTATTCTGACAGGTAACAAGTGATAAGACGAGAGGAAACGGCCTCAAGTTGCACTGGGGAGGTTTAGATTGGATATCAGGAAAAGTTCTTTACTGACAGAGTGGTGAAGCCCTGGCAGAGGCTGCCCAGGTCAGGGATGGAGTCTCCATCCCTGGAGGGGTTCAAAAAAACATGCGGATGTGGCACTTCAGGACATGGTTTAGTGGGCACAGTGGGGTTGGACTGGATAAACTTGGAGGTCTTTTCCAACCTGCATGATTCTGTAATTCTTCCTGCACAATGGTGTGGGCATGGGAGAGGAGGTGATAGGATCACAAGAGGAGGCGATAAGATCACCTGCCTGATGTGGTGGGAGGCAGAGGCCAGGAGAGCTGTCACTGCCCTGAGGCAGGAGAGGGAAGGTGCTGCTGGCAAACCCTGGAGCTCAGCAGAGGAGGTGGAGTTGGACTCTCCCCTGCTCCCTCCTTGCATCGTGCCACCCTTGCTCTGTGGGTGCAGGACCGGCTCGTGGTGATGGTGCCACAGGGAAACAGCACGAACTCCCTTGCCGGCAGCAGCCGGGGGATGCCTGGATGGAGGATGGACTAACGGGTGTATCAGGGCCTGGGGGTGGCTCCAGGAGGCTCTAATCAAATTTGTGAGAACCTTTGGGGTCAAAAGAGTAATAAAATAATGGAGGAATAGTCCGTGCTGCCTCTTTGCACTTTCCACCTCTCTAGTCATTTTATCCTTCCCTGCCACAAAATCAGCTCGCTTCAGCCTGACCTTGTAATGTGACAGCTCCGTTCCGCCTGGCAAAATTAAGATGATTTGTCCCCCTTCATGTTCCTTCACTTCCTTTCACTCCGCTCCTCTGAACTGTTTGCTTCAAGCTCAGGGCTCCCTAATTGTATTCCAATGGAGACAAAGCTCATGATTAAAACTCCAACACGAGCCTATCCGGGCTTGAGCAGCACAGGCATCAGGGACTCTCAAATTGCAAACTCAATCTTGCTGATGGATTTAATTCGAGGATCTGTTTTGTCACCCTTGCGTCGGGCACAGCAGCCACCCCCACCCCGCCTGCCCCCTCCCCGCTTCCCCCCGGCAATTTCCTCATTGCTTAAAAATATTCGGCGAGGCTGCATCAAAGCGAATATTGAGGCTTGTGTTATTGTTGCCAGGGGTGACATTAGATGAGAATTATATGAAACAATAAGGGTGCTGGAGTATAATCCGTTTGACATTTGGAACATGTTCCCAGTGCTCTTGTGCTCCTCGAAACATTCACACAACAGAACCTTCTTCATTTTCACCAAAATATTTGAGTGCATGAGTAGATTTATCCGTCTTTTTATTTCTCTGGTCATTCTCTGCATGGCCACAAAAAGGAAAACCTCACATCTGGGGCTGCTGCCTTGTCCAAGTGGTGGTTTTGGTAGTTTAAACGCAGAGGACGAGGTGGGCAGGCAGAAACTCTCAGTACAGGCTGGTCCAGACCTCAGATGAGCGCTCATTGCTCTTAGAATCATGGAATGGTTTGGCTTGGAAGGAACCTCAAAGCCCACACGTGCCCACACGTGGCGGCACAAACTGGCATCTGGGCTTTTAGCCTCTAGAGAGCACAGTCAGATTTTGCATCTCTAACGGGACGTGTCCCTGCCCATGGCTGGAGTTTGGAACTGGGTGATCTTTATGATGCCTTCCAACCCAAAGCATTTCATGAGTCTACGATTTGCCCACCCAGGCTGACCTACACAAACACAGGGAAGCACAGCCACAAAGTAAACCCCAAATTCCTCAGAATTTCTTGCTACAAGAAGGATGTTGATGCTCTGGAGCGAGTCCAGAGAAGAGCAACAAAGCTGGTGAAGGAGCTGGAGAACAAGCCTTATGAGGAGCGGCTGAGAGAGCTGGGGGTGTTTAGCCTGGAGAAGAGGAGGCTGAGGGGAGACCTCATTGCTCTCTCCAACTACCTGAAAGGAGGTTGTGGAGAGGAGGGAGCTGGGCTCTTCTCCCAAGTGACAGGGGACAGGATGAGAGGGAATGGCCTCAAGCTCCACCAGGGGAGGTTCAGGCTTGACATCAGGAAAAAATTTTTCACAGAAAGGGCCATTGGGAACTGGCAGAGGCTGCCCAGGGAGGGGGTTGAGTCACCTTCCCTGGAGTCGTTATAAGGACGGGTGGATGAGGCGCCGAGGGACATGGTTTAGTGATTGATGGGAATGGTTGGACTCAATGATCCAAGAGGTCTTTTCCAACCTGGTGATTCTATGATTCATGGCCAGAGTATACCTAGGAGGAAAATTTTTAGGCTACATTCCTGTTATCCCAGGAACTTGCTAAGGATTCAGAGCAGGTCATCAGCCTGGGTACTGGCGATGTGCATCTCATCTTGCTTTTTGCTCAAGCCTGCCTTAAATGTTGCTTTTCCTCTGATATTACGTACAAAGACTAACATTTTTAGGAATAAAGCCCCAGCCTCCTTAACAGCACCATTACTGAGTGCAACTGGTCCCCAACAGCAGCCAGTGAGTCATCTCACATATCCATGTATCCACACAAATACACGACCAGACGCAGCAGCGCACACATAGAAGCTCCTCCTCCACCAACTCCCCATCCATATTCCAAGAAAGTATCTCAATTACAGATTCAACGGGATCATCTCATTTGCTTGCTGGATTCCCCCTGCTCAGTAGCTGCCACTCCAAGTGTGCTCCCTGCCATCTGCTCAGCCCCTGCCCGATGCTGCCTCGCAGCTCAACTGTTCTTCCTTACGACCGTTGAGCAATTTAGCTGTGAAATTGCCTTGTGCAGCAATAGATCACTTATCATCTGGAAAATGTGTAATATCGCATCTTAAAGAGATACGATGCAGAATATACAGCGTAGCCTGGGGTTTGCAGAGGTTTGAAAGCACTCGGGGTTACTGATAATTTTGATGAGAATTGTAGGTTTTTTGGTCCTTGTCGTGTTTGAGAGAGAGAAAAATGTAGGGGAAGTCAGGTCAGAGCAGGCAAATCTACATTCCAAGATTACAACAGCAAAACCTTCAGCATAACTGCATTAAAAATGTGTTTATCCCATGGAACATCGCTGCTTTATGCTATTTTCCCTTTAGAAAGCATTATCTTGCCCTCTCAGCTGCACGTTGTGAATTATTTCCTGTGAGAACTGTGCATCCAGCCTGGAGATTCTGCCCAGGTTCGTTTAAAGTTTCCCGAAGGTTCATGAACTTGTTTGAGTGTCTGGGCTGATTTATGGGCTTGATGTGAACACAGGTGAGACTCATTGGCCTCTGCTTGAGATTCTGGGCTCATTCTCGCTCAAATCTCAAAGCGAAGCTTACGGAACATGAACCTTCCTAAACTGCCCATCAATCAAATCTTTGTACAAATTTTTGCAAAATGAAGCAGTGAGAGATCCCTGCGCTGGGGATGTTTCCATCCTGGAAGACAACATGGAAATGATTTTCCTGCAGGTTCCCACCATGGAAGGACTGGAAACCACAGAGCTGGTTATTCCGGCTGTGTTTTACCTTGCTGCAAATGTTAGTTCTGCATGGTTTTAACAGGAAGGCTTGGGGAATCATAGAATCATCAGGTTGGAAAAGACCCACCGGATCATCGAGTCCAACCATTCCCATCAATCACTAAACCATGTCCCTCAGCGCCTCATCCACCCGTCCCTTAAACCCCTCCAGGGAAGGGGACTCAACCCCCTCCCTGGGCAGCCTCTGCCAGTGTCCAATGACCCTTTCCGTGAAAAATTTTTTCCTGATGTCAAGCCTGAACCTCTCCTGGTGGATCTTGAGGCCAATCCCTCTCGTCCTGTCCCCTGTCATGTGGGAGAAGAGCCCAGCTCCCTCCTCTCCACAACCTCCTTTCAGGCAGTTGGAGAGAGCAATGAGGTCTCCCCTCAGCCTCCTCTTCTCCAGGCTAAACACCCCCAGCTCTCTCAGCCGCTCCTCATAAGGCCTGTTCTCCAGCCCCCTCACCAGCTTCATTGCTCTTCTCTGGACTCGCTCCAGAGCCTCAACATCCTTCTTGTGCTGAGGAGCAACTGTGCTCCCTGCTTCCCTCACCCTGGAGCACTGGCTACCATGGTCCATCTGCCCAGCTTTAGCCTGCGTCCACAGGCACTTGCTGCTGGACTGCTTCTGACCAAGAAGGAGAAGACATCTGACCTGATTTATGAGTGAGTCCCAACACAGGCTAATGAGAAAATGAACACTGCAAATGTGGCAAAAGTATCATAGAGTCATGGAACGGTTTGGGTTGGAAGGGACATCAAAGCCTATCCAGTTCCACCCCTGCCATGGGCAGGGACACCTCCCACTGGATCAGGGGCTCCAAGCCCCATCCAACCTGGCCTTGAACCCCTCCAGGGATGGGGCAGCCACCCCTGCTCTGGGCAACCTGGGCCAGGGCCTCCCCACCCTCACAGCAAAACATTTCTTCCTCATCTTAATCACCCCTCTTTCAGCTCAAAACCATTCTGCCTGCCCCTGCACTCCCTGCTCAAGAGCCCCTCCCCAGCTCTCCTGGAGCTCGTTTCAGTACTGGAAGCTGCTCTAAGTTCTGCCTGGAGGCTTCTCTTCTCCAGGCTGAACAATTCCACCTCTCTCAGGCACAGCTTTGATACAGTTTAAGATGCTGGAAGGAAATTTCAATCCCATGGACAGCTTTCCTGTAGGCTTCTATTCTGTATGTTAATATAAAAAGACCACATATAAAAACTCCCCTGGAACAAAAGGACTAACACATTCTGTTCTGGAAACAACATAGGACAGCTTGAAAATATTAATGTTTTTCTCCTGGTAAGAGATGTGTTGATGTGGCTCCTTTCCCTTGCACAGTCTCAGAATGACAGATCAGAGCTTCTCCATGGCAGAAGTCAGCAGTGTCCTCTACTGCTCAGAACCTCTGACTCCATTGGCTTCTCCAACCCATGTACCTTATCCCTTTCCATGATGAGAGATGATACAAGGTACCAAGTTCTCCTGGGTAGCAGCAATGGACCCCAACAGTGCATGATACTGTCAGGAACCCTTTGATGGAAGGCATTTCCCTGCTCTCTACTCAAAAAGTTGCTGAAATGGACTACTCAAACTCAACCTCCAACCTCCAGCCAGGGCACAAGCCAGTGAAAGGTTCATTCCACTCTTCCCATTGGAAAGTGCATGTTGAGCTCCTTATCTGGCATTTATGGGAATGACTGCAGAAGATATGGAGCAGAGCAAAGGTTGGTGTTCTAAAGTGACACCAGGCGGAGCAGCTCCCTTCCTCGCCAGCCCTTACCCAAAGTCCTGGTTCGGAAACCTTTGCACTGTCCTTTTAACTGAGTATGAAGATAATTAAATTTTGTGGTGTGGTTACACCTCAGTAAATATTGTCTATAAAAATCAATTGGTATTTTACTGTACTAATGTATAATAACGATTCTTATAAATCTAAATTATCCTTATAAATCTAAATTAAATGCCTAGGTTTAAAAGTATTGAGGACATTTAATTAATAAAGTGTTACCAAATAACCATTACTAATCTGTTTACTTCAAGCCTGATTTCCATTTCCAAAGGATTTATTTCTCAGCAGTCTGTGTGGGAGGGGAGGAGTGAAAGAATGTGAAAGGGCTTTAAAAAGCTGCTGCAGGTACCAGCAATGTTCAGAGACTGCCCAGAAAATTCCTCCCCATGAAGAAATACTGATGTGCTACAACCAGGACTTTTCAAACCAGAAGTTTCCCTCTGACTCATCAGCAATTTAAGTGTTCAAAAAGTTTTAAGGCTGAAACATGCTGTTTCGTTATTTTCCTTATTAAAACGCTCTGGCTTTCTGTTTAGGCTGATTTTCCAATTCAGAATTTAACTTAATTTAATAAAACCAGAGAAAATGATTAAGGATAGAAAGGTCAAGGCCAAAAAGCACTTATCTAAATAAAGCCCTGAAAGGGGCTCCAGGAAAGCTGGGGAGGAGCTCTTGAGCAGGGAGGGCAGGGACAGGACAAGAGAGAACGGTTCTGAGCTGAAAGCCAGGAGACTGAGATGAGATCTTAGGAAGAAATGTTTTGCTGTGAGGGTGGGGAGGCCCTGGCCCAGGTTGCCCAGAGCAGGGGTGGCTGCCCCATCCCTGGAGGGGTTCAAGGCCAGGTTGGATGGGGCTTGGAGCCCCTGATCCAGGGGGAGGTGTCCCTGCAGGGGTGGAATTGGATGGGCTTTGAGATCCCTTCCAATCCAAACCATTACATGATTCTATCAAATAAATCCTTTAGGTTAAACATAAACACCATGTAAATAATCTGTGAAAAACAGATTTCTATTTTATTCCCCAGAAATTCCCCGAAAATTCCCTTAAGTCTAAAGGGCAAAGTGGCTCCCCAGGCTCTAGCCAGGAGGATGTGACAGGACAGGATTTAAGGCTCCCTCCTCCAAGTCCAGATGGTCTCAGCTGTTTTCTGTGGAAAACCCCAGATTCTGGTCAAGCTGGAGCATGTCAGGAGCCGGTAGCGAGTTCATTCACCTCAGCTCGCCGGTCCCCTTCCCCGGCTTCAAATTCCCTCATCAAAACATTGTGATCTTTTGTTTTGAAATGTGAATTTCTTCCTCAACTTCTTTCTAGACAATTGAACAACAAAGGCCTCCCAATCTCCCCCTAAATGAAGTGAATGTTTTGTACGAGTAGGAATGATTTCTCTTTCCATTTCTTCTTGCTCAAAAGCTGGAGAAAGCACAAGCAAATCTTTCCCAACAGGCAGCAAGCGCCCCAGCTGGACGGGAACCAGGGGATTAGTCTGTCCTCCCACCATAATTAACATCCATGGACTTAGCTCATAAAAACGAGAGGGTCAAATGCAGAATTAGCATAGCATGGCGCAATTCTGTTGAACCATATACTAGATCTAATCCAGTGATTAATTTACCTAAAAACATATAATTATGAGCAATAAAAAAATTATTTCTTCTGCTGCTGGAAACCGGCTGAGACTGTTTCCCTGTATAACATAACAGCAACACCTGCCTGCGTCCAGGGTGAGCAGCTCTCATAGCCAGTCTGGATTGACTTAAATCACGAGTCGTAAATGTATTCGGTGCCTCGTAAGACACAAATGGATGATCCCCGTTGGCGCCCTCCTTGGTAGGTTGAGCAGGTAACTCCAAGCATATTAAATTCAATGCTTTGCACAGGGCACAAAGCAAGGTTTATGTACTAATTAAGACAGAGTTGACGGTTATAGTCAGCCGCTTGACTGCAATTGTTCTACTGCATTTTAATTAGTTACTCACTCATAGAATCACAGACTGTCCTGAGTCGGAAGGGTCCCACGAGGACCATCGAGTCCAACTCCTGTCCCTGCACAGGTTTAGCAGGCATGGAGGGGTTGGGCTGACAGATGAACTGGATGAGCTTAAGAGGTCTTCTCCAGCCTTAAGGATTCTATGATTCTATGAGTAATACACAGGAAAACACCTCCGTGGAAGACTTTTATGGGCTGTCTACCTGTTTCTGTTTGATCCAGCCCGAGCTGGCACGCAGAAGCCAGTGCAACCCTGAAGAGAGAGAGAGCTTGAAGAAATATTTTGCAAAGGACCCTGGCATCTCTGCCTTAACAACGGCTCATCTCGCAGAGTGGCATTTGACTTCATCCGTCTAACTAGTTCAGCAGTCTCTCAGTGTGTTTTCTGATTGGGATAATTTATTTGTTTTCATGCTAAGTTTTATTGCCTATTGATTTTCCAAGTCATTCCGAACCTATGTCAGTTTTTATCTGCTCGAAGTAATAGCAATCACTCTGTGGAAGATATGCCATGTAAAATCTCATTGCCAGCCAGACTAGCATCTACAAATACCGTTAATTACCGTGATTACAATCCCTTTCAATGACAAATTCGTAACTATTGTCCCTCCATCACACCACACAACTCCTACTGTAAAGAATTCATACACTGAGACACCAGATGCAATGAGTGTGTAAATCACACGCTGAGGACATGAAGTGAGCAGCGTCCAAGCTGTCACTTCTAGGAAGCCCAGTGCTTTAGATCCCCCCAAGTAGTTCTCTCTCGCAGTCTGAAGAAACATGACAAATTCCTCATAACACGATCCCGCTCAGATTGCTCCAACATGCTTTTTTAATGATTTCCAATTATTTAAACCCAATTTGAATCAAAAAAGGAACTAACAACAAATCTAGCTGTAGTGAGCAGAATGAATAAGGGCTTTATGGGCTGCTTAGCACAGCTTCATGTCATTTTGTGTTTTTCTAGCATGAGATGCATTGACCACTGAAAGAGAAATGGTTCTCAGTAACTATATCCAGTAGAGCTCCTGCCTGTGGCCTGTCCTCCACAGTCCACGAGAAGCGTTTCTCACTTGAACAGCAGGAAAACATCCCTACGGGGTCTGCTTCCAGCCACAAACTGGAACATGTGGTTGTCACTCATCAGAACATATCTGATCTTGATCCAGTGGGAGGTGTCCCTGCCCATGGCAGGGGGTGGGACTAGATGGGCTTTGAGGTCCCTTCCAACCCAAACCATTCCATGATTCTATGCTTCGCCCTCCTCCTCCATTTGCACACCAGCAGACAAAGGAAAGGAAGGGCCATGTTTTTTCTTTCCAATTCTAGCTCTGGTTATTCACTAAATATCAAGGTCCATACACTCCTCTGGATGCTGGAGCTCAGCATCCCCCTCCAGCTTCCATCACCTCCTGGAAGATACTGCTGCTCTCACTATCTGCACACCCAGCTGCAGTGGGAGTTCAAACTTAAAACTCTCAGTCCAGATGTACCAAAATCACAAAGATCCACTGCCTAACGTTGCTCTGGGCTGCACTGGGGTGACTGAATGATCCCAAGAGCTGTCTGTGCCAGAAGACTAAGCAGACCCTACCTCTGCCTCGGGGTGCTGGTGGGACAACATGCCTGTAGCTGAGAGCAGGGCAGAGATTAAAAATCATAGAATCATAGAATAACCAGGTTGGAAGAGCCCCACTGAATCATCAAGTGCAACCATTCCCATCAATCACTAAACCATGTCCCTCAGCACCTCACCCACCCATCCCTTAAATCCCTCCAGGGAAGGTGACTCAACCCCCTCCCTGGGCAGCCTCTGCCAGTGCCTAATGACACCTTCCATGAAAATTTTTTTCCTGATGTCCAGCCTAAACCTCCCCTGGCGGAGCTTGAGGCCATTCCCTCTGGTCCTGTTCCTTGTCACCTGGGAGAAGAGCCCAGCTCCCTCCTCTCTACAACCTCCTTTCAGGTAGCTGGAGAGAGCAATGAGGTCTCCCCTCAGCCTCCTCTTCTCCAGGCTAAACACCCCCAGCTCTCTCAGCTGCTCCTCTTGTTCTCCAGCCCCTTCACCAGCTTCATTGTTCTTCTCTGGACTCGCTCCAGAGCCTCAGCATCCTTCTTGTGGTGAGGGGCCCAGAACTGAACTCAGGATTCAAGGAGCGGTCTCACCAGTGCCGGTTCCAGAGGGAGAAGAACCTCCCTGGACCTGCAGAAGAGGATGTATGGGAAGAGTTTTAGTCTGGTCAGTGTTGATGCTCTTGAAGGTGGTAACAGGAGACAGAGGTTGCAAGGAAGACTCCATCTCCTCCCTTTTCTCCGCAAAACAGGGCAGAAATGCTTTTCTCTTCTCACGCAGATGCAGGGGCAGGTCCTGTGTTGGCACTGAGCATCCTGCCTGGGCTGGGAAGTGCTGAAGCTGCACCATCGTGAATCGCACGGCGTGTGTGGAGGAGAAGGAGGAAGGAGGAGGGGAGCAAAGGGAGGAGGGGAAGCGTTTCTCAATTTAGAAAGTAATAATGCAGCCTAATTGTACCAGCAGCTGGCAGTGCTAGGCAGAGTGAGGTGAGGCCTAATTATTGCACTTGGCAGCTGTCTACTCTGCTGAGCATGTTGATGGGAGAAGGCTCCTTCCAGCAGAATGGTTGGGAGAGGGAAGGACGAGGGGCACTGTCCTCACACCCGCTGCCGAGGCAGCTCAGAGCAGAGAGGGGAGCACGTGTTGCTGAAAGCATCAGGTAGGACTTTGCTCCACCTCCAGATGTAGGAGTGAGAAAGAAGACAGCTCCCTGAAGTCCCCCGAAGGAGAAAAAGGCATGAAAAGAAAGATATATCTGGCCAGTAGGAAAAGTGAGGAATTGGTGGGGAGCTGAGACTTGCCAGCCACATCCCAGTTTGAGGTCTCTGACCTTCCTGCAGCCCTTACACCTGCAGTCAGCTTCTCCTCCCAGCAGTTCATGCTTCCAGCCCCAGAGGTGTCCAGGTTACCTTCTGGCTGCTGAGGACTCCTGACGGGATACGACCTTGGGGACTCCTGCTTAGCAAAGACTAATGCTTACAGTTCAAAGCACGAAGTTTTGACTCCCTTTCAGCTTTAATCCGTTTCCAACGCTCAGCAGGGTGAAGGGCAAATGCAACTGGGATGGTTTGTATTTCCATAAGAACTGAGATTGATTTTCATTATCACCAAGATCCCTTTCCACTTTTAGGTTATTGAAAAGGTCCTGAAAACAAGGCAAAAATAATTTACATCTGCTTTCAAACTCCTTCTCACTGTCAGAAAGACGTAAAGGAGTTTCCACATAACTGCAAAGAAAACCCTTCATTCTCCCATTTCTCAGCTCACCACCACGCAATGATGCTGAAATTGTTGATGAGCTAACATCCAACACTTAAATGTTACAAGTCTTTATTATTTATTTCTTGGGCAGAGAATTACCACTGCATGTTATTTTTATTTTACAGATCCAGCTTCTGAAACCACTTAAGAAGCTTTTGATCAAAGATGTACAGTGGTGCTGACAGAACACAGAAGAGTTTTCGCTGGGGAAAGCCATCATTAATTATCAGACTGTAAGTAGCACTGATAGTGCAAGCATTTGATTTTGATTTAATGTCTAAATAAGCTCACTTACAATGGCAAAGTGCTTCTTGTTTAATTGAAAAGCACTAAGTTTTCTACCTCCCCTTCTTGTTTTTCATTCTGGCCTTGATCCAGGTGTAGAAATAGAAGAAACATGAACAGAATGCAAAAAAATCAGTGTGAAAAAGCATCACAGCCACAGGAAACTGCCAAGCTTTCTGCCAACACCACTGCTGAGTTGTCTGGACCACCTTGTCTCTTCAAGGCTGCTCTTGCCCTTCAGGTTTCCTGCCATCCTAGCCTGGTGCCTGTCCGGCCATCCACCTGTCCATCCGTCCGTCCATCCATCCATCCATCCATCCATTCCACCCATCCTCTCTTTTTCTGTATCTCCTTTTAAATCACACTTGCTGACACCATGCCACCACGGATTGCCCCATCATACCCCAAAGATGATTTTCATCTTGTTAAAGGTCTTCCTGCACAGGGTAACACAGGCACAGCCTTGCCAGGCGGGGGAGAGACGCTGGAGAGCCTCACCTTGCTGGCTCCCCCTGTGTCTGCACAGGTGCCCTGTGGTTTTGCAGCCTAACAGACAGCAGTAGCAGGTATTTTTAGGACTCGATACCTGCCAAGGTCACTGTGTGCAGGAGCAGCTGAGAGAGCTGGAGGTGTTTAGCCTGGAGAAGAGGAGGCTGAGAGGAGACCTCATTGCTCTCTACGACTACCTGAAAGGAGGTTGTGGAGAGGAGGGAGCTGGGCTCTTCTCCCACATGACAGGGGACAGGACAAGAGGGAATGGCCTCAAACTCCACCAGGGGAAGTTTAGGCTGGACATCAGGAAAAAAATTTTCATAGAAGGTGTCATTGGGCAGAGGCTGCCCAGGGAGGGGGTTGAGTCACCTTCCCTGGAGGGGTTTAAGGGACGGGTGGACGAGGTGCTGAGGGACATGGTTTAGTGATTGATGGGAATGGTTGGACTCGATGATTCAGTGGGTCTTTTCCAACCTATTGATTCTGTGGGACGTCAGAGCAATAGCGGCCGTCTCTGTTTGGGATCGAGTGTGGGCCCATCTGTCATTCCACTGAGAGGGAGACAAAAACCTGACCAATATGCACTGAGTGGAGAAAATGGAACGTTTGTCTTGCCCTGAGCCCTCTGTGATGGATGTCACAGGGGTAAAGAGGGGGACTGTCAGAACGGGGAGGGAAAACCATTTTCTCCCTCCTCTTTTTCCATTAGACTACACTCGGTTTAAAAGGTACAGAGGAGATGGGGGCTTACGTGCTCTGCCTGTGGGTGGCAGCTCCTACCGTTCAGATACAAGCAAAGAACCAGAATCACTAAGGTTGGAAAAGACCTCCCAGCTCATCCGGTCCAACTGTCAGCCCAACTCCCCATGACTAATAAACTCTGTCCCCAAGTGCCACAGCCACACGTTTTTTGAACGTCCTCTTCAAGGGATAGAGAATCCCCACTGCCCTGAGCAGCCTCTGCCAGGGCTTCATCACCCTTCCACTAAGGAAATTTTTCCTAGTATCCAATCTAAACCTCCTTGGTGCAACTTGAGACCATCTTCTCTCATCCCATCATATGCTACTTGGGGAAAGAAAACAACACCCGTCTCGCTACAACCTCCTTTCCAGGAGCTGCAGAGAGCAATGAGGTCTCCCCTCGGCCTCCTCTTCTCCAGGTAAAACAGCCACAGGTCCCTCAACTGCTTCTCATATGACTTGTGCTCCAGACCCTGCTCCAGCCGCATGTTCTTGCCACCAGGCCAGACTGTTTTGTACTGAGAGTTTGTTGTAGTCAATTATTTATCACCTTCCTTTCACAGACAGATGTCCTGCTGGACTCTCATTCTGCCTGCTTAGGCAGATAAAAATCTGTCTGCAGCTTCAGAGCCAGCCCAGATGATGCTGGGTAGCTCAGGGTGAGAGTTACATCCATGTCCATGCTCAGACACTGCAAAAGGCAAACACCAAATGGAGGTGACAGTTTCATGGGAAGGAGTGAACTGGCATGACAGCTCCTCTCCACTGCCCAAACGGCACGCTCAGAAACGATTTTCCACTTCAGGTGCCTTCTACAAGTGTTAATGAACTAACCCTCATGATCAGTCTCTGAAGCAAGGGCGCTGTGCATGGGGAGAAGGTGAAGCCAAGGCTTGTCTGACTCCCAGGAGTTGTCTCTATCAGAGAATCATAGAATCACAGAATGGTTTGAGTTGGAAGGGACCTCAAAGCCCATCCAGTTCCACCCCCTGCCGTGGGCAGGGACACCTCCTACTGGATCAGGGGCTCCAAGCTCCATCCAACCTGGCCCGGAACCCCTCCAGGGCTGGGGCAGCCACCCCTGCTCTGGGCAACCTGGGCCAGGGCCTCCTCACCCTCACAGCAAAACGTTTCTCCCCGGGATCTCTTCTCAATCTCTTCTCTTTCACCCTAAAGAGCCGGTCTCCCAGGCAGCAGTGCCGTGCACCTCCCTCTGCGTGCAGGCTGGTGCACGCTGCCCATGCACTTGTGAAAGTCTCTACAGCTCAGGCAGCCGCCCATAGAGCATCGTTCCTCAAAGAGCAAAGATTAGAAGATAAAAAATTCCTTCCATTTTTTAAAATGAGATTAGTAGGTAAGAAAGGTAAACTGAGGCACAGATTAATCACATCAAGATCTTTAAAGCCTGACATGAGTGTCAGACCTCGAAGGCTGAAATCAAGTGGCACAAACCAGACAGTTCCACACAGTTGAACTAATGTCTTCGCTAAATGACTTTAAACCTAATCACATGTGACATGCAAAGATCGGGCTGTTCGGTATGGCAGGAAAGACAGTGATAATCATCGTTATGAAAAATCAACCCTTAGAAGGACCCGGTGCCACCCGATGCAAAGATGACTTTGGATGGGAAGGAATGCAAGAACCAAGTGAATTTGCAACCTTGTCAACACATAAATGCTGGACTGGCTATTTAGGAAGAGATAACAGCATGTCTAGACAGAGATTGCACTGACTGAAGAAAACAAGATTTAGACATTGCAGAAGTTATCATTTGAAGCTGAAACTACAGATTTCTATCTCAGCTATCATTTTCCTCTCAGCGTATGATTGTGAATATCTGACATTCAGCAAAGTTACACATTTCTACAGGCCCTGGAAAGCAATTTGCTTAATAAACAAGATCGATTTGCTAACTAACAAAACCCCCAAGATTTGCGAATAACTACCTGTTGCCTACTTCTAAAGCCATCTGCATGGCAAGATGGAGATGTTCACGTAAAAAATGAACTGAGGGCTGGAACAGCTTCTATACAAGGACAGGCTGAGAGAGCTGGGGTTGTTCAGCATGGAGAAGAGAAGGTTATAGGGAGACTTTAGAGCAGCTTCCAGTGCTGAAAGGGGCTCCAGGAAAGCTGAGGAGAGGCTCTTCAGTAGGGCCTGTTGTGATAGGACAAGGAGCAAAGCTTTAAAACTCAGGGATGGGAGATTTAGACTGGATATAAGGAAGAAATTTGTTTCACTGAGGGTGGTGAGACGCTGGCACAGGCTGCCCAGAGAGGCTGTGGATGGCCCATCCCTGGAAACATTCAAGGCTAGGTTGGATGGGGCCCTGAGTAGCTTCATCAAGTTGATGATGTCTCTGCTCCTGCAGGGCAATTGGACTACATGACCTGTAAAGGCCTCTTCCAATCAAAAACATTCTATGAAACTGAGAATTACAAGTGAAGCCAAAAGCCTCTGCAGTGAGAGATAAAGAACTAGGGGAAGAGATGAACACTTCTCTGAACAGACACCATCCTGGCAGATTCTTGCACTGAAATCAATAAGGAAACAAGTGAGTCTTTTCAAACACACGTAAGATGTTGAGATGGACCTGAAGCAGTCAAGGACAGAAGAACCTTTCTGACAGCATACAGATTATATGTCCGAAAGTCATAGAGAGACTCTGAGTCAAAACCAGGACTTGAAGGGCAGAGCCTTGGGCTCCCTGCCGCTCACCTCATGGGATGTGTTTGCTCTGCCAATGAGCCGAGAACTGCAGCAATGTTGAGGAGGAGAGCAGCTGCTAACAGCGCTCTAAAAGCAGCTTTGGAAGCCTGAGTTGATGCTGACTCCTGCAATCCTGCCTGCTCATCTCTCTGTCACTGGGTATTTATTGATTAGGGTGGGGAACTGGAACCATCTGCCATAAACCCCTTCTTCTCCTAGTGATAGAAAACTGGCATCCATCATGACAGCACCACATCTCCTGCAAGAACAGAAATGGAATTAAGCTGGACGACAGAGACAGTTCCCCAGGCCAGACTGAGCGGACAGGGAGCGGAGCGGAGCAGGCTGAGCAGCAGCACACGCTGCTGGGGAGGAGGCTCCACGTGCTGGTCTGAGCCAGGGCACCCAACGCATCGCTCTGAACAGAAAAATTAAAAAGCAGTGGGCAAACACGGAGAAAAAGGAGCTGGGAGACCAACAACAAACAGTAACCGGAACAGAACTAGTGGCTGGTGTTAGGTTATCTGCTGTAAACCTACTAGAGCAAAACCTAACTAACAAGGAGGGTGATTGGAAGCTGAATCAGACCTTCCCGCTCTGGCACCGCATTGCGAGAGGCAGCATTGGTGCTGGATGTGGAGGAGATGGGATGGAGAAGGTCTCGTTTTCTCCACTGTGTCCTGAGTGCTGGGCAGAAGCACCGTTTGTACAGTTTCGCTTCCCTTCTCGGAGCTGTTCTTGCACTGCAAGGGCAGGATTTGTCCTTCAGCATGGGAGAAGGCAAAGATCTGTTTGAATAATTGGTTTCAAGGCTCTCTGGTAATGCTACATAATTTGAAGCAGGAAATAAAAGATTCTGTTTAACCTTTTTTTTTTTTTTAACTTTTTCTTTGGAGAACTGGAGGAAGGAGAAGTAATTGCAGACCCAAGGGAAAGTTTTACTTCCAGCTTGAGCGTTTTCAAAAGCGATCATAAAAATAACGGTGAATTCTAAGCAAGGCTGCTTCAAACCGGTAAATGTAAAAGTTTCCTTTTAGTGCTTTCCGAGGGGACGCATCCAGCTCCTCCCAAGCACAGGCAGCAAGCGCAAGATACTTAGCAGAAGTTTGCTGCAGATTTCCATCAGGCACTATGTTGCACACTGAGAAAAGGGTTTCCTGCACCAAATGATCCAGAAGAACCTGCCATCTCCCCGAAGATGTGCAGCTCCTGCCAACGTGCCCACGGTGCGGGACTCCTGCCCACGGCAAGAGATGTGTCTGATCTACTTGCAGGGGATGGAGATCAAGCTCGCCTTTTCCAGCTCCACCCTGTAAGCTGCCAGCAAACTCATTTCCCCGCGGGGCCGGAGGGAATTTTCTGCTCAGCTACAAAGGGGAGGGCTTAGGCAGGGAGAGGAAAGCAGCAGCTTTTTTGGGGCATCTTCCTCCTCCTTAATGTAATGTTAAACACGGTGTCATTATTTTCTTTTAATAAAGTAGAACAAACTTAAGATGCTTAAACGTTGATTAAAGGCTTTGATCTCCGAAAGCGCGATTAGTGTCCTTCTGTCGAGGAAAGTCACTTTGAGAAATGTATATGCTGATTCCGCATAATCCCCCCATTAATTCTGTGTCAGATATTGTGTTTACTGGAAGCACATGACAAGCCTTTTCTTTTTCCTTTCTTACCCCCTCCTGAACAGCTCTTGACTTGGTGTTTTTGCGCAGCTTGGCCCAGGCCCTCTGGTCCTCCCCTTTCCCCTCACTCTCTCATCTAGAGATGGGGAGGGAAGAAGGAGACAATCAAAAGCAGAGATGTGCAGAGTTGAATTGACATCGTGGAACTGCCCAGCATCTGCAACAGTCCCTGTGTAGCCTCTCAGAAGCTTGGACTCTCTGCAGGGGCAAGGGCAAGCAGAAAGCACCTGCGTCCAGGTCTGGGGTTTCCTCCTGGTTGTGATGAAGAGCCAGCAGACTGTGCCTCAGTTTCCCCTCTCGTAATCAAACACGGTGCCGCTGCTCTGCAGCACAATCTGCAATCTATGGATCCATTGTGCCTCGCAGGAGACAACACAGACACCCCTCATGTGCGTAGTTGGGATGTACAAGAAGGACCTGGAGCTGCTGCAGAGTGTTCAGAGAAGGGCAATGAAGATGGGGAAGGGTCTGGAGCACGAGTGTTATGGGGAGCAACTGTAGGACTTGGGGTGGTTTAATCTGGAGCAGAGGAGCCTGAGGGGAGACCTCATTGCTCTCTGCAGCATTGGAAGCCTTCAAAAAGTGTTGAGATGTGCTGCTTTGGGACATGGTTTAACAGGCACAGTGGGGTTGGGCTGATGGTTGAACTGGGTGAGCTTAGAGGGTTTTCCAAACCTCAGTGATTCTATGATTCTCTGATTCTGGCACCAGCACGTTCTCGTGCAGGGGCTGGTGAGCTTTCAGACCTGCCCAGGAGAGCAGCCACCAGCTGAACTCCCAAGCCACTGGCTCACTCAAGAATGAACTGAAATGCACCGTGAAATGGCTGCGAGCAAACAGCACAACCACAAAAGCTGACAAGCAGCCGCAATTCCCTTTGGATTCAGTTTTTTGGAACGAAAGTGAAGCTCTGATTATATGTCATAGCCACGCTAATCCAGGAGAAAGGCAGAAACCTGAAATGACCAGAAACAGACCCCACATCAGAGATCACCTCCAAGGTCTGCCCCAGCTCATCTTTTGGATTCTGGTGTTTGCAGGCATTTTCATCCAGTTAAAACATTTGCATTTGGGATCGAAATAGCTTCATTTCAGTTTCCTAAGTAAAAACTGAGTTGGATGTAACATGCACAGAAAACTGCACTCACACATCTGACAGAAGATAAAACCTAAATGAATGCTGAGATTTATATCACTGCAGCAAGTGCCCTGTTGCACAGCGAACATCTGGGTTTATTGTTCCACATCACATAATAAAAATACAGTCTACTATTAATTTCAAATGAATGTTTTAAGAGTCCTTTAATAGAAAGCAAAGCCTCCACGTTGCCTCTGGTGAATGTGAAGTTCAGGGCTGATATTGTGTTTTGTTAACAGTTTCTGAAAAAAAAAGGGGGGGGGAACGAAACCAAAGAGGGGTTTTGAACTTCTTGGTAAATAAAACAACTGAAAGGCTCCTGCTTCGTGTCCAATACAATATCTCACTGACTGTAGCACTAAAAATATAAGTAAGTCCTTGTCACCCATAGAATCACAGAATGGTTTGGGTTGGAAGGGACCTCAAAGCCCATCCAGTTCCACCCCTGCTGTGGGCAGGGACACCTCCCACTGGATCAGGGGCTCCAAGCCCCATCCAACCTGGCCTTGAACCCCACCAGGGATGGGGCAGCCACCACTGCTCTGGGCAACCTGGGCCAGGGCCTCCCCACCCTCACAAAAAACATTTCTCCCTAAGATCTCACCTCAATCTCCCCTCTTTCAGCTGAAAACCATTCCCCTCATCCCATCCCTGCCCTGATCACAAGCCCCTCCCCAGCTCTCCTGGAGCTCCTTCCATCCTGGAAGCTGCTCTAAGGTCTCCCCAGAGCCTTCTCTTCTCCAGGCTGAACAACCCCAACTCTCTTGCACAAAGCTCTGATATCATTAAAGAAGCTCGGAAGGAATTTCACCCCCATTAACTATTTCAGATTTCCAGGGTGATCCCTGTTGTCTGAAAACCCTTGCCATGAAGTATGAATCTCTCATCTGGGGTGAGGGGAGGCCCTTTCCCTTGCATCATGCAGAGCACAGGCCAAACTACTGCAGGGAAAACAGAAATATCCTGATGTCACCAAATCTGCACTTTTCTTCCTCTAAAAATGTTCCAGCTGAAAAATACCCCCCATTGCTCCGAGCAAGCCAAATGCCCAGCACTGGGAGTGCCTTTCTCCTGGCGAGAGGGAAAGCAGGGAGGTGCCCACAGCCTGGGAAAAGGCAAGAAAGGAGGGGCAGGCACGCGGCGACCTCCACGCTCTGCTCGGCAGAATAATGTGTGCAAACTCCTCTAGAGGAACAACACCACAGGATGCACTATACCTCTGTCTGCCTCCCGAGCAGCCCGGACTGATGGATCTACCTTTCTTGGTCTTTTCCTTTCTTCTTAGAGACTAATGAGAAAATTTTCCCGTGATTGCCTCACTTACACATGCGCTCGCTCACTTTCCACACTCAGGAGCTAATGGTAAGAAGATTTAATAGCGTGATATCACTTTAATGTGAAGAGCATAAATAAAGCTCTTATAACTCTGTAATTACGTCTGCATTGCACCTATTAACCATTCCTCCGCACAAAAGGCTCTGCACAGTGACTGGGGGATTTCAAAGGTTTTTCATACTGTGAACAAAAAGCTGAATTAGGAATGGGGGCAGAAAGGAGAGGAGGCTTGAAACTCTGGCTCCAGACCCTCTCGTCTCTTGGGTAGCGAGAACATAGTGATGCTACCCTTAAAACTGCCTGGTGACTCCATGTTATTGTAGGAAATAAGAAATCAAAGCTCTGGGGGACGATTGAGAGCAGCCCTGTGAAGAAGGACTTGGGGTACTGACTGATCAGAAGCTCCACATGCGCTGACTACCGCCTCGCAGCCCAGAAACCAACCGTGTCCTGGGCTGCATCCAAAGATGCACAGCCAGCAGGTCGAGGGAGGATAATCTCCCCCTCTGCTCTGCTCTCATGAGGCCCCACCTGCAGTCCCGTGTCCAGGTCTGGAATCCCCAACATGAGAAGGAGATGGAAGTCTTGTAACAGGTCCAGAGGAGTCCATGAAGATGATCCAAGGGCTGGAGCATCTCCCATACCAGGACAGGCTGAGAGAGCTGGGGTTGTTCAGCCTGGAGAAGAGAAGGCTCCAGGGAGACTTTAGAGCAGCTTCCAGTACGGAAAGGGGCTCCAGGTAAGCTGGAGAGGGACTTTTGACAGGGGCCTGAAATGACAGGATGAGTGGTAATGACTTCAATTAGAAAGGTAATATTTAGATTAGACATTAGGATGAAACACTTCATGATGAGGGTGGGGAGGCCCTGGCCCAGGTTGCCCAGAGCAGGGGTGGCTGCCCCATCCCTGGAGGGGTTCAAGGCCAGGTTGGATGGGGCTTGGAGCCCCTGATCCAGTGGGAGGTGTCCCTGCCCATGGCAGAGGATGGAACTGGATGGGCTTTAAGGTCCCTTCAAACTCAAACCACTCCAGTTCTATCTGTTTGCGGCATCACTCAGCAGGCAGGACTGATCTCTCAGACACCGAAGCTTGGGAATGCCACAAATCTGCTCTGGTGCTGGGTGTGCAGGGAGCAGAGCCGGCAACATCCAGCCCTCAGGAGTTATCTGAACTCCATAACAATCATTTAATGTTCTCCAAAGCAAACTAAGCTCACTCACTTAAAGCAAATAAAAACAGTGTGCATTTGATCATTCAATGCTCTGTGAGCATTCAAAAGTACAAGGATTTCTGGTCCCCGCCGCCCTGAGCACACCATGTAGATCAGATAGAGCAATGACAACAGGCAAGTGCTAAAAGCTCTTCCTACATTTCTTTGTCGTTAAAGCTGAGCAGGGGAATGGTGTTTTGTTTGCCCAGAGGTCTTAATTTTCACACTGGTTTCATTCGGTGTCAGAGAGAAAACAAATCCCAAAATGCTGACATTCTGGTTGCAGAGTTTCAGGCTTTATAGCTGCCTCTTTGAGGATGTAATACGTTATCACTTGCCAGGCAAAAATAATCATTCGAAATGAAAAGTGATGTAGAAAGGAGAAAGTGAGACCTTGTATTTAAAAATACCAGCATTCTGACTTTGTCTGAACTTTGCACCAGTTCTCCACAATGATTAAGTTCTAGGGAAATCAGGATAAGGCTGGAAAACATTTCCATACCAACGAGAGCTAAGTGAACGCACTGTGTTCGAGTTCCTCTGAGCCAGCTCTGTAGGTTTATTTTATTTAAAGGTTGTTAAGGCTTGAATATGAATCACACTTCTGCAAGTGAAAGGGGAACACAACCTTTGGTCTTCCAGGACAATTACGCTGCATAATGCATAGCGTGATGGAAACCTCTCCTGCCCAGCTCCCTCCAGCAGGGAAAAAGCTTTCCTCGGGAGGTTGGAAAGCTTATGCTGAGTTGCTGCAACGCAACAGCTGCTCACAGCCACCGCTGCCGCAGGAAACTGCAACGCGGAGTTAAGAAGGAGAGGTTGTCAATGATTTGCAGAGCAGAAGAGCTTGTAAGCCGGAGGACAATTTTGCCATTCATGATACAGTGCCTTCTGAAACAGGTTCTGAGCTCTCTGAGTGATGTGCAAATGCCCTGTGCCTCCGCGGGCTCAGGTGCTTCCCTGACTGCTCCTCCGTGCAGCCACACGGCAGCACAGCCCACGCTGTCCCCGTCCCCATCGCAGGGAGACAAGGGGGAGACCTCACCACTGCCCACACCACCTGGAAGGAGGTTGGGGTCAGGTGGGTGCTGATCTCTGCTCCAAAGAGACAAGTGATGGGATGAGAGGAAATGACCTCAAATTGTGTAGGGGAGGCTTGGATGGGAGACTAGAGGAAACTTCTTTACTGAAAGGGTTCTCAGGCACTGGCAGAGGCTGCCTAGAAAGGTGGTGGAGTCATCATCCCTGGAGGGGCTCAAAAGAGGAGCAGATGAGGTGCTTAGTAGTGGACAGGTATGGTTGGACTCGATCACTTCAAAGGCCTTTTCCAGCCAAACGATTCTGTGATTCTATGCATTTCATATATTGGATTTCTGACCAGTTCAAGAGGCTTAAAATGCAGTAAAATGAGTCCAAAACAGGATAATCCCATAGGCTTCTCCGAAGGAAAAGAGTGCAGAACAAGTGATGAAAACAGAGATGTACTGATGGAAGATACAGATGGCGATGTTTACCGTTTTGATTTTAAAACCTTGGATTTGAAAGGGTAAGCAAAGCCAGTGAGACTAAAACCCACACTGAAGCTGCAGCAAATAGTGAGTTACGCCAAAGGTTGTGCTGATTAGTAAACAATTAGGACCAATGTTCCATCTTAACTGGTGCCACTGAAGTAGATGCAGCTAATTTCCAGCAACAGGAAAAGGGGAGATGGGAAAAAATGGGATTCTAAGCACACAGCCAACAAAATTAAACTAAGAATTAATTTCATCCATTATAACTGATTGTTGTAAATTAAAACTAGAGGAAAATAATTAGTAGCATGTAGCTTTTAGTGTTTGATACAGATTAGGGGAATTAGATTTTTTTATTAGGCACACTAAACTCATCTGCCATGCTCTTGTGTCTTTAGCAATATGCATTTGTCCTGATTACAGCACACAGCCTGTTGTCACAGTGGGGTTTGCGGCCACGAGCGTTTGCTTCATTAAGACCTAAATCCTCAGCCAGTCCTGCAATCTAGGTAGCTGAGCTGGGTTTTGAACAAGTTCCCCAGTGAGCAGGGCAAGAGAGGCATTTGCTGTTCCCATGCCACCTGCAGAGCAGTATCAGCATTTCAGCCGTGCTCCCTCCAACCTGGGGCAAACGGGAAAGCTGCTCCGCTGGTGGAGATGTTCAGCATCTCCAAGGACAGTCCAGTCTCCAGGAAAGCAACTGCCAAGAGATGGAGGAGAGCTTTTTGAATCATATTATCAGCCCTGGGGACTGCTGGCAAGTCAGGATAATTATACTGGTTTGCTCTAATTGCTTCTGCTTGTTACCACGCAGCAGCCCCTTTGCTAGAGAGATACGCCTGCAGGGAGGAGGTAGAGTTTGGTGGTGAATCCATTGTCTTGATCCAGCTTTCCCTTGTCAAACTCCTTTGAGTGTGATCACAGAATCACAGAATGGTTTGAGTTGGAAGGGACCTCAAAGCCCATCCAGTTCTACCCCCTGCCAGGGGCAGGGACATGTCCCACTGGATCAGGGGCTCCAAGCCCCATCCAACCTGGCCTTGAACCCCTCCAGGGATGGAGCAGCCACCCCTGCTCTGGGCAACCAGGTCCCTCATTCTTCCCTTGTCCTTTCCCTGCCCTCCCTGATCACGAGCCCCTCCCCAACTTTCCTGGAGCCTCTTTCAGTACTGGAAGCCACTACTGGACCCTTCTCTTCTCCAGGCTGAACAACCCCACCTCTCTCAACCAGTCCTCATTCAAGAGATGCTCCAGCCCTTGGATCATCTCTGTGGCCTCCTCTGGACTCGCTGCAACATATCGATGTCCTCGGTGTGCTGAGGACTCCAGAACTGAATGCAGACACCAAGTGGGGTCTCAGGAGAGCAGAGTAGAGGTGGGGAATCCCCTCTTGATACCTAATGTTATTTATTATAATGCAGCCAGAGAGGTGCAAGTGAGGCTGATCTATGGCACGGTCCCTGCCCAACACTGGCAGCGCCTTCTTCACCTTCCTGGGGCTGCTTTTTAGGCTGCTCTGGTCCTTTCATGTCCTGGATCGGCAGTGGCTGGAAAAAAGTCAGTGTTGGTCCTGTCAAACTTGTTGCTACGTCTTGAAATGGTTGGACTCGACGATCCAGTGGGTCTCTTCCAACCTGGTTATTCTGTGATTCTGTGAAAAGTCAGGACCGGTGACGCAGCACTTGGCCAGAGTGCAGAACTGGCCTCTGACTGCACCGCACCGGGCACAGCATCCTCCAGGGCCATGGATCTCAGCGCTGTGCTTTAATCTGCATTCCTTTATAATTCAGAGTCAGGAATTCATTCAAGGAATGAAGCTGTCACTCTAATATTGGAAGGAGCCAGATTCATAGAGGTTAAACCTACTTTTTCTTCCCTATCTGAAGATATTTTCTCACAAGGCGAAAAGCACTAGAAAGACCCAGCTTTTTGCTGTAGCAGATTTTAGAGAGTGGCAGGAAATTAAGTTATATGCTAGCTGTACTGTTTTTCTGAGAGGTTATTTTTATGCATTTATTTAATTAATTCCTTGGGCTTATATAAGGGTAATAAGATTTTGCACGTCTGCAGCACTGCCTCTCTCAAGAAACTCAAAAACAATTTTTGGAAGCAGAAATAGCCCTGGCAGCTGCCTCCGTGCACAGAGAGCAACGAGTGGCAGACGCTGAACACCCAACAAGAGCGGGTGGTTCCCTATGACCGTAAGTGAAGGCCACCACCACTAGACTACAGGGAGGACCACGAGCTAAACTGAGACTATTCCAGACAGAAAGAGGGGAGATTGAGATGAGATATTAGGTAGAAATGTTTTCCTGTGAGGGTGGGGAGGCCCTGGCCAGGTTGCCCAGAGCAGGGGTGGCTGCCCCATCCCTGGAGGGGTTCAAGGCCAGGTTGGATGGGGCTTGGAGCCCCTGATCCAGTGGGAGGTGTCCCTGCCCGTGGCAGGGGTTGGGACTGCTATGTTCTTTATAGTCCCTTCCAACCCAAATCATTCTATAAAACGTGCAGTGGATTGAGGTTTACCCCTTGATTTTTTCTTTGCAGAAGGTGCTCGGGGATGCTGCGTGAGCTCGTGACTTCAAGGAGTCCACGTCACCCTGTTCCTGTGAGGTAGCACCTTTAGGAAGTCAAAATCCTTCTTTTCTTGTCAGGGCTGCCACCGGCAGAGCCAACGGAGAGGAAGGAGTGCCACCTACTGAATCGCAGACTATCGGCTTGCTTTGAACGTTCCTGCTCCAACTAAAATAGAAACATCTTGTTTTGTAGTTGGAAATATAAAGGAATGGGGGGAAAAAAACACAGAGGGGGGAAGGAGCAACCTAAAAAAAGGAAATCGCTGAATGGCACTTTGTGCCAGCATCGTGTTTATAAATAGCTGAAGTGACACTGCTCTTTGCAAGATGAATTTCTGAATATTTCTGATCAGCAAAGAGTTCGAGCTGCAAATAACAATAAATGGGGGAAAATGTATATAAATAAAAGGCATTAAAAGCCCTTTCTGAGTGGGATCAGCATCACATCTTGAAGCTCACATCAAAAGGACTCAATTAGCAGACACATTTCCTAATTACATGTTCTAATTTACAACAAATCTGGGTTTCTAATGAAGCCTTGATTATTGGTCCAGATGGTAAGGATCGGACCTGACATCCTGCAGCACGCAGAAGCACATTGCAAGTGCCAAGACGACCACTTGATGCTTAAGAACCAGCTCCAGCTCCTTCTTTGCCCAGACACTTCCAGTATTCCCAGTTCCCTAGGAATTTCTCCAAGCAGCCCCTTGGCCTAAATGTACCAGAGCGAGGAATCAGTGAAAACAGGTGCAGATAATTGGTGCTGCAGGATGAAGCAGCAACTAAACCACCTCCCTGGCCAGTCAACCCATCGCCTATTAATATTTCCCTTTATAATTTTGATTTGCACATGAAGAGAGGGGGAACAGCACGTTTTTGTAACATAACACACAGGCGGTCGCCCAGGCGTTATTTTTAATTACAGCAAATGCTCCCTGTAAACTTCCCAGGGGCATTACTTGTAGGTTTTAATATTAATCATTCCAGATAAAATTAACACGGAGCTGTAGAGTTCATTTCTGAGCTGGCAGCTGGGCTGGGCTCAGAGGGAAGCCAAGAGCCATTCCCAGGGCAGGATGCCCAGCAACACCCAAACCTCACCTGGATCTCTCAAAGCAGAAACTGAGGGGGAGCAGGGAAAGAGTGACTGACCACTATCCATGCGGTTTTGCTCACTTCATGCCCTGGCCGTGTATCTGTGTTGAGTAGCAGAGTGGCTACTGCTTCATGTTCCACATTCTTATGAGGTCCAGGCTGTAAGAAGCTCCTCCGTGCGGTGCAGCATGAGAGGGAAACCGTCGGTTTTGCAGCTGAGCCGATAAAAGTGGGGGTGAACAGCTCCTGCCTCTCTTCATGTTTTCATAAGCACTTGATGGATTCGGTTGCTGTGCCAGCTGTGAGCCCCCAGCAAGATCAGGGCACCCCTGCCCTCTTCGCCACCTCTCTAAGAGACCGTCTCTGCCCTGAAGATCCTTCTGCCTAAACAGACATGACAAAGTGCAGGAGGAGGAGGGAACCAAGGTCTGGAGGGAGCACAGACAACTTGGCTCTGTGTGTGACGACAGCAAGAAAATCTATTTGCCTTCCATCCCAATGCAAATAAAAGAAAATCTCTTCTTGTAGGTTTTTTTTTTTCCTTTCTTTTTCTTCAAGATGCTATTTTGATACTGACTACGCTCTATTGTGTTCTCATGCTGGAGACCTGTACACTGTTTTGGATCTAACTCTTGAATCCCATTAGCTTTAAACATACTAAATCAAAAATTCGTTTCACAGCTCAACCTCCCTAGCGCATCACCAGGGTTTACAGACCCCTTTAAGGTCTCTGTCCTCAGAGCTGGACCCAGGCTTCAGCTGCCCTTGGTTTCCAGCCAGGACTGAACCCTTTGGACTTCCCAGGGTCTTCCCAAAATACCAATATTACAGCTGGAAACATTTATTTTAAAGACTCTATGGACTTGTGACAAAAGCCCAAAGGAACAGAGTGTGCTGACTTACAGATCATGCAGGACCTCTGGGTTGAGGCAAAAGAAAAAAACTGTGCAAGACACTTATTCTAATGTCCTAACCACTCTGAGAGCCTTGTTGGCCTTTGTTAGTACCTTTTAATAACATAGAATCATGGAATGGTTTGGGTTGGAAGGGACCTCAAAGCCCATCCAGTCCCACCCCTGCCAGGGACACCTCCCACTGGATCAGGGGCTCCAAGCCCCATCCAACCTGGCCTTGAACCCCTCCAGGGATGGGGCAGCCACCCCTGCTCTGGGCAACCTGGGCCAGGGTCTCCCCACCCTCACAGCAAAACATTTCTGCCTAAGATCTGGTGTAAACCTACTGTCCTAAAAAATGCAGATATCCAGGATAACTTGAATAGAATTAAACTGGAAACGAGAACTATCTGAGCGCATCTTTCGCCGCTGAATCTCATTCTCGTACTGCTGCAGTCCTATGCATAAATGGAAAACTTATTCCAATGGAACACATTGCCTAATATTGCTGCCTGCGTGAAAACAGCTCTGAGGGAAATCTCTCTCCAGCATCAGATCTAGTTTGACTAAACTAATAATAATTAAAAAAAAATTACTTCAGTGTAAATGTCAACAGCTGGTCTAACATGGTTAGCAAGACTGCTCCCCTCTCCCTCTTCGTTCCCCTGTAGCACAGGACACTCCTCTCTGGTCGGTGGCTCAGGGGGTGTGTGTTTCTACCCACACTCTATAAAGGGCTTTGGCAAGAGACTTAACTTCTGGAAGGCAGCAGGTAAGGAGGATGAAGAACCTGCTGCACGATGCTTCACAAAATAAAGGTCAAGGAAAAAGAATCTGCAAATGTTGTTGAGCATTGTGATTTTGAAACAAATCCCAGGACTTCCTAAAACCTCAGTTTAACTTCCGCAAGCCGAATGACATTTATCCGCCTCTGCCAGCAAGGTATTTCCCTTGACCTGACAGTTGTTCCTTCTTCTCCCATAACCTGCAATCCTAGCTCTGTGCAGTAAGCCAGTGCCATGGCCCATGCTGCTGGTCAGCTCGAGACTTCTGATGCTTCAGAGATGAAGAAAGTATTGAATTGACCACTAATTGGAAATCCTACAAGCCCTCAGTGGATTAAAGAAGATTAGTGGAGCAAGAAGAGATCGGACATTCACTTGCATTAATGCAGTGTCTCCAAATAGCTGGACTGTCCACTCTTCAACACAGCATAGTAGTTTTTAGAAGAGATTTTGCTGTATTTACTTATTGGATTTAAAGATAATGATTACTATTTAAAGACAAAAGACTCCAAAGAACAGTAATATTAGCACAGGATAAGTGCAGCCAATTAGATGGATGTCTAACAGACTCCAGCCTGTCCTAGAGTGATTGAGATCAGTTTGATACCTCTCCCCTTGCCAGGGGATTTCAGACAGCAGAAAGCTCTGTCTTGGGATGTGCACCAAGCCCTGTCTCCGTTTCTTTTAGCACTAAGGGCAGAGCCAGTGTGACAGAAAGCTGGGGAGAAGCGATGCGGTGGGGCACGGGGGGACCACGCAGGGCAGGGCAGCTCGGCATGCTGGATGGCGCGAGGGACTGCAGTGCTGCAGACATCATCCTGTCCTCCTTCCAGCTTTCCAGATGGAATCTGGAGGCTGGCCCGAGCCCAAACGGAGTGATTAAGTGCCACTGACAAAAGAAACTCCATGTACAATACTGAACTTTATTTATTATCCAAATTGGTTTTTATGCTAAGATGGAGTCACTGCTGGGAAATAGATCTCGGAGCAGGATCCAGGCTGCCCTGGCTGATACAATCAGTATTCACAAATACAAAGGGGAAAATGCACCTTGCACCTTCCAGGCTGGTTTACAGCTGGTGAAAAGTGGAGAGTGGAGGCAGAGACCAGCACAAGTTAGGGTAGGAGAACATAGGCAGAGAAGACAGAAGGTTAGATGGTGAGATCTATCTCTGTCTCTTTCCCTCCTGTGTCTGGGTTTCTTCTTACACCCTTTCTCAGCACACTGAAACCATAAGGTTTTGGATATCCTCGTGCTCTGTGCCTCGGTAACAGCTTCCCTGCTTAGGGACTTAGCAGGGAGCTCCAGATGGGGTACCTGATGTGGGATGGATGCTCTCTGAGGAGCAGGATGGATGCACGGCTGAGCATGTGGCTGGTCCTCCATCCCCTGCCCCATACACACATCCCATCCACCACAGCTTTAGCCACCTCACCCTGGCTCATTCAGGCTTTGGTTTTCTGGATTAGAGGGCCAACACAAGCGCTAATTAGTGCCAAATGTTGCATGGCTTTTCATCTTCTAGGAACCAGGCCGAGAACATCAACTAATTTTCCTTAGGTCTCTCTCCAGCTGCTGACAGGGCTTGGATTTAAACCTAGGGAATTAGATTTGAAAAGCTCCCTATCTCATTAATAATCGGTTGAGCCATTAAGTGCACTCAATAGAGATTTTACCACCATTTTTTTGCCATCGCAGAAGCGAATTACATGACCTTCCTCCTTCCTCCCAGCCTTGGGGGTAGTGGCACCAGTGGTTTATCTTGCAGTTAGTGAAGGCGACGGCCATGTACCCCATGCCAAGGGCATCATTTAAAAAACAATCATTGGAGAGCAGGCGAGAAACCTTTTTTATCTTTGGCCTTGATTGCATTTCAAAACTGATACCTTTTTCCTCCCATCGTTTCATTTACATATCAAAATAATTGCCTTCTAAATTCAGCAGATTGCTGGAGTTTAGAGGTAATCTGCCTTTCAAAAGCCAGGCTGAGGCACTGGATGAGACCTGAACTCCACGATAACATATGGAAATACTTTAGCAAAGCCCATGCTGAAGAAATATCCCTGGGGAGAAGCCGGCAGTGACTTGCGGCTGTCATCCCTACAGGGACATGAAACACCACAATATCTTTTTCTTTTTATCACCTGAGATCAATAGCAAAAATCCCCCAAATCAAACCAGCTTTTCCCTTTATTCCGGAATGAAAGTCGGCGTGCTTCGTTTTGGTTTGTCACAGTGAAGTGAGAAGTTTGACTTCAGCTTTGCCTTCCCCACTTACGAGACTTGTTCTCCACGTGGTTTGCATCTCCAGTTTGCAAGTCACCGCGGTGATCCCGTGGGCATCCACGATGTCACACCACCTGTGAGCCAGCGGGCAGGGACGTGTGCCTAAATCCCATACGGAGAAGCGTTTAGGAGTTACAACACTTCAAACTTTTTTTACTCTGGTTTTCATATCTATTTTGTGCAAAAATAGAAAATGCAGGAGGACAGGGAGAGAAAACCTATGGAAGATGATGAAGTATGTGAGAGAGTAGAGGAAGACACAGACGTTTTGCAACACTTCCCACTTCCATACGATTTTGCAAGTTTTCCATAAACAAAAAGATTCACAAAAGCTGGAGCTATCAACACAATCGCCTGAAACCTCACAAGGATTATCCTTTTGATTTCTTGTGCAACAGAAGGAAAAGAAACTTTTTGTGTCTGGATTTTTGCAGTCCTTAATCAATCTTCCATTAAAAAAATATAAATAAATAAACCCAACCAAACCCCCTCAGAACTCATGTGCTACGTCTCATTTGCCCCAGCGATAGCCTGTCTCCTTGAGAGCTAATGGGAAACTTAATGACCCCCGAATTTTACTCCTGTACAAAGTGCTCCTGAAGGACCTGGTAAGTGTTCAGAAATGATGAAGCTCAGACAATCCTGTCCAAGCCTCTTGACATGGATTATATTAAAGTCAGTTAGGAAAGCAAGGGTAAGGAGGCTTTGCTAACTCCAGTGAGCAGCAGGGTTAACCCTAGTGTGTCCTGTCTGGGCTCCTTCCTGCTCCTGCAGCCAACAGCCAGGAACCGCTCCCGGTCAGCCAAATACCAAGTTTTATTCTGATCAGGGCTGGATGTTCTCCCCTGCCCTGACAGCCTCAAGCACGGAAGGCAAGAGGCAGGATGGAGCCCGTAAGGCTCAACGTTTGAGAAAGGAGTCAGAGATCCAAAGGGTTGGTGCAATATGACACATGCTGGCAAGACAAGGCAGCACCCAAGCGTTCTGTGAGATGGAGGGGTTCAAGGCCAGGCTGGATGGGGTTTTGAGCACCTTGATCCAGTGGGAGGTGCCCCTGCCCATGGTAAGAGAGTTGGAACTGGGTGGGCTTTGAAGTCTCTTCTGACCCAAACAATTCTATGATTCTACAATCAAAGAAAAAGAAGTGCAAGTCTCCAGGCTGACACTGGGCAGAGCTGCCATCTCAGACCACTTACCACTCCTTCGTGAGCCAATCTATCCCTTCAAAAGGAGGAAATAATTCCTCTCCCGTAAAATGCTTTAAGCACAAGAAGAATTTAATAAGGGGGAAAGACCTTATGAAGGAAGGAAAGGAAGGTCTAGGAGATCTGGGCTCCTCACCACAAGGAGGATGTTGAGGCTCTGGAGCGAGTCCAGAGAAGAGCAACGAAGCTGGGGAAGGGGCTGGAGAAGAAGAGGAGCAGCTGAGAGAGCTGGGGTTGTTCAGCCTGGAGAAGAGGAGGCTGAGGGGAGACCTTATTACTCTCTATAACTACTTGAAGGGAGGTTGTGGAGAGGAAGGTGCTGGGCTCTTCTCCCAAGTGACAGGGGACAGGGGACAGGACGAGAGGGAATGGCCTCATGCTCCACCAGGGGAGATTTAGGCTTGAGATAAGGAAAAAATTCTTCACGGAAAGGGTCGTTAGGCATTGGAACAGTCTGCCCAGGGAGGTGGTTGAGTCACCATCCCTGAAGGTGTTTAAGGTGAGGGTGGATGAGGTACTTAGGGGCATGATTTAGGGATTGGTGGGAATGGTTGGACTTGACAATCCGGTGGGTCTCTTCCAACCTGGTTATTCTGTGATTCTGTGATCTCAAATTTTCCATAAGAGAGAACTTTTGCACCAGCAGTTTCTCTCCTTCGATCTATCCCATTCCTATTTTCTAAGGGCGATATGGATGCCCAGCTCAGATCATAGAATCATAGAGTGGTTTGGGTTGGAAGGGACCTTAAAGATTTTCTAGTTCTACCCCCCTGCCACCGGCAGGGACACCTCCCACTAGAATACTCTGATACCAGTGCCCACACCACAGACACAGACATCTGGTGACAGCTCTGTCTGGGCACAGATGTCCTGCCATCCGCATCCCGACATATTTTGAGCTGAGGATGGGCTCAAGCTTAGACCTAACACAATCGATATATGACATCTCTATGTCTTTTGTCCCTAAAGGAAGAAAAAGTAATAATGGTTCATATCTTATAAGGTTGCTGAGAAGATGCCCCTGGTCCCGTAGGCCAAATAATCAGATTTTACTGATCATCTCAAGAGAAACCTGTGAGAAATCGACTGTTCTCCAACCTTCTGAATACCATGGGCTTCTGAAGTTGAGTGGCTAATAAAATCCTGTTGTATTGTCTTGCCTGTTTTCTAAGTTGCAGCTGCACCAGACCCCTGTGGAATTGCAGGAGTTAGTGATAAATCTCGCTCAAACAATAATATCTCCATCAGCATAAACACAAACAAAATACTTTATCTGTTTTCCCTTCAAGGAAAAACAAAACTGTAGAAGTGAGTGCTACAATCACATGACAGACACTCAGAGAGCTGTTTTCCCATGAATATCCAAGCACTGGCCTCTTCCTCTCTCCAGTTGTGCTGCTGCAGGACTGACAAGGAGAGAGATGACCCACATGACAGATTCCATTGATAGCACAGGCTCTCCTAATAAAACGATGAACAGAGAAATAAATCTCTCTATTCATTTTTAAAACTGCTTTCCCTCCCTCTCCACGAGCCGCTAGACGAATTGAGGCTGAGGCACAGACTCACACAACGGGTCTTCATGCCAGCGTTACCATCCATCATGGCCCGACAGCGCTGCTGACGGGGGGACAGGCTGCACCCCTACACCACAGCACAAGACAAGAGGAAACAGCCTCAAGCTGCACCAGCGGAGGTTTAGGTTGGAAATTACAAAAAATGCCTTTTCCTGCAGAGTGGTGAAGTGCTGGCAGAGGCTGCCCAGGGCACTGGGGGAGTCTCCATCTTTGGTGGGGTTCACTCCTTGAATCCTGTGTTCAGTTCTGGGCCCCTCACCACAAGAAGGATGTTGAGGCTCTAGTGCAAGTCCAGAGAAGAGCAATGAAGCTGGTGAAGGGGCTGGAGAAGAAGAGGAGCGGCTGAGAGAGCTGGAGGTGTTCAGCCTGGAGAAGAGGAGGCTGAGGGGAGACCTCATTGCTCTCTGCAACTACCTGACAGGAGGTTGTGGAGAGGAGGGAGCTGGGCTCTTCTCCCAAGGGACAGGGGACAGGACGAGAGGGAATGGCCTCAAGCTCCACCAGGGGAGGGTCAGGCTGAACATTAGGAAAAAATTTTATCATGGAAAGGGTCATTGGGCACTGGCAGAGGCTGCCCAGGGAGGGGGTTGAGTCACCTTCCCTGGACGGGTTTAAGGGGTAGGTGGATGAGGCGCCGAGGGACACGGGTTAGTGATTGATAGGAATGGTTGGACTCGATGATCCACTGAGTCTTTTCCAACCTGGTGATCCTATGATTCTATGAAATGATGTGTAGATGTGGCACTTCAGGATGTGGTTTAGCAGGCACGGTGCGGCTGGGCTGATGGTTTGACTGGATGAGCTTAGAGGGCTTTTCCAACCTCAACAATTCTATGATTTTATTTTTTTTCCTGAACTGCACACTTTTAAGAGGTGGCAATAAAAGCGGAATGGAGTTTATCGTGTAAATCATCTGTTGCAGGTGACAACAAACACTAACTGCTTTCAGATCTCTCATCAGAGAAAACCATCTCCTGGTGAAACTTGTGGGCAGTGTCAGACCTTGCTCATGTTTCCAAGTGACTAATCACATGGACATTCCAGCACTGCACGTTATTTCAGAAAGCCACTGCTGCTGGTGTCTCATGTTGGGAAAGAAAATACCAAACTCCCCAAGCAAAAGACGGCTGCTTTTTTTTTTTTTCCTTGGTAAGCAGGACAACACCAGTAAGAGAAAGTGTGTTAAGAGACAGAGCTGCATAGAAATGGCCCCCGATAAGACAGAGGCGATAGCTTTCCTTCCAGCTGTCACACAGCCAAGCCAATTGCATTTGAAGAACCTGTGACTACATGTGTTATAATTTGATGGAAAATAATACTGTGACCTATTACAGACAGGAAAGTTGAAGGTCTCACAGGTCACCAAATAAATGTGAGGCAGAGCTATGGATATAATAATTTAAGATCCAGAAGTGAATGTAATGGATGAACACTGGATTTCAATTATCCTTAGATAATTCAAATTACTTTAAATAGATAGCTGACCTCCTGAAAACTGCCTGGTCTCAGGCTTGCATCTGCCGCCCAATTCAGATAATGACTGTTTGATCCCGTTCTTCTTCTTTTTTTCACGGACCAGTAAAATTGTTAATAGCAGCAAAGGCTTTCTCTTTGAGCTGAACTTAGAGTAACCCGCTGTTCAACATCTCCTCGTGTTAAATTCAGTTATTCCAGCGCTAACGTTTGCGACTCGAGACATTACGGGTGTGTTGGTAGCAGTTTCTTGGAGAACACGCATGTTCATTTACAGCACAGGCTGCGGGAAACAGCTGGATGCTTTGCTTCAGGACTAACTTGTGCGCTCATTTGCCATCATCTCGCTGGCTATTTTAACATTAACCTTGCACAATCTCAAGGAGGAGGAGGGAAAAAGAAGTTTAATTGCGTGACTAATGAGCACTAGGGATAAAGCCAGGATGTGCCCACCTGCTGGGTCACACATCGTGTCTGGAGGTTGGTACAATCACTACTTTATTGCTATCATTTGTATCATGTTAGGATACAGGATTTCTACTCGTGTACTAAAACCCTGCTGTGCCAGGCGAGATCTCAGCCTCCAACAGAGATCGTCTGCAAGACAAGAGGCAGAGGGTGTCTTTACTGGACTTGGCTTGCTTGCTTCAAAGTTAAACATTTGATCTCCTAGCAAACCCCTGTTGTCAGCCGCTTCCAGAAGGCAACGGATCCTGCCTAAAACGGACACCTACCTTGGTGCACCAGCGTCACGCTACTGCCAGAAAGTGAAGCCCCAACAAGGAGGGGAGGTTGGATGACTAGCAGATGAAGTCCACTAGGACAAACCTCCCTCTCCCTTTTACAGGCTAAGGAGTGTCACTGTCAGCACGTCAAATCATAGAATGGTTTGGGCTGCAATGGACCTAATAGATGTTCAACACATGTATCCCCCGTGTTCAAGCAACGAGGTGGATGAAATGATAGAGAAACAAAACATTCCTGGTTAGACAAAAAGCCAAAAATACAGCTCTGTGGATTCATTCCATGTAATCTACGTTTGGAGCAGAGTTGCCTGATGTTCCCTTTGTAGTCAATGGATACAGACAGATAGAATCACAGAATCACTAGGTTGGAAAGGACCCACCAGATCATCGAGTCCAACCATTCCCATCAATCACTAACCCATGTCCCTCAGCAGCTCATCCACCCGTTCCTTAAACTCCTCCAGGGAAGGGGACTCAACCGCCTCCCTGGGCAGCCTCTGCCAGTGCCCAATGACACCTTCCATGAAAAATTCTTTCCTGATATCCAGCCTGACCCTCCCCTGGTGGAGCTTGAGGCCATTCCCTCTTGTCCTGTCCCCTGTCACTTGGGAGAAGAGCCCAGCTCCCTCCTCTCCACAACCTCCTTTCAGGTAGTTGTAGAAAGCAATGAGGTGCCCCCTCAGCCTCAACATCCTTCTTGTGGTGAGAAGCCCAGAACTGAACACAGGATTTGAGGAGCGGTCTCACCAGTGCTGAGTATAGAGGGAGAATAACTTCTCTGGACCTGCTGGTTGTGCCGTTTCTGATACAAAATAATAAGCCCAGAGTTCCTGTGTTCTGTATTCTGATTCAATAATAATAATCCCAGAGTTCCTCAGATGAGGTGATCTGCAGGCTGACCTGACCATGGGAGATGTCCCTCAAACTTCAGCTGACGAATGATCTTTGGTGAATTCTTTTCCCTGGAGCTGGATTCTCAGGAATTTCAGTAGCTATATGTCACTGAAACACTGCAGGACCTCTCTGCATTACTCAGATCCCAGAGGAAATACCATGATGTGGTCAATCTCGTCCTCCATGCGTGCTTTTCTTCCCACCATCTGCAAAGGAATCCTGGGACCCCATGGTGGCCAGCTCAGTGGTAGATATTCATACCACTACTACCTCATGTCAGTTGATGTGAATCCTTTCCATGTGAGATGCTAAATCCCAAATTGCATTCTCTAAACTCTTCCCCAGTCTTGCCAAAGCTCTCACAGTGGTTTAACCTCCACCAGCAAGGTTCTCCAGATGTCACATCGATGCTGTTGGGTATTCACACAACCACAAAATCAGAATAATAGCCAAACATCCTGAGATCTTCCCCACAGACACAGAAGCTGGCATTCCTTCTGCGTGCAGGGTATCTCGAGTACTTGATTGCCCTCTACATCGTACAGTGAGTTCAGGTGCACGATTACAAACAGGAGACTAACCAAACCACAACGGCACTGGCTGCCTTTCTCCTTTGGGCATGTGCCTGCAGGAGTCAGGTGTAGCCCATGTGGGTTGGCCAGGATTTACTGGGCTGGAACCTGCATTCAGAAATATTCCAGCCACTTCACAACGTATTCCCTGGGCAAACATGGAGCATACGCTTGTGCTGGATTTGAAGGCATTTAGGAATGAGAAGATGGGATGCACCTGCTGATGACTCTTCCAGCTATGTCCCAGCTACATCTGCTACACTGGTTAAAGTCCCAACAATTTGCCATCAGACGATGGATTCAAGCAGTTTACAGAGTCGAGGGAGATGTATGGAGACAAGCTGTGACTTTGCTGGCTGTATTCATCACTCCTAATTGCTGAGCAAATGATGAGTGGAAAAATCTTCTCAATATTCATTCCCTCCCGTGTGCAACTGGTGACTAAAGTTACAGATTTTATTTGCTGAGGGAAGGGGAGGTGGTGAGAGGTGCAGATCTAAATTTAAGGAAACACTGAGGCTGGAATATCATTACAGTCTGTTGTCAATGCTGAAAATGCAGCACTAAAACTCACAGTCGAGCCAGAGCTAGTTTTCGACCAGGCACGTCCCTTCTCAGTAAGAGCACAGAAAAGGCTTCCCAGACTGAAATAATTCTTTTCTAAATACCAAAAAGTTCCCACATTTTGCAGCTTGTATTAAGATGTGGATTAATATAATTGCCTTGCCGCTAATCTCAGTGCTTGCATGCTTCATAAGACACCTGACAAGCTTTTCAATTAGAGATATTACATTAAGTTACTCGAGTCCCAGAGTTTGCTTTATCCTTGACACTGCTTCTTCCATTTAACCATGTTTGGAGGGGAAACTGGCTGTGAATCCACAATGTTCCCAGGCGGGCAGTATAGAATCATAGAATGGTTTGGACTGGAAGGGACCTCAAAGCCCATCCAGTTCCACTCCCCTGGGACACCTCCCACTGGATCCAATTGCCCATCCAACCTGGCCTTGAACACCTCCAGGGATGGGGCAGCCACCTCTGCTCTGGGCAACCTGGACCTTCCCACCCTCACAGCAAAACATTTCTGCCTAAGATCTCATCTCAATCTCCCCTCTTTCAGCTGTTATGACTCTTGCATGTCCTCACCACGCAGACCAAACGAGCTATGAGGGCTTGAACTGGGTCTTCAGCCAGACCAGACCAACAACGTTCATATGGAGCTGCGGAACAGACACCTGTTATTGCATTAAGTAAACAAGCACTGAAAATAAAACCTCACTCACATTAAAATCACATAAAAAGGAGCATTACAGCAGATTCTTCTTGAATTACCAGGGAAGGTCTGAATCTCTGCCCACCATGGTTGTTACTGCAAGAACAAGAACCAGTGTTGCCATCACCGGTAAGGCAAGGAAAGCTTTTAGGTGTGTCACACCTGCTGTGTGAAGAAAGGAAAGACTCATAGCACCTGAGGATGTTTCTGCCAGAAATTAAATGGAGTAATTAGAAGCCATCACACATGCTCTTTCCACAGCCCAGCGGGTTTGACTGGTGGCTCTCTGGAGCCCCTGCTTTCACCCTGGCACCTGAGGGCACCGACTGCCCCTGCAAGCCAGTAACTCAGCATAAGCCCTCCCAGACAGCACCCAGTCTCCAAACTCAAAGCATGAATGCAATTTGAGATTGCAAGCAAGTCACATTTAAATTAACCAGCTCTAATTACCTATAAATTATTCTAAAATTGCATGCAACGATTTAAAAACCAAACCACAAGTCTACGCTTTCAGTTGCTGAGTCTGTGAGCACCTGGTGCCTTTAGGAAGATTATTAACGGTACCATTTGCTCCTGATCATCTCTTCACTAACCACAGGACCTTCTAGGCTTGTATTGCTTAATATTAATAGTGGAATTTTGTGTTAATTGAGCAAGAAAAAGACAAATAAAATTAGTCTTGCAAAAGAGAAAATTATTCACAATGCCTCCGCTGAGGAAGCCTTCTTCATGGCTGCATCCATTACCTTACGCATAATTTTATTTAGCAACCCATCCTAGGAAACAAAGTCCACTGAGTCCGTGAACACCTCCTGAATCCAGCCAAAAAACTGCCCGGATTTGTCACATGGACTCTGGAATGTCATTTCGGGTACAACTCTGGTAATTCAGTGGTATTTTCCTTTCTCCTTTTCATGCCTCAGAAGTAACAGCGCATGGATTTTCCCCACATTGCTGCTGCGAGATCAAGCACGTGTGAAGAGCAGAGGAGGCTTCAGACATTCCGACTTCATGGCACGATGAGACAGTGAAATAACTAATGTAAAGGAGCAGATACAGCAGAGATTTGACTAAACTACGATATGAGCTACGTAGGCTCTACTCGTTGGCTTCTCATTGTCCTCTTCCACCAGGCACAGTGAATCTGCACCTCCATCGCACCTTCTACTCCTCCTTTACTGGCACGTGACTGATGAGGGATCAGGTCTATCGCTTGCACCAGGTGATGAACTGCCATTAAGGCAAAAAAAAATAATGTATCCATAAATCAGTCAGCGTGGGAAATAAGAGCACAGCAGAGGTACTGGAGAGTTCACCTTGCTGGAAATCTGAGATGAGCAGCAGATCAAGAGAAATCAGGTAACGGCAACCTCATGTGTGGGAAGGTGCTGCTGTGCAGAACACATGGTCAGCTGGATACAAGGCACAGCTGTTCCCAAAATACTTTGCTTCTAGGAAAAGTACAGCCAGTGACACCCAGGGAGCAGCTCATCCAGCCACTGTCCCTCACATAGTCAGTTCCCAGGTCAGGTGCAAGGTGACTTTTGGCAGATGCCAGATCATGGCTTGACTGCACCTCTGCTTTCAGCCAAACCCGTTCCCCCATCCCTGTGTGCGTGCATACATCCATGTGCACATGCGTGTGCACAAACCACATCTGATAATAAAACAAACTCTTTGCAACACCTCAGCCGCCAGCCCCAATGCTCCTTCTCCAAGGCTGCCCAGCAGGTGAGCTTGTGTTTGTCCCTGGGGCTGCCCTGAACCAGGTCCTTGTTGGACACCATGAGGTTCACACAGCCCCACCTCTCCAACCCGTCCAGGTCCCTCTGGATCCATCTATCTCCAACGTATCGACCGCACAACACAGCTTTGCGTCATCCACAAAATTCCTGTGGGTGCCCTCAATACCACTGTCCTTGTCTCATGTTCATGCCCATGTTCATCCCTCAGCCTTTTGCTGATTTCTGTGGGTATGTCGCTGTGATCTGCAGATCCAGAGCCTTCCTCTGGGTCACACAGAGAACCTCAAGCCACCTAAATCAGCAGGGCAAGGAGCAACGGGGCAGCTACTCTGATCCGGGAGAAGCCACAGGCTCTGCCCTTGACACATCCATCTCCACCTTTCCAGGGGAGGAGGGGGAGGAATCCCAGCTGGAAGGACTTTGTTGATTTTACTATTTTTTGGGTGACCTTTGCAAAGTGTGCTATTCGCTTCATATTTTTACAGAGCAATTAAATGGAAGGAAACATGAGTCTTTCACAGCTCACTGACCTCAGGAACTGTCTCCCAGCTGAGCTGTCAGAAGACACATCGCTCTCGCTGGCCTATTCCGCTCTGTTTGAAGAGGCTATTTGATAGTTTCTTACATTTCACATGGATCCAGGTCAAAGCTGGTTGTTTCTTCATTTCCAGATTGCACCGGTCACTTGTTCTCCATAAATAAATACACATTTGAGGGTTTTATTCAGAGCATTTAAACCTAAGACAGCCGATAACAGCATGATGCTCTGAGGGGTGGAGTATTCTTATATGCTCGAGAAAAATGTCTTGACTTGGAGCCCTGTCCTCATCCTTCTGCTGTGCTACAGGAGTAGCAGGTGACCACACTTCAGTCTTACCTCTTTCTTCAGATGAACAGAGACATCCCTAGGCAGAGCTCTGCCAATTACATAAGGATCACCAGCCAAACTCTCCCTTTGTAACCAGGAAAGCCAGGAAAATCTTTAATTTTATAATGAAAAATTACTTGGGCTTGTATTTTTATAGATGAGATTTCAGGCATAAGCTGCATGTGCCTGGGAACACTTTCAGACCTTTCACAAACTAGAATAAATGTTGACTGATGTTACCTGAGAGTCACAGCTGATCTTGAACCAGGATCACAGAATCATGGACTGGTTGGGGGTGGAAAGGATCTCAAAGCCCATCCAGTCCCACCCTCTGCCATGGGCAGGGACACCTCCCACTGGATCAGGGGCTCCAAGCCCCATCCAACCTGGCCTTGGACCCCTCCAGGGATGGGGCAGCCACCCCTGCTCTGGGCAGCCTGGGCCAGGGCCTCCTCACCCTCATTGTGAAGAATTTCTTCCCAACGCCCTACCACTCCGTGCCCTTGTAAATGTATGGAGGAGGAAGACTCATCATCCCAACACCACAGATCTGTGAAGTCACCGATAGCCCCCTTGCTCTGAAATCTCCGCTGTACATTAAATTCGTAAGAAATCCATCCATATCCTGAAGACCACTGGTCTACTCCAAGCTGGCAAAAGCCAAACTACAGTTGACAGATTACCGCTCATTTAACCCTCATATTCATAAAAAGTGGTAAAGAGAGAAAAGTCTTTCAACTTTAAAAATCAGATTTAAGAGGTGACTCCCCCCCCCCAAGCTCTGTGAGATATTCACAGCAAAAGCAGCAAATCTTGCAAGCAGCAGCTTTTACATCTCTTATTGGATTTTATCTAAGTACTGTGTGGTTTCTCAGATTTTCTTTGGCTAAAGAAGGATTCTTTTCAAGCCAGCTCTCTCAAGTTTAGTTAAAATACCCTCCTAGACGAGTCTGCTGAACCGAATCCTTTATCTCCCATATGACTCCTGCCTATCCGGGTCCAAGCTGAACATTCAGAGCAAACACCCCGTGTCATGGTACTTCATCTCCTTCTGGGATTTGAGACTTGAAATTTCCACTGGAACTGAGTGCCTAAGTTTTTCTTAAAGTCCATCTGCTCTGACCCCCTCAAACCACTTCTTCAGAGGTGGACAACCCACCATCCAAAGAGGAGGAACACCTCTGCGCTGGTAGCAGTTTCACACAAGGCACACGAAGCTCTTCAGGTTCAAGTGCTTCTGTGTTGAGTTTCTTGGTTGCCTTAGGTTTCGTTGTGATCAACAAAACATGTCAAGTCTCTCAACAACAATCTAATCTTGTTCCCGGATGCATCAACTCAAGCACTCTCTCTTTTGCAGAAGAATGTTTCTTCCCAGAAAAAGCAATTTTATTTCGGCCGCCGTATCAAGCTGTTGCCTCTGATATTGGCGCTGAGCTTCTCAGGAACTTTCTCAGCTAGAACATTTCTGCTCTGGCAGATCGTATCAGAGCAGTGAGAAAATACGCTGCCTACATGCCTATGGCTTGCTATTATGAATAAAGACAGATATGGAGCGAGAAAGAGAAAACACCAGATAGAGGAACAAACAAACAGCACGTATAGCAATACACCGTGTGTTTTGTGGAAGGGGCAGATAAAGAAGGGTCTCCTGACTCCATAGTGGCCAGGGCACAGCCTCATGGTCCACACTCCTTCCTCGCTTCCCCACCTTGAGTTAGTAATAAATTTTCCAGACAGTGATGTGCCTGCTTTGTGGAGAATGTGATAGTTGGACAGAGGGAATGTGGTGGTAATGGTAAGGAGACGGGGGCAAGAGGCTGAGCGAAATGCAGAAATGACTTCAAAAACTAAGGGGAGGGAGGCGAGCGGCAGAAATTCCTGTCTGTTAAACACAATCAATGGGCTGTTGGTATCAATCACTGCTGGGCTCTGCGCGTTGACTGATGATTCCTCTCTGTCTGTGGCAAAGATAAATGGGAACAAGAAGAGAAAGGTTCAGCCACTGCATGGGAGGCAAAGGAGGGCTCCTCTAGCCAGGAGAAATGAAAGCACCGCTCTGAGATGGCTCATGAGATTGAGACGTCATTTATTAGATACTTTCTTAATTAATTTCTTTGAAAATAATATAGATGATTGCTGGAAAGAGACTATTTGTCAAAACCAGACTCCTATTGCGGGAACATACCTTCTGCTGTGAAAGCTCCAAATTGAGCATTTCCTGAGGTCTGGGAACGACTTCGATCGACCCAGCAGCAGATCCAGGCTCCCCGATAGCCCCATCCTGGCATTTTCCCCAGAAGCAGTCGTGGTCCAGGCTGAAAACTTGTGATTTGCATAAGAATTCCCACAGCAGGAGAACATAGTGTATTCCAGATTGAGATACCTAAATCTGACTTTATAAGTAACACATCATTTTGTACTCAAAAATATACTTCCATCAGTGCATGTTTGAACTTGAAGGTATCAGTCAAGTGAATGCATCTGCTTGTTTAAGCAAAAGAAAACCTAAACCGCTCAAAACAAGAACAGACTCAAAAACATGAAAGAGAGTTCTAGAGGTCTTTGCTTCCCTAATAACACTAAAAAAAAAAAAAAAAAGAGAAAAAAATATTTCCTCCTCTCCATCCTTAATCCACACTCTATGATTTATCTGAGTTTATAGTGCCAGCTGGGATTCCCACCAGAGGTGCCTACACATCAAACAAATCAGAACCTCGAGTAAGAGACAATTTTCTTGCTTTAAGTCTGTTGTAGGATCCTCATTCAAATCATCTTTCTTCCAGGCCAAATAAATTCCTAACACTAGAGCCCCAGGGACTCCAACCTCATCATTTTGTGGCTGCCCCATCTCTAGAGGTATTCAAGGCCAGGTTGGATGGGGCTTTGAGCCCCTGATCCAGTGGGAGGTATCGCTGCCCATGGCAGGGGGTGGAACTGGGTGGGCTTTGAGGTCCTTTCAACCCAAACCTTCCTATGATTTCCCCGTGCAGCTTAATACAAGAGCATGGATCTCAGAATCAGATTAACAGACGCGTCCTGGCTCAGGTTCTTGGCAACTCCTGCCTCCAGGATTTAGGTGCTCACTTAGCACAAGTAAGACCTAATTTCTCTGCTTCAGATTTAGAGCCTTCAATAATTTCTTGAAGGTGAGTTCCTGACCTTTTCTGTCTAAAGCAAAATAGTAACCCATTTTCTCCTGGAGACAAACAGCTGCAATGGGATGGTGGCGCCTGTTAAACAGGGCTTGGAATGAGCTCGGCTGTTATTTGAAGGATGTAAAATTTAGACTTTTTCCCCTTGTCACTGCAAAACCTCTTTGTGACTCTAACTTGGTCACTCGAGGCCGTGCTTCCTCCCCAGGGCTGACATCCCTCTGAAAGACTTCAAGGCTAAATTCCCAGGAACAGACAACAAGAAGGATGTCTACAAGGTGGTTAAATCTAAGAACAATGGAGCCTGGATAAGAATTTAGATTTCACCACGATGCAATGCCTGCAGTTCAAATTAATGGCTAGAAAGAAAAGAATTAGAGGCCTACAGTGAATAAAACAAACAAATCTAGGATAACTCTTCCTAATCACTTCAGAGTAAGCAAGCACATCTCCATTGAAATGAGGAGGCTGGCTGGCCCTCGCTGCCACCAGCACGACTGCCTCTGGGACACAGCGTGAGAGGGAAGGTGGATGGACGATGGGAGGGGAAAGGCTCTGTCTCACAGCTCCCCTCCCTAAAAGAATCTACTATTTGCTAAATAACATTTTGCTTGCCCCAAAGCAGAATTGGAGAAGAGTTACCAGCATCTGTATGAACAGCGGGAGATGTCGGGATGGAACAGAGCCACAAGAGATCCCATTGCTGGGAACGGCAGGAGGCTGTGCCAGGGAAGGGTTAGGCTGGACAGGAGGAGAAGGTTCTTCCCCTGGAGGGTGGTGGAGCCCTAGGACATCTCCCAGGGAAGGAGTCACAGCTCCAAGCCTGATAATATTTCAAATGCATCTGGCCAACACCCTCCGCCCCACGGTGTGTATGTTGGGGTGTCCTGTGCAGGGACAGGATGATCCCTGTGGGTCCCTTCCAACTTAGGGCCTTCTATGATTCTACTCCAGCTTGGTCGCACTGCAAGTCGCTGAGCAGAGACATCCCTGCTGAGAGCCCACTCCCAGCAAGCTAAACCCCCTTAGAATCTCTCTCTTAGAATCCCTGTTGCTCCGACCCCACCACGCAGCCACCACCTCTTCCACAACGACCACACGCTGGTTTATGGGTCAAGCATTGCGATTGCAGCCCGTTACCCTACTGAATCACATTCCCAGACCTTCAGAAACCGTGTCGCCTCTGTGGGTGCCACATGAGGATGACTGACATTTAACAATTTTCTCTCAGAGGAAAATTGCCCGTTCCTCCCCAGAATGAACCTGCAATTTCTTCAAAGCCGAGGCCACACAGTTCAGATGTCTCGATTCAAAAGCGAGGACAAAATTGTTTACTTGGCAGTGGAGAAGCTGAGCACGGCAGAAGATGCTCTGATGACAGGCTGTCCCTTTTGCAACAGAGGTTATAACTTGTTTTTAATCAGTGTTTGCCCTCTTTTCTTTTCTGGTTTCATTTTTAGCTGCTCAAGGCAAAAGCTAAAGTCAATTTACTGTACATATAGATTACCTGCTGCTTCAGTGCTGCACAGGGTAACTGATGGGAAAGGTCTCGGGCAGCGATGAAAGGAGATGGCGAGGAGGATTACGAGTAACAGCAGCTCGCACCGGGTTAGAGAATAGCCAGGAGAGCTGAGTCTCACACATTTGGCACTTGAAAGGCCTGTGGCAAGCGTTGCACATCAGTTTTTCTGCATTAAGACAAAGTCTGGGACTTGAGCAAGGCTCTTCATGTGAGTAACAGGGAACTGCGGGGAGCTGGGGGCAGGGACTCGCCTTATTCTCTCCCTCTACAAACCTTCACCAAGCTGCGTGAGTCTTCAATGCACTTGGAGAGATAAAAGCTTCAGAATCTGGTTTTGAACCTGCAACGTGTCTTTGTTCAGCTGACAGCAGGATCCTGTTTTGTGGGCTCTGGGGGTACCCCAAATTCCTTGCTTGTTCCACATGCCGCCAGGGAATTCCCCTCCTAACGCACCTGGTGTATCCTCAGAACAGGGCTGCGCTGGGGCCACACAGATCTCTGGCTGATTACTCTAAGGCCTCTGTACCAATAAGGTAATAATCAACAAGATCCTGATTAACCAGATCCTACACCCGATTCCTGTCTGGTGCTGGGTGAGAGTGAGCACATTCACTAGCAGCCTGACCTTCACTGGGACCTCTGAAACAGCTGGACATCATGTTCTCCCGTGGCCTCTTCTCTGGATGGGCAGCGGTGGGAAAGAGTCTTTGCTTGCCTGCATCCAGCTCCTTTGCAAGAGGCACGGCAGAGCCGCAGAGACGCCTGCGTGCTCTGAGATTTCACGCTACAGCACTGCTGCTGGGTTTGCTGTAGGCAGCCCGCTGTTCCCAGCAAAGGCTGACATGCCAGAGAGAGGTTTGCATAGGTCTGGAGGTAAAAGAAGGGGCTCTGAACATCCTGTGAGCTGCCTATAGTAAAAAGCTTTCAGAGTGGCATGGGAAAAAAAAGGACAAAAGGGGAAAAAAAGGAATAAACATGAACTCAATGCCTCCTTTGTTGAATTCTCCCACTTCTGCAATGGATTTCAGCCTTCCTCAGACTGCAGCTCACTGAACGCTTTCCAGCAGAAGTGCTGGGGACTGGATTTCAGCCTCCAGGCTTGCCTTCCCCACGTCCCCTCTGCCTCCTTGGTCCCAGGAACCCCAGGGACCCCACAACTGCTATGCAGTGGCTCTCCTGCTCGGTCCACGAGCTTTGCACAAGGCTGCTTGGGGTCTGAAGCCGCGGGCTGCTCCCCATGGCTCTGCAGTGCAGCTGAGCTCTCCCAGACCGAGCCGTGCCAGGCGATCACCAGGGATGCACAGAGGATTGAGGAGGCAAGAGGACCCTGGAACAGGCTGTGGCCGGTCTGCCCAGGCTGATTTCTAACCCAAGTTAATAGGGAGCCAGAGGACTGGAGCAAGCAGGAGGGCAACGTGCCCATGTTTCTTATGCATGGCAAGAAGCCAGGGAGCAGGCTCCCATCCCTCCTGCTGCCTAGAGAACTGGCCCCACGGGAGTTAACAGAGCAGCTATTTGTACCGGGCCAGGTGGGAGGTGATGAAGGTATTTCAGAGCTGTGTGTGTGAAGAACAGCAGCAAATTCCCTCATCTTTTCCAATTTCTCCTGCAAGTCATTCCTCTGACATTGCCCTCTCCTTGCGAACAGCCCCTGCACACCTGCAGATGAGCTCCACAGCTCTGCTCCCCGGTGCCGCACAAGAACCTTAGCTAAACAACCACTATATGTACCTCCGTTTTCTTACTATCCTTTCATTTTTTAACATTTGTCTGCATTTTAGGATGACAGAACGCTTTGGGATGGAAGGTATCTTTACAACTTACCCAGTCCAACCCCCCTGCAGGAGCAGGGACATCGTCGCTGGATGAGGTTGTTCTCAGCCTGCTTTGCCCCAGCTACGCAGCAGTGACTCTCCCTGCACAATGCAGACTCCCCAGAACTACCCAGCAGCTGCTGCGAGCCTCACAAGCGTCTGCAGTGTTTTAATTTTAACATTTAAATCACCTCAGTCAATGGGAATTTCCTTGCTTTCCCTCTCTCACCAATACCACCCCCCACCTCCTCCTTTTTTTAATTAAGTTTGTAGTGCTGGAGCCTCAGCAGACGTGAGCAGCAGTAAAGCCCGAGGAACGGAGCCAGTTTGCACCCGTGATGAATTTGGCCCTGTAAAGCGAATGAGGCACTTCAGCATCCCACCTGTGGCAAAGCGTTAAGGAGGAAGATGAAGAAGCACCTCAGCTGAATTCACAATTCCCCAGCTTTATGCACAACCTTCTCCTGCTTTTCCCTTCCTCGCTGGCAAACGTATCCCAGCTCGTGTCCCAACACCCCCTTGCTCCCCGACCTCTGCCCAGCTCTTGCCTCTCTCAGCCGTCAGCCCCACAGTCCTCAGGGCTGGAAGGAGCTGGTGGGAGACGCTAATCTTGGGATCCTGCTTGCGAGATGTTGCACTGCCATCTTCAGACAGGAGGGCAGACACCGCCAGTGGGATAGTCCAAGTACAAATCGGAGGAGAAAGAGAAACAAAAGCCAAAGCCCATCCGAATCTACATCTCTGCAGAGGGAACAGGCAACGCGAGGCAAGGAAAACAGTCACAGTCGGAACAGCTCGTCATGTTTCTGACATCTACAGATCTCAACGCATGCGGCAGGGAGCAACTGAATAACCTCAGCACAGCTCTAGGAAGACAGAGATTCCTCACTCCGTGCGAGAGCTTGGAGATTATGGGATTCAACCGTATTAAACAGCTAAGAGGGTTTATGAGAAGCAAAATCAGATTCTCTGTCTTCTATGATTCCGCACGCTGCGCTGGAATGTTGCAATGCTCATTTTAGCGCCTTCCTTCTGTCCCTCCCTTCCAGCGAGCTCACTAACAGTGTTTTATCCCAATGGTTTATTCTGTAGCAGCAAATAACCCAGACCAGAGGCCTCTGCCCCACAATCATGTAGCCCCCCACAGCATCTGCCCACCCAGCCTCCCTCCCCATCATCCACACCACGTCTGGAGCAGCCTCTCCTTCCTCCTGGACCGGGCTTTGGTGTTTTCTGGGGAGATAAGTGATGGCAGGGAGCAACAAAAGTGTTCAGAGAGCTGGAGGGTACTCGGATAAACGCTTGGGTCTACATCCCATTTAATTCAGTAACATGTTAGCAACAACCAAGGGTAACAGCGGCTTCACCGCACAGGAAATAGTGCATGGAGCATCTCAGGGTATTAATCAGGTGATGTTTGGTGCTAAGATGGTTTCAAACATCACCCTCTGAAACCCAGGGCCCCTAAGAAGTGTTCTTCTACTAACACTGGCTATTTGGACCAATTTTTAGTAGTTTCAGCAATTGTGGCCTGCTTGCACACGTCACTGCTGGCGTAAGCCTCTTTGGAGCCCAGCCTGCATGGCAGAGCTTCGGAGAAGAAAAAGCAAAGGGACCTCAGGATTTCACTGGAATGCTAACATTTATCCCACACGGCTTCCACCGAGGAATCTATCCTGTAAAGCCTCCAAGCAAAACTGCACACTACAAGATGCATCTGAAGGCAGTGGATTTAGTGAGCCAAGGGTGGGATTTCTCCAACAGCTACAAGAAGTGGAGTGTTTTTCCACAGCAAAGCCACAAAAATGCTGGATCCTCCTGGTAATGGATTTGCCTTGCCTGGCTTTGGGCATTTAAAAGTTCAATTTTTAAGACTGAGCTTGTTAACGTGCTTCTCTCTGTAGTTAATGGAGAGAAATAAGGATGGCTACGGGGCAATTCTTCTGACCTGTTGTTAACACTTGTCTTGACACGAGAGGAACAGCTCTCTGGAGAGGCCTGTCTTGCCAAGGATGATGAGTTCAAGCTCTCGAGTCCAACTTGTCAACAAATCCCATCTGAAGGGCTGGTCGGATGGGAGCCAGGGAATAGCAGGAGGCTGTGTCAGGGGAGGGTTGAGCTGGATAATAGGAAAAAGTTCTTCCCCCAAAGGGTGGTGGAGATCTGGAACAGCTCCCAGGGAAGCAGTCAGCAAGGCTTAGAATATTCCAGCAGCGTTTGGCCAACACCCTCAGCAAAATGGTATGAATGTTGGGGTGTCCTGTGCAGGGACAGGAGCTGGACTCGATGGTTCATGTGGTTCCCTTCCAGCTCCAGTCATTCTGTGATTCTTCATGAGCCTGGTACTCGAGCACATTGCCTGGCTCTATGTCCCACATGCAGAGCTCGCTGACAGGATGACCCTCCCAGCCTCTCCAAGCCATCAGAAACCACCCACCCCTTTGTCAGGCTGGTTTCCTAATGATTCAGAGAGCTGAAGCGGCTTTGGATGAAAAGCTTGTGCCAGAAGGAGATGTTTTGGCAGAGTGGGACAGCAGCACCCATAGTCAGATCAGCTCAGACTCACACAGAGACAACCTCGGGAATTACTGACAGCTCAGACTGGGAAACCAGCCCAGCATCGGCCAGGCAATCAACTGCAGGTCTAAGACTTGACCTCTTCTACTCTGACAGCAAAGCCAGAATTCTGGTAGCACAGAGCCACCCACGAAAAGCTTCCAGACAGCACCGAAGGCAATTTGCTGAATTCCCAGTTCGTTACACAGCCAGAAACTGGATCTTCAAGTTACAAATAACTCAACGCCCCTCAACCTCTGAGCCAGTTCCAAGACCCAGACCTACTCCTTCAAAAGTTATTGGCAAATAACTTCCTTTTTAATTAAAACAAACTCCTCCCAATTGAATCTGATATCCTGAAAACAGTTTGGAGAGGGGAAAAAATAGCAAAATCAAAAAGCCAGGATGCAGCTCTGTGCTCTGTGCTTATCTACGCTGCTTCTGGGGTATTTAGTAAGCCATGCATGAAAACCATTCCCAGTCCGGGGGAAAAGGTAGGAATGAGCCTGAGCTGCCCCCGCACGGGGCTGGGGGGTGGCAGCCAGTCCAGCCAGAAGCACGTAGAGGGGGACATCCCTGCAGCCCTGCCCCAGCCGCAGCCCTCTGGTCCCACCCGTGATCTGTCCATCGCGTGCACCCATCCCATCAGCAGGGTTCTCCCCCAGCTCTTGGCCTCAACAAACAGGCAAAGGCTGCTCCCTGCACAGGTGAAATAGATATAACACCATCCCAGCTCTGGCAATAAGGGCCAGATATTAGGCTGAATAAACAACTCACCTCCTAAACCCATCTTCATTCTGCCACCATGGCAACTTTTAACAGCCTCAATTGCTTCCTATTTTAACACTTGAGGAAGAAAACCTTTGTGATCTTGTATCGCTTTACTATTAACATCATTAAAACAGAAATAAAATGCAGACAAGCACAATTTTCTGTGCATGTATATTTGCAGCTTGCATTTTACCTGCAATCATTGTGTATAAATCTCTGTTCCTCTCAGAAGGCTGCAAGAAATATCCAAATGCCTGCCTGCTCGTGGCTCTGCCCTCCACGGGCTCTCTTGTTACAGGTCAAATTGGAACAAACATCTCTGGATTGCACACAAGGCAGCAAGGAACAGCCAACACTGAACATTCTCTCTCTTGGCACAGTTTGTCTCCTTGAAATTCAACCGAGGAGACCTGCTCCGAGGTGCAAAGACACACACCCACATGTGCACTACCAGACAGGGAGAAACAGAACACAGCATTCGTCACCACTTTGGTCCTGCTTGTCGTGGTGGAAACATCAATGGCTTGTGACCAAATCCTTCCTGCTTCCAATTGCGGCTGTGAACTAGAGGGCCAAACCAGCCCTGGGTTTGCCCTGGGGCCATGGAAACACTGGGGCAAACTGGTCATATCTTGTCCCACCTAACAGCTCACAGAATCACAGAATGTTTTGGGTTGGAAGGGACCTCAAAGCCCACCCAGTTCCACTCCCTTCCATGAGCAGGAACACCTCCCACTGGATCAGGGGCTCCAAGCCCCATCCAAGCAGGCCTTGAACCCCTCCAGGGATGGGGCAGCCACCCCTGCTCTGGGCAGCCCAAGCCAGGGCCTCCCCACCCTCATTGTGAGCCTTTCTTCCTAATGTCTAATCTAAATCTTCCTCCTCCCTATTTAAAGCCATTCCCCCTCATTCTATCACTCCATATCATTGTAGATGCCCCTCCCCAGCTTTCCTGAAGCCTCTTCCAGTACTGAAAGCTGCTCCAAGGTCTCCCCGCAGCCTTCTCTTCTCCAGGCTGAATAACCTGAATTCTCTCAGACAGCCCGGCTGAAACATCAGGGTGTCTGTATGGGCAGCGAGGGGTGCAAGCTCACAGCCCTGACTCGCTGTAACACGGTGGGATGGGGTTACAGTCATCACCACCAGAACAGTTCAGCTGGGAAGTCCATGTTCTTGATAGAAAATTGGTTCAAGGTGACCTGAAGGTCAAATTCATCCCCATGGCACCTCCCCTGCCATGAAACAACAACTCTAGGGCTGGAGCAGACCTCTCTCTCTCCTCCTTTTCCTTGACAGCAGCTCATTTCAGAATCGCGGCAAAGCACTTATCTCTTCCCCAAGAACCTAGAGCAATGAAGCCAGTGACCCCCTCGCTGCAAAACCCTCACCTGCATGAATAACAATCAAAATATACAATATTTTACTATCTGCTCCCTATACATTAGGACTTAGTGAATATAATAAAGCAGCTACTGGACTAGCCACTTGTGTAGATCTCAAGTCATGCTGAAAAATATAATTATATTGCAGTGAGATTTGTAAACAGCCCCAGCCTTGTTTATTATAAGCTTCTCTTTAAAATCCAATCAGATTAATTTTATATGCAACTTAAATTGCTGCTGCTGCTAATTTTAGGTAAGGTGCACAAGAGATTTCTTTTTTCTGCCTACATGAAATAACTGTAGAAAGGCTCATTTCAGGAAGGTCCTGGCCCCCAGTGTGAAGGCTCATGGGGCTGAGGCAAAACACAGACCATCAGGGGTCCCCGTTCCCAGCACAGCTTAGGCTGGAGAACCTCCCATATGGGGACAAGCTGAGAGTTGGGATTGTTCAGCCTGGAGAAGAGGAGGCTTTGGGAAGACCTTAGAGCAGCTTCCAATGCTGAAAGGGGCTCCAGGAAAGCTGGGGAGGGGCTTGTGATCAGGAGGGCAGGAAGAGGATGGAGGGGGAGCAGTTTCCAGCTGAAAGAGGGGAAACTGAGATGAGATCTTAGGGAGAAATGTTCTCCTCACAGGGTGGGGAGGCCCTGGCCCAAGTTGCCCAGAGCAGGGGTGGCTGCCCCATCCCTGGAGGGGTTCAAGGCCAGGCTGGATGGGGCTTGGAGCCCCTGATCCAGTGGGAGGTGTCCCTGCCCATGGCAGGGGGTGGGGCTGGGTGGGCTTTGAGGTCCCTTCCGACCCAAACCATTCCATGACTCTAAGACCCTCTGTGAGGCTCTGTTTGGTGCAGTGCTCCTGAAGGTCCATCCCCAGCTGTGGTTGCTGACCCAGGCTCATACCCCCACTCTTCCCCGGGGGGATCACTGCCTCAGCAAGCCTGATGATACAAACAGGGAAGCAGCAGAGGCGCATGAGGAAAGAGTCAAATCCTCGAGGCTCACAGTGGCCTTAGGAAGGCAGTGCTGCAAGATCATTTTGCCTGAGGTCAGAGCAGAGGGAATCCTCTGTTCCCTACACTTTGGGTCTGTACCTGAACCACAAGCTCTTGCTTCTTTGTCCCTAGAAGCTCACACCTCTGCTCTTCTCCTTAGTCTCCAGAAAGGATGGGTTTGCACGCAGATAAGATTCCCCTCAACTGGGAACTCTGTTCAATTTTCTCCTTGCCATAAGGTTGCCACTGTTTTTGCTGCAGAGTGGGAGACTCAGGTCTGATTCCAGCCCAACATTTCTGCATGTGTAGTTGATACCCAGCGCTGCTCTCTCCTCTTAGTTCAGATGTGGTTCAGGATCACAGGATACAAAGACGATTACAATAAGCAAAAGGAAGGTGGATGCTGAATACACAAGTGGATTTGTATTTCTCCTTAAGCATAAGACCTTTTATTTTTTAAAAATTGAGAGGGGAGAAAAAGGAAGATTAAGTGAATTTATCAAGAAGTTGGTCAATCCTTTAATACCAGGAGGTCAGAGACATCCCACATGGATAATCAGTTTGCTTTCAATTTCTCCTTGGTGGGTTGCTGCTTTGAAAAATCTCATTTCAAGACACAGAGTCAGGTCAAGGAAGTCACAGCTCCTAATTATGTGAAATGAACTGGGCCGAGTGAGTTTGAAGCAATCTTGGCTGTAAGCATCTGTGGGAAAGTTTTCCAAAGCTACCTTTAAAGCAGGGATTGGATTGTATCTAACCTCAAGGATGGCTGTGGGATGAAATGGAGACTCCTTCTTTCCCTCTACCCACCAGGGGCAAAACTGCTCCAGCCTTTATATGTCTGTGACAGAGAAGCAGAAATTAAAGGACCTTGTTCTGTTGCATCACGTATAACAGGCTCTCATGGGGCAACATTTCTCTGATTTTGTGTCTCACCTGCTTTCCTCATCACCAGACCCTAAGGATGACAAATCTAGGAGAGATGGAGGAAAGAACCTGGCAGCAGGTGGATTTCTCTGAATGCCTTCTGGAGCAGACGCTGGTCCACACAGGTCACATTTCAGGTCACAGATGACAGTTCAGGCTCTGCCCTTCCTGCTACATCAACTCCTCTAACAAAGTGGTGCCAGGCTCGGAGTACCTGGAGACTGCCACCTCTCTCAGATGCTCCTTCTCATCTCCAGACTCCAAGAGCTTTTTGTGTCTCCACTGATTGCTGCAGAGTTCAAGCAAAGCACAGGTCAGGGGCTTCTGCGTGTTCAGAAAACACGGCTCTGCTTTTCCCAGTCAAGAAATAAGCACAAACATAAATGTTTTAAACAACTGTGATCATCTGTTCTTACTTTACTGCACATTCATGTGTATACGTACATAGACAAAGTGTTCCTCTGCAGTTGCTTAGGCCAGAAATGCTAACTCTTCATTTTGCTTTGATTTTAAACTCCAAAAATCAAGAAAACACCCTAAAGCGATTTAAAACAAAACTTGACAACACCACAAAAACACTCAGCCTATTTTTCCAACCAGTATTCAACCTTTTCTCCATCCAGTAGAGCATCCTAGAGAAGGGAAGCATTCACAAACAACGTGTAGGCAAGCTTTTAAGCACCTAAAAAATTTAAATGAATTAAAGGTGCAAATTTAAAGCAGTTGCTCAAACTGCATTAAGGCCCCTCATAGGCACTTTCCTGTTCAGAATTAGAACAGCACTAATTTGATTTAGTGTAATTGATGCTGAATCTGCAGATACACTGAATTAAACCACTCTGAATAGCGCCTGCGCTGGGATTCACGCTGACCTGATCCCAAAGCAGGTTTGTTCACGCCATGCAGAATGGACTCGCCTTGAGCCTTGGGTGCCCAAGCCTGAAGGCAGCTTCATCTGAGCAGCGCACGCAAGCAAACACAGTTGAGGACCTAAAATCCTAAAGCAAACACAGCTGAAAGCGCTACCCTTGCTGTTTCCCCAGGCTCTAGGCTGCACCCAGCCTGCAAATAAACTCCATTTGCTCACCAAAATTCCACATTCCCTGGTATTTCCATTGCGCTGCCTCTCCTCCCAGCATCCCAGTCACGTTTCCCAGCTCCCAAAGCCTTCTCAGGCTGTATTGCAGTCCCTATCCTGCCACTTCCTAAGCAAACCTCACTTAAAATCAGCAGTTTGCAGCCAAACCGCCCAGAAGCCCCTAAGAAGGAACAAGTGGCCGAGCGGTGCCGGCAGCACCTCTCCACAGCAACAAATCTCGCACAAAGCTACTGCTGCTCCGTGGCCCAGGTTCACCCTGCACCTCACTAAGGGATTTGTCTTCCCCTCCCGGGGCCGGGTGAAAAGGATGTAGAATGCCCAGAGGAGGGAAGGGGCTGCCAAGCACCATCAGTAATGGTTAATCTTAACAAGGAACAATGCAGGAAGTCCACAGGGTTTGCTTTCACAGGCTCATGGGAAATACCTTGAGGTCAGGAGTGGACATCAGGTGTAAAGACAGGCTAAAACAGAAGTAAAATATATATAGGAAAGCTGGGGACTGACTTTTTAGCAAGGTCTGTCGTGGCAGGACAAGGAGCAATGGTTGTAAACTAAGGGAGGGGAGATTTAGACTGGATATAGGGAAGAAATTTTTAACAACAAGGGTGTCAAGGCACCGGCACACGCTGCCAGGGAGGGAGTGGAGGCCCCAGCCCTGAAAATATTCAGCGTCAGGTTGGACGAGGCGCTGAGCAACCTGATTGAGTTGCAGATGTCTCTGCTCCTGCACGGGCATGGACTGGATGGCCTGTAAAGGTGCCTTCCAACTCAAACCATTCTGTGATTCTATTAAGATCTTAAAATATAATAAATACCTTAATACAGTGATGAATGGCTGGACTGCTGGGCTGAGACCAACGGCATGAGGTTTAACAAGGCCAAATGCCGGGTCCTGCACTTGGGGCACAACAACCCTAAGCAGAGGTACAAACTAGGAGAAACCTGGCTGGAAAGCTGCCAGGAGGAGAGGGACCTGGGGGTGCTGGTTGACAGCGACTGAACATGAGCCAGCAGTGGCCCAGGTGGCCAAAAAGGCCAATGGCATCCTGGCTTGTATCAGGAACGGCGTGACCAGCAGGTCCAGGGAGGTTCTTCTCCCCCTGTACTCGGCACTGGTGAGACCGCTCCTCAAGTCCTGTGTTCAGTTCTGGGCCCCTCACCACAAGAGGGATGTTGAGGCTCTGGAGCGAGTCCAGAGAAGAGCAACGAAGCTGGTGAAGGGGCTGGAGAACAAATCTTATGAGGAGCGGCTGAGAGAGCTGGGGGTGTTCAGCCTGGAGAAGAGGAGGCTGAGGGGAGACCTTATTACTCTCTACAACTACCTGAAGGGAGGTTGTGGAGAGGAGGGAGCTGGCCTCTTCTCCCAAGTGACAGGGGACAGGATGAGAGGGAATAGCCTCAAGCTCCGCCAGGGGAGATTTAGGCTTGAGATTAGGAAGAAATTCTTCACAGAGAGGGTGGTTAGGCATTGGAACGGTCTGCCCAGGGAGGTGGCTGAGTCACCGTCCCTGGAGGTGTTTAAGGTGAGGGTAGATGAGGTGCTTAGGAGCATGATTTAGGGATTGGTGGGAATGGTTGGACTCGACGATCCAGTGGGTCTCTTCCAACCTGGTTATTCTGTGATTCTGTGAAATCATTGGGTGACTGCCACCAGCACAAGGTAGGTGTTGGATCTTAACTGGAATAACACCGATATTGAAAGATCAAACATAATTCCCAAATTGTAGAAGGAATTAACCCAAGTGCCAACTCTTTTAACACCACTACAGAGAACCCCCCTGTCTGCACCAGCTCGGCGTGAGCCCTGTCTCTCCTGTGCAGCCGAGGGGAGCTGGCTCCCATCCCTCGATCACACTCAGGTGAGCAACAGAAGAGCACAGATATCACCACTGCATAGAGATATCCTTGTATGGGGCAGGGCCTACCAAGTCACCATCCCCAAAGATATAAATCAACCAAAAGAGACAACATGGGGAATGCGGAGAAAGGCAAGGAAGAGAAGAAATCCAACCCCTTTGGCAGGAGCTTGGTGGGAGCTGCATTTCGGCACTGTGACAAATTGCAGTTCTGACACAAGCCCAGCAGTTCCCAGCTCATATGACAAACGACCAAGTTAACTAAAAGCTTCACTCTTTTCTCTTCTTCTGTTGTTTTTTTTTAAACATTACTCGCTGCAGCGGCAAAGCGTCATAAAGTTGCATTTAAATTAAAACAATCCTCCAGCCCGGGGAGCAGAAACACAACAGAACCATCCATTTCCAAGAGAAAAGGGGGCAGGAAAACCAACTAAGATTTATGCAGTTATTCCTCTGTAATTATCCAGAAGAGAGAGAAAGCCCACGGGTCAGCAGTATCGCATTCATTATCACAACTTTAGCTTTTTAGGCTTTCATTTTGGTTTATATTTGTTGCAATCCCCTGCCTACGTCTGGATTAACAGCAATGGGCTGGGAAAATTAAAGCCTGCTGCTGGTATGGGGGTGAAATCCAGAACTCTCCATCCCCCTGCGATGTGACCAGTGTCCACCCACGTGGCAGCAGCCAGGACAGGTGCCCAAACACGACTGTCACTTGTGGACAGATGACCAGGCTCTAATCTGATGGAAGGAAACTAAGAATTAAATGAAAAGTAATTGAAAGAGGAGGAGCAAAAAAATAAGGAGCCCTTCAAGCTCTAATACTTTAATTCGCCTTTTCTGTAATTGCTTTATCTGTTCTGTTTTTCATCGTTTCAAAATCTTCCTGGGCTGTTGGTGCTACTTATGTTTACGGTAGGAGAATCACAGTTAAGACCCCGTGCTGGTGGCCCATCATTCAGGCTGGTGTGTAAGTGAGATCCATATCCTTTGGATTCCAGAAAGACGTAGATCTGGTCAACTGACCACAGTGTCCCATCCCTGTTCATCTGCAGGGGGATTCCTCCATCTTGCTGACAGACAAGGAGATCCCAGGGGATGGTGCAACCAGACGAGAACAGTGTGAGATGCCAAATCCAGGGTCTCCTTTGACCTCCCTCCTGACCCAGGGCCCACAAGACACTGGAGCTGGCTCCAGCATCATCACCCATCATGGTGGGACATCCAGAGCCTTTGCTCGTTAGCTCCCCATTTATCTCCACTGGTTTCACGGGACTTATTCTGTTACAGTAGAAAAGACTGTGCCCAGTACCCCAAGAGGCTCAGATAGTGAAGTCTTGGAGGGGTTCACTTCAAACTGAATACAATGAAGGACTGAAGGAAAATAAGGAAGGGGAAGTCTGTGGAGGAAGGATGCTGCTTTAAAGCAGAGGAACAGGCTACCCAGGGAAGCGGCAGAGTCACCATCCCTGGATGGATTTAAAAGATGGCCAGACGAAGTACACAGGGATACAGTTTAGTAGTGGGCAGGTACATTGGACTTAATGATCTCAAAGATATTTTCCAACCAAACGATCCTATGATTCTATATATTTGATGAATGAAAGCACTCCAAGAGCAGCTGCAGGGATCCACACCTGGAAGAGACCTCTGCCCCTCAACTCCCACCAAAAACTAGAGGTGTTTTGGTCCTGAACTGGTCACACTTTCACACCTGGGTCTGCAGCTGGGGCTCAACCAGCAGCTCTTGCTGCCCTCCATCTGAAAACACCAGTAGCCTTTCTGACATTAGGAAAGCACCGACTTGGAGACAATGATAGGAACAAGGCAATAACTGTTTCCAGCGCCCAGGGTAGAAATAACAAGTGTGCTGAGACTGCAGAGAGAAAATCAGCTCAGACACTTGACTGTTTTCTGAAGCCTATGGACAAAGGGACACAGAGATCGGTTTTCTGATGGCAGACGACTCAAGCTCCTAGAGAAGCTGGTGGGGCAGGAGAGGGGACCAGGCACCTTCCCCGAGGGCCCCAGCTCAATATGCCACTGAGAACAAAGTGTGCCAATTGGTGGAGAGTTTTTAACATCAGTGTTTAAATCTCATTAAAAGAATTAATGGAAGCAGGTTCTTTTTATTTTAGGGGCTCAGACTTTCTAGGACACCATCACACATGCAGATGAGCTCAGGATAAAACAGGTACAGACAGGAACAGAGTTTTACGATCACTATTTTCCGCTTAATTAAAGATCCTCCTCTTGAATTACTGCAACTTAATTTGGGTGCAACTGGCACCAGTTGAGGACACAGCCTGAGCAGATTTAAAAAGTGACAGCAATGTATGCCCCAGAGAAGTTGGAAAATTGGTAGAAAAAGCTAAGTAAGATCATTTCTTCTAAGAAGTCATAGCTTGCGTCCTTAACCCTGCAGCCAGAATTCTTAGGCACGCAGCAATTAACAGTTCCCATGTGTGTGAATGGGATCTTCCTTATGTTGTTTTTTAAAATCCCCAAACATTACAAAGAACTGATGTTTTCCCTGAAGTTTTACAGGGAAACAACTCGCAGCAGAAGCACCGAGCCTCATGGCCTGAGTGACCACGCTGACAGCAAGATTGGCTCAGGCAGCTCAGCAGTCCAATTGAGCAAAGTCCACACAAAAAGCCACAAAAAATCAATATTTTTAATATTTTTCCATCTGGAGATCAAGCTTCAAAACTTTTTTCTAGGGCGATTAATCCCACTGTAAAATAAAGCAGCTGTATGTTCTTCTGACTATTGAAGGTGTAATTCTGAGCACTTCAGTGGCAGCCAGTGTGACAACGGTGGAGCTGTGCTGCACCCACCCCTGCTTCCCACCTCATAACCACAGTCAAACGATTTTTGTGGGTTTCCTTTGTTATAACTCAGATGTGACCACTCTGCAACATATCACATTCTCCACCAGGAAATATGTAAGCACAGAACACCGGAGAGTGGGTTTATTGGGTAGGAAGGAACCTCAAAGCCCATCCAGTTCCACCCCTGCCATGGGCAGGGACACCTCCCACTGGATCAGGGGCTCCAAGCCCCATCCAGCCTGGCCTTGAACCCCTCCAGGGATGGGGCAGCCACCTCTGCTCTGGGCAACGTGGGCCAGGGCCTCCTCACCCTCACAGCAAAACATTTCTTCCTTATACCTCACCTAAATCTCCCTTCTGTCAGCTGGAAACCGCTCCCCCTCCGTCCTCTCCCTGCCCTCCCTGATCATGATCCCCTCTGCAGCTTTCCTGGAGCCCCTTTCAGCACCAGAAGCTGCTCGAAGCCTGCTTGGAGCCTTCTCTTGTCCAGGCTGAACAAGCCCAACCCTTCTATAGGCTGGGAGAATTCTACTCAGCTTTAAGCAGACCTACACAACTCTACCCCCCCACCAGATAAAAAGGGCTTTGAATCTAGGTCTCTCCTTAGATGAGGCTATTTTACAGTAACTCCACCGGTTAAACATCAAAACATTTACATTTTTATGGGTTTTTTTACCACAGTTCACTCAATAAAGGAAAAGCCTTAGAAAGCTCCAAATATTAACTCTCCTTTTTTCCCATGAGAAAGACTGAGATCTGTTCAGAGTGTCCAGGGGAGGGCACAAAGTTGGTGAAGGGTTTGGAGGGGAAGCCATACGAGGAGCAGCTGAAGTCACTGGGTCCATTCAGCCTGGAGGAGACTGAGGGGAGACCTCATGATAGGCTGCAGCCTCCTCACAAGGGGAGGAAGAGGAGCAGGTGCTGAGCTCTTCTCTCTGGACCCGAGGGAATGGCAGGAAGATGCCAAAGGAAGGTTAGGTTGGACATTAGGTAAAGGTCCTTCCCCCAGAGGGTGGTGGAGCCCCGGAACAGCTCCCAGGGAAGCAGTCACAGCTCCAAGCCTGACAATATTCCAGCAGCGTTTGGCCAACGCCCTCAGCCTCACGGTGTGAATGTCGGGGTGTCCTGTGCAGGGACAGGAGCTGGACTCGACGATCCTTGTGGGTCCCTTCCAGCTCAGGGCAGTATGATTCTATGATCTTATAAATTACAGCTTGACTATAGAACAATGCTGTAAGGAACGATCGACACAGGAGCAAACAGTGGTAAAAGCAATGTCAGTCAGAAGTTTTACATTCATTACAAGTGTTTGACAGATCTGGATTTATTATTATTTTGCCAACTAAATTTTTTTTTGGCACCTAAAAGCACCTCAGAACATTTTAAACACTTCTGCAATAACAACCAAGTCTCACTGTAAGTGTTCGAGCCCGTGACATTTTTATAAAGCAGTGACAAAGTATAACAGCCTTTCCAATGCGAGAGCTGAAAAAACAGCAGCAGGGATGGAGGTCAGCAGCCTCTTTGGAAAATCCAGCAAATCCCAGTCTCCAAGGTCACAGGGGTGAGCACGATGAAAAGGCTGGATCATCACATGTATTTTCTCTGGGCTGGTTGACCACCAGCGTTTAAGCGTGAAGAAAGATTGTGATTTGTCCCTGCAGCGGGGATACAGATGGAAATCAGGCAGAACTTCAGGTGTGGGAGCGAACTGGCTTACACCCTTTTCTTAGCTGGAAAATAGGGTCCCTCTTCCCCACCATCTATTGCTACAGAGCTGACTGGAGTCTCCTTGCCTGAGGGAATAAGGTGGAAAGTCGAATAGCTGGGTGGGAGACAGAAGGCCACAATGCACATTGGTGAAGCTGAGAAGCCAGGCTGCACAGGGCAGAAACTTTATACTGGTATTTCACCTTTTAACATGGGGAAAGGGCCTAGGAAGTTTGACCCCTTGAGACTGGGGCAGTTTGAGACACACCAAGCATTCCCATCAGCAGGGCTGAAGGCACTCGGATCCAAAACCAGTAGACCACCAATCACAAACTGGTCCCCTGACCCTGCAGCCCCTCCTCTCCATTGTCACAGCTTGGGGTTTGATCTCCATACATCACCATCATTTCTGCAAACGGGTCCTTGGCATCAGGACCCACTTCCAGGACTGTTAAACAACTACATCTTTTACAAAGACTCATGGGTTGCACATCCTTCGCATCCACACGGTAGGCTCCATTTTGCTAGGGAACCATTCATTTTCTCCTCTTGATTACTTCAGCAGAGTCAAAAGGCAGAGGTGCCTCTCCCACCCCAGTCATATCCAAAGTAACCCCATTGCTCAGAGGAAGACTGTGATGAAGGGCCACTCCCTACTCAAGGACAACGTCATTGCTTTAATATCCAGAACTGATCCTGTGCTGAGTTAGAGGAATAGACTCACCGCTGACCTTCCACATGGAGACAGATGACAAACACACTTGGCACTGCTCAGGGGAAGAGGTGAGACCCAGCAATTGCTGGAGAGCTGCAGCTTCTGCTACCAGCAACGGCACCGACCCCACTGGGGCTTCTCACCACTCCAAGATCCAAATGCCTAAGAGGACATGATTATCTGGGCCACTCTACCAATACAGAATCACAGAATAACCAGGCTGGAAGAGACTCACCAGATCATCAAGTCCAACCATTCCCATCAATCACTAAACCATGTCCCTCAGCACCTCGTCCACCAATCCCTTAAACCCCTCCAGGGAAGGTGACTCAACCCCCTCCCTGGGCAGCCTCTGCCAGTGCCCAATGACCCTTTCAGTGAAAAATTTTTTCCTAATGTCCAGACTTAATCTCCCCTGGAGGAGCTTGAGGCCATTCCCTCTTGTCCTGTCCCCTGTCACTTCGGAGAAGAGGCCATTATCCTCCTCTCTACAATCTCCCCTTAGGTAGTTGTAGAGAGCAATGAGGTCTCCCCTCAGCCTCCTCTTCTCCAGGCTAAACACCCCCAGCTCTCTCAGCCGCTCCTCTTGCTCTCCAGCCCCTTACCAGCTTCGTTGCTCTTCTCTGGACTCGCTCTAGAGCCTCAACATCCTTCTTGTGCTGAGGGGCCCAGAACTGAACACAGGATTCGAGAAGTGGTCTCACCAGTGCTGAGTACAGAGGGAGAATAACCTCCCTGGACCTTCTGGTCATGCCGCTTCTGATCCAAGCCAAGATGCCACTGGCCTTCTTGGCCACCTGGGCCACTGCTGGCTCATGTTCAGTCTCTGTCAACGAACACCCCCAGGTCCCTCTCCTCCAGGCAGCTTTCCAGCCAGGTTTCTCCTAGTCTGTAGCTGCTCAGGGTTGTTGTGCCTCAAGTGCAGGACCCGGCATTTGGTCGCGTTAAACCTCATCCCACTGGACTCTGCCCAGCAGTCCAGCCTGTTCAGATCCCTTTGGAGCCTCCCGACCCTCCAGCAGATCCACACTCCCACCCAGCTTAGTGTCACCCACAAACTTGCTAAGGGAGCACTCGATGCCTTTATCCAAGTCATTGATAAAGACACTGAACACAGCTGGACCCAGCACTGAGCCCTGGGGAACCCCACTTGTCACTGGCCTCCAGCTGGATTTAACTCCATCTCCCACCACTCTCTGGGCTCTCCATCCAGTCAGTTTTCCACCCAGGAGAGTGTGCGCCTGTCCAGGCCAGAGGGGACAGTTCCCATAGCAGAATGCTGTGGGAAACTGTGTCAAAGGCGTTACTGAAGTCCAGGAAGATCCATCCACAGCCTTTCCCTCGTCCAGCAGCCGAGTCACTTTGTCATAGAAGGCGATCAGGTTTGTTTGACAAGACCTGCCTTTCGTGAACCCGTGTTGACTGGGCCTGATCCCCCGGTTCTCTTGCACGTGCTTCATGATTGCGCTCAAGATCACCTGTTCCGTGACTTTCCCTGGCACTGAACACAGCAAAGGCAGCATGGGAGCATTTTTATGCTCAGATAACCTCAACTGGATTCCTGCCTGGTAAGGAAACTGGAGTTCAGGAGCTTATTTAACACCCATCAAGTTGTTTAGCTCCACCCTTGATTTCATCCCTTACAAGGGGGACTAGAGAATGAGACGAATCCCTTTTGCAGAGAGGGCAAAGAGTCCAGGCATTGTTCTCCATCTCAACACAGAAAAGAAACATCTCCAGCAGAAAGAAAATAGAAATAAGTGGCTAAACTGTCTGCATCCTTTTCTCACCCTCTCTCATAAGAGATGTAATATCTGCAACTTAATCAAAAAGTAAAGAGGTAAGCAGGAAAAGCAGTGTTACTGTTGAGCTTAGCTCTGTTGGTTCCCCTACAGTCTAATCTCAGCAAGGGCATGGAGGCAAGTGGACTAATTAATTAATAATAAACCTTGCTGCATTTAATCATGGGGTTTTATAGTTAATAATAAGGTTCAAAACTCCAGGCTGTCACTTGCAAACTGCGCACAGAAAACGTGAGGCAGCACAACACGCATCATCCAAGGAACACGACCCCCTTCTCAGGCTCAGAATGCTCAAGGGCAGTCAAGGACAACTCAAGTTGTGAGGAAAAGACAAGCTCATTTTATTTCTGTGTGAGAGGTAAGGCCGGGGAGACCAGGAACGTTGCTACAACTTCCTGAGGCACAGAAAGCTGAAGGCACCGGGTGCCTGCGTGGGGATTGATTCCCTGACTCCACAGATGCCTCGGGACCGTGGGACACGTGAAGAACTGTGACTGTGGCCAAAGCAGAGCAGCTGCCTTGGCCAAAGCCACACACGGGGGTGGATAAAAGAAAAGAGACCCAAATTCAAGTTCTAGTTTGAGACTCGCAACCTCAGCCATCCTCTTTATGAGCACGTTTTCCCCTGCTGCGGAAACAGGACAGTAAAACAAAACAGGAAAGCAAGATCCTGAACACCCACCTCTGCTGGACAGGAATTTTGCACGTAACACCGTGCCATCACCTGACAGGGAAAACTGGTTTTTGGAATTAAAAAAGCTACAGGAAAGTAGTGTTTTCGATAAAAGTGCTAAAGAGATTCTTTAAGAACGAGAACCATGGCCTTTTTCCACCCACCATTAACAGCATTTTCAGAGCTTATACATAAATAATTTAGAGGTTTTTAAATAAAAATCTCCCTCTCTGCTTTTTTTGGTTTAACACTAAGTTTTGCCTTTGTTTTCTGGCTTAAGCATTTCTATCAAAATTGTCCTCTTTGTCTCACTCTGAAGCCCATTTGCAGCACAGAATAAAACTTTACACCCCTGAGAAGGAAAGTAAAAAGCAGGGCAGAAATAATCTTTACAAATTACCGAATCAAATAGCGCAGTATCCAATTTGCTTGCCTTGCAAGTTGGAAGTACGGGGGGTTAAAAAGTGCTTTCTGTGCTGCAGAATGGTAAAAAATTAAGGTTGACATTCAACTTCTCAATTGTGGTGGGTATTTGGGAGCCTCCAGCGGCTTCTGTCCCACTGTGACACGCAGCAAACGAATCCTTAAGTGTCCCAAACGCCGATTTACTGTTTGTCCCAGTTTGAAAAGAGAAATGGTTCAAATTGCACCACATTCATGAGGCGATCTGTGTTTGCCTTCCATTGAGAGGAAAGGTCAGAGCACACAAAATATTTCACAGAAAAATACGAACTATTACTGACTCATGCATAACTACATCTGCAATCACAGCTCTCTACAGGCACTTGCAGACCTCTAACAACAGACCTTAAGCCTGAAGTTGTTGTTCTTGCTTGAAAAAGAGCTTGGTAAAGCCCCTGTGAAAAGCATTGCTTTGGATTAAATCTGCCTGAATTGGGTTTTGTTTGTGTTGATCAAATAAACTTAAATGTTGTCCAAGCTAGGGCAGATGAATAAACAGCCATGAAATTGGTGAAGGGTTTAGCGGGGAAGCCACACGAGGAGCAGCTGAAGTCACTGGGGCTGTTCAGCCCAGAGAAAAGACTGAGGAGAGGCTTTTCCCCAGAGGGTGGTGGAGCCCTGGAACAGCTCCCAGGGAAGCAGCCACAGCACCGAGCCTGACAATATTCCAGAAGAACTTGGCCAACACCCTCAGCCCCACGGTGTGAATGTTGGGGTGTCCTGTGCAGGGACAGACCTGGACTCAGTGGTCCTTGTGGGTCTCTTCCAACTCAGGACATTCCATTGGTCTATGATGAAACCTTTGTGTGTCAATTCAAATTTGCTCAGATTAAGAGCAGCTGATAGTGAGAAATACGCAGCTCCAGGGAATGACACATCTCAAAGTGGTGAAGGCCAAATGAAGTGCCCTCTGGAGACATTTGCTGTCACGAAGGCTGGAATGCAACCTGGCAGGAGAAGGGAAGCGTGCACCTGCAGCAGGGTCTTTAAGATAATATGAGACGAGACCTCAGAGAAAAATCATTATGCTGTAAGGAGGCAATTTAGTCATGATCGCAGCCTCAGAGCGAGCATAGAGACAGAGAATTTAAACCAAAGGGTGGATACTCATGGCAGTGCAGGAGCAGAGATGGAGGTTCCCATTGTCCCATGATTGGAACAAGAAAAAGCTATTTTCTTGTCTGAGAGCGATTTCCTGCCTCAGAGCAAAGTCCTTTTATCCAGATTACTAGGTTATTTACATTCTAAACCACTAAATATGGGAAACAGCTTTGAGACAAGTGCTAGAGACCATAGCTCTGTTTTTTCAGGGCTGGGGACAGTTCCTCTCCATGGCACAGGAATGGCTCCTCTTCTGGGGAGTCCAAGAACCTGAACTCAGAACCTACACCTCAGGGTCATGCAGAACGTACCAGCACAAAGCCAAACTAGCTTCTCCTTCATGTTCTCAAGTGGTAGCTTGGACCTACTGAAAAAAACGGCTCCTGCCATAGCATGTCATCCATCGCACACATCTCTCTCTGGAGGGGAAAGCATGCACTAAATGCAAGAGTTGAACACGTGCAGATTACTCACACACCAGCATGGAGCTCAAGACAAGGTCTGGGCTTTTCCGTGCAGAGAAATGCACGGTGAAGCCCATCAGCTCTCGTGCTCTGAACCCTGCTGACCCTGGGTGAGTCCAGAACCAAACACAAGGCTTCAGTACCCACCTACCTCAGCTCCTCTACAACAGCTTAAGATAAGCTGGATTTTAGGTAGCAAATAGGCATAAAGGAAGAACTCCAGTACCTAAACAGTGATGTGTGATTCCTAATTATCCTGGCATAAGTGAGGCAAGTACCAGTGGGGCAGCAGGGAGTGGACATTCTCACCTCGGCAAGCTGCAGCTTTCTGACAGGCCTCAAGAACCTTCACAAGATGACGAGGCTAATGACCACAGGCTCAGGAAGCTTTGTCCTGAGCAGCACAATAGGTAGATTGGATCATTTAAATCAAATGACTTCCAAGTAGTGTCAAAGCTCCAACAAAAGAACCCACAGGGCTGCTTCTCACCAAGTTTTTACTCTTCTCTGGTTAAAAGAAGTTTGATATTTTCATCATTGCCTGCCCTCTGCTAAAGTCATTCTTTTCCCTCCATACTGACGAGGAAAATAATAAGTGCTCACATTTCGAAGAGAAAGAACATAAATAAGGGAGGAAAAAAGCTACTCTGAACATTAGATATTTTCTCTCCATTTATGCAACCTTGGGACATCTTCCATAATTCTTCTCAGTTTGCTTTTTAACTTCCTATCATTCCTTCTGCCTATTTTCTAGCTTTTAACCCTTTATCCAGCAGTGGTTAAATTCTTTATGAACCTTCAGTTTCTTTCAGGGCCACGGCTTTCCCTCCCCTTCTAAAAGCCCCATTACTCCGCTGTTTAACCACACTGTTTTTCTCTTAAAAGTATTTCAGCTGTGGTTTGATAGGTGGTAAAACATTTACACTGAACTGCTCACACAATGTCTTTAAACAGTCTCCAAGCCTCCTGGCAAGCCTTTTACCCTCTACCCCTCCTCCTCGCTCCCTGTTAACAAGCTTTCTCCACTTCAAAATGGAAAACCACATCAACAACATTGCCTTGATGGATTTTTTGGCCGTTTCATTACTGTAAAGCATTGAATTTGAGTACATTTGGTCTCTACAACTGAATGGCTGTTTCACAGTTACCTCTTGAGGTCGGTCCTGTACGCAGCTTACAATGAGCAGAGTTACACGTCCCTTGTGGGTTTTCTGCTCGGCTGCTCCAAGGAGCTGTCAGTCCTGGTGCCTAAACACATTTAAGCAAACTGTCATGACATTTAATCAGTCTACTTGGGGCAAACTGAAGTCTCCTGTTATCACCAAGAGCAATTTCAAAGTAAAAGCTTGATGAAACTGCAGTCACGACCTTCTCCCCTGCCAGCTCTGTCAGGTCTCTCGCAGCCAAGGAACTTCTCCACTTTTAAATCAAGTGCAGCCTTTGGACTCCTTCTTACCACTTTCTTCCCTTGCTGCCTTACTGTAAAAATATCTGAGAGAAAAATCCAATTCTTTCTCTTCCTCCTCTCTGTCCCCCTAAGGAATGAACATTTCTGAATCACAGCGGGCCCACTATGCTGCTCTTAAAACAAGACGACATGTTTGTTAACACGCCCCTACAAACCTCCTGCTTACATCTTCCTAGTTGTTTTCTTGATCTAATTAGTGGTGCAGAGAATTAAACCTCAGCCTTCAAGACCAGCAACTCCCCAGGAGAGCAATCCAGCTATAATACTATTTAAATATGAAACAGCTCCTGTCCTCAGCTAGAGTTGAGGAGGCATAAACCAGAGAAAGTTGTAATTACTAAGAGTGATTAAGAATTGCAAGTTATTGTCAGAGAGTGCAGAGCTGCTTTAAACAATCCTCCTGAGACACAGAGAGCATCTCCACAGTTGAAGGGAGGGAGCTGGTTCTAGAAGGTGTGAACAGACTTGCTAGCGGCCACAGTCCCTGAAGCGAGAGGGGAAACAACCCAGGGGCACACTGGGTGCCCTGTGCTAGGGCAGAACCCAGCCCTGTCGAAACCACATCACAAGTTGTCCATAACAGTCCCTCAGGAAGGACTGAGGCGTGACCTCTGGGCTAAGAGGATCCTAACCAGACTTCTCTCCAAATGCTTGTCCAGTTGTCCTCCAGCCCATACACACACAGTGCATGAACAACGTCTTTTTGACAAGCACCTCCACAGGTCTTGCTTCTTGTGTTTTGAACTTCACTTGACAGCTCCCAGTTCTTGTGTTTCAGACTCCTCCCTAGGTTTCATGCAAGAAATGCGTGGCAACCTTATAATCCAACTTGTTAATCCAAAATCCACATGCTATAAAGCTCACAATCATTTGAAGGCAGCAGTGGGGTGAATTCACAGTTCTGAACTTTGCCTCTGCTTCTGGAGTTCAGACTAGCTCAACACTTATGGGAACTGCTGGATGGTATAACAGCATCCAGGTGAACTACCTGTTTTTCAGGCTATTTTTGCAACCCATGCCAGCAGCACAGAGCTCCCCACGTTAGTATTAAACTAAATCCTGCAAAGCTGCTGCTCAACAGCAGGCAAGCTTCTGGCTTGCTTGGTCCCACATTGCCACCTGTAAATCAAGTCTAGTCCTTCCAGGTTTAGAGTACAGTCTCCTGAGGCTGAGGAATCGCTTACAGTAGAGTGAGGAGGCCACAGAGATGATCTGAGAGCTGGAGCACCTCCTGTAAGAAGACAGGGTGAGAAAGCTTTGGTTGTTCAGCCCAGAGAAGAGAAGGCTCTGGGAAGATTCCGGTGTTGAAAGGGGCTCCAGGAAAGCTGGTGGGAGGCCCTGGCCCAGGCTGCCCAGAGCAGTGGCAGCTGCCCCATCACTGGAGGGGTTCAAGGCCAGATTGGACGGGGCTTGGAGCCCCTGATCCAGTGGGAAGTGTCCCAGCCCACTGCAGGGGTGGAACTGGATGGGCTTTGATGTCTCTTCTAACCCAAACTATTACACGATTCTATGATTTACACAGATAACAGGTTCCCCTCTTGGGTGCTGTGATAGAAGATAAAGGAATCTGTAGTGAAGACAGGAGCTCAGACAAGATTTCCAGCTGGGGTCTGAGTAGCATCTACATCCCACAACATGCTGTGGATTTGTTCACATTCAAGTAAACGTAAAAAAGAAACCCTAATGACAACTTCAGATGTTTGTTCATAGCTTAAGTCAGAAAACATTCATAAGAGCTGGGAAAGCATGTTTGCATCACACTCTCCTCCTCCCACTGACAGTGAGCAGAGTACACCCAGATTCCAGAGGATTTGCATCTTTTAGGTGACTCAGGCAGTAAATGCAATTTAATGCAGACAAGTGTAAAACTCCTAAGTCCAGAGGGACAAATGCTAGATGAGCAAATGCAGCTTAAATGGAGCAGTCATGCAGCGTGATGGCCACAGAAGGGATTTACGGTTCAGCACAGAAAAATCCCTACAGTTATGACACCATCCTCTTATCACTGTAGTTCAAACAGGAACCAGAGAGGCAAAGCATGAATTGAGCAGGACAGCCATCCCTGCAGCAGCTCTACAGAGCGAGTTCGTTGTTACAGCTCTTGTCCACAAAAGGAGAGTTGTGCATGGAGACTTACCTTCTCCAAGCAAGTCTAATGCTCTTGTCAGTGGACTACAGGACAGCTTGAGAACCTCGTCTTGAAAGCTGGAAGCATGCTGCCTGCAGTCACCCACCATCCCTAAAACGTAGCCATTAGGGGAGGGGGTGATCAGTGCTAGAAAAGCATCCAGAGCTGGTCACCGATTCCTTGGGTCCCTATTGTCTGAAAAATGGGTGCCGAGAATGGTGCCTGGTATGGATCCAGTATGTTCTCCTTGGTATGTCCCAAGGAGCACACACACAGGGCAGGAGGACCACTCAATGGACCAGGGACACCACGTCCTACTCCGTCAGCACTCCCCACCACGTACGGAGCTGTTAAGACCTACCTGGAGAGGAAAAACACAAGTCCTATTGTCTGTCAGCTGAAGACAGATGAACTGGACACACACACACACACACCTCCAGCCTTGGTCTTGGTGTCCAAATTTGGCATCTTTCGTGATTTCCAAAGAAAGACTGACCCAAGCAATAGCCAGTCACAGGCTGTACCACAAATCCATCTACGTTCAAAGAGACACACCAGTTTCATGCAGCTCAAACACTAGTAGGTTCACTCTGTGAATTATCTCCACAAATTCTGTTACCACAAATAAGGCTCCTCGTGCATTCAGAAAAAGCCTCTTTACTGCTTACCCCTCGCTTCACCATCTGAAGTGGCCCTTGAGACTCAAGCTTTGATATGATCTCCTTAAAGGCTTTCTAACACTTGATTCCTTAAGAAATCTTCAATTAGTAAAAAAACCACCTCCAACAACAAAAAGCCACTTCAGACTTCTAATTTTCTTTATTGCCTTTGGTTTAATGAAAAAAGGCATGGGTTGCTGTAAGAGCTGCTTCTCTCCACCTAACCAGGCTTTGATTATGCAATGAAAACACACTCCTGTGCTCCCCTAGCCTAAACCACATGAACTGCTTAATCTGTACAGAGTCTAGATGTCCCAAACTGGTGATGCCACATCTCTGTGTTGGACTTGAACCTTTCCTTTCCACTGCCCATCAAACTCGACAAGCAACTCATTCAAAGCAGGGTCTCTGCTGTCGCTACATCAAATTACATCCTACTTGGTGGCACGAGGACATAAAATTGCTGGAAATTTGGGCAATGGTTTATTGTTTGCACACAAAGCAGGTTTCCCGGTAGGTTTCCCTCCTCACGGCATCAGCCACAGGAGGTTGTACTTCTCCCTCCCCATCCCCTGCCACTTTGCCCTCTGTCTCCCTTCAGAGATGCTTTCCTAATAGCTGGGCAATTCCAGGCAAATTAAACCTTAGGCATTCTTTGACACCCAAGTTCATTTTCAAATGCTCCATTTAGATCCAGGCACTTCAAGATGCTGACACGTTACAGCCAGGAGAGCCCCCTGAACAGAGCTGCAGAGCTCAGCCCTCCAGAGAGAGAACAGACACAGCCAAAATCTCCATGTGAAACTGGGCAAGAACCAGTCTCTTCTTTCTTTGAAAAGACCTTTGTGGTTGGGTTCACCATTTGTAATGGCCAAATTAAAAACATCCTTGTTAATTAGAGCTTGTTAACCCCTTAACTACCTGATTTTAGAGAGAGGGTGTGTATATGTGAAAGCCAAACAGCCTCAGGCTCTGAAACTACAGAGGCTGTTTGAGGCTTCTTGTCCTGAGCAGTAACAGGAGCCCAGGATCTGCATGGAGGAGGGAACAGGGATCAGCAGTGCCACCTTTTCAAAGCTACTCGACAGGATCAGTAACAACAGTGGTTGCTTTCCAGTGGTTCCTTCCAGCCTGACCACAGAAGGACAATAATTCCAGAGTTGAGGCCACATTTCCTAATCTTCAGAAAAAAATGTCATCATGTCACTGGATTTTAATCATGCCGCTTTGCCCGTGGATCCATTAAGAAGCATCACCTGGAGGTGCCTGGAAGTAGCACGCTGTCAGCCTGAGCTGAGGGGCAGAGTCAAAACTCTGAAGGAGGCTGCTGAGCCCTGGCCTGGGGAATGGGACTAGCTCACATCTGCAGCACGCTGGGGGAGTACTGGCTTGCTCCCTGGACCGGGAATCAGTGCTCAGCCCCGAAGCTGCAGCTAAAGCTCCCCTTAGGAAAGGCATTTTCCTTGCTACCCTTTCTCTTTACTCCTCCTTGTCAGCCTCAGAGCTGGGAAGCTCTGGTTTGTCTTCATGCAGACCATTACCACAACAGTTCGTATCCAGACCGCTTTGCATTCATGCAGCAACTGCAACACTTTGTTTTACCCTAACTCAGAAATATTGAAAACAGTTCCTCCACGAGCAATATCCTTTTCCATGAAATCTGGACTTGCTGTCTGACTTGCCCGTTGTTTTTTTTCCAGGGAAATAGAATATAAATACAAAGGTCAACAAGAGGAATTTAAACGTACTGAAAACACTATATCTTAAGTAACTGCTACATCTGATCCTCCACCCTCTAGCTCAGAAACCAGCAGGTAGAAATAACCTCCTTATCTCTACCTTCTCCTAACAGAAGGAGGGAAATGGAGGTGGTAGCACTGCATTGTACATTTCAGGCTATTTTTTCCTCCTCCCACATAAAGGGCATTGACAGATGATACATGTTGTCCTCAGGTGGACAATTCCATAGGATAAAAAGACCCCAAATCCCAGCAAAGTGTTTGACTTCTTCTTAGATGGGACCTCTTTTGTTGAATTGCCAGTTATCTTCACACGATAATACTACCCATTGACTTGCCATTTCTATAAGCAGCTGCAGGGAATACTATAAGTACTGTGATAAGCAAGACTGTTTCACCAGGGCTAAATTGGCATCTTTACTGCAGCACTGCAATTTGAAGCCAAAGGACTGCTTGATGTCCAGGTGCCTTTTATTACAAGATGAGGGTTACAGCGACTGAATCTGAACTTCACACTTGCAGAGTGTGCGCTGCACCATGTGAATGCTATTATCACTTCCCCAGGTCTCAAGGAAGCATTCAAGGAATACAAAGACTCTGATATGAAACAGAGTTATTGCAGCTTAACAAGTTACCACACATCAGCTGATCTGGAAAATAAAGGTTTCCTATGTGCTAATACCCCCAAACAGAACTAAGGTGAAACATGCTCAGTAAATAAGGCTTCGTGCTAATGCCTGATGTCTGTGATTGCTTCGGGCTTGCCCCCTGCTGGCAGCAGGACCCTCCTGGTGTGAGGGTCCCTAGGACTTCAGGATTTACTGGGTTATTTTAGGGTATCAACCTTGAACTTCACATTGCCAGGAGTGCAGGAGTCTACATCTACTGGTACCCACTGAACCCCAGAGCTCCACAGTTGTTGTGAGAAGGGCCAGGGCCACCCAGAGGGCAGATGACTCCAGATTTCAAACCCCCATAAGAGCTGGGACACCCATACCAGGTCTCTCAACACTCACACTACACCTTTTTCACCCCAGACAGGTCAGGCAGAGATCACAGGTTGGGGGAAGATCACAAAGGGATAAGCAGTCCCTACACCCGTACTCACCCCACCGTCCCTGCATGGCTGCCTGCTGGTCCCCTAGGTACTGATGCTTTCTGAAGCATCTTACTCCCACAAGACCATTTTTAGCTGGGTGACCAGAAGTGTTTGAGCCATGGAACTGCCTGCCAGACTCACTATTTATATCTGCACCCTCACCATCTGCTGCAGCGATTTCCAGCTCTTCAGCAATTCCAGCTTGAAGCAGTTCTATAGCAATTGCCCCCCCTGACATCTCTAATCAAGGTTCTTCTGCTATTAAAGCAACTGGCCTTCCCAAGAGAGATGAAACTCCATATGAGGGTTATATACGAGTTTATCCCAGCTGCACGAATCATCTAGAAACTTTGGGTTTTCTCTTGTTCAGGTTGGACTTTGAGCAACCTGATCCAGTGGGAAAAGTTCCTGCCTATGGCAGGGGCTGGAACTGGATGAGCTTTAAGGTCCCTTCCGACCCCAACCTTTCTATGGTGCTTAAAGCTTGAAACCAAAGCAGGAATCACCCAAGCCCAGGGTGATACACCAGCAGTTCTTTCTGTCCTTACCTCAGGTCCCTGGCAGCAGGTTGTAGCTCCTCTCTCTACTGTAGTAGGTAAGCAGGTCACACAGCCAGAAGAAACTCCTTGCTTCCTCAGAAGAGGGAACACGCTGTTTTTCAGAAGCTGATCGCCAGAGCAAAGCCCTGAGTAACAACCTGTCCTCCTTCTCCAGCTCAAAGCCCTTGGGCAGAGGGACTGAGCAACAACCCTCACCTGTGCACCTCCAACAGCTGAGGTCCCTCTGCTTTAATTTGCTGCTTATGTCATAAGCAAGGAAGAAAACTTCTTTCATCGGAGCTTCCAGAAAAAGCTTTGGCTGTTATTTCTTATTGTTCACCTGTTCTTATCCAGCATTTATGATTATGTACAGCTCAGCTACTCAATGCAAGTTTAATTTACCTGCAGATCATATTACCTAGCCCACATTTTCAGATTTACAGCTCAAATGGTTTCTCCTTGCATTGCCTGATTATCCAAATAGCGCACGCTGCTGTGATGGATAGACCTCAAACGGCTGGGGCTTCAATTGAATAAGAGAATCACCAAAAAAGCAGGGTTTTTTTTCACTTCTATGTAATTGTCCAAAACCACAGAACTCTACAAATCTTGGCTAGCAATATCAGATCCACATATGATTTACTCAAATGCTTTAAGTTAGCTGCTGAAGAAAGTATTTTTCTCTTTGACTAGAGAGAGCAAGGTTGGTCTTCTTATACAGGCAGCACAAACAACACATAGCAGGGAACAGATCTGTGATAATAAACCTCTTATATTTGCTTATTTCCTACATTTTAGCAAGATTCAGGAGAGAGTGTCAGTTCAGTCTGCGCATATTTTTTTAGAGAATGGAAGGTAGAAATGAAAACTAATTTCTCATTTTATTAGAAGTGCTGTTATTTCAGTTCTTCCACTCTCATTCTCACTGCTTGACTTTACCCCATAGCTTACATGAGACCCAGACACTGAAATCCTGCTGGTGTTATAACTGAGTTGTGTGAAATCGTGTTATATTGAGTGGAATTGTTAAAAAATTAATTCTGTGCACCTTTGTCAGTGTCTCTGCCATGAACTGAAGGGCTTCTCGTGATGCTGGTGAGCTGCAGGGCTGGCCTTCAAGGGCAGAGAGTTTAGTTTACAGGTTTTAGCAAGAGAAAATCATAGCAGCCGAGACTCTGGCCAGAATGAATCGCAGCTACAGATGCTCATGACCCTTAAGACGCCGCTCATTAGGTCTGAACTCTTTCAGAGAGGTAAGAGTGGTGTTGTCACCCTCAAACAAGCAGACACTTGGAGGGGAGGCAGCTTGGATCAAAAGTCAGCCCTGCCACTGCCCCGCTGACCAATCCGGAGAGTATCACCTTGCCTCCTCTTTGCTCCTTGCTAACAAACATCCCAGCTGCATGCAGCAGCTCCTCCCTACAGTACAATCACACCTGGCTCAGCACCCCAGGACTCCTGGGGTTGTCCAGGACAACTAATGTTCCATTAACCAGGAATCTGAACCCCTGCCCACCCTCTCAAGAAGTTTTGCTTTGACCCTTTGCAAATCAGTTAATCTGTGATTGCAAAGTAGGATTCGTCTACAGCTACCACTGATGATAACGCTCATTACCGTGCAGCGCAGGCCTTTTGAGTGTTGTCGCCTTAATTCATTTTGTCTAAATCATGGTGAGATATATATACATACAGTTATAAAAGTACATTTTTATGCACCATTTCAGATAAACGGCGTAATTAACACAACAAAGCCCACACTTTACAATCACGTGCAGCGTTGTGTTAAGAAAGCCACCCAGCACAGGTCTGGCAAATGTTTTTTGATTGGAGAGATGTCTGGCTGCTCTTCTGCAGTTAAAGCTAAGTGGTTTCTGTGATTTTCTGTTATCTGAAGGAGGAGGACGAAATCAAATAAGGGATTATAGTAAGTATTGCAAAACACTGGAACACACCCTGCCAATCACGGCGATCCATGCTCCATCATTATAAAATGCTTCTTTTCTGCCTCAAAAGAGCCATTACCTTCCCCTGTGGAGCCTCCGTACACAAATCAGACCCAGAAAAGAAATAATACTGGGAAAAGGTTCAGGGACATGAAGAAAGAGACTGAAGAACTTCAATACCACACTGATATTGAGAACAGCATGTGTATAAGGGAAAAGATAAGGTCAAATGCCAAGGTTTCCAGGTTTTATTAAGCCATACCACCCAGAGAATGAATTTCTACATGACTTCATCATTAAAACAATTCTGCTACAGGCTTCAAAGCATTCTAACAAAAAGGGCAACCAGGTGCTAACAGCAGCTTTCTGTTCAGGTTACAGATGGGGAAGAAGATGAGGGAATTTAGCTGGAGGGACAAAGGACCCTTGGAGACTCCTCTGAGCAGGATTTTGTCTCATCTACACTTCATAAATGAAATCCCTTCTGGAAAGCCAGAGTTTTCAGCAGTTCTGAGCTGGCCAGAGGCTGGTTAGCTGGTGTGTATTATCTGTGCTAGCCAGAAAATCCCATCCAGGGTCTGTGCTTCAATGTCACCGTGGCAGCTTCACAACGGCATCTTCACAACAGCATCTCAAACTGCATCTAGAATTAACGGCTTGTAGCAGGATTTTATCTACCAACAGATCCATACTGCAGAAATTGAAGGTTTTATGTGTTTTAATTTTCATCATTTTTATTGAAGGTACAAAACACTAATGAAAAATTGGAAAAAAATATTGATAAGAATGAAGCTGTTCTGAAAAGTTAGCAGAGGCTTTAAGAGTTAACAGAAAACTTGCTATTGAGTACAATAATCTGATGGAGTAAAAGATGTCTCTGCTCCTACAGGGGGGTTGGACTGGATGAGCTGTAAAGTTCCCTTCCAACCCAAAGCATTGTATGATTCTATTCTATGATTCAATGCATGGAACAGAATAAAGACTGCCTGATTTTCACACTACATCTGTAACTTGTCTCAGCCTGGTCCAAGCAAAGGTAAAAGTAAGGCCCTAAATAACATTTCCAATGCTTTCCCTCTAGCTAGATTCTGGACGTTGTCCCACCAGGCTGAGCCTCCTCAAACACATTCCCACTGGGATCTACGACCTTCATGCTATTGGGGCCACGGTGCCATAAGCGATATGGATTCAAACCAGCTCATTTTAAGGAGTCATCTAGGAAGAGATGGCAGGACAAAAAAGCAGGGAAGCTGTAATTCATCATCATCAACAACAACAAAAACCAGGTTTTGCCTGCTTTGTAATAGCTGGCACAGACTTTTAAAGCATCAGCTTTCAGAGTCCTGTGATTCTATGCAGGTGTAAACACATCCAATAAATTAAATTTCTAGTTCCTGTGGCTATGAAAGAAGTTGGAGAGACACTAAATGCATCCAAAAGACCAAAACAAACGAAAAGATAATGATGAGCATTTGATTAAAAAGCTGTGGGTGTATCACGAATGAAAGATCAGAGTGAATTTCTGAAGGAATGGTAGGGAAAGTTTCTGCTGTGTAATTAGGAAATAACCAGGAGCTCACTGCAGTGTGCTGAGGAGAGGGATTTACTACAGAGCAAGCACTCTTGTGGGGACATAGTATTTGCTTTAATAATATTCTCTCCTTGTGGCATCCTCTGGGACACCATCCTTCTGTCTGATGAGGCACTTAAGCGCTTAAGTTTTGCTTAAGGTTACAGCTTCTCTAGATAATTCTAATTTGAGAAAGGGAGGAAAAAGACATAAAGGAAATCACAATGCAGCTTTATAGGCACTGGTCCATGGTTTAATGCAATGTACTCACAAGAGGGTTGTGCTCCGTCTCCTGAGATTACATACAGCAAAAAGGTGCCTGAGCATCTTTCTACCCTATCCTTGTAAAAAAATTCGTTTAAAATTACCCTTATGAACAGTGACCAAGGTTTCTCACCTCCTTCTTCACCACTGCACACTGCAGGCACCTCTGCTGTGCCCTGAGGAAAGCACTGCCTGTAATAAATCTACACTCCGGTCCTTCTGTCCCAGCTAAAGCCAATACAGACAGACCATGCAAGCACTGGTACTGTCATTATAAGGCTGTGACATCCCGTAATTCAGCAAAATTTCTGAACTGCCCCAAGAGCCTGTGAGAACAGGGGCCACTGAGCTAACGCTGAGCCTCACATTTCCTCGGCCCCCAACTGTACTCAGGTTAACACAAGTCAGCTGTAGTCACCGTGTTGATAACAGGGAAGGAGATAATGTGGAAGGGCTCACTACAGCTCAGGGATTACCTGTCTGTGGAAGGGGGACCTCGGCAAAGGCACAGACATCCCAAAGTCTGGAATGACAGCCAGGATCTCGACAGTGGATGTGAAGAGGAACATTTTATCTTTGCCTCATCTAGGAAGAAGAAAAACCAGTGTGGATTTTAAGGGAACAGAGCCAGCAGGCTGCTTCATCTTGATTCTGTTCCTGATGCAGTTTGACAGCAGGGTTGTACACTTCATTCAGTACCTTGTAGGTAGCAATGCTTTTGGAAAGGTTGCCTGCTTCTCCACAATTGCCTCTGCCTTTATGCTTCCCTTGGAGAAGCCGCAGAGCTGGGAGAGCAGCAGTTTCTCTGAGCAAAGATTTAACGACTGCACAGCTGTCAGTGTTGTTTCATAGATTTTGCTCCAGATGAGACTGTGTTATGTGGGAGACAATCCCGCACACCCCAGTTACGCTTCTCTGCCTTCAGAGTTCTGCTGCTTCCCTGCAAGTCTTTATTTATTTATTTGCCCTAGGTTTGCAAAGAACATTCTCAAAGCACTGCGATTCCGACAGCCCCCTCTCAACTCAAGGAAATGGATATTCAATAAAAACGGTATTGAGTGGATTTTTAACTAGAAACAACAAATTATTGGTCTCTTTGCTGTGACTGAATAGTGGTGATCCCACAGAACCAGGCGTAAGAACAAGCATTGTCAGGATCACACACAGAATCACCAGGTTGGAAGAGACCCACTGGATCGTCGAGTCCAACCATTCCCACCAATTCCTAAATCATGCTCCTAAGTACCTCATCCACCCTCACCTTAAACACCTCCAGGGACGGCGACTCAACCACCTCCCTGGACAGACCGTTCCAATGCCTAACCACCCTCTCCGTGAAGAACTTTTTCCTAATCTCAAGCCTAAATCTCCCCTGGCAGAGCTTGAGGCCACTCCCTCTCGTCCTGTTCCCTGTCACTTGGGAGAAGAGGCCAGCTCCCTCCTCTCCACATATAGATATAGAGTACATTTAAGATATAGAGTACATTTAAGTTATTTGTGGTTTTTTGTCTATATTTAAGCTATTTCATGTCTGCCACACTTTATGTTTCATTGACCTTTGTTTTACATTCATTTTAATGAGCATTAAAGAGGCTGAAACTGAAAATCGAACATGAGACAGGAAAGTCTGGGCAGCCCGATCCAGTGGGAGGTGTCCCTGCCCATGGCAGGAGGTTGGAACTGGATGAGCTTTAAGGTCTCTTCCAACTCAAACCATTCTATGATTGTAAAATGAACAGTTTTGATGTTCTGGGTGATGTTTCATCAAACAACTTTGGATATTTCTGCAATATTGTTATTAGAACAGTTATCCTTGATTCCTTTCTTTCCTTTATGTCTGGCTTGCTCTTGAGCAACTTCCACAGTGAATGAATGAGGAGAGAGAAAGCTTCACCGATCAACCATAGATAAAAGAGAGGGTAAAAGCATTGTTGGATTTAGCAGAAAGAGACTCGAACATAAAGGACTTTGAACAATATGGCTTGAAACTAATCTACGAAAGTAGCAGCCCTGCTGTTCTTCTGGATGTCAGGCACAGCTGCTGGAAGAGGGAACAGGCAGAGGTCACATCACACATCTCCCAACAGACCCCAGTATCTGCAGAAATGCAAGACAGCTTGTCCAGCTACTAGAACATTTCAGATTTGACATGGTGAAAAGTATGACCCAAAGTTTTGAAGTCTTTTGACAGCCAGTGGACTCTTGGCATGGGAATTAGCTTCCAGGAACATCAGCACTGGCAGAGAAGGATCTTCTGTTGTTGTAGCCCCCGCTGCTACAGCAGAGTGTTCTGTACATGCCCTCCTGAACATCTATGCTTCATCGCTCAACAACTTCCAAAATGCATGGACATAAGAAAAGAAGGAGGCAATTGTTCATTGATTAATCATAGGGGATGTGGAGAGAGAAACCTAATCAAGATTTAGTGGGAAAAGATAACCAGTACGGCTGCTCTTCGGCATGCAGAAATGGGTCAGACGTAAAATGTTCGAATTGTGCAAAGCAAGTCTTGGCAGTAACACCCCCTGTTCCACTCTCAAGTCAGAGACACTCTTAAGCTGTCCTCTGAAGAGATGCACGGCTATCAGAGATAACCCAGAGAAATCATTGCTGATTGTGAGCACAGTGAAACGCAAGGACTTCTTCCCAGCTCACTTGCTGCTTCTCTGACAGGAGCAAGAGATCAAAAAAGAAAGAAGATGTCACTTCTTAATAGTCTCCCAAGTCAAGCAAGGTTATTAGGATATAAATATACAGTCTTTATTTGCAAAGAAGCATGAAAGGAATTGCTACAAAGGCAAGCAGAAGTAATATCCAGAAATATCTATCACATGAGGGATGCAGAGCCAGACAAAAGTATCTCAAACAATAGTGAGCTCTAGCCTAAGGATAAAGTTCCATTTGCTGAGAAGGAAGTGATGGAGGATATTTACCCCAGCTATGACAGCTGCATGTTTGGCAATCAACTGCCGTCCAGGCGACAAGACCAGCAAGCAGCGCAGAGCTGCTTGGAGCAAAAAAACATATTCGAAGCAGTGTTTTGGCACCCATATTCATCCATTGCTATTTCTGAGAAGGGTTTCCTCTCCTCCCAGATGGCTTTTGTCAGAAGGGACTCTGCAAAGGCACTCAGCCCCTTGTGTAAACCAGGAACATTGTACGGGAGAGAAGACCTCAGGCTGGAGGTGGGGAGGCCGTATGAAGAGTGGCTGAAGTCACCAGGTCTGTTCAGCCTGGAGGAGACTGAGGGGTAACCTCATCGTGGTCTGCAGCTTCTTCACGTGGGAAACAGGAGGAGCAGGTGCTGAGCTTTTCTCTCTGGTGACGAATGACAGGACATGAGGGAATGGCAAGAAGATGCCAGGGGAGGGTTAGGTTGGACATTAGGAAAAGGTTCTTCCCCCAGAGGGTGGGGAGCCCTGGAACAGCTCCCAGGGAAACAGTCACCAAGCCTGATAATATTCTAGCAGCGTTTAGCCAAGGCCCTCAGCCCCACGGTGTGAATGTTGGGGTGTTCTGTGCAGGGACAGGAGCTGGACTCGATTGTCCCTGTGGGTCCCTTCCAACCCAGGATTCTCACAGAGTCTATTCTGTGACACAAACAAAGGCAGACTTGGCGCAGGGAGAAACAAAGGTTTACAATAGAGGCCACTCCAGTCCTGGACATGGCTGTGGAAACACTGTGAAGCAAACCTACTGCTCTCCATCAGAGAGAAAGAGAGGAGAAAAACAAATAAAAAAATGACCTGTCCACCCAGCTTTACCACTGGAGACTCTGACAAGACGATTAGCTCCAGAAAAAATCACTATGAGAGTGAATGCTGTGTTCTATTGAATCCCTGATGTGTTTAAGGAGACAGAGCCTACTGGGAGACAGACAGGCTCATGCAAGGCAAATCTAAGCCAAGACTCTCTTGCTCAGTGGGGCCATTTACCCACCTACACATTGTACCCACTTCTGTAGCTCACGTAGGTAACTTCACCCAAATAAATCTGCCACCAAGCAGAAGCAGGAAGAAGTTCTTGTCTCTATCCACTCCCCTTGGGTTACAGCCGGGTCCGAGGTCTTTGCTGCTCAGGTGGGCCAAGGCGAATCTCTACGAACTGCAGAGTAAACAATAAAATATCATCAGGGGTTACTGGAGGAAGCGACAGGAGTGCAGGCACAACAAAAGCTGTGTGTGCTGCGTGTGCAGCTTCTGTTCCTGTTGTTAATCAGAATACAAGTAAATTATTTCTTCCATCTGTGACTCCCACAAATAAGATCTCCCTGCTGATATTTTCTCAACTGCTCTGCTCGTCAAGTCCCTTTGTTTTGCATGTCACGCTGGCCATTTATGGTGAAGTAAAACAGATTTGCCTTCCAGCAGTAACTTTTTCTTTCATTTGATTTGGGTTTTAAATGCACTGAACATAAGAACTTTTGAAACTTCATGATGCCTGAATGCTTACAGCACTCATTAAACATTTAGTGTGTGAGGGGTGGGGCGCAGGCAAACAAACTAACAACAAAACCCCCAGATGAAGTGCAAAACAGGAGAAGAGTTCAAGGCAAACTTTATTCAGGGGCAGATTTCATCCTCTGCTCAAGGATAAAGGAACATTCACTCTTCCATATTCAGCGATTACTGGGACCTGGCGAGCTACAATACCACTCAGGGCTGTTTTAAATTGCTACCCTGGTACAAAGGCATCTGCGGTGATCTGAAAGCATATGGAACATGGAATAATATGAATACAAAACATCCTCCATTTTCAAAGAGCCTCTGCCTTCCTCTGGCATGCCACTGCCTCTCTCCACCTCAGGGCAGGACTGGTTTGCATCGCCCTTTGCTCAGTGTTGGTGCTGGAGTGGCTGCACAGTGCCCGCACAGCAACAAGGACAAGCTGGTGTGGAAAAGCACCGCGTGGAGCTGCCTGATACCAGCAGGACTGGTGGCCTGGGACAGGGACAGGTGGAGGACCAAGTCCCCAGCAGCTGCCTGAAGGTGCAAGTGGACAATGAACACCTAACGGTCAATTTACAGGAAGCAAGGTGCTAACACAGGAGAGACAGAGAAGATTTTCTTTAGAATCACAGAATGGTTTGGGTTGGAAGGGACCTCAAAGCTCTTCCAGTCTAAGCCCCTGCCAGGGCAGGGACACCTCCCACTGGATCTGCCTGCTCCAAGCCCCATCCAACCTGGCCTTGAACACCTCCAGGGATGGAGCAGCCACCACCTCTCTGGGCAACCCCGGCCAAGGCCTCCCCACCCTCACAGCAAAACATTTCTTCCTGAGATCTTAGCGGAATCTACTTTTACCTGATGTGTCCCAGGTTTACAGGGAGGATGCACGTGCACAGGTTTCCTAAATGGCCTGAATTATTCCCGGGATTCTCCAGGAGCTCAGCTGAACAGAGCGGTGCTGATTTCTGTAACAGTCCTGACTTCAACACAGTTGGGCTTTTGCCATCGTGTGCCCATGCAATTTCTGGCAATTGCTATAGCTGTGAAAACAAAGCATGAAACCAGTGGGGCAGATCCCACTCTCCGTTCCTGCACAGCTGGAAGTTTAACTGCAACACAGATCACTGCAGCCAGAGGCTTCTCTCCAAAGAGGTAGTGGCTGGCTACTCTGATCAGATCAATAGGGATGCCTGTTGAGGGAACATATCTTTTCAAGTCACAGCTCTAGATGTTTTTAACAGCCTCTTCTTTATTAAAGGGAGCTGCAAGTACCAAATGGAGAGGAAAATTCAGATTCATACGACTACTGACAAGTCTTCCAGTTACATTCAAAGTTTAAAATCACCGAGGACAGTCATATGAGAGAGAAAACAGTTACCGTGCTATGCTGCCTTCTCTACCTGGCTCATTATTGAGTTCACTCATGTGAATCTCACGATGTGGGAAGCTGCTCCCTGGCTCTTGCACAGGAGAGAAGCTCAGCACTGTACACAAATGCTTCACCTCCACATCCAGGCTCTTTTTGTTCATCCCACAATGAGATTCTTCCCCCTGGCTCCAGCCCCAGTTTTGGATCCTAGGAACTCCTTGATAATATTGGAAGCCTCTCAGCAATTCCACAGCTCAAAGAAGTCCTGATCTGCAAGGAGGATAATGAGTTTGAGAATTCCCAATGGAAATTACTGGAGCCACAGCAAATGCAAAGCCAGTGGTCCACACAGAAGTGCCCAGTCCTACAAACTTTTGCTATTTGATCACTGCTGGAGCCCTAAGTTCAGCAGAGGGGAGCTCAATACCTTACTTTAAAGAGGGAATGGGAAGCAGTGGAGGCACCTACATCTGATCAGAGGAACCACAGTGGTCATCACAGAATGATTTGGGTTGGAAAGGATCTCAAAGCCCTTCCAGTCTAAGCCCCCTGCCATGGGCAGGCACACATCCCATGGGATCAGGTTGCTCCAAGCCCCATCCAACCTGGCCTTGAACACCTCCAGGGATGGGGCAGACAGACCATGCTGTGGGGAATCCTCCAGACATCTGAGAAGGATAATTGAGATTCTACTCCCAAACAGTCATTGCTGCAAGCACCGTTGGTTAAACTTACAGGATGGTCATACGGAATTAAATCCCGCATTCCAATTACCTGCTATCATGAAGCCAGCTGAGTGTATAACAAAGAAGTCAATGCGGAGCAAGGTTTCAGAGAGACGATCTTCAGTGAGGGATTTAACCCTATGCATTCAGATATAACTCCTTTTATTTGCAAGGGTTGAAATAGTTTCACGGCATGTCAAATGGCAGGTTATGGGCCATCATCCATCAAAATCATGGCTAAGCAATGAACAAGTTGAGGATGGGTGATTTAATAACAAACAAACAGATAAAGTACCCCCTTCTTATGGAGCATGGATATTATTTCAGTTTCTCTTTACTGTCAGGATCTCCATGATAAATAGTCTTTCATAACTTTGATTCTTATGCGTTAGAGTTATTAAACTTAATTGTGTTTTATTAGGGCAGGGATGAATTTTCATGATTCATTCAACTTCCATAATTTGTTATAATCTCATTGTTTTGCTCGTTGTCTCAGCAGCTGTAATATTAACTTAGGTCCATAATTCTGTCAAGTGCGAGTGATGATACTAGAAACGGGGAATTTAAAGCACAGGAACTACAGCTTATCCTAAATATGCAAAAATGAAAATCACAGATAATCACCGGATGAACATGTTGTTGGCAGTCAGGGTTTGTACAGCCAAGGAATATTTGCCTACTCAACACTTACAATATGCTTACATGATGCAAAGTCCTCCTCCTTTAGCCTTTCCGTTGGATATGACTTAACACTACGAGCATTTTTCCCCTCCTATTTCTGGTTCCCATCTAACAGAATGTGCTGAATTACCGTAAGCATCTTGAAATATCATCAGTTCTTGGCATAATTTCAGAGCCCATTTGCCACCCAGAGAAAAGTCAAACAATTGTGTCCTGAGATTTGCTGCATGGATACAGACAGCACAGGATCCAGATGTCTTTGTTCAATTAAATCTCCTAAGTTCTAACCTGCCACGGTTTACACGATTGTTGCTTTCTAGAGCCTGAACTTCCTGGCCAGAAAGAGCATCACAGGCATCCGTGTGCCCCAGGAAACCCAGCTGGGAAGACTGGTCTTTGAAGAAAAAGGGTATGAGGCATATCTGTTGCAATGTCAGGCGTTTCCGAAGTCAAATGTTCCACCTGGAGTGGAAGATAGCCCCTTTCATTCCAGATTTGATGTTGATCCTTATTTTCTGTCAAAGCAAAAGTTTCCAAGGAAGCCTTCAGAGGAATCCTGTATATTACCCTTGCTGAAGTTAGATCCAAGTCTCCTGAGATTCATTACATTTGAATCAGCTGCCACAAAGACCTGAGATTCACAGAGTGGCTGGAACAGGGATATCAGCAAGCCTGCAGCGCTCTCCCTGTGCTGTGAAGAGCTGTAATATATTCTAGGGAGACTGTAGCCCCAGGTCTAGAATTACACAGATCTGTGTAATGAATAAACCATTCATTTCTTATTGTGTTACTGGGACTGTAATCTCTAGAAACCCAAAATTACCTGGAAAAGAATATAATATTCAACAGTAGCATAACAGCAAACTATCCCCTGCAGCAGAGCGTTCAGCTTATGACAGAGTTTCAAGTGCCCTCTTCTGTGGGAAAAAAGTTCCTTAGGTCCTTTAGTAATTTGTTAAATTGAGTCTTTTAAAGCTCTGAATTCCCAAACCACGAGATAAGAATATGCACTGTCTTAAGCATTTTGGGTCACGTTACTTAGCTCTTCTCTGCAATTACAGGAACTAGATATTGAAAAAACCCATCCCTGAATACGTACACATGTACTACTACCCCCTTATTTTCTCCTCATTTTACTCAGCCTTTACAAACCCAGACAGCAGTGTCACTCCATCTCATATTGGACCAGACTTGTCTCTCCAGGAAACTCACATCCCCACAGGCAGTGTCCGACCCATCCCTCCCAGCACTGGCTGTGGCTGCGCTCACATTCCCTGTGTCTGTCACTCTCCGATTTGCTCTCTGCCAGTCCCCACCATTACACCATTTCCAGTACAGTCTCACACCTCAGTTCACATCCTGTTCTCTTTTTAATCTCTTTGGGCATCGAGGAGGGGTGGAGCAGACATCAATCCCCTCTATATATGCCACATTTTTGCAGAACTTTCATCTCTTGTGCCTCCAGCCCCTGCTGCCTGTTCCTTCCACTGCGTCGCCTTCGGTCTGTACAGTTCATGCATGAGTTGGGTAGATTCTCACTCTGATAGCAGACATGGGTTTGTTTGTTTTTTACATTAAATCTAATTTTGTAAGTTATCAAGTGTTAAGTAAGAAAAATGCTGTTAGAGCAGACCAAGCGTGTCCCTGTCCATGACAGGGGGGTTGGAACCAGAGGATCTTTAAAGACCCTTCCAAAACATTCTATCATTCTATGATCAGAGTATGGGGGCTCAGATGCTGCAGTTTTAAAACCAACTACATGCAGGGGAGAGATGTGATAAGCATTATATCCATCTGCCTTCTCCTCCCCAACCTGACTGACCGTCTGCATCCACACTGCCCCAGGGTGGCCTCAGCACATCCCAGAAAAACCCTCCTGCTCTCATTGTCCCCATTTTTCAACAGCCGTGGGCCCAGGGGTCTTGCAGGGCTGCTTGAAGGGCTCTAGACATGAATCATTTGATGAATAGGGTCTCTGAAGTGCTGAGACGACTCTTTATTGAAAACCAAGCCACAACTTGAATTCTCTGCTAACTCTTCCCCAGGTCAGGCTAACAGATCTGAAAGAGCCTCTCAGATTTGGATGAATTCTGTTGTGAAAGACACAAAGACAAGCGAGTCTCCATGAGAGAAACCATGAAGCATGATCAGCTTTAAAAACCTCTCCATGGCCAGCACAGCTTCCCTGCAGCCTAATCTGGGGTTTCACTTCTTCAGAGAAAGGAAATGAGATAACAGATACAGTTCCCTTAACTTCAGCTGGAATATGTCAACATCACATCCATCCTGGAGGCTGAGCTATCAGTAGCGACTGAGTTATTGATAGATGTATCAATAACTATTTATTGATAGTCATGACCTTGCAATAGAACTGGCTCTGTGCATGAGAAACGACAACCCCACTGGCAGCTGGGTCTCCTGAGTGGTACCTGTTCCTCGCGCTCACTGACGGTAACGACCAGCTCAATGTCCTCCTCACTAATCCGCTGGACAGCCTGGTGTCTGTCGCGCTGCCTCGGACACGTCCACCTCAACCCCTGCTTCATCTGCCAGATTATTCTGGATCACATTTGCTTTAACCAGAAATGGAACACGTAACTTTGTTTGAGCAAATAAGAAATCGACTGCATGTCTTGTCCTATCTCTCCACCAACTCATCATTTGCTCTTTCAAAACATTGCTGAGTATGGAAATATGGAGCAGGCTCAAAGCTCGGGCTTGGGGACACTCATTTTGCTGCTCTAGGAGAACACGAGGACTTGCAAATTTTATTTTATGGAGGCGTCCTGCCTTGACAGAGAACATCATTAACAAGGTAGCAAGGGTGAAAATCATTTAATTTTAAGTAGCTGTAATGTCAAATTACTATGACTTTTATCATGAAACCCCGAGCTAACTCATACCTGGATATTTATGTTCCTTTTCTGGAAACAACACGATCTGAGATTTTCTATTTTGACATAAATAAATAAACCCTAACTGTGTTTCTGGATCTTTAGACCGCAGGGAAAATAAACTGGAAGGCTGACTTGGAAGAATCCTCCTGACTCCAGACAAAAATGAAGAAATATAAATATTTATTTATGAATCCCACAATTTTTAGTCTCTTCTTAATTTGGGGGTGGGGCAAGGCCTGGCTCATGAATTTTGACTGCTTGACATTGAAAATATTGCTGTGTGCCACTTTAGGGACTCAAGAAAATTTACTTTTCCTTTAAAACACCCTACTACTGCCACGGTGATAAAAAAATAGCTTATATATATATAAATAAGAAGCTGGTCAGCTGTACTTAAAATATTCAAAGTAATTCTCTTCTTAGCACTTCTATCTTTAAGTTATAAAGTAAGGTTCGTTGGCTGCTGACATTCTTGAATTTCAAATAAAGAGACTCAGTAAAGCTCCTTGCTTTTCCTGCTGCATTCTCTTGAAAATGCCTTTACAAATTATTTAAGGCAAGTCGTCTTCATGGCTTTCAGTTCAATACAGAAGAGAAACAAAGCTGAACAGCACCCCACTGATAGTATTACAAATGCCACGTAGGCTCTTGTTTCAATCTCAACCTTTACATCACTGCTGGCATTAATGGAGGCAGCTCCTGATTTTGTGCTGGCTTAAGTGAAACCAGTATCAGACCTACAAATATTTGATTTTTAAAATAAGTAGAGAGAGTAAAACAGTAGAGAGAGATGAATTAATTACTGATATTTATGATAAAATTTATGATAAAATAGCTATCAAGTTTCCTGCCCACAGCTCTTTTAAGAAAGGCAATGGTCTTTTCCACATGGAAACGCAACTGGATCCAGAGGGAGGTGTCCCTGCCCATGGTGGGGGATTGGAACCGGATGGGCTTTAAGGTCCCTTCCAACCCAAACCATTCCATGAGTCTATGGAATAAGAAGGATGTTGCCAGAACAGCTCTTAATGGGCAAATCAGGATATGGAGCCTACAGGAAAAAGAACAAACCCAACCCCCCCAAAAAGCCCATAAAGATCAATCAGACAAGGCAGGTGACAGCAGAGTGGAGGGATGTGAACTCCCTTTGTCACTGAGCGCTATGACATGATTGGGGTGACATGGGCAGGGAGACTTATGTGAAACTGGATGGCACAGGAAGATTTACCCCAGAACACGAAACTTAGGTTTATACTGGGCACAGGCAAAGCAGCCTCCCTAGATCAACTAGTTAATTCAATCTGATTATTAGCTGCACATTAAAGGTGATTATAGTGTGATGTGTGATTAGATTCCCTCTGGACAGCCTGCTCTGCACGTTGCCAGCTCCTTTACGGAATCCCTAACAGGCTCCTCCACAACCTTGGAAGTTTCCAGCAACAATCTGGAAAGAAATCAACATTTGAAGTATCTCAAACCCGTGTCACTGCACACATCAGCGTTGAGGCCCATGTCCATGAACAGCAGATTCCTCTGGTACTGCCTTAGCTTTGAATTTTTGCTGTCAGCAGCTACAGAACCAATTCAATGACCAAACTGCAGATCTGGGGAGAACCAGAGGTCTCTGCTGCTCTTTCATGAAGTTGCAGTGAGAAGGGAAATGTGGCAGAGTATAAACAATTCAGTACGACATTTGCAGGCAAAACTGTTTACTTTGTCTGAGTTGAAAGAACTGTTTTGTTCTGTTTACAAATGTCCTTGCATTTCACCTACAGCAAATGAAAACAGTGCCTCAGTTGGTGAGGAGAAGAGTTAGAGAAAAAAGATCCCTTCAACTCGAAACAACTCTTCATTCAGTTATTAAAACTGCTGAAGAATTCAAGAAATTATTTATACAGTGATAGTCACTGGGCCTTTGGGGAATCTGCTGGCATCCACGGCTGTGCCAGGTGACAGTGCTGGCATCTTCAGAGTCTTCAAAGCAGGGTTCAGAATTGACTAGGTGGGCGCTTACATGAAAGGAGAATGGAATGGAGATTAAAACCTGGCTTTTTTAAACCGTTGGAATTGGAAGAGAAGATTTTTTTTTTTTAATAACATCAACTGAATAAACAAAACCTCACTGTTTTCTTTTTCATGAAATGGGACAATTGACTGTTTGTTTTAAGGACACTTGGAGGGGAGGCCCTGGCCCAGGTTGCCCAGAGCAGGGGTGGCTGCCCCATCCCTGGAGGTGTTCAAGGCCAGGTTGGATGGGGCTTGGAGCCCCTGATCCAGTGGGAGGTGTCCCTGCCCATGGCACAGGGTAGAACTGGATGGGCTTTGAGGTCGTTTCTGACCCAAACCATTCTATGATTCTGTGACTGACTGTTGGAGAGTTGTTCATTTTCCAGGTTGAGACTTTTTTGGATGAAGGTTACATAAAAAAATAGACCTCATCCTTTAAGTAAATGCTGAGCAATCTGAACAATAATAAAATCAGGTATTTTTTCCTTGCTAACACCTTTTTCAGTGTAACCTGCTTTGCTCAGCCAGCTTTGCCCGCGGCCCTGCTGTAATTGGCTGAGTTACCTGGGAATCCAAATCAATTCCTATTAGAGGAAAAAAGAGAGACTGCACAGTGCTGCATCAGGCTGGCAGTGCACCCCAGCTGGAGTAACACCTCTGCTGCGACAGCACACCGAGACAACCCTTCGGTAAGATAACAAATGTTTCCTGTGCTCTCCTGTCAGAAGAAACTGAAGAGCTCATCGGTGACCTCCTGCTGCAAGCCGCGTGTCTCCTGACGGCCTCATGGATCAGAGCAGAGCCTCGACTCCTCCAACACTGCCCAGTCTCTGGCCTCGCTGAGGGGGATGCTGGGAGGAGAGCGCAGGAGCAGTGAACAGACTGAGCCTTTTTCCTGGCCATGTCACAGCTTCTAGCAATCCACGGTGGATGCTCTGAGGCAGAGGTTTGATAGCCCACGTGTTTGTCAATACTGATCATAAAGTTACCCAAATTAAATTTGTCATGCTGGGTGCCCTACAAACCTATGGGCAAAGGCACTTCTTGCCTCCCAAGGTTTCCAGCATAGAGATCTGTGAGGGGAGGTGCAGCAACAGAGCCACAGGGTGCAGAAGGGCAGTGGAAGACAGGGAATACAAATCCTCAAATGCTGTGTCCTACCAAGACCCACAGGTTTAAGATGCCTTTGAGTGGCTGCTTTAAACAAGATTTCTTTATAAAAACATAGAATCACAGAGTGATTTGGGCTAGAAGGGACCTCAAATCACATGCAGTTCTCACCCCCCCCTGCCATGGGCAGGGCCACCTCCCACTGGATCAGGGGCTCCAAGCCCCATCCAACCTGGCCTTGAACCCCTCCAGGGATGGGGCAGCCACCACTGTTATTATCCTATGTTAAAACTTGCAGATTCAAACTACTTGCATTTCTGCCGGGTTCTTCTCTGCCTACTTCTTCTGTTACTCCTCTTCTGCCAGGATACGTGAACTAAACTTGCAGAACCCTTGGGGTGACAGATGGAGCAAACACCAGGAGCTCTAATGAGCTAGATGAACCAGATTTTATTAGCGAAGTCCATTTGCTGGCTGGAGATCCTAGATGTCCTAGCCAACCATTTCTGACCATCTTTGACCATACCTTTCCGTTTGTGTTATTAAATAAAAGGCAAGACTGGCTCCCAGCCACTGCCTCCTGCCTTCATCAGCCTATGACCCCAGCAGCTCTTGGAGGAGCCTTGAGAATTGAGCAGCCATCAACACTCGTTGACACCTGCTCAGTGATAAATAAGTCTGGGCTGAGAAAGCAGGGCACCGCAAATAGAGGAGGTTTGTACGCATGGGTGTAGGGTTCAGCTTGTACTTTAATGTCTATTTATTCAACCCAAACTAATGACCCATGGATTAATGCTCACTAACAGGTGATTTGTTCTCCATGAAGCACTTCATCTCAGCCTGTGGACTCAGATGAAAAAGGGCTCACGCCACATTACAAAAATACTTAATTAATGAAAACAAGTGAATTGCTCTGCTGAGGCCGAGTAATCTGCTGGTGGGAGACACGAATGAAGTGGAGCTGAGCAGAAATCTTCTACTGGAATAAATTTATATCCAAAACAAGAAGGAAAGAGAAAGTAAGAGAGGAGGATCCTTGGGGGGTATGAGGACCATGGTCTCTGCATGTGGCCTTGTTCGGTCTGGAGAAGAGAAGGTTCCAGAGAGACCTGAGATTACCCTTCCAGTACTGAAAGGGGCTGCAGGAAAGCTGGGGAGAGGCTCTTGATCAGGAAGTCCAGAGATAGGACGAGGGGGAATGGTTTTCAGCTAAAGAGGGGAAACTGAGATGAGACCCTAGGGAGAAATGTTTCCTGTGAGGGTGGAGAGGGCCTGGCCCAGGTTGCTCAGAGCAGGGGTGGCTGCCCCGTCCCTGGAGGGGTTCAAGGCCAGTTTGGATGGAGCTTGGAGCCCCTGATCCAGTGGGAGGTGTCCCTGCCCATGGCAGAGGTGGAACTGGATGGGCTTTGAGGTACCTTCCAACATAAACCATTCAATGATTTGTCTAGACCTGAAGCCAGGGCAGGCTCAGTCACTGACCTCTTACATCAATAGCAACGTCAGTTGTACCAAAATGGGCAGAACTGATTAAATGGTTGGAGGTGAAAGGGGGAAAAAACAACTGGCCTGGGCGAGCCATGGTCATAAGGCTGCTCCCCTCTAGTATTCACAGCAGGGCATCCGGGGAACCCCAGGTCTCAGCAATGTCTGGTGTTGGCAACTGTCCTGGAATCCCTACACCGGCAGTTTTCACAGGCAGCTCTCCAAGTCAAAAGTCTTGAGCAAAAGGCTGGGATGCTCATGCTGGAGGGATACATCCCAGGAGCACTCCTGACAAGATGCAATTGCAACCCTTCTTTGAGGACTCACATTTGTGTATCCTGTCCATTTTGAAGCAAGAAAGATTCACCGCACTTTTTATTGAAATTTTCCAGAGTGCAACCTGTCTCCAGAGACAGGCAAGGACCAAAGAGTTCCAGTTCATTAGCCAGGAGGATGGGAACAACGGAGGGGTGACACTAAGGCAACCATCTGCTGCCTGTACCACAGGTCTGTGGAGCACCCGGGGGAGCCTTGGGGCTCTGTTTCCAGAGCTCTTCTGCCACAGGCCCCTGCGGAACAGGAGAGCAAGCTCGGCATCCCCTGTGCTGGCGCCAGGAGCAGGGCTGGGGGAGTCTGGCCAAGGCTGGGGATCCTGGGGGCCAAGCTGAGCTCCTCCCAAGCAGGAACAACATCTGCCCTCCTGCAGGGGATGGAGCCAGCTGCTGCCTGCACCTGCATCTTTTGGAAATGACGGTCAGTTTTGAACTGGGTGGACCTTTTGTGGGAGGACAGATGCATCTTCTATGCCAGAGTCCTGACTGCTGTTGATCTTGCAGCATCCTTCAGGATGCTTCTCTAACAGCACCACAGTTACCCCTGTGTTAGGAAGAGCGTGAGCTAACGGGGCTCACGCTGAGCACAGGGGTGTCCATACTGGCTGATTGCCAGGGGAGTCAGGAAAGAGCTGGGAATATCTGTTTATTCAAATATCTCTTACTTTTCTCTTGGCTTTCTAAGCAAACAAGGTTCATGTGATGATTCCGTATGCACAGGCATGCATGGGGGAGTCCACCAGACGCTATCGATCCAGCCTGGCAGGGGATGGAGGTTGCAGAGACAGCCTGGCTCCTGTGGGCGACTGGAAAAGAGGTGAGGAGAGCAATTATATGTGTGCCCTGTGTTCAGTCCAGGAGAAAGATGAGATCAGGCCCGCGTTGTTCAGAAGCAGAGAAGATCTCATATGGATGGACAACTGCAATAAGACTGAAACATCTGGGGCCTTTCCAAATAAACTGATTTTTAACTTCTTTTTTTTCCTAAAAGTATATGTTATCTCACATTCTGGAGAGTTTTTTCTCCTTTAGGTTTCACCTATCTCAGTAATAATAGAATGAGGTTGGGGGTTTTCCCCTTCCTTCTTTCTTTTTGTAATTTAATTTCCCCCAACAAACACACTATCTCAAATGCCAGAATATCCGCAGACTTTGGCAAAGGGACAACAACTCAGGAAACAAAAATTTCTGCAGCAGTGACACATTTTTCAAGCTACAACCAAGCTTCAAAGCTTCATTTTTTGATTGCTGGTCTTAATTACAAAAACAAAAGTCAAACCCTGACATCTATGACAGAAGAAAACAGTGTGAAAATCTTCAAGGAACGATAAAAATACTAAGCTCCATTTGAAGACAACAGCAGTGCAAATTGCAAAATGTTTCAGAACTTGGTTTTTAGAGGAAAACCTTCAGTTTGGTGCTGATTATTCATTTTTTTTTCCTGATAGCTACAGAATCAAATCAGTTGAGCTCCCAGAGGAGAGTCACGATGCAATGTCAGATGTCTGATGGTTTGTCCTGACAGTTCTTCCCAGCACTCTGCTTCTTCCCAGGATCTCTAATAGCCAGAGAAACACTGAGTGCCAGCAAATCTTTGCTATAGGGCCTTTCAGCCAACTGTCTCTCCAGCTCTGGAATAAGGAAGGATGCAGCCGTGGGGCTCTGCCCTTTGCTTCCCATGGACTACAGGGGCACAGGGTCCTTACGCTGTCCTGCCACTGGCTGGGTTGGCTCTGGGGAAGGGCTGTTCGCACAGGCAGCGAGCCAGGGGAGGAGAAGTGATCACAGCTCTCTTGCCACAGCCCCCAGGAGCCACAGGTCTGCTGATGCCAAAGGAAGGACCTGGGTTTGCAGGGTTTTCCTGCTAGAGGAGCAGGGACTTCCAGCTACTCCCAGTCTCCCAGGCAGGAGCGAGTCCTGCACACCAGCAGCCTGGTGACAGCTCTTCATCCCACCCGCCATCCCCAGGTACAGGTTGCAGCCCCTGTGCTCCTCAGAAAGCTGGAGACTGCTTTGGTCATTGCAATCACTGCACTCACAAGAGCAGTGATGGAATTCCAGCCCATAGGAATCAGCTTTTCCAGTGTCAAAGACCCCCAACCTTGAACAGCTGGCCACACACTTCCCAAGGAGCCCAGCAATTCCTCCTGAGGGGCTGCACAGCCTCTTTGCAGATGCTCACCCAAAAAAATCCCATGCCTGTACAACAACTTCAGAGCATCAGCTGCTCGAACCGGCTCAGCTGAAGGGAAGGCGCTTCCAGCAGATAACTGAGCATGGCTGCCTGCCCGCTCCCAACAAAAGATGGATTTTGTACAGCCAACTAAAACTATGCCATCCATTAGGAGAACTACAAAGCAGAACGTTTTAAAATTAACTGGTTTTGCAATTAAAAGATACACAGAACATATGACGCAATTAGTTTTACATAAACTTTGTTGGGAATTAAACATGAAAGCACTTGGTTACTTCTTTAAATGACGCATATGTTTACTTGCAACACAACCAGCTTCTTTGCATACCAGAATGGGAGGCTCTGAACCCTCCGCACACAACCACAGCCAGAATAACTCCACACTCCCATGTTTTTTCAAAGGCCGTGCTGTTTTGGAGATGATTTGATTTGAAGCATGAAGGCTGGTTTGGAAAGCCAGCAGAACTACATGTGGTGATGGAGCTGTTTCGGGGCCCTGCGCATCAGGATGTATAAATCAGCCAGGTTTAATCGTTAATCCCGCAGCGTATGGCTTTCAGTTGATAAACATGCGCGGTTGTTCGGTACTGAGCAGCCAACTGGCTTTTGCAGAAGCTCAGCTGCTGACAGGAGCTCCAAGTCAGAATTTTCAATGTACAAGGTGGTTCTTACGGAGATCAGTAAGTGGGATTTCTGGCTAAGGCATCCTTGTTTATAACACATCAAGAAAGCTTTTCTATGTTGGAAAACTGGATGGAAGTGGAAAACTCATCTGCAAGCTTCTCCTTACTGAGTACCATGTCTGGTTCTGCATCCCAGGCAGTGGAACCAGGGCACAGGTCTGATCCTGCCTTGCTGCAACCCTGTGACGAGGCTGAGTTCAGTGACTGCGCTTCTGTCAGTTTAACCTACGCTTAGAAAATGCAGGTTCTGAGTAGGCAGCATCTTTTGGTGTTTGCACAGCATTATCCACCCAGCAGTTCTCATTTTGATTGCAGCTTTTCATGAAGAAAAATAGCCACTAAAGCCAGGCCTGGTAAGGTTTTAGCAGGGCAGTTAACTGCATCAAATATCCCTGGTCCAAAGCGCTCAGGCTCAGACTGGTGGTGAGATGAAGCTCCCTCAAACCAGGCTCAGCAGGCTACAAATCCCACCTGCTGAGGCAGCTGGTGATGGAGCAGCCTCTTCTCCAAAGGAGCAAGGGCTGTTTGTCAAAGCACCCCCAGCTCCGGGGCCGGCTCAGCAAGCTGGCGGCTGGTGGGCTGTTAGTGCCGGCAAGAGGAAAATTAACCCGCAGAGACCTACTTTATGATGCTTTGCAAGACCTCTTGCCACAGGAACGGCTCGGGAAGCCTCCCTGAGATGCTGCTGTGTGTGCCTGTGAGCAAGAAGTTTGAGTCAGACGGCTCCAACAGCCCAGTGAGTGCATTAAACCTGGCAGTTCAGCTTCACAGAGGTTGTATAAATATTTCCTTTCCTGTCGATTAGAGCCCAGTAGTTACCAGGCGGGCTGGCAATGGCAGCTCATGCCCAGGCTGGTGACAACAGCTCATTAATCAGTCAATCAAACAGAAACACTTGATTCTGTGGGGCTCTGAAGCTCATTTTTAAACTCCTGCAGCTATTTATGTCTTCATCTTTCATTCACTCCTGCAATAGCAGAATTAGGCCCAGTAATACAGGTGATGCGTGGACAAGTGAGTTTTTCTTGTGAATGCGTTTCAGAGCCAGAATGACTGTCCTCCATAAAGAGGGAATTCCAGGGAATGCTTTCAGGCCTGTAGGGGAATACCTGGAAGGGAAACCTGAGTGTGTCAACATGCTGCATCTCTGTATGAAGGGCCTGAGAATGCAAAAATTAGAAAAACTGTCTCTTCTCTAAAGCACATTAAATAGGCAGAAAGCCAGATCAATTATTTTTGGGAAATAGAAAAATATGGAATTGTGGAACGTTTTGGGTTGGAAGGGTTCTCAAAGCCCATCCAGTTCCAACCCCTGCCATGGGAAGGGACACCTCCCACACTAGATCAGAGGGTTCAAGGCCCCATCCAGCCTGGCCTGGAACACCTCTTGAACAGCTGGAAATGTCAAAGGAATCATGATTATTCATACACAGAGATCAAACATCAGGAAAACTTTAGGCAGGAAAACCTCTGGTGGCGGATGAATTTCTGATCAGTTAAAATGTGTTGCTTCAGCTTCAACACAAAAAACCATGTTGTCTGTTAGGAACAGACAGAAAATCACTTATAATGCTTCAAAAGGGTTAAAATTAAAACAGCAGACTTCATTTCACACTGAAGTAAACCTTGGGTTTCAAATAAAAGGGTTTGGGTTTTTTTTTCTTTTTGTGTTTTCACTAAATCACTTTGAGAACTATTATTTCTAAGGAGGTTTAAAGGAGGCTGCTTTGAAAAGTTGTTCCTATGAGCTGTGGGAAAGAGGATGAGCTTCTGAACTTGGCCTGCAGGGCTGAGAGGGCAGAAGAGGTTTGGCTGAGGGTCTGTAATCAGAGCACAAGAGACAGAGGGAACCTTCCAGCTGCCGGGATTGTGATGCTGTCATCAGATTGACCAAAAGCACTAAAAAGCCCTGGGAGAGGATTCCTCAAGTCTACCTATCATCTTCCAAAGACACCGGTCTCATGAGCCTCATTAAGGGGGAATCCACAAAAATTAACTGCAGCTCCCAGTGACACAGACTGCCTTGCAGGCTATTGAAGCCAGAAGCAAGCAGCACCTTATTTCTTCCACTCCTTCCAAGATGGTTTTATGTCCCAGGAAGGTTTCAACAGCAGCTGACAGGGACACTTTCCTCTCCTTTGTATTTGCACCTTCGAGGCAATGCAAATTTTCTCCTCTCCACCCACTCTGCTTCCCGCCACACTGATGGTTCTACTGGGAGCAGATCTGAGCATGCAGCGACGAGAAGCCAGAGAAAAATAGCCACAAGCACTGACCAGGCTTGGAGAGCACCAGGAGCAAAATGCAAGGCTGGTGGAAGGGTCTGGTACCTGCAAGAGATGGAATCGCAGTAGCTTAAAAAGATTTAACAGGCTGAGCTGCTCTGTTGATGCATCCTGTAGGAATGGGGCAACTTCTTAAAGTGTTCTGCCATGACCACCCGCCAGCCGTGCCCACACCTGAAGATGGGCTCACCAGGTGCCTCACCTTGTCACCTGTGTCCCACCCATGTCTACGTTTCAAATATGAGCAGTAGGGATGCTGTATCAAATAGAAAGTTTCCGATTTCCAAGCTGGCAAACAGCATAATAGAATCTCACAGAGCCTGGTTTTATACTAGGTAAAACTATTGAGAATCCAATATTCTCAGCAGAATGGAAGGCTGCAGCCTTCAGGAATGAAGTAAAAGGTAAAAATTACGATAGAAAAGACGTAGCATTCCCTCCCTTCCCGCAGTGAAAGCAACGAAGCATTGGAACAGTTTACCAGGAATGCACTAGAGTTTCCATCACTTACAGCTGTTAAGTTAGGGTGCAGTAACACATGCTCAGGTGTTTAGCAGTAACACATGCTCAGGTGTTTATGAATTAAAAGGCCATTTTGGACTAATTATCCTTCCCTACCTCAGAGCTGTAGAGGAAGTAAAGGCAGGATTGGTTGAAAGAAATACCTGGTTTCCTTGCTTTTTAAGGATTATTCAAGAGAAAAAAAATAAAAGGATATTTGAGAATAAATTGTCATTATGAACTGAAAAGATTTAATTTTTAAATGCCAGACAAACCCTCTCCATGTTTAATGGAGAGTTTTAAATGAAGGGTTTAACAAAACTAGCATGCTTTCACATATGGTGTTCCAAATATGTATTACAACTACTTTTTCCTGTCTTGCGATGAAAAGTGGACATGAAAACATCAAAAGTGATGTTGTAAAGTTGACCAGTCACTGGCAGAGGCAGGATACCGACCTGACATCCCCTGGGTCACAAATCCCCCTGCTTAACCAGTGCCCACAGGGTGCACAGAAGAATCTCCCAAGTATGCATGAGGCTCAAGGACATGAAATCAAATCTACAGAAGGCAACCTTCTCCCACGTCCCCAGGAATTGTTCCCACCTAACACTCCAGCCCCAGTTCAAAGCTGACACCAGAACTGATCTGAATGGCAAGAACCAAAGGTCTCTTCTCCAGCTAATTCTCTCTTCAGTTTCTCATTCATGGATCTCGAAACAATGCAGCCAAGAGCCTTAGGGACCCCAGATACTTTCTGAAACCTTAGGGTGACTCTCTTACATGATGAATCCTGCTCTCAGCTGACCTTTGTTTAGCTCCTGCTTGTAGGAGTGGCTCAGTTTAAGCAGTGAAGGCAGGCACCTTTTGAAGCACCTACTGAACTGGAAATAAGGCACAGCCTTACCAGCTCCCACGTGGAATGCCAAGGAAGCTAAAGCCAGACATCTGATTTGGGAGGGGAGGATGCAAAGCAGGACTATGCAGGCTGGGATTTGTGCTCCTCCCAGGATCATGATACTCTTTCTACCTCCATTAAGTCACAGCTGACTTTGGCTTCCAGGCCAACATAAAAACTCACATCCAGGACACCTCATGGTACCAGGTGATGTCTAGATGGTAGGCGGAGGTCATCATGGTTCAATATGTCCATCTAAGCAGGCTGTTCCAATCACTCCCCTGCAGCAGATGCTGTCAAATGTGGCTGCAAGCCCTGTGCCTGGCCTTGAGCTGCTTTCACCCTGCTCACTGCTGACTTGCTCCAATGGCTTGGCCAGACACATGCCAGGTAATTGATTAAGAACAGCATCTCTGTGCCACACAAAGAGAAAAGAAGCAGCAGATGGAAACAAAAACCAAGTGCTTCATTCCCGAATTCTTAAGTGCGAGACTCGGTTCTTCCAGATTCCAGCATGCACCTTTCTGTAGCCACTGGCTTCCTCAGCGTTTGGCTGCCATACCTCCGGTGTCCCCCACACAGGGTGTTTGCATTGTGTGCCACTGCCCTTTCCACTCATTGTGGAGCAATTCAAAGCAATGATTTTATTCCTTCAAATAACTGATTGCTCATAATTAGCTACTTCGTCTAAACCTCCCCTGGCACAACTTGAGGCCATTTCCTCTTGTCTTATCACTTGTTTCTTGGGAGAAGAGGCCAGCACCTGCCTCGCTTCAACCTCCTTTCCAGGAGCTGCAGAGAGTGATGAGGTCTCCCCAGAGCCTTCTCTTCTCCAGGCTGAACCACCCTAGCTCTCTCAGTCTGCCCTGAGAGCTGCTCCAGCCCTTGGATCCCAAATTTAAAGCAGTCAATATCTCTTCTATTTTTATAAACTGAAAATAAAAACTCTTCAGAGAAAATCTGGTTTTCTTTTCTCATGGAGAGAAAACACATTTTACACTGAAAAGTGGTTTGAACTGAAACGTATTGCTTTGTACGAATGCCCATGCCTCCAGATTCAGTGAGAAGCACACAGTGACAGCATCTGCTCAATCGGTTCAGAAACCTCCTTGGTTCAGAATGAAAGCTCCATACTTCTTCAAGGAAAAAAAAAGTGTCAAAGATAAAAACAAAGTCATTCGCAGCCGAGGGCACCAATTGATAAAAGTTTCATTAAAGCTTTGCTGAAAACTTCTTTACTTCCAGGTCTCAGAGCAAGAGGTCTCTGAGCAAAACTGCTCTAACAGACTTTTTAGAGTGAGAGCAAATTGTATACGTACGTGGCCACTGGAAAATGAGATTATTAAAGATTTATGCATTCAGAAAAGTGCTGTATGAAGAGAAAATGAACATTTGGGAGGGTGGCAAAATTACTTGGATGCACCTGATTTTAAAGTAAGTTCTTAATGAAGAATTCTTGCCTTTGGTTGTATTATTACTCCAAGCGGTTTTCACTTTCTCCTTCTCTCCTTCCTTCTTCCCCTTTCTCTCTGACTCCCTCCCCTTTTTATTTAAGAGCTTTCCCTTGAAGGAATATAAAACTGTCACTTCTCCTTCATCGAAATTCACAAGACAGAAGAGAATTAATTCTTTAGTCATTGTCCCTTTGACTCAATCTTTAATTTTCCCTTGACAACACGGCTGCCTGACAAGACTTCTTGCCCGCACTGATCCCAAAGAGGAACTTTCCTTTACTCTGCTCCAAGTGAAAGAGGGAATTCTTGATGGCTGAAGGCTTGTTTCTTTTAAAGCCTTCTGCGTTCCTGCCCTGGGCTCCAACAGCGGCAGCTGTGTGATGGCTGCGCAGGTCACCAAACCGCACGGCGCTGGGTTGTTTGCCCTCCTGTCGGCTTTGGCAGTCGGAACAGAAATGGCTCAGTGCTCCATGTGCTCACATGCATTTGCTGAGGTTTGAAAGCTTCAGCTCCCTGAGTGATACGGATATGGGAGAAGTTCCTTTTTCATCTTCCAAGAAAAGAAAAAAGCATCCTTAGCCCAAAGGCCACAGCATTGCCCTGTCTCAACACTTCAAGACACAGAAGGATTAAAAAGTCAGGGGAAAAAAATTGTCTTAATTACAAAATTTAATGCTTTCAGTATAAAAAAACAACCAAAAAGATCACAAGTCTAGCTGAGAGAGGGAACAATCCACTCCTTGCTTATGCAGGCGATGCTGTACCTGATTAGAATTAAAAATGTGTAAAGGGTAAAGTGCAAAAGCGCTCACTTGCTTTTGAAAGCAGTTTTCTTTTTTTTTTTTTTTTTTTTTTGTTGTTCCTTCCTGCCTTTTCACTGCAAATATTCATACAATCCAAGCAGAGGAAAGCAAATACCTCAGAGCAGGGTTAATTCAAGTAGCCGAAGTTTTATCAAAGCCACATCTTTTGTGTATTTTGGGTAAAGTTGCAGTGGCTGTTAACTCAGTCTTCATTAAAAGAGGCAAACCACATATTCAGTCCCGGTATTTGCAGTCAGCACGAGGAGCAGACCAGTAACTCAAGAGAAGAAAGTCACGCAGTCCAATGCACGCATGAATTTCAGAATCTGCCTGCAGATCTTTCGCAAATGGAGAAGAGCGATGAATTAATCAGGGGCAAAAATCAAAGAAACTCTTTCTGTGCAGATTTCCCCTCCACTTTGTACCTCACCCTGCCACCAGCTGAGACAAAGCTCGTGATGAGTAAGAGGAGTCTAAGGTAGAGTCCAGACCCCAACCTGAAATCACTGCCTCAGTTCCTGAGATCAGCTAAAACAGAGGCGTATTCAGCAGCTTCACTATGAATTTCCTTCTTTTTATGGGCTGCTTTTCCTCAGAATATGGATGCTATCAGAATGTGGCTCTCTGCAGTTTTGAAAATGTAAATTTATTCTGTATTTCCAGTGTCGTGTGCTCCTCTTATCTGCACAGTTACAGTTATCAGAATAAATACGAGAAGACAAGTCCTTGGAGAGATCCTGTATGTACTCAGCTCAGTCCTCCAGCCAGCAGCTAATCCAGGCGAGGGATTTCAAAACATGGATTATGCTTGTATTAATTGCAAGAGATAACAGGGCCGTAGTAAGCACAGGAGGGGTGGGAAGCCACTCATCTCAAGTATCAGGGAGGATGAACAAGGGACTTACTCCAGCGAAAACTGAAGCCACAGAGCTAAGAACAGCCTTCCTCAAGAGTGAGGAGAAGAAAGCGATTCAGCATCCCAGAGCTTGAAGTGAAGCTGAGCAAAGAGAATTTTGTGTGAAACTGAGAAACCACAGTCTGAAGCGGCAACCCTGAAACTCCCTTGGATTTCAGTACAAGTTGTGTATTGAGCAGTTTTGCTCTTTACTAAGATAGTTCCTTCTCATTGTGCAGCTTCTAGAAAGACACCTATCCACACCCTACTGCCTGAATCGGAGAAACTCACTTTACACATTTGAATCTCCCAACATTTTGGCTCTTCATCATTCAACCAGCCCCAATCACTGCTGAGGGCTACCTCAAACAGTTTCTGCCTTCCAAATGCAAGCCCTGGCCCTATGACCCAAAAAAGTCACTCAGCAAGAGCAGAAACAATGCCCTCACTGTATAGACAACTTTACAAGATGGTCCCTGAGTAAGATCTGTTAGTTGGATCCCATGAGTACAATCTTACATCCACCCACACTGCAGAGAGAAAAGCTAAAAGCACCTCAACTCTCAACAAGCTGGATGTTACATTGATTTACCAGGAACGGAGCATTGTTCACAGACATGTCTCTTGCCTCTGGCGGGGCATGTGCACTCGCTGCTGCCAGCGAGAACAGTGTGTGGCACCATCTAACCCTGCCTGTGCTCCAGTAAAGCTCCACAGCCATGAGCAGGGGCCTTCTACCACTATTTCCATCTGTTTGACCCTATATTTAGGCACATATGTATGAGTATATATATCATAGAATCATGGAATGGTTTGGGTTGGAAGGGACCTCAAAGCTCATCCAGTTCCACCCCCTGCCCTGGGCAGGGACACCTCCCACTGGATCAGGGGCTCCAAGCCCCATCCAACCTGGCCTTGAACCCCTCCATGGATGGGGCAGCCACCCCTGCTCTGGGCAACCTGGGCCAGGGCCTCCGCACCCTCACAGCAAAACATTTCTTCCTAGGATCTCATCTCAATCTCCTCTCTTTCATCTTTTAGCAGATGTGTCCAGAGTTTACAGGGAGTATGCAAAAGCACAGGTTTCCTAAGTGGCCTCAATTATTATAGCTGATCTCCCTTCTTTCAGCTGAAAATCACTCCCTGTCATCCTCTCCCTGCAATCCCTGATCAAGAGCCCGTCCACAGATTTCCTGGAGCCCCTTTTAGTACTGGAAGCTGCTCTAAGGTCTCCCTGGATCCTTCTCTTCTCCAGGCTGAACAACCCCAGCTCTCTCAGCCTGTCCTCATACGGGAGGTTCTCCAGCCCTGGGATCATCTCCGTGGCCTCCTCTGGACTCTCTCCAAGAGCTCCATGTCCTCCCTGTGCTGAGGACTCCAGAACTGGACGTGGGACTCCAGGTGGGGTCTAACCAGAGTTGAGCAGAGGGGCAGAATCCTCTCTCTCACCCTGCTGGTCCCACTGCTTTAGATGCAGCCCAGAACACAATTGACTTACTGGGCTCCAAGTGCTCCTTGCAGCTCACACAGAACTTCTCATTCCCAGCCCCGCAAGTCCTTCTACTCAGGGCTGCCCTGAATCCATTCTCCCCCCAGCCTGCATTTGTACTTGGAATATGCATATGTAAACCCACCTAAGCGTTTGTCACCATGGGCTCCTCTAGCTCTGGCACGATCTGCTGGACACTCACTCCTGGCAGTGTTTGACCCTGCAGACAGTCCAACTGAATCGCAGTTCCTGGCGTCCTGAACCATCTTAAACAACGGGAAAAGCTGGCAAACTCCAAAGCTGTCAGCTTTGGTCCTAGCAGAGTCAGTTTTACTTCCCAGCTACTGCAGCGGAGGAAGGATTGGGAGCACTTTGTGCAAAGAGTACTCTCTTTACATATAATCAGACCATTATATTAATTAAATATGAATTGATTGTAAAGGACATTAATTGAGATTTAAAAGAGATACATTTAGGCGCCCATGTAATTAACTCAAAATAACAGAGGCAATAAACGTGGAAGCTTATTACTACAATAACCTTGCAAAGATCGTTTGGAGTATTTCCTTCCCACACCCCCACAGCTGCCTGGTGCTGTCTACCACAGCTTAGACATCAATTAACAGACTTTCAGATGATAATACACATTTGCAATTAGCTGGTCTCTCACTTGCTGGCTCTGACAGTGGTTCTACCTTTGAAGGGCTCTTCCTTTTTCCTTTTTGGTATCCCACATCATTCAGCTCTTTCAACCTCCCACTGCTGCCTACTTCACCGTTAGCTCAGCTTTTTTGATCTGCATAAATTGTGAAAGAGTTCAACCACTGAGCTCTTTCATAAATGCAACAGAGGAGAACATCAGGTTGCGAACAGGTAGAAATTACTTTGATTATCAGATCCAGACCTGGTATTCAAACAAACAATTTCTTTTTCTCCACCTTTCTGCAGACAATAAATTAGTCTGGGCATTCCATCCTGTACCAAGCTTTTGCTATTTGCCAAAAAGGTCCCCAAGTGGGCAGAGCTGGGTAAGGGAATCACAGAATGGTTTGGGTTGGAAGGGGTCTTTAAAGCCCATCCAGTTCCACCCCCTGCCATGGGCAGGGACATCTCCCACTGGATCAGGGGCTCCAAGCCCCATCCAACCTGGCCCTGAACCCCTCCAGGGATGGGGCAGCCACCACTGCTCTGGGCAGCCTGGGCCAGGGCCTCCCCACCCTCACAGCAAAACATTTCTACCTAAAATTTCCTTTCAGTCTCCCCTCTTTCAGCTGAAAACTGTTCCCCCTCATCCTGTCCCTGCACTCCCTGATCAAGAGCCTCTCCCCAGCTTTCCTGGAGCCCCTTTCAGTACTGGAAGCTGCTCTAAGGTTTCCCTCAAGCCTTCGCCAGGCTGAACAACCCCAACTCTCCCAGCCTGTCTTCGTATGGGAGATGCTCCAGCCCTTTGATCAACTCTGTGGCCTCCTCTGGACTGCAAACCTGCACACAACGTGAAATGTGCTCACATAGCACTCAGAGGCTTCTTTTTGAAGCTAAAGGCCTTTGTTTTAAAATCAATATCTTTTTCCAGCGTAAAAGTTCCCTTTTGAAATAAAGCTGTGCCCTTGGGGCTAGTTCTCATATGCTTATCCGTATGTCATCTATTACAGAGTCAAGTGTATTAACACTCTTAAAAACATACGCATCCTCTATCTACCAGAGAGATGAGGTTCTGAAATCTTGGTAATGACTACTAGCCATTCTGCCTTACTGTTCAGGAGTTCTGCTTTCAGAATCAGAGTAAATTATTGCAGAACAGAAAAACGCGTTTCCTATCCCAAAAGAGGTCTAAGCATTTCCCAGACACTCTGACTTTGAAGAGAGGAAAAAACCCATATCTATACATTTTCATGACTTGGTCGTCCAGAATCACGATGTTTATATTGGCTCACAGAGAACATGAGTGCATTCCCCAAGTATATTATTTCAATATTTGTTAAGGTAAGTGAACATTTCCAGAAGTAAATTGTATTGAAATAAGAAATATTAAAGAACCCAGACTTCCAGTAGTGCACACAAAGAAAATGCCTTGATTTCAAGTAACACCACCAGCAGTCATTTTTTTAAAGACGAAATATTTCATGTACTTAATCAACTGTGATCACGTTTTGCTCCTGTTTGAGACCCATTGAAATGATGTACAAGAAAATACCAGTGGCAAATTGATATTTGAAGAGGAATCTAAAAGCAGGTATATTTCCTTTCTCATGCTGATGAGCTCCTGTGAGTGCAGGAGATCCCTTCATGGAGAGAGGCTGCAGCCACGGTTTCTCTCTTTGGGCACTGGCAGCAAGGACTTGTGTGCCCAGACTCCAAAATCCTTAGGTAGCAGGGTGAGACAGTAATTCTGCTCTTTTCAAGTACTCTGGCTGCCCCAAATTGAGAAGATATTAAGGATATCAGTGTCAATCCGCACTAGCAGTGCAGTCAGGCCTTAACCATGGTTAAGAAGTGAACCCTGAAGTTTCACAACCTGGTCCAGGTTTGTTGCACAGCACGGCTGAATCCTCACTTTCCATTGGGATGCACGAGGCAGAAGGATACAGAGGGGAAGCCACAGCAGAGCCTTTCCAGTAGCTCTGCATAAACTGCAGGACCAACATAAAGCCCCGCACAGCTCCAACACCGCAGGAACACACAAGAGTCCCCCGCGTGCCACCCTCGGCTCTTGCTGTGGACACAACACCCATGGCACAGCCTGAGCAGGGACAGGGAGAGGGGCAGAAGGTGAGGCAGGACCCTCATGAGCAGGGCAGCTGCAGAGTCTGGCTCAGTGTGCTCCACGACTGAAGCTGTTTGGATGTGTCCATTTACAGTGATGTCTGCAAATGAAATTGTTCCATCCTGTCTTACAGCCAGAGCCCAGGCAGACTGAGGCCATAGCTGTGCACACCCCAGGCCAGCACGAGTCAACACCACTGCCAAGCCCTGGGACGCGCTCCCACCCCTGCAACACTTCTGTCTTTAGCAAAGTTCATGCCAGCACCGTAAGGCATTTTCCTCCCCCTCTGGTTCTTTCCTCGCAGCACAGCTTCAATGAAGCCCATTGGCCTGAGTCAACTCTGCAAGGGTTTTTACATTTGAACTAAGATAGCAAAATGAAAAACAACTGAAGAACTGCAACAAGAATCTAACAAAATAGCAGACCTACTGAGATATGATTTTCTTTCTCCCTAAAGCCTTTATTCCCTCACATTGAGCCTGGCTGAAAGAAATAATCAAGATGACATGATGAAAGTCAAAGCAGAATGTTGACATTTCCAAACCCCTTTCCCTCTTTAAGCCTCATCAGTAACATTTAGTCCCATTTCACTGATACTCTTGGTTCCTTAAAAATCTAAGTTTGAGGTAAACTTATCATTTGCTGGGGTTTGCAGGAGGGGGATCCTGCCCTGCCACCTCACTGGAATGACAGATACGCCGCTGTTCCTACAGATAGTCCCTTTCCCCTGCCTCCTTCCCACGCAGCGCAAGTCTCAGGCTGTAGTGAACTGTTGGATCAGCTGCCTTTGGAAGCACAATACCCTCTCCAATTGTTTTATGTCGGTCGTAGTGTGTCGTACTTTGCCTTGAGCTCCCAACTCATTTGCTTTCCAAGCAAGGCACATCTTCCACCCAGGAGCAAGTAGCCAGGCAGGTGCAGGCCACAGGAATCCAATAGCTACAGCTCTACAGTCTGGCATCAGCCTCAAGCCTGGGCAGTCTCTGGTATCATTCACCTGGCTCTGGCAAGCTCCAGTCAGCCGAGCATCATTCTGGGCCAGGAGCAGCAGACCCCAGTAGACCAAGCAAGTCCCCGTGTTTTCTGAACGTGTACACAGCTCATCGCCCTGGTCAGCCTTAGGTACAAGCTTTTCAACATCTGCCATCACATGCCACAACCCTTGCAACGAGGGTAATAACAGCTCCTCTTCCAATTTGCAGTCGCATGCTCTTTTAATCCCCCTGCTTCCATGTACCTGGAACCAATGCTCCTTGGCATAAACGGTGCTTTTTCTTCTTCACAGGAAGTGTTGGCCTGACATCCATTCCATCTGGCATGAATTATTAGGGAAGATGCACCTGTCTTGCTCCTCTGAATCTTTGGCTGGTCCAGGAACTCATTAATCCAGCTGGAATGAGCTCAGTGCACAGGACTAGGAAAGCTGGGGAGTGTTTTGGATGGGATTAAGAGATGAATTCATCGCCATTTTTGATTTCCATCCAATTTAATACATTTTAGTCTGGCTTTCTCCTTTGATACAGGGAAAGTTAGGAACATGCTGAAGTTGGATGACAAAACGAAGCTCTACAAAGATGAGCCCATACTTAGAAATGCTCCTGGAGGGCTTGGTAGTTCAATGGAATAAAAAAAAGTATCCTATTTCCACAGCAGGTGACAACAAGATCCTCATTACTGATTTTTAATGATGGCACACATTCCATAGCTGTCTCCCACGAACTTTGAGATCTGTTGAGCTCCGCCACACCACTGTTTCAAAAAAAGCACACTCCCTGCCTGGTTGCTCAGACTCTCACCAGTTCTGGGATAGGAGCATTAAAGAACCAAGTCCTCTCAGATAAAATGAGTGTTTTCAATGACAGCAGCAATGCCTGGGTGAAACCCAGTTCAAATCTCTACTGTACGGGGCAGCTACCCGTTTAACTTTGAAATCCTCAGTCTTCAACTAAAACTAATGAGGCAATTTTGGTTTTTTTTCCCAGCACTTTAATGCCTGCCTCCTCCAGAGGCAGAAACTTCTCCTTAGGCAGAGGAGACAAACCACAGAATCTGCCCTTCAGCCAGTATGAGACAGCTCTTGCTTCCCGACACTGCTACAGTTCACAGAATCATGAGATCCTTAAGGCTGGAAAAGATCTCTAAGCTCATCCAGTCCACCTGTCAGTCCAACACCACTATGCCTGCTAAGCCGTGTTCCTAAGCGCCACATCTACACGTGTTTTGAATCCCCCCAGGGATGGAGACTCCACCCCTGCCCTGGGCAGCCTCTGCCAGGGCTTCACCATTCTGTCAGTAAAGACATTTTTCCTAATATCTAATCTAAACACGTACAGTTTCTCCTCCTGCACTCCTGGTTCCCTATAAGCTTTATTTATTCTACTCATTCACAGAAAATGAAACACCTTAAAAAAATAAAGGACACTGAATAGCATGGTTACCAGAAGAGCTCAGGTTTAGTGGGATTTGAATTCAGTCCAAGGCGAAGTGAGCTATTAAGCTCTGTGGAAGGTGTTTCTACTCCAAAGCACACAGAGTGCTCTGGATCTGGGGAGCTTTCCTGGTGGAAATGGTACATACCAATGTGAAGGAGCATTCATTTCAAAACATGTGGTGTTAGAAATTTAGCGGATTTGTTGGCAAACATCCGACAACTCCAGTACAGCACAGTCCACAGAAGCCAAACATACTTTTTCTAAGATGATGGTGTAAAAAGAAAGAATCATGGAATGGTTTAGTCTGCAAGCGACCTTCAAGTCCACCCAGTTCCACTCCTGCCATGGGCAGGGACACCTCCCACTGGATCAGGGGCTCCAAGCCCCATCCAACCTGGCCTTGAACCCCTCCAGGGACGGGGCAGCCACCACTGCTCTGGGCAGCCTGGGCCTCCCCAACCTCATTGTCAAGAATTTCTTCCTTATATCTAAACCTGCCTTCTTTCATCTTAAAACCATTTCCCCTCACCCTCTCACTGAGGAAGTTTGGTTTTTTTCTCTTTCCTGAGTGAGCTAGAAAGAAGGGAGGAAATCAGTCAAATAGCTATTAAGAAATGGTCTGAAACTGGTGACTCGGATTTCCAGATTTATTTCTTACTCTCTTCAACCGCATCTAGATTTGCTGCATTTGCATATCAGGGGAGATTATTTTTTCTGCTTTCAGCCTTGGAGGAGCAGGCAGGTGTGGAGTAATCAAACATCATTGAGCTTTAAATGCTAAGAAAGCTACTGCTCTGGACCATGCAGCTTCCTCATCTTGTCATCTAGTTATATGTATAACTAAACCCCTGCTGCTGCATTAAGGCTTCATTTGTCCAACCTTGCAGCTGGGCAAGAGTGGTCCTTTTCAAACAGTCCATAGGCCTGATACCCTCAGAAATTATTTCAAACCCTTGTCTTGACCTTATTGCTCCTCTGAACTGGAAGTTCAAGCCTTGAAGCCTTCACGATTCATGGGGAAGGGTTTATTATAGCAAATTTCAAAATAACTGGATATAGCATGATATTGTATATACAGCAGTAGCGTGAGTGTCATTCTCTTCTCTGAGAGTTAAAACCAATAGCAAACACTGCAGGAAAACAATGTTAACAGACGGCAAGGGTCATTTAATTGTATACAAGTTCATTACTCCTAGCTTCCCTTCCCTCCCAAATTGTCAAGCTGTCAATATTAATTAGGAAATATGCATGCTTCAGAACTGGTTAAACAGAAGAGCTCTGAGGCTTTTAAAAAACACTCTTGTCCTGCTAAATCTGCCTTCTAAAGCTAAACAAAAAGGCCAAATAAGGGAGTAACAGTAGAGTCCCAAGCTGACACATGTAAGTTGGATTGCTGCAAGCTTGGAGATGTCAATACAGAGCTCCCAGTTCTTGTCTGTGCTGCTCAGCTCTGTGATTCCTCTCAGCTCCCAGAGGTGGAGGGAGGGGAGAAGTCTGCCCATGGTCCATTCGCGGAGAGAGCAAAGGCAAGGAGGGCAGCCTGGGCTCCTCCACCAGTGCCCCGTTCTTTAGGCCACCTGGGACATTACAAGAAGTTACTCGAATCAGACACGGGACACTCATTAGCTGCTGATGGATGGTAAACAATTGGACACAACTTGCTCTTCCACAGCGAGGCAGCCTCTAGACAGCAGCCAATGTTGAGTTTTACCCACCCAGTAGACAGAGATTGATGACTCGGGAAGATACAGCAGGAGGAGATAAATGGAGCCCAGAGTCCCATGCCTGACTTATAACACCATTTTAATAGGAATCCAGGCACACAGCAGCCGAGCCAGCCAGGCCTGGATTTGTGAGCTCTGTGGAGGCTTCAAAGAGATAAATGGATCCTCAGTTTCAAGCTGGTGAGTTTCTGATGAATAGAAATGGTTCAGTGCGTGGAGAGGATCTTACCGGAGAAATGGAAAGCACTCCTCAGACTGCAAGAGAAAGCCAATTCCCTTCAGAAAATGAGGCAGTTAAGGCTGGAGGAAGAGGGAGGGGATTAGCATATTCTAATACACACGACTTTAAGCTTGCAGACACACATCATGAGATGCACAACGCTCTGAAGCATGCAGAGCTGCGGGCAGGACAGGCAGCAAAGCTGTGGTACAGCAGGAGGGAAGGGCACGGGGCTCAGCAGCACCAGGCTCAGCCGGTCACAATTTCTGCTGCTGCCGCCAAGGGTGGGAACTGGTAAAGCCTCTGGTTTAGAAGCATTCAGATGCATTTTGCTACCAAGAACACTAAACCACGTCCAGTTATCTTCTTTATGTCCCGTACCTAAAGGATGGACCCTGTGCATTGAGTTGCAGATTAAAGCTCCGTGTTTTTGTTTTAAATAAACCCGCTTCTTGCCTTATCCTAAAGCTGCCAGGACTGGCAGTGGATAACAACACTGAACTTTGCTCTTTCCATCGGGTGCCCTGTTTAAATCAAAGGAGTGGATGATAATGTGTGTCACCACAGGAACTAACTTTGCAGCAGGGTAACAACAAAAACAACCCAAGCCTATCTCCAAACCCCACACAGGAACACTTGTCTTCCTGGATACAGCTCATCAAGAGCTTTGTTTTATTAGAGTTTGTGTTTCAAAAGGGCAAACTGAGGATTATCAGCTCTCTTCGAGCAACTGAGAGCCAAACCGATGATGTCTCAAGCCTGTACATAGAACATTGAGCCTCTCTTCAAAAAAAGACACAACTAACCAATCCGTTAATGCCAGCGAGAATGTTTCCCCCTCCTTGACACCAGCAAGTTTAGCTCAGGCTAAGCGACATTACCCTCAAGATACTCAGTTCTAAAGATTAGAGTTCCCAGCAGAATCTCTCAGCCTGTGATTACAGCACCTCCAACATTTAGTGCTGCTGTATTTACTCACATGGCCAGGTGCTTGCAGAATAGATGCTATCATAGCAGTTTAAGCTCCTAGATAACGACTCCAGTAGGACAATGGGTTTACAAGCAATTCTGATGAGGCCATTAGATACTTTGCCATCAGTGCTCATCAGCAGGGCTGGAGCTATTGAATATACTCTGCAAAGCACTCCAGTCAGCTCTGAGAAATAACGTCAAACCCACGTTGCCTTATAATTTCCCTTGCAAATTCCTCACGTCCGGTGAAGGTACCAACTCCCCATCATGTCCAACTGCTGCCAAAAAAAAAGGAAAAGGCTAATTTTCCGCTTAAGCATAGGCTACGATGATGGGTACTGAGGCAGCTCATTTTCTATAATGAGCTCATCAATATGAAATAGCATTAGGGATATGGAAAAACACACCAAAACTGAGTCGATCACCAACAATTTCAGACTTGCCAGTGTCACCTCACACCAGCAACCGGCTCTGTGGCCATCACTGGCCCAGAAGAGCTATTAGTAGGGACAAAGCCCAGAGACATGGTACATACTTAGTGCTGAAGCTCACCCCAAATAAAAAAAAAAGGCATAGAAATATCACAGTAAATGGTCTGATGAGCAAAATTTGCAGAGATTCATTACTGCCTGAACCATTGGCTCCTGCTACAGCTGGATACTCACACAGGTGTGAAACCTGGAGTGGGCCATTCATTTTGTCAGGACTGCTCAGGTGCGTGAAGTCAGGGGCTGCCTGCATGCTCTTTAAATGGCATGACAAATGGAGGGCATCTTTCTGGCTGATCTTGACTAAAAAGCTCAATTAAAGAACTCTTAGCTCCTCAGCTGAGAAGAAAAAAACACTTTTTTCCCCCTCAGTGGACTACTGATTCAAGTGTCCCATGACAATTCCTAGCTACCTGGGGACAAACAGGCTGCCATCAACTTGGGGCTCTCCAGGTCACCTACAGCACTTGTGATTTCATCTCAGACCTGGAGCTCTACTCAGCTGGCCAGGGCAGAAAGCAGCAGAACTTGGTTTATACAAGCTGAGGTTCTGCCAGTTGTGGTGTCATGGGTTCAAGGAGTGCTCTGCGCAGATTAAGGGACTCAGCTCCAGGAACAAGGATAACCTTGTCCATAATGGGTTTCTCAGTGCTTGTTGTAAATAGCAACACCCACCAGAAACCTGAAACCACATTTCATGATTTGCCAGGGTGAGGAACTCAAAAATGCTTGCACTGACATTTGACTCCTCTCTGTATTGCCCCAGCCAAGGGAGTCCCCCAGCTAACGCACAGAGCTCTTGTAGACCTGAGCGCTTTCTCTCTCTCTGCATACAATCTGCATGATTTGCAAGTCCTGTTCCCTCCTTCCTCCCTGATGTCTCCACAGTTGTCCCTCATGGCTTTTAGACCACTTAGCGTGCACGCTGTCCACATGCAGCTGATGGCACAGAGAGCATTCTCCAACCACCTACAGCACATCAAGACCTCGTGGACCAGACAGCAGCAAGTTTGAATGATGGATGCCCACCATCACCCTTCTCATTGGTACTGGCTGCAGGCATGGCTGAACGTAGAGAAACCACTGCCAGCCACCTCCAGCTCCCTTGGGGTATCTCACAGCAAGAGGAAGGGCTCTTCATCTTAAGAAATCAAACCACTCCAGGAAGCAGAGTTCAAATACGCAGATATATGGCTATATTTTATAGTGTGGCCATAAAGGCAATAAAACAAAAGGTTAATACTATCAAGTTCATAAATTTAGTAGTCAAGGATTAGTACATTCCTGTTCATCTCTATTGAAATTTTAGATACAAATGCTTAGATTTGCCCTTGCACCACGTTTTTGAGGCAGCGGAAGGGCTGGTCTGGGTGGGTAAACGGTTTAAGTCTCAGCCATAATTGCAGCTGCAATGGATCTGGTACAGGCTGGATAGATGAGAAGACGTATAACAATTCCTAATTCCTGTATGCCAGACCAGTGCCTGTTTTCAGCAGGCTGTGGTGAAATGTCCCCTCCTAAAAGCATTTCAGGCTGCTCGATAAGTTATTTTCTGCAGCTAAGTGTGCCCAGTCTCAGCTGACAGAACAGGTCATCTAAGTGCCTTCATGACAGCATCAAACACCCAGCTAACACCCTCTCTATGCCTGCCTCCCATGATGTTTGAAGCTCAGAAATTTGATTTTGCAGCACTAGATTTGTTCCACTGACTCCTAACAGAACAGACAGCCGACCTCAAAGTTTTGATTTCTTCCAAATACCTACTGGTCACTTTTCCAAGAGGGTGTCCAGACACAAGCGTAGTTTCGTGTTCAACTAACATGCTCTCGATTTCTGTAGTTATTGATTTATGCAGAAGGACAAAACCCCCATGCAACCAGACTGTGGGACTTGATGTGCACTACTTCCCCGTGCAGCAGCACACAAAACAGGCAGCAGTGATACCATAATGCAATCCTCTCCTGCAGTAAAAGAAAAGAACTGCCCTGGGAGATCCCAATGGCTAGAAACTGCAAGCCTTTGGTAAATGAAGAGGCTATTCCAGCCTAGATCTCTCTTCCACTGAATGCTGGGAAAAGCCAAGTCATCTTCACACACAGAATTTAGAAACACAGGCCACATACCAGCCTGCTTGGCTGCAATGGGAGCAAACCAGCAGGGTCACGTTCCTGTTCTGCTACCCAACTGCTGCCATACCTGCACAACAAATACCAGCTAAAGCCTGGAACAGATCTCTCCCTCACCAGTTGTCTACCATTACACTGAAGAGGTCATCAGCTTAAGTACTGCCAAAGAATCATCCCTGGAGGTTAACCTAGACCAGTTTAAGCCCAAGGCAGCAGCACACAGTACTTGGAGAGTAGAGCTCCGAGGGCCATACCCAGGGGCTGCTCCGCATACTCAGTATGGACAAGACATCCGAATCCTGAGGAGAAGAAATTACTCGACTTTTAGGGAGGACAGGTCTCAGCCGTGTTTTCAGTTCTGGAGTCCACAGCACAAGAAGGATGTGGATCTCTTGAAGTGAGTCCAGAAGAGGCCACAGAGAAGATGTGAGGGTTGAAGCACCTCCTGTAAGAGGAGAGGCTAAGACAGTTGGGGTTGTTCAGCCCAGAGAAGAGAAGGCTCAGAGGAGACCTTAAAACTTCCAGCCCTGAAATGGGCTCCAGGAAAGCTGGGGAGGGGCTCTCGATCAGGGAGGGCAGGGAGAGGATGAAGGGGCACAGTTTTAATCTGAAAGAGGGAAGATTGAGATGAGATCTTAGGCAGAAATGTTTTGCCGTGAGGGTGGGGAGGCCCTGGCCCAGGTTGCCGAGAGCAGTGGTGGCTGCCCCATCCCTGGAGGTGTTCAAGGCCAGGTTGGATGGGGCTTGGAGCAACTGAATCCAGTGGGAGGTGTCCTTGCCCATGGTAGAGGGTGGGACAGGGTGGGCTTTGAGATCCCTTCCAACCCAAACTGTTCCACGGTTCTGTGATCCTAGCTCAAGATCAGCTGTGACTCTCAGGTAACATCAGTCAACATTTATTCTAGTTTGTGAAAGGTCTGAATGCGTTTCCAGGTATGGGATGGGCTTTAAGACCCCTTCAGACCCCAAACAATTCTATGATTCTATGAATGCACCCTAGCGTTTTATCTACTATCCCTTCTTCCCCTCCTAACCCTCAAAGACCCTCAGGAATTACAGCCAATTTACCTTAAAAGCGGATGCCTATGAACAGTTAATAGATTATTTGAGGGAAAATTATTTAACCTGTTTCTCAGGAATAGTTATATCCCAGTCCAACTCAACTCACCCCTACTGGTGTTTTTTTCCATAGTCATTGGGAATATTTTATCTGGAGCCAAGTTCTGTGCCATTTACTATTCTTAGTACAATCTCCATGAGAACAAGCCCTCCACATCTTTAATGCCACCTGCAGTCAGTGACTTATAGTTATGTTCCTGTGCTGTGCTACTTTGATCTCTTCAGTATTTGGTTGTTTTTATGGGGCTGCCTCTTCTGTTTTCTCTCTGTTTATGGCCTCACTAATCTGTGCAAAAGGAGCAGAAAAGGCAATCAATCAAATCACAAAATACTGAAAAGGACAAAGCAGTGCGGTGCAAAAACTCTGCCTCCAGCTGAACCGACATAATTAGTTCCCAGGGGTAGGGAAAGCTTCTCCTCTCCCAGGTGATGTGAACTTCCTTCCAGAAGCCTTGTAACAGACATGTCACAAGATGTCACGCGATGTTACTCCTTGGGGTTTGATAGGCTCGCCAGGTCCAGATCTCTCCTGACAGGTTTTGTTAAGTCAAGGCAAGAGGCAGCAGCAGGAGCGGACAATTGCTGCACGGGGTTAACCAAACCACGTTTTTAAATACATTTATTTAACAAGTACTGGACCTAACTTTGAGTTTCATGTCAGAGGTCTCGTACCTTATTAACATAACGCCAGCTATCCGCTGCATATCATCATTGCGCAGAGAGGATCCCCAGGCAGGGCCCTCCATGGCAAACAGGCACGGCAAAGCAGGCACTCAAACGGCACAGAAACCTCAGGTTTGTTTCTAAGCTGCAAGCATTTTCCTTCCCAAAAAGCTCCTCCTTGATGGGAACTCACAGATGCCAGTAAGGACGTATCTCTTAGCAAGCTGAAGCTACACAAGCAGCATCTTACATGGCAAGAAACTGCACGTGGGCCACCTGTGTGATTTTGTGGTGGGGCTCAGGCCATCAGTTGCTTGTTTGTGCTTTTGTGGGTCCCAAAGAGCCTCTGGTTTCCACTTGACTCTGCACATGTGAAATTACATCAGGAGGACTGGGAAGGTACAGAACTCCTACCTGTGGTTTCTTACCCTATACCAGACACGCTGTATTAAAATATCATAGGCTTTCCTTTCTGCAGGCTTTCAGGAAAGAAGTCAGCCACCCATTGGAAGACTGCATTTTATAAAATTCTTCTCCAGACTCCAAACAGAAAGCCAAGACATGAATCCTGATAAAATGACAACTAGGTGAGACACAAGAGAGAACAAGGTTGTACAGGACATCAGAGGCAGGATGGTCCAAAAATTAAGCCCTGAGCTCACCTTAAGCTGAAACGATCTAACAAAAACTTGGTTCTACGTTAAACGTTCTAAGTTAAACGTTCCTAGGATCGACTGATTTAAAATGAGTGAGGTGGTAGGGAAGATCACTCAGTAATTTTAGAACTAAAATCGTGATTAAAAACACTTCACCACTGAAAGTTTGGAAGCAGCTTGCCTGATTGTGATTAATACAACAGCACAGGACCAGGCTGCATGGAAGAACAGCAGAGACTAAACTTGAGTTAAATTCTTATCAAGTGAAATGTATCCAGTGTAATCTAAGAGGTCCTAAAAGGTTAATGTAAGCTAAATCAATGCTGTCTCCATCCAGATACAGTGTGGGAAATTGTCCTTGAGAGTGAACATTCAGAAGTCTGGAGATGAGGGTAATAAAGGGCTTTCATCTACAGCTCATCTTTGCCAAGCCCACTGCGATGCATGAGAAGATGATAAGGATGCTCTGATTTATCAGCCAGCAGCCATAACACTGAAGCAGGTATGGCTTTAAATCATTTCATCTTCTTGGGTTATGTTAGGTATCTTAATAAACATTTTGAAAACCCAAATACCTTTCAGACAGTCAAAGATGTCAGATGCAAAAGGCTGGTATTGCATCACTTTGCCTTGTAACGTTTCCAATGTCAAAACACCAGGGCTTCCTCAGGAATGGGGAGGAATCTGGAAGCCTGGTTCAATCGGTAAAATGATGTTTAAGAAAACCTCTCTGCTGGGATAAGGAGCTAAACGGAATCAGAGCCTCAGCATGGGCATGAACTTCAAGCACATATTAAATCCCAGAGATCAAGGATATTTCCAACTTCTACTCAAATCCATTGGAGCTAAGGGGCTGCTTAGCTTCCATTGATGACTTTGAACCTATCCATCTAAATTTATGGCTAAACTTAAAACATAGGCTTAAATACTCCTCAGGCAAGTTAAGTTGGGAAGAGCAAAGCAAGAAGAAAGCCAAAACTTTGCCTAGAAAGCTTCATCTCTCCCTCCTGCGACACACCTTTTAGCAGGCGGCCTGGGTTCCGGTGTGACAATGCCTGCCTCAGCCCAAGCACAGACAACCAACCAACTTCAAAATTCACCCCAGACAGGCACTGACAGATGTATTTTGCTGCACTTGCTTCCTAGAATAGTGCAGTCCCTCTGGATCAGTAAGGAATCACAACACATCTCAGGATCACAAAGGCTGGAAAAAACAGACACTTGAGGTCTGCCAGCCCCCAGGCAAAGGAGGATTTTCCCCTCTATTGTATTTACTAACTCTGTCCAGCCGAGGTTTAAAGGCTGGAGTTCACTTCAGACACCAGTTCAGTGGAGACTGTGATGTCATGGTGATCTGCCGATCGGTGTACGTACAAAATGTGCAGATCTGAATTAATTTGCCGTTAGCTCAGACCATTAGAGCTCAGCCTCCCACAGTGTTTTGTGCTAAATCACAGAACAGCTCTTCTGCCAGCTACTTCGCCAGTGTTCTCCTCTATCCAAGCAGATGTTGCTACAAGAGATGCACTCAGCACTAACTCAGTGTATTATTGTTACAGCTGATTAATACCTGAACACTCTGTAAAGACATAAATCACCATTATGTATACAAACAAGCTGTGGATATACACAAAACTTACAGGAGATATATTTGCCCAGAAGAGCTGTCAATTAATGAGTATTTATACATTATGTTTACACAGGCTTTTATAATCAACACTCAAACCACTTTAGGTATTAAGTGCTTAAAACTATTGATTTGATTCATTCAGCCATCTTCATAAAACCATCCTGGTCTATTTGTTTTGGGTCGCAGATCTGACATGCAGCTCCCCCACCCATCTGCCGTGGCTCTGATCCTCCTGTCTAGATGGGTCTAGAAAAACTAGAGGCGTTACCGAGAAACAAGGCTCACCTCCTCTGAGCTGCCTGCAGGAGTGATGCCCTTAGAACTAGGAACAGCAAACAGGCTTTAACAGCTCCCCACGTCTCCAGGCTGTGCTGAGTGGAGTAGGTTTCCAAACACAAGGCAAGCTTTATGTTAAATACATGAGATTCCTTCTCGCAGCACTGGTGGTCTCTGTGAAGCCAACAGGACCCACAGTGCCAGAAGGTGACCTGAAGCCACCTTCATGCATTTCACTGCCGAACAGCTGAAATAATCCACTGCTTTGTAACCTAAGATCCCTTGTGGGGTGAAGAGCAGCCCCAGGATATATACAGGACAAGCCCTGCTATATGGTGCCTTTGGCTTCACCCACGGCTCAGAAGCCATGGGGTCTTGCTGGCTCTGTTATCTCTTGGAGCACGATCATGTACAAATTGACTCATTTATCTGTCATCTCATTAAAAGGCCAGCTCTTTAGAAACAGGGGCATTTCTGTATCCGATCTGTACAGTGCCTGGCACAGCAGAGCCCAGATGCTCAGCCTCGCTAATGGAGCAGCCAGACTCGTCATTTGATAAAACAATTAACATCAATCTACTCACATCTATGACTGCTTCCTCCTTCTTTAAATTGAGCCTGAGGTACCACGGTTTCCTGTCACCTGTGCTCTTCCCATCAAATCATCACTTTATAGCCTGTGCTGGAGTCTGGCTTAGGAGACAAGAGGCAAAAAGTAGCATTCCAGCTGCTCAGACTGAGAGATAAAGGCTAAGTGGTGACAAAAAGGGCAGCCAAATCTCAGAATATTATTTAGGAGGGAGCAATAAATAATGAAGCCAACGTTCATGGAGCCTTTAACGGGTTTTTATCACCAGAACACATGCATCTTAAAGAATGAGGGGCAGAGGGAGCCAGGTAACACGTTCCAAATCTAGAGACAAGTGACACTGTCTTCTGACAAATGAGGCTGGGGAAGTTCCAAAGACAGCTTTAGGGGAGACACCGATGGCTGTCCATTGCCCCAAAGTTGATAGTAATCATAAGAAAATCCCAGAAAATGGTGAACTGCAGCAGTGAAAGAGAAACCACTGTTGAAGTCCATCCCACCTTCAGCTCACTCCATGCCCTTTGATTTGGCAGTGGAGGGGACTGAAAGGGTATGGTGAGTTGAAGGGGCTGGAGAGGAGCAGCACTCTGATACACAGAGCTCCCCAATGGGGAGGACGTGAGGCTGTACAGCCCTGGGCCTTTGCCTGGCACCTGCCCTTGTCTCTGCCTCTGGTCCCAACCAGATAGCGGTATTCCAGCTGTAGGCTGTGCAGCACTTTGGGCACAGAGGGTTTCTGACTGTCAGTGGGCTCTTTCTAGACCCAAAGATACAGGACCCATCAGTTCAGTGACATCAGTGACACCACCTGCCTGGTACCCATCTTCATTCCCTCACATTTCGTAACTCTGTAATTCCAACTACATCCTAGCAGGAAGGCAAAGTTAGATGTTTTAAGATGTAGGCAGTATTGTCTGATAACCCAAGCACTTTTCAGCATTTGCTCTGATCCTGGCTGTGGCAATAATCATCCCGCAAGTAAAGAAAAGCATTTGCAAAAAGGCAGCCAGCTTCAACTTGAGAGTGCAAACTCCATCCAACAGGGCAAGCGCTCCACAGATCTAACAAGCCAGTTGTGGGAAGAACTGTTCATGAAGAGACTTTAAAAGCTTAATAGGACGCCATTGGCTAACAAACCCCAGAGGCAATCCTTCTCTGTGTAGGATAACATTCGTTCTGCAACTTTCCCACCTACTCAGCTTAACTCTGGGTTTAAGTCAGAGGTGGGAAGCAAATAACGTAGGGATCTTTGACAGAGCTCCTAAAGCTCTGGTTTCTTTTCTGTAACTCAGCCAGATGCCTGCAATCCCTGATACAGAAGTAAAGCCTCAACTGAACAACATCAAACTAAGCTGCTGTTCACAGAAAGCCTCGGAAAACAGACTCATAAAGGACTGTTCTGATAACAACAAGTTATCACAAGTAAAAGAAGCTCCAGGTTTGTTTGGGAAGGCTGCACCCCCCATGAGCTCCCAGTGACTCCAGGATCCACCGCAGGGGAAAGAACTGCTCTTTAGGAGATAGAGGCATGAACAAACAGACTGTTCAGTTACTAAACTCCCAAACACATGTGTGGAGGCTCTGTGGATTCAGGAGTACAACCCTCATCCACTTGATCCCCTGCCTCTATAGCAGCTAAAGCTGCAGTAAGGACCCCACACCAGGAACAGCCCTGCGTGACACCATTCCAGCCAGGCAGCTCACCTGCTTTCCAGATTTTAAAGTGTTACTGATCAGAAAATTAAAAACGAGGGACTTTTATGAGAAAAAGTTGCTCTTAAACTACTCTCATCAGAAAGCGTGGAGAAATCCATTCCAGCTACTTGCATTATCAAGCCCTATGAAACCAGTTTAAGAAAAGGTAGCTAAAGAAACAGCCTGCCCTGAGCAAGCACCCACCCCACAGCAGCTCATACATTCAAGCAGGGGTGGCTGAGCAGGACAGAGGAGACTCCAAATCTTTTGATAGAAAAAAACCCTCCTCTTCCTCTGCTGGCTTTAAGGAGGCTCTGCCTCTGAGCAGGGCGATCGCAGGGGGCTGTCAGCAGGTGAATCCTCTTACAGGGAAATGAGCGGTTTCAGCTGGCAAAGCTTCATTCGATAAGAGGCTAGAAATGATTTTTATAGTTGAATAGTTTTTGCTGTTGCATGGAAACATTTTACCTGCTGGGCTCTGAAGGAAAAGCTGTTGAGATGCAGCTGAAAGCCCACCAAATCCAGGGTACTCCAAAAGCACTGTCTGGAAAATCCAAGCTTAAACTGAGCTAAAAACTTTCCCTATGAAATCAGGGTAGCAGCTAAGCTGCAGCTTTGTTGGGGCTTCACATCTCCTACACTAACTGCCACAAAAATACTGTAGTAAAAAGCAGAAGAGGGAAACGCTTTCCAGGGAACACATGCACACCCAGGTCAACAAAATGTGGGATGCAGGTAGTGACATGTCACTTCTATCTGTACCTTCCAGCTATATTATAAAGAAAACCTTAATGAACTTCTTTGTCATATAAACGGGAAAAGCAAGGTGCAGAGCTTAAGGAAGCTGGTTTAGAGGCACAGAGGTGAGTGCAGCCCAGATATCGACACTGGGATCTCTGCTGGCTATCACAGAATCATTTAGGTTGGAAAAGACATCCAAGTTCATTCAGTCCAACTGTCAGGCCACCACCACTGTGCCCGCTAAACCCTGTCCCCAGGTGCCACATCTACACATTATTTGAACCCCTCCAGGGATGGAGACTCCCCCACTGCCCTGGGCAGCCTCTGCCAGTGCTTCACCACTCTTTCAGTAAAGAAATCTTTCCCGATATCCACCCTAAACCTCTCCTGGCACAACTGGCCATTTTCTCTTGTCCTATCACTTGTTACTTGACTGAAGCAGCACCTACCACACCACAACCCCCTTTCTAGGAGCTGCGGAGAGCGATGAGGTCCCCCCCTCAGCCTCCTCTTCTCCAGGCTAAGCAGCCCCAGAGCCCAAAGTGGCACCTCAACAGACTGGTCTCCAGCCCCTTCCCCAGCCTCAATGCCCTCCTCTGGACGTGCTCCAGCAGTTCAATATCTTTCTTGTACTGAGGGGCCCAAAACTGAACACAGCATTCAAAGCATCATCCAAGAACTCTGCAGAGCAAAGTTTCAGAGCTCTTAAAATTGCCAACATACATGAATAATAATAGCTTACCATTAAAAAGGGCTCTACATTATTCTTTTGATAGTGTTGCAGTGTTCTTGAAAAATGAGTGTTATTTATTTGATCGTCCCCTAAAGATTCTTTTGTCACAGGCTATTGTGTAAATTTGTGTTCAGACCATTTTTAAAATGTTGAATTATTCACTTGATTGGCCTTAATGTCTTCTCCTGAAACACCTCAATATGGTGCGATTATTATCAATAGGCAGAGGGCTAATAAAAATGGGGAAAAATAACTGCAGCTGGATTTTCAAAAGGGAAAGGATAATTCTCCAACTACTAAAACATTAGTAGTTAAGAAAGTTAAGATAAGGGTAATAAAGCTTTGTGCTTCAGGGCTTTGCAAAAGGGGTTAGTAAGTAATTATTTTAAATTCTTTCTTCGGTGTTATGCAATTTACCTCTCATTAATAAAGGACCCAATTTTCAAAGGCAATGAAAGATGCAGCTGGAACCAGATGAGATAAAACAGAGAAGTTAGTTCTCAACTTGCTCCAGTGCTTTCCCAACCCCCTCAGACACCAATTTGCATCTTCCAGCTCCTAGGATAAAATATCTTTTCAATTGGTCAATTTATTGACATTTCACTGCAGCGTAGGAGCAGTCACTCATATTTCTGAGGTCCTGAGCACCTTAGTTTGAGGTGCAGAGTTGGACTCATCTCCAGTTCTTAAGTTCTCCTGATGACTTAGTGATTTCTGGAATCCTCAGTGAAGGACATGGATCTGTCAGAATGGGTCCAGAGGAGGCCATGGAGACGATCCAAGGGCTGGAGCACCTCCCATACGAGGACAAGCTGAGAGAGTTGGGGTTGTTCAGCCTGGAGTAGAGAAAGCTCCAGGGAGACCTTGGAGCTGCTTCCAGTGCTGAAAGGGGCTCCAGGAAAGCTGGGGAGGGGCTCTTGATCAAGTAGGGCAGGGATGGGATGAGGGGGAATGGTTTTCAGCTGAAAGAGGGGAGATAGAAATAAGAACTAGGGAAGAAATGTTTTGCTGTGATGGTGGGGAGGCCCTGGCTGCCCAGAGCAGTGGTGGCTGCCCCATCCCTGGAGGTGTTCAAGGCCAGAGTGATATTGAGCTTCTGCTCTGTCAGTTGACTTTGCTGAGAACGGCCTTTAGGCTTGTATAGAGGTCACACAAATTGTCCACTGGATTCTGCTGCTAATTTCTTTGTGTGGCCCAGGAAGCTGCCAGGGAACAACTGCCTACACAACCCTGAGATTTCTGTTCTGCTGTGCAAAGGCATTTTCTTCCACTCTGATCATGCTCCATTAACTGTGAAAAGGGCCATGATTGCTACATCTTAATATGTTTCATTCTCCATGTGTGCAACACGATTTCTTCTATACTGGTGTATCTATGGGGTTTTTGCTCCTCTCACTTCGCTTTTCCTGCATTTTGCATCCTGTAGCAACAGTCACATACCAGATAGAGAACATTTTTATTTCAAATCTTTGTCATCTCTAGCACCCTTGCCTGGGTGGTGTTCCAGTGTATTTACTAACATTCCAAAATCTCCTTTGGTATGAAACTAACTCCATTCACTTATTCTCCCAAGTCCTTATCTGTCCCACTACCTCACTAGCAATCTAATCATTTTGACAAGTGCCATTTTTAACCCCACCCAGTAATCTAAGGCCTTAGTGGTAAATGAGATCCATGTGGTACAGCTGATGAGGTCCTTTCCCAGCTTCTTCCTCTTCTCATGGGACAGAATCACAGAATTATGGTTTGGGTTGGAAGGGACCTCACAGCCCATCCAGTTTCACCCCCTTCCATGAGCAGGGGCACCTCCCACTGGATCCGGTTGCTCCAAGCCCCATCCAACCTGGTCTTGAACACCTCCAGGGATGGGGCAGCCACCACTGCTCTGGGCAGCCTGGGCCTCCCCACCCTCACAGCAAAACATTTCTCCCTGAAATCTCATCTCAATCTCCCCTCTTTCAGCTGAAAATCATTCCTCCTCATCCTCTCCCTGCCCAACCTGATCACAAGCCCCTCCCCAGCTTTCCTGGAGCCCCTTTCAGTACTGGATGTCAGGGCCCATGTTCACAACACTACCAGTCCACCTTCTGCTTCTCAAGAAGTCGCTACCAGTGCCAACCCAGGTACTTTGTCCCCATCTCGCAGTCCAGATGCTGTTGCAGCTCCCCCTGTACCCTCACACTTAAGCTCTGATGGTGAGAACCCTCGCTCCATGCAGCGCTGAGGAGTCACGTAGGTATTTCTGATGGAAGAAACCTGTATCATGAATAATTGAGAAACATCATAAAGGCTTTTTATAAAATGAATGAAAGCATTCAAATTGCCTCAGTAACGCAATACACTGAGTGTTCAAACACAGCCGGCTATTGAAGTGAAATAATCATCACCAGTAATTAAGAGCAGGCATTGGAGAGGATGTGATCAAGCTGTCAGAGGCTTCACCCAGGTTCCCCTCCCGTCTTCCTTGCTCTCTTTTCCACAACGTTGCACATTGTTAAGAGAATCACTTCAATTAAAACAACTTTCTTCCATTTTCTGACAAAAGCTGAACCAAAACCACTCGTCTTTGCAAAGTTTGCCAGGCTTCCCTCACACATGTGCCAGGAACGTGTGCTCGTGTGCAGTGAGAAGAGTGATCAGGAAGAGAAGAACCCAGAGACATTCTTCTTCTGCATGTTGTGTTATCCTGCAAGCCCTGATCCCTGTTTTGCCCTCACCTCCCACTCTCAGTGAGCTGTTACAAGGTTTCATTCGACTGCTCACAAGTCCTTGTCCAGGGAGCATCTTGGCACCCCTTATCCTTCATGTTCCATAGAGCAGCTGGGAGTTTCCAATTAGGTCATCTTTTTATTCCAGTGAGAATGTCTTGAGCTTAGAGATTGGGAATGAAGATTCCTGATTCTGCTTCCCTTCCTGTCCTCAAAGACCTTCCAAAACACCACTACCTAATTTGCAGTGATTCACCTTTTTGTGTGCTGATTGATTTCAGTTTCTTGGAGGAAAAGGGACACTAAAAGAGTGTAAAGGGAGTGACCTTCTGAAATCTGCTGTAACTTCCCACTTGTTGAATCAATAGGCTTTTAGCTATTGGCTTTCAGGACACCAAGGTATCTCCTGGGGATGACACTTTCAGTAATTCAACAGCAAATTTAATGCTGGCATTAACAGGAGTCAAAGCAAACCCATACTGCACATGCTGAACACAAACTCCAGACTGGCACCAAGTACAAACACAATGTGTACAGAAGAGCAAATTTCTGCAAGTATTTAAACCCATCTGGGTCAGTTCTACTGACAGGCAGGGAAAAATCATTCACTCGGAGAAGATGTTCCAGTCAAAAAAGTCATTAACTGAAAGAGCAGCATGATTCTCCCCACTGCTGCACCCCAAGGAGATCATATTTGGTTCCTCCTTTCCTAACTTGCTTGTGTCAAATTGCAGAAGATGGCTAAGGGAAAGGTAGTTCACTTTTTTACCAGCTAGGTTGAGCTCAAAGCTGCTGCATTTTAACAACTCGCCCAGAAACTACAAAATAGGGGTTATATCCTTGAAAGTAAAATCTGCAAGTTTTCACTTTGTTTAACTTCTCAATAGCTGAGATATCAAGTCTTCTCTACTTAAAGGACTACAGACTTCTCCAAATGTCACCCAGCAGCACTGAAGCCCCAGTTCAGGGATCCAATATCCCAGCTGTCTGTCTTGTGCTTAAAGATGTCATTGCTATGTTAAAAACTGCAGAATCAGAACTTAATTAGCTGTTTTGTTTGCTGTGAATGAAGACGAACAGATGATGGATTGTTTGGGGTTTTATTCTCTCAAAGTTACCAAAAAAAAAGCAAGCACAGAGATCTATTTATGACTATAAATTAAGTAGTGTTAACTCTGGAGACACATGGGAAAAGAGCAGAAAATAGCACCACAATGCTATTTTTACACTCCTGGTTTCAATGAAATAAGCAGGCTTGGAAAATATACAGGAATTTACCCCATGTCCATAGAATCAAAGAATGGTTTTGGTTGGAAAAGACCTTTAAGATCATTGAATACATCCAGACCAACTAGGACTGAGTTGAAATACCTGCCTCACTAAGGGGGTTTCGAGTAAGACCCCAACTTTGAAAATGTTCTAAAGAATAAAGCCTGGAGGCTTCAGACCTTTGCGCATGGAGCCACCGCTGCACTTTCGGCCAGATGGGATATCCCGCTGAATAAGTCCCCACAGAGCCCTGCTGCTAACCACAGCCCTTCCCTTTAATGTGACTGGTGCCACTTTTCACCCCGGCGTGGGAGAGCAATCAGTCAGCTGCTGGCCTATACCCAGCAACATGAAAACCCCACCTTCAATGCGGTTTTTTTGCTGTTTCAAGGAACTCTGTAAAAATGTGTTTGCGATAATAATGAACAGCAGCCTGCAAAGCGCCCCATGGATCCAGACTTGCAGATGCTCAGGCACGAGTAACTTTCTTCCTAGGAGACAAGATAAATACAGAAATTGCTCATAAGCCTAAATAAGGCCTTGGGCAACCTGATCTAGTGGGATGTCCCTGCCCATGGCAGGGGGTTGGAACTAGATGATCTTTAAGGTCCCTTCCAACCCAAACTATTCTATGATTCGGTTTAACTCGATGTCTCTTTAATAAGAGGATTTTTTCATCTCTCCCTTGCTGCCTCCTGGAAGAGAATGGAACAGTGGGATGATAAGACAGGTAGCAGCTTCCCAACTCCAAGCATCTTAGCTCCAGCATGGGGGCCCTTCAGCATTAGTATTTTCCCACCCTGCTTGGTTCTTGCACCACGATTTCTTGCTGTAATGTCTGCCTTTGTCTGCCATCAGTGCCAGTGACCTTAATTCAGCAGGAGGAGTTGAGAAGGCACCACAGGAAGCAGGGACAAGGCAGGGATGGATGGAAATCCATGGACGTGGCCCCTGTGGGATCAGTACAGAGCTTTCCGAGGCTGTCAGGGGGCTTGGCAAAGTGGATCAGCTGAGTTCCTGATAAAATCCCATCCCTAGAGGCTTGGCAATTCTGTTCTCTGGCTAAGCTGCTGGTTTGGGTCTTGCTGAGCAGGGAAGGGTAGAGAGCAGGCACTCAACAACCTCATTTGAGCAGAGAAAAAGGCAGCTCACTCAGATCCTTAGCTAGAAGCCATCTATACTTGTAGGACTTAGAACAGGTTGCCCAGAGCAGTGGTGGCTGCCCCATGTGCTTCCATGGGTTTTTGTGATTTCAGTTGCCTGGGGACTGATGAGGCTTTGGTCTAGTGGAGCTTTCTGCAGTGTGTTCCCTGGAGGGGTTCAAGGCCAGGTTGGATGGGGCTTGGAGCCCCTGATCCAGTGGGAGGTGTCCCTGCCCATGGCAGGGGTGGAACTGGATGGGCTTTGAGGTCCCTTCCAGCCCAAACCATTCCATGATTCTATGATGTCCACCAATGCACAAGCTGAGCTAGAAGATGCAGGGAGCCCTGCCACATCCGAGGAACTGTGTGGTAACACAGTGGAGAGGCACCAAACCAACAGCCAAACAGACTCAAACAGATTATTTGCTTTAATGATTTTACTTCCTAACCTGAGACCCTAAAGCAAAATGATGAGATTTCTTCAATTCACAAAAATTGTGGTGCCTAGTGAGATCGTAAAATGCCTCATACTGGAACAAGAGAGCCAGGAAAACCAGCAGTCATGCTGCTCAACTGGCAGCTCAGTCAGTCTTCTCAAATACCTTGTCGAAGAAGCACCCACAGGCAGAAAGACTGGGTTTGCAAAGAACAATCCACTTCCTTTTTCCCCTGCATAATAGAATCAAGATGTTTTTATTATAATTATTATTATTATTTTTCAGACAGCATGTACATGGAAATAGAGCTCCTCCACAGTTGCCTGCAAAAATAATATATATATGTGTTTAAGTGCCAGAACAAGCTATTACTGAATACAAACTGATGCTTGGTGAGACTTTTCAGCTTCTCCCAAGGGAAAATATGTCTAAAATAAATGCATTTCTCCCATTCAGCATCATCCGATCTTAACAGTACTTTGCATTTAAATCCATTCAAAGTGGCACCCAGGTCACCAGATCCGGTTCTGACCTTGAGGTGGCGGAATGTGTCAATCCTGGCTCAGCAGGGTGCTTTCAGACGGCTGTCTGGGGCTTATTACAAACACAGGATGTATCACATTATGGCCCCTGGCATGAATAATGTGGAGGTACCAAAAATACAGTCACCATGGTAACAGCTTCATGATAATCACAAGTCTGGGTGGAAAAGATCAGCCTGGGAAGAGGTCAGCTCCATGTAGATGGTGTTTTGGAGGGGAACGGGGCACAGACTGTTGGCCAACTATCACACAAACTGCAACGTCACTACAAGGTGAGGACTGAGCCCCAGGCTAAGGGCAGCTCTCCCCTACGGTTCTCGATGCAGAGCAAGCAGCTGTGGCCACCCAGCTCTTCTTACGTCAAGACAGTGCTTTAAGACACTCCAGTTCCTACCCCTCCAGAATTACCGTTGGTTTCCTACATGGGCCTCCTGCTCATGGGGACTCTAGTCTTGGCAGAGCTGACCATCAGCACTGAGGGATTCCAGTTAAGTTTCATGATGTCTCAGCATTCTCAAAAGTAAAACCAAAGTCAAACACCCAGCTGGTGTTTCTTGCATTTCTGTACTGCCCTCTCAACCCAAAAGAGATGATGCAACGTCACACCATCAGCCCCTTCTTTAGGATTTGTCCAAGGACCAGCATCTTCCAGGCATCCAGCTGAGACAGTCTGAAGTTCCTCCCTCTCTGCTGTGGGATTCCTTCTGCAGTTCACTCATCCTTTGTGATTTCACCACGGAGGCTGAATTCGAGGATATTTATTATGTGAAACTATTTCACAAAATTCCTAGGAACAGCGATTTGTTGCCCTAAAGTTTGTTCATGAGCGGCTCACATTGAACAGCTCACATTGATTGTACGTGATTTGTGACATGCCTGTGATTGCTGGAATCACTGGGCATTGCTTCTGGTCTGCAGCTCAGCAGCTCAAACAGTTATGCTCCTCCTGACAAGAATTAAAATAAACAGACAAGTAATTTGTGATAGAATTCTGAAACACTCGAATTGATGCTTGCATTTCTGAATTCTGTGTGTCTTTCTGTATTCCCAAGATAATTTCCTCCCATCAATTGCAGAAATTCACATTTCACATTTAATGCATTCCTGGACGACTTTGTACAGTGTTATTCTAGGAGCAGGGAGAATGGCCACAAGAGCTTCTTTAAAGGTTAAGAATTTGTTTCATTTAGGCAACCATCCTTTTATTCCTCCCTTATACAAGCTGCCTGGAGGGAGTTTCTTCAGCTTTCAAGGCTCTCAGCTATGACCTGATTCTTCTTTTTTACAATACTGACCTAAAGGTGTTCCCATCTGCAGTCACAGAATTACAGAATCATGGAATGGTTTGGGTCAGAAGGGACCTTAATGCCCATCCAGTTCCACCCTCTGCCATGGGCAGGGACACCTCCCACTGGATCAGGGGCTCCAAGCCCCATCCAACCTGGCCTTGAACCCCTCCAGGGATGGGGCAGCCAGGACTTAGTCCAGGCTCAGCTCTATGCTTGTGAAAATCAGCTGGTATCAGTAATGAATTTAAGATGCACTCAGGCATCTGGCCATGTGCAGAGCAGGTAGAGCTGTAGCTACATGGAATATCTCTATTTCCATGCCTTCAGGTCTAGCGTGCCCTGAAAAGCCCTACACACCTACAGACTAGTGTAGAGCATCTGGTTAACCCATTCCAGTGTCCCATTATTTTAGCTATCCATGAAATTCCCAACACAAGTAACCACAATGTAACAGCTAGAAGAACCACTTTGGGGTGAAAACACCAGGCTTTCTGGGTTGTGTGCCTTCCACCCAGTTTTTAATCCCTCTGTGTCGTTCTTCTCCTTTATTAGAAAAAGGTATCTCCAACTTTATTTTTACAGGTTTATGGCAGTGATTAATTCTTATGGAGGTAAAGCATCACTAAGATTACCTATGTGGGCACTGTATAAACACATCATCTAAACTCAAGCATTGTGGGATCACTTCAGAAGCTGAGCAGAAAGAGATGAAGTTGAAGGTATTTTAGAATTGCACTTCTGGCACCTATGAGCTGCAGAAATGCTGACTGGCAGCAGGGGACTTGAGGTGGGGCACAGAGGGAGCTGCCTTGGCACTTGTGCTGCTCGCACACAGGCAGCAGAGAGAACAGTAGCTGCACTGGGAATGGTTTTGTTCTCACATAAAGGCTTTAATGTGTCCACTTCAACTCTTATACGGGTGCCACAGTTCTGGGTGGTATTTAGTGGAGCTGACTCAAACAACCTTCCTTGGAATTCAGCCAGCTCGCTCGTGTTCCCATTGCTTCCAAGCAAAGCTTCCCTTCACACAGCCCGCTCTCGTCTCTTGGTAGGTGTCCTCTCCTTGCCCAAGCCCACAGACTGCTTGCAGCTTCAGCATCACCTCTGAAGGAATCTGGAGCGGCACTTCTTTGGGACACATTAAAAGACTGAAGTTCAGCACTCTGGGTCATTACTGACAAAGAAGGTAGCAAATACTAGATATGAACACTCAATATTGAAAATATTTAAGATGACATTAGCCTTTTCCTGCTATCAGTGAAATTTTAAGTGGATTAGAAAGGAAACTCCTGTTGTGATTTGTAATGCTGTTTCCAAGTGAGGGAGAATCTGCTACCTCAATGCACACTATTGAAGCAGATACCTTGTTTTGAACAGATGAACCTCACTGCTGGCACTTTAATTCCTGTTCCTGTACTGCAGCCACCAGCTCCCACCACTCTGAAGGCCTGTGCTCTATTGTCTCAGCGGTGTCACCCACCCAGACATGAACCCTGCAACCATACCAGGAAAGGACAACCTAACAGGAGCTGTCACGCAGGGTTGTGTGCACTCAGCCAAGCAAAGTGATGTTGCCTCTTTGCACCAAATCCAGGTAAGTCTATTTTCCTTGAAATAACTCTACCACTGCTCTCATACGGCTGTGAGTTATGAGCCCATGGAAGTCCAGATACATCATTCCAAGCATTAGTCCCGACACAGCTGAGTAGGACAGTTCATCACTGGAAGTTCAACATTCTGAAGCAAACATCCCTCAGCTCTTAGCAGTTGTCATTCTTTCATTACTCACTGCAAATGGGAGAACAGCAAACGAAAGGCTCTGTTCCTTTCCTTGCCACATGCCAGCAGACAGGCAGCGATAGCCCAGGCAATGCATTGCAGGATACTCTGCTCAGTTCCGAGCGCTCTGTGCAGCAGCTCCTTATAACTTATTCATGATTCATTACTCTTTCTGGGTTGGAAATTGAGAGAAGGCCATTAAGTAACTGGAATGCATATTTATTCAAGACTAAACAGATGTTGTGGAAACGAGGCTGTAGATAACAAGTCAGCAAGAGATGCAGATTTTTAAAGGCAAAACAGCAAACAGCACAGCAAGAGACATCAGCGCCGACTGGGGAGCTGTGAAGCGTGTAAGTGTCTCCCAGCTTCTCGCCAGTGTGGCAAAGGCGACTGGGTGAGGATTGCCAGCATGAAATGGACAACCTTCCCTCTGCAGCTCCTTCAAAGGAGGTTGTAGTGAGGTGGGTGTTGGTCTCTTCTCCCAAGTAAGAAGTGATAGGACAAGAGAAAATGGCCTCAAATTGTGCCAGGGGAGGTTTAGATTGGATATTAGGAAAAATGACTTAACCGAAAGAGTGGTGAAGCTCTGGCAGCAGCTGCCCAGGGTAGTGGTGAAGTCCTCACCCGTGGAGGGGTTCGAAGAAAATGTGGCCGTGGCACTTCAGGATGCGGTTTTGAAGGTACAGTGCTGTTGTCTGAGAGTTGGACAGTATGAGCTTATAGGTCTTTTCCAACTTCAATGATTTTATGATTCTATGATTCTCTCACCCTTTGCACTAAGAGACACACCCACGGCCATGGGCCTTGTGTTCCATGTGTGCTGGTGGCTGAAGAGCCAATCCTGCACTGCCCTGGGGGGTGCCACACAGCAGAAACCACAATAATTTATGCCCAGCAAAGTATCTGACTCTTCATGTTTCGTTAAATCCAAACCTTTCCATCCACCATTTCTGATTAATATTACGAGACTTTCTATTTTTTTTTATTTTTCAAATGTCAAGTAGATCTTTTACAGCAGCTCTTAAGAAGATAAAGGGGATTAAAGGATCATTTTATCCTATTTAAAGTTAGCTCTGAGATGATAGGAGTAAACAGGCACATTTTAAAGGATGTTAATCTCGCCTCTTTCTTATCCTCCCTTCTCCTTTTCTTTTTTCCTCTGTGCTAGCAAAATTCCACTTTACTGGATGTATTCACTTTTGTGGGTGAAATGATTGCAAGCAGGCAAATTCTGCAACCCTTTCTCCTCACTTCAAAAAGCAAACACAAAATATCGCTCCTGATTGCAATATTAAATGTAAGTTTAAATTAGGCTGTCAATCCTGGGCTTAGATTTTATGGTAAAAGGATGGAGGGGATCAGAGGGAAACAAAAAGTTCTTTGGCAAATGGAGGAAGCCTCTCCCTGCCGCGGGCACCCGGGAAGGAAGGCAACTGCTTATCAGGAGCAGAACAATGGAAATAACATTGCTTAAAGAAAACCAAGAACCAGAAATAAGAGCTTCAAAAGAAGCTGTCAGGAGACTGGGAGACAGATTTAACTGCTAATGAGGGGTGGTCAGCTCACACTGGCACTTCAAATCTAAAACACTGCTGTCAGCATCGTTAACCTAAGTTGAATTATTGTGAAGAAAAGGTACCAGATAGACATATATTTGCCCCCATTTAGAACAGGATCAGGAGAGGAAATCCTGTTCTCCCAGACACATCAAACCTGGCCTTCAACATGATTTTTAGGGTAGGATCAGCACAGGACCTGTGACCCTGTCTGAGTTAGAGCCCTCCCTAATTTTAACAGAGGAACCAGTACCTTTGATATCAAATCATGTCAACTTCGTTAAACGCAGGATCAGGGTACTTACATTTTTCCAGTGGCAGACAAAGAAACAGCCTGCAAGCTCAGTCGTCACCAGAGCAGCAAGAGCTCCTGGCTGACAGAAAAACCATCACAGAATCAAATCACAGAATCCTCACTCAGATCAGAGCACTAGTTTGTTCATTCCTGTTCCAGGCTGCACCAGAACCCGGTAACAGCTAATTTGCACAAGACATCAAGTATCATCCAGCACAAAGAAAGTCTCAATTTTCCAGCCATACAGTAGAACTCCAAAGAATCCAGGCCATACCCAGGACCTGACAGCTAAAGAACTGTGTAAGTCTTATGTGCAAATGGCAAGAGTATGCTGGCAGCTTCCAAGGTATCTTTCCAAGCCATAGATTGCCATGATTTCTAGAAGAGAAACCCTTTGTTTGTTTCACATCGGGACTGCCTCGTGAAATCCTGGCAAGCCACCGTGGAGATGCTGGTGATGCTCAGCACTCCTGAGGAGGATGCTGGGCAGGAAGATGGACTGACCATAAATGAATCTGGTTTGGGTCTCAGCAGACTCAGGATAATCAGGTCTATTATTCTCCTTGATAAAAATAAAGACATGTTGGCAGCGCAGGGGATTTTGTCCTTCACTGAATTATGTGCTTTAATTGCTGCTCCTGTGAACACCACCCTAAGGTTTGATGAGCAAGTGGCATTCACTCCTCCTCAAACATCAACTCCAGGAGCACAAACTCAGTGTGAGTTGTATCATGCAGATGCAGTTTGCAGAAGGAAGTGTCTTAACAAAACAGGAGGAGGGGGATGAATTCTACAGTGTTGCCAGTAGCTCTGCTCTGCAGCTGCCTACAACATAATTTTAACCAACCAAGCACCTGCTGGCTGGAGGCAGAGTCAGACCCTCTAACGACGCAACTGCGCCTTCCTGTTCTGATACAGATGAAAATACCTTCTCGTCCCGCATGCTCTGTGCTGGAGAAATCAACAAGCCCCATGCCAACCTCTCTCTGTGTTCACACAACCTTATAAGATTCTCCCTTACACATCTACAAGGCCAGAAGGTGTTTCACTGGTACAGGACATGTTAAGTTTCACTTCTCTTTTCAATGAGACCTCATGGATGGGTCTCAGACATCACTATCCTGCCTCTCCTACCTGCAAACTTTGTTCCCACTGCCTCTCCACTCCATGAACCTGGAGGCTGCAGGTCCCCACCTCCCTGACCTTAATGCATCTAGCACATGGGATCACAGAGCAGCCCAAGAGAGACGGAAGACAGAGGGCAGCCGAACCTTTTAGGAGTTACATTATGGTGCATTTTATTCCAGCTACAGGATAGCTGGGGAGGGGCTCCTGATCAGGGAATGCAAGGACAGAATGAGGGGGAACGTTTTTAAGCTGAAAGAAGTGAGATTAAGATGAGATCTTAGGGAGAAATATTTTGCTGTGAGAGTGGGGAGGCCCTGGCCCAGGTTGCTCCGAGCAGTGGTGGCTGCCCCATCCCTGGAGGGGTTCAAGGCCAGGTTGGATGGGGCTTGGAGCAACCGGATCCAGTGCAAAATGTCTCTGTCCGTGGCAGGGGGTTGGAACTGAATGGGTTTTGAAGTCCCTTCCAATCAACACCATTCTGTGATTCTATAATTTTGGGGCAAGTAATGACAATGGACCTGAATGCTGTATGAATGGCACAAGCTGTTGTTGCAGAAGCTCTTGGCTGGCAACAAGCACTGCTGTTCCCAACCAGGTAAGCGTGTCTTGAGTATATGTGGTTGCTCATTCTCTCCCGAAGAGTTTAAGACTTGTTCATTTTTTGTTTATTTCCCTTAATCTAAAATAAAAGTCTTTGAGGTTGAAAGTGCATGTTTTACTCTTTGTCTGAGAAACATAACAAAGAAAAACAATTGCCAAGGAAGGCGCTTTCAAGGGATTATTACCAATGACAGGAGAAAAAATGTAACAGCTTTTGAAACTTAGGAGAAAATACTTTGACAGCAGACTCATTAAATAGTTTCCCTCGTCTTTAAGCTGCCGTAATTATGTTCATTTAATACTAGAGAGTAAAATATTTACAAACAACACCAGGAATTAAACAAGTTTCCAGCTATGGCATAGCAGCACCTCTAACTCTGCCTCTGGTGGATCCTCTCATAAGTGGATGAGGCACTGGAATTTGGCTGTGCTATCCTGTGCTCATGGTACAGACACGGAAGGCATTACCTCTGCCATCTGAAGAGAGTCACCCCCATGATGGACCTGGAAAAGCATCACCTGGGGGTTAGGCAGAGGTACACCGTGACTCTGGCACACCTTGACAACAGCCAGGCCATCATCCTCACATGCTTCGAGACTCCCCCTCCCAGCAGCTCTTTCCCAGGCACAGCTGAGCTCCTTCTCTTCTCGCCAGGGTCCTGGGGCCTCAGGTGCACTTCATCCTTGAGCTTTAAGGCAGTCGTGCTGAGTCCTTCATTATGAATCACAGAGTTACAGAATGGTGTAAGTTGGAAGGGACCCCAAAGCCCATCCAGCGCCAACCCCTGCCATGGGCAGGGCTGGATCAGGCTGCTCAAAAACCCATCCAACCTGGCCTTGAACCCCTCCAGGGAACACACTGCAGAAAGCTCCACTAGACCAAAGCCCCATCAGTCCCCAGGCAACTGAAATCACACAAACCCATGGAAGCACAATGCTCAGAAACCTGTTTCTCCTCTGTTAGAGGAAGATCAATCAAATCCACCTTTAGTAATTGATTCATTCAAAAATAAGAGCCTAGATTGCTGCCAGATGCAGGGTTATTAATACGGATCACCATCTGGATGAAAAAGACCCTCAATTAATATGAAAATATCCTTTTTTTTTTTCCAGCAAGGGAGTCCAAACTTTGATACCCATAAAAAATTACACAGAACAGTCTGAAGAAATTATTGTCAAAGAAAACAGTAACATGGCTTATCAGGGACTGTCACGAGCCAAGCTCCAACACAGCCTTTCTCCGGGAGAAGCTACAGAGATGGAAAGCGAATGAGTACACAGCAGTACATCGATCCCACAGCCTGGAGCTTGGCAGATAAAGACTTTAGGAAAAGGTTCCAACAAAATAATTTGGACATACATTATCTCAGGCGATACAGCAGCGCACACAGCCATGGCTTGTCACTGGACCCCGACGGGGGGCTCAGGGGGGACTTCATGGCCCAAGCAGCACTGCTGCAAACCACAGAAATCTGGCTAGGGAAGAAATAAAACCAGGTATGGATTGAAGAAGAATCAGCCTATGGCTATAGCATGATTGCTTTGAGTGTATTTCTGCTGGATCGTGTCCAGAGGAGACCAATAAAGCTTGTGATGGGTCTGGAGCACAGGGATTAAAAGGAGCAGCTGAGGGACCCAGGTCTGTTTAGCCTGGAGAAGAGGAGGCTGCGGGGAAACATCATTACTGGAAAGGAGGTTGTAGCAAGGTGGGTGCTGGTCCTTTCTCCAAAGAAAAAAGTGATAGAATGAGAAGAAATGGCCTCAAATTGTGCCAGGGGAGGTTTAGATTGGATATCAGGAAAAAATTCTTCAATGAAAGAGTGGTGAAGCTCTGGCAGGGGCTGCCCAGGGCAGTGGTGGAATCTCCATCCCTGGAGGGGTTCAAAGAAAGTGTGGCCGTGGCACTTAAGGATATGGTTTAGTGGCCTCAGTGGTGGTGGGTTGACGGTTGGACTGGGTGAGCTTAGAGATATTTTCGAACCTTCATGATTCTATGATTCTATGATTCTATGTGTGACATAGTTCCCCCTTTCCCTTCCACACTGTGTTGTGGTCCCTGTTAATCCATTCTGTATACATAAACTCTACTCTGGCACTGCTCAACACAGAACTGAGAGGGGTTTTTTTCAGAATGCAAACTTGCCCATGGACCTGAGGGTAAATCCTGTCAGTGCCCAGGTGCCACACGCAATGTGCACAGAGGCCAGGCTGCATTGCTCAGGATGGGGCCTGCAGGGCCCTCTTGGAGCCATGTTCGGGAGCAGGAGGGAGCTAGAGCCCCTGCCCAGAGACCTTGTACAAGCCTCCAGACGCTGCTCTCAGTGTATTTTGGTCCATGCCTGCACAGCTCCTTTCTGAGTGCACGGATCCTTTTTCCCTGATAATCGCAGTATTTCCTCCACACAGACAGCCGAAGTATTTTCAGAAAAAAATGGCCAAATGAGGTTTTATTGCCTCTTTAAGACAAGGGGAGGGCATGTTGCTGGCTACCCCTGCTGCACACAGGAAGAGGTAGGCAGAAGGGACAAAGCAGTGACAGAGGAAAGGACATTGGAAATATTGAAGAAATTTTCCTGTTCTGTGGCTGCCAGCTGCTTTCTCTCTCTCTGGGGTAACCAGCTCCTTTGTTTCAGGAGTGCTAAGGGCCGGGCCCCTAGGAAGCACCCAGCAGCCTGTCCACCTGCATTCCTGTGCTGAAGCTCGCTTGGTTCTCACAAGAAGAAACAGATATGAAAGATTATGAGAGGCTGGAAGACAAGGGCACAACGGGCTATGAAAGGACTACCAGTATTCGCATCCAAACCTGCATTACAGCCACATCTCAGCATGGCTGAGGGAGGAGCATCCCTGTGCTGCACACCGACAGCTGCAGGTTAAGGCAAGGCCCTGCCCCAGAGACTCACAGCTACAACAAAACGGCTGAAAATTGAGACCCAGAGCCATCGCTGGACTGTTTGCCTATGGCCTCATGGCCACGGGGCTACCATCATGGACTGTCCTGAGTTGGAAGGGACCCACAAGGATCATGGAGTCCAGCTCCTGACCCTGCACAGGACACCCCAACATTCACACCATGAGGCTGAGGTGTTGGCCAAATGTCACAGGCTTGGAGCTGCTTCCCTGGGAGCTGCTCCAGGGCTCCACCATCCTCTGGGGGAAGAAACTTTTCCTAAAATGTCCAACCTAACCCTTTCCTGGCATCTTCCTGCCATTCCCTCAGTTCCTGTCGTTGGTCATCAGAGAGAGCTCAGCATCTGCTCCTCCTGTTCCCCACGTGAGGAAGCTGCAGACCAGGATGAGGTCTCCCTCATCCATGTGGGTGGCTAATGCAGTTTAACCAACCCACTTGACAAGTTAATTTGGATTAATTTCCCTGAAAACTCTTATGTAGGGGAGTCCTGCATTGCCAGTGGCCTGGAGAGTATTAGAAAAGTGCCCTCTTCGGTAACCTGCTGTCACTGGTTTCCTTCCCAGCAGTTGTGAGCTACTTCTTTTTTAGCAATTTACATTATGTTGGACAATTTAACACCACAAACGTTCAAATACTCTGCCACTTGCCAGAGAACTTGAGCCATGCAGATGGATTTTAAACGAGCACACTGGGCTACTTCTGCAACAAGTACCTTACCCACAACTGGAAATTTCTTTAGTACCTTATTGATTGATTTCTTTATTAGCCTTTGACGAAGTTCAGCACAGTAAACAGAATTGATCCCGGAGGCCACGGGCCAGGGCCGCCCGCTTTGTGCCTGCTGAGAGTAGGTTGGAGTCTCAAATTGAATTATAGTTATTGTTGTGCTTGTAGCATTTTTTACGTCTCATCGTGACAGATGGCTCTCTAAATGATAGCAGATTTGTATTTCATTAGGACACTTAGTCAAAAGATCAATACAGCTTCCACGCACCTTTCTGAGAATACATATACAGACCATACAGGCTGCTGGGGCTTAATGCGATTTCGATGGCATTAGCTACACAGCAGACATACGTTTTATTTGTAATAATGTCTCATTGATTCCAAAAAAAGCAGTCCTGGAAAGCCAGCCGGTCTTATTGTCACACTTCATCTTCTTCTCTGCATGGTGGAGAATGGCATTTTCTGGGTGCTGCGAAGGCGGGTGGGCAGAGGAGGAGACACCCTCCCTGCTCCAGAGCCTGGGCATGGCTTTGTCTCCAATCTCCATTGCCCTCTTGTGGTCCCTCAACAATATCTCCTCTGATGAAAGACCATGACAGATCCGGCAAATTCCTTCTAAATTCCAACCTCAAACACTGAAGGAGCCTGCTTCTGTCTTAGAAGAAAGGTAAAATAATTTAAAAGGGTTTGTTTTGTTTAATTCCTTCTTATTCTCTCTCATTGTCTTATCCTGCCATCCTTTCTTCTTCATCACCCATCATTGATTCAATCCAGGAGTTAATTCAGTGTTACAGGTTGCATTGATTGATTTTGGATGTAATGAGTCTTTTCAATGTAAGCAGACATACATAAAAAAATTGGTTTAAGCCTCCTTCTTATGGTGCATTGATTTAGTGTGATTAAAAGTGGGTATGAGGTTTTAGCTATTCGTGGCTTGGTGCACAGATAACACCACAGAAATCACTGGAAATGAAGTTTCAAAAAACGCTGATAGCACTTCAAGGTATAATGAGCACAGGGTACATGCCATCTTCTGGGTTAACTGAGCTGGTGGTGACAGGAATGCTCCATCTCTGGGGAGGAATGCCAGGAATAGCAAGGACTTACTGCCCTCCTACCCTGCTGGAGACGTGCTCTCCAGGGCAAGGAGAACACATCTCTTTAAGGGAGGAATGGGTACTACATCCAGCCACATCTTGGCTGCCATTCAAGATACCTTCAGACCAAGGAAGAAGGCACAATCACTGGCAGCCAGTCTGGTCGTCAGGATCAGGGCTGCAGCCCTGTGCACCTCTTGCATTCTCATTACAAGCAGGGATTTGAAGCCCACTCTCTCTTAGCCCCAGCAAATGTTTCACTCATTTGGAGACACTGGGAAGCAGTCTGTCTTGGATGGTTTTGCTACATGTGCGTGTGTAGAGTCATTCCACCAGGAAACAGATAGGGATTGGACCCCAGCTGTCCCACAGGTACAGGCCTTCTGCCCAAGTGAGCTGCAGCGCAGCCAGATGAGGGCTGCTGAGCCTCATGCTTAGCGACTGAAATAAAAGGCTGCAGGGGAGGAAACTCAACAATTGCTGGATGCAAGGCTGCAAGGGAAGGAAACTCAACAATTGCTGGATGCAAGGCTGCAGGGAATGTCAATGCAGCAACTTGCATCTAAAATGTCCTGACAGTTCCTCCTACAGCGTTCTGCCCAGCTCCCCTGCCGACTCTGCCCCCTGGGAACTCTCTATGCTCTCCCCAGGATCTGCACCCTCTCCCCATGCACCACAGACACCAAGCTTAGATAAACTCTCCCTTACGATATTCATATTCTAGTTTCAGCACAGAGAGACAAACAGCCACCAATATCTTAGCAGCATCAATGGAGCAACGCCCCTGCTCTTGCCTCCAGCAGCAGTGGGAAAAGCACACTGTGAGCAGGACTGTGGTTTCCCCTTCTGAACACCTCCCCCAGCTGTTTCACAGAGAACTCTGATAACACAGGCTCACGGCTGCCAGAGCTGAGTTTTGCATCAGGCATAAGGTCCGTGCGTACCTCCCCATGCAGCCCCACCGCTCAGCACCACTCGCACCAACCTTAACCCCGCACAAGCATCACAACACTGACTTCATCACTGTCACTTCTGATTTATATCTGCACCACTGAGATCAGTCCCAGGACTCCCCTACTGTGCGGATGCTCGGTATCAGAGGTCTTTAACACTTCCTTTGAGAGAGACAGAGCGAAAAGTATCTCTTAGCCTTATGAAATGTGTTTTATGTTGAGCAGTGCTTACAGCTTCATGAATTGTAAAACCATTTTAAAATCTTGGTATTACAGGAAAATCCGTTCTGGTTCACTGCCTCTGTCACTAAAACTCATAGCATGCACCTTGCCAAACCAATTAGAGCCCACCATTGAGATGGGGATCCTGAATCATAATTCTGGGCCAGTCCCAACTCCTCTGAACAAATATTTCATCTTCCAGTACAATTTAAGGAGCATGAAAGCCTGAAGAGGGGGGGTCATGTTTATCAAAGAAAAGCTAGAAGAAACTCAAGCAGCCTGTTCTCTGTAATATAATACCTCTTTCCTTTCCTCTCTTTTGTGTATGGATTGGCAGGAAGAGCAGCATCGAAAAGCCTTGAGGGCAGAGAACTTTTGACCCAGCCCTGACATGTCATCATAAAGTGTCCTGGCCCCAAAGTCCCCATTAGAGTTTGGACTTGGAAGAGCAATAAAGAATGTCAGGCTGACAAATATATGTTATCAGAAGAAATCTCATCTTCAGTTTGCAAGATGATTCCATAGTTTTACTGCACCTCTCTGGAGGTCCCAGGCTATGAGATGAACAAACAGCTTCATATTAGGCTTGTGCCCAGAGCAGCTGTCACTCCAGGATTAAAAATTTTAATGGATAAATCTTAAAAGGTCAATGACTGGCAAAATCAAAGCTGATAGCTAAGAAGGACAGAAAATACAGCTGACAAGATCAAGTCTGGCTAAAAGGGATACATACTTCTTATGACATCAAACCCCAAATTTCTGCTGTAAACTGACCTCAAGGTGTGGAGCTGTACAATGACTGCTCCAAACACCGTTCTGCACCACGACAAATGGACAACTCTGCCAGCAAAAGGACATCTATATTTGCTATAACCGCTCCACACCTCAGATGTTTCTGGAAATGTGGAATTACGCAGAAAAATTCTCACTATACTTCATGGTGATAATTACTAGGACCACAGAATGGTTTGGATTGGAAGGGAACTGAAAGCCCATCCAGTCCCACCCCCTGCCATGGGCAGGGACACCTCCCTCTGGATCAGGTTGCTCCAAGCCCCATCCAGCCTGGCCTTGAACACCTCCCACTCTTACTCTTACTAGCGATAACTAGGACAACCCAACACATATGATCTTTCAGTACCTGTCCCAAAGAACTGATGAACAAATAGAAAATCTAAGGCTTGTGTTTGGCTAAGAAAACGGAAGCTCCTCTCTTTACAGCATGCCCTGGATTTCCCTTTCTCAGTACCCCAACCCCAGGCTGATACAAATTCTATGGCCACCTGACTGACCATCCGTCTCACCCACAACACTATAAGGAAGGCAACAAGAGAGACCCAGTGAGATGCAGGAACGCTCAGTGACGACAGCCCCATGAACACACCAGTGCACGGCAGAAAGATTGCCCACAGGGAATGTCAGCAAAAGAATTCTCATTCCTGTCACTTGTACTAGATTCCTTTCATAGTCCTCCTCTCCCTTTACTTCTATAAAACAGGCATTTGAATAGGGATGCATTAATATATGATGAGAAGCCAGATTTAAACTCTGCCATGCTCATTGGTCCCAGTAGCTGAAACAGGGCTGCCCAGTTTCATCCTCTGCTCTACTCAAATGTGTGGGAAAGCAACCTCAAAGTCTATATAACATGTCTGGAAAATGCTCACTGCTTGTCCTTCTCAGGGTGCTTTCAGCTGTCCACATACCAGAAGCTGTCTTTACAGACTCTGCAAATGGCCTAACTTTGACTCACAAGAAAAAGAGGTGCCCATGCTGGTGCCTCAGCCAGACAGTGGGCAATGCCTGTCTACATCATTATCAAGTAAATCATGAGCTTTGAGCAGCCAGAGATCTGGCTCACAAGTCTTTTGTTTTTTCCATGCCTCTCCCGTGGTGCCAAGATGCGCAGTTAAACAGCTGCTACCCTCGATTACAGAGGGATTTAAAGGGCAGGTGAACATCTCTTTGTACACGGACCGGCCAGCAGACACAAAGACAGCACACACCATCTCTTCAATATTCCCTGCTGCCACTTTTCTGAATGCAACTGCAATATAGTAATCACTCTATCAAAGGGACATCCACAGGTTTTGAACTAGAACACTCATACTCCTGCATCACCATTCAGGCCCATCTGTGTGAGTGCATTTGTATTTTACGCACTACATAATTGTGTGATGAACTATATGTCTTAAGTAAATCTTTACTGTATTATACTTCGTAAGTATGGCATGTACTATAAAAATAGATCATCTCAGATTAAAAAAAAGCATTTGCGAGCAACTCTGATGGATATTTAAGTAGGTAATAGTGTTGCATCTACTGCCTGGAGCACACTATGAAAGCACAGGTTTCAGAAAAACACAGACCAGCACTAACATGAGAAGAGGAGGCTGAGAGGAGACCTCATTGCTCTTTGTAACTACCTGAAGGGAGGTCATAGAGAGGAGGGTAATGGCCTCTTCTCCCAAGTGACAGGGGACAGGACGAGAGGGAATGGCCTCAAGCTCTGCCAGGGGAGATTTAGGCTGGACATTAGGAAAAAAATTTTCACAGTAAGAGTCATTGGGCAGTGGCAGAGGCTGCCCAGGGAGGAGGTTGAGTCACCTTCCCTGGAGGGGTTTAAGGGACAAGTGGACGAGGTGCTAAGGGGCATGGGTTAGTGTTTGTTAGGAAAGGTTGGACTCGATGATCCAGTGGGTCTCTTCCAACCTGGTTATTCTGTGATTTTGTGATTCTGTGAAAGGACTGGATGATGGGACCAGGTCAGGGGAGACTGAGAAATGTTTTGCTGTGAGGGTGGGGAGGCCCTGGCCCAGGTTGCCCAGAGCAGGGGTGGCTGCCCCATCCCTGGAGGGGTTCAAGGGCAGGTTGGATGGGGCTTGGAGCCCCTGATCCAGTGGGAGGTGTCCCTGCCCATGGCAGGGGTTGGGACTGGATGGGCTTCGAGGTCCCTTCGGACCCAAACCATTCCACGGTTCTATGATTCTATCTATTTGTCACAATGAGCACAGAGTCCATCTCTGTGAGTTGGACGTGCTTGGTGAGTTGAGAGGTACAATTAGGTAAGGTAAGTAAAATAAGTGAGATGCTGCATACTTTCCATTGCAATAAAAATGATAATGATTCTGCAGAAAAATATCATTACTTCACACTCATTTAATTCTGGAAATCTAAATTCACAAAGGAAACAAGAAGCCCTTTAATCTCCTGGTAGATAAATAGCCCAATTTTATTTCTACTATTATTTTTTTATCCTTTTCTAAGACATTTTATAAGACTTCAGAACATGAGAGCACAGTTTAATTAACATTATCACATTAAAAAGCACAGCCAAAATTTTCATGGAGTTTTTAATTGAAATATAATACTGTCTCACTTCATTTTATATTTTTCTATTTTGTCCACGAGCATAATGATGACAAACACAGCCTGCCCAAATCGCTGGGCAGAATGCAGTGCATTAGCAAAGAGAATCATAGAAACACAAAATGACTTTGGTTGGAATAGACCTTTAAGATCATCAAGTGCAACCATCGATCCAGCCCTTCTAAGTCCACCCCCAAACCTAAGTCCACCCCTAAGTACGACATCTACTAATCTTTTAAACCCCTCTAGGGACAGTGACTCAACCACCTCCCTGGGCAGCCTTTGCCAGTGCCCGACTACTCCTTCAGTAAACAAATTTCTCCTAATATCCAACCTAAATCTCCCCTGGCTCATACTGAGGCCATTTCCCCTCGTCCTGTCACAGGCTATCAGAAACAAACCTGCACCTTACTACAACCCCCTTTCAGGGAGCTGTGGAAAGCGATAAGATCTCCCCTCAGTCTTCTTTTCTACAGGCTAAACAGCCTCATCTCCCCCAGCCTCTCCTCTTGTGCTTGTGCTCTAAACCCTTCCCCAGCTTTGTTGACCTTCTCTAGACAAGCTCCAGCATCTCAATGACATTCTTGTAGTGAGGGGCCCAAAAATGAACACAGTATTTAAGGTTCTTATCAAAAGTAGCCGTTTGGATAGTTTAGGATGATCTTGTCTCACAGAGATGCACTTTTGGGAGCAGAAAGGCAGACTTTCCATCCCCTTTGTTCCCACCTCCACAATGACTGCTCCCTCTCCACAGGTGATGCCAATTACATGCAAATATTTTTGGATGGAGGTTCGTGCACCTGCTTCGCAGCCACATAGAGGATAACAAGGCAGTTTCATTCTCACACAGCATCTTCCATCAGAGGATTGCTGAGGTCTCTGAAAACGCTACATCCTGCCTCTCTGCCACCTTTTGCCATAGGAATCAGACCTGGGACCTTTGGCTAACAAAACACAAGTGCTGTAGCAATGTTCTCGGCATCTCATTACAACCAAGCCAATCCCGAAAGGTCACTGGTATCACACGGAGCAGTGCTGGTCCCCAGCTATTTCTCATGCCCTTGAACATGGACAGGAGCTTGTTTTGCCCACAGAAACGGGCAAGGAACAAAGCATTGCGGGCCACTCAGGGCAGCGGCACAGTCACCAGAGCCAGATATTCCCTTGGATGTTCCAGTCCAGGAAATAACATCTGACATTTTCACTTACAAGCCTTGTAAGGGCACAGGTAGGCTGCCCGGGATTTTTAGACATCGCTATCTTATCTGGTATAACAGTTGCTGCGTGTCCATCTCCCTTGGGCAGGAAAAATGTGACCTGTCCCATTTGATTTCTGCTCAGTCTAACCTGAGACCTCAAGACCTCATCCATGGACAGCAAAAACACTGTCTCCAGAGCAAATGTGCTATTGGTGGAAGTACCAGCCCTATTTGTTTCAGCAGGATAAGGATTTCATATCAGTGATAGCTTGCTTTGGGAACCTGCTCTGTTCTCATTCCTGAGGTGACAAGGTACAGGACAGCCCACGCAGCTGAGATGTCCTGAGCCAGCCCCGTGAATCAGCCTTGCTTCTCATCTCCACACATCCAGTGGCAGGATGCATTTTTCCTCCACGGCCAGTCATTACCACTGCTGCTTTTAACAGAATGAAGCTCTGAGAGGTCTGCTCTGGCTGAACAAGGCACTGCTGTTCTGATGCAGACACTTGGATGCTCTTTCCTTTTCCACCAGGCCAGATGCGATGATCGTTATTGTGTCCTCCAGGCGTTGAATTGCCCATCTCTGCACGACACACAGAGATGTTCTCTTCCATAAATGTATTAAAGAGTTTATTTTCCAGCTGATGCTGGTAACTTTGGTTCACTATTTACTCTTCTGGAAGCAAAGGCCAAGCCTGAGTGTTTCACTTACTTGGTCACTAGCTGGCAAAATTCCCACATTGATTCCCTTGAGTCCGCCTGTGTCATTTGGAAGTTGCAGTCGGAGCCCTGATGGTCAGAACATTTCCACTGCAATGTATGGCCTCTAAAATATGCTGTGCTGCTGTAGCCAGCTTGTCCTACAGAAAAAAAATTATATTCATTTTGAGGTTGGATTCTGATAGGAAATTTTCTGGAGCTTGACACCTATCACCACAGTGGGAGAAAGTGTAAGAAAGAGAGAGAGGTGGCAGATAGAAAATCTGGGGAACTGTGTAACAGGAAAATATTTTAGATTTGTTCTGCACTGGAAAGAAAAGAAAATTTGAAATCACAAAGGTCTTAGTGAAAAAAAATTCAGAGTAAATTTCCTTTTTCCAGACAGGAACACAAGAACCTAAAGGAGACAGTCTGAGTTCATCGAAAACAGTTTCCAGTCTGATAGTTCAGTCCACTCTTGCCCCAGGCACAGCTTTCTTTTTCCAGCCATCTACAGCAAAAATCATACCACAAGTAAATTTTGCTATACTGGATCAATACATTGACTTATGTGTATAAACTCCCTTCTCAGGAACACCATGACTTTGACTGGCATCTACTTGCAAGGCTCCTGTACTATGTATATATAATATTTACATGCAAGTCCATATTCTTCTCTTGTTTCTGAGTGGCCTAGACAAGAGAGGACTTTGGAGAAGCAGGTCTGGGAAGGCATGTGCTGTTCTCCAAATCTGTAAGCGGGCTGGGTGGCCTTACCTAAACCCCTGGTTGGCAAAGGGATGTTATGCACTCCCTTCTTTGCTAGAGACAAATCATCTTTAATGAATTGCTCGGGAACATTTTCCACCCTCCATTAGCAATGATACCCAAATAACCGTGGGTATCAATTTATGTTCGTTCTCAAAGCTCTCAAGTTCTTGGCAAACACAAGAAAGGGCAGATCTAAAGACCAAACTCCAGTTCTCCTTCTTGTTTCCTCCATCCTAAATCAATAGATATATAAAAGTTACAGATGAAAACAAATCATGATCATGCTGCAGCTTTCAGGGGAAAATATCGCCTACAAGAAAACAAATCAATAAAACTCCGTATTCTTGGACATGGTCTTCTGTTTTGGTCAATAAATGCACTGTGCTATGCAGTACATCACCCCAGCCAGCAGCTGTTTGCCAATGACTGAGCACATATATTTGGGGAGGGGGATGAAATGGTAACTCCAGTTGTTAAGCAACTGTGTTTCTCAAATGTAACGCAGTTTGCTTTTGACTTGAGAATTATTAATGAGAGGCGGCTGAGGGAACTGGGTTGTTTAGCCTTGAGAAAAGGAGGCTGAATCACTGTCTACAACTGCCTGTAAAAAAGTTATAGCAAGGTGGGTGCTGGCCTCTTCTCCTAAGTGACAGGTGATAGGATGAGAGGAAATGGTCTCAAGTTGCACCAGGAGTTCAGATTACACATCAGGAAAAAATTCTTCACTGAAAGGGTTTTCAGGCTCTGGCATAGGCTGTGCAGGGAAGTGGCTGAGTCCCCATCCCTGTAGGTGTTCAAAACATGGGCAGACGAGGTGCTCAAGGATATAGTTTATCAGTGGGCAGGTATGGTTGGACTCAATGATCTCAAAGCTCTCTTCCAATCAAACAATTCTATGATTTGCCCTGCCAACATGTGAGGTGGACAAAGCAGAATGACAGCATAGTTCTCTCTTTGTGTCAGTTGCTCCTCTGAAACAGAAAGTATTTCCTCAGCATTTTCTGCATTATGTCAGTTGGGAAGGTTCATGGATTATAACAGGCAAACTGACAAAAAAGCAGGTTTGAAGAAAGAAATGTAGGCAGATAGAGTAGATTAGATTGGACTGAATCATCTCTTTAATGTTCAAACAGGTCTGCCTCAGTAGAGGAAAGAAAAATTTATAAATACCCAGCAAATCCTCACCTCGACATTCACATCAAGAACCAGAGAGGCTGCTTTATTCTCTGCAAGAAGGAGGCAGAACCTAATTACGCAGGTTGGAATTCAGGCATGATTCAGATGGAGTTTTCACCATGAATAGTAATAGGAAATAATGCAGGAGGGGCTGCACAAAGTGGAAAGGGTTTGAAAAGTTGCTGTGCACTAAATTTGCAAATGTAGGCCAGTGTCTTGCTCAGCTTTCAAATTCACATTAAAAGAAGAAATGCTTTTCACCTCACCTCGGTGCTTTTCCAAGATTCTCTCAAAGTTCTGCGTACAGAGCATGGGAACAGCCGATGAGGCTTCAGAGAAGGATGCTGGCCCTCTTTTTCATTAAAGAAAGAACAGCACAGGCCATTCATTAAACCAAAACCAACAAGCTGTATTAGAATCACAGACCCACAGAATGGTTTGGTTAGAAGGGACCTTAAAGCCCTTTCAATTCCAACCCCTGACATGTTCAGGGACACCTCCCACTGGATCAGGGGCTCCAAGCTCCATCCAACCTGGCCTTGAACCCCTCCAGGGATGGGGCAGCCACCCCTGCTCTAGGCAACCTGGGCCAGGGCCTCCCCACCCTCACAGCAAAATATTTCTTCCCAAGATCTCATCTCAACCTACCATCTTTCAGCTGAAAACCCATCTCCTTGCCCTATCCCTGCACTCACTGATCAAGAGCCCCTCCTTAGCTTCCTGGAGCCCCTTTCAGTACCAGAAGGTGCTCTAAGGTCTCCCTGGGGCTTTCTCTTCTCCAGACTAAATAACCCCAACTCTTTCAGCCTGTCCTCATCCAGGAGTTGCTCCAGCCCTCAGATCATCTTTGTGGCCTTTTCTGAAATCATTCCAACAGCTCTATGTTCTTCCTGTGCTGAAAGTATAGACAGTGACAAACAGTAGAGTCAGCATTGTTTAATGAGAAATGGGTTAAATCAATGGATTTTACTTTGGAGCTGCAAGGAGTAGAGTTTGAATGTGCTCAGCAGTAACTCATCAAGAAACTGAATTGGATTTGATCACATATTGCTAGTGCAAACATGACTACTGTTTACAGGCACCTGGAGCACAAGCCTAGAGCTACTGAGCAAATGAATAGCCACAAGCTGCCGTGGCTTGTAACAGCAAGAAGGTGGTGCTGCAAATGCTGCACCTCTTGGCTGGACGCCTCTCCAAAAACTGCTGCCCTCAGGAAATCTGTCACGACTTCGCCCAATAAAGATCTTAATTTCGCTGGATGGGCCTCCTCCGAACAGCACAAAGTAACCATCTGTCACAACAAAGCGTCATAAGGCAAATGAATCCTTCTCGGCTGCCACAAACAACACACAGAGCTTTCCGGTCTATTGATTTCCTTTCTGTCTTTCCAAGTAGAATATTAATACATGTCTCTGAAGGGTAAAGTCAGAGATTATCTCAGAGTTAATAAAGGAAGGTGTCTCGCTCTGACACAATATATCCAGCTGCCATTGCAACCTGCACTGGTGCTGAGCGTAGGTTAACCAGAACAATAAGCAAATGCATGGGAGAAGGTGAATGATAGATCATTCCCCACCCCAAGTTTCTCCAGCATTGCTGTGATGGAGGTTCCCTCACGGACCTAAGCAAGCTGAGCACCTCAATGCTCAGCACTGAGAACAGTGAGGCGAGCCCTTAAACTGCCAGCTCAGTCAGTATCGGTACCACAACAGCACGATTCCAAGACTGGACATGACCCCAGATCTGAGCAGGGTGGGGTCGAGGAGTGTCTGAGGCCCATGCCGGGTGTCTGCACCCACAAGTGGATCACAGGTCCCTGCTGAACCAGCACTGCTACATTGCCTGGATGCAGTGGGTGTGATGCTGAAATAACGGGACAGGTTACAGTATCACTGGAACTGACTCAGTGTCCTGCGTGCTTCAGGTCCATTCCCTTATTTTATGGTACACATCTCATGTTTCAGTGCTCCCACCTGGAATTGGACAACAACAAGTGCTCCTGTTCTCCGCTCTACTGTAGGTGCTTGAAGCCTGCCTTGAAGCCAGAGACTGTCTCTTGCTGTGGCTCAGATGAATCCCATCTCACCTCGCTCACTCTCGATCCATCCCTCCTTCTATCTCCACTGAACACAGTAAGATCTTGGCAATGACTGTGCTGTTAACATTGCCAAGAGCAAAGCTCACACAAGCCAGCTCAGGACCTCTATGCACATAAAGTTCATGGCTATAAAGGGCTTTTGCTGACACAAACGCAAACAAAAGCCACTCTTTCTGCTAGTCAGCTGCACTAAGTATTCTGATCCCTACAGTTTTACAAGCCACTGCCAGTAACATGTATGATCCAGAATTCGTTATCATCCCTAGTGTTTTGTGTTGTTCTCAGCCTGATTAGGAGATCCAGAATAGAGAGAGCAAGGAATGCTGGATGTCTGGGCAAACCTGACCTGGCACAGAAAGATTCCACCCTTTTAATCACTGATTTGTCACACCACCTTAGGTGAGCAGCATGGTCCTTCCCCAGCTCCTTGTCCCATTCTCTACAGGTCTGTGACAGGCAAGCATTCAAGGCTTGTGCCTATGAGATTCTCCATTAAACACAAAGGAGAAACATGACCCTTCGTTACCATTACTGCCCCTCAACTGTATCAATTACACTCATTGCTTGCTCCTGCAGTTAATAATTATTATGATCTGCCAATGTGCATCTGATCATTCAAACTAGTCAAATAACATAGTCAGATAAAGGCTACAGATTTATTTTGCAGCACATTTTCTAATGATTATGTGATTAATAGTTTTCCCTGATGTTTTCAAAGCTTAATTTTTTTCAGATTAATGAGAACTCTTACAAATCACATCACACAGTGATAGATATGGTTGTTGAAGGCACAGCACTTCTATGGACATTTCAAAAGCAGAGGTCTATGCAGCAGCAGTTGAGTTACCTTCTGGGATAGTCACTGCACAGGAAGGACATGCATCTGTTGGAGAGCTCCCAGAGGAGATGGACATAATCCAAGGGCTGGGGCACCTCTTGTACAAGGACAGGCTGAGAGAGTTGGGGTTGTTCAGCCTGGAGAAGAGAAGGCTCCAGAGAAACCTTAGATCAGCTTCCAGTAGTGAAAGGGGCTCCAGGAAAGCTGGAGAGGGGCTCTTGATCAGGGAGTGCAGGGAGAGGACAGGGAGAACGGCGTTCAGCTGAAAGATGGGAAATTGAGATGAGATATCTGAGCAACCCAATCCAGCAGGAGGTATCCCTGCCCATGGCAGGGGAGTTGGAACTGGACAGGCTTTCAGCTTCCTTCCAACTCAAACCATTCTGTGATTTTATGATTCTGTGATATCCGAATCCACTAACAAAGAGAAAAGGAGTATCAGCTTCCAAGGACTAAACCAAGGCACAGCAGCATCTATCTAATTATCATTTACCCTTTATTAATTGGGAAGCAAAACTAGGCAGCTGGCAAGCTCCTTCCAGTGCTGCCTTCAAGTGACTACAGAGCATGTAAGGGCAGTAACAAAGCTATACTCACTTATCCACTCCCCTTTTAGCAGGTGTTGTGCTCCTCAGGGAGGGGGTGAGGGGTTCCATTCGCCTTGAAAAACACTAGTTGAAAATTACAAGTGAAGTCCATGCAGAGAATAATGAGAATTAATCTCCTTTCATTTCAGATGTCTGACAGGGACATGTCTACATACTTGCTAACTATGCCAGACTTCCTCTGAAGCCAGTGCCAGCTCCACAAGGACATTATTTTAACCCAGCTGAGGTGGCAGCTCCCCTGCGCAGGAGCCCATTTCTTACCACTGATTCTACAATGAGGTCACGGTGATTAGCTCCTGTTTACACACCTAAAAATAAAGATATAACATAGGGCAGAGGAACCCCCCCCTCCCAAAGATACATTTTTATATATATGGAAGATCACGTTGTACATCTTACAGTGCAGGAATACACAGCTGATGAAGTCATGACAAGAAAGGAACGTGACAGTCGTGCTGTTCTTAGATAAACCAGTGTGCACTTACTAAGGCTTCCCTACTGCTCTGAGGTTCCCGACTCTACTGCTCTGAGGCTTTGCAGTGTCACTACAGCCCTCCTGTAAGGAAGAGTCACCAGAACAGTATCAGCTATTAACAGTCTTTCTCCCTGGAGCTGAACCACTACTGTTAACCCTCCATGCCTCCAAGCTCCAGGTGTGTGGATGAGAGGAAGGGAAAGGTGCACATGAGGAAGGAGGAGGCAACCAGTGGCTCCGCACAGACTGTTAATGCACTGCTGATCTGGAAGGAGGATGAGCCCAGAAGAAGACTGCATGACTTTGAGCAGTGAAGCTGTATGTCCCACGGAACAGCTACAGCGATTTATGTGCTGAAGAGCCAGAGGGGAGAGATGGATCAGCATGTGATAAATCAGTTTGGAGCTGTTTGTCATTCCACTGGCGGTGAGAGCACGGCTCCGGTGATTTGTAGCAATATTAACCTGCCATGATTCCTCTACAATGCCTGGCCCTTCCATTGTCCTCCAAACACTGGAGCAAAGAGTGGGCAGCATTTGACTCCTGGCATGAGGACAGCCAAGACTCTCTTCCTGCTTTGTTTTCCTAAGGCCTATTCTGCTTCTTTATTCCACCTCTCCTATGTATACTTCATTGTCAGGTACAAGGACCGGGAATGGTCAAATAAGAATTCGCTTTGCTGAACTTGGTGAGGAGCCTCTCTGTCCATTCTCCAGCCTGCCGTGGTCCCTCAGAATGGCAGCCCAACCTTCTGGTGTCTAAACCATTCCTCCCAGTTTTGCATCATTTGTATTCAGATTCCCAAATGCTTTCTAAGAGCTGCCCGTACACTTCAAGAAGGCAATAAGTGTTTAGAAGAAATGAGTTAATGTGAATAAAAATCACTCAGCAGTAATTGCAGAACTGGGATTATGGTCTAGACTACTGACGGATGTCTTATCACCCAGGCTGCACTGCTTTTCTTGGCCAGAAATGTATATGGAGTTATACCAAGACTCTTATTAACATCCCAGTCACTACCGCGCCGCCAGCAGCTCCAGTAGCGCAGTGATGTGCCATTGTGCTTGGCATTGCACATGCCCAGAACAGAGAGAAAGCCTTTATGCCAGGGAGCTCGTAGACCTGCGAGGAAACAGCAGGGAGTGGAGCCAGAAAAAGGCTGTCTGCAATATGATACGGAGAAGGGATGAAAGGGGCAATATCCTCACCCTGTGTGCCCCCAGGTACGTCCCGAGTCAGCTCTGGGATTTGCTCTGTGTTCTGTGCACGCACGGAGGGTATGGAAGAGTCTTCTGTGAAATTGGTTTCTGTGTATGAGCAAACTCAGAGCCAGAACCCATTTCTTACCGCTTAAATTAAACAACGCTGATGAAAGTACAAACTGGTGTCTTGAATGGCAAAAGCTCCCATGGAAAGCTGTGGTTTCAGTGAAAAGCATATGAGTGCATCTGTTGGAGTGAGTCCAGAGGAGACCACAGAGATGATGTGAGGACTGGAGCACCTCCTGTATGAGGACAGGCTGAGATTGTTGGGGTTGTTCAGCCTGGAGAAGAGAAGGCTGGGGAGACCTTTCCAGTGCTGAAAGGAGCTCCAGGAAAGCTGGGGAAGGGCTCTTGATCAGGGAGGGCAGGGATAGGATGAGGGGGAATAGTTTTCAGATGAAAGAGGGGGGATTGAGATGAGATCTTGGGAAGAAATGTTTTGCTGTGAGGTTGGGGAGGCCCTGGCCCAGGTTGCCCAGAGCAGAGGTGGCTGCCCCACCCCTGGAGGGGTTCAAGGCCAGGTTGGATAGGGCTTGGAGCCCCTGATCCAGTGGGAGGTGTCTCTGCCCATGGCAGGGGTGGAACTGTATGGGCTTTGAGGTCCCTTCCAACCCAAACCATTCTGTCATTCTATCATTAATGCAATTTTAAAATTTTCTGTTATGGAAAACATAATTTCTAATGAAACATTTGAGTCATTACAAAGATAATGCCATACACAAGATACGTATTTTCAGTATGATTTTGAAATTATGAGATGAAATTACCATTCCAATTTTGATTCGATTTTCAAAAATTCTCTTTCGGTTTTCTAACTAAATAAAGCTTTAAAAAACCAAATCACATGGCTTATGAGAATGATAACAAATTAGTCCTTATGAAGTTTCTCTCCATGTTAGCTTCGTGTTTTCTGGAATAAAATAAAAAGCAAAATGGTATTTTGAGTCTCATCTAAATGAAAATTGACACTTTGTTTTGAGATATTGACTGAAATATGTCCACCAAGCCCTAAATTGTACTGTGGTTTTCACTGCTCACTCTCAAAGGAGATCAAGCAGCACTAAACTATGTACACACACAAGAAAACACAGTCCAGAAGTGTTCCACGAATTGCTGAGATTGCAAAGCACTCTGTAATGCTGACTGAAATCATGCCTTCCATCTCCCCATCCCAGATTTTCCCCACCGGACAAAAACTCTCCTGCACAGCTCACTCAAAATACATCACATAGTGTGCTGGATTTTATTAACCTGTTGCAGAGCCCTTCCCATCTCCCTCCTGCCTCTTCTGCCGTCTGCTGCAGCACTGCTCACACCTATTGCTTTTTCTGATCCCTGGCCTCTTTATTGCTGGTGTAACATACACCAGGAACGCAACCGTACAGCGAGACAGCAAGTGGCAGCCTCTCTTCTGTACCGTGTGTGCAGTAGAGGCAGAGCTTCTCTTCTATAGAAAAATAAATCATCTTTAGACAGCCGGCAGCCACTTGGGTGAGTCCTTCTTATGGTGTCTGCAAGGATGCAGGAAGAAATGTTTTACAATGAAGGTGGTGAGGCACCAGCCCAGAGAAGTAGCAGAGGGCCCATCCCTGGAAACATTCAAGGCTGTTGGATGGGGCGTTGAGCAACCTGAGTGAGTTAAACATGTCCCTACTCCTACCCACAGGGGTTGGACTGGATGGCCTGTAAAGGTCCCTTCCAACCCAAATCATTCTATGATTCTATGATTCTATGACTATGCACACCCAAGGATTTCTGGTTTAAAAGCATTTCCTCTAGACACACTGACTCTTGCTGACACAGCCCCTGTCCACCAACAATGAGCTGAAACAGCCAACAGAGGACAAGAACAAGGAGTTTTGCTTTCCTGGCAGTTTTGGTGTTGGTCACAGTCTTGGTGGTTACAATGACTTAGCCTGAGGCTGGGATACCCATGGATCCCTCGTGTACCCAGAGAATCGCCTGACAGGGCTCTTTGCTCTGGCACTACTTTCACTGCTTGACCTCATCTTTCTGGGAGCTGGGGGTCTGTACACATGCAGTTCATGATAAATAAAAGAAAGGGAAGGTGCCTTGAAACAAAAAACCTGCCAACATTTGCACAATTTCACAAATATTTTCCATTTCATGCCTCTCCTTTTTAATCTCTAATTGTTTTCCTTTTCACCATTTTCCTATTCGGAACATACAGAAAATAATAGCGAGGGGCTGCTGAGCAGTGGAAATGGAAAGAAAAATCAAACCTTGAACTAACTTCCTCTTTGCCCCAGCTTTGGAATTTCATTATTTTATTTTTTTTTAAGAAAAGGTAACTTTATGTTAAAAAAAAAAGGAAAGAAAAAAACATTGTGTCAAACTTCAAGTCCAATTTATAACACCATTCTCCTGTGGAAGCTGCTTTGAACACCAGCAGGTTCACTCAGCCTCAAGTACCTGTACGTACGCTGGCAGCACAAGGGCTGAGATCAAATAATTGTGGCTGTCCACAAACAGAAATCCCACCATCAGCTGCATCCACCCAGGAGTTTTCATCTAATTACTTCCCTGGGGTGCCCTTACAGACAACACTTTCCCATTTGCAACTCCCTGACCCTCTTTGATTTCCTGTTTGCTCAGTTCAATTTTACTCTCTAACCACTTCTGAGTTCGCAGTGAGCTGTAGTTGCTCACAGAACGTCACTCAAGCAATCCTGGGTGGCAAGGTTAATGCAGATAAGGCTCTCGCTGCTCCTCTGCGCTCTCTCCTTCACCAGCAGACAGTTTTCCTCTCCCTCTGGAGCACTGCTCTGCAAAATAATTACCTCATGCAGACCAAACATGCTGAGACCAAGTTATTCCTCGGCTTCATCAGTGGATGACAGAGGAATCACTGATGCTCCAGTGTTTCATGCCAAGATGTGAATGACGAGAGCTTCCTTCTACTCCCCAGTGACACTGCTCGATGCAGCGCACATGCTCTGTGATTCATGTTCACATACTCAGAAAGCGTGTGGGATATATCCTGGGACACAAACATGATCCAGAGGCTGGAGCACCTCCCACACAAGGAGAGAATCGGGCTTGTTCAGCCTGGAGAAGAGAAGGCTTTCTCATTTGGTCAGGCCCTGTTGCCATAGGACATCTGGCATGGCGCACCAGAAAGCCGTGCTGTCCGGAGCAATGAGGAGCAGAGCACCAGAGAGCAAAGCTCTCAGTGGTTTCTCCACTATTACAACTCTTCCACCTTCCATGCACAAGGAAATTTCCTGCATAGCCGCCCACCTTGCAGCCCTGCCAGACTGGAGCTACCTTGAGTTTGATGCACATCATCACAAAGCTGTTCTCATGGGGAGAGACTGCTCTTCTCGTTTCCTGATATCTTACAGCTTTCAGCCCTGGTACCAGAGCTCCTCTCATGCGCATGGATTTTGCAGACAGCAGCTCCCTGGATGGTTGGTAGGAGGTATGGGGATTACGCAGACTGATCCTAAGATAGGCAAAGGGTTCACAAGGGTGATTCCACTCAGCAGACAGGGAAGGGAGTGGTAGGGAGAGGGCTGTGTTCTCCCATGTGCACTTGCACAAATCATTCTATCCTTTAATGTTTATTCAGGATACAGTAATAACCTACACCAAAGCTAACTCTATAGCACAGACTTTATTTACACACCTGATACAGGATGCTCCTGGCACACTGACGTGTGTTCACATGCCCAAAGTACAGTAGTTCTGCACTTGAAAATGTCAGTTAAAAAAACTGAATATAAATCTGTGAACTAAATCTATAAATTTCCAGTCATGCAAAAGCACATTCCGTAATTCCTATATAAAACGCAGTGCATTGTAACAGTTTTATTATAATGGTAACTTGAGGATGCTTCTTGTTTATGGCATGCAATAACCACATCATAGACAAAATAAATTCTAAAAGGCGGTGGTGGAATATTCAGCACTGGAGTTTATTAGCTGAGGACAGACTCATTACCAAGTTGGCCAGAAACCGCCCTGTCTTGTGGTTCTTATTATTACAGTGATGCTTTTAATTAAATATTAAATATATGAAAAGAAGAATATTTGGAAAACCTTTCAAAGCAGAGGTGTAGCAAAGTGCATTAAGAAAGGCACTTTTGGTCCTCAACACAATCCTTTAGGTTGGACAAGACCTTTAAGATCATTAAGTTCAACCATAAACCTCACACTGCCAAGTTCACCACTCAACCAAGTCCCTAACACCACATTATAGCTTTATCCTATCCTTATTTCATCCATACTGTATGTTAATCTGCATTCCACCCATTCTCCTCTCCTTTCTTCATTTCCATCTTCCTCCTTAACGAATTCACATCCGTAGATCTCAGGCCCTCTTGGAGGACTGTGCTGCTCCTCAGACACTGAGACAGGAGCGTGACTCTCCCAGCACAAACATCCACGTAACACTGAGCAATTCTGCTTGAAGTAGCTAATAACTTATTGACTGTAAAACCCTGTGCTAGGGAGACATTCGAATTGTTGTTAGAGATACTTCCCTCCGATTTCACATGCTGATCTCTCTCTCAATCTCCATAAAGATGAGCATTTACGTGATACAGCAGAGCCTCTTGGTTATTTATCGGCAGTTGAATAGGGCAGCAGATAGCAGCACACCACCCTGACATCTCTCAGACTCTCAGCCAGGGATCTGCAGAGGCTGCCAGGCAAGAATGGTTCAGTCTAGCAGTCATACCATAGCGCTAGGTAAGCAGAGTCTCTGAGGTTTTTCAGGCTTCACCCACTGCAACCTGGAGCCTGGTAGAAAATATTCAGTCATTTATTTTTATTGCTGAACAATGCTTCAGTTCTGCAGGACTTCAGGCTGGGCTGGCTGAGGAACACGCACTTGCAGGAGGAGTTCTCCCTTCAGCTCCTTCTCCAGGTTCTCACTTTGACTTATTAGGCACAATAACCTGACCCTCGTTTTGCTGAGCTGCCTCAGAATTTGTAACCTGTGTTCTCAGTCAGGGATTTTACAGAAAAAGGGGACTTTTTTTTACAGAAAAAGGTTCAAGACCTGCTTCACAGAATCGAGTTTCACAAGGGCGACAATTCACACACAGCTCCAAGTGGGCCCAGCACCCCCAGATAAAAATGAAAGCCGTAACTTTTGATTTTTAACTCATTTATAACCAGCAACACCAGTTGCTGGTTCCATTCTCTCCTCTCAATTAACAAGCTGAATTTGCTTTGTCTTTTATATCACCTTGCCCCATAACAGCAGCATTTGGAAATTCTGTCTTTTATTCTCATATTCTGACTACTGAGGCGGTACGTTTTGCTTTGAAGAGCCACATTAACACAACATAATAAAACACAACATGATTAAGTCTGTGACAGCAAACACTGCTGGAGATAAGACTGGGAAATGTGGTTTGATTGCTCTGAATTCTTATACTCTCATGGCAATATTATTTTATTAAAATGAAAGAGTGCTGATCGTACTGAAACAAACTGCTCTGATAATGCCTCATCCAAAACTTCCACGTGCCTGTCTTTCTGTGACACATCATTTCCCAATCCCTGACTGGTAAGACCTTAGTAGGATGCACAAAGATAGCCGCTCACTCATCAAGCCAGCCCTGCTACTTCCTACAAAGCCCAGAGACTGCTAAGAAGCCTCCCCTTCAGATATTTATCAGGGCTTCTTACTTTTACCTCCAAAAGATCAAAGCCTGAGCTTGAATTGCAGCTGGCAATGGCACAAGGTGTGGAGAAAAGGAAGAGCTGCCTCCGCTTTGAGGACTGTCAGTCAGGGAGATTTATCTTCACCTGATCCATCCCGATCAGTCTGTCAGCTCGGATCGATTCACGGCTTCATCAAACATCACAGCTCATCATTAAGCAAGGCTATAAAATCAGGTAGATGAATGGGGCTGAGGCCATAGTCTGCCAGGCAGCACTGCTCCAGTTTTCTCTAAATGCCTTGGCTGCCTTTCTCCCTTTTCCCTGCTTAAATATTTCTGAAAGATATTCACATGGCTCTTTAACTGCGCTGGCTGTGAGTTAAGGAGCCTCCGTCCCCTGTGGGGATATTAGCTAGGAACTAATTCCATCAGGTGGATATACAGCGTTTGACATGGTTGCTTTCAAAGACGTGAGTCTAAAAGTGTAAGGAAATTGTCTGTGATTCCTCTAGAGAGGGAGTTTGTAAAACCCCGCACAGTTTGATTTGCCTGTCCCTTTCACAACTCTCTTCTCTCCCACTGCAAAATGTAGGAGTGGGACACTTGTTTTCCAGCTGAAGCCTTTCAGAACCCCCATCCCTCCCTGGCTGCCAGCACAGTGAGCCATGCCAGAGGTCCTCCAGCTCTAGAGGCCAGCTGGAAATTCTTGGTGTGAATCATGCTGGGCTGTTCCATGGGAATTTAAACTCTTCTGCCGCTATTTTCCTATCTGCACAACAAGGCTGATGTATTTTACCTCCTAGTGTTGAGGCGAGGACTACTCAGTATTTGTAACACATCTGAGGACAGAATAGGTTCAGATTTTCTGGCTACCTGGGCACAACATCAGCTTACTTTTTAATTTATTCTCTTTACTATCCGACTCCAGAGACTGGTCTTAGAGAAACACAACACAAAACTCAACCTATGAGGCAAATTTGAACAAGCTGAAGAATACTGAGAATATTCCTTGAAGTTGGGAGTGTCTGGCATCAAGTGTGTCATCTCCTGGGAGGGAAAATACATCTGTTCTTGTTTCTAAGACAGTGGAGCTAATAAAATTGTTACTGCTATTTATCTTATAAACACCTCCTTGAATCTACCACTGTCAGCTACTATTATTTCCTTTCAAGTCTCCGAATAATGATACACATCATCATTCCTCAATTTCTCATTTCTCTCTGTACAGGGAAGCCCCAGCCTTCCTTTACAAGACAGACTTCTCACAGCCCACCCAGGCCAGCAAAGAAACATACAGGTGACCAGGCACTATAAGGAGAAGGTGAAGAAGAAAAATGTCAAACTACCACTGAAGAATCAAATAAAAGAAAAAGTAAACTCATGATTTGTTAAAGGCAGCTTTAGGATTTTTGAGTCTTGAATTGTGGATGCGTTCAGCCAGCAGAGCTGCACGTCCAGCTTGTTATATCTCTGCTCACTCAGGAGTGGAGAAGCCCCTGCAGCACTGGGCTCAAGGTGTTTCTGTCCTGCTACCACACTGGGCTGGGCTGGTTCAGCCAGGGTGATCCTGCTTCTGCCGCTGGGGTGGCTGAATCAGTCCCAAACAACAGCAGTAGCACAGCGAGCTGACTGATTGCTGCTTTCTCGGTGCTTCTGGACATCACACGCTGCTGCTGAACAAACGGTCTTGAGTTTTAAGCACCACTTTGCTCAAGTTGCACAGTGTTTTTTGTGTAGACCAATCCAAAACTACAGCTACTAATTAAGCAAAACTAGCAGTGAATGTAACAGTGATGTCAATATTATTCCTAATCCCCAAGGATATCACTTGAAGAATATCACCTAGAGCAGCAGCAAAAGATCTGAATAATAAGAAGTACCTGCTCATCTACCGTTTAATCACCTAAAACTATCTTGCAGAGGACCACAGTCAAGTGCCAGAAAGCTTCTCTTCTAATTCTTGGTAGAGCCGGGATGAAAGGCAGCAGAACAAATTGATCACTCCAGAGCCAAGAGGTAAGGCATGAACGGATGGCAGGCTGTCCAGAGCTCAACCAGACGTCTCCAGCAAAGAGGGCAAAATAGAGCAGGAAGCTTTTGCTAATCTATATATTAGCTAAAGCCACAGGCTTCAGCCAGTGTGGCACTGGCACATGGGTGGCTATCAAATAAATCCAACATTTAGAAAGGATTTTTTTCCTGATGCATGTATTCCTGAAACTGGAGAGTCATAAAAGAGAAAAATAGACTGGCTATGCCCTGGTAGCAGCAACCTGTGAAGTCATTATCATCAGCTCCCTCTTGTGAATTAGGATTCTATCTCTGTGCTGTGCACTTTCTGAAGTAATTCATCAGCACACAGATTTATGGACTCCGCAAAAGCTGTCTTGGTCATTGTTTTCTCCTCCAGTTTACTAGAAATACCTCTATTTAGATTTTGTCAAGATTACTGCTCCTCGCTGTCATTGCTAGGTGGGGAAAGTGGTCTGGCCGCCCAGCAGCACAATTGAATACTGATTATAAGAAGATGAAAGCTGAGCAGACAACAGCACAACAGCTTTCAGAGCCTTGCTGCTTGCCTTGGCTAGAAGGTGCCTTGAAGAAACTATTTCCATCATTGTTCTAATTTCCAATATGGGGAAGTGCTTGTAGGCTCATCCTGCCATTGCCTGGCATTTCCACAGTTCCTTTCTAAATCATAAAATCATAAATTCATGCAATGATTTGCATTGCAAGGAACCTCAACGCCCATCCAGTCCCACCCCCTGCCATGGGCAGAGACACCTCCCACTGGATCAGGGGCTCCAAGCCCCATCCAACCTGGCCTTGAACCCCTCCAGGGATGGGGCAGCCACCCCTGCTCTGGGCAACCTGTTCCACTGCCTCCCCACCCTCACCATGAAGAATTTCTTCCTAATGTCTAAACTAAACCTTCCCCCTTCCAATGTAAAGGCATTCCTCCTTGTCCTATCATTCCAGGCCCTTGTAAAAAGTCCCTCCCCAGCTCTCCTGTAGCCCCTTTCAGTCTTTTGGATCCCTGAGAACAGTGGGTAAGGGAAATCTAACACAGCCAGACTGCACCAAGCTCCCTATTGGCGCACATCCACAAGTTCATCCCTGATTTACACCAGCAAAGTCTCGCCTGATGTTCACTCACAAATTGGTTTTATCTTTATTTGACCAGCTCTATTGACAACACTGGTTCCAGCAAGGAAGTAAATGGTGCGAATCAGGACAGAAGCAACAGGGAGCATAAGGGCAATGAAAAACAATGTTTATGAAACAGATATGCAGAAAAACAACACAGAAAGTAACATTATTTTGAAACTCGAGCAAGAACGTACCACGAAAAGCCATTTTATTCGACTGAATGTTGAAGGAAAGGAGCTGATTTAACTGGAATAATTCAGCTCCCCCTGACAGCATGAATAAAAATCCCATATGTACAACGTGTGCTTTCTACAGATGGCAGCATGTGGAAAGATCAGAGAGTTAATGAACAAAAATATCACCGTAAAATAACCTGATGCTATTTGTACTTCCCAGCTCCATGTACCTCTCAGCTCCCTTTTGCTCACATGCACTCTTCACTACTGAGTTCTGGGGCAGAGCACAGGGGCAGAATAATGCAGCTTTTCCAGGTCTCTGATCCTCGCACTGGGTCTACACTCTTTCAAGTTTAGGTTCAACCCTGCTTGGAACTTCAGACTGCACAGCACCCTAAGACAGATTCAGGTGTGTATGAACTGGCTTAAGCACAAGCTCTACAGACATTTTACATGAAAGGAAAGGAATGTGGCTGGTCTCTTCCCATGAACACAAGCTGTCATTGCTGTGACTGGAGTGGTTCCTGTCTGGATGAGCCCACAGCCACTTCCACCAACAGATCCCCGAACGGCTCAGCTGTGAACAGCCTGACCTAACAAGGCTGGCTGAAATGAAGGTGTTTATAACTGAGCTGGTGTCCCTGGCTTTCCTCCATGGAAGGACACAGACACACGTAGCAGGTCGTTCACCTCACCCGACGGCAGGTACCTAAGGCAGCTGAGGTAAATAAGCCCTGGAGGGGCTGTTTCTCCCCATGGGCAGTGATACAGAGGTGTTAAGCACAGAATTAGGCTACCAGCTCTTTGTCATCTAAAATGTCATTAGAAAAACCTCATCTTCTGAGTCCAAGGTGTGGCCAATAGCTGGCAAGGGGGGTGAATGACTCAAGAGGCTGACTAAGCCGGTTCTTTACTGTGATTGCCGACAAAGCTCTGTTGGCTCCTTTCAGCATCTCGTCACCAGCTTCCCTGGGATTAAGGCAGCCTCAGCTTTGTGCGGGAGAAATGGTCCCTTTGCTGAACAAGAATTGGTTGGCTAGGAGAGACACAGTCAAGCAGAGATGCTGGGGGGAAACTATTAGATCAAATGAAAAGCTGGCAAAAAATTCACAGCCAAGGCTGAATTTGAACTAAATCTCCTTTATGGAGATTGGAACCCTCTTGATTTACACAGCCAAGGAGCAAGCTTTTACACCATGGGTCCTGGTGCTGGTTTTCCCTTTCTGTGCTATCTTTCTGCCAGAAGACGGGGCTACACCTACTCTCATTTTCACACAGCCTTTCCTAGGATTCTACTATGTCTCCATTTTGTGATCCTACCTATTAACTCATGAATCTACGGGGCTGTGAAATAGCATCTGAGCTACTCTTTCCCCTCACTTCATGAACAGCAGTCCAAGAGAACTGCAGAGTTAACTACTTTATGCTACTGACAGGTATTCACTTTGGCTCACCAATATCTGCAAGAATAGAATGCTGGCACTAGGAATGGATCACACTGCTGTAGGGCACACTAGAGGACAACTTATAGCTGGAGTACCTGGAAAGAAAACAGTGCAGTTCATTATAAAGTTGAGGGTGCTCTGGGCACAGCTGAGCGCATAAAAAGGATCACAGACAGTTTGTTTCCAGCAGGCAAAAAGAGGCACCTTGTGACAGAACACACTGTGGAGTTATACTCCAACACAGTCCAGGTGTCCCTGGGGCCAGGGATAACCTCGGACCCGTGGCCAGTCAGCTGTTCCTGTCTGCCTGTATCCAATCAGCTTCTGCCCCATCATATGTACCCTTTGAGGTTTCACTTCACCTCAATTTGAGAGTTATGGTCTTGCCCAGGTGGCAGTAGCCTTGTTTTTAACCTCCTCCAGATGTGCCTGCCCAGCATCTGTGTGGAGTCAGCCGGGAAGGATTGTGTAGGCAGGTGATGTGAACTTCCTTTGCAATTCCAAGAGCGTACTGCACCTCAAAGTTAATAATGACTGCATTTTGAATAAACGCTGAAGGTATATTAGGTACAAAATTGAAGTTAAGCAGCTCTGCATAAGAGACGTATTTACATTCAGCAGTGGTAAAGGTGGGCAAATAAATTTTAAAAATTAATTGTACCATAACATAATAAGTTGATTAATAACCATGGTTAGCATTCTGCTTTTAGCACATAGGTGGGTATGGTGTGGTTTTTACAAGAAACATTAATAAGACTTTGTACATTTAAATGTACAAATAACTCAGGTTGTCATTGAAACATGGACAAATCCTATAGTCCTGATTGAGTTAAACAACTGCTTTTCTCATAAGTAGAGACAAAAAGATTAGTTCCACAAACTAAAAGATCGCAGTAAAATTCTCTGGTTACAGATAAAGGATCGTGCCATAGCCTTTACAGTTCTCAGAAAATGCATTCACTCCTGATTGCTTGCACCCTAGGATTATACAACTGTCTCATGAAATTTTAATTCAACCCTTATTGAAGATGAATAATTTAATGACAGACAGTAAAAGATGGTCATTCAGCCTATGGCCCTCAAAGGGAAAAAGAAGGGTGTCAGACTGTGACAGTCTTCATCTGATGTAAATCGGCATCACAAACAGCTCCCGTGCATCCGCACCGATTTACTGTGCCTGACAGACCAGTCTGCCTGCTCAAGGAAGATACTGGTTGCGAGGCAGAGGAATTCACAGCATACGTTTTACCTGTGCAATGATCTGACCATTAATTACCTGGGGATCAGCAGATGGGTTATTCTGACCCAAAATACAGCTTAGCTCAGGTGACACATCAGCAGACTCCCATTTCCCAAGGAGCTGCCTATGAACAGGGCAGCCTGACTGGCAACAGCAAGAACCTCACCATCCCATCAGTCGCTGTTCCCAGCTCTGTTCACCATCTCTGCTCCGAGCCTAAGCAAGACCTGGCACGAATGAGCAGAGATCCTCCCAGAAGACCTCTCTAACTTGCATCAATGATGTACGATGGATTTCAAAAAATAACTCCTGAGTTAACCCTGCTGAAAGTGGAGGTGACTCAGAACTTCAGATGTTTGTCTGATTTCTGAGAAGTTGTTTGAGTCAATGTTTTTACCAGTCTGGGTTTTCATTTTGCCATAGGAATTAACACAGAGAGGCAGCCCACAGCTTCACACTGAACAGTCCTACTGAAGCCCTCATGATTGAACACCATTCACTCTTCACCTCTAAATCTGCAGGAAAAGAGGAATAACAGGGGTAAAAGAGCATTTTCTATTCATTCTGTGGCAGAGCTGTTCCTAATTCATTACTCTCTCATTTTACCTTTCCAATTCTCTGAGTCTGAAGCAGAAGCCATATGGGTAAAGCTGAGCAAAATATGGGATTAGCATTTGGTGGCAAATCCCCATGTTTCAATACTTTGTCTTCACCGCAAACTGTGATGGAAAGCGAATGCTTGTTATTGAACTCCAGAAGCTTTTCAATGAGACATTTCTAAATGAAGAGAAGCAGGATGATGTATTTCAAGCTGAAAGGTTTCACTGCTTTTTGTTGAGCCGATCTAAAACATTCCCTTTACAGTGATCTCAATGTTAGGATTTTCCCCTCTGTGGGAACTGCCACATCACAGCCTAAGATCTGCCACCACTGTCGGATGAATCCTGCAAAATAGCAAGTGTACCAGAAATGGCTGCACAGGGAAATAGTTTGTGGTCATTTTTCAAAATAACTCTCCCTTAAAGGAGTAAAGTTGAGATTTTCCTTCATTTAATGAAGTCACACAGTCATGATGCAATCATGCACCAAGACATAAATGAACTCTTCCCCACTGCTTCTGCTCAAGTGGGATGACGGACTTAGCACTTTACAAGATAACGTTCCAAGAAATCTCCAGCACATCAACCCTAAAACCCACGTTCCTCTCATGCAGTTGGAGTGTATTTGCAACTCCCTGATTAATATGAATCAAGGACCCTCTGAAAATAATGTGTGAAAATAAGATTTCCTCAAACAGGAGTAACATATGAAATCCAAGGTTAGACTTAAAAAATGTGGCAGCCTGGGCTCTATCCTGCCAAACAACTGATCTACTGGGGTCAGACAAGGCCCTTTTCACAAACTGGGACCTCCTATTTACTGGCTTTCACAAAAAGATCTGAGCAAGATAAAGCAGAGTTAAGCCCAGATCTGTAAAAATGCCCAGTTGGAGGGGAGCTTTAGCTTACCGAGAACAGATCCTGGGCCCAAGTGAGTTTCCCAAGGTCAGAACTGGAGTCAGTATTGAAGGAGCCTCTTGTGCCCTCGTTTAATCAAAGTCATTTATTTTAAGTATGAATTGTAACACCCCTTTAATCCTTCTTAACAATAAGAAGCACTATTAAATCCTTAATGTGCCTCCTTTAATTACAACCTATCAAACATGGAATCAATTCTAAGCAGTAAACACAAAAAGCAGTATTCCAGAAGTGGATGAGATCACACCTTTTATAATGCAAATTGAGACTCAAGCATTAAACCTATCATAAAGTTCAATTAATCTTTCCCCTTAAAACACATACAAAATATTTAATCTCAGTCTAATCTCAGAGGCTGATTGAGTCACAACTGCAGAAGACAACTTTGGTCACCTGTAAACTGGCAGGAGCTGGAACATCTTATCCTTAGCAGCACACAAATCTGGGGAGATGGACGTGCATGGTGCGGGGGAGTAGGGGAGCAGATCCATTAAAGTTTAGAATGAAGGTGATCATTTTTTGAGCATTACACATACTATAAATTTCCCATTATCTCATAAACCTTTCAAAATTCCCTCCTCCCATGGCACACTCACAGCGAACTCAGCAGTCCCCTCAGTAAGGGTGCAGCAGCATTCCCTGCCTGGGGCTGGGAGAGGGGCACCCTGGCCCCGACTGATTTGCGGCTCCTTTCTGCTTGCCAGTGCTGAGAAGGAGCACGGGAAGTAGCGCTGTAAATTAGAGGGGTAAATTATAGCAGAAGCCGGAGAGGTGCTGGCACAGGCTCATGGCACAGAGAGCCGTGAAGGATGCTGCAGTGTCTTGTGCCTTTCCCAGCCCTTTCTCAGAGCAGGAGCAGAGCAGCCAAGGCAGCTGATGTGAGGCACTGCACGAGCCTGCAGCCAGTCCCTTCTCCTCCTGGGGAACCAGGCAAGGCAACTGCTGTGCCCCATCACCCCTCTTCATCCCAGGAGGAAAAGCCCTGGCAGGCTGCTGCGCTAATGCTCAGCCTGAGTTTCCTTCAGCTTCCCCTGCAGGCACCCCCCGAGAGCAGCAAGAAATGGGCAAGAATCATGCATTCCATTTCCTGAAACCAAACAGTGAAAAAGTAAAAATATAACTGCCAGTCCTGCATGTGCTAAAAAGAAAAAAAAAGCATTTGGGGATAATGAGGATATTTTGCTTTATGAAAGAGAAATGTTCCAAGCTGGTTACATATTTTTAAAGGAATATTTATACTGTAAAACAAAGGCACTTCTAAACCAAGAGTCACTTGAAATACAAATAAAAATGTTTTGTTTTGACAATCTGGGAACAGGATATTGATGTATTATTGAAACAGCCCGAGTGTTTCTTTGCCGCGCCTGAAATATGAATTCATGAAATCAAGCACGCTGCTGTGAAACATTCTGCTTCAAAAAAACTGGCTGAAAAAAATGCTCAATTGGAAGATTACAGAGCAAGTCTACATGGGAACAAAGTGGGTGTGGAGGGTTATTAAATCAACCCAGAAGGGGTTTGCTGTTGCTTAGGTGCATGTGTTGACACTAGATGCACTGTAGTGGCGAGATATCCCTTTTATTATCAGAGTTATTGAGCTCTGATAATGGGTTCAGCCCTGCAGAGAATACAAATGTAGCTGCACAGCTGGACAAATAACAACAGGATTTGTCATCCTGTCATTTTTGATGAAAAATATTGGCAAAAAGCCCAATGAAATTTATTTGTGATGAATTACTGGATAATTCAACCAATGAAGTCAGAGCAGCTACAAACGCATAGAGGGCAGCGCTCCACCGCCTCACAGGCTGCTGCGAGCGGCAGCGGACAAGACGTGTAAAATGTTATCACATCAAAAGGACACTGGTGAGTTCCAGCCACCCACCAGCATTATGTAAAAGCCCCCCAAAGGCACCGGCTGGTAGGAATCCTGGGACTGCAAGGTGTTAAATTCCAACTCAGATCCCAGTCATTACAGAACTGATGTAAAAAAAAAATCTGTGGGAAAATAATATTAACGGATTTGTTCATTTTTTCAATGGAGTGGAAATTGGGATAAACAGGCAAAGATAAGAGAGAGCTTCACAGAGTGCGAATTCAGAGAATTCATGATTGAAATGACAATACAATTTAATTAATTCACATCCAGATGCAGAAAACTTTGCACCGAGAAACAGATTAGAAAGATAAAACTGCACAGAGTGAATCTCAGCTACTGCCTGGAAAGGAAAGCCATGGGCTTGGAGACAAAGGAAGAGGTGAAATACTTAGTTGAGTTTGTAGTGATTCTCTCATGGTTTTTACTGTTGTACAGCCTTGCCGAAAAATCAATTCTCTGCAGTGTTGCTCCCTCCACAAGTGGTGTTAATGCAAGGAGGGAGACCAGCGGGGCTCTGACAAGGCTTGACGCTGCCAGGCCCTTCGCTGGAATGGGCAGAGTGACTCCAGAGAGTGGATTTGGCATTGATGAGGTTCTGTGCTTGAGTCCCTATTTCCTGGTGAACTGCCATCGATTGTCCTGGACTTACTCTGTAAAGGACTCAGTCCCCCTTTTCTTCGGAATAACCTCTTGCAAAATGAATTAGGTCACATACAGCAGAACTCCTTTATCAAGAATCAGCTTATCTATGCAGGCTTCACCTGGAACAGGACTCAAAACGCTGTTTCTGGAACAGCACAGCAAGCTTATTATGACTAAGATGTTTACAGCATGGTTGAGATAAAATAGAATAAAATTTAGGCTTCAGTGTGACCAGTTGAACACACAATGCTGGATAACGCAGTTTATCTGCAAAGTGGTACATCAATCTAGCTTGCAATAATTAGGTTATTTCAGCAAACCCCAGAAACACAGCCTTGATTCAAGGTCCTTTCATGTTCAGAACTGTAGAAATCACAGAGAATACCAATGACAAGAACACTTTAAATCCTGCTATGGACAAACTGCAGATGGGAATGAACCATCAATGCAATGGGAACATACATTCTTTTCCCAACAAAAACTGTTCCCTAGTTTGATTTTGCCATTATTTGGCTGAAAAGTCTAAGTTGCCTGAAATGCCCCAAAAAGATGCAGGATTGGTGAAAAACATTTTACTATTAGGATTACAACAGCTTATTATCTTTGCAAATATAGTTACCTGGGGAAAAAGACAGTGAGACACGATATACCAAAACTGCTCGCAAAAAAGAGTGGTGAAAATAGAATGAAGCTCTGTGTCACCTCCAGTGTGTCATTTTCCTACAAGCAAGCCTGAACAGATTGATTTCTAGGTCTCCTTCAGTGTAACTTAATCAATTCTGAGTAGATTTAGCTGGGCATATGGATGATCATGTGCCTGGCACCCGCTTCCTCCCCTAATATGGTTACAGGAATTTCAATCAGCACCACCAGTGGCTCCTACTGTACAATCACTTGGAGCGTGAAAGGCTTAATGCATTTTGAGCAGTAATTCATCCTGTCTGGCACCCCAGATCGTGGTGAGAACATGCACCATATTTCCAGTGGGTACCTCAGAACCTCTGCATCCGTTTCAGTCGGCTCTGAATTTCCTGTAGAGGGAATGCTTTGAATTCATTCAAGAGGAAAGACCTCAAGTGGGCTTTCAAAAGAGTATTTTGAATCTGGGCTTGAGAAGATGAGTTGCCTGCAGGATGAACATGTGTTGAATTCCCAAGTCTTTACTTGTCTGAGAAGCTACCGGGAATGGAGGAAATTCGGGCTTCATTCAGTTCCCCAGATGCAGGCATCCAGTTCTAGTTGAGATGCCTTTGGCTACCCTGGACGCTGCAAGGATCTGGCAGACCTTAGAGCAGACACTGAGAGCCCTGAGACCTCAGCCTGAGGCCAGCAGGACTTGCCAGAGTGTGTCAAACACGAGAAACGCCCCTGGTTAGACAATGGAACTAATACCACAGAAACAACACAGAGGAGAGATAAGGCCCTCCAGACCGTTATCAAAGGGGCAGCAGAGGGAAACACAGGCATGCTAGACATGGATAGGGGGTTGTCATCCTCAGAGATAACTGCTGGAGAAGGAGCAATTTAGAGAAAACAAATCTTAAAGTATAGAATAGGTACTAGGAAACTAGCAGAGTAGTCTGTCTTAGTACAAGAAGGACAGTGAGGGGCTTGACTGCATCCAGAGAAGGGCATCAGAGCTGGGGAAGGGTTGGGAGCTCAGGGCTGCAGAAGAAAGTCAGGGACCTGGGGTACTTTAGCCTGGAGAAGAAGGGGCCAAGGGGAGACCTCATCGCTCTTTGCAGCTCCTGGAAAGGAGGTTGTGGTGAGGCAAGTGCTGGTTTATTCTCCACAGTGAAATGTGACAGGACAAGAAGAAATGGCCTCAAGCTGTGCCAGGGGAGGTTTAGTCTGGATAGTAGGAAAAATTTCTTTACTGAAAGAGTGGTGAAGCAGAGGCTGCCCAGGGGAGTGGAGTCTGCATGCCCTGGAGAGGTTCAAAAACCGTGTAGCTGTGGCATTTTGAACATGGTCTAGCAGGCACAGTGGTTGGACTGGATGAGCCTAGAGGGCTTTTCCAACCTTAATGATTCTATGAGTCTAATGCTGTGCTGTTATCCTACAGCTTGCTTACTCTGATCTTAAATTAGACTGATTTATGGTCTTTGACAATTAAATCACAGCTTCCTCTTGCCCTTTGGTGGTATGTAAGGAAGAGTGTGGTGAGGATGCACCCTTAGCTTAAGCATCAGTCACAGAATCATAGAATCAGTCCCTCACGCTCACAGCTCTGGCTGCCCGTGGCTCAGCCATCCCAACCACCGGAGCGCCCTGAGCAGCCCGCTAGCAGCAGACAGGCTGGCAAAGTTTGCACATGGCCACAGCTGAGCAGCTGAGGGAGTGATGAGGTCTGTCTGCAATTATAATGACTTCATTTAGCCCTAAAGCTTTTAAAAGTCTTTTGGATTTTTTCATGATTAACTTTGCAGCTCTGCAGTTGCAAAAATAGCTACACAGTGAGATAATCAGAAGCTGAAACACTAGTGGTGCTTATTGATTTTTTTTGAACAAGTAGTGTCTCTGTTTCCAAAAATATGGGAAAAACATTGATTTTTTTAATGGCTGCTAAATTCTTTCTATTTTTTTTCTTGGAGTTATTATTTAGAATCCTATTGACATTTTTCGTTTACTCATAACTAAGTTTTTCATTAAATGTAAAAATTTCAGTGGTTATTTCAGTGTCTTCATATTGAAAATTGTTCAGAATAATTTTGAAAGAAGTGGGAAAAATGCTCCCAATTCAAAAGATATCAAATAGAAAGAACCTGAAAACTATTTGTTCAATTATTTGCTGACTGTCTCTTGGGAAAAAAAACCAACCCAACTTCTGAATAATGGTAGAGTCAGCAAATGGGTTTTAAAAAACATCTTCTGAATTTCCCAGATTTATTAGTGTATCATTACAATGGAGAGGAATATGGAAATGAGTGAGAAATGCATTATGCACAGCACTAAGTGACACATAGCAGAACAGAAAGGCAACATTTCTGTTGTTGAGTAGCTGAGTACAGTTTACTGCCTGCACAACATAAACAAAGACCTGACTGTTTGAGGGTAAGACCCAACACTCCAGTCTATCAGGCAGCCGTGTGGATGCAGCAGGGAATCACAGAATCATGGAATGGTGTGGGTTGGAAGAGACATGAAAGCCCATCCAGTTCCACCCCCTGCCATGGGCAGAGACACCTCCCACTGGATCAGGGGCTCCAAGCCCCATCCAACCTGGCCCTGAACCCCTCCAGGGATGGGGCAGCCACCACTTCAAATGGGGGTGCAGGTGCTATCCTGGGATAACACTCCCCTAACCTCAACCCCTTGAAAACATCTACCTGCAGGCTCCAACATACATCCCTGCTGTGAAGCTGCCATCAGGAGGTGAAGCTTTTGTCTCCCCAAAATCACATGAAGGGCAGGCGATGGCCTATGCACACACTCCTACCACCTGTGCTCTTTCTCTCCCTTCCAGACTTTTTTTTTTTTTCAATTGCCTTCTGAATCCTCAACTGATTTGGGCATCTCCTGGGGTCATACATCCATTACTCCCTGCAAATGCAATTTGCAGCATCTGTTGCTATCCCAACCTTTGGAACCCTCCGAGAGAAAACGCTGATTACTGGGAAGCACACAGATTGTTTGCAGTGCAGGATGTATCTAAGCAGAATTACCTAGAAAGACCTATGGGACACTATATATATAAGGGCTCAGCAATCAATTCCAGCTCAAGCTGGAATGGCTGTAGCTGACACCATCACCAAGAAATATTCTGACGGCCTTCTGCTGCAGAGTTACACTTTGTACTTGCAGTACTGATGTCATTCTCAGCTCTTCCACATATTTGGACTGAAAACTGAAAATGAGATAAAACTGCTTCATGTTGGTTCTAAGAAATATAAAAAGAAATGAAATAGAGAGGCAAACCACAAATGCATATCCAGAGACAAGCATTAACTCCCACCACATTCTGTTTCCTATGCTGTTAATTCAAACATGAACTCTAGCTCAAACCTGAGGACCTGCATACCCATTCCGGTATGTTCTCATTACATGCTTTTGAAAGGGGAAGTGTATTACTTCCAGAAGCACCAAGAGGTGTTGATGGATGCACTGTCAAGCTTCCAACGTGTCCACAGCCCTGTTCCCTTCCTGCAGCCATCAGGACAACGAGAAGATAGGGACCACCCAGGCCAGGTCAGTGCCTGCCTGCAGGTCTCACCTCTCACCACAGCTGGGACAAGGTGGACAGGAGGGACCTGTACGCACTCCTTTCTATCAAACTGAGGAGAGAGATGGAAACTACAGTCTACAGGTGACCTGAGCAGTCCTAAGCAGCTACGATCATCAACCTTTGCCACTGCTGCAGGGTGTGCACCAGTGTCCTACAGCAGAAGCAGACACAACTGGCTATTGGAAGCCTTCTGAAAGTGGTGCTGGACCAGGTCTCTGCTGTCAGTACAGTTGCATTAGCTTGCATGTGTCTGGGAATTTCATTCATGCCTTCAGGCATGAGCCAAATTACAGAACAGAGCACGGTACAAAGACCCCTGAGTCAGCCTCAACAACTTCAATGTCTAATTCCTTGTCAGCTCTGGTGTCTGAAGGCAGGACTGCAAAACTAGACCCAGGCAGTTGGCTGAATTCATCACAGTGACATTCATTAACAATATCTCAATGACACTTAGATTTTGAAGAGTCAATAAATGCTGATAAATTCCCTTCTCCTCAATTCAGAGCTAGCTGGAGGTAACATCCAAGGTCAAGTATCACAAAATTAAGAGAGAACGAACAAAAACCTCTCCTCAAGTCCACCAGACTAATGCTTTCACCGCTGGACCATCTGCAGCAGATGTGCCAAAATGGATTGTTTTAAATGGCCTAAATATGTCCAATTCCTGAAGAGCTGAGTGCCCTTAGCAATGCTTCCTTGCTGCCTAAAGGCATCTGCCAGGAGTGCTATTAATTACATTAGCAGATGATGGGCTTACAGCTTTGCACGATCTCTCCCTGCGCCCTCCATTTATTTGTTGTGCATGTGAGTAAAGATGTGGAAGCTGCTCCTCATTTCTGGGAGATCTGTTCCCATTTCCTGACGTGCAGCTTCCCAGCACGGCAGTCCTTGTGGCATCCCCATTTCACGGAGCGGAGCTGTTCACTGGGTTTGCATTGCAATCACACACAGAATCCTTGTGTGCGTACATTCATGGCTGTGATAATGCGCTGGGCTGGTTTGCAAACCCCTTCATTCTGTGTGAGTGAATCTGATGGGTCTGGTGCTGCAACGTTTCATCAGTAACCCCAGATGCCTTCAAACACAACTTTTTTATTACATCAGTAAAGCTCTTAGGAATTGCAGCTGACCGTGGAGTCCCGAGCACGCAATGTGTTTACGTTCCATTTGGTGCATCCTGGAATCTGTCATTTATATTCTAGTTGCAGCTGTTAAAATGTCATTAGCAGATGTCTCGTGGTGCACCAGCCGTTGCCGTATGAGAGCACTGAAGTTCCTCAGTTCATTAAAGTTACCTCCGAGCAGGCTTGGCTCTGACTTATCCCATCACTGCTCCTCAGTTGTGTGCTATATATTACCCAGAATAAGGCAGTTGTGCACCAAACACCCAAAGTGTGTGAATCAGTTTACTGGGGAAGAAAAATCCCCCAAATCCCAGTGGTAAATACCATTTACACCCAACTGAGCTGCAACAATACATGACGCTCTGTAGTGACTCCCTCTTAGCAAGGGCTAAAGCTCTCTGCTCCCTGCTAGGACTGTCTGGGCCGTTGGGATGGTTTACTTGAGGATCAGGCAATTGTAAACCCTAGGATTTGCCCCATTCGCGCACCTCAGGCACTGAACAACAACTGTGGCTGTACAGGAGCCTGCTGCCACCAACTCCAGCAGGACCTCACTTCTCTAAGTGGTTGCTTTAAGATCTTTGTACAACTGGCTGCCACCTCTGCTGACGTGTGTGCCCAGGAGATGGGATCCCTTCACGTCTGGATCAGGATGTCCTTCTCCAGTGGGCACAACAGTCTTGCAGACTACGAACCTTGCAGGTTGGTCCATGCAAGGACAAGTTCCTCACCATTGATTGCACCTATCAAGCTACACTGACTTATATAAGAGACTAGGCCATACAAGGAGCTGAAGTGCACAGACTTTGCATATACTTGTTAACAATCCAGTGATAACATTTATTATGTGTGGGGTAAAAGCCGAGCCAACCCTGCAGACAGCACCATTGTGCTTAAACACAGCAGCGGTTTGGAAACCTGTGTGCAGATTTGCTGCAGTCCCGAAAAAGAACAAAACAGAAACACAAACCAAAAACAAAGCTACAAAAAGAAAAAACCTCAAAAAGCAACCCCTAAACAAACAAGGAAAGCTTTAATTTTTATAGCAGCATGTTTAATTAGTTTCATTTATCTGTGAATTTAGTTTGCTTGTTCTAGGCATTATAAACACTGCAAGTTATTGTTAATTCAAGATCTACCGCCTGTTCACAATGACGCTTGGATGGGCTTTACTGCTGCCAATCCCTCTGCTTTCTGCCTGCAGAGCAAAGCCTGTGTAATTCACGCTGTGATTCTGGCATTCTGAAAACTCAGCAACGTTTAAATCTTCCACTTCGGATCACAAAGGCCTTTGAAGTTCTTTTCAGGATACTAAGTAATAATACTAATAGTAATAAAAATTTAAATTTAAGAAAGGGTCAGAAATGGGGTGCAGGCAGCAAGGCTGGAGTTTCATGAGCTGCCTGGGATGGGGCAGGGTATGACTGAGTCACCAGACACAGTGTAACTGCTGGGTGTCACAGACCCACAGAGTGTCACAGACCTGCACTAGGCATGTCTCAGGAGGTGAAGACCTTCTAGAAGCACAAGACCATGGGCTCAGAAGCAGATATAAGCCCTCATCTTTGGAGGAGGCTTCGGCTGGCTCAGCAAGGCAGATTTTGGCCCAGCCTTCAGCCAGACCAACATTCTCTCTCTATTTGCTCCAAAGAGAGATGTTCCCCTGATTCAACGTGACGGCACTCAATAGCTCCATTACCAAGGAGGAGACAGATACTGGAGTCTTTAATCAGAAACCTGAATTAACCTTCCCAGAAGGGAATCCGTGTGGACTGTGGCTTTTATTTATAAATCCATTTCTTCCTTCAGGCTTTCTTTACTTACAAAGAGAAGCAAAAGCATGGAGAAAGGCAGTGTTTTGAGACTATCTTGGCAGAGGGTATCTACATAGCTGTGCTGGAACGTCCAAATAATAAGTATTAATCAAAAGCCCAAAGCACAATGCAGCAAATACAACTCCCACAAAACAAAGAAGAAATTGCCAGCATCTGTAAGAAGGCAGTCCTGCTGAGCCCCAAACAACCCGAACACTCTTCTCAGGGCAAAGAGAGGGATTATTTCCCTTTTATTATATTAAAAGGTGGGTGGAAGGTTAAGCAATTGAGGAATTTTGTTATATAACAAAAGAAGGAATGATTCAAAGGAAAATGTATTTTCCCATGTGGATAAAGCAGAGCTATTTGAGACTCATACTGTGTTCTTCTTCTACTGAAACTTGCACAGGCTTTGCATGCCACTTGTATTTCATGTTTCAAGTGGATTATTTCCCTTCAGTTGATAAGAGTGTAATTCAGTTAGGCCTTGGAGATAGTTATTTCATTTCTCAAAAGGATATTTTGCATGGAAGGATCATTTTTTTTCATTTTTAAAACCACCACCTAGAGCCTGTGGAAATTAGATCTATTAGCAAGTACTAAATGGCTAATCACACAGAGAACGAGGGGTAAATTAAACCATGGTGGGATGAAAGCAATACTTTGCCAAACTACGAAGAGTTGTGCAGCTCAATGTGTAATGAAGTTACGTTCTATCACTTTCGGCAGCTCCACTGGGTCCCTGTCACCTCAGCAGCTCAGGTGAACAACCTTCTGCAGCCAAGGAGACACAGCAGCAGGAGACACAGCAAAAACCCTCCTGCTCTTCCCTTCTGCCAGCATCTCTGGCTGTGGACTGGCTGCTTGCTCTCAGGAGATGCCTCAAGTGGAAAGAACGTGTAGAGGCCACAAGGGCTCCAGGTGGACACTTCATGTGCCACTATAAAAGCAGCTGGAGCAGGAAGACTCAGTTCTCCTGGTTTAGCTCCTCATAAGGGTTGAGCAAAATGCTGGCATCTAATGCCACCTCAACACCCTTCAAGGAGTATCAGGACCACTGAAATTGCACTGTGTGATTCAGTCGTTCTGTCCCAGTGCAATTTGGGTCTCCTGCAGTCGAGTATAGTCAGGGATTACCTAACGCCAGGCCCTGTTCCCTGACTGCAGTTTAGAGGCAGCCATCAGTTTCAAGACTAGGTGGTCTAACTGCGTGGACATTTCAGTTGGTGTCAAGGCCAGGGAGCGGTTCCTGGCCCCTTCTGAGTAATTAGCACAGACAAGGACATCCATGCAGAATCACAGAATCATTTAGTTGGAAAAGACCTTTGAGATCATTGAGTCCAACCATAATTGCCCTCTACTGAGCCAACCTTGAGCACCCTGTCGGCCCGTCTTTTCAATACCTTCAGGGATGGTGACTCAACCACCTCCCTGGGCAGCCTCTTCAAGTGCCATGAAGTAATTTATCCTAATATCCAGTCCAAACCTCCCCTGGCAGAACTTTCCCCTCATTCTATCACTTGTTACTTGTGAAAAAGAGATCAACATCCACCTCGCTACACAGGGGGACACATGGTGGTATATATGGGTTATACCTGCTCTCATCAAGAGATAGTATTTGGCGTGCTGTTTGGCTAAGCCAGCTCCATCGCCCCCAGAGATGGGTCAGCCTGAGCCTCATCCGATGCTCCACACACACCCCCTGATCCACCTTTGTGGCCAGCCCATTCCACGTATGGTCCAAAGGGAAAAACGTTACAGAAGAGGGCAGGCTTGGGCTCTGGCACACTGGTCAGAGATTTGTCTCATAAAATCAACAGCAATTTGTCCTCAACTTTAGGCCAGGTTTTCACAGCTCTGCACCTTGCTTACAGCTCCTGCAGGCTGAACAACGCTGAAGCAAACCGAGGGGAAATGCTGAGGGCAGCAGGAGAGACAGCGGGCATGAGGCCGAGCTGAGCAGCGCATGGATGGTACCATCACAACCCAATTTCTCAGATTTTCAGAAAACAGAGGCCAGGCGTTTGAAGCTTGTTCAGACAAGTGGCTCTGTCAATTTGCTTCTGCAGGGACTTGGAAGAGCAAAGCATATTAATGACTCCTTCCCTATATAGGAAGAGTTCTGCTGTGGCAGAGGAATGATCAGAGACATGCTTCGAGGGAGCACAAAGTGCCTTGCAGCTACTTGCTTATTTTTGGAGACCTTGATAACATCGTGTCAGAGCCCATTTCACTGTTAATTTACAGGGTCATAACTCCTGACATGGAGGAAACGTGAAAATGGTCATTCATACCTTCCAGAGGAAGGACCATGGCCAGTCCATCTCCCAATTAAAATGTCCATAACCTTTTAGGAACTCACAGCTTTGCATATTTCCTATGTGAAACTTGTTAATGCATTAAGTTTCAAGCATATTTTGTATAAGCCTTCAATTAAACACGTCAAAGGACAATAGCTCATTAGTATGAGATTGTTTCTGTCATTCTCCTCATCCCCTCCTAGCCACTTCTATCCTCGTTTGGGTGAATTACACGAGACTCCTCTGAGCTGCATTCAGATCAGATCTTCGGTTCAGAAAAGCACTCGGTGTTAGGGAAGGAAGATGGGCTGCGGGGAGCTGTGGCTAGGAATATTAATGTGTTACGTTGCTCCAGAGAAGGCAAGGCTACTGGTGTGTGTGCTGACTAACCTGGGGCTTGTAACCTGGCTTTTCCCTGCTTGGAAAACAGCTTCCAAACATCACCTTGAACTGTAGCCAAGGACATATGAGACCACCCTGACCTCTGGAAAACACAAGTAAATTTGTCTTTAACCCTCAAACTCTTAAAAATACGACTAACTCTGCATGAGGTACTTAGCTCTTCCCATATGTGGGAACAAATCCATGTCAAGAGAGACTGACCCAGCTGCAGAGCTGGGGAAACAACTGGTCACCAGTAAGTCTTAGTCCGGTAAAGCAGAGACCTTTCCAGTGAGCTCTAAGCCCCCCTGGATTTAGTCTCATTTGGAGCTCCTGGACCAAACAACAAACTGAGGCATAGGCAAATTCTATAGAAAGCAAGTGTCCCAGGCAGGAACTATACTGTGCTCTTCTGCTCCTTATTTGCAACATCTGGTGAAGCTGGTGAAGGGGCTGGAGAACAAGTCTTATGAGGAGCAACTGAGAGAGCTGGGGGTGTTTAGCCTGGAGAAGAGGAGGCTGAGGGGAGACCTCATTGCTCTCTACAAATACCTGAAGGGAGGTTGTGGAGAGGAGGGGGCTGGCCTCTTCTCCCAAGTGACAGGGGACAGGATAAGGGGGAATGGCCTTAAGCTCTGCCAGGGGAGGTTCAGGCTCAACATAAGGAAAAAATTCTTCACTGAAAGGGTCATTAGGCAATGGAATGGTCTGCCCAGGGAGGTGGTTGACTTACCTTCCCTGGAGGCATTTAAAATGTGGGTGGATGAGGTACTGAGGGGCATGGTTTAGAGATTGGTGGGAATGGTTGGACTCGATGATCCGATCCGGTAGGTCTCTTCCAACCTGGTGATTCTCTTCCAACCTATGATTCTATTAATGAATACTTATATGACTCCAGAAGGACAAAACTAGCAAAACCACTTCTACAAAGATCGAGGTGATTTTCCCTTACACCTAAAAGAGACTGGGCAAATTTGTGTAGCTACCAGTCTTTGGTGGAAGGCATCCTAGTGCAAAAAGTACCTGTGCTGCCTAATATTCCTTCAGTTAAGAGCTGCCTCGCATCTGACACACCATGTGAAACACCAGTGTGTGAAGAAAGTGTGTGCTCTGAGTCTTGCTCTCCTTTTCCTCACCTCTCACCTTGTGCGTGAGCATGTGGGCATGAGGGTGTGATAAAGGGCACCAAACCACCACCTGAGCTACTGCAGTTCCATTGTGTGTTTCCCATAATGGCTTTCATTAGTCTGTTTGACATAAATACTGTTTTCAGGTTAATATGTTTAACTTAATGAGGCATTTATTTTCAGCCTAAAAACTCTTTAAGAAGGTATGTTTTCTTCCAGTGAGTTGAACTGACGAGGGGATTAATAACAGGCTTGAACAAGCAAGCTAAGAAAATAAATCTAACAAACTCCTCTGCACAGGTTATGAAGTATGCTTGGATTGATCCAAGTAACGCAATCATTTCTGACAGTATGGAGAAAAATAAAAACACATTCTACTTGCCTGCACATCTCACTTATTTCTGTCAGTGCCTGCCTTCTCCCTCTAATTCTGCACTCCCAGCTCCATGAAGTATCGGACCACAGTAAACAAGATTCCTCAGATGTCAGAGGGATTCAAAAGATTGATTGAATAGATCTAGGCCTATGCATGAGCAATAGAAAGACTTTTCCCAATCTTTCCCAAACGAAGAAAGTTATCTATCATTAATATATAGGGATAAACTCTTAAATTTCTTCCCATCACAGAAGAGGGCTCTGCACTGTGTTCGTGTCCAGGTGCAATGCAGATGCATCTACCCTGATCTAGGCACTAAAACACAGATATCAACCTGCACTGGCTCCCTTTGGCTTTCATTAGGGACAGAGGGACCTGGAGCTGTTTAACCTGAAGAAGAGGAAGCTGAGGGGAGACACCATCACTTTGTACAGCTTGCGGAAAGGAGGTTGCAATGAAGTAGTTGTTGGTCTCTTCTCCCAAGTAACAAGTGACAGGATGAGAGGAAATGGCCTCAAGTTGCATCAGGGTAGGTTTAGGTTGGATATTATAAAAAAATTCTTTACTGAAAGAGTGGTGAAGCATGGAAGAGGCCGCAAAGGGCAGCGAGGGAGTCTTCATCTCTGGAGGGGATCAAAAAATGGGTAGATGTGGCACTTCAGGACATGGTTTGGTAGGCATGGTGGTGTTGGACTGGATGAGCTTAGAGGTCTTTTCCAACCTTAATGATTCTGGGTTTCTGTGATTCTAGTCAGCAGATGGAAAAGGGTCTGTCTGTAAGGCTAATTCTTTACATTACAAAGAGATCAGATTATGAAAACTGATGGATTAATAGGTCATACTTAAGGTGTCAGATTCCAGCTTCATTTGCAGCAATCCTCTACCCCAGCCAAAGGAGCATCCTGGAAAACTAAAATCCAGGAGTATGGTGCTGCGAGAGTGATTCCTGCAGCCTCTCCTGGTCACACATCTTCCTCTATGTATCTCACAACCCAGCAAAAAAAAGCCCATCCTCTGCAGAGCAGCAAGTGTGCCTGCTCCAAGACAGAGGGAGACTGGGATGGAACGAAACTGCTGGAAGAATCTCTTTGGTCCTAAATCTACACCAGCAGCAGGTCCAGGGCTGAATGAATAATCCTGACATACTACAAGTATCAGCACTAGCTGGCCCTGTTTAGTGACTGTCATGAGCTGACACAAAGATGTTTCTGGTGTTTTACAGCCCCATGGCTCAGCCTCACTTTTGGATGCTCCAGATTCTGGTACCTTCCCTGCACCCATGGTAAATTCACGTCTCATTCCTACTGTGCTCTGACTGTAAATCTGAGCAATTTACATTGTGGAGCAGATGTTACAGGTGGTCTGAATTTTAGTTGATACCACAAACGTATGTTAGGGGTTGGCCTGGAATATTACATGTTGCTCCAGGACCCGTGTAGAGGGAGACAGTGTCTCCGGGCTTCACCAGCTCCTGCCTGGTAAGACACACACACAGAGACAGACACAGAATGCTGTCATGGAAAGCAGCTGCTATCTCTCATTTCCCCTTAAAGGCCCTGCCATACCAGTTTAGATGTAGCTGTCTTACAGAAGGCAGTCAAAGTTGGACCCCTGATGGGATTAATCTCAGTCAGAGACATCTCAAACAGGAGAATCCTGTCCTTGGGTGTTTATGCTCCACTAAAACAGTTAATTCAGATGTAGACTTTAGGATTTATTTCAATGGCAGAGCTACAGTCATGGACAATTGAGATCTAGTTCTGCTACCATAATAATGCAATGACGCATAACTGCCCTGTGTCAGCTTTCCGCACTGATACCTCAGCCTTAAGGAAACTGTGTACTTGATTCAGTCTCCCTCCAATTCTTGACCCAACACAACTATGGAAATGTAGGAATTCACCCCCACTTCAGCAGCAACATAACAGTTATAATGATTACCCTAATACCTGCAAGGATTTCTCTTTGTTCTCTTCAATACTTTCTCGTTCCTGGAATGCTATTGTTTAGTCTTTTTGATTAATTTCAGGTATTTGCTGTAACGTTGTAGCCCAAACAATAAAATTAATTCCTCAAGCCTGTAAGGAGCTCCCTTTAATATATAAACTGAGAAACAAATGCGTGGATGAAGGTGAGACAACTAAAATAAGACTGAACAGTTTGATTTGCACCTCTCCTGCTGCTGCTTCTAGGAAGTCCAGATGCTTGCATAAGTCTGGCCAAGGATTTCTGAAAAGGGACCAAAACCCCAAAGAGATCACAGAGGCCTGGCTGCAGAAGAAAAGGATTTTGTGTATAGAATGGAGAAGAGGGCAAGGATAACATTGCAACAAAACTGTCCCCTGGAATATCTTCCAATGTTTTTTGTTCCCAGTTAATTGCATCATTAGGTGTGTGAATTCCCTTCCCTTAAAAGTCAGGTTATTTGGAGAGAAACAAACAAATCGAGGCTACTTTAGTCTGCAAAACTAAGCTGCAGAATGCATCCCAAGGCTCTTCCAGGGTGAACAGCTTGTCTCCTAGGGGTACAAAATTCCTGACCAAAAATCTAGCAGGGTTCATTAACAGAGCTTTAAACTAGATGTGAAGGGGAAGTGGGATGAAACCAGGCCTAGACAGGAGTGAGCCTGGAAATGGCTGAAGCTGCCCAGGGAAGTGGTTGAGTCCCCATCCCTGGAGGTGTTTAAAAGACAGGCAGACGAGGTGCCCAAGGACGTGGTTTAGTGGCAGATAGGAATGGTTGGACTCAATCCAAGGGGTCTTTTCCAACCTGGTGTTTCTATGATTCTGTGATTCTAATACTAACACAGTTACATGATAAAGACAAAGAAACTGTTTTTCTGAAATCGACTCCCAGATAATCTGCCCAATATAAAAATCATTGCAGTTAATCTGCCATGGATAAATGCCGTCTTTATCTTTTTATGAAACAAAGATTCCTCCATCTTTTGAGAAGAGTCGTACTGAGAGGTCCTGGGTCAGACACACTTCAAGATAAAACGCTACATCTGTAGATGTGCTATCCTGACTCACACTGAATTTCTTTATACTTCCACTTTTCTGCAATTAAAATAAGGAGTGAGAGCACTGACCTTTGCTAAGCACACTGAGATCCACAAGTTACCATGCAATGAGTGTGTTTTGACATTGCTGTGTTCCAGGGGTTCTTGAAGAATGAAAGCTCTGACAGAGCACAGTTTTGCCACCAAGTTCCTGAATTCAGGAATGCTCTCACGGAATTCAATGTTAACCACAGATCAGTTCCTTTGGTGCAGCTGGCCAGAATTCCGGCTTGGAAACGGGAATAATGGATGAGGAATGGTAGCTGAAACTTGACATGAAAATTTCTCTTTCCTCAACAATGAAGTCTGATGGGAGATCCTGGCATCAAAACCAGGCTTCAATTTATGATAACACACCCTTTACAACTCAAGAATACCGTTCTCACTGATCATTCTTCAAATTAATTTAGCACTGAAGCTTCCTATTAGAATCACAGGATCATAGAATGGTTTGGGTTGGAAAAGCACTTAAAAATCATCCAGTTCCATAGCATCAGTACATCACCATCCAGCAGAGCAATGTAAAGAAAAGGATGTCCTATCCACAGATATTAGTGCAGCTTCCCAAGTCTCCAATGGAATCCATATCCATTTTGAAAATAATTTAGCAATTCTTCTAGAACGCAGCTAAGCAACCTCATTTCAGATTTTCTTCGATCATGTCTCTCCCCAGGGAGGAAGTAAACCTTCTTCTGGCCAGGCAGGATAGTAACGCAAGTAATTTGTCTGACTCTATAAGGCACATTAGTTGAGCTGAGGATGGGAAAGAGAAGAACTGTGATCCACTCTGCTGGTGGGTCCTATGGAAAGAGAAGTTTGATCACAGTGGCCTTAGCCACTTAATAGGGAAGCTGTAGCTTTGATCAGAAAAAATCCCATTACAAGGGTACCTTGTGATTGGGGTGTATAACTAACACTGCTTACATGACAGCCCGGGCAGCGATTCTCAATTGTAAATGTTCTTATTCCTCATTAACTTTTAGTTACTGATTCTTGTCTGCTTTATGCATACTCAGCCCTCAGCCCACACAGCTATAACTTTCCTGAGGCTGCTGAAGTGCCCTGGTTTAACCTTTTTGGAGACTTTTGTGTAAGAGGTAAGAAATTGAACAACAAAAAAGCACGTAGGGAAATTTTACTGGTATTTCAGCATATATAAAACAGATATGTAAGAAACCTTCCTTGACTCCTTGTATTCTCAAATTCTCCACCTTGTGTCAGGAGATACACAGTTAACCTCTGCAACCAAACAGCGTTGTCCTCAAGTCTCCCCTTTGGTTACACCAGTAAGGCTTTGGTCTGACCTCCCTTACCTGTTCCCTGTATTTGCAGACTTCCAGGCTTACTGTTACAATGCATTCAGAACATTAGAAACTCGGCCTCTTGCATTCTCTAAGCTTGCAGACTTCCCTGACCCACCTCAAAAAAAGTCTTGTCTTTTATACCTCACAGCACAAAGTTCAGTAAACAACCTCCCTGCAATTCTATCAGCATCACCTGGCTGTTGCTAATTAGATTTATGTAGGTTTGTTTCTGCTCAGCGATCCTTAAATATTAAGCTCTATATCTCCTGGTCCCAAAACATCTAAGTGGGAACCTGTTAGTCAACAGGATACAATCTGGTGAATTTGAATGCATTTCAAACACTGCAGCATAGCCAGGAATCCATCTGTCAAGTGAGCATCTTTGGTTTATAATTCAAACTGGTTTTTCCACAGAATATGGGAAATTTAGAACATGCTTCTTCTTTTTTTAGAGCAAGGACAGAATAAAGCCTTCCCTGATTGCCTGATATATCACTGGAGTTCTTACAGTACCAAGAATAAATCAATACAAAAGAACTATACAAATGTTGGTTTGGACAGTTTGTGGATTGATAGGATTTGCATTAGAGAGACGAGAGCGGTTTAGGAAGGAGGAGTGGAAATTCTGGTACCAGGAAAAGATCCCCAAGAAACCTTTTACTCTTTCTTGGAGGCTTTCCAGCTGAGACTCTCCCAAGTGTTTCATCATTTATGCACACAGGATACTTCTACTCTCTCGTCACAGAGCCTAACAAATCGATAGCAGTCCAGCTGTCTGTACAGAACTCAGTATGGGTTAATTCACCTTCCTCCAGCTCACAGCAGCCGTAAGAGTAGGTGCATAGCTTAAATTTAACGAACAACAGTCTAAGCATGGGGCTTCGTCTTTACCACATCTCCTTGTGTGACAGTGGTGGAAGTGCCTGGTCCGGGCCTTTCACTTGGGTAGATCCAGACTGTGAACCATCAGTGATGACCCTAAAATTACACTTCTGTACCATGACAATTCTCAGCACTCCCCATAGGCCACCAAATGCTTGTGCATACTGAGAAAAGCAGGGAAAACGTTATGTTGTGAGTTACAAGTGCTCTTTGATTCACACTTATGTGAATGAACAGATAGTTACTGATAGCTGACTTAAGATTTTTACAGTAGCCCCAATTCTTCAAAATATACATATAAAGGATCAAAATACACTTTTTTTTTTCTTTTAGAAAATGGGGCCGTATCTATATTAATCAGCATGCACATTTTGGTCAAGTTACACAAGATTACGAGAAAGGAAGTATTAATTCAACTATGGATATTAATGCAGAAAGAGAAGGACCTCCCATTCGCTGCCTCAACTGTAGACAAAAATGCAATTCTTTTCCATGATATTATACTGGATTACATGCTGAAGCGTATTAACATATCCCCCAGTGTCCTGTGATCTTGTAATGAAGCTTCTATTACAAATCATCCATGAAAGAGATACTATTGTGGGAAAAAAAAAACCTTAGAAAGACCTCAGACTGAAAGCGCAATAACACATGAGCTAATCTAAACTGTCAGGTATCACCGACAGTTTTGGTGGGAGTTACCACAGGACAAATAATCAGGAGGCAGGACCCTCACTGACAACTGTATGTCTGGTGGATGTTATACACCAGAGTATGGGAGAAGGGCTTTAGCACTGCTTCGCTTCCACTGCATCAGCTCTGTATCTTCCAGGATGTCTCTGAATTGAGAGAGGATCCGTTGACCCAGATAGATCAGAAAAATGTAGACTCTTAGAGATCTGTGAAGATCCTGCAGCTGGTGACAACTTCCTACATTGCTGGAAAACATAGAATCGTGCATTGGTTTGGGTCGGATGGGGCCTTAAATTCCATCCAGTTTCACCCCTTACCATGGGGAAAGACATCTTCCACCAGATCCGATTGCTCCAAGCCCCATCCAACCTGGCCTTGAACACCTCCAGGGATGGGGCAGCCACCACTGCTCTGGGCAACCTGGGCCAGGGCCTCTCCACCCTCACAGCAAAACATTTCTTCCTAAGATCTCTTCTTAATCTACTCTCTTCCAGCTGAAAATTGTTACCTGTCATCCCTGTCCTCCCTGATAAAGAGCCCCTCCCCAGCTTTCCTGTAGCCCCACATCGCCATGACTCAGGCAGAGAACTGCTCTTTGAACAGACAGTGGTTGATCACATTGGCCCGAGCCTGAGCCTTAACTCTAACTGATGCTGAGCCTATTGCTCTCTGCAGCTGATGAGTAGACTCTGGCAGACCTCAAGAGCTTGGGGTCAAGCTAGATTAACATAAAAGGCAGCTATAACTAGTATGGAAAGAACTTCAGTTCAGCCAGAGCTGTTTTGCTTGAAATTTGCTGTGATACCCTGAATTACATCCATTTAATTTAGGCTTAATAAGAATGTTATTATAGGTTAAACAAATACCAGTAGATCACTGAAAAGAAGAATGTGCCACATTGTTGTAGCTGTTCTGAGTAGATAATTACCTATTATATTCTTAACCTCAAACATGTTTTTAATAATCATTGTTTAAATAACATACATTAACTGCCTTATTAAAAATTAACCTTTGAGAATCATAAATTACCATAGCAAGAGTTGCACATTTGGAAACGCAGCAGACAGGAGCAATGTCTAATGGTGAATCTGCACGTTAATGAGTCCTTGATTCTTCTCAGGTCTCCGCCACAGCTTGTCTCTGTGATCTGGGTAATCTGAACTTCTGCTTTACCCTAAAGTTATTCTTTCCACTTTTAAACAAGCATCATCATCAGCCATGAACAGAATGGAATGTGTACACTGTGATTCTGATCTGATACTTAAGAAAAGCAGGACAGTGTTCTCCAAAGCAGAGGAGACCTTGTAAACAGCCAGATGTTCAGGATAGGCAAGGGACAGCTCTGCACTTACTGCTCCCCACCCTTAAGTCTGGCAGACTAGAGGAGGACTCCAGGTACAGTGTTAAAGCTCACCAAGGAATAAAGACCCTTGCAGTCATTTGAAGGTTCAGAGTGCTCGTCACAACGTCAGTTTTCCTCTCTGGAAGCTGGAGCTCTGACTATGCTTTGAACATTAACTTTGTCTTGTCCAGATTCCCAAAGGAAAATCGGCTACTTTCTTTCTTTCTCATTTTGCCCCCATTATACTGCCAGAATAATTCTCTGGAACAAACAAGAGCAGCATTGTACCCTTGTCCAATCAAAACAAAACACTCATGATCATTCTTGGAAAGATCTAAACCTCCCCTTGCCTTCCAGGGAGTTGTCTTGAGTCCTCAGTTTGCATTTTCTGAAATTTAGTACAGCTGACAAAGCACTTCCTTATCAAGAGCATTGCCTGGGTCATTGCACCCATCAGATCCAAAGCCCTTCGAGCTGATAGAAAAGCTCCAGCTTCCCTGGGAGCAAGATTTGACCCCTTGATTCGCCCCGTAGGACACATGTTCAGCAGGCGGCAAATGTGTCAGCAGAGTCACTGAACTATGAACACTCCTGCCTTGTAGGAGGCTGTCCCGCTCCATGAACATGTTCCCTGATTAGTTTTTAATGAAAAACAAGTTTGCATCAAAACTAAAATTATATTGTCAGCAGTTAATTATCACTTGTCAAGCACAGCACACGCTGCATTGTAGATTTAATTCTCCTGTAGTTTTGTAAAACCACATGCCTTTGCGCTGGATGAGTGAGCCCTTTTTCACCAGGAGATGTATATTGTTTGAACTGCTCTCAGTGGATCTTGGTATTTAAATGAGCGTTTGATTTCCTGGAAGATGACAGACTCAGGGTTTTTAAAGTGGCTCGTCTGGAGATCAGACAGCACAGGAGTGACTATTTCCTAATGACTGTTTACATTGTGCTCCTGCACTGATGGAATACTTTTTATCCTCGGGTATTTTATACATGGTATTTTATACACAGGTTTTAATACACCTGAGGTACCTTTAATTTCTTCGATTAAGGAAGAAACTCATCAGAACATTTCAGCATGTTGGTTCTTTGGCAAATTCGTTTTAAGTTCTCTGAAACAGAATGAGCCTGTGAATTCAAATCTTCCTTCCAACACTGCTTGTGTTTTGTAAATAGCTCTTCATTTGGCTTTTAGAAAAAGCAAATACAAGACTGTCAAAAGACCAACCTCTATTCATACAGAGGGTCGACTCTTTATACAGTCACAGGCCGAGAACCTCAGCACCTCCCTGCCTTTGTTAGAGTCCCTTGGGAAGGACAATGGTCTCTCAGCTCCTCTTGACTATTTCAGCACAGGAGACCACGCAGTTAATAAGAGCACCGTCTGTATTGAGGACATTTCCTCACTGACACAGCCTAGAGGATCTGCACCTTTTGCACACTCATCTGGAAATCTCTTGCCCATGGAGTTAATGTTCATAACCCTGCTGCAACAGCAGCAACATCCATGATACTTCTCATTGAGAGGGTATTAGCACCATGATCTTTGCAGCATCTGATGATGCGCCCACACAGAGAGACCAACGTGCAGAGTCATGCAGTGGCAATAAAGGGGGCAACAGCAGAAGAACTGTATAAAACATCACACTGTTACATTACAGACTATGAAAATGACCCTCATCCTGCCAGAGTGTACCCAATGGAGGATATATTCTCTTTCTTTTTGGCAGTCTTTATTTCTTGCTGGTCCACAGCTTCCCTTGTCCGATTAAGGCTGTAAATTCAGTCATTTAGATGAAGGATTCATGCAGCTTGCATCTGCTAAGTACCATCCCATTAACCAGATGACGCTCCTGCTTTGCGTAAGGCAGGAATTCCTTTATCTGGCATGATTAAAGGAAGCAGCACTTTCAAGATGCACCTATAAATTCCAGCATTCATTTAAGTCACAAACTGTGTTAGCACAATGGACAGATTGTGTCTGAGGCTGGGAAAATAAAATTGCCACCTGATATTGATTTAAATGTCCTTTGACCATCCACACAGCTCACAAACCAGAGCGTATCTGCGTTAACATAGCCATCAATAAATACAAGAATTAAGGAGACGGTGTGAAGGAGAGGAGAAAGAACAGCTGACAATGTTAGAGATTTAAATCCATTATCTTTTGGCCTGGGGAGAGGAAAAGAGGCATGTAGTCCAGTCCAGCTTGATTGATGATGCCATCCAAACCCATGCCTCTCTCACAGGTTGTTTACTCCATCTTTGCCTGCTCAATCAGATGACTGAGAATGAGCACAGGCACGCATCCAGCAAAATCCTGAGATCTCATCTCAGTCTCCCCTCTTTCAGCTCAAAACCATTCCCCCTCATCCTGTCCCTGCATTCCCTGATCCAGAGCCCCTCCCCAGCTTTCTTGGAGCCCCTTTCAGTACTGGAAGCTGCTCTAAGGTCTCCCAAGATCCTTCTCTTGTCCAACAACCCCAACTCTCTCAGCCTGGCCTCATACAGGAGGTGCTCCAGCCCTGGGATCATCTCTGTGTCCTCCTCTGGACTGTCTCCAACAGATCCATGTCCTTCCTATGCTGAGGAATTCAGAACTGAACGCAAGGTCTCACGAGAGCTGAGTAGAGGGAGAGAATCCCCTCGCTTGCCCCGCTGGTCCCACTGCTTTGGATGCAGCCCAGGATACAGCTGGTTTCTGTTTGTAGGGAACTCATTTAGGATAAGCTTCCTATGTGAAAGAACTTTCCGCCCAGACTAAAGCTGCCTGCATTTATGCAAGGACAAAGTGCAAAGAAAATTAGAAGAGAAGCAAAGCAACACGAGAATTAAAAGCCCTGAACTCCAGGCAGTATTATCTTATTTTATAATTCCATATCCATGCCATCATCTCCAATTTTCTGTTTTGCACTATAATTTCCCTTAATGTAGAACTAGGTTCTAATAATTTTGCATCATTTGAAATATCGTTTCTTTGGCTGAATGCAGAAGATTGTGCTGGGCATTTCTTAGGTTGTTTTTTTTCCTTTTCTACAGAATGTTTAAATGAAAATTCTGCCTCTACACCAGCATCCTTTACTTAAACAAAAAAAGGAGGGGAGGAGCATTACAGGATCAGCTGTGATGTTTATTACAGAGGAATAATGTGAGTGGAGCCATTTATCCAATTTACTTTTTAAGTAAGGGTTACAGTACACAGTTCCATTGTGATGCGAAGGGAAATGCTTGTATAAATCACCTACCACTCCACCCATCCTCCCACAGATGTTGGTGCTGAGGTTTTTCTGGTAACTGATCCCAGAGAAAGCAAAGTTCTCTCAGAGCACCGACCCCTCAAGTCAAGTGCAATGCTCTATTTGAAAAACAGTGGAATGCTGCAATCAAAAACATTGTGATTGTGCTGAAGCCTCTGAGAAGTCAGCCGTGCCCTGCACTGCAGCAAAGATGTTTTCCCCAGATATGGATAGAGACTTCACAAAATCGCCTCTGAGAGGACATGTGCAGAGTGGATTTCACCCGCAGGGAACTCAGGGTGGCAAAAAATGTGTGATGCTTTGCACCTACACTATCACCTTTTGTCAGAGGATCTCAAAGTGCTTGGCAAATGCTAACAGTGAGTTCCACAGTATTGTGTCTTCTGAAAGTTTTCAAAGTATCAATTACAGATATTTTTTAGTGACATCTTTAATGCTGCTGTGATTTTGCTGCTCATTTCCCACAGCAGAAGAATTTGTCTCCACAGAGCTGATGGTTCCTCAGAGCTGATATGAAACAGCCTGGGAGGTGAATGCTGCATGGTTTGTATTGCAGGTCACGACAAGCGTGGCATCTGGGGAAGAGTGCTAATCCCATGAAACTGCAGGCACTCCAGCTATCCCCGATTCCCCATACAGCCAGCCGTGAGGGCAGGACTTTCTCCCAGCTTTTCCTCATTTTACAGGTTGGGAACAGATACAGAAACCTAGAGAATCAGGTCTCTCATCTGGTATGATTTGTTCCCTACATCTCTGCAAGTGTAAACAAAATGCTTTAAAAGGATAAAAATCCCACAGGACTGATCCAAACCAGGGCACCAACCTCCACTGCTTTCATTTTGGCTGTGGATAAACTCCAACCTAATTTCTTATCTTTAAAGTTGCAGTAATCTCACCTTGGGAGCCAAACTTTCCACAGGTGTAACACACTGAAATCAAAGGCAAGCTGCAGATTTACACCACAACAGACATCGGGTAATTGCACTGAGGAGTGAATCAAAGAAATGCCTTTTTTTTTTGCTGACAACTTTAAAATCATGCTTTTCATGTGTGAAATGAAAGATTTGTATAATTGCTCATCCTTTGAACTACAGTTTATTAAAACTGTGACATGCACATTAGAATGAGATTATATATAAAGGGAGGAGAAACACATAGTAAGTAATTGCCACATAGTGCAGTGACTTGGGAACAGACACAGCACACGTTTGCTGTCAGTGCTGGTGATCAGGCTACCCAGAATTGCGATAAAGCTTTTCTAAGAGGGAAAGGTGAGGAAAGAAAGAGAAGTTCTTTAGCATTTGGTTCGTGTCTCATCCACCTGACAACACCATCTCTGCAAGAGGAGCCAGAGCCCAAACCCTGACCCTGCATTCCTGTTTAGTCCAGCTGGTCAGGAAACTGGAGTCACATCACAAGGTTCTGCACAGAATCCGGAACAGCAGGGAACCAACCTAAGAAGCTTCAATGTCACATACACAATTTCAGGAGTAGCTGCAATTTGCCATGACACCCATCAGACTCCACATGGGATAGCTCAGCCTCAGCGCTACATTTTCAGGTTCACCTCTGTTCTTGGAAAAACACTTCAGGAAAGGGAATGCCCCTATCACTTGGACCAATTCAGAGAGAAGTTACACGAAACTGGATCACTCCCAGCTGCTATCCCATAGGCCCTGGATGTAACCTGCACTGCTGAAAATCCCTGGAGCATGGACTGCTAGGGGAGGTCACAGGGCAGGCTGATTTCCCTGCACATAGGGTTCTGCGTGCACTCCCCCGTGCCTCCATCACTGCTTGGCTGCCAGAGGCAGAATACCAACCAGAAAGACCTTTAATCTGATCCAATACTTTGATTTTTGCCCATTTGAGAAGCTAAAAACCACTTTAACTTACAGCTTCCTACAGCCTTCCATGGCTGTGGTAACCATACTGATTTAAATATTTTATATTCATTTCGAATCCACCTCCAGTCCACTAAGGAGTGGTATCTGACTTTACTGTCCTAGTACCAGGAAATTTCTATGTCGAAATTCCTGTCTTCAAAACCAATGAAAAAATCAGCTTTAATGTAGTTGAGATATCAACTTTTAAGAGATGCAGATGTTGTTTATGTGCTAAAGGGACTAGCAGAATACATAAATTACATCAGTGGTAGGCCAAACAGAGGCCAGAAGCAAAAGAGAGTGAAGAGCCTGACAAGCCACCCCTTCCTTGAACTCATGCACCTCCAGGGAGATATTCAGCATTTCTCCTACCTGAATACTAACCAGCAAAATCTGCTTGCAAGGGCATCGAAGTGGCACCATGAAATGACTGCCCAGCTCTCCTAAACCACCGGCTGGCAGTTGCTCTCCACACCAGGCATGGGAGGTACCCTCACCAGCACATCTCTACAACTCTTTTCTCTAGCCTACTAGTGAAACTATGCTAGCAACTGTTCTCAGAGCTGCCCAAGTTAAAACAAAGCACTCAGCGGCAAAGCCCACGTACAAATCTCCTCTCTGCAAGAAGACCAACAGAAAATCAGGATCTGGCAGATGGTAAAGGGCAAGTATCACTGCTCCAAGCCCCAGGTGAAAATGGAAGGAGCTGTCTGCCCGCCTGCATCTTCAGGGCTCTGCAACCTAACAGTGAGGAGGGACTCACTATCCTTGACTAAAGGATAGGTTTCTAGGCTCCCTTTAGAGGCAATGGGGAAACTAAATCTTTTAGAGGCTGGATCATCTTGTTTCTCCAAGGAGACCACATTTCTTTTCCCCACTGCTTTCAGAACATCCCCACAGCTTGCTCTGTGCACACGTGCACACATACACTTAGGGATTGCAATAAACCTTACAGTCTTTGTACCTGCACTGCAGGCCCTCCAGCTTTGCCTCTCACACTTGATCCCCCATCCCATATCACCTGGCCACACAGCTGCTCACATATCAGCTGATGAGAAGTAAAATGAGGAAAGGAAAACTTGGTGGAAGAAAAAGAAAAATTGACAGGGTTATTTGAGATTTGTCCTCTTCCCTGCAGTGACTGTCAGTGTTAAAGAACACTTTTTACAATGCTTGTGAAATATCCGATGGGAACAGTGGTGACTGCTGCTCAGGGCTGAGTCATTCAAATAGATTCAAGCCATCTCCCCTGTCAGCCTAATTATTGCTGTAATAGAATGGGAAGCAGGGACAAAAAAAAAGGAGGGATAAAGTGGCTAAACTGACAAGCCCTTTCTTTCAGCTCTAAGTCTCTCAAAATCCTAGCTCTCTGGATTTACATGGTTTATTAGCAGCGTGTCCTACAAAGTGGAACAAAATATTAACTGTTCAGGATAAATCATCACTCCGAGCTGTGCTGAAGCTCCTGTGTTACCTCTGAGCATCAGCATGACGACCAGCCACCCAGCACACTTGGGCAGAAGCTGAGGAGAAAAACCCTCTCCAAGAGACAGAGCAGTTTGCAGCCATTTGGCATGGGGCACCTCTCTGTCCACTGAGACACCTCTGTTCCCTTGTTCATGTACAGACTGAGAGAGGCAGAGAGAAGCTGTTCCGGGATGGCTCTGCAGACGCAAGGCAAAGTGCTAATGATGGGAGCGTGGTGTCAATGCAGATTAAAGGCTCCTTATGCTCATTTTTTCCAGTCCTTACTAACTTACATGCACCCCTAGGATACCGTCTCATGGGCACTAGAGCACAATGTACGCCCTGCTGGATTTAGCCCCATGTGAACCGTGCTAGTTCCAATAAGAAGGGGAGGGTGAGAGCTGCATTTCAGATATCCATACGGAAGGTCATAGCTGAGAGGGTGGCTCTGCCCATCTCTGCTCCCAGAGTGTGTGCGATGTCCTGTCAGCATCTTACACAGCAGGGCCCCAGCCTCACAGGGGCCCTTGATTGTGTTGCTACATAAATACAAAATAGTCACAAAGACCTGATTATCCCATAAAAGGGGAGGGAGACTCAATTAAATGCTGTTTTAAAGACCATGAGCTTGTCCTTCCCAATTCCTTCAGTTATAGTAACCCAACTGCATGGAGTACACAGCAGTCCTGCAACAGCCTGAAGGCACCAGGTTAACACTTTCCTGAGTGGAGGGAGAATAAACAAGAGGGGTTAGTGGGAATGTTCACGTGTGCAAATGCAAGAGTGAGACCGAATGGTTCCCCAAAAAAATTACCCTCTCAAAAGACAAAAAGTGTTTTATATGACTAGGAGAGAGGCAGTGTTCGAGTATTGCAGCAGATGGCAAGTTAAATGAATTGGGCTCTTTCCTAGAAGTTGCTTGTCTGTGTACTCTGTAGGTGTCCCCCCAGCCCACCCCTCCTGTGTCATGGATCTTGCTGTGCACACTGTCTTGAGAGAAGAGCCCAGCCCAAGTCACTCGGTGCCCGTGGAAGGTTTCCCATGTAAATATTAGGCATGGGCTTTTCTGTTGATTAGTTTTCTTCAAAGAAAACATGTCAGGCATGGTGGGATGGAGGCTGCACAGGCTTGTTGCTCTGGCTCCTGTCTCATGAACGGTGGCATATGCCACACCACTTGAGACAGACCTCACTGGGCCTCCAACTTCAATGTCCCCAGCTCCCAGTAAACTCATCCCACGTGAACATCTGTTTTCTAATACATGGCCCTTGCTTTACACCTGCATGTTCAAGTATCCTTAAGGAAATCAGACACAGATCTCTGAAATGAACCTTTGGCTAATCCCAAACTGGCCTTCACCAACAGGCAAGCTGTCCCTGTAGGGCCAGAATCCCATGCAATGACAGAAATTCTGGGAAGGAAAAAGCAGTGTTTGCCGAAGTACCACTTTATTTAGCCCTCCTGCTATCAAAGCCACAGCTGTACTCGTGTTTCATTTTTAATTTGTGTGCTGACTTTCCTGCACACTTTGCTCCATGTGTGTATTGGCAAAGCTTCTGCATGCAGTTATTAAACACTGATACATATGTAGGGGTATAATTGCAGAGGGGACTTTCTGAAATGTCTTTTGATCCATCTACAAATATAGAACGTTATTATCTGCAATTACTGCATGCTTATCTAAATAAATGAATGTTGTTCCCCCTCCTGATGAAGAACACGATCTTCCTATTCACAGCACAGCAACAGCGATGCTGAGTTTACAGCCACGCACTCTAGACCACGAATTGCAGAAAGGACGTTTATAAATCGTGTAAGTGGCAAAGCAAACACACAGACATACACACAAACAGAGATTAAGAAATGATTGAATCTAGAGCAGGGAGACTTCCCAATCACTATTTTATCTAAGCCTTTAGATGAATAAAATCATATTGAACCTGCAGACTAACAAGGGCATAGCTCCTGCCACATCCTGCAGTGGAGGACTTGTTTAGTTACGAGGCCAAAACCTGGCACTTAAGGAAATGGCTTCATTTTCACAGTTATGTTGCAAACTTGCTGGGTAACTCAGAGGTCTGTATAGATCATCTGTTATCAGGTCTGGATAACAGAAATATATGACTGATTTTTTTCCCCAGATCAGATCAACTTTCCATTTCCAAATTTCTCCTTTTTATTTTTTGCTCGCTTTTCACTCCCATTGTGCCTAAATGATAACCTTCTAAGCAGCAGAACACTTTCCTTGCCATGAGTATTCTAAAGACAACAGGTATCCAGTCCTTGATGATACCTTCCCACTACCAGCAGTGCAGGGCAGGATGATAATACCAGTTCAGGAACAAGAGCCACAGCTGATTTCCCAGCTGCTGTTACCACAGGTGACCACTGGGGTCCTGGAAAACTGACGTGTTGCATTCTTAGAGTGTAAATGTGAGTCTGTGCCATACCAGAGTGCGGTTTAAGGGCTCTAGGTGTAAGCTCATGCTCACAGCTGACAGTGCTCTCTATTTCCTAGTATTCACTCACCCTTCCGAACTCCATAACCAGTCCAGCCCCACTGATGAGAAGTCTTCATTTATTATTCTTCTAATGTACAACACAGTGAGGCAGTTCTAGCCCAGCTTTCAGTTGATTCTGCATCAAAAGCAAACTCAGGGTTTTTCTCTTCTTTCTATGTATTTCAGGCGGTTTGCTCCCTGCCTCAAGGCCTGGGATGCTGGCGATTAGGTAGTTCTACTCAGCAGAAAATCTGGGAACCCCAGACCCAGGAAGACCTATCACTTCTGGAGAATTTGGATTAACTTGAATCACTTGCTAAGTCCCAAGCTGCCTTCCAGCAGTTCAGAATACAGAGAAAGCACTGATTTCATGGAAGCTCCTTTATGAAAAACTCTACCGCTTGAAACAGTACCAGGGTGTTGTCATGCAACTGTCTTAAGTATGGGGGAAGAAAACACCCTGGAGGTGTCCAAGGCCAGGCTGGATGGGGCTTTGAGCAACCTGATCCAGTCTCTGCTTTAAGGTCCTTTCCAACTCAAACCATTCCATGATTTTACAAGTAGTTCCATGAGTCCCTAAAGCCTCCCACCAGTACGTACTGGCCGCTTACCACCCCAGGTCACACAGAAGGTTGGGGTACAGCCCAGTCATCTCCTTGTCACTCTCTGGTTCAGAGCACCTCATTGCTCCTTCCCTAGTTCAGTAGTGGAAAGTGTTCCTAGGCTCCCATCCTTGCTTTGCAATTCCAGCCATAGCTCATAATTTCCCAGTAGAAGTTCCTCCTACGTGGCAGTCCAATCGACCAAAAACCCAAAACCTACATGTGTATTTGGGACTCACAAAAACCCTCTTCTTTGGTTTTATCCTATCAAAACAAATTCAGTTCAGAAACCAATCCAGGTAGACACAAAAGTGTATTTGCTGAACCCGGTATCTTTATTCTTCAACAATTATTGTCAGTCACTAATCAAATTCCACCAAGCAAAAGAATATGCTTACTTAAGCTGTTTTACAAATGGCATTTCACAGACAGAAAAGCATGTGAAAGGGAAGGGAAAACACCCCAAAAGATATCCTCAAATTTTTAAAATCTCTTCCTGAGTGGCTTCACAGTGTGGCATCATTTCTACACTTATCCAAGTTCATGAACAGCTTCATTCACTACAGATTGTGATCCTCATTAGACTGAAATTCTGGCAGTCTGGGGCATTTAAATTGCAGCACTACCTGCAGTCGGAGTTGAAAGTGATTATTTTAAACAATAATTGTCCATGACATCCATATGACAACCAGGTATGAGCATGGGATGACTGGAGGCGGCCTCTGTCGGAACCCACCACTGCATTTGCAATCCTAGGAAAGAAAGATCACTTTGTTCTTGCAAGAATTTACTGTTTCTTTGTTATCTTTCTTAATGGTGCCCTGTCAAATAATGCAGATTCTGTGCATCCATCTTATACATGTACACATTTTACACTTCATTCCTATTGTTGCTGTTATTTGACGGAAATTTTCTTCTTCCTTAACTTTTTTGCCCTGAACATGGACTATAAAAAAAAAAGCTTTGTTATTTCCCAGGTCTCTTTTAATATAAATTGTTCCAAGAAGCAAAATGATTGCTATTATGCCTGAATTTTCTTGCTTTTTTTTTTTCTCAAGAAGTAGTCTTTAACAATAGCAGTGAGGATGGAGAGAAAGTGAAATTACATTTCTCTGCAAAGTGGCTTCAGAATTTTAACACAACAATTTTCCAGGAGAAAAGCTTAAGGGATCATATCAAATGAATTTTGCCATCAGAGTAAGAGATCTGTCTTCAGGTGGGGAAAATATATTTTAATTTGACAGAAGGCTTCAAGGGACTCTGACAGAACTCATTTTGCTGGCAGATATGATCTAGGTTTTAGACAAAAACACATTTTGTCATATGAACACTGTTAGCTATTTGACATAATGCGTTCTGGACACAGATGGGATTTGGGGGAAGTGACAGTCATTTTCTTGCTAACAAACCACTGGATTATTGTTTCAGGTTAGGAAGACCCCACTGTCCTGCTCAAACGTGGGAAACAGCAACAGGATTGCTCTTTTTCAGAAATAACCAGAAGTTTTTGTCACCTCCGTGTTTCAGCTCTGCCACTGATTTTGTTCTTTACACTGCAGGATCCTGGCCTGAGGGCAGCTCTCAGGGAGACAGGAAGAAAAGGGGTCTCAGCCCTATCTCAACCCTCTGCTTAAAGTGAAGGACACTAATACAGACAGAGAGCAGGGATGCTTACTCCAAGCTACCTGTTTTATCCAGTGACCATTCCAAGACAAATGCAATGACAGTCCCGGAAAACAGGGATGAAAATGCAGGACTCCCCATCTCTGGACCCACCAAGGGTACAGCACCTCATGGTTCCCCTGGCCTTTCTCAGTCCCTCCAGGACTCACTGCAAATCAAAGCAAAGACTCAGCAAAGCAAAGAGCACTTTGGGTTTGCAATAAAATCCAGCGCCATGCTCAGTGAAGGTACCACCTGAGCAACGGTTTGAATTGTGTCAGGCTGGGATGGGAACGGAGCATGCACCACTGGCAACTAAAGCAAGCACAGCAACCACTCAGCAACAGGTACATGAAAGCGGCTCCAATTCTGCCTTAGGTTATCCAGAGGCAGCAGCTTGGGAAGCCAGTGCTGCGTAGGGCCTGGTCCTCGGCAGCCCTGGTGGGACGAGGTGTCTGCTCTCAATAAGATGTCTGCTCCCTTATTTATATGGAAACTTCTGAGTTTCCCAGCCTCTTCTCCCACGTGACAGGGGACAGGACAAGAGGGAATGGCCTCAAGCTCCACCAGGGGAGGTTCAGGCTGAACATTAGGAAAAAAATTTTCACAGAAAGGGTCATTGGGCACTGGCAGAGGCTGCCCAGGGAGGGGGTTGAGTCACCTTCCCTGGAGGGGTTTAAGGGACGGGTGGACGAGGTGCTGAGAGACATGGTTTAGTGTTTGATAGGAATGGTTGGACTCAATGATCTGGTGGGTCTCTTCCAACCTAGTGATTCTATGATTCTATGATCCCATGTGCTCAGTTAAACCAGTTCTACCCACACTTGATAATCACTGGATGAGATTGTCTGCCTCCTGCTAGAGCAGGGCTGAATTGCTTGGGAGGAAATGGAGGGGTCAGCATTCCTGTGCTTCCAATAGCAACAAATGTTGGCTATTACAGAAACCTGAGACTATAATTCCTCTTCCAGCTGGATACATCCCTCCATAGAACTATCACTATACCTCCCTGCACTCTTGGATGATGTTTTCTTTGTTATTTTTCTCTGTTTTCATTTTTTCCTGTCTTTCTTTTTTGTTTTCTTTTTTTTTCCTCACTCTCTTTTTGTGCTTTTAAGAGCTCACGGAGTTAATTCTGTGCTTCTGCTTCAGTTTCGTTTGGAAAGGGAATGACAGAAGCGTGGGTTAATTTGCTGAATCTTTTTAATAATCTTCTCTGTGGTTTGAGGAACGTGAGTGATGAATCGCAGCCTCCATTGTTGTGGGTTCTGACAGCACCAAGGAAATATTTTTAAACAAAGAAACCAAAAAATTACATATTTATCTAATGAATAAATACTCTTTGTGCATAAACAGACTAGGTAGGTCTTCACCACAACAATGTGATAACATTTACAGTATCTACGCCAGAGGAAAGCAGTCGAATCAGTGACTTCCTATGTACAGGAACCCAGAAGCAGGAATGAGAGAACAGCAAGTGTTTCACACAAAAAAATTCAATAGCATCGCTGTGACTTCATGAATTTTCATGCACTTAGATGAGGTCAGTTTTTCACATAGAAAGAACTCTGATGTGTTGCGACCTCCATGCCGAAACTTCCATTCAGTGTTTCACGATGTATGATCCTGAGTAGCACTGAGTTCTGTGAAAAGCCCCTGGCAAAAAATCCATGGCAGAACTGAAGGACACCTTACTAGTAAAGAGAGTAACCCAGAAACAGAGCATCAACAGCTGTGAACCCTCTGGACACCATGATGGCAGGAAATATTTTCCTGTGAGGGTGAGGAGGCCCTGGCCCAGGTTGCCCAGAGAAGTCTTGGCTGCCCCATCCCTGGAGGTGCTCCAGGCCAGGTGGGATAGGGCTCCAAGCAACCAGATCCAGTGGGAGGTGTCCCAGCCCATGGCAGGAGGGCTGGAACTGGATGGGCTTTAAGGTACCTTCCAAACCAAACCATTCTATGATTCTTACACAACTCCAAGAAGAGGCGCCGTCCAACAGTCCCCAGGCACTGGTGACAAACAGCTCTCCTAGAACGAATAAACACAGATCTGCTTCCAGTGCTGATCCATTCAAACTACCAGAGTCAATGAGCACCAAGCTTAGGACATGGCCCACACAGTCGGACCCGTCAGAGAGGGCGTGAGCAGTGACAAAGCTATGGAGAACAGGAGTATCTGGCCTAAGCCTGGAGGAACATCTGTCAATCAAGAACATGTGGAAATTTGACATGCTAGAAGATCAGGTTTGCTTCTGAGCAATGCTGAGTGCTTTCACCTCCTTGTCAGGCTAGGTTTTCAGATAGGCTAATTTCTGAATTGTTCAATCTCCAGTGGCAACACAAATTTTCATCAGCTCAATCTGGAGTACAAGCAGCATGGGCTTATCTCAGAAGAAGAGGAATCCAGCGCTGCTGAGGGCTCCATTTCCTGGTGTGATCTCAACTGCTCAATAAAGCGGGCTGCAGCCATGGACAGAAAAACTAATGCAAATTTCATTTCCTTGCTTGTCAGTAACGAAGCAGGAAGAGAAAAGAGGTTGGCAAGGACTGAAGGAGACTTAAGAGCAAAGGGTGAGACACCAGCCCCCTTGTCTTCAGAAGATTACCTCGGCAGTCAGGCATCTGTTCAGCCTTGATGAAAGGGAGAGCTTCAGATCAATGTGAGTCCCATTCTGCTGCTGCATTGCAAAGCAGAAAATGCGTGAAATATGAAGTGAAAGTTCAAGCAACTGAGTGAGCCTTTTGAATGTACGTTGGGCAATAATTAGCTAATTAACAGTCTTCTGCTTGGCTGCAGTGGAATTCATAATCAATTTCATATGGAATGTGCTGTAATGAACCAGTAATGGGATTCTAAGCACCCACCATCACTTGTTAGGGACAGACACGTATGCATGTGAAAGTCAATGCATTTGAAGCAGAATGGACCAGATTTCCAGTTAGCATAAACTGGCAAGGCCTGGCCATCTATAACACAGTGGTGGTGGAAGAAGGAAGGAAAGGGCTCCTTCATCAACATTCATCAGCATGGCCTTGACGCCAGCAGAGTTCATGTCGCCTGTGATCACTGAACTCCACGAACACAAGTCAGGTTTGGTGTGGAAGGACTGTCCCAGCCTCATTCCAGTTGAGAGCAAGTGGTTTTGAGTTCAAGGTGAGGGTAACCGTCCCCTGTAGCCCCAAGACAGACACCTCTGCTCAGACCACACAGATGTTAGCGGAAAAAGAGGAGCTACAGAAGTAGCTGATACAGGATTGAAGTGGTATGAATCTTCCTGTCTACCTAAGAGGTGTCCAAAAGCACCTCTTAATTCACTCAAGCATTCATTCTGTGAGGGCAGAATCTGCCTTGATAAAAACTTTGCAGCAACAGCAGGTCAAACATAGCTGGGAAGATAGTTAAGATTTTTCTTTTTAAACGTGCTTTTCCTACCCCACCTCTCATCCTGTTCCATGTTTCTCTTAGTTCCCTTACTCAGGAATGACGGCTGTCCAAGGTGTTGTGCTGCTGTAGAAACTGCTAGTCCACAGGGTCCTTAGCTGGCACCTATAGATGGATTTGTCTCTGTGCACTGCGTTGATTGTAAGCACCGATGAGTGTTTCGTTAAAAATTGAAAAGTCATGAATCAAAATAGAACACTACATTGTAATATTAAATAGCAAATTGATCTATCTATCTTTCCACCTCATGCTCATCATGGCTATGGCACCCAAGCACCAACAGCAAAGTCACTGGTTATTTCTGTTGTTTCCCATCAGCCCCTGGCTTTTTAAGCAATGCCTTTGGGAACATTGTTACTGCCACAGCCATCTGATTAATTAAAAAGAATAAACAAAAGACAGTAACTTAATTCAGAGGCACAACAGCTTTAGCACCGGAGTCTTATTATTTCTCTATTTTTTAAATTTAGTTCTTACAGCAACCTTTCATTTTCATATTCATGTGGCAGGATAGCGTTCCCGTGCTAGCACGCCACTGGGACCACCATAATTAATGTATCTAATGTGAAAGTTTAAGGTTCATTAGTTTTAGAATTTAGGCAGGTTTTTAATCAAGCATGTTATAGCAAATCATTAGAAGCTAAACACAATTTGTAAGATACCGCAGTGCTGTTGAGCTGTGAGTTCACTTGGGGCAGAGTAGGTGGGTCTGGGAAACAACCAGACACCTCTGAGACCTTCAAATCAACCCGGACAAGCAGCAGAGAACACAAACCGATCTTCTCCTTTGGGAGGGAATAGAAGAAGCTGAGAAGGAGTCGATTTTCCTAATAATAGTGGCAATTAAGAGGACAGCTGAGTTAAAGTCAATTGTGGTAATGGTGATACACTCTCACTATCATTAGCACGTCACTCATCTGAGAAGAAGCAGGTCCTACACAGAGTCAGGCTGTCATATGCTGTTAATTCCTGTGTCTAATGCCCATGCCAGCTCAGGTCCATGCTGCAAGAGGTACGACGCACTGAAAAAAAATCCTTGCAATCTAAGCATGCCAGAGCAGCTGAGGAGGGACTGCTGTCCCCACTTACTGGGAATGAAGCACAAAGCAACTTCAGTGAGTAGCCAGACAGAACATGGTGCCCTCAGCCAGGTCAGGATGTTACTAAGCTGAAGGGTTTGGATCATTTTTCAAACATAAACACCTGATATCCCAAAGAAGACTGGTTTAGGAACAGCTGTTCTAGATGAGAATAGCACCATGCAACAACTCTGAAGGAAGACTGTAACAGAACACAAACCCATGGCTCCTAGAATGTCAGGCCACAGCAGGACAGCAGCAATATTGGAGACACAAACTGACGTCTGCAACTGTGAATTTTGTCTCCCTGAAAAACTCATTGGCATGCGTGAAGCCTTTAGTAGAGTCCCGAGAACCCTGATAAAAAAGACTTCCATACACCTTCCATTTCCAGCTATCCCCTCCCTCTCTTCTCTGTATTGTTTTATTTAAGCTTCCTTTAAGCTTCTAAGGTTTTTTATTTCTTCTCCTCCTGTCCTGCTTTTTCTTTTCTCTTTTCTTTAAATAAAAAAGCACTTGGCAAGCAGGATTTCCCAAGCTTCAGTGGTTTCAATTGCATTCCAAGTAATAATCTTAAGAACACAATGTAACTGAGACAGCTTAGCTGGGCAATAGCAAGAACAAAAGAAATGTTAGAAGTGAGTGTCAATCAATTTGAGCTGTCATTAATTAACTTCAAGTTATCCATTCCTCTTCATTCTCCGACTGATCTGTTTGTGGAGGCTCCAGCCCTCAGGCACTTCTTAATCTCCATGTTGGGATCTAAAATGCCTGGAAACAGGAAGGCTACTTATCACAATCCAAAAGGTGCCAGGAGGAGAAGCGGTGGAGGAGATTATTTTTCTCTGAATCTTACAGGTGAGAGATGCACAAAGCTGCTGGGATGGCTGGATGCTCTGGGCTGATAGGTATATAATCCGTCCTTCATAGAATCATAGAACCATAACGGTTGGAAAAGACCTCTAAGCTCATCCAGTCCAATGGTCAGCCCAACACCGCTGTGCCTGCTAAACCATGTCCAGAAGTGCCACATCTAAAGATTCTTTCAACACCTCCAGGGACGGTGACTCCTCCACTACCCTGGGCAGCTTCTTCCAGTGTTTCATCACTTTTCAAGTAAAGAAATTTTTCCTGATATCCAATCTAAATCTCCCCTGGTGCAACTTCAGGCTATTTCCTCTAGTCCTGTCACTTGTTACTTGGGCTTCTGAAGGTTCTACCTGCTCAGGTGCTTGCCACTAATACTGAAAAGAGTGAGTCAGCCTCTTGGGCAGCTCTTCTCTCATCTTCCCAGTCTCCGTGGTGCTTCAAGTACTATGATTTCAGTGCACACATCTACACAGGAGGTGTTCTGCAGCTTCCCCAGACCTGCCTATGAGAACATATCTGATGACCTCCAGTGCCTGATTCTTGCCATGCCTTCCTGCACCTGTTTCCAGTTCTGTGCTTGGATTCCTTAGGCAGCCTTTGCTGGCAGATGTTAAGTTTCACTCAAATAGGTTTTGCAAAATGTGATCATCATTTTATTAAGTTGCTTTATTCTTCCCTGTCTCCCGCACATATTGTCATCCATCTGCTGAAACCTGGTTCATTTGGATTAAAGTGCAAGTTAAACTCAAAGTCTGATTGCATCAGTCCCTTTCGCCAAAAGGATTTCTGGGACAATTAAACAGGCACAACAGATAAGCACTTCTGTGCCAGACACTTTGAGCTTTAATGCCGAACCATCAACATCTGGTTTTATAAGCAAGGTAGATAGAGTGGGTGGGGAATGTTGAACGTCAGCATCTGGGTTTTTATAAGCAGGATAATTTCAATGGTTTGTGTCTTCATTCTCTACCTACAGCACTTCATCTTCAACAGAAGAGTAACAAACAGAAATGAAATGGAAACCTTCTAGCAAGGTCTATTTAGAAGAAAAAGTCTTTTTTTTCTCATTGGTCCCTCAGCTGCTAAATTCAGACCTCCCCAACAGGTCTTACTGGCTTTGCCAACCTCCTAGCTATGCCTTTGTTTCTTGTCTAGTTTTGATCCAAACACATTTGTCCTTGTTTTGTTAGCTGTAGATGAGCTTTACAAAGGATCTCTTGGTAGCAAACACATCAATGACACCAATTAAGCACCTGATTTGATTGGTCCTCTGAAGAAAACAGTCATGTTATGTGTTCCTTTAATACCATGAAGAGTTACCGAATGGATTGAAAAAAAACATTTTAGAAGTAAGTGCATCTGAGCAAATCACATTCTGCTTCTGGATTCCCCCACTACTTACCACAAAGACACTTACTGGCTATATGCACATGGCTCTGACTCCTTACAACCACGAAATGAGGCCCTGGAGATGGTTTATCCAACTCCCTCTTACTTTGTTTTCAATGAACTAAGAATGTATTACCGGTTACTGGTAATCAGGCAAGAGGCAGTTAATTTTTAACTGATATAACTTTTAAAACTGTGCTTGCTCAGTCTCTGTGATTATGCCATAACCTTATGAGAGTTAAAAACCAACTTGACATGGGTTTGGAGCTTAATACTTCTGAAATTGGGATCGTGTCCAATTATGTAATAAAAGTACCTACTTTTCCCCAAAAGTTCACAGCCCAATTCATTTTTACAGTTTCTTTTTTACTTTCCCTAATGTAAATCGCCATCAAATCTCAGCTTTGCAGAGAGTGCCATCACAAATGTCAGTAAAGATTCCTTCCTTAGTCAGAAATTATACAATACACAGCTCCTTCTCCCCAGAGCACACACAGCACCTTGTTAACAAAAGTGAATTATAGGCAGTGATTTACAGCAAACTTTCACTATTTCTGTCACTGTATTGAGCATCTGCTCTTTGATAGGTACTTCAGTACTAAGGAAATTTAACTTTGACGGCCTCTCTGTAGCATTCCCAAGGACTTTTGCATTATGAAAAAGGGGAGAATTCACTAAACCTTGACAATCATCTTTTGATTCAACATATCTGAACAATAGTATATTTCCAGAAGGAAAAGATCTGATTCATTACAGGGCATAGACAAGACAGTAGGAATTATGTCATATGTTCTGCCTCAATGGTTGTTCTATCTCTAAGTGCACAGTATCAACCTAACTAATAATAAACCACTTTATTTTCTTGTAATATCATGTGCACTTAACACTTTGTAGTCAGCCCAGAAAGGAAGATGAAAACACACAGTGCCAGGAGCAGGGGAAGACTTATGAATCTGAAGGTTAATTTTGTGCTCTCCCACGGGACAAGACTAAAAGCCAGAACCAGAAATAATAAAGCCCTACAGAAGCACCTCTAACAACATCTGACCCAAAGCAGCCACTTATTCTGTGGAGCTGTTTGCTCCTTGCTGACACGCTGGTCAGGAACGTGGCTGGACCTCACCACAGTCTGTGTGATCTCATGTAACAGACAACAGCCAGTGGGACAGAAAGGGTGTCTCGGGAGCAAGGGGCATCACAGAAGAGCATCTAATGATCTAATCTATTCAGCTTCTCAGCCTGGTGGAAATGTGCCTTCCTTGAGTGAGTTTTTACTGTTCATTATCTATTATCTCCTTCCCAGAGGGAGAGCTGCTTACAACAAAGTACTTACAAAGGCACTGGGGCTGAAAGATGTGCTGTGCTGCTGTGCCTGCCTACCAGAGAACAGGCTGAAGATGTCTTCCCTATGGCCAAGCCAGGGTCCTGTGAGGAATTTGGCCCTGAAGATAGGTGGCAATACAGCAAACTTGAGCTCCTGCATGAACTCTTTTCCCACTAGTTCAGCCCAAATTGCAGGGCAGGCTGTGAAAAGCAGCCAGGTAGACCTCACCTCTCTGATCAGTCAAGATGCCATGATCTCCACAAAACAAATACCAATGCAAGAAGGGCCTTGCTGCAAACACAAGTTAAGAGAGCTCTAGGCTCTACACCAAGTCTTTAATGGCAAAGATAGCTCTCCTGTGGGAATGCAGATGGTTTAGGAACTGCTGACAAATGTTAATGCTGACGCTTCATTCAGCGTCCCTGTCGTCTCACTGCAGGATTCCCCCCTTGTACACTGCACATATTACACCCAGTTTTCCGAGTCTAGTTCTGAATCTGAAACTCTCCAGATGTTGAAGGAGAAAGAAAGATCCTGGCTCTTTTGTCTCCATGCTGCCACATTTCACCACAAAAACTACCCATCCCACTCCCTGTAGAATCTTTTAGCTAGCTTCCCTACTTAAACAAATATAGACTGAGCATTATTTTCCTGTAGGGGTTATGAAATGCTTTATAAAATACGAATTGTCATGTACAATGGCATGTGTCTTATGCAATTCAAATGCTTTTCACCCTCCTGGGCATAATTACCAGGAAGAATGAAAAAAGGTTCCTTGAAACCATGAAACAGTCTGTGTCCCAAGTCCCTCCTGGTGCAAATGAAAGCAATTTTATTACTGTTTCAGTTCTGATAAACAAAGAGCAAACCAGACATCACTCAGCAGGCACTTTGTTCATCTACGATATGATTCCAGAGTGACACTACCTTGGTAACAAGCCCTTGTGTCGCAGAAAGCCACTCAAGTTGGCTATCAGACTTCTGGCACAGGAACTGGCACTCTGCACACCTCGCAAACCTGACTGCAGTCTCCTGTCCCTCTTCTGCTTCTGAGTGGCATTGATTTGTGAAGTAAGATGGGCTCATCTGAGTTGACTCCTCCTGAGTATTTTAGATCACCATGGGGTTGCAGGCACAAAATCTGACAAGTAAAACCTGCAGTAATTTACTTAAGTCTAGACATGATCCTAAGTGGAGAAATAATCCAGTGGTTTCATATTAATCCTGCCAGTTCCGAATTGATGAACACTGAGCCGAAGGCCCTTCCAGGGCAAGTTCATAGCTGCGGGAGTGTTACACTAAGGATAGATGTCCTTTCATGTGCAATCACAGGCTGCCTGTGATTTGATCAAGGGGTGGCAGTTCTGAGTGGTGGCTTGACGGTCAAAGGACCAATCTGACACCAAAATAGAAAAATCCTGCCAAAAGGCATTTGTTGTTCATTATTTTTTTCATAAGCTCGGACATTTCACTGCTCTGAGTCACCAAGCACAGGAACAAGTGTAAGGAACAAGGTGAGAGAGGGCAAAATCTGAAGGCGTTTTCAAAAACTGCATCAGTAATGCACAGCCCAAGGTTCACAAAACCTAGATTAAGCTGGACTAGCCCAGGTTGGTCTCACCCTCTTTGGTCTTTTGTATCATTTTACCCTTTGTCTTGTGAGCAGTGCAGGTCAGAGACATTCCTTTTTATCCCCACAGACTACATCTGCCAGAATGAACTTCTGCTGCGAGGCAGCAAAGGTGCATGGACTCCTCTCTTCAAGGTTTTGATGTATTCTGCAGCATGTGAGAAGAGTAGAGGGATACAAGATAACTGAAGGGTAAATGAAGATAAATTAATGGCTCTCCCAAGGTATCACCACTGCATGTCCAAAAGAAACCGTATTTCATCATTCAAAAAAATTGTCTTTTCATTTTCCTACTCATATTTTTTGTTTGCTCTTTTGTTTAACTCCTCTTATACTTATTATCCTGAACCAATATGATTTTGACCTCAGTAAGAAACAAACATGCCCAGAAATCTTGAAAGCTGCTGTTATTCAGCAGCTGCCATCCATGTGCCATCATGAGTTGAGCGTACAGAGAATGAGATCTGAACTCTGCAAGGGGCTCATCGCTTCCTCTTGCCGTATTCCAAACTGCAGACCCCAAACAAGGTGATCACTATGTGCTCGGCTGTCCTGGCACCCATGAAAGCAGTTAGATGCACACGGAGCTAACAGTAGATCAGAAGAAGGAGTAAGTATTTATACAAAGTCTTGCACTGTCATTATCCTTGTCACATCTCCATCTCACCTTCAGCAACACTGCTACGGATAAACCATCTTTCCAGGATGCTCCAGCTAGTCTTTTAGTGTGCTTGATGCCAGCAGTAAATTTGAGCTCTTCAGGTCTCTCCAAATACCTGACTCTGTCAATCCAAAGGGCTGAGGAGGTCTGTGGAGCAAGGTGTCACCATCCATGGTTTATTTCTCCCTTTCTTCAGTAACACTCCCTCCTCCCTTTCTTGAAAATCTCTTTAGTCTTTTAAAACTCAGGATCATTTTTCTCTTCTTATCAGGTTATTCACTTTAACCTCTTCAGTGTACTTGAGTGAAGCAGGTCATAACTTATCAAAGCTTTATATCTCTGCTCTATGAAGCTGTGCTTGTATTTACAACCAGTGGGTCAAAAATGACAGCTTAAAACGTTGCTCTCCTAAGCTGACTAACCAGTCTGGAGGACCTGCCAGCCAGCACAATTTGGAGGCTGGGGTAAAGTTCAGACTGAGGTATCCCAACCTGACATCCAGAAGAGATGCATCAGCGCATCTGCATTGGAAACACAGACAAACTAAGGGAAGCAGCTCACAAGGAAATAGCTGTAAGTGGGAAGTGACCCACTCATGGTATCACACAGCATTCATTACAGGGTCTGTAGTTTAAGGCAAGACTAAGAAGCAGAAGTCCCAGACTTTCACTAGCAATTATTCCCCTATGCTTTCTATTTAGAAGCTCTGGGTAAAATTTTACTTGATCTACAAGACTTTGAAAACCAGGAGCTACCCGTAAAGGGAGTTACAGATAAAACTGTTCCAGATCATGTTCATAAGTTTATAGCTTAGGGGCCAGTCCTGGATACCATGGGAAAGGAAAGAAACTCACAGGTATCCAGTACCTAGAGAAATCCAGCCAATGCACAGTGAGCATCAGTTCTCAGCTTAAGATGGATGGGGAAAAGGGGTAACTGCTGCCTGATAGCAACCACACAACACAGCAAGTCACACACAGAATCACACAGAATGACCAGGTTGGAAGAGACCCACTGGATCGTCGAGTCCAACGATTCCCACCATTCCCTAAATCATGCTCCTAAGCACCTCATCTACCCTAACCTTAAACACCTCCAGGGACGGTGACTCAACCACCTCCCTGGGCAGACCGTTCCAATGCCTAACCACCCTCTCTGTGAAGAATTTCTTCCTAATCTCAAGCCTAAATCTCCCCTGGCGGAGCTTGAGGCCATTCCCTCTCGTCCTGTCCCCTGTCACTTGGGAGAAGAGGCCAGCTCCCTCCTCTCCACAACCTCCCTTCAGGTAGTTGTAGAGAGTAATAAGGTCTCCCCTCAGCCTCCTCTTCTCCAGGCTGAACAACCCCAGCTCTCTCAGCCGCTCCTTGTAAGATTTGTTCTCCAGCCCCTTCACCAGCTTCGTTGCTCTTCTCTGGACTCGCTCCAGAGCCTCAGCATCCTTCTTGTGGTGAGGGGCCCAGAACTGAACACAGTACTCAAGGTGCGGTCTCACCAGTGCCGAGTACAGGGGGAGAATAACCTCCCTGGACCTGCTGGTCACGCCATTCCTGATACAAGCCAGGATGCCATTGGCCTTTTTGGCCACCTGGGCACACTGCTGGCTCATGTTCAGTCAGCTGTCAACCAACACTCCCAGGTCCTTCTCCTCCTGGCAGCTTTCCAGCCAGGCTTCTCCTAGTCTGTACCTCTACTTAGGGTTATTGTGCCCCAAGTGCAGGACCCGGCATTTGGCCTTGTTAAACCTCATGCCGTTGGTCTCTGCCCAGCAGTCCAGCCTGTTCAGATCCCTTTGCAGAGCCTCCCGACCCTCCAGCAGATCCACACTTCCTCCCAGCTTGGTGTCATCTGCAAACTTGCTAAGGGAGGACTCAATGCCTTCATCCAGGTCGTTGATAAAGACATTAAACAGGACTGGACCCAGGACTGAGCCCTGGGGAACCCCACTTGTCACTGGCCTCCAGCTGGATTTAACTCCGTTTACCACCACCCTCTGGGCCTGGTCATTCAACCAGTTTTTCACCCAGGAGAGTGTGCACCCGTCCAGGCCAGAGGGGACAGTTTCCAAAGCAGAATGCTGTGAGAAACTGTATCAAAGGCTTTACTGAAGTCCAGGAAAACCACATCCACAGCCTTTCCCTCGTCCAAGAGTTTAGTCACTTGGTCATAGAAGGTGATCAGATTACTCTGGCAAGACCTGCCTTTCATGAACCCGTGTTGACTGGGCCTGATCACCCGGTTCTCTTGCAAGTGCTTCATGATCGCACTCAAGATCACCCGCTCCATGACTTTCCCCGGTACCGAGGTCAGGCTGACAGGCCTGTAGTTCCCCGGATCCTCCCTGCGCCCCTTCTTATAGATGGGCACGACATCAGCCTCCAGTCCAGCGGAACCTCCCCAGTCATCCAGGACTGCTGGAAGATGATGGAAAGGGGTTTGGCCAGCACATCCGCCAGTTCCCTCAAAACTCTTGGGTGGACTCCATCTGGCCCCATAGACTTGTGGGTGTCTAGCTGGGCAAGCAAGTCTCTAACCACCTCCTCTTGGACCTTGGGAATCTCATACTTCTCTTCCAACCCTTGGGGTTGTGCACAGAGGGAACAATTTTCCTTACTGTTAAAGACTGAGGCAAAGTAGGCATTGAGCACTTCAGCCTTGTCTTCGTCCCCTGTTACTCTTGTTCCCTCTGCATCTACTAGGGACTGGAGATTCTCCCTAGCCCTCCTTTTGCTGTTGACATATTTGTAGAAAGACTTGATCTGCTCCCCAGGAGGGTGCCAATGGCTGGAGGACAACAGGTCCAGTCTCATCTTCTCATGTGCACACATGCAATTTATATAGTAATTGCTGCCTGTTGTCTGCTGCACCGACCCCTGAGTAACAATGCCCACATCACAGCTCCCTCTTACTTTATTCTTTTATTCTGTGTCCTTTATTCTGTGCTGGGCTCCTTGCTTTGTTATGCCAAATAAGTCCACAGCTAGCATGTGTCAGGTTTGGATGGGCTTGTCTCTGCCTGACAATTCATAATTGAGTCTGGCCATTTGGGTTGGTTTTGGCACCACCTGGCAGTTGTGTTACTCTTCTAAGTATCCTCAGGACCCATGGCCTAAAACAGATTTAAATCTACAAAAAAAGATTTACATTGTCAAAGTCCTACAGGTCAATCAGTTTCTCTCCACAGTGATTTGTGGCTCTTTATGGATACACCTGTCTGACAAAGACCACGGGGTTAACTACATATTTTTACAAGATTACATACTTCTCTTGGTAGAGTGGTCTCAACTATCCCTTGGTTCAGAGCACAAATCATTCTTTTCAGCTGCTTTGTCATTTTTCATCTTGATGTATAAAGAGTTTTGATCGCCCCTGCGAACTTACCATTACAGTAGGCTGCCCATGAATCTATTCAATGACTCTGTGCATCTACTGAATTTTGCTGACATTTCTCCCCCTCTTCCTTTCAATGATTGGCACTGCAGTGATCTAGTTTGGAATTGCGCACAAGCAGAGCTGATTTTCGGGCACAGCTGGAAAATCTACGTTCTTAAAGTTGAATCTTTTTGTTTTATTTTCCTTTATTTTTTAATGTTTCACAAATGACATGGAAAATTTCTTCTGAAGAACTTTGATCTGGAAGACATTAAATAAGAAAGCACACCTACCCACCACTGCAAGGACCACCTCTGTAGATGAGTTACTAGATTTAGAATAAGAAAAGGACAGATTAATGCTGGGCTCTGCAATCAGTGAAACCAGTTCCTTGAAGATTAAATTATTAAAGGTCCTTTAGCATATAGGGATATTAGATTATTTTACAGGATCTTGTCCTACACTGGAATGCATTACATGCCCAGTCTATTACAAGCTGTTTGAGTGGAAAAAGAAATGTGACCTTTGTCTTGAGCATTTCCATGTCCAGCACCTCAGCTGGAACAGGAGCTCTAGCCTGGCTGTCTGATGCCCAGAATTCCTGTACAAAACACCACTGTTCATAGGCAGACCAGCTATGTGCCAGATGCATCAGGACATACCCAATTCAATGAACTGAGCATGTGCTGATTGTCTTCACCATTTTCCATGTGAAATGTGGAAGCGTTGCTTTGATTATTTAATATATGAACACACAGACATGCTATTGGAGGTGAGAATGCACAAGTATTTCTAGAATAGTAACTTTAGGGACAAAATATTCTGTCTGTATTTGCTTCCAAACAGGCATCTTCCATTAATATTGTTGCTCCAATTGTCCGACTTTTACCTTTCCCTTCCTGAGGGGTAAGCAAATGCACATGGGCAGGAGGCCTCAAGCCTACCTCACATTAGCCACCTGAATGCTGAGATGTATAGTTTCAGTACTCCCACAGGCCCCTTCTACCAACAGCATTTTCAGGAGGGTCATTCAGTCCCACGTGCAGCACTCCCTCTTCCTATTAACTACAGATGGTGCTGGGATGACTGACCTGGACAATGCACCTAACATTTAAAGAGCTAACATTTGCAGTGATAGGATGAGGGATCATGGTTTGAAGCTGAAAAAGGGGAGATACAGATGAGAAAAGGGGAGATTTAGATGAAGAAATATTTTCCTGTGAGGGTGGGGAGGCCCTGGCCCAGGTTGCCCAGAGCAGTGGTGGCTGCCCCATCCCTGGAGGTGTTCAAGGCCAGGCTGGATGGGGCTTTGAGCCCCTGATCCAGTGGGAGGTGTCCCCATCCATGGCAGGGGAGGATTGGAACTGGATGGGCTTTAAGGTCCCTTCCAACCCAAACTACTCTGTGATTCGATGATTCTATGAATAAAGTTTGGTAAGAAATGCTCTACTCTGGCTCTGGACTAATGAACAATATCATCCCACAAAGCTGCTCATTACATGCCATCCCAGCATGTATTATATTCCCATTTTCCCAGTGCTGAAACAGAGAAAATAATTCTTCCCTCTCTATCGCTTTGCACCCCCTGTCAGTGGAGTTGAGGCCATTTAGTGTTATTCTTGCTGCACAGGCACCACATCTAGCAAGCAATACTATCATCTGAGTGGAAATTCATAGAAAACAGTAATAAAAACAAGGTTTGCTATCATGACAAAATGATACATGGAAGAATAATATATGATACTGTTCTAATGGCTCCAGGCCAGGCACATCTGATCTACAACTGGTTTTTGTGCAATGATTAGATATGGAAGGGGATTGTCTCACTTTTCTCCTTGCCACCTTAACTCTCTCCTTTACTCAGCATTCAGTCAGCTGTCTGGATCCATTTCTCATAACCAGGTATCTTCTCATAAGAATGTAGCCCCTAGAATACATCTTCTTAGGAACAATAACCTCCTGAGGACAAGAAGGTGTAACACCCACCCTGAGACCTCTGCTATACCTTACAGCTACACTGGCTATGGGCCTCTGTTATGCTCACACTTTACAGTGCTGCCATCCTAGACTGGGGCCAGTATCCTCCATTTTGCTCCAGGGAAGAGTGGAGTTGGGTAAGAGCAAAGTGAATTTGACACTGTGTTCTTAATTAATTTACATCCAATTAGGATTAATTAACTGCTGACTAAAATATCAACTCATGTAATTATGTATCAAACTAAACAATCTTATGCACTAAATGAGGTGGCTGGTGAGGAAGCAGTGAGACACTGCTCTTCCACACCGCCCTGCCTCCCACAGAGCCTGGGCTGCACTGCCGAGGTACATAAGAGCAGGGAGACTCCTCTAGCTTCAGCCACACTGATTTTCACTTACCAGCAAACCCCTAACACAGCTCACAACATGCGTCCAACACTGGTCTGTCCCTCTTAGTGCCTTTTTCCCCAAAGACGTAATGTTCTGAAGGGCTGGACCAAATCCTTCCCCTTGAGCCAGTGAGTCATCCAGCTACATAGGCTGGGATCCCACTGTTCCAAGGCAGAATGCCGCTCCCAGCACCCACATCCTCCTTCTTGATAGATCCAAGTTGGGGTTGATTGTTAGGCACATGTGGCTCAATTGGTGCTACCCTGATCCACCTGGTGATGGTAGAGTTTGACACAGACCTCAGCCCTGTGACCCTCCCAATCCCATGCTCTACCCACCACCCTTTCTGGCTACTGCCAGCATGCCGTAAGCATCTCATGTCTGGTGAGATTATCAGGTTAGGGCTGCATGTTTGTAGGGGATCAGAGAATATCCAGGTGACCATCAGATCTTGTGACAGCTATCTGACCCAAGCCAAACATTTTTTTCAGTATTATTGTCATTACTCTTCACTCTTTTGAGGTGCGTGGAGGTTTTAGCCCTCTGCAGGCAAAGGCAAGTTGTATGAGTCAAATTATTCAGACTGCTAGCCAGAAGGGTTAATCCTTTTTGCTTTTCCTTTTTTTACATAAGGCAACAAACATGTAACTAAAATTTAACATGCTGGGGACGTATGACTGTAAAGAAAAGTTCAAACCCTCGGTTCTGAGACAGAGTCCATTTTATTATAGTCTGGGCTGTGTGTCTCCATAAGGAGACATCCAGAACAAAGAAACTCCTACACAATCCTACCTCTTATAATTTAAGTTCCCATCTCCCATGTACTCTTCATGCGCTGTCCACACATAAATTAATCCAACAGTTTTTCAGAGCTGGGATCCTCTATTCCTTATTTGGCTTCCTTCCTGTTTCCAGGCAGGCAGCCCCTTTTCTTATCTTCATGGAATGCAGCTGGTGTAATCCCTTATCTTCTGGCCTGAATTGGTCCCCAGGGCCCCCTTCTGTGACTCAGCTAAAGTTAAACACAAGTCTATCCTCTCCCATATCTGTCTGTCCTGTACCTCCTGCCCCGGTTGGCATCCATGCTAATAAAATTCTTTTAGAGCTCGCTTATGCCAAGTTTGATCAAGGCCTACTCATGATAAACTTTACGTGAACACAAACTTGATTCTAATTTAACCTAACCCTAAGCAATCACTTAATTAATTCTAACATTCTATAAGTTTACTTATTTTAATCCCTAACAATGATGGACAGAAAGCCTGTGTCGCACAGCCAGCTGATGTCAACATGCTATCAGTCTGAGGCAGATGTGCAAAGGCAACACAACCCAGTGTAGGCAGGTACACCAACAGGACCACAGAAACAGAAATAAGAGTAAAAAAGCCTCATTTAGGAAGAGGAAAGTAGGAAAGGAAAGTTCATCTTAGGATGGTTTCCCTCTCTAGCTTTAGCACTTTGCTCTCCAGTTCACTGGTAGATACACATTGTTTGACCCAGCAAATTCAGTGTGACACTCACAGAGAAGTCATTCATGAAAGATCGGGAGATTTTTGTCAGGTTGTATAAATGAATCAGCCAAAGTGACACTGCGTAGGAGACAGAACCATCTGAAGAAGAACAAAATAACCTATTTCTTACAAGGTCTAGATTTCACCGTAAATTCAAATGCCAATTGGAAGTGGCACTGAGGATAATGGACTTTGTGAGATGTTAAATGAAAACGCACAGGCAGGATAAATAATCTAAAAGTGCCTGTATTGTCAGTATGGCTACAGCAAAAGCCAAGAGCTGTGAGATGCAACAGGATAGGACTAGGGGCAGAGCAGTTAAAAGAGTCTCTTTAATATCCAAAAAATGCGAATTTGAGTTATACTTCAAGTGTCTGCTGGAAGATGACCCCATCTAAATTTATTTTAGTGTTGGGAAGCTAAAATTCATAGAATCATAGAATAACCAGGTTGGAAGAGACCCATCGGATCGAGTCCAACCATTGCTATCAATCACTAAACCATGCCCCTCAGCACCTCGTCCACCTGTGCCTTAAACACCTCCAGGGAAAGTGAATCAACCACTGCCCTGGGCAGCCTGTTCCAGTGCCCAAAGACCCTTTCTGTGAAAAATTTTTTCCTAATGTCCAGCCTAAATCTCCCCTGGTGGAGCTTGAGGCCATTCCCTCTCGTCCTGTCCCCTGTCACTTGGGAGAAGAGGCCAGCTCCCTCCTCTCCACAACCTCCTTTCAGGTAGTTATAGAGAGCAATGAGGTCTCCCCTCAGCCTCCTCTTCTCCAGGCTAAACACTCCCAGCTCTCTCAGCCGCTCCTCTTGTTCTCCAGCCCCCTCACCAGCTTCGTTGTTCTTCTCTGGACTCGCTGACTGATCTGGTCTGGCATAGCGATGATATTCCTTTGTGGCTACTGGCTAAAAAAAACAAGTTGCCTTAATGCTGCAGGGCAGAAGGGGTGGTATCTATCTCAGGTGAAACCATGTCTTCTTCACGGAGAGGGTGGTTAGGCATTGGAACGGTCTGCCCAGGGAGGTGGTTGAGTCACCGTCCCTGGAGGTGTTTAAGGTTAGGGTAGACGAGGTGCTTAGGAGCATGATTTAGGGATTGGTGGGAATGGTTGGACTCGACGATCCAGTGGGTCTCTTCCAACCTGGTCATTCTGTGATTCTGTGATTCTGTGTCATTACTCCTCTGGTGGGCACAGTCCTCACTCTGAGAGGACCTGTAGGCAGAACAAGGCTGTGGTTTATTCTCACAGAGACCATTTCTTGTGCCTGCCCTTTTTTGCATGGATGGATTCCAGTTAGCTGCACAAAGTGAGACTGAATCTCTCTGGCCTCTCTGTCCCTGCAGCTCTGTGGGCTCACAGAGATGGAAACATAAGATGCTCTTCACAAACAGCAAATAGTTCACACCATGCATGATGATACCCTGGGAGTTAGGATTCTCCTGCTGCCTCTCAGCCACATCTACTAAGTCTTTCCACCCAGCCACGCTACTTTCCAATTTTAATCTAGAGGCGATGCAAAAAGCCTCTCTGTTGTGTGCTCTGACATCTATGGAAGGAACTCTGCTCACTTTACAGGGACAGGACGAGTGCAAGGCTGCACTCTGCTCCTCCTGAACTCAACAGCTGCAATCCTGCCCACACATTTTGCTCAGCAGTGAGTGTCATAATAATATTATGAGAGGAATAATGCCCACTCTGAATACCTAACCTAGTTCTGTCTGTGAACATCCAATTCTATGAAAGGAAAAATATAGCTTGAAAATATATTTATATCCAAGTATTCTGAAGAGCTCTGTTGTAGATATGAGGAATTTACATAGGCTCAGCTCTCCTGATGGTACTCAGTGACCATCTAATCTCCCTGCTATCATCTCAATACCTCCCTAATACTTGCTTAAACAGATCTAAAATTACTCGAAGCTCTCATAAAGAAGAGGATGTCGCCCCTGTTCTACCTGGGTAAATAAGCACTTGAAGCAGAGGATAAAGAAGTGCAAGGAGATCCCCCGTAGCTCCGCCTGAATTAAGCACAGGTAGTGTCTGAGTACATTTTTTATTGTGCTTCATCTGCCACTCCAGCTCTGTCAGGCTTCATTTCCCTTTTTCATTGCCTGGGTGCCTTATGTTTTTGTCTGCATTCACTCAGTCAGCATCCCTTCTTGCTCTGTGCAATTTAGCTTCAGAAAGTCTCCAGAGTGCCTGCTGTGAGGTGGTCCTTGGTATTTCATTTTCTTCCTGATTTGCAGTTTGAGTATCGCTGCTAAAAACTGCACTGCGTAGTCCATGTCTCTCTAGGCCAGATTTCCAAAGCTATTTAGGCACCTTGAAGCAGCAGAGCAAGCACTGGGCTTCCCAGAAGTGCAGGCAAAGCTGAATGCTGCCACCCCAAGGCTGAAGACATTCCTAGTCCAAAGAGACAACATCATGCTCTAACACAGGAAAAAAGTTGAAAGGGATGCAGAAATGCCTCTTAACCCTTGACTCAATGATAGGACAAGGCTACAAAACCTTTCCTTTCACAGCCCAGAGGGCACAACAGAGCCAAGTCCAGCCAGAAGAGCACACAGAGCCTCAGAACACTGGCCCAGTCAGAGAGGAGCATTGAGGGAATTATTCTTTCACTACTGTTTTTTGACCCCTCTCCTTCACACAGCACTCAAGTGCCAGGCCTAAGGTGGGAACTAACTGTTCAACACACTTATACATTCCAGAAAAATCTAGCTCTTCACTTCCTTTTCTTGAGTTCATCTTCTGCCTGAACCATGCTTCTCAAATGTCTTTTTTTCTACAGCAATACCACTCCTTTTCCTCATTTCATTCTTTCCTATGGCTTTAAAGCGTTAGGGACTGTTATGAGGGCATCGCATCTTGGGAATTAATCTGTTCTCATGGTGGAGGGCTCCCCAGGCTCCTGAGAGCCACTCTTCCTCCGGCAACAAGGGGCTGATAACATCGTCCAGGCTGGCAGGTTGCAGAGGGTGGGCCAGATCTCCCATTGAAGCAAATTGGTGGAGCTATGTAACTCCAGCAGGCCTCCAGTCATCAACATTGGCCTGGGGATCTGACCCAGCATTTGCAAAGCTGAATGCAAACGCAGATGCTGAATAGAGCTGTCTGTGCCTCAGCAACACTCTTCGTAGCTCCTGACAGTGTGAATGGTCCCTCGAGCCAACAAGAGGGTTTAAATCCATAATCTCCTGTATTAAAGCCTCTACTGTAGAAACATTTGTCCTCTAACAGCATCATCAGCTACTTATGAGACAGAGAGGAGCAAAAGCTTTTTCACCTACTTGTTACTTTTTTAAGATAGTGAAAAAAGTACCTCCCACTAGTAAGAGGTATTCATCTTGCCCTGGCTTTCTGTCAGGTATGAAATGAGAATGTTAGTAGTATCTTTTTCCTGAGGTAAATTACCTACATCCTTCAATAAAAACAACTAGAAAGGACACTCTGAATCAGCCCCTGGCAATCACAGGAACAGGAATCTAAAAATTCCACTTCATTTTACCCCCACAACACACATTGCCCTGAATTAAGATGAAATTCTTTGATGTCCCAAGGCCAAGAGCGATTTAAACTATAGATAGAGTGCCACCGGAGAAGAGCAGGAGGACTATCTGCATTTACTCTGTTTTCCTGACTACCTACAGAAGAAAATTTATGTCACCCCACAAAGCATTAGGCTGCAGGTATGAATTTTGCTACTCCATATGTAGGCTTGTATCCACTGAGATCATTCCTTGTTCAAGCAATGGAAGACTCAACACAAACGCAAAGCTGCTTTCTGTACGTGCTGTCGGACACTGATTCAGATGGTGAAAAAATTGGCTGCGATTATGAAGCTCATGATACTGGCACCTACTAAACTAAGTCCTTGATATAAGTGAATGGCATAAATACACAAATGAGGCTGACATTTCCCTCTGGCTAGGAATGTGGGCTGCACGTTATTCCCAAGGCTGGAGAGGTAACATTTTCACTGCAAATCAAATCACTGTTACAAACCAAATCCTACAACCAGCCCTAAGTTGAGCGGATGTTAAGAAAAAGAGATTTATTTCCCTTCTTAACCTAAAAATTCACCCATGTCCTAAGAAAAAAAATAAGAGTCTGTGCTTGAAATGAACCAGAAATCCTTCTTGACAAGTCAACTAATGCCAGGTTATCTGTGCCAGGCCTAGGATTGAACAGCAGCAACACTAAGTCCCCTCAGACGCAAATTTTTCCAGAACTTACCACAGAGAGATGCTGTTGCTAATCTAGAGAACCAGTTTCTGGCCTCCCAGCACAGGCTACGAATCTGTTTTCCAGAATTCCACAATATTTACTAAGGCACCTTTGCTTCTGTTTTATAAAGAAAAATTATTCTTGTCCTCTGGGCAGCACAGAAATAAAACCTGTCAAACATAAATTGCTGCAGCAGTTGTCCAAAAACCTCCTGATTCCTATTTTCAGCTCACTGTGTTACTTTGGGCAAATCATGATGTCTCTGCATGGTACCAGTTTAGCAAAACATGAAAGCATGTGCTTATGTCCTGTGGAGCTTTAGTCCTTGACTGGAGCAGTGCCAGTCTGCTCCCATTTCCTCTCTCATAACACGATGACACTGATGCCACCTTTCTGTATAAAGAATCCTTAGGACTTACAGACTAACTTTTACCTAAGGAGAAAACACCCATGTGGGTCTCACTCCAGCTGTGATTACTTCAAAGGTAAAGGTACATCTCCAGAAATATTAGTACATGTCACTGTAGTCTGACTGGTCCCAATTCGGGGAAGCAGATGAGAGGAAATGCCTGCAAGATTGACAGAGCAGTAACAGGCTCTAAAATATTGTGAACGAGGATCGGTCCCACTAGTGCAAATCAGAACAACGTTAGAGGAACATTCAGTTCTTCTCAAAGAGAGGAGCAAAACACAGTTACTGTTCCTATCAGTGACCACGCACTGTCAAGCTGCTTGAGCCAAATGAGCCCACATCCCCAGCACCCAGACCTGCACTGCATCCAGGATCTGGGCTTTGGCTGAGCACAAACCTCTGCCAGGCACAAATCTAGGTCTTGAGAGGGTGACATCAGGCAAAGCAGAGCTGTGCAGTTCCTGCAAGAGCACACTCTTCTTTGCCCATTATTTGGCCTGAAGTATGGAACGGATGCTTTCCACATCATCCTGTTAACCACACATCCCTGGGGGTCTCTTCCGATTTCTCCCTTGTTTGCCAAAATTAACCTCTCAAACAAACTGTAGAGTTTGTTTCTTCAAACTACACAGAGTTAACTTCAGCCTTGTTCTGCATTAAATCATGCAGCATATGGAGATACAATTCCAAGCCATCTGGATTATCATTAGCCATCAGGTGTTGTGCTCATTACACCTGTTATAAAGAAAAAGGATAATTTAATGGGAGGTGGGGAGGATTACATTCCACTCACAGCAGTGCTGTGTTATCAATCCCTTCCTGTCCCTTCTGGCTATATGACCAAAGCATTTTTTTGCAATATGCAAAATAAAAACCATCTTCATGAAGCGGAAGAAAAGATGAGTGAACCTTCTTAGCCTGAGCAGATGTTTTTCATTAGAAAATAATTTGTCAAAAGGTAGAGAGACTCATACTACTAATTTTCAGAACAGCTTCCTTTCACTTTGGAGGGTAACTAGACTCAATTTAATTGCAAATGGGCTGCATGGTCCCTAGAATTAGGAAAGGAAAAGCAGTGAGAATGTGTGCTATTTCCTTAATCAAAATCATTCCGAAAATAAAAAAAAGTGTCCTATTTTCCCTGGGACAACTGTGATTCCTGATTTAACCTCATATATACTGTATATCTATCTTCTGAGATAATGCAGCATTGAAGGGCACTGGAGTGAAACAACAGGAAGAACTATACTGCATCCATATTATAAGTCCATGGGCTAAAATGTGGCTGTTAAACCCAGAGAAGAGACACTACATGTTCAGGAGAAGAGATAACACTAGGCAGAGGCAGGACAAACTTCAACATGGAAAGATAACTGTTCTGATCCTGCTTTTCAGCTGCTGGGTGAGATGGAACCAGGCTGTAATCAGACTGTGAGTTGCTCAGAGGCAACTATGGTCTCTTCCAGGGACATAACACAATATATAACCATTCTCCATTAGGTTCTCTCAGCAATGGCAAAATGCAAGTATTAATCACTGACCCAGCACTATGAACACCTGGCAAATAGGAGCAAAGCTAGCATGAGGGAATCTGGAATCTAAATCTATGTTTCAGAGCTGAGCCCTGTGGATAGAATTTGTATGTACGTACCATGCCAAGCCTGGCTGGAAAGCTGCCAGGAGGAGAAGGACCTGGGAGTGTTGGTTGACAGCTGACTGAACATGAGCCAGCAGTGGCCCAGGTGGCCAAGAAGGCCAATGGCATCTTGGCCTGTATCAGAAATGGTTTGACCAGCAGGTCCAGGGAGGTTCTTCTCCCTCTGTACTCGGCACTGGTGAGACCGCACCTTGAGTACTGTGTTCAGTTCTGGGCCCCTCAACACAAGAAGGATGTTGAGGCTCTGGAGCGAGTCCAGAGAAGGGCAACAAAGGTGGTGAGGGGGCTGGAGAACAAGTCTTATGAGGAGCAACTGATAGAGCTGGGGGTGTTTAGCCTGGAGAAGAGGAGGCTGAGGGGAGACCTTATTGCTCTCTACAAATACCTGAAGGGAGGTTGCGGAGAGGAGGGAGCTGGCCTCTTCTCCGAAGTGACAGGGGACAGGACAAGGGGGAATGACCTTAAGCTCTGCCAGGGGAGGTTCAGGCTCAACATAAGGAAAAAATTCTTCACTGAAAGGGTCATTAGGCAATGGAATGGTCTGCCCAGGGAGGTGGTTGAGTCGCCTTCCCTGGAGGCATTTAAGATGTGGGTGGATGAGGTACTGAGGGGCATGGTTTAGAGACTGGTGGGAATGGTTGGACTCGATGATCCGGTGGGTCTCTTCCAACCTGGTGATTCTATGATTCTAACCCTGGTGACATAAGGCCCTTGCACTGAGAAATGCTGGCACTGGGCTTCTACATGCACAGAAAAATGTGTAGGCACATGTTTTTTTCCTTTGTGCGCCAGTCTGTAAATATGTACAAACACATATTCACATGTGTTTGTGGCCTCTCTGTTCCCACAGGAGCAAACAATCATACTCTCAGTGTGAGCACTTACTCTGCCCATCTGCTGAATTCCAGCAGCGCCAGCCCAGGGGCTGCCTTTTCTTTTCCTTGTGCTGCTACTTACAAATCAAATGCCAATGGAAATATCCAAGTAACTTCACATGGCTGCATGTGTTAACAGCCACATTGTGAAGGTAACAAAAAACCAGATCTGTAATTTAACCAGCACTCGTTTGTTAAAAGAAAAGTTCTGTTAATAACAAGAGGTAAAAATATCTGGGAGATCCTTGCTGACCAAGGCATTTTGTAAGTTTAAAAACAAAAAAAACATTGCATGGATTGTCAGAGAATAATTCCAATTTTCAACAAAACTTTATATCAATATATATTCTGTTGGTTGTTTAGTGATAAAGTTCTGTGGATTTTTTTTCCTTTAAATTTCAAAGGCTTTTTCTTACAGTTTCAGAGGTTTCTTCTTCACTTTCTGAAGACAGAGATACAGTTCAGGATTGGATATTCAGGTACAGATTCTATTTCAACAGTGTTTTCAATTTAAAATGCAAATGTGTGTTAAAGAAAAGAGGCTTGTGTTTTATAAGGCAAATAGGAAACAGAAAATTATGGAAAGCAGTGACAATTGAAACTTTATTCATTTGCTGAACCTCCCCAAATCTGTAAGGATGCTCTGAAAACTGGTGTTTGGCTGCTTAATCAACCCATGGAGATTTTGCAGGTCTGTAAAAATGGGGCAGAAATCTCAAGGGAAAATGATTCCTTATTGACATTTCTGGCTTGATGCAAGAACAGAGTTGCATAAAGATGAGAAATTACAAGCGGAAAAAAACCTGAGCATTTCCCACCACTGATAATGTTCCATTTAAATCTGTACCCAGATCTAAATTTCAAACTTCCTAAAAATCTGAGGTATTTAAATCATCTCATTATATATCTAATTTTTCTGCCATGTGTGATAAAATCAACTGAAGCCACGCATGTAATGTCTGGGGCGCCTTCCTGCAAATGAACACAAAGCATGCAGATCTCATAAAGAGTTTTTGTCTCATCCCAGCTCTGGGAATATGAAATAACTCCTCTTATCCAGCCTTAGCAGACAGTTCCTTCCCTCCTCATGAAGACTCCTGAGCCTAATTAGGGAAATAAACAAAAGAGCTTTCCTGGTGAGAAGAGGACAGCTGGTACCTGGGTTGATACCTGGTTGTACTCTGAGCACAGGAGCCATCCCCATGCTGTCAGTCATGATGGCCTGAGAGCAGGCAAAGGTCGTGTTAACTCCCCTGCATGGCTGGATCATGGTCTGTTCTGCTGCGCTTGCTGTTGCTAGGGTGATGCAGATGCTTGCTCTGTTTGCATGTCTATAAACCATTTTTTTTCTATAATATGCACATACATAAATTAATAAATAACTACATATATTGTACAGGTTGCCCAGACAAGTCATAGCTGCCCCATCCCTGGAGCTGTTCAAGGCCAGCTTGGATGGGACTTTGAGCAACCTAATCCAGTGGAGGGGGTCCCTGCCCATGGCAGGGGGTTGGAACTGGGTGGGCTTTGAGGTCCCTTCCAACCCAAACCATTCTAAGATTCTATAAGTTATATACACATACAAACAGAAGCACAGTAGGTCCTAGACACAGACAAACTATATTTTTCTCCAATACACTTTTGCAACTGTAACTTCCCTGTTCCTAAATTTCCTTCCCCTGCCTCCTACTTGGTTCCTGTTACTGCAACTGTTTTCCTGCCTGATTCTGTGTAACCAGTTCTTGCCTGTCCCAATAGCTGGGCATCCTCTGATTTTCTGGGGGATATTGAAGGTTACAGATTACTTGCAGACTAATTTGCAAAAAACATAGTTCTAAAGCAAGATCTGTTTCAGTCCAGGCTATCAAGTTGCTATCTCCTTTACTCCTACCAGCTCCATGATTTGTAGATAGCTGTTTATGTATCATGCAGCATGGAGTTTTAGGGAATTCGGCTTTTTTATAGGAATCAACAGCCAAGCAACGTAACCCTATTGAAATCAATGGACATTGGCAACTGAGTTCCTTAGGCATCTTTGAGCTGACCAGCTGTGCCTAGGGCCTAGGAAGCCATGGGGAAGCCAACCTCAGCCTGATCAACAGCAGGACAAGACGACCTGTTTCCACAACCTTACACCTCACTGCTCCAGCCACCAACAAGAATCACTGTCCACAGATGTTACTTCTGCATATCCACATTTCTTTCAAACTCATGCAATACTTTTCTCAGCCTCTTGTGATCTGCCTGCCCCGGCTCTGAAATCCACACTGGCTGCCAGCGACTTTCCTTATTGATTTTTAAAAAGCTTTTGCTTGCCTGCTTTATGGTGCTGTAATAGTCCAGCTCTGGAACCTCTTCATCATTTATTTTCTTTTTATGTTCCCAGGCTGTTCTTGAGGCACATCCTTCTAATGTATAAGTTTGTCCTACCAAAAAATAAAATAAAACTGAAAACATTTGTAGCTAAAGCTGTCAGTATTTGTGCCTCACGATTGGCAGAATCTCCTTCCAATTGCTATTCAACAGTTTGAATGTCTTCAGAGATGCGTAATAGAATTTTTAATCAGGTTGGAACTGCAAAGCATCCTAGGACATCATTGGCCAAATGCCCCAGAGAAGTATTTATGTTGTTGTAACTCCATAATCATCCATCAAACACGAGATGTTAATAATAGCATTTAATTTGAAAATGGAGCTTTGCTTTTATGTTATTTCTATATGCTTTATGCAAGCAAGAGAGGTTAATTATCTCCATTTATGAGATGCAGAAACAGAAGGTATACTGCATGGCAGGGACTGAAGCCTCATCCTGATCGCTGTCTGGTGGAAGTGAACAGTATCCACATCTTCAGATAGAAGATACATCAAATGGCATCTAATAGTTGTGAAATCCAGCCCTAGCTCAACCCCTACGGGCTTCAGCAAGCCATACCACCTCAACATTTCTTGATAAACATGGGCAGTAGTGCAAGTAAGGGGGTACCAACAGCACCTTTTTAGTATGGAATTAAGAGTTTCACCCACTGTGTTCATGGTAACTTCAATATCAGTCTTTAAGAACAATCCTTGAAGCATATTTCATTTATTTGTTCTCCCTCTTTGGTTTTTCTACATGAACCCATTAAAGATGGGCTCAGGTTTCCCTGCTGTCATCTCCACTACTGGGTTTTTAAGGCAAAATCCTGCCATTCCTCCTGTTTTGGAGGGGCTAATTAATCATATTCTCCCTTGACTGTTTTCTGTAGAGCCATAATATTCAGACACTTCAAATATAAGATGAAGAAAGGGCAAGAAAATGACTAAATGGTGGTGCTAGCAGTAGGATACCAAGAGCCCACCCCAGGCACCTGGTGGCACAGAAAATTCCCCTTCCATGGTAGAAAGCACAACCTGAGTTAGGCTGTGCTCTGAGATTGCATTTTGAGCTCCTGCTGCCCACTGCAACCCCTGCTGCCTGCTGTCCCTTCACCCTTTCTCTGTGCTTTTCTGCAAGCTCTGTTCTGGACCCACAATAGTAACAAAAGCTGAGTACAACAACACAGCAAATCTCTGCATTCCAGGGACAAGGCAGGGAGTCATCTATCAAACTTGTAATTCTTTGAGCAGGCTTGGAAAAAATTAATAGCATAAAACCTGTACATTCACTGGGGCACCTTTGCTACAGAGTCAAACAGGAATCATGTCAGCTCATGACTGAACTGACCCACTGGAGCTCTGCAGGGATCTCAGCTAACAGCCTGCTTCTGGAAAAGGAGAGTGATGGAATGAAACAGGCAGATGTAGAGAGATGAAGCTTCCCCTGGCATTTAAATTCAGAGTGAAGTTGGGGAGCTTGTAGTATTTTCCATGGTGAATGATGGATCTTGCAGTACACTGCCAGTGGGGGCTGACAGTCTTGAGCTTGATCTCCAGCCCCAGGACTGGGCTGTGCCTGGAAGTAAAGACTTCCTGCTCTTCAAAAGAGCAAGTAGGGGCTTTGACTTCAGATGCCTTTAAGTTAGATGTCTAAGCCTGATCTACTCATTCTGTGCCCCCTTGATAGGCAGGGGAGGGAAAAGTGAGTCATCTCTTCCCAAAACATGCTGCTAAGCCAGGTCCAGTGAATCACCCTTGAAGACTCAGTTTCTCTCCACTGAATGTAAGGATCTTTTATTTGCCTATTAGATACCAAAGCAGTGAATTGCATTCCACCTTAAAATCCCTCTTCTAACCCCAAAAGTCTGCATTCTAGTGGGTACATCTTTGCTACCAATCTGCTTCCATTTTGTTTTGCTGTAACGCTCCAGTCTTCCATGCCAAGCAGATGTTCGGTCCCTGAAATCCATTACAAGGGTGAGGGAAGCAGGACCCTGCTCTCAGTACAGTGAGTTTCAGGGGCTGCACCCATGGATACACCAAACTAGGAGCAATGACCAGAGCTCGCGCTGTCATCTGGATTGCAAAGGAGTTGTCATGTGGAAGGAGAGGAGTGAGGCTCTATTTTCAGAGCAGAAAGATGCCTCCTCTAGACTTATTCCTAAGTGCCAACACCAATTTAGCGGATAAGAGTCCAGGATCTCACTGAAGGTGTGACTGGCTGCTGGGCTGTCAGCTCCTCTCCAGTCTCCTACTTGTTTCGCTCTCCACCCTGCTGGGAATCTTGCCTTTAATTGTACCAGTACTGACATGACGCCAGTATGTACCCCTTGAATTTATCCTTGAGGGGTCCCAAAATTCTTGGTTTAAAAGGGAAATAGATAACAATTTGTGTGTCACTAAGAATGAATAATGCAAGAGAAGTGTGGAAAAAGGTGATCTATTATTTAGTATTGGCTTTATTTCTACACACAACATGCTCATGCCATGCTGTGTCACCGAGACCTCTAGGAAACAGAAAAATGTGAACTAGAAAACATCACTATAGGCCCAGTCCAATGAGTTGCCAGCACACTGCTCTGGGACCTCAGTGAGCCTTAAAACTGGGAACAGAAATTAAAGTTAACATTTGACCAAAACAACAGCTTGGGAGCTAAACTCTATTCTCATCCAACCAGCTGTAACCCCAAATGGGCATTGCTGATGGCGGGGTGTGTGTTGGATTTAATTACCAAGAGCACAAACGCTACTCCAGAAAGACCTTCCTGAGACAAGATCCCTGCTGGTATTCCAAACAGAGCATTGCAAGCTGCCAACACCAGCACATCACCTCTCCAACCCAGCCCTGCAACTGCTCAGCACTGCAGCAGCTCAGGCACTGCTGGAGTACAGCTATTAAAAATACAACCAAAACCCCAACAGTGTTAAGAGAGGAAAGAATGTTTAAATCCTGCAGAGAATGCTGCAATTTCATAAACCAACCCATGCCAGCAGTGGGGTGGATTCAGAACTGATGAAAGCCTGTGTGAAAAAGGAATACATTGTCTTTACAGACTGAGATAAGTGCATGGCTAAGAGGGAGGAGAATGGAAGAGGTGATCAATACTGACACACAAAAAATCCAGAAGGACAGACCCTAGTGCCTGCTTAGTCCCCATTCCTGCCAAAATGCTAAAATCACACTCTGATCCACCCCATCTCTTTTTTCTCCAAGGACAAGGAAGAACTAGTTAGGTTCAGCTTTCCCAGACTTTCTTATAACAGGATAGCACTTTGAAATGGCAAGCTGAAATAGCAACTGATTAGACAATCTAGGCTCAACAGCTTCGTTTGTACAGATTGGACCAAGATCAAAGAAATCTTTCCAGTACAGTTTTTCCCAAAATTCACAGGTGCCCATAAAAAACCACTGGTTTTAACTTATCATAATGCAAAATGGGGCAGTTTTCTCTGCCCACAAAGAGTCAAGTCCATGGATCCTCTGTAGCATTCCATTTTAGGGACATCTTCAAACACTGATGCTTCCTTTCCCAACTCCAAACCCTCCTAAGCTGCTTTTGCTTCAACACTGAGTAGGAAGGGATTAGCTGTCACCTGGAGGAAAGGATGAATCCAAGATTTTGTGTAGTCCCAGTAGCAGGAGACAGCAAATCTGGTTTCAGGAATCTCGGCAATTTTTATTTTAGCTTCTTTTAGACTCACAGATATAAAGAAAAAGTAGCATCTCAACAAAAGAGAGCTGCTAAGACGGCTATGTGAATTGAATCCTAATGACATCTGTTCTAAATTACATTAGACAATTACATTATTACAGTAAGTAATAAAATTAACGAGGCCAAATCACCTAGATAAACCTGACTGGGAGATATCAAATGACGGATCCTGGTCTTGTAAAACCATCTTTATACCTATATTTGAGATAAGTACAAAAGCAGCATGTGCATGGTTGTGTACAGCCAGCTGTGTATGTCTGTGAACCTTGTACAGCTGGGGGCTGTGAGAACTGTAATGACTTGTGCTATTATCTCAACCCTCCAGTCCCAGGACAACAGTAGCTCCATTCTTGCCAGGGATTTGGTTTAACTACAGATTTAACTCCCTCCTTCCTTCCTCCTTCTTTTTTCCTGGGCTTTTATCACCTCTTCCACAGAAGTATGCTCTATGATTCACTTGGATCTTGCTTGTCGCAGACTGTAGCTGTGATTTCTTACCCGCAGCAGATGTAAAGAAGGCACCATACCCCTCCTTACACCCACCTTTTATGCGTTAAGGCTATTATCACTTAGTTTTCTCTTCTCTAAGCTACACAACCCAATTATTTATCTCTACCCTGTCATCCAGTTTTACAGACCTTTTGATCATTTTATCAGTCTCCTCCACAGTTTCCTCAGTTAATTGGTCTCCATCACTCCAGAAGTTCAGTGCCCCAAACTGGATACAATACCCAGCTGGAGTCTCCCAGTGCAGAGCAGAAAGCCAATTCCACATATCTTGCAAGCTGCACTCTGGGTTAGACTGCTCACAGGAGGCTTTGAACTGCCACGTGTGGCCTATATTAGCACTTACTGACCAGCTGCAAACCCAGCTTCAGGTGAATGGGAATCATCCAGAACCTGCACCAGATCAGAATTTCAGGTAATATTTTGAAGACACTTCTTATAAACTGCGGCTGCACCTCACTTGACACTGTCCAACACATCCTAGGGATCTCCTTTTCCCCCAGAGTGTAAATCTCATGCTCCAAACACAGTATTTCTGGGATGAGATGTGAACTTCGGGATTCCTCCACTTTCGGAGTATTGCTCTGTTGCTGTAGCTCACCAAATCTCTGCATGTGCTGAGACCACCATTTCCCTTCTCCAGGAAAATAAATACCAGTTTGGATAGAAGCACCTAGGAGACCTGGACCATGGGACAACTGTTAGATCACACTGCACTAAGCAAGTATTTAATTAGAGAAAAAGAAAGACACAAGCTTGCCTAAGGTCACTCAACAGACAAACAGCACTGGAGCCCAGGTCTCTGTATCATCACATCCCCCATACACAGTTGGTTTGTAATGTGAAAAAGAATATACTTCCAACTCAGTCACTAAAATGTACAATTGTTTCTAAAGTAAATGCCCTGAAGGTGTTTTGATCACTTCAGAGCGTTAGTGGAGAGGCTATGGGAGTGGATAAGCTGAGCTAATGAACAGGGTTTTCCCATCTCCACTTGTCTCTGACCCGATCTGATGAAAACAAAGGACATTTAAACACTGGAACTTAGAGCCCTACTTTGTTCAAACAATGACTCTGCTTAGCATTCAAGCCCTTGGTAGGGGGTAGTGTTTATTTTATTCTATGGTTTAATTGAATCCCCAGAAGGCTGTCCCTAGGCAAACTCATTTGAGAGCAGGACTCTAAAAATAGTAAGCGTTGGGACACATTTGGGACAAGCGTTAAAAGAAGGTGACTTTTCAAATCTATAAACCCTTTCCTTACACCCATCCCAAGCTAATAGTTGTGCCAACTCTCCATAAGCCACTGCTCCAGTAAAGTCAGGACTCTTTTCTTGCCTCTACTTAATCGAGAAGCACAGACTTATTTTGATCCAGCTCCCTTTAGTTTCACACTATTAGTACTATCAAACTTGGAAGAATCAGCTCTGATTTGTATCACTAGAAAAGAAGAATTCAGTCTCCCACAGTACTGGTCATTATCACAATTCTTCCCTCTGGGTTAACATAGAGAGTAAGCACTGTCTGACTGGAGATGTCGTGCTGGAAATCCCAGGCCAGCTATGGGATTTTCCTCCCAAATTGGCTTTCAGTAGAAGATTCCTGGTCAAATCCTAAATGTGGTCCATGCAGAGAGCTCTGAGCACAGGTTGAAATTTGCTCAGTCCCCAGTGTGAACACTCTCTTCATTCAACCCACACCCCATTAGTCAAACCTGAAAATATGTATATCCATACTGTTCAATTCAGAGAAGACAAAATGTACTTTCACTTATTTGGCTGACCTGCCATGACTGCCCCAGAGGTCATCCTACACAGAGGACCCCCTATAGTGATTTTAGCTGGGAACTGGGACTTGATCCTGATTGCCTACTGCACTAACCCCATGCCCACTCTCAGGACTTCAGTCCGTATCAGATACATTAGGAGCTTCAGACCCCTTCATGTCAGAGAGCTCCATCAAGGCATTTCGGCCTCTTCCTGAAATGATCCCACAGAGTTAATTCCTACCACGTCTGGGACCTGGCAACTGCGGCCTGGGCTGTTTCTTGCCAAGTGCCGCTCACTGCTGTTGTAACTAACTAGCTAATGGCCTGGCAGGATGCCGCGAGCAGACCCGGGGTTAATGAAGACTTCCATCAAACACCCTTTGCATGGGTGAAGGTGACAGGGAGATTTAACACACTGTATTTGTTTGGAAGGGGCTGGTGATAATTAAAAATTAAATGGACTTTCTCCGCTATGCATTCATTATTGACAGTTCTGTATTAACTGGGAATTTCAATTAATAGTTCTTCTTCGCTAGCCCAACTTTTCTAGCAGCTAAACTTATCATCAGAGCTAATTGCTAACGCCCCTTTTATCCTCCATCGCCACATACTTTTAATCTGCAGCAGGAATCCAGGCATTTCAGGGGACGTTTTTACTCAGAAACACTTCGCAGAAAAGCAGCATAATGGTTCAAACAAAACGTTCTTGCCCCCATCCCAGTCCAGCTTTGTGTTCCCTAACAGAACAGAACTGACAGAAACCTCAAGGTTTTTCTTTCCTTTGCAGCCACAGGACAAAATGCTGACATGACTCTTTCATGGAACCTCATGCACGTGCTAACTCAGTCCCACTCCTTTTACTTGATATCTTAACATTGCTTTCAAGCTTTACTGACCAAGTTACTATTGCTGTTAATATTATTTATAGTTGTAGCCTTGTAGTCAGATAAAGCAGCTGTTGACCCTGGTGCACGTCACAAATGCTAACCATACTGTTTATTCTAAAAAAAAAAAAAACATATTCAGGGAAACCTTGGAAATAAACATTTACTTTTTTTTTTCTTCTGCATTTTTACTCATTTAACTTAGATATTGCCTTCACATTTATCACAGAAAAACACACAGTCCTAAAAGAAATGTTTAAATCTGCGTTAAATAAAAGTTTTGAGGGAATAAAAATGTCTTCATTCCCTTCACCAGAACTGACAGTAAACCCCAAATACACATTTTTCACGCCATGGATACCTTTGCCCCTAAGGTCTGCTTGAGCTGTCTGTGAAGACAGTTCATTTTCTACCTACATGCAGCTCCCTCGGGTGCCATGGGCCAGGAAAGACCCTCACGGTGAGACCTAAGCCCAGGTCAGGAAGGATGTTGATGTGGTTTGAAACGCTACAACAGGTTAAGGGTGACTAACCAAGCACCCTTGGGTAGCAACTTTAAAGCACCCTATTCAGCTCCATCAAGAAATCTCACCTACATAAACATTGTCTCCACAGGACAGTTCTCTTCCTAGGGGAGCTTGTTTTAACAGCAGTTTCTCAGCCACCTTTGGTAAATGCCGTGTTCCCCAGCAGAAGGTAACAGATGACCCCAAAATGGTAGTACCAGTTCAGACTAAGGACTCATCTCATTGAGCACGCTTTCTCCAACTCTATGCTTAAAAAAGAAAGCAAGAGCAGGGCAAGCAGGCATGATACCTTCCCTACTCCCAGACTCCAGACTTTTTCAGCTGAGATATTTTCTCAATCTCTATCTTTTCCCAATTTCTAAATACCTAATATGGTATTCCACATTTATAAGCCTTCAGCAGGGTTCTCCAGGTAGCCCCACCACCATTAAAAATGATACATAGATGAGAGCAGTGATTGCTGAATGCTGCTGCAACAAGTTGAGGGAGTTGAGCAACTATTTACAGTCCTTGTGCTGAAATATTTCTGACACAAAGGGAACCCAATGACCATTGCCATCATGACTTCCTCCAGCAGGAAGAAAACCACAAGCCAACTCTATCACTCCCCAAACTGGCAATGGCAGTGTGCACCGACACTGCCCTGGGATACCTGGGATGTGGTTTGAGGGAAGAGCATCCCAAACTATATCACTGGCATTGTAAGGACTCAGCGAAGGCCCTGTGCTCTGGAGGGCAACATGCCCTCTCATTTTCCATGGCATCAACTGGCAACCCTCCAAAACCTGCAATACAGCCCTGCTCAGGTCTATTCCTCTCTCCATGCATATGTAACTCCAGCTAAATTATTACGATAATAACACAAAACATTTGTAAAGTGTCCTTCACAAAACGGTCCCAAGGAGATTTCTTATTCAGGCATAATTAAACAAGCAGCGAACAAAACTCTTTTCCATTCAGACTTAACAGCAAAACCAGATGGAGCTCTTCCCAGTATCAATCCATATCAGATTGCACATTGACCTCAGGTCAGGGATGTGGGGAGGATGCACTGAGAAAGGAAAAATAGAACCGAGGATATTGGGGACAAGTTTATGGAGTGTCTTTCTCTGCTGACCTGATTCCCCTGAAAAAAAGACTTTGAGTTCAGTTATGCCTTAGAGAAAGATCATCCATAACAGAGAAACATGGAGGACAGTGGTCATGAGAGAAAGGAGAAGAAGAAGACTGGAAAAGATGAAACAGAGCAGAGAATGGATGGAGGGAGAGACCATTGCAATAAACACCCTTTTTTCAAGAGCCAGGGATAGCCTTGCTTTGTCAGCATAAGCACAGATAGACACAAACTAGCTTTAACATTACTTTGGCTTACCTTTACCTCTAATCTAGCTTTAATTCACAATCCAACAGTAAGAGGCCTGCTTTGTCGTGGATTTCCCATTGCTATTGGTACCAGTTCATCCCAGGGCCTCAGGTGGCTCAGAGAGACTGCAATCGCCACGTAACTATTCATACTCTGGATAAAAGCACTAAAAACGCTGCAGTCAAACCTCTAATTGCACACAGTACTTCTCATCTGTTTGTTCAGGACCTGGCACCCAGGGGCTGTGCTTTTGGGTTGCTTTCCAGGGCAAAATAAATAGATTCACAGAGCATCTTGCCCCCAGAATGGCAAAGGCAGTGGGACAGGTGCCAGAAAACTGAGAGCACTTAGAAATGTACATAGCGACAGAGTGAGAGTCACAGGCCTGAAGGTTTAAGAGTTTTTTAATGCTCCCAGAGAGTGGGAGTCTTGATTTCTGTTGCTGTTGACACAAGGAGTGGGAAGAAAGGCTATTTACACCTTTTACTTAAGGTCATATGTGACTTCAGTCTCCAGCACTGACGTTTCCCTGCTCACATTTCCCCTGCCCACAGAAGGTGACTCAGAGAGTGAGCTCAAATGTCTCATTCAGTATAAACAAACCAAGTGAGCTGGACTGACACAGGATCCCACATAACCCTGCTGAGCGCAGTTACACAGATGTTTCTTCAGGAGCAAGGATAAGAGGAGAGGGATGGGCAGGATTCACAGGCAGATTTCAAGCCTAAAAGGAACAGAGGCCCAGGCCCAGCCCCCGCTGCCCCCTCCCACCCCCACAGCTGTAGACGATATGACAAACCAGCCTCTTGGTACGGATGGTGCTTTTGCACTGAACACTAAAACCTTCATATTTACCCCAACAAAAAGCCCATCTGGAATGACAACGCTATGCAAATGAGGCCTTATGGCCGCAGACCAGCCAAAATCAGGGTACCCGCTGTGCAGTGGAACTCATCAGGGAGTGCTTTTGCAAGACATTTTCCAGCCTGTTTCCAAACTCCACGACTGCAGCAGTTTCAAATAAATTTAAAACAACTTCTGAAATTAAGACTTTGGAGATCCACTGAGGATTTCCAGTTTCTCTCTTCCTTTTACACATCTCTGCACATACCTACCTGTCACCCCTGCCCAGCGGCAACCTTTGGGTCAGTGCCCACCCAAGCACGGCCATAGCCTGAGTTTCCACGGCTGTTGAGAACCATCTAGTGGTCCCCAGCTGGATTGTAGCCGTGTCCCTCCTCAAGTAGAGGACTCAGCATTAATAACACACAGCCAGGTCAGACAGTAACTGCATCCCACTGCTGTATTTCCCCATTAGGCTGGCACGTAATTGCAGACTACAATGTCCATGCTTGCAAAAGTGCTGCTCTTCCAAGCTGAAATTCCTGCTATTTTCTCTGTGGTGTATATAATCAGTCCCCATTCTTCCCCCGACATTTCACAAAGAAACATCTTTGCTTTGCCCAGTCACCCAGGGCAACAACATTTTGCAACTTCATTGCCAGAGCTTCCAGGCAGTTCCTCGGGGTGAAAACAGGACAGCACAAGGTTCTGGAGACACCGATAGCTCTCTTACCCAAAACTCCACAAAACCTGCTGACTGCTTACAGACATTCCCACTTTCCCAACTCCTAGCTCACCAGCTGGGTAGGTTGTTTTGCTGTCCTTGATAAATCATCTCAGACCCCATGTAAACACCATCCCCTCAGGGAGGGCAAATTACCATCGCTTTGGCAAGGTCAGAGGAGTCCTCACGTCCAGCTGAGGAAATGACCTTCCCCCGGTGATGGATCATGGGAACAACTGTAGTTATTTGTTGGAAAAATAACACAAACTCCCCTTTGCACGGTAACAGAGCGGCCAGGTTAACGAGGTGTCACTATCAGAACAGGCTCAACCACAGGAATTCTTAGCTAAGGTAATTTATGGCAAATTAGCACCAAATTCTAGCAAGAAGAGACCATGAGGGGAGCCCTTTCCTCCTACCCAGCCTCCCGCCCCTGCGTGGGGTGCAGCCACGGCCGGTTCTCTCCCCGGGATCCCTCACCTGCTCTCTCCGCAGCCCCGCACCCCAGTGGGGGTCCCTGCCGGCTGCACTGGGGTATCCCCGGTGTAGGTCATGGCCGGTGTCCTCCACCGGTCCCTGTGCCAACGTGGGTCACTGCTGGTCGTGGTGGGGTGTCCTCTTCGGGGGTGCCCTGCCTGGCATCGGTCACTGGGGTGACCCCACGGGGGTCCCAGTGTGGGTCACTCCAGGCTGCCGTGGGGTGTCTCCAGTGTGGGTCACTGCTGGTCGCGGTGGGGTGTCCCCCTCGAGTGTCCCTGCCCTTCCCCAGCACGGGTCACTGCTGGCTGCATTGGGGTGTCCCCACTGATGTCCCTGCCCAGCCTGCGTCAATGCTGGTGTCCTTGGCAACGATGGTCCCTGTGCCAACGTGGGTCACTGCTGGAGCTCCCCATGGGGGTCCCTTGCCTGGCATGGGTCACTGCTGACTGCAATGGAGCATCTCCAGTGTGGGTGACTGCCCACGTTGGTCCCTGTGCCAGCATGCGTCACTGCTGGCTGCATTGGGGTGTCCTCCACTGATGTCCCTGACCTGCGTAGGTCACTGCTGGCATCCCTCACAGGCGTCCTGGCCCTTCAGGTGTTGCTGTTCCAGCATGGGTCACTCCTGGCTGCGATGCAGTGTCCCCAGTGTGGATCACTGCTGGTGTACCTGGCCACGTTGGTCCCTGTGCCAGCGTAGGTAGTGACCTTCTAGTTACTGGTGTCCTCCTCACATGTTGCCGTCCCAGTGTGAGTTACTGCTGGCTGCGGTGGGCTGTCCCCAGTGTGGGTCACTGCTGGTGTCTCTGGCCACACTGGTCCCTGTGCCAGTGTGGGTCACTACTGGCTGCATCGAGGTGCCCTCCACTGATGTCCCTGCCTGGTGCGGGTCACTGCTGGCATCCCCCACTGATGTCCTCGCCCTGGTGTGAGTCACTGCTGGCATCTTCCTCGGATGCTGCTGCCCCTCCATGGGTCACTGCTGGCTGCATTGGGGTGTCCCCAGTGTGGGTCATTGCTGGTGTCCCTCATGGGGCTCCTGACGTGGGTCACTGGTGGTGTCTCTGGCCACGCCGGTCCCTTTCCTAGTGTGGGTCACTGGTGGTGTCCTCCTCAGGTGTTGCTGTCCCACCATGGGTCACTGCTGGCTGCTATGCAGTGTCCCCAGCGTGAGTCACTGGTGGTGTCCCTGGCCACGTTGGTCCCTATGCCAGTGTGGGTCACTGCTGCTCACAGCAGGGTGTCCCCCTCGACGGTCCCTGCCCTGTCTCAGCACGGGTCGCTGCTGCCTGCAATGAGGTGTCCCCACCGCAGGTCACTGCCCCTTCCCCAGGACCCTGCCCCATTGAGGGTCTCCGCCCTCTCCCTGGCCCCCTCGCCCCCCCGCCCCAGCGCGTGCCGGCCCCGCCCTCAGGCGGCCGCGGGCGGCGGGAACCGGTTCTGACCGGCCCTGCCTCGCGGGCCCCGAGTTCCCGCGCTCTGCCGAGCCCGCCCCGGGCAGCGCGCCCGGCCCCGCCCCTCCAGGCCTCCCCTGGCCCCTGTCCTTCTGGCAGGCTGGGTTTTCAAATAACATGGTTGTTTCTTTTCTGGATGTGTTTTCCCAGGCACTCTTCATTCGAGAGAGATAATGTCTTGTGTGAGGCGTGATCATAGAATCATAGAATCACCAGGTTGGAAGAGACCCACCGGATCATCAAGTCCAACCATTCCCATCAATCACTAACCCATGTCCCTCAGCACCTCATCCACCCGTCCCTTAAACCCCTCCAGGGAAGGTGACTCAACCCCCTCCCTAGGCAGCCTCTGCCAGTGCCCAATGACCCTTTCTGTGATTTTTTTTTTCCTAATGTCGAGCCTAAACCTCCCCTGGTGCAGCTTGAGGCCATTCCCTCTTGTCCTGTCCCCTGTCACTTGGGAGAAGAGCCCAGCTCCCTCTGATCCACAACCTCCTTTCAGGTAGCTGGAGAGAGCAATGAGGTCTCCCCTCAGCCTCCTCTTCTCCAGGCTAAACAACCCCAGCTCTCTCAGCTGTTCCTCAATCCTGAACAGCCATCACCTGTTTGCAGTCTTTCCCTATCTCAAATGCAAGGTCAAGCCGAGTGCTGATTTCAAAGCTCCAGATTAGCAGGAGATTTCACTGTTGTGAAGTTCGTAAGAACATTAAAATTATTCCTTGGAAAGTAATAGAATATGTATTTCTGGGGAAATATATACATGTGCATGGAAGTGGGAAACGCATTCTGTCTCCAGCATCTGTCCCGCTGCACAGGAGTGATGGAGATCACTCCCCCATGCTGCCTGGCCCCGTTAATGGATTCTTGCTTTAAAAACTCAAAAACGTCGCTTAGCAAGTTTATTTGCTGGCGTTTTTGTTATCGCACTGAGCCTACAGCAGGGCAGCCCATGCCCGCTGGCTCCCAGCTCCTCACCACAGCAGGGCAGTCTGGGAGGAGATTTTGCTGCCATTTCCCAGCGCAGGCTGGAGGGAGCAGCTGCTCGTGGCCTCTAGGCATTTAGTGCTGGTTTTCTGGTCGATTCTGGTAGAAATGGTCAACAGAAGAGTTGGAAGAAAGAGCATTTGGGCATTTTGAGATCCTCTGATGTGAGACCAAAGCTGCAGAAAGCTCCGTGTTGTTTGCTCACAGAAAATGGTGCCACCTTTGAGGCTCTGTCAAAACATTATCAAGGAAGGAAGGGATAATCTAGTTGGAAAAGGATTCCAAGAAGTCATCTGCTCTGACTTCCTATGCAGAGCTGTTCAGTTGAGGCTGTTGTTCAGAGCTTTGTCTGTTTGGGAGTGGAAGTTGCCTCAGTTCATGTGTTTTCAGATTAAAGATATTCACAACTGAAATTACCTTTTGGACAACAAAAAAAATTTTGTTGATCTGAAGTTAGTTTCCTGCCTCCATATTAAATTTCCTGGAACTTTTCAGAGGATTATTCCACATCGGTTTTCCCTGTTTCAAAGGGGAGAGAAAATAATTGTGGGTCAGAAAATCTACTTTCTAGCCAGATCTGTAGAGGCCGGTCATCACACAAAAGTGAACAAACACCGATGAAATGATTTCAGGTGGTTTATACTGAGTCACCCAATAAGCCATTTTCCCTCGTTTAATATAATCTGCCCTAATGGGCAACAAGTACTGTCCATAAACTGGACAATGGAGCTGTGCCACTGGCATGGTGCTGCAAAAACTGTGTGCTGCCTCTGCCCTGGAAAGCTGCAGGGTTGTGCTGCCACCCAGGGCTCCACATTGTTCCTAGCACTCTCTGTCCTCCCCTGGGAAACAGCAAGACGCGATACAAAAAAAATAAAAAGTGCTGCCCGTTTCAGTTTCCTTCAATTGTTTTCTTTTGGCTGAGATGACTTCTGCAATTCATCTCGCCAGCAACGCGTGTGCCAGACTGTGGTGTAAATATTCTGGATGAGTTATGAGCCGGCTGCTCTGTGGCAGGGAGGCCGTGGTGGCCATCCGCCTGCTCACTGCTATGGGTAGTGCTGTACATGCACAGGAATGTCCAGCCTTCTTGCTCCCTGAGCCTCTCTGGAGCTCAGGTCAGCTCTGTCCTCTCCTGAGGAGCTGTGGTTGAGCAGTCAAATGCAGATTCTATAGGTAAGAACACCCAGATCCTAATCTCACATGCTGTACTATTATTATAATTGTTGTTACGTGGTAGTATAGGAAGGCTTAGCCATGATCAAAGCCATTTTGTGCCAGGTACTATTTGCATTTATACACTGTGACATGATAATCTCCACCTTGAAGACTTCAAAAGACAACAAGTTGCAGTGTCATATCTCAAAAAGGATGTTACTTTGTAAAAGGCACCTTTGAGAAATGTGGCTTAAATTTTTTTTGAAAAAGAAGAAACAGCCCAGTCTGTGGCATGGAAAATGACCACTCCTCAGTGATCCTTTGAGTTCTTTGTGTTGTGGGTCTCTGATCATTTCATTCATAGGCCACTGACCAATGGATCTAAGCTACCAATAGGGTGATGTTCCTAGTCACCTTACTCAAAAACCCTTCAGAGCGGTCTATGGATGCCCCGGCCTGCAGAGCTCATCCTGAAAAGCAGTAGTGGAAGGGCCGGGAAGCACTGGAAGTTGCCACTTATAGTTCCCCTTCTCTTATGACTTATTCCCTCTATTGGGTGCTGAGGTGTCTGCACTGAGGACACCTGTGTACATGTGTATAGAGGCATCTGCACTATGGGAACCCCAAGGGTTGCAGCAGGCAAACTGGTACGAAATGGGTTAAAGAACGGGGCAATGAGTGACCTGGAAGGTCTTCAGGCAAGTCACAGTGGGAAAAAAGGGAACTGTAGCCTCAGTACAAAGAGATCAATGGGAGCACAGGGAAGAGGCATTTGCTGTGGTCTGCATAGATACTAAAAGGCTCAGGGTAAAATCTCCTATAAAGTGTTTTTAGGGAAATTCTGAAACCATGGGATAAGACTCCGTGTCACCGTATAGATAATTGGTATAAAGAAAGGAAACAGAGTGCAACAAAGGCCTTGGTTCCTACAAAAGATACTGCCCCAAGTGAGGACTCGATGTTCAACAATCACTCTGAGCCAAGGGATCTCAGTGTTTCAGACTGGTCAGGACTGTGTAACATCAGACTGTTGAGAATGTGACAGTTGTGTCCAGATAGTGTCAGCCAAAGCCTGTCAGAATGAGAACTTCATAGAGCATAATAACTTTTTGAAACTAGAGACACTTCTTTGTGTGTAGGGACTCATGCTGACTTTCTATGAGACTCTGGGAAATGTAGCAATGCAGAGAAAGAAAAGACAGACAGATTTGTCCCTGACTGCATGGGCATTCCCAAACTGTTAAAACCAATTCCTTTGAAATAAAGTTATGGATGAAACCACTAAACAAGAATAAATTAAATTTGCAGAATCAATATACTGGGAAGAAGTTGCATCTGTCCTCTTTTCAGAGAGCTGACATTCTCCATACTGAATTAACACTTCAGAGGAATAAACATGGAAAGTCATCAGCATTCAACTTAGCAGCTTCTCACTAATCAGGCACAAAATGCCACTTAAGGTGGGTGTGGCCCAGGGAAAAGGTACCACAAAAGGAAATGCACAGCAGTAACACAGAGCATGGGATAAATCACCTGACTACATAATGTCAAAGAATGTTCTGTGGAAGGATTGTTCTTATCAGGTAAGAGAGGAACTTTTTTCTTTGAATGTAACTTTGGAGGAATTCTTTGCAGTTAGTACAAAAGCAGCTCTGCCTTCAACTGCAAAGCAGCCTGGAGGTCTTACACACTGTATTTATAGCTTCTAACCCCATGGCTAGCACTCATCCTGCAAAGCATCTGCTTTAAAAACTAATGGAGGAGTTTGGAAGGACCAACTGGTTCACAATGTTCTACATTTCCTCTCAAATCTTAAAGATCACAAGTGGATGACCCCATTAGAGTTAATTGGGAAATGACCCAAACTCTTCCCCCAAAATTCAAACTGTTCAGTTCTTTTGGGGATTGAAGATGTTCAGATCATCTTTTCGTGTTCATATTTCTCATGCTTCCAAAGAGCAGCACTGAAGCATCAGCCTGGAAAACATACCTGAATTTACCTTTCGGCTGCTGGCAAAGACCCTGCAGCCAGTCCCCAGGGCAAAGGGAGGAATTGTCTTCTCTTTGGACTCCCCAGTGAGATTCCCCTTCTCAAATGGAGAAATGTCTCTAAAAGTGGCAAGGAGGCACTGCTCCACCCTTCAGCTATGAGCCCATACAGTGATCCTGCCCTGGGGCCGGGGATGCAGAGAGCTGCTAGGAAGCCCCTCTGTGCACAAGGCAGTGGATTAAGGGTCTTTCTTTGAACAGGAGCCCCTTCTCCCTTTCCTTCTGCATCCAACAGCAAGATGTAGAAGACCAGTCAAATGATGTGGCAGTGTTTCTGCTGGGCACAGAGCAAAAGATACTGTGTCTTGGGAGGGGCAGGCTGTTGGCTGCTATTATCCCCACCCCTCTGAATACCCTGAGCTCAGATTGTTGAGAAACTCAGGCACAAAGTCAGTGGAAATAAATACAGATTAGTCACCCACCATGTGGGTGTCCACTGCATGGACACATCAGTTCCTGGGCTAAATTCTTTAACTCTTAACACTTTAATTAGTAACTAATTAAATCAAATTTCCCATTGCATAATTGAGGTGGTAAGGAGCCTGGGGTAACAGGCAGCATCCTGAATTTACAAGGCAAGGAGGGGGAAAACAGTGTAAGTATAAGAAAAAGCAGGGGGGAGGGACTGAATCTGTTTGAACAGCAATTCAGCACCGGTCCCATCCTCCAGCCTGTGCTTTTCTGTACCAGGTTGTTTGTCCAGCCAGTCAGTATTTTGTGACTCAACACAGCAGTTGTGCCCTGGCTGCTAGATGCTGATGCTAATTCATAGCAGCACTTTGCATGCTTGGAGCACCTTTCAGCACGGGGCATCTGACAATACTTTGCCAGCTACATCCAGTTGCGTGAATCGCCTTGTCAATCACTGCTATGCTAATAACAGCACCCAGTGTTTCTAGCACGCTGCCTTCCTCCTAGCCAGCCACAATTCACTCAATGGGGATTTGTTCAAATGTCATGCAATAAAGAATGAGCATGGAGAGGAAAGTTGCAGGTGAATAAACTAGGGGGGAATATTTCCATCAATGAGGAGGGCCATGAAGATGATCAGAGGGCTGAAGCACCTCCCATATGACAACTGAGAGTAGTGGTGTTGTTAAGCCTGGAGAAGAGAAACCTCCAGGGGGACTGCATAGCAACCTTCAGTACCTGAAGGGGGACTGCAAGAAAGCTGGGGAGGGACTTTTTACAAAGGCATCTAGTGACAGGACTGGGGAGAATGGCTGTAAATTGGAGAGGGGAAGATTTAGAGGGGAAGATTCATTTACCTTCTGACCTATTTCTCTTGCATAGCCAGTAGGCCCTAGCTCAATATCTCCCAGAAAGCTCCCTGATTAGCAATGCGTACACACTCCTCACCTGCTTATTTTTTCAGAGTGAGGTAATAATATGTGAAAGGAGCTGCAGGCAGCACCAGTAATAGGGCTGCTGCAGCATACATGGGTCTGTGAGGGGGTGATGTACACAAAAAGCCAAAAGGCTGGCCCCTAGTTTTGAGGGGCAAATTGGTGTATCCTTACATTTCAAATGCAGCCAGCAGCAGGTTGGTGAACATTTCCAAAGAGATTACAAGCAGGAGCTGTTCCAACCTTCACATCTGAGGCAATCTGCTAGTTCTGCTATAGTTAGGATTTGGAGTCCCAGGAAGGGTTAGGCTGGGAAACTTCCAGGAAGGAAGACGCAATCCAGCTGAGCAGAGGTCCAGGTAAGAAAACAAATTTTATCAGAAAGGTCCCACAAAGCTTATTAGTCTCACCCTGCCTCCTGTGCCTTTGGCTGCTGCAGTGCATTGTTCTGTGAGGTGGATTGAAAACCTCATGTCCCAGACAGGAGCATCATACCAAAGCAGAGGCTGGCTTGCCCAAAGAAGAAATGGGAGGCGTAACTGATATTTTGCCTTTTTGGGAACTTTCATAAGTGTTTTTTTGGCTGGGTTTCATAAGCACTTTTTATCCAGGGCTACAAAGTTCCAAGTAGCTGATGTGTTTGTGGCCATTCAGGCTGAAGGCTGCACCTCTGATGTTAATTGAATCCTGTGATCCCTAGCATGCCCTTGCAACACCAATAACAGAAACATCTGGCAGAGCCAGCAGAAGTGCACCAAAGCCCCGGTTCCAACAACATTTAAAAAAGGGGGGGAAATAAAGGGAAAAAGCCAATTATATGTAATTGGATTCAGTAAACTGAATTATCTCGCTATTAAAGCGGTGCTTGTTTTTTAGATAGTGGGACATTCAAACTATCAAAAGCATTAATTGATTCATCCCTTTTTTCAAGTGCTTTCTCAACAGTGCCGCTATTCGAGAGCTGCAACCTTTTGTTCGCACGGGGAATCTGAATTATACAGACCATGTTTATATCTTGGTAGCTCTATTCATTCTGGCTTTTTTGTCATGTTGGTCTTTTAACTCAAAAATGAGCTGAGACTCTTGCAAAACATAATGGAAGGTTTATTTCTTCTTTTGTGATGCCTTCACTGTTGCTGGAGGTGTAATTTAACAAGGGAGGGAGGGAGAGGCATGTTTTGAGTCTGATTCTTAGTCATTCAGGTCTCAGATGTGGGAAGAAGGTGAATGAGTAGGAAGCCAAAAGGAACCAGAAGCCTTCTCCATGCTGTTGTGCATCTTGGCACATGCATGTTCTTCACTGCTTCAGGGCTGCACTAGGGCCAACTTATTTTCCTATGCCCTCTACAGGCACCTTTCCACAAAGGAGATTCAGTGCTCAAAGACATGCGTTAGGGTAATATCAAGCACAAATACAGGCTGGGTGAAGAACAGATTGAGAGCAGCCTTGAAGAGAAAGAATTGAGGTGCTGGTGGATGAGAAGCTCAACATGAGCCGGTAATGTGCATGGAAAGCCAGCCGTGTCCTGGGCTGCATCCAAAGCAGTGGGACCAGCAGGGCAAGGGAGGGGATTCTGCCCCTCCACTCTGCTCTCGTGAGACCTCACCTGGAGCCCATGGGCTCAGAGCAGTGCCGTGAGGAGACCCTCATGCCTATTTTCAGTTGTTAAGAGAAGGTGCATCTATAGCCAGGGATGTCACGGAAGTGTTCTGTGCCCTCACGGTACATTTGTCACTGTGCATGATGGAGGATGAGACCCCCTGCATCTTTCTTTCTGCCTCACTGAGTGGATACTGAATGCTGGAAGAGCCAGCCCTGAGAGTAAGTCAGATCCAATGAGTTATTTAGGCAAATTGAAAGCATTATGTCAATTTGATGGGCAGCGTTTCAGGCCAGAATGGTACTATTGGCATTTTCTTCCTTCTGAATCAATAACTCCTAAAGGATTACAATTTAATTTTTAAAGGGTAATTCAATCAAGAATTTGAAAACAGAGGGCATTCTTAAAATTAAACTTTGATCAGATTTATTTATTGTTTAAAATTGTACTTGAAGAAAAAGATGAGCAATTTCTGAATTATCCTTCACCTTGGAATTAAAGGGGCAACTTTTTCTTACATCCCTAGTTGGAATCTGTCCCTTTGCTCACCTCGAGTTGCTCTTGCCTATGCCAGTTTCCTTCAGACATGTTTCTATCGATGCCCTGAAGAGACATCTTCAAAAAAAAAAAAAAAAACAAAAACCCAAAGACTGCACTGAGTTTTTCATTGATGACTGCCACCAGCATTGATTTCTCTGCAACTGAGTTTCCCACAGAAGTGGGACTGGCTGACAGAGAAAACCATGTTATGTGACACTATTCCTCCTCTTTTCTATCTCCTGTCTCAAAGTTAAGAGCCAATTCTCCAGATAAATGCAGTTTTAGGAGAGTGGGGAATTAACAATATGGTTTGTTCACTGAATTTTGACAAATGAGATTATTCGGATTTTTTAATACTGCTGCTGGTCAGAGGCAGCTGAGCACCGAACTCTTCTAGTCCTGTAGAAATCCTGGACTGCATCACTTCAGTTTCTTCCGGACAACGCAATAGTTTGAAAGCCACATAAGCAGTGCAAGATTCAGGCAAACACCTACTTGGATTGCTGAAATTTCTAAGCAGGTCTGAATATCTGTGTTTTAATTCCTCTCTCACAGCTATGTTGGGTATCTCAGTTCTCATAGTCATTGCTCCGCCGACACCTGAGCCATGAAACACATCTTCAGATACTGAAGTGATGATGGGTGCCGTGCAGCACAGCACAGTAGCCTTGACCTCTCTGGTCCTTCTTGGCACAGAGCAGCGCTGTTTGGATACAGCAGCATGAGTCCAGAAGGACATGAGCCTTCAAGCCTTACTTTGCCTGCCTTAGTACAGTGAGAGCACAACTTCTGGGTGCAGAGCTCTTGAGGAGTTATTTTGGATCGCAGCATCTTTGCCGTTGGCACTATGATTATGAAAATGCTGTAGTTCCTAAATCTCAACCATGAAGCTTCTGCAGCTCCACAGCTGCCAAGCTGGGAGCTACATGAAAACTCCCGCAGGAGCCCAGGAACCCATATTTCTCCTATGAATCCCTCCTTTTGGGCCTGTGCCAGTTACAGAGGGTTCCAGCCAACTCTGAAGCAGAGGAAAACAACTCATTGCGTGCCAGAACTTCAGCCAGGCACAGCAGCAGAAATGTTTGGGGAAGAGTGGCAGACCCTAGGGGAGAGACAGAAAAGGAAATATGCAAGGAGGCATAAGGGGAGACATGAGAGGACACGAAGGAGGAGACAGCGAAGAGCTGAAGAGACATGCTAAGAGACTTGAGAGGAGAAAGTAGAGAAATGGAGGGGACCCAGGATCCAGCTGGAGATGCACTTTCAGATGGAGGCACTCCATGTAAAAGGAGGTACCACTGAGGGCTCTCCAGCTGCTGAAGGGCCTATGTCACAGCAGGCACAACTCCAAAGCCATCCCTGCCATGCCTTACCTGGCTAACAGGGGAAACTGGATTAGGCAGCACCGGAATGGGGGTTTTAAGCATTTGTGTTCAATTGTGGGTTTCAGGTCCTGAAAGTAGCAGAGAGCTTTTACTGAGTATTTCATCTGCATCCGCAGGCATCTAACTGTAAGACAAATAGCAAGACTGTGAAGACATCTTGTCTTATTGGTGAGCTCCTGACTTCAGCAGAACTAAATGTGTCTTAAAGTACTCACTGGGGGCGAGGAGCAGCTGCACAGTGAGCCATTAGCAGTCGGACAGGAACTGCTGTCTTGACAGATGATGCAGTCAGGACTCAGGGGATGCTGATCTCATAGGGATGCATGACATAGAAATGGCAAAGAGCACTCCTCTTCTGGGAAGTGAAGCTTCCCAGATGAACCTAATGTGTTCTTCTCCAGGTCTTTCACTTCTATGACATTTTCATTGTGTTTCTTCTAATATTTTTCATAACTTGCTTCTCTGTCCCTAATCCTACAGCCCTTTGACATTAGGAACCTCTGTCCATTCAGTGACAGTAAATCTGAAATCAAATTACTGATGATCACAACATCGTTCCATTTTGCAAAAGTCACAGTGACACTGCAGAAAGCGGCGGGTGATAAAATGCTGCTGTACTACGCCCTCATCTCAGTACAGCAAGATGTACTGTTTCAAAAACAACAATTCCTTCAAATTTCATTAGAAAACCTCATTAAGCGAACTCTCACTAAATAACGTGTTTCTGACACTTTTTGTCACGCAGCCACACAGCCATCAAGGACACTTTAGGTGGAGTAGTGCAATAGGGTGACACATGGCACAAAGAAACAATAATGAATATAATTATGAAGATAAGGTCCCTTTGGGAGCCCATTGTACTAAACGCCTCAGGAAATCTGAACGACCAAGACATTTTCCCATAAGCTCTGTTTTCATGGAGAAGTACTCGCACACCCCAGAATATCAAGGTTAAAAATGCTTCCTGCTTCATTATTGTACAACAATGGTTTTCTTTTGAACTGTTGTTTATGTGCCAGATGGGCCATTGATGCTTTGCTTGAAATAGAGAGGATTGTGTGATTATAAAATGCAATAGAAACCCAAAACACCTCTCTGAATGAGATGTGATCAGCAATAGTTTTGTTTAAGGTGACATCTAAAGACTGAAAGACTCACTGTAATTAACCATGGAGGAAATAAAACAAAATGACATTACATTTATTTTTTTTAAGATTTGATGGTTCTGCAGGCAGAAGTAGAATTGTAGAATTAGAAACAGATGGAACAGAATTGTTATGCTGAACTAGGAAAAGAGAGTGGTCAGGCACATTTTGCCATGGTGATAAAAGACTAAGGAAAATGTCATTGTACCTATAGGGGTCAATAGGTGCTTAGAGCAAAATCCAAGAAGAGAGGTATGGGCTCTCTAGAATATGGTCTGGGACAATGATCCATTTCCCCAGCCGCTGCCAAACCCCATAGGCAGCAGAATGATGCTCATTCTCATGCTTAATTCCTGAATATTTTCTCGTTCCTCCACTGGATTGAATGCTCTTCACTCTCCAACAGGGGTGTCTTGGGTTTCTGCATCTTCTGTAAATATAACCAGAATGATTGTTCCCTAAATGTAAATATAAATATATATATATAGAGATGAGAGAAATAGTGGAGAGGTGTGAGCTTCTGTATTTTCCAGTTATCAAGAAATGAAATTTTCAGCTCTTTTTGTCTTATGTACCTGGCATTTATTATCTACTAAAACAAACAAACAAAAAAGTAGTTATATCTTTTCTGTACATTTCTGTTTCTTTCTGATTATCAGAGTCTGTTGTCAATTCCTTGCTGCAGGCACTGTTTTGTCATAACCCTTTCAGAATAAGAACACTAAAAAAACCCCCAGAATAACACAATATGAATTCCAATGATCTCTCCTTTTCAATTAATGGCTCAAATAAGCATTTGATTTACATTAGTACAGACACTTGCTGCAGGCTAATTAAAAATAACGTATTGTTGGCAGATCATTTATTGAGGGAAAACAAATTGACAAAAGATAAATTAAGTTGCTATGTAACTAACTAAAAAAAACCCCTGCAGCTGAAATAGTAAATTAATACATACATTTATCAATATCTCAACTAGGATTGAATAATGAAGTTTAAATTTCCCTGTAAGGAATAGGTAAGAGGAAGATGTGGCTGAAATAATGTTTTAAGTAGTCTGCGACTCAAATTTGCACACACACTAGGACAAGTAAGTACAGCATTGCAAGATTTGATGTACTGAGCCCTTGAACTTGTCAGTCTGAGGTCATCTCCACTGACCAATGCCAGCTGTGTCAGAAAAGGATGGAAGAACCAGTGCAGGAGATAAAGTCAGTGTGCAGCCTTCCTCCTAGAAGTTTACCTCATGAATCCTAATAATTTTGATTCTGTATTCCTGGGGAATACAGAGTCTGGGCTTCCTGAGTCCATAGCCTTTCCACAAGTTATTTTAAAAAGGATTTTAAGTCCAATCAATCAGTGACAAATCTTAGTAGTTTCATTAGGTGGATGCATGCCCAGTCGTTTCATTTAATTTGAATTTTCATGCTGTCCTCATCACTGTAATATATCTGAATAATATTGGTTTGCATTAAGCTGTGTGATCAAAAATTGCCGAAAGTTTGCTTTATCTGTTTTGATAGCAATTCATTAAAATTATCAGAGATTTGACTAGGAAATCTGTCTAAGGGAAGTCTTAGTGCTCTAAATGATGACAAATTTGGAACAATTCTGCTATCTGCTATATTAATACAAAAATCATGAATACAGGTTTGCTCAGGCCTTGGGGAGGGGAAGCTGCTATGCCATGTGTGTGTGGTGCTTGAGATACACAGGGCTAAACCAAACAGAAAGTTCCTGCTACTGAAAAGAGGAGTGAAATCAATCCCAGGAAACAGGTTAGGGAGGAGCAGTGAAATGTAGAATCATAGAACCATAAAAGACCTCTAAGATCATTGAGTCCAACTGTCAGCCCTGCCTTACTGTACCTACTAAGCCATGTCCTGAGGTGCCACGTCTACACCCTTTTTGAACCCCACCAGGGATATATCCAGAAAGAAACTGTCCAGCAGCTTCTCACAGTGTTGATAATAGTGTCTTTAAATAGGAGTTATGGAGGTGGCTTTCCCAGTTCAAACTCTAACCAAGAGGAACAATTGGCTGAGAGGTGGAAGGGAAAGGCAATTGGAGTGAGAGCGTCCAAGGACTATGAAAGTTCATGACTCTTAGGCAGGATACTGGAGTAGACACACAGTGGGTTTCAAGATGACAGACAGCAATGCACCCTGATAATGGGGTGTCTAAGGGGAGAAAAACAATCCAGGAAAGCTGCCAGTTCATTAAAGACATTATGTTACAGGTACAAGTGCAAATTATTCCCAAATGAATGAAGGATGTCAAAGACATCTGCCTAGCTAAATGAGAAACTATTCTGCCTCCTCAAAGAAGAGAAATATAGAAGATGAAGACTACAACAGCATCTCGATAAGGTTGGTTATAGAACACCCAGCAGCAGAACCCATAGGCACAAAAGTCCAGTTTTATCTGTGAAATAGAGCTTAAGGGGTAGAAGGAGTGGCCAGAAGCAGCCTACCTGAGAAGAGGACGAGCAAAGAGAGTTAATCAGCCTTTCAAACGGAGGAAAAAGCCTATTGACAGATGTTGCCAGAAGACCAGTTGCTCAGCATTTTCTTTCTGTTTTTACTTTGGAAGTTTTCAGAGTACAAGTCAAAGCCTGTATCTACAGACACTTAGGAGAGATGTGGTCACTTCTGCTGGCTAAGCCTGATCAGTGACTTCATTTTGATTGCTCTAAATCCCTTTGAGAAGAAATCTCCCCTTCCTTTGGCCCTCAGCAGAGGTTCAGATGAGCCTCTCAGGGTTAATCTTTCCCCATGAGAGCTTCCTGAACATGCTGAGCATGATATGGCAGAGTCAGGGCCTGTGAATCCCAGCAACCATTTCTCCTTCCTTTATCGAACAGCCTGTGCAGTCCTTGTGTTGAATATCTGATGAAAGCAGCCATCAGTGCTTAATGCACAATCTGGGTTTTCATAGCCCAGAAAGAAGGAAATAATACTTAGGAGCTGGATTTCCAGATTTATATAAGGAGGGGACATTAGCACTGGTATTTGGGCAGGATAGTCTCCCACCTTGTCAGCTGAACAGAGCATGAGCTTTGAATATCATATCAAACCTTTTCTGCTTCATTGAGCTTCTCTTTTATGCTCTGTTGCTTTCCTTTGGCTTTTCAAGGTATGACCATTACTGAAAGAGAATAATAACGAGTACCAGGGCTCCCGCTTCAATTGCACAGTCACACAAAAGCCATTGCTCAGCTTTCAGCAATTGTATATCATTTGGAAAAAAAAGAAAGACTAAGAGAAAAATAATTTGTTATACTTCAGCAGGCAAATGAGAGGATCTGAATGAGAGTGGCTTCATAACAGCATGACAGCTAACATGGTAACTACTCCCAAAGCTGATTGGGAATGGACTCTCTCAGCAAGTAAGGTAGTGTTGTACTCTGACCTCAGTCATTCAGTTGGGAGAGCTTTATCGCTGAACTCAGTGGGAATATAAATGATGTTCGATGGAAATACTGCCAGCAGAGCCCCTCTGGGTTACAAGATCAGCTCCAGAATAATTTGGGTGGGAATTTGAAGAGTTCCATGGGAGTACAAAACTGATTTCTGCTTTCAACTGCAAATGAAAAGAAAATACAGGGAGTTAGTAAAAATATTGCATGTGAGTGAAATGGGGGGGGAGTGTGAAAGCAGATAGAGTTCTCTGATATTCTTTCTAGCATTAAAAAGTCATGCCAGTAGGTAACTTGTCAGCAAAGCATGGCTCTGTGTTGAGCCTACAGCATCCGCATTGCAAAGTGCAATTGTGATGATTTTTTTGTCCCACTTGGAAAACAATACCCCTAAAGCTTGTCAACCCCATCACTGTCACCATATGTAATTTGCACCCGGAGAATGTGGGATTTTCTGCATCTTAGTTCCTGAGTTTTCTCATGCATTATTTCTGAAGATGAATTTTTTGTTCTTGTTGAACTTCCCTTCTCCTTTTTATCTGTGAAGGTCTCAATTCAGATTCTGCTGTTTATCCAAGCTGTAACGGCTAACCAGAGTCTGAGTTATTATAAGGATCTGGAGGGAGAAAAGTGATTGAATTTAGCAAAAAAAAAAAACAAACCTGATTTGTTTTAACTAGAAAAGACCTGACTGTGCTGCAATATTACATCATATTATTATCAGAGCAGTTCCACCATCTTCAGTGGAATTGTGTCTGATTTATGTCTGCAAATGAGAGGAAAATGAAGTTCCAGTGTGTCTGAGAGACAGAAGCAAGAGCCTGGAGATGTGATGCTGCCACAGTGGTTTTTTGTTTGTTGGTTTGTTGGTTGGTTGATTTTCGCTGTTTGTTCCTTCAGCCCCAGCCTTGTCTCTGTTTTCAGAAACTGGAAACAGTATGCTTGTGGCAGATAGGTTTTGGTTTGTTGGAGGGGGAAAATGAATTTTACTGCTGTAAGCCAATTTTTCTACTAAATAAGTAAAAGAAATTTGGAATAGCGGAAGAAAAGTATAAGTATTTTTTTATCAGGACTAAAAATGTTTCAGGAAAATGACTATCTCACTTGAAAATGCATTTTTTATCAAAATTAAGAGATTCGATAGAGAGTTAAACATAGAGATTCACTTGCCCCTGATCCCACCTGTGAAATGTTGACAGACTGGCTACCCTACGGGTTTGCTTCCATCTGTTGCCACATCCTTCACAGATTGCACCTGGTATTTTCCACCAGGTTTCTGTTTCGAAACACCAAAAATCAGGATGCCCGAACTAGATCTGGACATTGTAGCCTTGGTCTAAGTCTAATGGTGCCATATGTCACTGGGAATTGATATAATCATTGTTCCCTCTCTGTGACTCATTCATCAGACTGACTCATCCACCTAGTTAGACTTTTTTTCCCCTGTGGAAAGCACAGCTTGTTTTCATCTAGAGCCCTACCTTTCATTTTATTTAGGGTCAGTCTTAGCCTCTTTTTATGCTGGACCAAGAACACACAGCATCTGTTTTTGCAGCTGTCCTTATTCTAACACAGCTGTGCAGTTGCCTTCCCTTGGGTACTGTTACAGCCATAACAAAATATCACTTATCCCCACTGCTGATGCCTTCAGGTCCTTTCCATTCACTTGGTGTTTAGTCGCCTAGCCCTGCCAATATTCAATCCAGCCTGTGTCACTCAGAGCTTAAATCTGTCATCCAGAGGGACCCATTTCTGAAATAGAGAAGAGTGAATCCAGCCGTAGCTTTGTGAGATGCTGTCTCCAAAAGAGCAGAGCACTGAGCTCTTCTGCCCACGCTGGCAGGAGGTGACTAGCAGGTTGCCCAAGACACAATAGTCCTAAAGTAAACAAAGTGGGCTCAGGACCTAGGTATCAGTCAGAGAGGCCATTCCAGGACCCATGTGGACTCTGGGGATGTCAGAAAAAGAAAAGGATCAAATGCCGTTCTGTCTGTTAAATAAGGGACTGAATCTCAGGAATAATATGCCCTCTGCGTGGTTAACTTGACAACCTTCTTCTGGATAATTTTGTGTTAAAGGAGTGATTCCAGCCTTAGTATGGGTTGCACAGCTGCATCAGTGAATGCACCCGTGGTGCTAACAGCAATCTGCAGCCCTTATGTATCCACCCAGTAAACGCACAGCTACAGTATGAGCAGAGGCAGTTGGTGTCTCTCACAGCAGAGAAGAGGAGGCTTGAGTGCAATAAGCAGAGGAGAGTTCATTAAGATACCTGAGCATATGTAGACACTCCATGTTTCATCTAGGTCCTATCTATGCTAGTGGTACCTACTGCCACTGGGAATACATCTCTGTAGTGAAGAATGAACACACCGAGCCCCACAATTTGTCTGTTCTGCTGCTTGTAGTTCGAGTGCGGCATGACAAACTCACACCAGTGAGCAAGGTTGGAGCTATGCTTGGTTATCAAATGAGCAATGAACCTGCTGCAGTGATTTAGCACGGACTTTAGCCATTACAGAGAGATTGACAACGTACCATTGGGTGAAGAAATGCTTACAGCAACCCAGAAATGATGGGAAGATCTGCTGGCCTCAGTAACGGTGATATTTGTTCCCTGTATCTGGAAAACTATTATTACGGACTTTTTGGTGGGTGAAACTAGAGTGGCTATGAGCAAAGCATACGTGGTACAGGCAAGATAGAATTTTATTAGCATGATTATTAGACTTGGTCTGAAATCCTGATGAAAGCAGATCTTGATAACAAATAAAAATGAAATCCCTGAAGCAGTTTTGTACTGCAAGTATTTGAGGAGACCAAGTAGCTGTAGGCAGCAGAGACATGGCTACAATGAATTTAATAAGCAGTGGGAACTTTGTTTAGATCAGATATAGAAGGAACAGCCCAAAGCCAGGCTGCAAGAGCATATTGTGGTAGTACATATTTTATTTATTATTGAGTGCTGTATCAGAAAGAATTTTCTTCAGATCCTCCCTTTGCTCCTCATTTTTAGTTTTTCTCTTATCTGTTCAGCTCTTCTTGATGTCTGATACATTTTTCATCCGCTGTCTTCATTGGACTTTGGTTTTCTATCTCTTTTCCAAAAATTTCCTATAGGTGGTCTCAAGAACTTGAGGTTCTCACTGAGACTTTGATGCCAGGGTGTTTTAATGTCCTACTCAGTCTCCATGAAATCCATCCCACAGCAAACCTTTAGGTTTGGTGGGACTCTGACAGTGAACTAAACAAACTCTGCCTTAAGCTAAATATCTGTGAGAGGCCAAGTTCATCCATTCTAAAGCCCCATGGAGTTTCAGAGGTTGGTTGTGTGAGTAAGAAAATGGTAAGAGTAAAAAAGACACATAGTGTTGGAGTGTCCAGATCAGTTTCAGATGAATTCAACTAAGGTTCAGCCATTTCTTCTCAAAATACTCAGGGAAGAAGGTAAAAGATTTTGGATTTTAGGACTGGTGTCTTATTACAACCAGTTATAAGAGTCAGTGAACTTTGCTGTGGCTCTGTTAGGAAGCTCACAGAAATTGTGGCTATTTCACTTAGTTTCAGATACTGCACTGAGAGAGCACAAGCAGCCTGAGAGGCACATCCCCCAAAGACACTGCTTTCAGCCCTGCATGCTGGCCTAAGTAATTTTTATCCTGAGACTATGGAAGCCTTTTGAACCTTGTTTTGGAAGAGATGCCTCAAACTAAAGGCCAGTCTTGTCAGTATGTGGCAACAAAACATTGAGAGATGGGCACTCTGGTGTGCTTTATTTACATCTATCATGGCCAAAGATGTTGAGCTGTGATAAATGTCTCCACAATTTAGTACAAATATGTCTTCATGATAAAGCACTGAAAGCTGTGTCCAAATCACCCAAGAATCTGTGAGAAACTCTCTATAAAGTCTTTGCACCCTGGTAAAATTTTCCCTGGGTAGAAATCTGCAGTAAAGGTGAATTCTAGGACGATTCCCTCTACTTACGTACCAAAGAGCTGCTCTTCGTAGAAAATAATGTTCATGTCAAGAAATCACTTCTCTAAATTGCAACTTGAGGTGACATTTGGCCCATTAATACATAGGGAGTTAAAGCTGACTATGATCATTCTTTTATTACATTCTCTGGCCTCTAATATCTTTTAGTACTTTCAGTACTCTACTTTGACTGCAACTATTTTGTTCCAGGGGCCAGCAATATAACCATGCTGTTACATCTTGGCATCAACAAGAAAGGGGCAGAAGACAACAGCTGCATGAAAATGTGCTTTTTGCAATAAAGAAGGAAAGCTGGCATGACATAGTCTTCTATGAGATTAAGAGTGGGCTTGAATCCAGGTTTAATTTTGTCTAGCGACATGACCATTACAGTTTCTGTCCCAGTTGCTAGCAGCTAGTATGACTGCATCTTGGACTGAAATAATTCACATGGAGGTTTGTAAGAGTCAAACTTGGAGCATCTGTTGATAGGCTGTGCTGCTGCACTATTTACACTGAGTCCTGTACAACTGGAGAAACAGCCAGGCCTTTGCCTTGCCTTGCACTGACCTTGCCCCAGTTCTTTCCCTGTAGATTTTTCCAAAACTCAGGCTGAGATGATCTCTCAAAGCAGGTTTGTGGGTTTGTAACATCAGCAATCAGTGAATTGTTGAGTTTTGAGTGCGTTGGACTTAAATAACATTATTGATGAGTCTGCTCATCTAGTGACCTTCATCCAGCCCCATTGTCTTTTCTCTGCAGAGGAGCCTCACAGCTGCAAGAGGAAGCACCCTGTGAAACCAATGGATTGTTTCCATGCAAGGGCACCATGGACCAGTTAGGGCAGGAGATGCACAGGGCTCAAATGCCTTTCCTACTCCATTGACGTGATCAGGCTACAGCGGTTGTTGCAGCTGTGTGGGAAGAAGGAAAAAGAGATTTGGCACTGACTGCAGCAATACAGGTCAGATCATTGCTGTAGGTACCTCCTCTGGGATTAATTTAGATAAGTGTAACAAGGCCAGCTCCAAAACTTGAAGCACTTGGGACTCATGACCTGAAACTTTCCCTGCAGGGCAGGTGCCCCTACGGTTGCCTGAAGAGAAGAAAGAGAAAAGCTGAGATTTATTCTTCTTTTGAAAGAGATTATTTCAAATCCACCTCCAACGCACAAAACCTTTCATACTAAAGACTATAAATAGCAATAATAGCCCAAAGATGTAGGAGACTCAGGTCTGATTCTCTCTGCTTCCTGAAAAGCTTAAAACTCACCATGTCTTACTCTTAAGAAAACAGCCTGACTGCCATAGAGATGTGATGAATATGCAAGGACTCTTTCTCTCTTTAATTCTGCATTTAGCATTGATGGTTCACCTATATGAGTCCCATGGTTGCTTAAGTCTTGGATTTGGTATGGTACTTGTCCTGCATCCTTTTTCTTGAAGAGCTACCGTGGTCCATTGCAGAGTCCTTCTGCTTGTATATCTCATTTCCTGCTCTGAGTAGCCAACACAACCATTAGGGAATGAAGATCATTTGTATAGCACAGCCTTGTTTGCAGTAGCAGTTGAATATAATTGCAAAACATCTAGGAGAGCATGAGAGAAATGACTTGTGGTAGAAAATGAGCTTCAAAGCTCTGAGCAGTTTATGCGAGAAAGCCTTGTTTCCATTAGTAGAATATAGATTTGTTATGACATTGTAAGTCTTAGCTGTGATACACACAATATTTCCTTGGAATATCTGGCAGCTGTATCACTATTTAATATATCTATTAAATACTACATCTCGATGTAAGAGCAACCAATAAAACTTGTTTATTTACCTTTGAAACCTTTGACAGATGAAGCCATATCACTCTCTAGATATATTTCCCCGTTCAGATCTAGTAGATATTTGAAATGGCAACAATAAAAGAAAATACCATAGATTTTCTTTCCAGTCCTGCATTTACTGTGGACAAAACAAAGACTATCAAACTGCATTTATTTATTTATTTATCTATAGCTGCTATCTTTTGAATGCACCAAAAGTAAGAATCAAAGTGTTGCCCTGATGTGCTTCTACAATTGCATAAAATGCCCAAGAGGGACCAATAATCACTATTGTCACACAGGTCTTCTCTGTAATCAATCTTTAGAAAAAAACTCAGCATTTTGGCTTTATTGGCATTTATGGTCATATTTATTGTCCCTCTGCTGGGACAACTAAGGGTTTTCTTGGCTGGCGCGTGCATGTACACACTCATATCTTCAGTGGCTCTCAACTATCAATTCACAAAAATTGCTTTCAATTCTGAAACTATAACATTTCAAACAAGAGTGGGTGAAATAAAATAGAACATTAAACCAGCCTTGTGGGTTCAGACAAGTGCAGAGCAACCAGGAAAGCCAAGAATAAGAATCTTTTTGCTTTCCCGCTTGATGAAGGTTACAGTCTCCTGGTGACTTGCTTTCTTAACTTTAATATCTTTTGATATTTTTCCAGCCCTGTTATAGCCCGTGCTTTAGACACATGAAATAGCTTGTGTATCAGGAGGAGCAAAGGGCAGCTCGACCTTGTCTCTTGTCACTTTTCCGTTTGTTCAGCTGGAGACAACACACTGTGTTAAATCGCCAAAGTTTATAACGAGATGAATCGAGGTGGAGGCTGCGAAAAGGGAGAGAGATAAAAGCAAGCATGTATTTCTTGTGATTCCCTTGAATCTCTACAAATAACTAAAGAAATGCATGAACAAGGGAATATTTTGTCAATTTTTTCCACAGCAAACGTAAAAGAGATTGTGATCCTCCCCAAGTAATGCTGATAATGCAGCGAGCAGATGAACTAGTCTTCCTTCTGATCTGAAGCACTGCAGAAGCAGGTTTTATTAAGACCTGAAATTGTTTCTTATTTATTTTCCCTCCTTCTCTTGTTTGTTTGTGTAAGTTCACAAGATGAAGGAATGTTCACAGTGCAGGCTCAAGCAGGAGGGAGACAGGGCAATAGGAAGGTGCTCCACATGCAGACCTGTTATAAGTAATAACCTTCCTGGTGTGTCTCTCCAAGTAGTTAGGCAGGCATTAGTTACCAGTTCAGATAAATGCATACATGTGCTAATGTGAATGAACACATTATAAACCCAAACCACCATGGTTATGGTAATTTTGTAAAAGGAAAGTGAGAGAGAATTTTGATGCGATTGGTAAGTGAGGAAAATAGTTTCCATCTATTTCCTGTGTTGATCAGTATTTAGTTCACAGTACACCCACTTGAATGTTTCTACATTATCCATCCTTACAGATCATATCACTGAATAATCAATACCTGGGAATCATTTAGCAAAGTGTTTTGATAGTTTCCACTTTGAAAATAAATTTTATAATGATAATGATGATGAAGACTAAGTTGTTCGGTAAGTCTGAATGGAGACTAAGCTAAACATGCTAAATTTATGTTGTTAAGATGTATCGATAATAAGTCCAGAGCAGCAAAAATGATAAACCAATCTAATGTTCTGGATATGATAATCAGAGAAATTCCCTGAACAAACATTCATTGTTCATCCAGAAATTGTTCAGTGATGGAGAATCTCCCATCAATCCGTGTAAGATGTTCTGGTGGTTAATCAGTATTACTACTGAAGTGGTCCAGACTGTTTCTAATGGCATTGGAGCTATCACATCTCCATCCACTGGACTAAAAGCCCCAGGACCAGAAGACCAACATTTGTGACAAGTGAGCCTAGGACCTCCTCGTGCTGTGCTAATGCTTGCACTGCTTCATAGTCACTTCTGTCTCGTGAGTCCTTCACATTTAGAAACTCCTACACTAAGGACCTCCTACAAAAAATGTCCAGTCCAGAGCCCAGTTGTGTTCATGGACAAGTTGTATGAATTTAGGATTGGCTCAAAATTCAGACCCCTGCTTGGGAAATGATGTCCAGCTTTCTTTTGGGCCACTTCACTGTCTAGTTCTTGAAGGTCTTTTGTGCTATGGAGCACGTAAAATCCACAACCAAATTCTGTTTAATTTGAGTATCCTTTCTAACAAGAAAGGATGAGGGAACTTTCAAAAATCTATTTGCTCAAAGAAATACAGGATTTGGATGTAAAAAGCTACAGAACACTTGCAGTTTATTTTATTTTTCATGGGCATTGTACTTCAGATACCTCTTTCATATTTGCTTTCCATGAAGTAAACTGACAGAAAGAACAGCAGTCAAGGCTGGAACAGGACAGAGCATCTTTCATGTGCAACTCAGCCAGGCATGCCCAGCTACATGGATTTAATTATGTCTAATACTTTTTGTGTGTCAAACAAATTCGACAAGTTCAACAACTCACTTTCCTCTTTGTTATTCATCCATTGATACCCCGTTCAGTAGGAATTTTCTGAAGGGGTTGCAATTTCACTATTTGCAGGAACAATAACTTATGAGAGGAGACCTCATTGCTCTCTATAACTACCTGAGGGGAGGTTGTGCAGAGGAGGGAGCTGGGCACTTCTCGCAAGTGACAGGGGACAGGACAAGAGGGAATGGCCTCAAGCTCTGCCAGGGGACGTTCAGATTGGACATCAGGAAAAAATATTTCACAGAAAGGGGTCATTGGGCACTGGCAGAGGCTGCCCAGGGAGGAGGTTGAGTTATCTTCCCTGCAGGGGTTTAAGGGACGGGTGAACAAGGTGCTGAGGGACATGGTTTAGTGATTGATGGGAACGGTTGGACTCGATGATCCAGTGGGTCCTTTCCAATCTATTGATTCTATGATTCGGTGATATTACTACAGAGATGACTGTAATTCAGGGTATGGTTTTAACTAAGGGAGAGGAGATTTAGACTGGATATAAGGAAGAAACACTAAGGGTGGTGAAATGCTGGGAGAGGTTGTCCAGGGAGGTAGTGCATATCCCATTCCTGGAAACATTCAGGGTCAAGTTGGATGGGGCTTTGAGCAACCTGATGGATTTAAAAATGTCTCTGCTTCTGCAAGGGGGATGGACTGGATGACCTGTGAATGTCCCTTCCAACCCAAAGCATTCTGTAATTCTTTGATTCTTCAGTGAACTCCTGATTCAGATGGGGGAGGTGATGTGGATTCCCCACCATCACAGACAGCACAGTCTGTCACTGAGAAGGTGTTATGACAGGGCTTGCTCTCAGGAGTATTGTTAGAGCATAGTCATTCAAATCTCTCCAAGTGGAGCCATTAGAAAACTGCAAAGTGCTGTTACCAAATGCCCACTTACATTTGAAAAGGGGAAAACCAAATGCACTCACAATCTAAAATTGCATATATTTTAGACAAAATATATAACTAATGAAAGAAAAGTATCCAAGAGAGAGCACCATAGTGGCCAGTCCTTTGTAAAAAGTTGTAGAACAGTGGGGTTGAGCTGGTGGCTAAATCCCTGGAATTATGGAAGTTGAGTACACAGATGACAAACGTCATCAGTTTCATGTTCTGCATCCCTAAATTACGTGGTGTTTCAGGGCCAGGGAGCATCTTTTCATAAAGAAGGAAGATATTCTTGGCCTTAATTTGATTTAGCAGCTTTCCTGGACTCTCACAAAACAAAGCAAAAAAACCCTCTAAGCTATTTTTTTTCATTGTGGAATGAAAAAAAAGTGAGGCTACAAAGTGTATCTACCTCTCTCTTTTTCCACATGATGCCCCTGATTTAATTAGTCGAGTCACCAGAGACTTTGAAAGAAGCTTTCTTCAAAACCCTTTCCCAGACTCCCAGGGATGGAAGTAAAAATAGATTTTAAATTGGTCATGGGGAGCTCCTGTTTACTTTAGAGGTAGATTTTTCAAAAAATCTACTAATGAACACTAACGATGGCCTTGTTCCAAGTCTTTGTCAACTCAGTCCCAATTACTCCACTTTCTGTCTAGCAACACAGGGCAGCACAATCCTAGGGTCTTTCTGCAGCCACTGATGGAGGGACTCCAGATTCACACTGACACAATTATCATAGTGTGACCCACTGCTGGGACATAATCAAAAGCGATTTCCTGATTTCCAGCAGCAGTAGCAGAGAGGGAGATCACAGTGTTATCCCTGGATGTCTGCAGGAGACAAGGGCTGAGCAGACCAGCAGTGCTGTGCATTCCTGTTTTGAGAAGTAAAGCAGCTTCCTCTGTTGGTGACAGCAGTGTTAGAATCGCAGTCTTAGAATGGTTTGAGTTGGAAGAGACCTTAAAATTCTTCTACTCCAACCCTCCTGCAATGAGCAGGGACAATGGGAGCAATGGTCTTCAAGATGACTGTAGGCGTGTTACTTATCGCCCTCTACAGCCCCCTGAAAGGCAGGTGTAGTGAGAGGAATGTTGATCTCTTCTCCCATGTAATAAGTGAGGACAAGACAAAATGGCCTCAAGTTGCACCAGGGGAGGTTTAGAATGGATATTAAGAAAAATATCTTTCACGAAAGAGTGGTGAAGCCAAGGCAGAGGCTGCCCAAGGCAGTGGGAGAGTCCCCATCCCTGGAATGGTTCAAAACCCATGCAGATCTGGCACTTCAGGACATGGTTTAGTAGTCACGGTGGTGTTGGACTGATGGTTAGACTGGATGAGCTTAGAGGTCTTTTCCAACCTTTATGATTTTATGATTCAATATTCTTGTTAAAAATACTGGTGGGTAAGGAGTGTATCAATTTTGTCAACAGAGAGACAATACTTTGGGCAGACACGTAGATGCGCCTTAGGCTAGATCTTCATCTAATGACAGTCTAGGATACACCCCATCACCTCATCCTGCTGCTCCTCAGTACAGAGACAACGCCTTGCTTACAAGTAGGCATCCTGATACTGTGATACTCTACCATCCAGAAAAGTTTGGGGGGAATTTTTCTCCTCTGCTCATAGTGATAAAATACTGACCCATCTGTTGCAAAAATGTTTCCATAGAGTAGGAGGAAAACTGAAAAGTTCTTAATAAAAACATTAGCTCTCTGCTATAGGCTACAGTTACTCTTTGGGGGCCCGATACAGATCTCAATTATGAGCTGGAATAATTTCCTGGCACTCAGAGGGCTTACACTGACATGCTGCTAATACAAGCTAGAACTACATCATAAAGCATCATGGCCACATTAATGTTCACAATTTACACCAGTCAAGGGGTCAACTTAGGGTTTGGCCAAGTGAGAAAGAAATGCAATTGAGTGGGGGATCTGTTTTCAAACCAATTTCTAACTAATAACATTTTCCCCTTCATTTTAAGCATGGTCCTCTCTTGTGCCTCTATCTGATTGAATGAAATATTACTGTGCTGTGTAATATCATTGCCTAACCCCCTGGGTCATGTAGAATGCATATTACTACATTTGCCATGATATGAGTACATCCTACCTCACTGCACAGCCTGGAGAGTGAATCTCAGAAGACAGGATGGTGACTGGGAGAGGACTACTCTTTAAACCTTGTCTTTTAATAAGACATGGGAATTTTGAATTCAGCCTTGGGAAAAGCAATAATTCAAGTGAGATGCTTGGTGTTGCAGCTTTTAGGCACTGCAGAGGGGAGAGCTGAGAGTGCCTGTCCTGATCTAGAAGAGGGAGACAGCTATGTAGGGTGAATCTGGTTCCTATGTGGCTGATAGAGGTGCAGTGGCATCATGCACAACACCCCGAGGACTGGCCTGCGATTGAGAATGTGGGGACCACAGTGGATGGTACCTGGGTGAGGTGGGTGTGAGCAATGGCTGCAATATTCTGTGGGAAGCAAGGTGATGAAAAAGCTGAGATCTGGATTCTAGGAAGGATCTGAGGGTTGCTCTTCAAGCCATGAAAGCCTCTAATGATGGAGGCCACTAACACTTTGCCTTCCAAAACTGTGATCACAGAATCATAGAATCATAGAAAGGTTTGGGTTGAAAGGGACCTTAAAGATCATCCAGTTCCAACCCCAACTCTCTCGGTTTGTCCTTGTACGGCAGATGTTCCAGCACTCAGATCATCTTTGCAGCCTCCTCTGGACTCGCTCCAGCAGATCCACGTCCTTCTTGTGCTGAGGACTCCAGAACTGAATGCAGGACTCCAGGTGAAGTCTCACGAGAGCAGATGCTAAGGGATCATTTCTATAAAAGCCTTATTCCATATACATGATGCCAAATCTGAGTTAAAACTTTAGCCCAGCCTGAATGAAACAACTTGTTTCCTAGTGAAGTTCTGATTCAGGAATTTTGATCCTGAAAACAAAATTTGTGAGTAAATATACTTAGTTTTAAGGTCAGTTTGGGGATTAAAAATATAACCACAGAAGGAAAAGTAATTTTGAACTGCGGAATGAAAATTTTCTATTAAAATAAAAGCAGCCTGGAAAGGGATATGCAATATTTTGAGAATTTTCTTCTAAGATAGAATACTGATGATATCAACATGATTCTGCATAACCTGCCGTCATGGTGGGGCAGAGTTTGCGTGTGTGAGGTTTTGCCATTTGTCCCTGCATAGTAGCCATTGTATCTTCATTGAGTCCCTTGAAAATCCAGCCATTTATTTAGATGCAAAAATGACAATTGTGCTGTACTGAGAGGCTGATGCTCTGAAGAGAAGGATGTTCCCTGGTATCTGGGCCTGGCAGGGGTGTTTATCATGTCTGTGTGGGCATCTGCGGGTTTGGTCAGGTGCCGTACTCACCAAACACTGATGTAAAAAAGTCTCTGTACACTTTTGCCCCACTCAGACTGTCTTCTCTCTCACCTTCTTTACAGTGCATCTGGGCTGTGTGGATGTTTTTAATGTGAAACACCTTCAATGCATTAAACAGCGTTAACATGCGAGTCTTGTCACTTTATGAGGTTGAAAACAGTCACTGTCACCGACAAATGAATAATAATAGAGATGAAAAATTAGCCATGAAGAGCAAGGCCTATACATTACTGTGCTAATTATAAACATTGGCACATTCATACATCAGAATTAATTTCTCATAGAAAATGGGAGATGCTCTGTTGCTTTTATCCCTGCGGTGAGGGATGTGCAAGCGGGGAAATCATCACCTACTGCTTTTTTTTAAAAAACAGGTGGGTAAATAAACAGGGAAGTAGGAATCCTCTGCCACAATCCAGTCATCCCTTTTCACTTCAGTCTCTGTCTGGAGCCAGAAGCTCCTGCAGGAGGGGAAACTGGGCAACACCCCTCACCAACCTCCTCCCTCATTTTAAGTCATCCTTTTCCATACTACTTTTGTTTCAAAGCACACAAGTCTGTGCATCTGAAAATCCTTGTTCTGAACAGCTTGGCAGGCAGTAGACGGGGAAGTGAGTGTGAGTTTCAGCTCTGCACTTTCCATTTTCTGGCCAGGTTAAAAAATAATTATCAATCTGAACCAATTTTGGCAAATGTTTTCAGGCAAAAGGGAGAGAAAATGAGACAGAAAGACAAATAATACATAAAAATTTTAAAAGTCACTTTCTATGAGTACTTTGCTTTGGCACACTGAAATGTTTTACTTTGGTATTGACCTAAATTCAACTTTTCAGAAGGTTTAAAGTGATACAGAAACCTCCAACCCGAACTGATTCATTTCAGTTTAAACCCTATGTACTCTTTGATCTATGCAATTATTCTCAACATTTTTCGCATTCCATCTAGAAGTGAGCAACAAAAATGAAATTCTGGATGTGCTTAAGATGGATAAAAGGCTTCCTTGGTGCTTACAAAAGAACCAAACTCTCAGTTATGCTCCCCATTCTGCTGGGTGAGGCTGGCATTCATTGCACCTAACTGCAGCCTTTGAAAAGCCAGGGACATCACTTAAATGATGTAAGCTATGCTAACAGCAGGTAGGGAAGAAGGTGGCATTTCTAGAGAGGGGCTGGTTCATTTTCAGCTGAGTGGAAGGAGGAATCACCTTTGTAAGTGCTCATCTCTCTCCACGGACTACCAGGATTGTTGCAATGACCGGCCAAGCATGGACTGTCAGCTCTTAGCCGGCCGAACCACAGGAACACCAGCTTACAGGTTCAGCCTCTCTTCCTGCCTGACACCTTAAGTAACAAGTTAATCATTCATTTCTTTTAGAGGTTTCTTCTTAGGGCAGGAGGTGGCAAAACGCCAGGATTTGTCTTCCACGGGAACATTGTGCCTGTGTGGAATTACCAGGCTTTTGTGTGCTTAGGAGTGAAGGGCTGGGTGCAGGTCCCAGTTATCTCAATTCAATCTGCCGGATCAGAAAAATTCTACAATAATAAAAATCATAAAAGTTCTCTTAACCCTGCACTTGACATCATTAGTGATGTTCTAATGAGTGATAAAAGTGAAACAAAGGGCATGAATGTGAACTGGTGCAGGTTTCCCTTTAGCTACATGTAATTACTGGAGCCGGCTGGAAATGTTTACTTGAATAAACGTTCTTACTAAACCTCAAAGTTCTCACTCTATTTTTTACTTAAAAAAAAAAAAAAATTCAGACTTTGCCAGCATCAGCACCACTACAGCTCTCCAAAGCAGAACAAAAGCCAAAAAAAAGGTTTCGTTTGGGATGACTGTGAAGTTTTGGAAAACCTGTCTGATTCCCAGTCTAGACAAGGTTGAAACTATGAAGATTTGCTTGGAGGGGATGGAGAACTGGCTGCAGACTTCCAGATGAAAGCAGTTCCTTGGGTGTGGGGCTGGAGAACCTCTGCTATGAGAACAGGCTGAGAGAGTTGGGGTTGTTCAGCCTGGAGAAGAGAAGGCTCCAAGGTGACCATAGAGCAGCTTCCAATCCTGAAAGGGGCTCCAGGAAAGCTGAGGAGGGGCTTTTTACAACAGCCCAGAGTGACAGAATGAGAGGGAATGGCTTTAAATTAGAAGGGGAAAGGTTTGGATTAGACAATAGGAAGAAATTCTTCACGAAGAGAGTGAGGAGCCCCTGGCCTAGGTTGTCCAGAGCAGGGGTGGCTGCCCCATCCCTGGAGGGGTTCAAGGCCAGGTTGGATGGGGCTTGGAGCCCCTGATCCAGTGGGAGGTGTCCCTGCCCATGGCAAAGGGTGGAACTGGATAAGTATTAAGGTCCCTTCCAACCTGAACCATCCTGCAATTCTATGACTACGTGTGTGGCAAAGGTTCATGTCTCAGCCCTGCAGAAGATTTCTACACCAGGAGATGATGATTCATTCGTTGTCAGACAGATGCTCTTTTATCTCTGCCTGTGATTTAAATTAATCAGTTTCTCACGCATCCTGAGGCAAATCTGCTCGAAACGTAGGAATGGAGCCTTAAATCTAGCAGCACCTGCAATGACTGGCACCTTGCATGCAGAGGGGCTCAGGACATACCAGTAAGCAGTGGAGGTCTCTTACTGAGCACGTCATCCAGATCTCTGCCTGGATCAGATGTTGCGGTGAAGATGAGGAGTTTGGTCCTCTCCTTGTGGTAGTAATTGCGGTGTATTGACATGGCTGACCACACTGCAGCAAGTGAATCTGAAAAAAGCCTCCCTTTGTACAGCTCTTCCAGCAAGGCCGTTGATATTGTAAACATCTAGGTGTGCGCTATCTCATCAATTTGATGCACTGCATGTCTGATCCTTCTGCCCTATACAAAGTCTCTGATCCTCGACCCTGATTTCCTTTCATCGCTGCCTGTGCATACAAGATAGCAGCTATCTCTTTTCAGCATTGGTCTGTTACACTCCCCATAAAAGCTTTGCTTGCTAACATCTTAAAACGCTGAAAGGACACTGGGAGCAACACCAACGACTTGCAAGTGCTCTCTATATTCTGCAAGAGTGAAACAGTCCTCTTCTTTCCCCAGGGTGCAGAAGGGGAGCAGTTCTAGAAACACCATGTCAAAGCCAGCTTTTGTGGTATGAGAAGTCTGGACTTCTACAAAAAAAACAAACCCTTCTTGTCATTACATGCTTGAGCAGATCTCAGAGCAAGAAAAAACTCTGCATGAATATTCTGGCAAGTACCAGAAGGGCAAGATTGATGCTGCCTTCACCCTCCTTGGCTTCTCATCACCCGTGTAATTAACACTCACTGCCCCGTGATAGATGGGAAATTGAGTGCAAATTTTGAATACTAAACAGGGAGGGTGGGAAGGTGCCCCCTCCTCCCCAAACTGACCTATTTAAAGGTATTCTCTGATGACCTGGGTAAACAGGAGCTTCTTGAATCAGAGAAGGGATAATGAAGTACGTATCAACAATCTTTATTGATCTGTACTGTGTGAGTAAATGCAAAGCTTCAGAACCCCTCTTCCAGCATGCAGTGGAATGCAGGTAAAACTCAAAAGGGATTGCCTGCAGGCAGCACCTTCTTTGTTTGCTTAAAGCCCTGATCAGGAGTTTGCAGAGGATCTCAAATGGAAGGAAACAGGGATGTTCATGTTCTCCTGCGAGCTGTGTGTTAGGAATGGAGTCAGAGGTGTGGGACAAGCTGTCAATTTATAAATAAAGACCTTTTCTTTAGTGCAGGAGAGAGAATTCAGGAAGAAGAAGGTTTACCAGGTAGAATAGACTCAACAGGTATGCAGTGGCCCAGATGACAGCACAAAGCTGCTGTGCAGTTTTTGGATTCAAGCCACGAAACAGGGAATTTCAGGGTGGTAGCACCAGCAGAAACTTTAGCCGACTTTCACTTTCTGTTTTTTTCCAGATGTGGTTTGTTTTGGTTTTTTTTTTCTGTGAACATTTCAGACCAATTCTAAGATCTAAACAGACTTTAAAATGCAGAAGCCTAGAGCTGAGTTGATCCTGACTCTTTCCAAGTGTAGGAAAGAACAACAAAAACCAGTCTCTGGAAACTATAGTAAGAGAAATGAGAAAGATGCCAAAACACCTTAGCAGTGTGAATGATCAACTACTGCAATGAACAGTGGAAGATTCTCCACCTTTGCAGTTCCAGATGAAAATGCAGCAGTTATCTGGAAGATGCTAGTCAAGCATCTATCAGGTATCCATCTTTCAGCTCAAAACAAAGCTATACAAGAGGTCAGACTTATCTCAAAGCCTATGTTACCATCACTACTTGATTTCAGTCAGTCTGGGAACTTACAAGGTCTGCAAGCAAGAATTTCTGAGCTGTTTTGAAGACAGAAGTATATATGAATAGGGAATCAACTCACAGTTCTCCAGACCCAGTTTGTCCTTACAGGTTGTTCGCACGTGGCCCAGACCTTTTCCGCAGGCTGCATCCGAGTGCAACAACTGAAAATGACAAAGCATCAAGACTAAATCAAGCTGTTATCATTCCTCCAAGACATACTTTTACCCTTGGATTTCAATTCTTGTGTTGCCTCAGCAAACTGTATGAAACATTGAACAGATGTGATCTGATCAGGGTTCCAGCATCCTTCATGGAATATATCCCTTTGTACAAATTACAAAATGCTCCATCTGTGCTAACTGGATTGAAATGTCAGCCCCACAGTTGGGGTAAGCCTTGCAGAATTCGTGTTTAACAGTTTTGCAAGTATATTAGATTAGCAATTATCCTGTTCTGGTTTTAAATTCCAATTTCACCTTTTTCTTACTCCTGCAGAATGCAATATTCATGTAGTGTTAAATCAAATACTCCATTAACAGCACCAGAGATAAATATTGAATTAATGGAATAATGCAGGTTAATAGTAGATTCATAGGATAATGCTGAAGAACACTGTGCATGCATTATGCTCGTAGCTGAATTGCTGACCCTCGTTGTGCTCTTCCTGCAAGTACTATAAAAGTAGCCAAAAAATGCTAATATATCTGAGGTTTAAATATTTACCAGGAGAAGGTAATGGGTCTTGCATGTGGGCAAATGCTTCAATGGAGCTAAGACAAACCATAAGCACTGCATTTTTGAGGCTCTCCTTTCCTGCTAATATGTAACAGAATCCACTGTTTGCTGCTTATTCTCTTCCCCCAGGATTCCCTGCCTCTTTCAGCCCTGCCCAGGACAGAGGCACTTGGTTTGCAGTTCCTCACAAAAGCATCGTGTTAACCTCTGCAAAGCAGCGGCCAAATGAAAAAACAGTCTTTTTAGCGTAAGAATAACAACCCACAAATTCCCCTCAGTAGTGGCCAGAGGCAGAGACCTGCTAAAACCCAGCCACAACTCTGTGATTGCCAGCTGGAGCTGAGCTCTCTTTGACTTCTGTGGAGCAGGTCCCGACCAGTGCCAAGGAGAGGCCGGGCTGTGCGCTCTGAGCATTAATGATGTGCCAGACTGATTCAATTTCCAGCTCCAACCCGCCAGAACTCCCCAGCCCATCCGCGCTCTGGGGCTGAGCAACGGGACAGACAGAGCCGAGCTCCGATGTGCTGGCTTATCAACAGGGCAGCGCTGGACACGTGCTGGGGACTGTCCCTTCTGTCTGTGACAAACCCGAGGGCAGGCAGTGTCCACCACCAAATGAGTGGGAAGGGCAAGAAACCTGACAGGACATGTTTTTAAACTGTTCCCATGGCTCTGTCCTTAATTTTCTTTTCTGACAAGTCTGTCTAGTCAGTTACTATGTTTTTATGCTTGACTTCACGAATATTTCAAGTAGGAAACTCATCCAAAATTTGTTTCTTTTTTGTCTTTTCTTCCAGGAAATGTATGTGTGCAAACTCCCCCTAATTTATGTAAATACAGAGGCGGAAGAGTTTCATTTCATTGTTACAAATTAAAAGTTCCCTGACATTTCCAATTAGCTGGAGAGAAAAGCGACACAACTATAAATACATCACAGAAAACAGCAAGTCTGCTCTGGCATAAACAGCACGGTCCCATCGCGACACCGAAAGGCAAGGCTTGAGGTGTGCTTGTTGCAGTGGAGATTAATGGTGTGGTGGCCTCTTGGCCTGGGAAGGTGACAGAGAATTTGTGGCAGGAGATACATGAAAATCTTGGCACGATGGGAAAGGAGCTGCCATGAGGTCTGACCCCAGCTCAGTGTTGCACCTCTTGGCTGATCTGAGGTTTAAGCTGGGAGAGGAGTGTATTTAGTGGGCATGGTGATTTTCGACAGGGTCCTGGCTTCTGCAAGGCAAGGCTGGCGAGATGCCCTTTCCTGCGTTCTGCAAAGCTACTGCTGTCAGGCTGACCTCACCGTGAACACCTCTGCCTTAAACACGTATGAATGAGGCAGCTGCAGGGAAGCCAAGGGGTGGAAGCCGGTGGGTGTTACTCTGAAATGAGAGCAGGAGTAGGACCACAGCCTTCCCGCAGGAGCCCACCACTCCTGATTATCCCTTCCTTGAAATCCCATCTGATCTAGATGAAGGAAGCCCCAGAAAAGGGTTTAAAGATGGGAAAGTCTCTTTTGCCCTATGGTCTCTCCATACAGGGACTTGTCCTTAGCATGGAAAAAAGGCACTCCGTGTGGGGCGAGCCCGAAAAGCGGTAACCAGGCTCTGGAGAACTATATGATACCCTCTACATGCCAGAATAAAAGAGATGTAGGAGTCATATAGGCACTGCTGGGTGAGATACGCTGCAGTTCTCCCTTCGTCCGCTTTCTAAACAGCTTCTGCATTTCTGGTGGTCAGAGCAAAGTGAGGAAACAGGCACAGCCCTTCATGTGAGTGGTGTAAATCCAGTAACAGAATCATCATAGAATGCCCTGAGTTGGAAGGGACTCACAAGGACCATCAGGTCCAGCTCCTGTCCCTGCACAATATACCCCAACATTCACACTGTGGGGCTGAGGGTGTTGACCAAATGCTGCTGGAATAGTGTCACGCTTGGAGCTGTGACTGCTTCCCTGGGAGCTGTTCCAGGGCTCCACCACCCTCTGGGGGAAGAACCTCTTCCTATTATCCAGCCTAACTCTCCCCTGGCAAAGCTTTCTGCCAGCCTGCAATCCTGTAGGATGGTTTTGAGTACATTTAGACTTTCTGAAGTGGTAATGTGAAACTTCTCATGTCTGACTGCATAGCTTGGAGGTCTCTCTGGCTCCCCTTAGGCATTAGGATGCCTGGGAATGGACATTGATAAGTGCTCCTTCAGATGTGATACTGCCATTCTAATGTTCGGAGGTGACGTTCAGTCACACTGACTCCTATGTCATTTTGCAGTGAAGGGCATCCTGGTTTCTTGTGGTGGATGTCTAAAATTCCAGCAACATCATTTCCCACTTTACAAATCCATCAGGCTGCAGACACAGTCGGGTACAATGTGTTCAGACATCCAGTGCAAGGAAAACTAATAATAATACTGATGCTTTTTATTGGCTTCACACACCACAGCTTGTACTTTAATTCCCCAGGGCCACATAAAAGTTTTGTGTTGTTGTTTAAGAAAAAGCCCATTTTGGCACCATAGATGGCAGAAATATTGAAAGCTTTGTATCTTCCCCTTCCCCCTCGCTTCCTCCTCTTGTAATCTTTGATAAGAGAAAAAGCGTTCTCAAAAAAAGGTATGCTAATTAACAATTAATTCTTTTATCTTATAGTGCCGAGACTGAAGACCTGAAGAAGATGTAGAATAAAATTAGTGGTAATTAGCTTTTTAGAGCATTAAATAAACAGTGACATGAACGATGGAGAATTAATGTTATGCATTTATTTTTAACAATATTTATACAGGCAGATTTTGAACAAGGCCCTGTGGCATTAGCTTTTACTAATACAGGCAAAACAGCAATGAGAAATAATTACATTCAGTCTGCATTGACAGCACTATGCAAATCAAAGGAATAATGAAGAGAAGCCTATTAATAGGGGTTTTGGAAGCTCTGTACTTGAATATAATATTTGGGCTTTGTATTCCTCTGAGGAATACAGGCATTACCACCTTCCATCGTATCAAGCCAGGGGCATGTAGCTCTGTGGTAAATATTGCTGGTATGAACCAGAGCCGCCAGCCAAGGTGAAGGGTTTTAAAGCAATTGGTGGTCGGGGCTTCAGAGAGGAGCCCCTTGCAGGAACTGGTGAGCAGAGAAGGATCACAGAATCATAGAATAACCAGGTTGGAAGAGACCCACCAGATCATCAAGTCCAACCATTCCTATCAAACACTAAACCATGCTCCTTAGCAGAAACGCTTGAGATCAGGTATTTCAGCTCTGACAAAATAATTTTTCTGACTGAGTATGTTTATTCTTTGCTATTGCTGTTTTGGTCTTTCAGGGCACCTTTGGGAGCTGGTCTTTACCCTGTGAACACACTCGGTGCACGCTAACTGCCATCCAAACGACTTCGTTAGTGAGCCCACCACATGCACTTGCTCGCCTTCCAGGGTCGTTCAAGCAGATGACTTCTCCCACATCAGGACATTCCTAAAGCTCAAGCAGGAAGAAACAAAGAAGACAAAAATGTGGCTCCTAATCAGCTGAAACACCCACACATCATCCATCTTCTGTTATCGCTCCAGCAAATGTAAGAGAAGAAAATGGGAAGATATGTAAAACCTTGTTTGTGTTACACAGTTTTACTGCTAATAGGGTGTGCTAATTAAGAAAGGAGCATCAACAGATGAATCCTTAAAACAGTTTTTTAATTAACACTGTCTCCAAAGTCAGAAGCAGAGGGGATGAAGGGGTGCAAGGACAATGGTCCTCCTAGGATTCCTCCACCATGGGCAGCAGGAGCCCAGAGCCGACCCTGTCCCCTGGCCCTGCAGCCTGGCTGCCACAAATGTCTGTCTTAATTAGAAGAGAAAAAGCATCGATGACAGTCTTCAATCAGGCATTTAATGAATAGCTGACAGGGCGCCTAATGCAATCAGCCCATTGTCGTTTCAATGAAATGACAGCAGGATGTATATTAATATCGTAAGCTCCATTACAGAGACCCACGGGGGAATGCTGAAACCTCCAGTCAAGGTTTTGCAGGGCTCCGTCACCTCTCTGTATCAGGAATAAATCACAGGTTTTGAATCACACCAGGTCTGCAGCCTGTGAGTGACCCACACCAGGACAGAGACACCTCGAAGGACTCTGGCCACGTGTGACCAGTGTTTGAGTGGAGGAAAACCAGTAACAAGCCCAGAGCAGCATCAATCCCCACTGCTTATGGACTTACATGGGGGAGGGGGAAAGTTTTTGGCTGTAGCTGAGCCTCAGGGAGTGGAAAGGAATGTGTTTTCTTAAGTGCTGTTTAATTGACTTCTCTTTTTTTTTTTCCTCAGTACTCAAATGAGGAATCAGAAGTTGGTGTTTAATTGGCAAAAAAAATTAAATTAAGCATAAATTCCCCATGTTGAGACTCTTTTGCCAGGGAGCTCATGCTGGGCTGTTGCTCTGTGCTCCAACCCGCGTAGCCCTTAGTCTTCCCCACGCTGTCAGCTCACAACAGGGTGAGAGCTGGCTCTTATCCCTCTGTTAACCTGTGTGCTCCTTTGGCTCACGTGTTGAGGTCCTGGGTTTGCCTAGACAGCTTGAAATAGAAGGTAGCAATCAAGGTCATAATGCCTGACAGTTTCTGCACTCTCATCACACGTTCTAAAGCTGATCGCTCCTGTTCATGTTATCTCTTTGGTGTAAACATTCCTCTGTGTGCTCTTGGTGGTAAAAGGATTGGGTCCAATTACAACACCCTCTGTCTCTTATAGTAACCCCATCAGAAGACCATAGGATCATAGAATGGTTTGTGTTGGAAGGGATCTCAAAGCCCATTCAGTTCCAGCCCTGCCATGAGCAGGGACACCTCCCACTGCATCAGGGGCTCCAAGCCCCATCCAACCTGGCCTTGAACCCCTCCAGGGATGGGGCAGCCACCCCTGCTCTGGGCAACCTGGGCCAGGGTCTCCCCACCCTCACAGCAAAACATTTCTTCCTAAGATCTCATCCCAATCCCCCCTCTTTCAGCTCAAAACCATCCCCCCTCATCTTATCCTTGCACTCACTGATCAAGAGCCCCTCCCCAGCTTTCCTGGACCCCCTTTCAGGACTAGAAGCTGCTCTAAGTTCTCTCCTGAGCCTTCTCTTCTCCACGCTGAACAACACCAACTCTCTCAGCCTATCCTTATACGGGAAGTGCTCCAGCACTTTGATCATCATGGACTCCTCTGGACTCGCTCTAACAGATTGTAGCAGGATCCAAGTCCGTGTCATGTCATTCCTTCTTGCAAACAGGGAAGTAAAGAGTTTAAAATAAACAAAACTTTGTCCAGATGGGAAAACAGCAAAATAAGAACTCCGAGTGACTGTGTTTTCATCAAGATATTTCTCTACTCTTCTTTTCTTGGACGGGGAATTTTATTCCCTGATGGACAGCCTGGAAAATGATGATACTCCCCTTGCAGAATGATTGCGAGGTAGACAAGACAGTTCAAATCTTTACCTTGCTCTGCCAGTCTCTTGACAGTACTAATGGGACTGCCAAGAGGGCATGAGAGTGTTATTTTCTCTCCGCAGTCCATTCAGAGCCAGCTCTCCTCCAGAGACAGCCCGAAGTTCCAGTTAGGCCCCAGTGCTTGTGATGACTGTGGTGTAGCTGCTTGTCTTTCATCTCCAGCTCCATCTGTCTCACTCCTGCCTGGATCTTTTGGTGGTAATTACAATCCTGTGGCCTGATTAGACTCTTAAAAAGACCCATTCCTTCCAACAAGATAGAGGTGACAAAACACTAAAATCATGTTCATTTATGGGATTATTCGGGGAAACAGAGCTATATGTGAGGCTCAGAGACATCGCAAATAGAAATCAAACAGCAAAACCAGGCAGGCAGAGAAGCCTTCGCAATTCCCTCTTATTGGAAAAAATGCTGAGAGATTCATTGGGTACCACTTAGGTTGTTGAATGGAATTGAATTTTTTTTTAACAGCCACAGCCTGAGGAGGAAGAATTAAACCCATGTATCCAGTCTTGTACCATAAGCAACAACATTGGATGCAAGTTGCTGTAGAGAGGAGGCCAAAAGAACACTGTGCTCCTTGCAGCTGAATCAACCCAAAATGCTGGTCCAGAGAGCAAAATGTTTCCTGAACCCACTTTCCCCCATCTCTGTCTGCAACATATTTTAACGTAACTTACAGAATTATTTTCAGGTATCTCTTTCTGTCTTCCTGCTTATTTAAGTTTACTTCCTATCTCCCACCTCCAGCTGAGAGGCTGCACTTCTGCCAAGATTGCACATAAAACAAAATTAGGAAAGGAGAGATCAGCTAATAAGCAGTTGCTATTCATTATAGGAAATTACAGCTTTCGTGTCTTCATGGAGTAAACGCCTGTCAGCTCCAAACTGGAGACCTGTTGCATCTGAGTACCTTGCTTAAGTAGGTGGATAGGCTTACACACACTCCAAATCATTTCACTTCTTAGCAGAAATTGCTGCTGCTGTCCTCGATGTCTGGGAGCAGATACAAGTCGTAGAAGGTGGGCAGGACATGTTCTCCTTTGCTCTGTTTGCTTCCCCTGGGACCTACAGTGCCTGGTCATTGAACCTTCCGTGGCATCATCAAGAAATGACTTTAAACCCCCACAGCAGATTCACCAGTGAACAGCAAACACCTTGGGGTTCGTCTTCATCCAGGTGAGATAAATTTTCATTGAAGAAATGGAAGATGAATCCAAGACAGCGGTGAGACCGAATGTGCGTACTGCTGGTACTAGCTCTGGCAGAGGCATTCTCATCACTAGACTTTGGTTTGTTTTACAGGGGATACTCCCTCTTACAGTCATGAGAAATGGAGGTAGGAGACATATGAAACAAACTTAGAACAGGGTATTAGGGAAAAATAAAGGATGGAACACAGGCCCAAACTCCCACTCTATGTAGTACAGGCTGAGAGTTAGAGGCTAGAGAAGAAAAGATTCCAGAGACACCTTAGAGCAGCTTCCAGTACTGAAAGGGGCTCCAGGAAAGCTGGGGAGAGGATCATGATCAGGGAGTGAAGGGACAGGAAAAGGGGTAAGAGTTTTCAGCTGAAAGTGGAGAGATTCAGCTGAGATCTTAGAAATAAATGTTTTGCAGTGAGGGTGGGGAGGCCCTGGCTCAGGCTGCCCAGAGCAGGGGTGGCTGCCCCATCCCTGGAGGGGTTCAAGGCCAGGTTGGATGGGGCTTGGAGCCCCTGATGCAGTGGGAGGTGTCCCTGCCCATGACCAGGGGTGGAACTGGATGGGCTTTGAGATCAAACTATTCTATGATTTTATGTCCAAATACTAAAAGGTCTTTGCCATCCCTGCTTTTTTCTTTATTACCAGTGTATTGTGTTCCTGCAAGACATTCCTGTGTCAGAAGAATCATCCATCCAAAGACCATAGTCTTTTCTGGGGCCTCACAGGCCCACTCTTCATCCTGATTCAGAAGTTTGCTTACTCTGGTGAGCCAAGATGATGCTTTCCACTGACTAGTTCAAAGCAAAGAAGACAGGAGAACTGGCGTGGATGGGTGCCGTATGTATTCTTGATGTACAAGTTTTCTTTAGGACAGCTATGCCTTGTGTCCTGTCCATCGGAGAGGAGGCCAATGCCCGATTTATATTTTCAAATGCCTTACTTGCAATATTCCACCCTCCATCACAGTTTACGTTGAGCTGCTGCAAAGAGGTATGGAAAATGTCACCTTGTCAGGGCAGACTTTTGTCCTCTTATAACAAAAGAGCTTCTGAATGTCTAAGCTTTTGACTGTCAGAGCTTTTGAATGTCTCTTGTAAGAATTTCATAAGCAGAGCAATGTTGTTTGCCCATATTACAAAGAGGAAAGCATCTGTGGAGAACTGGAGAAAATCACTGTTTTGGGTGTGTGGATGTCACATCAGCACAAAACCTCACTGCTTTGCTTCTCCCACTCAGGGTTTTTTGCCAAACTGCATTTTGAGGCTTCTCACCTTGCCTGTTTCATAGAAGATATGTGAAGGTACTCACTGGGGAAGAGTGGGTACCAGTGTTATAGATGCTCACTAGGGAATAACAGGATATGGAGCATAATTTAAATTGCTCCGAAGTGCACATCGCCTGTGACAGCAATGGAACAAAACCCCAAGAGCTCTGAAGTGCACAGTGCAAATCTGGGAAGGGCTGAACACTGAGGCCATGATTTCTCAGCTGTAGAGCATCACCCTACGGCAGAGATGGCTGCAGGACACAGATCCGAGCACGACATGTGATAATTCACAACCAGCAAGGCTTCTCGATCTGGACAGATGCACTGCATGCCTGGCTTCCCACATAAGGCAAGGACACATGATCGTAGCTTTTGGCCAGTGCCTCCTGTTCACACTGAAGCAGAAATAAACAGAACATTGTCAAAAACAAAGCCCCAAGTGATGTTGGGAAATATCAATTGCCTCTTACATAATGTAAACCAGTCTGGCATCCCCAGGATGCTTGCCTGTATGTTTTGGATCTTGCACAGTGTTTGAGAGGGAGCAGACAGTATGCTGGGAGGTGTAGCTGTTGCTATGGCTCCCTAATTACCTTCTGCAAGGTTACCATAGAGAAAAGCCCAGAGCTGTCTTTAGAAACAATAGCCCTTCAACTTTGTTTACATGGACTTTCCAGTTTTTAAATAAAACTTTACATGAGCCAGAAATTGAGCCTTCAGCGCACTGCAGGGCAGGGAGGATTTTAGTGCTGCAGAAACTGAACAACTCAACATTTGTTTCTGTATTTCATATTGCACTGAAACAGAAGCGTTTTGGGAGGTGGGGTGAGTTGCTTGTTTGGATGTAGTGAGTTATTTGGTTTATGGGTTTTATTTTCGTAGAAGCATTAAAGTTTGAAATGACATCTAAGCTCAACCAGTCCAACCATCAGCCCAATCCCACCATGCCTACTAAACCATGTCCCAAAGTGCCATGTCTCCACATTTTTTTTTAACCTCTCTAGGGATGACGACTCCACCATTTCCTCTCTTCCAGTATTTCACCACTCTTTTGGTAAAGAATTTTTTCCTAATATCCAAATTAAACCTACCCTGGTACAGCCTGAAGCCATTTCTTCTCATCCTACTACGTGTTCATTGCACAGGTCATTAGGTAGGAAAGGAACTGAAGATGCCGCTTGAGACCAGATGTCCATGGTGCTTCAAAAAAGGCATCTTTGGATCACAAGTTACTCATCACCATAGTCAGAGGATGCCTCCCCACATCACTGTACCCTTCTGTGGGGGCCTCACCTGTGTTGAACTTGGTTATCTAAAAGGCTGGCTCCAAGATAAACTGGTCATGCAGTCTCCCTTCACTTCCACATGTCACCTACCTTAAGAGAAAGTGGCATGGGTGATCTTCCGAGGGTAATGAGATTGCACAGCAAGGGGCTTTCTCGTTACTTGTAGATATTTGCAGTGCAGGCCTCTCTGATGCAGATCTGGTTGGCAGAGTCAGTGCTGCCTGGGATGTGTTTTATCTCGTCTTGAAATAGATGTCTACACTAGTTAGAAGAATTGCTCCTCACAGTGCCTGTCTCTCTTCACTGACTTTGAAAGGAGTCTATAGGGTCTATTTCAGCTGTAGCAGCACACTTCACTGACTTCTATGTAAGTGAGATGAATCCTATCCTGAACTCACCTGCTACCTTTAATTTTTTTTTAGTATTTATAGTGACTGTGCATCTTAATGTTGAAGCAAACATGAAAAATTATAGAATCATAGAATGTTTTGAGTCAGAAGGGACCTTAAAACCCCTCCAGTCACACCCCCTGCCACAGGCAGGGACACCTTCCACTGCATCAGGGGCTCCAAGCCCCATCCAATCTGGCATTAAACCCCTCCAGGGATGGGGCAGCCACCACTGCTCTGGGCAACCTGGGCCAGGGTCTCTCCATCCTCACAGCAAAAAATTTATTTCTAAGATCCCAGCTGAATCTCTCCTCTTTCAGCTGAAAACTGTTCCCCCTTGTCCTTTTCCTGCACTCCCTGATCATGATCCTCTCCTCAGCTTTCCTGGAGCCCCTTTCAGTACTGGAAGCTGCTCTAAGGTCTCTCCAGAGCCTTCTCTTCTCTTCTCTTCTCTTCTGAACAACCCCAACTCTCTCAGCCTGGCCTCATAGAAGAATCTACCACTTGACCTGATACATACCACAAAAATACCACTGACTCTCAAAACTTTGAGGGATATAGATAGATGTCAGCATTTTGCGAAAAGCCAGGTGAGGGTGGCCAGAAAATTAGTAAGGGGTGAAGAACCGAGAAGTGATTCCCGTGGCTTATCTCCTCCCACAGCTTGGTGCAAAAGGTGATTCATAAACCTCTTCTTGCTGTTGCAATGATACACATCATAACTTTTCACAACACCATCAGTGTCTTGGTTTAACCCCAGCCCATCTTGACTGGCAGCTATTTGCTGGCAGTTGTGCTCCTAGTCCCCTCTCCCTCCCCACCCAGGGACCGGGGAAAGGGAAATAAGGGGAAAAAAACTTGTGGGTTGGAACATAAAACAAAAATAGTGTTAATGAAACAATAACAGTAATGAGGAAAATACTAAAATACATACAAATATATGAAATTGCCTCCTTCCCAGTGGCTTATGTCTCAACAGATGCTGCACAGCAGTCATGGGGCAGGGACTCAGCTACTGGAGGGAGCTGAACTCGGGTACTGGATTCATTAATGCACAGATCTGGGATCAGGGCAAAAAGGCAGATGAGGTTCTCACTGGACATCGGCCATCAAAGACAAGAGATTGACCCTTGTGATCCCTCACTTTTACCCGCAGTGTGATATGTATGGGTTGGAATCCTCTGCTGGTCAGTTTGGGGTCACCTCTCCTGTCTGCCCCGCCCTGCAGGTGCCACCCTATTCCCTTACGGCTCCTCCAGCTTGAGGATGGTCTTGGTTTCTATCAGAATAAGCATAAACAATGGCCTTTCTGCATCCCAGTGCCCTGTGTGATCAGGTCAAGACTGAAAATTTGTCTGAAAAGCATGCAGTTAACTTTCAGAAAACGAAGTTACTCAGATGAGGATTGGTTGAAAAGTTAGAAACTGATTCTACTTTAGCTCAAACAAGAACAGTCAGAAAGACAGAGAATGCCATACCCCCTTTTTGGCATCAATGATATAATAGTTTATTAATTCTGCAGCAGAAGTAGTTAATTGGCTGTAGATAAATTATGAACGTAGCAGGAGGCAGGGGAGGTCTGTGTTCCTCTCGTTCACAATAAATGAAATGGAATATTATTAATACATAGCAAGATTAAAGCAATTTCCCTCTGATTCATGGCTCCTGCTTTGTCCAAAGACAAGTGAGGCGGATAGAATTGTCTGTTTCTCCTTTCAGGTCTCAAGTTTTACTTTCTGTCCTAATGAAGAGAGGACAAACAAGTTTCTACTCCCACCCAAACCCAGCTATGAGTGGTCAGAAAGTCCCCTCAGCAGCTGTGGCATCGCTTTGTGAAACTTGCTATAACATTTTGTTTCAGTTGATCCATTTTTCGTCAAAGGATAAATAATAAGTTAAAATTTCTCGTGTTAGCTTTTTGTATAATCTAATTTAAAACAACAACAACAAAAAGGACAAAAGCCCTCGAAACCAATCAAGCTGATTTAAGGACTGCTGGTGAATAAGAGCACTTGTGATGTTTTACAGAGTGCTGGCATTGAAATGCTAAATAATCCCCAGACAAGCTACACTTCCAAGATGCCCTACTAAAAGAGGTCGTTAGCCCTTTTCAGAAATAAAAGCAGCAGTACAGTTTGCCAACAAGCTCCAAAAAGTTGGAAGGCAGAAAACCAAGGAGATCACAGGGAAAGCCAATAAAACACCACAGCATCCCCTCTGCTAAAAGGAATCAGCATATGGAGAGGGACCTTCCTAAAAGAGGAGCAAGGATGAGAGCAGAAGAGCAAGGTAGGTTTTCTCAAAGGGGGAAAAATCACAAATTATTCAGGCTTCCCAGAATAACCCCTGGTTTCTAGTGCGGTGGAGCAGTGAGAGAGCACCTGCAGATGGAAGCAGATGTGAGGGTATCAGGGTCTGCTGATGATTCAGCTAGGTCAGTGGTCCTTTTCACCTGGGCTTGCTATTAATGCATTCATTTGAGAGCTATTATGGACTTATTGCCTCGAATTAGGTGGCTCTGGCTTAAAGAGTGTGACAATGTCTCCCTCTAGTAGCTGCCCCGGCAAAGAAAATTGCCTCCAGCTTGCTGTTTTCAAATAAGTGAATTTTCCATTTCCTCATCGATAGAGAACACTGGCTTTCACCCCGAGGATATTTGGGTTGATTCATACCGTCTATACATCTCCTGTATGGCTCCCTGCACCGATGTATCTCTGCAGTGCATAATAATGCAGAGCAGTAGTCCTGGCCAGGGAAGGAAAAATGTACATTGTCTAAGAGTGATGAGGATCCAGCTCCATCTGTCCTGAGCTTACTGTTATCATTTACATAAGTAAACATGAGAACAAGGGAAATTTGAGTCATTCCGCTTTGATTCAGAAGCTTTCTGCACCCTGCCTGCATGAATAGAAATGCCCCGAAGAGTGTCAGACACAGCAAGTCTACCGGCCACCCACCAGCTATACAAACAAATGCATATGTCAGGTTTTCTCTCTGTGTATTTTTTGTAATACTTCCCCCCAATTTCCTTTTCAGAGCTCTGCAACGACTGGGTGCTCAAAAGCTAGTCATTTTTCCCCTCTCAATGACAGCAATTGTTCTAATAGAAGCTATTTCCTCTCCCTGTAAACCTTGTCTCCATGGAATCTTTAGACCATCATGGTCAAAGCACCACTACCAATTTCCGAACTTGCTCATCTGTCTCATTAGCTCTTCCATCTTTCAGGTGCCTCACGACATTGTCCTCCAGGACAGCTCCACCAGCTCTTATCTGCAGACCTGTCTGCCCCCACTGCCTGCCTCTCATACATCTATTTCTCCCTGTCGCATTCCTCTCCTCAACAGCCTGTGAATCATAGAATCATAGAATAACCAGGTTGGAAGAGAACCACTGGATCATTGAGTCCAACCATTCCCATCAATCGCTAAACCATGTCCCTCAGCGCCTCATCCACCCATGACTCAAACCCCTCCCTGGGCAGCCTCTGCCAGTGCCCGAAGACCCTTTCTGTGAAAAACTTTTTCCTAATGTTCAGCCTAAACCTCCCCTGGTGGAGCTTGAGGCCATTCCCTCTCGTCCTGTCCCCTGTCACTTGGGAGAAGAGCCCAGCAATCTCCTCCTCACAATCTCCTTTCAGGCAGTTACAGAGAGTCAGTTGTGAAGAGGGTCAGACTCTGACCTTTTTGACAACATTGCATGCGAGGCTCCACTCCTATAGCTGCAGTCTCTAACTTTCCCTCTGTACCCCCTGCCTTCCCTCCTGGATTTCACAAGGTCCCTTGGTGGCCTGTCACATGCCCAGAGGTGCGTGAGCAGGCTGCAGGCACCAAGGAGACCCAGAAGTGATAACTTCTCTTTAGTCTCATTCTTTAATCTCATTTCGGCAAAGAATGCACTTCCAGACACAAGATCCAGGACCCAGCTGCTGACACAGAGGAGTTGATACAATAAAAGTCAAAGACTTCTACCCCTGCTCACCACACGAGTTCGTTTTATTTTCTTCTAAAACCAGGGATCAGAGTACTTTGTTTCTCTGCAGAACTGTAAATTGAAACTAAAGGGTAGATTGAAAAGGAGCCGCTTGTACCATATAACTGGTGACCTTCCCGAAGAGCTTTAATGCCTGAAACATCCTAAAATTTGTTTTGAATCAAGTCAATATCACCTTGGTGCAGGGCAATCTCTCCATCTGAAAAAGGCTGCAAGGAGGAACAAGCTTGTCTAAGCCAGACTGGCAGTGTTGCGGGGAGCATTTTGATTACAGGAGTGTAGATACCACTTCTCCCTAATGGGATTGATTAAATGCTTCAAATGTATTATCCTTTACATGGGGTCACTTTTATCTTGGGGTGTGCTTTATTTTGTCCCCTCACAGGTGCAGGTTCATCACTTCTGCTGGTGCTAATGGAAATCACGCGTTCTTCCTGGCGTCAGGGCCACGGAAAGTTACACAAATCCTTTTACCCTCAGGTCAAGTTGGAATGGCTTCATCCAGAGTAATAGAGCGCATGTTTCACAAAGTCCCTCAGTCTAAAGAAGGTCTTACATTACACTGGAGAGAATTCTGTGCTGGAGAGGCCTGGAGTGATTTAGAATGAGTCCCTCACTCTCTGCAATGCAGTTTTTTTACTTGTAAAAGCAGGACACCCCATTTTCCCTGACCCTGTTTTCCTCTCAGCCATCTGTACAATAGGAGTCAGCTCTTGAAAGCAATTTGCATCATACCCAGTGGAGATTTGGGTCTTCCCAGCGTCTCCACCCTCCAAGCGCAAGAAGGATCTGCACTCATTGGAGTTTCTCAGCATGGACTAACGCTAAGGTGCAGTTCCTCGGGTCTGACCCCACTATTGCACAGTGCCCTGAACAGAAGCGCGTCTGTCGCGCTGATGCCCAGACGGGCCCCTCACCACAAGAAGGATGTTGAGGCTCTGGAGCGAGTCCAGAGAAGAGCAACGAAGCTGGTAAAGGGGCTGGAGAACAGGCCTTATGAGAGGCAGCTGGAGAGCTGGGGGTGTTTAGCCTGGAGAAGAGGAGGCTGAGGGGAGACCTCATTGCTCTCTCCAACTACCTGAAAGGAGGTTGTGGAGAGGAGGGAGCTGGGCTCTTCTCCCAAGTGACAGGGGACAGGATGAGAGGGAATGGCCTCAAGCTCCACCAGGGGAGGTTCAGCCGGGACATTAGGATTTTTCACGGAAAGGGTCACTGGGCACTGACAGAGGCTGCCCAGGGAGGGGGTTGAGTCACCTTCCCTGGAGGTGTTTAAGGGACGGGTGGATGAGGTGCTGAGTGCCATGGTTTATTGATTGATGGGAATGGTTGGACTCCATGATCCAGTGGGTCTCTTCCAACCTGGTGATTCTATGATTCTATTCTGTGACTTTCTATCATACGAGGTCCAATACAAAAGCCTGAGACTAACCCTTCAGCTCAGGAACCAAGAATGGGCAGGGAGAGACAGGGAGGGGGTTAAGAACGTGTTCTAACCTGTCGCAGTGAGAAAAGGCTCATCTTTATTGTTTCACTCCAGATGAGTGGACATGTGTTCAGACATCAATGTTTTCTTAACTTCGGTCAGAAAATGTTGGTTTGCAAAACTAAACAGCAAGTTCACATTGTTTCTTGTGTAAATGAAGAAACCCGTGATGAAATTTTTTCAGTACTGTCTGAGTCTGACAGGGAGGCAATCCCAAAGATGCAGTTGGTGCTCAAACGAACCCTTTTTTGGCAGTAAATGTGAAAGCAAAAAGAATAGAGATCCTTAACAGCCTTTCTGAAAATGATCTGCAGACTTGCTTTCAACATTGGCAGCATCATATACAGCTCTGTGTCAACTCCGAAAGGAATCATAGAATCATAGAATAGTTTGGGTTGGAAGGGACCTTAAAGATCATCTAGTTCCAACCTCTCTGCCACACGCAGGGACACTTCCCCCTAGATCAGGCCGTGATTCTGAAGATCATCATAGCTGATTTGCTTAATTTGTTAAATAAAAAGAGTGATAGGCACAGTCTCAGGGTTATTTGTTTTTTTTTTTTTCTGTCAGACCACAAACATAGCCAGCAACAAGGGGTTTCTGTAGGCCTGTACTAAGGAGTTGCAAAATACCATGATGTACATGAATCCTAAACTGATTTCTCAGGAGTTAATGGGCCCCCAAGGAGGGGAACACTGGAGAGAAGACAAAACAATGCAGGAGCAGGGCAGTGCAGTCTTGCTGGTTCTCCCACCCCTGGACCACAGTGTCAGCCACGGACATTCTGCTCCTGCTGCCACTGTGCATTGGAGGCATTCCCATTCTGATACTTGGATCATCTCACAGCTGCTTCATTTCTGAGGATGTAAACTATATCCCTGGTAGGGCATGGAGAAGCTAATGTTTTGCAGCTCAGCCTGTGAGCTTGTTAACAAAAAAAAAGAAAAAAGAGAAAAAAAAAAAGGAATAAAAATGAGAAGGGTAGTAATCACAGGGTATGCCAGCCTGGGAGAAGCAGCAGCTGGTGTTGGCCAGCGCTGACACTGGTGAAATGAGCTGATGGCCTGAGGTGTCCCAGTCATCACTCATCCCAGTCACTGGGGAGCCAGCAGCATCTGCATTCAAGCAGTTACGTAGGAGTGGCCCACGGCAGTGACAGGGCTGTGCTGGGAGCCTGAGCTGCAGTCTGGAGGAAACTCACCTCTCCTTTTGATGCTTGATGTCATTTTGGTTTGCGCTTGTCAGCAGATGCATCGTGCTAAAACAGCCCAGGAGCCTGGACACCCTCTCCTGCCCTTAGCTCGCACTCAGGGCTTGGTGGGCTAAATGTGCAAGAAAGTCTGGCCCAAATTTGCTGATATTGGCCTCCCAGCCCAACAGCCTTTTGGTTATATTGACTGTAGCAAGAATTTCAAAACTTCAAACCAGGGGCCACTCCGTGAGCAATTATTGAGAGTTTTGGTTGTCTGAGTTCCTGGGAACAACCGAACCTTGGTGTCAGCCACTGGTTACCAAGAGGAGCATCACTAGAAACCCAGCTGAGACTCAGCTCCTGTAATTTCCCCTGCAAAGACAACCCTATTTTATCCACTCCCCTTGCAGCAAGATGAAGCTGGTCTTCCTCCTCTGGCAGGGAACATTAGGAGATCTTTGATTTCTAACCTTGTCCGTGTCTGGATGATTTGATCTTCCCTTGTATTTCCCGACAGCTTCCTCTTTGCAATTCTGCTTCTGCCCTAGGCTGCATTCTCCCCTCGGGCACCTCGGTGCTTTGGTGCTGAGAGGTGATGGGTTAGGAACCCTGATGATTAAATAGATCACTATGAGCGCTTCTCTTTCCTTGTCCCTACCCCGATATCCTGATGGCCATCGCTCTTGTAAGCCAGGCATCCCCCATGGCAGTCAGGCCTGAGCTCTGTGTGATGGATCACCCCTCCAGGCAGCTAAAAAAGTCCTTCTTAGCTGCCAGAGCCCCAGCACTGTCAAATTAAGTAGTGGTACCTGGGGCTACTCTACCAAGAGGAGTCACAAGCAGGGATTCAGGCGTGCCCTCCCACTCAGACGATGCCCTCCAGAATGGATGATGGCAAGCAGTGCAGATGGAAGGGGGGGAATTTGATTAATAAAAGAAGCAATTCTTACTCCCCCGCTCTCCTCTCATTACTGGCATTTGAAAGCCAGCATTCACATTTCTTCCAAGCTCTGGTGTTGTGTACAGATGTGAAGCTGTGTCTCTCGGGAGTGCTTCCACCAGCAGAATTCCGATAGGAGGAAATGGGCTGGTGACACCCAGCAGACAATGATCTATTGGGAAGTATCCTCTGCAGATGTTCTTCCTCTTCATCAGCACTTATTATTATCAATAAGATTCCTTCCCTTCTGCTCCATGCTAAAAAAGGACTGATATTTTATCTAGCTCTTTTTTTTTTTTTTTCCAGATGGATGAAACAAATGAGTGAAAGAAAAGAAAGAAAAAGTATCTGTTCTAGGTGGGACTGAATCCTGTGCAGAGAGGGCGAATGAGGCTTCTGGGTCACACTAGTTCCCCTGAAGCCTAGACACCGGCTTTGCTAAGCAACACCGACAGATCTGACATTTTAGCTGTGACATGTCTTGTGCTGGCTTTCACCACCGAATAAAAGCATGGAGTGGGCTTTTCCCTTCAGAAACTTCTCCTAGGGAGGCTTCAGTGCTCCCCTGAAGGCTGCAGGAGCTTTGTAGGCTCTTCCTTTGTAGCAAGACAAGTCTGTGCTGGGCCATCATCTTTCTGCTGTGTGGCCTTTACCACACACTGAGTTTGATCAGTCAGGCTGCGAGTTCTGCAGACGCAGCATCTCTCTCTGACCTCTCAGAGAGCAGCACTCGGTCCGTCAACACCCGAACTTAGTTGAATCCTGAGAGGCTGATGTACCAATTGAGGCGCTTAATTGGGGTTTATCATCAGATCTACCCATTGGTGATGTCTTCTCACAGCTGGGACCTCAGGTGTTATGGTCAGCTCTAGCTATCAGAGATGCTGTTGAGCCTTGTGACTGCTTATGCCTCTCAAACTTCTGGATATGAGGAAGGGATGTTGTGGCCCATAAAACGTGTTAGGATCTACTGTAGAATCCAATGGCCTGGTGAGAAGGGGCCAAGGGCTGAGGGCTGCTGACCATGGAGAAGCTTGGGCCACCACAGAGCTCCTCAGGAAACCAATCCCTTTCCCACCGAAAATGAGGTAGGAAAACTCTAGGTTAGAATTGTTTCAAGTGAGTAGGATGATTTTGTTGTACTGTATTTCATTTTTTTTTAAGTGGGGGAAAAAAACAAAGCCAAGATAATACAAAAGCAAAACAGTTGGCTGTGTTTCAACAACCCAAAATGATGCTGTTTTCTTCTTTTTAAGCTAATCTTGTTTGTGAATCTTGTTTGTTTTAAAGCAAAAAAACATGTTTCTGTGCTAATGTTTTAGCATGTCGCTTTCTCCCTGTCTTGTATTTACTGTATTTTTGCCTTCAAAAAAATCTTCTTTCCAGTTCTAAAATCTCAAACAAAACATAATGTTACATTAATTAGAATCTAGAGTTATTTTCTGATGGTTCCTTGTGGAAACCTTTTTTTTTTGTAGTAGAGTTTTAATATTTTCAAGGAAAAACAATAGCAAAAATTCATTGTTAATAGGGAGATCTCTTATCTAAATATGTCATTGAAGAAATGGCTCTGGTGTGGTTTTGTATCACTGCATCTAATTTAATGTATTAAACCATCTGAGTAGAGTGCTGTCTTTCCTTTAAATGCCCCTTTCTCTTGATTTAATTCAAGAAGGTTTAGTAGAAAAAAAAATGCATTCTTTTTTGAGGGAACAATTGAAAGAAAAAGTTTCTTGAGCAGAATGAATATGAGAATTTGAATGCTCTCTCTCACCCTGGGAGTTCTGGAAAAGCTTTTAAATCCAAACCAGAGGTTAGCTAACCTCAAACAGTTGCTGTTTGAAATTGTTTGGTTGTGCTTCCCCCTGAAAAAGCACCAAGGCTCTGGTTGCCCAGGCTACCGGGGCAGCCCTCATATTTCCAAAATATCAGGACTGTCTCTGACTTTTAGGAGCTCCAGGAACCAGAGAGGGTCATGAGGATGCCCTATGAAGCTGGAGATATCAGAGAGGTCTTGGCGGGGAGCGAGGGGACACTTGCCCCAGCTCCTTGGGTGCCACCCTCCTTGCTGGGGGGAGTTAGGGCATTTCATCCCATTGCAGGTTCAGACAGCACCATCTTCAATTTTGCGCTGTTCTGCACTAGACCTCAAAACATTTTTCAGGCTACGACATCACAGCCTCCCTTTCTGTCATCTGGGTGGCCGAGAGGTGTAAGCTGTCACAAGGCTCAACAGCATCACTCATGGTTACAGCTGATGATAAAATCCCTAAGGTCCCATTTGTGAGTAGGCATCACTGGCGGGTAGAGCTGAGGATAAACCCCAAGGTCCCAGCTGTGGGCAGCAGGTCCTCTTTAGCAGGCTGAGCACCTCAGTTGGTGGGTCCCAAGAGGCTGATCCAACTAAGCTGAGGTGCTGATGAAGTGGGTGCTGCCCTCCGAGAGGTCAGAGGGAGATGCTGTCTGAGGAGCTTGCAGCCTGACTGATAAAGCTCGACCGTGTGGTGGAAGTGCCACACGGTGGAAAGACGGGCTTTGAACCCCAAGCCTTTCTGCAGGGATTTTCCCTCCAGCACAGTCGGCTGAAAGCTGCTCTCGGTTTGAGCTCTGGGCCATTTCTCATTCCATACAGGCCACCAGATGTGAACTGTGCACATCAGGGTCCCTGCTTCAAGTGGCCAGAGTATGCGAGGCAGGAAGGCTGGATTTTCTCTTTCAGTCTGTCTTTGTCCTCCTCTAAATCGCTTCACACCTCTCCTCATCCACCCCAGCCTAAGGAGGGTATTTGTACCCAAGACCAAGTGGATGATCCCTGGCAAGCTGAGCTGCAGCTTCTCCACCGTGTAATCCCTGTGCCTGAGCCAGACACAACCGGCTGACCTGGAGGTGAATGAGTCTGCATCCATCCCATGGTGCCAAGGAGCTCTCCCCTCTCTATTGATATTTTCCTACTTATTGTGCTGCTCTGGACCAAACAAAACAACAACAACAACAACAAAATGAGCCAAGCTGCTTGATTTTGCAATCTCCGTAGATGTCGGAGGCAGAGACGGCCACAGAATAAAGATACCCTGTTTGGAGGAAATAAATAAGATGTTGATTGGCAAGCTAAATCCTCCACAGTGTCGCTGCCCATATGACTAGAATCCCAAATGAGCTCAACTGCAACATGTTTTATGCTGTTTCCATACTCCAAATGCATTTTTCAATCTATTTCCCTAAGCCTGTAGGACCGCTGTCTCAAATTCCACTTCCCATTTCTCCACTTGGACAGAAACACTAAATACAAGCTCTCCTTAGCGACAGCACCTTTCATTTCATTTCTCAGATTTCTAAGCACATCGGAAGGGTTAGCATGTGTTAACAGAGCCATTGTCATGAGATAATGGTCTGCTATTAGAGCATCTTCTATTTTTTTTTTTTCCTTTGATGGCTGTGGGCCATTTTCCTGAGATGGGAGAAATAATGTCTTACAGTTCCTGGGCTATTATGGGATCAGCCTTGTCACACAGCCCAATCGGTTCTCTGATCTCTCTTTGGAGTGAGAAAGAAGAAAAATGCCCCCCTGAGACGATATGTGCTAGCAGGATGAAATCAGGCCACTGAAGAGCTGACCCTGGGCTACTCAAGAGGGCCACCCGTGTCCTGGGGGGCACCAAGCATCGCATTGCGAGCTGAGTGAGGGAGGCGAGTGTTCCTCTCTCCTCTGCACTGGTGTGACCTCTCTCCTCTGCACCTGGACCTTGAGTGCTGGATGCACAGTTTTGGGTGTCACAGGATAAAAAGGATCTAAAGCTGCTGGGGAGCGTCCAGAGGAGGTCGTGACCCACCTTGACCCCCCTGCTGAATCTCATAACTGGAAAATCTCACATCCATCCTCGCTTTTGTGGTGAGCTCATGCTGTTTGGTTGGGCCACCCTTGGTTTCTACCTCCAAGGTGACTCCCTGGACTTGGGGAATTTGCATCACTTCTGTGTTTTCCTTTCCCTCACCTGGAGCTACCTGGCAGGCAACCAGACACCACTGACCAACCTCAGGGTTAATTAATGCTCCCAGTGTGACAAGTGAGGCAGGAACAATCGTTATGGCCAGCGCTGCCTCAGTGCAGCACCGTCCTGGGAACGGATCAAGATCTTTTCCTTCCTGTTCCCTCCAAGAACAGGGCTGAGACGGCAGCGCAGAAGAGTCCTGCCCTCCCAGTGATGCGGGGGGGATGCTGGATGTGAACAGGGTGCATCCAACTGGGGCCAAGGATTAAGTGTGGCCTCGTGCAACCTTCTGTAGCCCCGTGCTCTTCACAGCTGCTCTCGGTTCTCTTCGGTGCTGCACGCCCTGCAGAGTTGCTTGTTTATTTATTTATCTCTTCTGATGCAAAGGTTAAACAAATCAAGCATCACTGATTCAATGCAAATGACAGAAGGCTAAGTGGTGTTATCTTTAATTACCGTCCGTGTCATGAACAACCGGTGGTTGTGGGGGGGTGTATGTCTGGTTCTGAGGGGGTTTGGCAGGGTGTCATTTGTGTTCAGATGGGGACATCTAGTGACCGCAGGACATACTGCAAGGAGACCTCATTGCTCTCTCCAGCTGCCTGAAAGGAGGTTGTGGAGAGGAGGGAGCTGGGCTCCTCTCCCAAGGGACAGGGGACAGGACGAGAGGGAATGGCCTCAGGCTCCACCAGGGGAGGTTCAGCCGGGACATTAGGAAAAAATATTTCACGGAAAGGGTCACTGGGCACTGGCAGAGGCTGCCCAGGGAGGGGGTTGAGTCACCTTCTCAGGAGGGGTTTAAGGGACGGGTGGATGAGGTGCTGAGGGGCATGGTTTATTGATTGATGGGAATGGTTGGACTCGATGATCCGGTGGGTCTTTTCCAACCTAGTGATTCCATGATTCTATGATTAAGCATTGTGGCACTGGGAATGGAGGTGGAAAGCCTGGCTTGTAGCTCTCCTAGAAAGCAGCTTTTGCATTGCTGATATTGCACACCCTCCCCACCTTCGACTGCTGCTGCTGCAGGACGTTCTTCAGAGGCTTCATCCTGCTGCTTCTGAAAGGTCTGTGGGCTTTTGTCGTAGGGTCTTTTGTATCTTGCCGTGGTTCAGGGCTTCCCCAAAGCTAAGTCGCCATCACGAGTTCCTTGCCATCCATCCAGCGTTGCGTGGGGCAGGGATGTGCCCTCTAAGCAGAGCGTTGGGCTTCTTTGGCTGCCCAGGGCTGCACGCGGTGACGAGGGCTGGCTCTGCGTCTGCGTTGTGTCGGCCTCCTCTGAACATGCTGAGGTGTAACACAGGGAAACAGAGGGGATTGGGGTCCCAGTGCTCCCAGTTCAGGTCATGTAGCACTGGGCAAAGGCTGCTCCCAGTACATCCCCCACCTCTACATCCATCCCCTGGTGCAATGCACTGTCAGAAGAGCCGGCACGGGTCCTGCTCTGTCTCCCTGATCCAGAACTGTTTTTCCATTTGCTGCATGGCCAAGGCTGTGAGTGCTCACCTGGAGGTACATTTCCCGCAGGACAGGTCTGCATTCCACCGCCTGCCCCTGTGCACGCAGCCCGGGGACTTTTGATCCCACCAGCTGCTCTGCTGAGGAGGCGTCCCCAGTCCCCCTCTGCTGTAGCTCTTGTCCCAAATGTCCTCTGCTCTGGAAAACTTACCCGAAAAGAACAAGTACAGCTTTTTTTTTGTTTTAGTCATGCTCCAAGGCAGGCAGCCTTACCCAGGCCAGGAAGCTGTATGCGTGTTAAAGCAGTGCTCCTTTCCCTCACACTCCCTTTTTACACCCCCAGGTGGCATCTCCCTATTTTCTGAGCATACAGTGTCCTGAGGCTTCCCAGAATAGGCTGGGGATATGGAAAAGTGGAGGCTTTGGTAGAAAAAAACCCAAATATGGCTCAGTATGATCCTATAGAGCATGAGGATGCAACCCAGACCTACCTTCAAAGCTCCCTCTGCCCATATGGAGAAGTACCCGGCTTTCCAAGAGGCTGGCGTGCTGAGAGGGGAAGCATCCTGGTCTGGATGACTGGAAAGACATAGGCTGGATCGTGTTTCAGCCCTCGTACCCCATCCCAGTGCAGTATCTGCAACAAATAGTCTTGGATTGTCCACACTCATAGTTCCCTTGGTTTGATGCCAACCTGATCTCACCCCTCCCTCCCCCTGATTCTGATTTTAGGGACAGGTCCCTGAGACGTGAAAGAAACCCCCACATCATTGTGCCACTGCCTTCTCTCGCTGAGTTTTCTCACTTTGTTCAGTTATTACTAAAATAAAATGACCTCTGGGTTTGAAAAGTCTCCATTGCTGTCGTACATGCTAAAAGGATTGCACTTTAGCTCCAAATATACTTCCACTTCTCCTATTGTATTTCTCTTCCCAAATTTATGTCTACCTTAAATTTTCTTTTCCCCTTACACCTGCTGCTATCAAGATCTCCTATGTATTTATTTGAAATTAATCCTTTATTTCCCAAAGTAGCCCTTGCTATCAGCTCTAGCCGTAGTGCCAGTAATTACTTTCTTATTATTAGCTGGTGAGACACCGTGGCTAATTTGTGGGTACGCTGATAAAACCCAGAGGTGTCAGGTGATTGCACTGAAATTTGACTGCAGGAAAGGTCAGGAAGTTATTTCCCCCATGTAGGTGGTTTATTAATTTTATTCCTTTCTGAAAGAAAAGTAAGAGTCCCTGAGACTCCAGAGAGCCCAACACATAATCCAAATGCAACCACTGCAATACCTGCTCGTGTTCCTCGCTGTCTGCAGAGATGCCTGTACGCATTAATTCACCTGGAGCTCTGGATCAGAGCCTGCCCCCACAGTTCCCTGCTAGCAACCCACCTGCTGTAAGGTTGTGCTGTAGTGCCAAAGTCCCTGTTTCCACCTGATTGATGGCTGTGGAGAGATTGCCCCTTTCTGATTCTGCCTCCCACTGTATCTGGGGGACTGCTCCCTCCCTTGCCCTGCTGCCCTGCAAAGCCTGTGCTGCAAAGGTCAGTTCCAAGCATAGACACAGGCTCTTTTACCCTTTTCTCTCCAAAACCTGCACTTTATCATCAGTAGAAGATCATACCAGCTTGTGACGGAGAGCTGTGCAGCATGAGAGCTGGGTGTAAGAGAGCCTGGAGACAGCACTTCTATCTCAGGCTGTGCTGCCAGCTGCCGTCTGTCAGTTGTGGATGAGTCTCTATCATCCAGGATGGAGAATCAGAGATGTGTGGGTGTGCTCAGTGGTGTAGGAGGTACTGCACCTTATTGCTCAGCCCTAAAATTACCTACGTGTCTTCATCTGCCTTAGGATAGACCCGATGGTAAAGACTCTCCCACCGTACCCATCTACCTGGGAGTGTTGGTTGACAGCGACCGAACATGAGCCAGCAGTGGCCCAGGTGGCCAAGAAGGCCAATGGCATCTTGGCTTGGATCAGAAACGGTGTGACCAGCAGGTCCAGGGAGGTTCTTCTCCCTCTGTACTCGGCACTGGTGAGACCGCACCTCGAGTACTGTGTTCAGTTCTGGGCCCCTCACCACAAGAAGGATGTTGAGGCTCTGGAGAGAGTCCAGAGAAGAGCAACGAAGCTGGTGAGGGGGCTGGAGAACAAGAGGAGCAGCTGAGAGAGCTGGGGGTGTTTAGCCTGGAGAAGAGGAGGCTGAGGGGAGACCTCATTGCTCTCTCCAACTACCTGAAAGGAGGTTGTGGAGAGGAGGGAGCTGGGCTCTTCTCCCAAGTGACAGGGGACAGGACGAGAGGGAATGGCCTCAAACTCTGTCAGGGGAGGTTCAGGCTGGACATCAGGAAAAAATTTTTCATGGAAAGGGTCACTGGGCTCTGGCAGAGGCTGCCCAGGGAGGTGGTTGAGTCACCTTCCCTGGAGGGGTTTAAGGGACGGGTGGATGAGGTGCTGAGGGACATGGTTTGGTGATTGATGGGAATGGTTGGACTCCATGATCCAGTGGGTCTTTTGCAACCTAGTGATTCTATGATTCTCTGATCCCTGCAGTGCCTTGTGCAGTGCCTCAAGCACTTTCCTGTGCTGCCTGCTCTGCTTTGTTAGGGTTCACTTTCCCATCCAGAGGAGAGGGATAGCAATCTGATCACCAAAACACACCACACTACCTGAGGGCAGATAACTGTTGAGCATTTCTTGTTATCTCTATCCTAATCGTTGTAGTATATAATAGTGGGAAGAGGCCACAGGACAATAAAATACCACAACAATTGTAAAACTCAAAACAGCCCCTGCCATGGTTGGTGATTAGAAAATAAATAAATCTAAATGACTATCTGAAGTATAAAACTGCTCTACAATTTATTGCCAGAGCTCTGATCCTTAACAAGTTCACCATTAAAGGAATCACACAGGACAGCGTCTCTGGCTTGTTGGAGCCTCTTCCCAAGTTGAACATAAAATGACAAATAATAATTTGTTCAACATAAATTTACTAGCACCTTAAACCGTCTGTTTGTTGAATTACCGCAGTGTTCTAAGAAAGAGAGGAACTCACCATGTTTCACAAGGAACAGTAAATTCATTCAGCCTGAGACAGGTTTCGTTGCCTGGTGTTGCTCTCAGGAAAATCATAATAATAACTGGTCTGCTACCTACCCATTCATTAGCAGCAATTACACCGTATTAGTGTTACAAATTGCTATTGAAAGATGTTACCAAGCTAGAAGCCCTCAGTTTAATTGAGAGCACTTTTTTATTTGATTACTAATGGCTCTGTGTTATAATATCAATGACCTGCATGAGAAAATTGCTTCCCCAGAGGGATCTTTGTTGGCAAAAGAGCTCTGCTGGAAGAATTTCCTCCTGCCTTTGGGAGCACAGGGGGCTTCAGTCTTTCAAAGACAGGCTCAGCACCCACAGGGAGAGAAGGAAGAAATGGTCAAGGATATTTTCCATACTCAAAGGACAAGTTTATAAATTATTTTGTGAAAAGATCTAAAGGGACTTGGTGGCAACGTAGAGAGGAAGGTTGGTCATGTGTGGGATGCAGCAGCAAAGAGAGGGCAAAGAAATTTAGTGTCTGCAGGGGAATCATTTCACCACCTCAAGCAAGAAGGCTTTTGCTATAAGCCCATCACTCCACAGTTTAGGAAGGGTAAGTGATTTTTTCATTGTGCAAGCATCTTTTGTTTCAAAAAGATAAGCATATAATTAGCTGAAAGAAAATGCAAAGGGAAGCTCATCGAGTAGGTTTCCATCTTGCTGCCTTTGGCGATCCATTAATGAAGTCTAATTACAATGTCAAAAGCCTATGTTCTAGCCCAGTGACTAATTGACTTTGGAGATGCAAGAGCTCTTTTGTTGTTTTAAGCCAGGAGAAGCAGGGAGGGAGGAAAAATAATTGTTAATTAGTTTAGTTCTGCTTTATCTGTAACACAAAACAAAATATTTGTTACTGAAGCAATTCTTACCCTGGTAATGTATCTTGACCCTCCTGCCATTGGTAAAAGAACTCTTTTCTGTTTACACCTGCGAAGTATTTATGGCCCGGTCCTCTGTTGTGTCCCTTGAGGAGGATTTTACAATGTGAATGAGGCCTGGTGATACTTGGATTGAGATTCCTGATGAGTAAGGACCATGATACAGAGAACTATGAAGATTGTTACTATATTAGATGGGGGGACAGACGGATAGATAAACTTTAGGAAAGACAGATAGGGACAGACAGATACAATGGGATGCTCTCCAGAAAAAAAAAACCAAGAGGTGCTCTGTCTGCATGTAGGGACATTTCTTTGCAGCATCCTATGATAGTGCAAGGAAAGAGGAATTTGGTGACTGAGGAAGACAGCACGTCTCCTAGAGTCTTCTTCAAGGTGACTTAGAATCATAGAATCGTAGAATCACCAGGTTGGAAAAGACCCACTGGATCATCGAGTCCAACCATTCCCATCAATCAATAAACCATGTCACTCAGCACCTCATCCACCCGTCCCTTAAACCCCTCCAGGGAAAGTGACTCAACCCCCTCCCTGGGCAACCTCTGCCAGTGCCCAGTGACCCTTTCCATGAAAAATTTTTCCTAATGTTCAGCCTAAACCTCCCCTGGCGGAGCTTGACTCGCAGATATTTGGAGGAGCAATGCTTGGTATATCCACCCTTCCCCTCCCAATTTGGGTCACTAGCCCCCTGGGCATGGTTCTACCTGGAGTAGCCTCCCTAGGAAGGGCTGGGGATGGTTTTGCTCCCCAAAGACATGAACAGCATTGAGTTTTATGGGAGTTGTTGGATTAAAATGGCAATGGGTAAAGTAGGCTGAATGGATGCAATTTTCTCTGGAGGTGAAGATCCAGCCCTCACTTTACATGAATTTATCCCATTAACAGAAAAAGTCAGAACCGGGGAATGACAATAGTAAAGCATTATCATGTAGACCTTTCCATGGGTGACATGACAAGAATTAATATCGTATCCTTCTTTTATTTCCTGAGTCTATTAAAAGTTACTTTCAAGGCATTTAAAGAATAAATAGGCAAATAGGAATATTAACTACAGGAGCTAATTTCCATGACTGCCAAACTGATTATAGCTGGAAAAATCCAAAGAAAAATAATACTGTCATCATTTTATCAGCTGGAAGGGAATTGCTGCTGGTCAGCTGTTAGGTTGAAGAGAAGCAGAAAAAATGGAGAAGGAGGAAAACAGAGCAGGAAGCCCAAAAATATATGAGGGAAGCTGGACATTAAATCATGTATTCCTTGGGGTCCAGCTGAATGGTCAGCTGCCTGAACATGGCAGAAATAGCAGCTTTACTGACCAAAAAATTGTATTCTCTTCGAAATCCTGTGTCACAAAACCCCCAGTTTCAACATAGCCAGAATCTTATCTCATTTCTGAGAGTCAGAAATGGGGCTCCTAGCTATACCTGTGGCTTCATCCCCATCTCATCCATAGAGATTAACCCGACAAGCAGTGAGGCTTCCAGCCCCTGAGCTGTGGTTTGCAGCATTCCCTCTGCATTTCTGAAAGCCCAGTTGCCTTCTGGATTTTCCTCTGGCCAGGAATTGCTGTCCTCTCTTTTCCTAGCTTTGCCATGGTAAAAAAACCCTTCCGACTCACTGCTGGACATATGGGGCTGGACAGATTTTGAACCCAGTCCATTATCCAGGGAAGCCAGCAGGGATCATGGTGAGAACTGTTAAATATTTCCATAACCTTTGATGTTTTCTGGTCTATACTTTTAACCCTGGTTTCAGACAGTGAGAGATAATAGGATCAACAACTCATGAAGCAACAGTGAAAAGACAATACGTAGGTTGGTTTGATCAGTTACTGGACCTCTAAGTCTTCTCATCCATAGCCACTATGGATCTATTTTTCCTGGCTTATGGAGACCAACCACTACAGCCCTGTATGTTTCTCATTTTAACATACACCTCCTGGGATTGCTGCTCACTTGCTTCCTTACCAGCCCTTTCCATGGCTTGTTTGTATGAAGCTTTCTGTCTGTACAAATAGAGAATCCTGCCTTGCAGACAGAATTGTCTGTAGAGCTGTGCCGATGCACAACGTTATTCTGCATCAAGGTGATGTTCTGCACTGTGTCAGGAGCTCAGCTGCTGGGAGTCCTTGGTAGAAAGAGAAATTGAGAACCAGAATCTTTTCTTCTGCTTACTACAGTGGCTTTTCTTCCCCTGTTTTAAAGATAATCTCTTTAAGATGGAAAGTGATTTCACGTAATCAGAAAAATGGATAGCAGTAGAGGAGACCAAATTATCCTATGTGAGGTGTTTAGAAGTGATTGTGTGTGTTCTCTTATAACCTATAAAGAGAAATAGGCTCAGGTGCTGCTTTGACTCACATTGGATAACCCCGACAAGCGTACCCTGTGGTCCCTACTTCATTGACAAACAAATGAGAAGCTCAGGACTAGAGGCCAATATTTTGGACGTGGAACTTGAGACTGCAGAATTCTTCTCCCTAGAAGCTCAGGAGTACATAGGGGTTACTCTGGGGTCTGGGATATACAAGGTTTGACTGAGAGGATGAGTTTTGCTATTGGAACTGACTTTAGTCCTTGAGCTAATGCTTGGAAATGTGTTGATTCATTCCTGCAAGTCCAAGAGTTAATAAGTGATTTTTGTTGTAAAAGAAGCCTCTTATTTTGAGAGAAGGGTCTCAGTTTCTCTATGGAACTGTTTCTTTTCCCTTGAAATAAAATGTTGAGGCATGAGATGGAGACTTTCCTACCCACTAACAAGACTATAGAGAATTGGTGTTGTCAGGATGCTACCTCAAAGCTTACACAAAGAAAGAAGCTAAATTCAATTCTAAAACTTTCAGCAAATTTTTAATATTCACCCAAGACACACCTGCTATGGTGACGTTTCTGAACAGGCCAAGTTATTCTCAAAAGCTTTTCACAGAGTCTGAAGTATAAATATTTTGATACAAAAAATAAAAACAAGAAACCCTCCAAACCCAACCGCTCGTGTTCACATTCAACGGTGCTGTGGATAAACACAGCCTCTTCACTCCATGCCTAGCCAGACTACAGCTGTAGGAGACAGGCAGCAGTAGGTTCTTCCAGCATCTTGCCGGAGCTTGGAATCCAGGAACAGAAGAGTCTGAAAGGTATTGAGATGAACTTGCTGGCTTTGAAGGTGCTTAGAGGTGCAGGATAAGGAAGGAGCTACGGAGCCTCTGGATGACTGAGATGCCGTGTCCATCAGCAGCAGCTCCAGCTGCAGTTCCCTGTGTTTTAGGTGCTAATGACGTTTTGTAGCTCCAGATGAGGATATGGAGACCAGAGAGATACGGAGTGGAGGCAGATCTCCTGGGGCTGGTGTTACCAGTGCTGCCTCGGTTTACCCTAGAGCCACGGCCGCTGGTCATTGCACAGTATCAGGACTTACTCAGGATGGACCTAGCTCAGACAGGTGCTACTTCTCTGAGACGCTATGAGAACATTTGCTGGCTAGGAAAGCTGAGCTGTTCTACTTTCTATATTGTACAGCAGCTATGGATAAACCCAACTAGCAGCAGCAGCCTATCCTTTCTCATCTGCAAGGTGCAGTTAGAGATAATTATTATATCTCACCTACTTACTGACAAATGCATCATGCTTACAATAATAAGCTGATCAGCGGCTTTGACGTTTTACACTCATCATTTGAGTTGATTTTAAGTCATTTTGACTTTTAAATTAAATTATCTCATGCACAGAAACAAAAAATGCAGAAGAACACAGAAAGGATTCACAGTATTTCTTAACACGTATATATATATATATATATTAAGCTTTAAATCAAAACCAACTCTTCCCAGTCTTTTTTATATGCACTCTATATGATGCAACAAACATAAGCACGGTCTAGCTCTTCCATACACAGTGCTCTGCCCATTATACAATGTCTGCTCTACTATACTTCTTCCCTTTTAATCAAATACAGGTAGACTAGACCCTTTAACACAACACAAGCTGGCCATAGCACCGTGGCTGAGCTGCCCTCCTTTATAAGTGAAGGAGTTCTAGTTTTGTTACATTAGGAAGGAGGGAAAATATACTGTTTTGGGATCTTAGATGATCTTGTTCTCCAGGGCTTCGATCCTTTTGGCCACAGCTTCCAGTGAGCAAGAGTTAAGGGAAAAAAGCAACAGTGCCCGTTAGTGATTCATTGTTCAAGTCCTCTCCTGGCTTGCAGAACAGCTAAAGAATAGAGCTGGGAGCAGGTAGCAGAGGAATGCTGTCATCCCTGGCTCTGGCATTTCCAGAACTGCTCAGGTTGATGAACTTTTATTAGAGGTAGGAAATGTCCATGTATGCACACGCGCTCACACGCACCTATAAATTTACTATAAGAAGACTAAAAAATGTGAGAATGATTGGAATGTGTTTGAGTGACTGACAGAGAATCCCTGACCTTGAGCAATGTGGACAGCACAAAGAGTGGAGCAGAGTGTTTTTCTTAGAGTCACACAGTGTGTCTCAACTTTCTGCTCTTTTCGCTAATTGCTTTTCATGATGTGCCTGGGAGCAGCAACCCACTGGGTGAGAACTGCTGATTTACTCTGACCTTTGCATAACGTGTCGTGGATTTCACTCAATTTGAGTTAAAGAGTAGAAAATATACTGTGCTACTGATGTAGCAAAGCACAGAAATGTGTGAGTAAATTAGAATACTGCTTTTGAAACTATATTCTCCCCTTATTTTAAATAATGAAAGATCTCAATAGTACTTTGGGAGTCCCTCCAAGATTTCACTGATTACTCGCTCCATAAGGAATCTGATTCTTATTCACAACTTTATTCTTTTTCTTGTTTCTCCTTCAATCACTTCTTAATGGTCTTTGTGCAATACGACAGCACCCAGCGTGCCAGGATGCAGTCCCGCAGAATCAGTTCATATGGGATCCAACTCACCTCACTGGAGATGTTGACAGTGAGCAGTTCCATGAGAGTCAGTCTCTCATAGCTGAGGTTTAGCTGGGTGGGAGAACTTGGACGTATCCCTGTGACTATTGAGGGGTTGGAATTGGATGGTCTTTAGAGCCCCTTCCAACCCAAGCGATTCTATGATTTTATGATTTTATGTGTAGATGTTCCCATTGGTCCCTCTAGAAAACACAACTGAACCCATTGAGTTCTGAATAGGAACAGCTTCCAAAGGATATATTTACGCTGCAATGAATTTATGAGGTCTTCTACTTTTGTCTGGAACTTCACAATAGATTTACATTCACATGGATCTTCCTCTGTGAATCGGAATATCAAGAAGATGAGTTAAGTGGGATAAAAGAAAGATTAAATCAAAATCATAAGTGAAACAAAGCAATCCTTCTTTTCTGTATCACAAACATAAAGGAAATCAAAATAACATTCCTTCTAATTATCTGACTGACTACTTCTGGCTTTAATCTCAGATCACTAGAGAATCTCACATTTTTGTGTTACCTAGATTTCCAGTTTCCTAAAACCCCACTGACCTCTACTAATGATGCTTAAAGCTTGCCCCCAAAATTGAGATTTGTCCAAATACAGTGCTCAAAGGAGTCTCTCTTTGCCATCCTCTTCCCAAGAGCATCACTTTGGAAGGCCAGGCTCTTTGCCGCTTATAGACTCCTGTGAAGAAAACTTTGTAGGCACCATTTACCACCTGAGAAACAGAAGTTGTTTGAGCTTTGCTTCGGCTCATGGTTTCAGAGTGATGCTTGTTAATCAGTTTGCTAATGTACATCAATAATTCACGTATGTTCTTCAAGACAAAATATCTTAAACCAGAATAGATGTAAAAGAGGGTATTGAGTTGATCAGGAAAAGAAAGGAGGTGTTTACAAGACCACAGTGAGTCCACTCAACTACTCGGCAAGTGGAAGGGGAAGGACTTTTAAAGGGAAAGTGCAGCACTCACACAAAACCACAGCAGGATTAAACCCGTCATAAGCAAACTAAAGCTGGATATCAAGAGAAGATTTCCAGCCATCTGTTGATAAAAACAAGCTGGCATTGAAAATCAAACAAATACAAATATTTTCTTTCCTTTCCTTTTGTTTTTAGACCCAAATGTTCAGATATTTACCAAAAGTGATTTTTTCTTTTTGCAAACAAGTACTTTTCCCCAAATGTATTCTTACTTTTTTTTTGAATGCTGACATCTAACTGTATTTGCTTTCTCAAAAGGTACTTTTTTTGTGGATGGACTCCTACTTTTTAAAGTAGCCATGGCAAAGAGAATGTCTATCTTGCAAGCTTGGCTCCCAGGCTTTGCAGACACAGGACCCTGAAGTGTGTTGTCCCTCTCAGACTTCCCCAGTAGGAAAGGAAGATCCCATCTTTAGGGATCTGGAGGACAGGGCACTTGCCCAGCGTGATCCTGGATATCTCTAGTGAAGCAAGGAACTGAATCAGATTTTTCTGAGATTCCTGTCTTCCCAAGTACCTTTCCTCTCTAATATACACTCAGGGAGAAAAGCATATGAGTTGCCTACTAATAACACACCAATATTTACATGCCTATCTCTTGGTTTTGGCACAAATAACAGTGTTAGATACTGAGAATCAAGGGAAAGACGAGTTTAACACTTGGCAATGTGCATTATTTCATCCACATGATGCTGTAGAGCGTCTCTGAGTGCCATTAGAACAGTGGAGATCTCTGCGTTGCACAGGGCCATAGGGCACTCAAGAGCAGGTCTACACACTCATGGGATGTAGAGCTGAGCTTGGCAGAGCTCTCTTGGGAACTTAATGACCCACATCAGAGCTGTGGAACTGGAAGGAATCATTTGCTTATCAGGACAAAGGAGCCTGAACACCTGGACTCGATAAGAGGATGCCAAGTTCCTGATAAGCCTGGCAGCATGAATCGCAGAAGCACTGCGAGCTATTTAATGGCTTAAAAGAATTCTAAGTGCTGGGGATTCACTATGATTTGCCTGATCAAGCAGATGCATTGCAAAGGGCCAATATTTCACAGGAGGCATGTGATTCCTTCAAAACCTAAAATCTAAATTAACCGTGGTTATTTTTTTCAAGTAATTTTTAGACTCAGGTTATTTATAGGACAGCATTCTTAAAATTTTATGTTATTTTTCACCTCCTTTTGTCATACCTGTCTCCAACTAAGTCCTCTCTCAGCCTTTGCTTCACCAGTCTACTCAAACATGAGCAATTTAGCATTCATGTTTCCCAAATTTAGACATCTGTGAGTCATATGGAAGGCACTACGTACTTATTTTAACTCGAAATGTGTCACCCCTGTGGTGTCTGTTTGACTGTAGCAGCAGCCAGTGGGTAGTGAGCTTCAACTCAGATGTCCAGTTTTTGTGATGATCTTCAAATTAAGCCAAATAAATCAACCCTAAGTTTCTCTTTTAAGAGCAACTCTTCATTCCTTGAGTCACTTTCGGACATTCTCAGGACCTGGTACAGCCTGAATTCATCATTATTGAAAAGGAAAGGAGAGATGGGCAGAAAGGTGGAAGAAAAGGGAAGCAGTTTGTGAGAGTAGGAGATGACTGGTGTAGGATGGCTGTGGTTCAGGTTACTATCCAAAATGTTGATGTTTCATGGTCCTTCCAAGTGCTCTACAAATGTGATACACTGAGAACACAGAGCTCTTTCTAACACCCATCTGAAGGGGCATTTTTTTCTTTCTGCTTCCAGCCTTTGAATGCTGTGACAAAACCCCCTCCTTTCTCCGATCCCCCACTCTCACCAATGCAGATTTTCATTTGCAGCTTCTTCCCAATCTTGCTGATGGTTCTGAAGTCAGCCGTGTAGAAGTAGTGCTCGGCTACTGGTTCTGAAGCAATTTCCCTCAGCTCATCCTCAACAGCATTGCCAACTCCTACAGCAAACATCCTAAAGCCTGTGAATGATGAGAAGGCGTCAGCTGAAGAGCACGGAGCACCTTATGCTTCGGTACTAAAGCCCTGTCAGTTTGCACATCCTTGTTTATGTCCTGGACACAGTCTCCACCCAGAACTGTAGATGTTAACTGGAAATTAACCCCTTTACCCTCTCCTGTAGATTTATTTCAACCAGATCAAATAGGGTTCAAAGTATTTTTCGCAGGCAAAGTCTTACTAGAATTATCCAGACTTGACCAGCACCACAAGAACAATGTTTTGGAGACACAAGAAAGGACAGATGATCATAACACCTTGACAGGATCATGCATCCAACTAATAGGGAAGCGATAATACAGCAAAAGGAAACAGTGGAAGTTTTTCAAACAACCTTGAAGCCGTCATTAATCAGCCTACATAGGTGCAGATTCCCCTGTGCAATGGAGACCTGTGGTTCAGCAAAATTGGAGGCAAATCTCTTTCAAAAATTGCAACTCATACAGTCTGTAAAGAGCAACCCACCCTGTGAGTTAAGAACATGTCCATGTATTATGCTTCACTGCCAAGGGATTGATTGGCCACCTCTGACTTAAACCTGTTTCTATTGACCTGAACTGCAGTTTTCCCCTTGTCTTCAGTGGCAACACCATTAACTCCTGCTTTAAAACACTTGTCTCTACTTGGCTGTGCCTAGACAAGGGTAATGCTCTCCACTCCTCCCCTTTTATCTTTGTCTTTCCACCTCTGAATGTGTCAATTTTTTGGTTTTTTCAAAGGTCAACTCAAAGGACGTGGCTGAGGTTAGAGCATCTTGTTATTTGTCCTAGTGCAATCACTTACAAACAGGTGCTGGAGATCTCTGTGCGGATAAGAGAGAAGGAAGAAACAAGGCATAATGTTTTATCGTCATAGAGGAATAAATTCTATCACTACAGTTTACATGGGCTTTTTGTTTAATAAGAGCTGAATGTTTACATAACATGTCAACATGCTTTGCAAACATCAGCTTTTCCAGAGCTTATACCTGACCTTGATTATTATGTGCTAGCCCTTAGTCCCATCTAGTGGTCAAGACTGATGTTAAAAGATAGTAAAGAATTTAGCAGTTAATGAACACTTTCACATGAGCTGCATCCATTTAACACAGAGATGTCAGAAGACTGGGAACTTTTTCAGCAGGTTAGCAAAGGGACGGATCTCAAGATATTTATACTTTATGGTGTTTACATTTACAAATATATCAATACCATGCACTTTCAATATTTCCAGCAGAAGCTTCTTATTAGCGTGTCTGGGATTTGGACAGGGTTACTCTCTGCTTTGTTTATTGTTTTACCCCTTCATTTTCTTTTCCAGCCCTTAAGGGTGATACAGACAAGCCACTCGTGGCCCTACAACTCCCACTGTTCTGCAGGGAGCTCTCTGAGGGTCATCTTTGCCTCACCATGAGTGCCAATGAAGCTGACCTGACTTTCATTATCAACATCAGACAAATCCTCATCTTCTTCCTGAGGTTTCCTTCACATTTATATGAAGCATGCTAGGCCAGCGTGCATCCCCTACTCCATCTGCCCAGCAGAGAGACCTCCAGCAGTCTTAGATCAAAGACACGGAGAGGTTCTGGGAATGAAAACAAGCAGCTGGGAAACCAGGATTTACCTGAACCCCAGCCAGAGCTGCTCCAAGCTCTTTGTGAGTGTGCAAGGGTAGTCAGGCAAAGTGACTCTATAGTAAGGTGCAAGAGATATCTCCAGGGAGTCATAGCCAGGTAGATACTAGGTGCAGTTCCTGGTCCAAGGGAGAAACAAGCCATGGGAATTCAGGAGACCTACCTAAGTCTTTGGCTTTCTTTGCAGCGTCAGTGATGTAATCTTGTGACCGTCCATCGGTGAAGACTATGCCCACCTTGGGGACCCCAGGCCTAGCTCCATTGACAATGGAAAAGGAACTGTCAACGAGGTACTTCAGAGCCTGGCCCGTCATTGTTCCCTTCTCCATGTAGGCCATTTTCTTGACTGCGGCTTTGATGTCCTTCTTGTTCTTGAACTGCCCCAGTGGAAACTCCTGTCTGACAGAACTGGAGTACTGAACCAGGCCAACTTGGGCCTGTTTGTCTGACACCTCCAGTGAGTCCACAATTTGGTTGATGAATTTCTTCACCAGCTCAAAGTTCTCAGGCCGCACGCTCTTGGAGCCATCAATCAGGAAAACAAGATCCAGAGCAGATCCTGACCCGCCACTGCAAGCTGAAGCAAAATACGAGAAGAGGGCAAAAGAAGACAACAAATAAGATCTCAATTAATTATATAGGAAAAGATGACCCTAGTTTCATTTTATTGCTAATGTAATGGAGTTAATCAGTCAAAATTCAACAGGAGTTCACACTAATGTTTTCAAATTAATTCTTGGTTATAAGTGCATGGTTTCCTTTTCTACCTTTTCTGAACAGAACACATCTACCCTGTCTCGGCCCCATCCACCTTACAACTGCAGACCACAGCTCGGCTCAGTGCAAATGAAAATCATTACATACCGCTGCAGGTCTTCCCATCGCTGTTCAGTGTGAAACCCTCTTTACAAGCACACTTGTAAGTTCCTGGGGTGCTGATACAGATCTGCTCACAGTCGTGGTCTCCGGTGGCACACAGGTCTGATACCACTGTAAGCAAAGTGTGTATTAAATCACAGACTGCCAAGGCTTCTCAACACAGACCCTACTCAGCCTACGCACATAGCATAGTGTTTGTCCCATACTAAATCCACTCTGCAACCAAATAAAGCAGCAGAGGTCATTACTCTTGGATAGTGACTGAGATCAAAGAGGCAAAGAGAAATTTTCACAAGTCTCCGGATTCCAAGGCACAGACAGGGCTAGAAATAGTCTCCCTACTGAGGGCAACCACCATCCTTCTGGTGAGCATCTCATAATACACTTCATTCTCCAAAGCCAAAACCCATATTTTTTTTCCAGCACAGTTATGATTAGTGAGTTCAGCCCCATGTACAGTTGTCTTCCCTGGATGGGATTCATGTCCAAACATAGTTGGAATTCACTTCGGAGCTACCAATGCACATGCAGCTGTCAGATTTGCTCTCTACAAACATTTCTGCCTGCTGATGTTAATGTGGCTCTGACTCCTGAGATGCTGTGCAAACAGAAGCTGGATGGCAGCATTCTGAGCCAGCAGTGTTCAGTGACTGACAAGACTGTCACAGCTACAGCAATGATGATGGAAACCAAACTTGAAAGTAAACAGATTTGGTTGAAGCAAATTAATTTGCAAAAATGAGGGAAATCTATGCAGAAAACTGAGCATTTCTGGTTCTATCATAATGATGGGAGATGGTGCAAATTCTTTCAGAGGTATGAGGCTTCTACTGATTGTTTCAAGGTTTTGTGGTCTGCTCTGAATGTATTCTGCTCTTCTGACCTTTCCAATTCACACGTATGCGGATTGTGCCGGTGTAGATCTTTCCAACACATATGTAACTCACATCACTAGGAATGTTACTACCCATGCATGGCTGTAACATGGAGTTGAGTTCTCTGAAGCTTTCAGAGACCTAATTATCTAACTAACTGACTAGTACCTAAGTATTATCAACTGGATCTTCTAAAGTTTCCCTTTCCCATGTAGTTCTTGAGCCTGGGCAGTGCCGCACAGTTCTTCATGCTGTCAGTACCCACTAACAGTGCTTTGCGATAGCAGGTGGTGTTTGGGTACATCTCTGAGGATGGTTTTGTGCAGCTGCTTGCATAGCACGATAACAGCCCACTTGGCAGTTAATATGGTGCTATTCTCTGTTAGCTATAATAACCCTTAGCACAGCACTTCCCTTGGAAGCATCTCAGAGATTTTTTACCGTGGGGAGAACTTTGTCATCTATACATTACAAATTTGAAAGGCAAGACATACAAAGGGTTTTTTTTCCCTTTATCATTTTGAATGACACCAATGACAGAACTCCAAAATGCATTGTCAGGCCTCTCCACCTCTGGCTGGTGCCTGGCTCCAAGGCAGCCAACATACTCTCTACAACTCCCTGAAAGGAGGTTGTGGGGGGCAGGGAGCTGGGCTCTTCTCCTAGGTGACAGGGGACAGGACGAGAGGGAATGGCCTCAAAATCCACCAGGGGAGGTTTAGGCTGAACATTATAAAAAAAAATTTTCACAGAAAGGGTCATCGGGCACTGGAACAGGCTGCCCAGGGAGGTGGTTGAGTCACTTTCCCTGGAGGTGTTTAAGGGACGGGTGGATGAGGTGCTACGGGACATGGTTTAGTGTTTGATAGGAATGGTTGGACCCAATGATCCGGTGAGTCTCTTCCAACCTGGTGATTCTATGATTCCATGATTCTATGATAAACTCCCACAAATATTCATGCCCTGAATTCCACCTTCTTAAATCTTGCCTCTATCTCCTCTTTAATATGTAGTATTTGTCCCCTTCTTCTATGGGAGTTTGGTACACCTGATTATAATACATGACTCACTTCATACTTCAAATCTTCCTCCTTCCTACAAAGGAAGGAACTTTCCTTGACGAAAAGCTGCTCACCCCCATCATTTTCAGCCTGAAAGTTGAATCATGAGATTTTACACCTCTTGAAGCAATTGGTCTCGGAGAGTTTTCCAGGTCCATCTGCGTGTACATGTTTGCGATGCCTTTGCTGTGGGCACCGTGGGGCATCACACCTTTTAAAAAGTGTCGCTGTACGTCTGTGCTTTGACAGGATGGGCGTGCGAAACCCCCCACACCTCTCTTGCTGACACAGAAAATGGGTATTTATAGACCATCTCCTACTGGCTTGTGGGTATGTTTCAAAGTAATAAAGCGTTCTTACCGCTTGATGTAGAAGTGAATATGTGTTTGTAGGATTGTCAGGCTCTTTTTAGATGCTGTGCAGAAAGGCATCAGATACTGCACCCGCCGGGGGATGTTCCTGCCTCACAAGCCTTGCAGAAACAACAGCAAAGATGGTTCAGGCTCTAGCGGGGAAGTGAAACCATCCCTTGCCCCAGTGGGGATTCGAAAGACAATACTGGTGGGGGAAATTACAACCCAGATTCTCAGAATTGCCCAGATAGGCTTAAACATCAGGACAATGATGTAGCCATCTAAAGATCATGTTTTCCAGGTTCTTTTTCAATGCCTCAAGTAGGACATGGCTGATGGTTACAAACTCCCCCGTGCCAATGAAGTCTGGAGCCTTCTCTAACTAAAACCTGAAATTCCCTACTCAAAAGCTTTAATTCTAGCAAGACAGCTTCAAAGAGCATATGCCTTCCATACTGCTTCGTGTTTCTGCAGCCCCAAGTGCTTGGAACAAGGAAGCAGAGGGATGAAGGATGATCACACATGAAATGGATGAGACAGCTGGGATTGTTTAGCCTGGAGAAGAGGAGGCTGAGGGGAGACCTCGTTGCTTTCTACAACTACTTGAAAGGAGGTTGTGGAGAGGAGGGAGCTGGGCTCTTCTCCCAAGTGACAAGGGACAGGACAAGAAGGAATGGCCTCAAGCTCTGCCAGGGGAGGTTTAGGTTGAACATTAGGAAAAAAATTTTCATGGAAAGGGCCATTGGGCACTGGCAGAGGCTGCCCAGGGAGGGGGTTGAGTCACATTCCCTAGAGGTGTTTAAGGGACGGGTGGATGAGGTGCTGATGGGCATGATTTAGTGATTGATAGGAATGGTTGGACTCGATGATCCGGTGGGTCTCTTCCAATCTGATAATTCTATGATTCTATGACCCTATGTTTCTATGAAACGCTTGCTGGCAACCACTTGTAATCCAGGGTCATCGCAGGGACTTACCACAGAAAGCTTCTTTAAACTTGTGGGTCAGCTTCTCTATGACACTGTAGCTCTCCACGTAGTCCACGTGATCGTCCAGGGGCTCGCTAGCGATTTGCCGCAGTGTGTGCATGTCCACCCGACCAACTCCGATGGCAAAGATCTCGATGCCAGCTGCTCTGGCCCTGGCTGACACATCCTGCACGCCATCCTGGGGGCGTCCGTCGGTCACAACGATTGCCACCTACATGAAGAAGGGCAGAGGCAAGCGTACACTTGAACAGAAGCTAAGATCACTATTGCTGGTGGAACGGGCTGGGTTAGTAAAGAAGGCTTTGCATTTCTTAGATTAAACGGAAATGTCACCCCCTCCTCTCCCTCTTCTCACTCTTCCAAAGATGAACCGAGTCATTCTTTTATGTGGAGTTTGTTTCTTTTTCAGCTGGAAAGTTTAAACTGCCTGGGATCTGACGGATTTAATTAAGGGACATCTTGCCCCTAAGGAAACCAAAGTAAATGTTATGTTCTTCATACGTAAACTAATGCTCAAACCAGACTCTAACTGCCTTCATGAACCCCCAGCTGACAGTAAGGACAACTCTAACTCAGTATGGGACACTACAGAATCTCAGGAAATGTCACGGAAACATCATGAGATGGAGGCTTTTTCCCATTTTATAGATGGAGGAGCTGAAGCAGAGAGAGGGAAAGAGATCTGCCTAATGTCACAGTGTGTGTCAGTGCCTGCCATGATTCCCCGTTCCACAAAACAAAGAGCAGAGATGAAACCCTACCCCTACTAACATGAGCATTTAAATGGGAACTGGGTTTCACTCTGGATTAGATGGAGCCCTGAACCAGTGGAAAGCCTTCAAGGGTCCTGTGTCTACTGCTACATTGTCCATTTTCCTTTTTATTTTTCTTCTGATAAGTGACATTGTCATAAAAATCTTCTTTTTTTGTTCTTTGCCAATTCATCTGCCCCTGCCCCTTTTCCTTGCAGCTGTTTTGTTGTGACACCACTGTCATCTCCAAAGCAAATGATTTGGGTATAATACAATATGGAGAAATATAATCAGCAGGAGCAGGTGAGCTACTAAGCTGAAAAAAAACTCCGCATCACAGGGAAATAACCTCAGTAATGCAGAAAGTAAAGAAACATCAGACAAAAAAGGCAGGAAAAAAATCTATCTGGCAGCAGGGTTTGAATGAGCAATTGTCTGGTCATTATTACAGTATTTGCTGTTCTCCTCTGTGCTGTATATGCTCTCCATCTTTCTGAAGAGAAAATCGGATCCACCAGGTGCTCAGTTAGGACTGTGTGATGACTGTTTCACATCCTCAGACAGGAGAAAAGTCGTCTCAGGTAAGGTCAGGAGTGGGGTTCCCTGCCCCATGCATCCATGCAGGTGAGGTGGCTCCTTCCCCCTCTGCCCACCCTGAGTCACAGACTCAATAGAATCAGTTGGTTGGAAAAGACCTTAGACATCATCAAGTCCAACCATACCTGTCCACTACTAAACCATATCCCTGAGCAGCTCATCTACCTGTCTTTTAAATACCTCCAGGTGTAGTGGATCTGCCTCTGCCCTGGGCAGCCTCTACCAGTGCTTGAGAACTGTTTTGATTACGAATGCTGCAAGTATCAGCCCCAGAGCAATACTGTGATAATGAAGTGATCTGCTGCCCCGTTCAGAGCTTTCTTTCTATGCAAAAGGTGGGTGAACCTGCAGAAATGTAGAGCTTCTCAACCAAGTGATGGTCATTCCATTCAGGTGTTCATCTGCCCTTCCTAAGGGCTCCAAAAAGAAAAATTCCTGGTGGCATCAGAATTCTGTAACTGGCTGCTTCCAAGAGAAAAAGAGTAAATAAACACAAGTAATTCTCTTCTGCTCACAGCCACACTAAGGAAAAGTGTCACCTATGGCAGACGTCAGTGTGTGCCTGAAAGGGAGTGAAAGGAAAGCCAAAGTCTGATGGAAAGAAGCACTCGGGTTGTTTCTGGAGCAGCAGCCAAGCTGGGGAGCCAGCCATGCAATCATGCTTTCTGCCAGGAGAGAGAGCCCTCGACTCAGGCACTCAGCAACTGCTTTCTGCACACAGGCAGCAGCTCTGAGATGGGAGCTGCTAATTAGAGCTTATCAAAAGCCAACCTGTCAAGGAACAAGATATATTATCAAGTAGTTTCTGAGAACACCACCACCCTGTGAACAGGTTTCTTTCAGAAGCTGTGCATCTTTCTCTGGGTGTTTGTCACAGGATGGATGTGTTGTGTGTCCTCCTGGCCCTTCTCTGTCTAAATAAAGTGATTCTCTGAGTTTAATCAGTTCCTTCAGTTCTGCACCTCCAGGGTGGCATCTTCACATAGACCTGAACCCCAGAAACGACCCTGGAGGTGTCCGGTAGTAGTACCCATGTCTGGATCTGATGGGGACGATCTTCATAATGGATCTGTGTGAATATCTACTACAGAGCACTCAGAATTCATATTGTTTCTGACCTACTGTTGGAGAGAACAAAGCTTGGAGGTGCAAAGACTCTGGATAGTGCATCAGAAATTAATCAGTGAACCTGTGGCTAAGATGAACGTAACAATGAGTCAGACCAGGTGCCAACCAGCTAGGAGCCTGTCTGTGACCATGACCAGGATCAGGTGTTTACAAAAAGGGTGTAAGAAATAGAACAAGTATAAAATGATCTTGCCCTCATATGCAGTCACCTTGATAATGAGGAAATCCTGATTTTATTCCTAGGATTCTCCCTCTAGACTTTTGCCAGTCTGAGGCAGTGATGAAACTCACTGCCTTAAAAACTCAATGCATAAAAAAGTGTCCTTGGTAATCAGGGTTTTGGTTGGACTCAATGATCTTAAATGTCTTTAATAGCCTAAATGATTGTGATATGTTTTTATTTTTATAAACCTTCTCCAGTTTTAGGATCTCTGTAATTCTCTGTGTTATGACCTTGTCTTGTAGTCCTGGTGTGTGCCTTGTTTGGCAAAGAGACAGATGGGAAGACAGGAGCAACTGCTAAAGCCGGGACAGGTTGCCACTGCTCCGCGTGGAGGGCTTGTGTTGGATTCAGCAGGTACCCGTGCGAGGAGAATTAAGAAAGGGTGAATGCTTTTGCTGTCTTAGAGAGCTGCACAGGATCTCTGCCCTCAGGAAACTCAGAAACTTTGTTTTTCCAAGGGCAAAGTCTTACTCATTTTAACCACAACCTTTCATTTTCCTGTGAATTCCTAACTTTTTGGATCCTTCCTGTGCTGCTTCTGTTGCATCAAAATCCCCCACGTTCTCTTGACACAATTTATTCTTGGTTAACTAAGACACCGGAGCATTCACAGGGATCCCTGGGTATCTGTATTTCAGAGTTGCCATGTGTAGGCAACCCAGCAGCTAATGAGGTGGTGGTGTCTCATTATGCAGTGTGTAACGTGAACATTGCAGCAGCCTGAAAGGAGAATTGGACAGAAAGTTGAATAAGCCCTTGATTTTCTCAGCAATTTGACAATCTATTTGTTGTTTCTCCTAAAGAAAGATAAAAGTAATTGGGCACCCCCATAGGTTTTGATAATGGTATAAGCAGACATTTCTCTGAGCTCCTGCAGAAACAAATAGTGCTTTTCCCTGTCCTGGGGTGACATTTGCTGCACAGAGCACAGCCAGACTGAATGATCTTGTGATGCTTTGACCAGAATCCCACATGACTGACAATCATAGCATGGATTTTCACAAGGTTTTGCTGGATTTCTGCTGTTTGCAAGGAGCAAGGACCATATCCAAGGTTTCTGGACGGCTAACCTCCATAAATTACTGCACCACCCGTTCATCTTCCCAAGCAGATGATGAAGCCACCACGAGCAGAATGAGGGGCACAGATGGGAAAAGTTTGCTGGACTTCAAGGAATCATAGAAAAAAGAAAAAGAGTAACCAGGAAAACATGAAATGCAAATGGTTCTGGAGTCTCCCAGCTTCGAGGTATTCAAAAGCCACAGTCCTGGGCAACCGACTCCAGGGGAAGCACCTTGAGCAGGGAGTCTTCATCAATATGACCTCCAGACGTCCCTTCTAACCTCAGCATTTCTGTGATTCTGTCTCTTTGACCAGGTCCAGGGTGGAAGGAAAGAGGTAAAAGCCTGTAGTGATTTTATTATTCTTCTTTTTCAATGCCTAAGATAATGAAAAAGACCAAAACTATTCTTCAGCTCTTTTAGATGTCCAGAAAATAAATGAGGTTTCAGGGAGATACTGCAACTTCAGAGTTCTTTGCACCACTTTCCTCCAAAACTTTGATGCTTTAGCCATGCTGCTGCAGTGATTTTGATTTTTTTGGAAGTGTTTGGATATTTAAACGTAAGGGTTGTTTGGTAACTTAGGAGGGCACACATATCGAGATGACAGGAAAACACAAGAACTGCAAGAACATGTTGAGTAAGTTGTCTGGCAGCCCAGCTGTAGAGTAGACAAGAGCAGGAAAACAGTGCATGAGGAAAGAGGTTACTTAGATGGTGTGGAAGAGATTAGTTAGATAAAGATCCAGGCATTTTCATAGGCAGCTCAGTGAAAATGTCTCTTCAATCTACAGGAACGGTCAATGCTGTGCGTAAGGTGTCAGGCTGTTAAGAAAAGAAATAGAGACTAATACTGGAAGTATTATAAGAGTATTGTATAAAACCGGTCTGAGTCCCAGTCTTGACCTAAATTTAGTCACCTTTTCTTAAAATAGACATTCAGGAATTAAATAAAGACAGGAGAAAATAAAGAAAAATGGTCTGAGGGTTGTGAATGGATTGGGTAGCTGCCCTAGAGGAAAATGAATGTGAAAAGGACCCATTATTTGTACTGTTTGAAAGGTAAAGAATAAGAAAACCAATGAATTCAAAGGGACCTGCCTTCACGCAACAAACTGGAAATGAGACCCCACCTTCAGGATCCTTCATTCATAACCCAGGTTCTATTCTAGGCACAATGGATTTTAAAGCTTTTTACTAAAAAATAATGTTATAATACTAAAAATGCCTTTCATTTTTTGTAATGATTTTTTCCAGTGAACCTCAAAGAATTTGACAAACAAACAGGTGTTATGATTTTAAATAAAAAGCCATTGCAATTAGGTCTCTGAGATCCCCTGTGAGAGCCGGGCTATTAGATTTTGCAGCCGGTGACTCCTAGACTTGATTAATGATGTGATCATGATGGCTCATCAGATGAACTTCTCTCTCTGGCAATGATTGCATATGAAACTTAGGGAAAGTTTCTCAGAATGGAAGTTTTCTCCTCTTATCACTCTTGGTTTTATTCCTATTGTCTCAATCCACCTTTAGGCTAAGGTTCAGTGTCGCCTCCTGCCCTTGGGTTAGAACATCACCATGCAGCGTTCCAGGCTTGGGGAAGAGTGGCTGGAGAGCTGCCCAGCAGAGAAGAGCTGGCAGTGTTGGTTGATAGTGACTGAACATGAGGCTGCTCAGATGCCCAGGTGGCCAAGAAGGCCAACAGCATCCTGGCTTGGATCAGCCATGGTGTGGCCACCTGGAGCAGGAGTGGGATCCTCCCCTGGCACTCATCACTGGTGAGGCCACACCTCAAATCCTGGCTTCAGTTTTGGTCCCCTCATTACAAGAAAGACACTGAGGGGCTGGAGAGTGTCCAGAGAAAGGAACGGGGCAGGGTCTGGAGCCCAGGGGTTCTGGGAGCCGCTGAGGGACCTGGGGCTGTTTAGCCTGGAGAAGAGGAGGCTGAGGGGAGACCTCATCGCTCTCTGCAGCTCCTGGAAAGAAGGTTGTGGTGAGGTGGGTGCTGAGCTCTTCTGCCAAGTAACAAGTGATGGGATAAGAAGAAATGGTCTCAAGTTGTGCCAGGGGAGATTGAGATAGGATATTAGGAAAAATTTCTTCACCAAAAGGATTGTCAGTCATTGAAAGAGGCTGCCCAGGGCAGTGGTGGAGTCCCCATCCCTGGAGGTATTTAGAAGACCTGTAGATGCGGTGACTAAGGATAGGGTTTAGGGGTAGGCTTGGCAGTGTTTGGTTTCTGGTTCAACTCAATGACCCTCAAGATCCTTTCCAACCTAAATGATTCTGTGATTCTATGACACAGAATCTGTGAGCCCCACAATAAAGGACCATGTGAGGATGGATTCATTCACATTTACAAGTTGCTTATAATTCAGCAAAGACAGGGAACTTGCAGGGCATTTAACTGCATCATGCATTTAATTACTTCAGCCACATTTTCAGAGATATTTTGTTAACTGTAGACCAGCTGAGCATTCAGGTTGCTGATTTTTGGCATTGACAGACCTTTACTGGTACCTATATTTCACTTTTCAGTATTATTTTTTGACTTGGCATCCCTGGGCATCTTTTCCATGTTCTGCTCAGCCTTCCTAGCAGAGATGGAAATGGAAAGGGACTGATATTCACAAATGTTATAATCAAGAGAAAAATCCCAGGCTGCTTTGCTCCAGCTGCCAGTCTTTTGTCCAGCTGGTGTAAAGCTTTAGCCACTTGTGAATGCCTTTGCTTATTTTTTCTGATCCAGTCTCATACTAGAGAACCAGTGCAGCTGGCATGGGACACAAGGGTCTTGGAATTGTGTTCAAAATGTTTAGCTAAAACACATGTTGTTGAGAACTGAGAAAGTTGGGGTTGTTCAGCCTGGAGAAGAGAAGGCTCCAGGGAGAACTTAGAGCAGCTTCCAGTACTGGAAGGGGCTCCAGGAAAGCTGGGGAGGGGCTCTTGATCAAGGAGTACAGGGACAGAACGAGGGGGAACAGTTTTCAGCTGAAAGGGGAGACTGAGATGAGATCTTAGGCAGAAATGTTTTTCTGTGAGGCTGGGGAGGCCCTGGCCCAGGTTGCCCAGAGCAGGGGTGGCTGCCCCATCCCTGGAGGGGTTCAAGGCCAGGCTGGATGGGGCTTGGAGCCCCTGATCCAGTGGGAGGTGTCCCTGCCCATGGCAGGGGTGGGACTGGATGAGCTTTGAGGTCTCTTCCAACCCAAACCATTCCATGATTGTCTCCACACTCAGAAGGGAGTTGTTCTGTTAACCATCTCTGGGCTTAGGTTTAGTTACATTCATGGTCAAATCCAAAGTGATGAGCAAGGTATTTGGGGAAGAACTTTTTAAAGAATGAGCCTCCCGGCCTAGGAATGTGGACCAGGAGCAGTGATGCCCTTTACAACCACATGTAGAATTAAACTGATCTACCACAGCCCTAAATGCTAAATGGTCAATAAAGTCTGTGTACCTGAAGAGAATACCTCGAACGGAGAACAGAGCCATCAGCAGCCTCTGAAAAACTGGAAGAGCAGTGGAAGACACTGAAACATCACTTTGCTTTGTACCTGCAGCTGAAAGGGTCCATTTCAAAGGAAACTTAAAGCAGCTCGGCTCGCTTTTACTATGGTGGATTCTGAAATATTTTTATTAGTACATTTTGGGAGGATGAGCAGTGTTCATGACTGGAATCATGGTCTCACTGTTGCAGGCTCACTGGGAGCAGGAAGCCACGTCCCAGAGGGCAGACACTCCAGGCAGAGAGGAGAGTTAGTGAAGCTGCATTGAATTTACCCTGACAACCTAGCCAGCCCTGCTCAAATCAAAGCTAAGCTCTGATTTCAAGATGGGTTGGGAGGTTCCCACCTCCTAAAGGTTTGCCACCTTTGGCAATTAACTCTGGTTGGCACCATACACTCAAAGCAGAGAGAAATTCACCTTTCCTCCTTTGCTGATTTTTCCAGTCGCTCCATGAGCCATGTAAAGGAAAGAGCATTTGAGAAATGAATCATTTGCTTACCTTATTAAAATTGGGAGACCTCACCCTGGCCCCTTCCAAGTCACTAAAAGCCCGGCTAATGGCAAACTGGATAGCCAGACCAGTCATAGTCCCAGTGGAAAGCGGCTCTATCTTCCGGACTGCTTGCAGGAGTCCCGCTTTGGTTTGGTGGGTCTTGAGGGAGAATTCGTTCTTGACAGCACTGGCATAATTGATGACACCCACTCGGGTGGAGTTTGGGCCCACGTCCAGCCCCTCAATCACCCAGGACATGAAGACTTTGACTTTCTCAAACTCCTGTGGGCGCACGCTCCGAGAGCTGTCGATGATGAACACCAGATCGGTGGGTTTGGTTCTACACAGGGTGCCTGGAAAGAATAAGGAGGGAGGAGAAAAATAAAAAAAGAAGAAGAAGAAAAGAAAAGCACACTAGAAGGTGGTCTTCTTCGAGCAGCAGCTGAGGACCTGCAGGCTTCAATCTTTTCTCTATCTGTCAGAGAGGCCCAATGAGACCACTTTAACCTAATAGTTCTGTGTGTTCTTTTTCCTTTCGTAGGAAAGTGTCTGCAAGAAAAGCACAGTTACTGGTGGACAACATGTATTTCTGAAGGAGTGAGTTGATGAGGTAGCAGCGCTGTACTCGTGGGAGCAGGATACCCTCTGTCACCCCAGGCTACTGCTAACGTCTACATGAAACATGATTCACTTAAGGCAGCAGTGAGGGAGGAAGAAAGGCATGAACCGAAGCCTGCGTGTGTGCTTCTGCATCAAACACACTCTCGAAAGGAGTTATTGCATTTTGGACATGGATAAGCAGTCCACATGGATGTTAATTAATGAGATGTTAATTAACTGGGTCCAGTCCTGTTTAATGTCTTTATCAATGACCTGGATGAAGGCATTGAGTCCTCCCTTAGCAAGTTTGCAGATGACACCAAGCTGGGTGGGAGTGTGGATCTGCTGGAGGGTCGGGAGGCTCCAAAGGGATCTGAACAGGCTGGACTGCTGGGCAGAGACCAACGGCATGAGGTTTAACAAGGCCAAATGCCGGGTCCTGCACTTGGGGCACAACAACCCTAAGCAGAGGTACAGACTAGGAGAAGCCTGGCTGGAAAGCTGCCAGGAGGAGAAGGACCTGGGGGTGTTGTTTGACAGCGGCTGAACATGAGCCAGCAGTGGCCCAGGTGGCCAAAAAGGCCAATGGCATCCTGGCTTGTATCAGGAACGGCGTGACCAGCAGGTCCAGGGAGGTTATTCTCCCCCTGTACTCGGCACTGGTGAGACCGCACCTCGAGTCCTGTGTTCAGTTCTGGCCCCTCACCACAAGAAGGATGTTGTGGCTCTGGAGCGAGTCCAGAGAAGGGCAACAAAGCTGGTGAAGGGGCTGGAGAACAAATCTTACGAGGAGCGGCTGAGAGAGCTGGGGTTGTTCAGCCTGGAGAAGAGGAGGCTGAGGGGAGACCTTATTATTCTCTACAACTACCTGAAGGGAGGTTGTGGAGAGGATGGTGCTGGCCTCTTCTCCCAAGTGACAGGGGACAGGACGAGAGGGAATGGCCTCAAGCTCCGCCAGGGAAGATTTAGGCTTGAGATTAGGAAGAAATTCTTCACAGAGAGGGTGGTTAGGGATTGGAACAGTCTGCCAAGGCATGTGGTTGTGTCACCGTCCCTGGAGGTGTTTAAGGTTAGGGTAGATGAGGTGCTTAGGAGCATGATTTAGGGAATGGTGGGAATGGTTGGACTCGACGATCCAGTGGGTCTCTTCCAACCTGGTCATTCTGTGATTCTGTGATTCTGAGATTATATCTTTGTCATGCGTGACCAGAAGCTGGCATGAAACTCAGCAGTGGAGATTCAGTGGTGAATCGAGGCCCCCAAATCAACTGACCAACCCAACGTGAACCGGGCTCGTGTTTTTCAGCTGGTGGCACTAATAATGAAATTCTGCAACACAGCAACCACCAGTGCTGTTTTATTCCTGAGAGCTGGTGAGGAAGGATGCAACAGAGAGATGCAGAACCACACAGTTGTTAGTTAATCTCTACAACCCCATAGTAAGACATGAATTTCCACTGTAAAAAAAGTAAATGGCACAAACAGGAAGCATTAGTGATGCAAAGAGATGTGTGATTTTTTCTAGTTTCTCTTTTGCAAGCCACTTTCCATCCTAATTTTCAGCTGTGGCAAAATATAAAAAGGAATTATATTTTTATTATTTTCTAAATGAATTGTCCCATTTTCCCCACCAGATCTATAGCATTCTGTCCTTTTAATTTTTTCCTGTCATTTAGCCTGTCTCTGTAGGGGCATCAAGTGCTCTGTTAATGTTTGATTTCTGCAGAAAAGGACCATATAGGTTATGTCATAAAGGAGATTTCTGTGGACAGATTTTTAAATGTGAGTTCTTGGGCCAACAAATCTGTTCCAAATTATGGCATAAATATTACATCTAGTCTTCAGTGTGAAGTCAAATGGAGCCTTCAAACAGATGAAAATAAATATCCTGTGATATATCCATAAAGAATATAATCAGGTTAGTTTCCTGAGAGACACTAATACTGAATTTGCTTCTGGCTCTCAAAAAAGACATCTCTAAAAGCCACTGTGTGTTGAAGGGAAGCCAGCAGTGGTTACTTGGTCAGATGCTCTCATTCCCACTAAAATGCAATGTAACCTTTTCCCATGTGGGTGACTTTTGCTTTGTCACCATAATTCATTGCAGATGAAGGAAAAACTGCTGTCAGTCCATCTACAGTATTGCAGATCCTTTAATGGGCTTTAAATGGGCTGGCTGTGCCCATTTAACAGGTGAGAAATGAAAGTCTAGAGAAAAGCTCCAATTCTTGCAATCAGTTCTTTCAGAAATGAAGCAGATTCCCCTTTGCCACTGTAGCTAATGAATCATGTCTGGGTTTATTTTTTCAGGAATAGCTGAACCTCCTGCACTGTTTTAGCAGAAAATACCTCTTAAGGCATCTTTGCCATATTCATTAAAAGAATGGGAATCTTGCCTAGTAATTCCGAATTAAAAGGTGTTTATTTTAGGAGTAGGTAGGGCTGCATTGAATGACTCGTCTGTTTAGTTTCCCGACTCAGGCAGTGCTTAGTTGTTCTGCAGCAAAGACAGCTCTTCCCTTCCAAACTGCTAAGGAGAAACTGGTCAGCGCATCAGGAAAGGCTTGTCATAAGCAACAGCTAAGCCAGTAGTCACTGTCACGCCTGTTTACCAGCTGTCAGTATGCCCAGGTATGTGCATTATGCATCATCATAAGATCATCCAAGCATTTTTAAAACCCAGCAGTAATTTTTGCCTTGGCTACGTCTCCTGCAGAGAGTTCTCCAGGCTGGTGGGAGACCCCAGCAGCAACCTGTCCCTGGCAGAGGAAAGACGCCTCCCCACCACCAGACCCACCAGCCCTTTGGGTCTGGTACTTGCTGGCACTAATTGCAGACTAGGAGTAAGAGGTTGTGCAGTCTAAAGGTCAGGCAGCATATCTCACATCTACACCCCCCTTGGAAGGACAAACAGAGTATGATTTTGCTCAGGAATGGGTGAAGTAAAACGTAGGAAAGGCCCTTCCTCAGAAAGCTGACCCAGACCTTCCTGCTCAGTGAGGTTAACCAGATGTTGAGGCATTTGGCCAACTCCTCCTCGAGCTCCTAGCCCTCTGCGGAGGAGAGAAGCAGCTTTGGAAGGCAGAGGAGAGCCCTTTTCCTGCCTGAGCATCCTCCAGCCAATAAAGAAAGCCCCGAGGCTGCTGCTATGCTGGGTGTTAGGGCTGACCTGATACCACCTTTGCTGTGCCTCTGTGCAGACCTCCCACTGTTTCTCTAAAGCGATGTAACAGGCAGAAGCAAACACATGTCCGGGTTTCACAGCCTTGGGAAAATATTTGAGAAAGCTCCTTTGCTTCCCTGACTGACGTTGGGTACTTTTTCCTTCATCTCCTTTCTGGTTCCAAAGCAGGATGGAGGCAAGGAGGTAGAGGACCAACATCATGCATCCCACCACCGAGCTCCCCACTTACCTCTTGGCTGGGGAGGTGTCCCACAAACTCCATAGCTCTGGAAGAGAAGCAGCAAAGAGAGCAGCAAGGCAGAGAAAATCCTGTCCATGGTTGCAGAGGAGCTGGAGGCTCGATGTGGAGTGGCAAGCGAGAACCTTGGCCCGGAGCTATTAACCTACCCTTCTTCGAGGAGGCATGGGGCCAACCCCTGACACGTGTGAAGTGCTGGAGGGGGGCACCGAGGAGAGAGGGACAAGCAAGGACTAGGAGAAAATATTGCACCAAGGTGGGGAGGGGGAGGATGGCGAGTCCTGCCAGCCCCCATGCCCTCCACAATGGCCTCATTGCTGGCGAAGGGGCCGGGAAGCTATAAAGAGACCTGCAGCGGGCGTGGTATGTGGGGAATCTGGGACTGTAACAGTGGGAGCAGTGAAACCAGCCCTGGGGAACTGGGGTTGACCTGTCAATCTCCATCTCCCATCTGCAGATCCTGGACTTTGCCACAGTAAGCAAACAGTCTGTGGTGTGTCAGTCTTGTGTCCTTCCTCCGGCAGAGCCCAGGGAGGCGGCGATGGTGAGAGGGGGAGGTGGGAATAAGGGCACACAAATCATCTCTCATTCCCTGCCTTTGGAAACCAGCCTCTGGGATCAGGGGGTTTGCTTCCTTGGCTTCATTTGTGGGTGAACGCTCGCTTGCAGGAGGAAGGAAGAGGAAGAGGAGAGCAAGGCTTGGGGAGGCACGGGGGAAATCATGGGATGCAGAACAAATTTCTTCCTGCAGGAAACAGTTACTTCTCTGTGAGGCTGTGCCCCTCTGTACAGGGGAGCAAGGAGGGAAAGAACAAACTCAGGAGCCTAAACTAACTAGATGAATAGACAAGAAACTCAGGGTGGATAGGCAGAGTAGAATTTTGATTTATATTTTACAGCACAGCATTTGGGTCTGTACACATGAGGGAGATCCAGCTCCTGCCACAAAAAGCCCAAAATCTAAATCAACAAATAAGACTGTGGGTGCTGCAAGTGAGCAGAAATTGAATGCTTTCTTTATGGAAGAGCAGCAGGGTATTAGATTAAGGTGAATTTAATGATGGGCTCACCATGAAGAGTGCATCTATTTTCTTTTTTTAACTGTTGTATTGCCCTATTGTCAGTTGATTAAAGCCCTTCACCTCTGATGTATGAGTCTTGCTCACTTTTCCAGAGGAACACCCTTGGAATACTCATCTATTTAATCTGTGTTGTGCTAGTGCAGTGCCACGGCAAACTACCTTTAATTCAAAGCCCAGCTTCACTTCTCTTCTCTTCTCTTACCCAGAGCCACTCTTCATGCCAAAAGTGCTTCGGCAGAGACTAAGAGCTCCTGTAGAGAAAGGCTCTTTGATTAGGAAAAAAGAGGACCTGTCCTTAGTGAAGTCGCCAAGCTATTCTTAACTCTTTCAACATGAAAAGTGTTAATTAAAATATTAAAAGATGGCTATGTTCACATGCAAAATCAGCATGGATCTGCCCCACTGCTATTTTCCCAAGTACATGTCCTCAGTCACAGGTTTTCCAACATCTCTGGAACAAGCTGGAAATTTTTAGCCAGAAGTAGCAAGTGCTTCAGATGAGATTATTTTTTTGCTGTCATTTCACCTGTTTCTGTCATTAGGGCCCTTTCTCAAGCTTGGTGGCATTTTATTTTATTTGCTTCTTAGTTCTGAGCCCCAGGAATTAAAAGGACGACCATGTAGGGTGTGAATAAAGAAAACACACATAGACCTTTGCGCATAGGTATGCACACACAAAGAACACAGTATAAAATCTTCATGTATAGATGCTTATGCCTGTGAATGGATACCAGCAGGTCCAGGGAGGTTATTCTCCCTCTGGACTCGGCACTGGTGAGACTGCACGTTGAATCTTGTTCAGTTCTGGGCCCCTCACCACAAGAAGGATGTTGAGGCTCTGGAGCGAGTCCAGAGAAGAGCAACGAAGCTGGTGAGGGGGCTGGAGAACAAGAGGAGCAGCTGAGAGAGCTGGGGGTGTTTAGCCTGGAGAAGAGGAGGCTGAGGGGAGACCTCATTGCTCTCTCCAGCTACCTGAAAGGAGGTTGTGGAGAGGAGGGTGCTGGGCTCTTCTCCCAAGTGACAGGGAACAGGACGAGAGGGAATGGCCTCAAGCTCCACCAGGGGAGATTTAGGCTGGACATTAGGAAAAATTTTTCACAGAAAGGGTCATTGGTCCCTGGCAGAGGCTGCCCAGTGTGGGGGTTGACTCACCTTCCCTGGAGGGGTTTAAGGGATGGGTGGATGAGGTGCTGAGGGACATGGGTTAGTGATTGATAGGAATGGTTGGACCTGATGATCCGATGGGTCTCTTCCAACCTGGTGATCCTATGAGTCTATAAATGTGTATCAATATAAACATGATGCATGTATGTGTTTATGTATATAAATAGGTGAGCGTACATGCAGCACATAACTCTCCACCATGTGTGCTATATAGATATATATGTGCATGGGTTTAGGTGAGCACTTGTATGTGTAAATACTGCTCACTAACATCCTTGTGTGCTTATATGCACATAGGTACATTTGCTCCTCAAATATATAGAACAGATAGACCCATACATTTGCTACCATTAGGGAACAAAGTGAAATAAAAGCATAAAATCCAGGTGGTTTTACTTCCAGCCCCGTCTATGGTGGGATTTCTCCTGTCATTCTGCCACGCACACAAGGATCTGTTGGTGCAGACAGTGCTCACTTGCCATGAATAGGGATCATTCAGAGCCCTCCATAAATAAAGCCTCTATGGCTGTTCTTGCTGAGGAAAAATATAAAGTTTCTCTGTGTCATTTTGCTGTTAATTAGCAAAGAAAGATAAATACATTTCAGGTGCCTATTTTCACTTGTCGAGGTTGTGGTACATAAGCAACATTAAAGCTTTGAAAATACTGCGAGAGGCAAAGGTGTGCTGGATACTGTCGGTCTGCATTTCTACCTCTGTAAAAAGCAGTGTTTATTTTGAAAATATGAAACATAATTTTTCCCCAGGCCTCCGAAAATGAAAACACTCGATTCAATATTTCAAGAGGAAAATATGCATTTAAAGCTCTTCCCCAGCCTGCTTGTAACATAAACAGACAAACCATTAACGGCTCCTGCTGGCCCCAGCACCGTCGTTCAGCAGAGCTGCTGTTGTGGGCTTCACATGTCCTGGCACAAGGAACGGCTGCCTCTCCCTCCAAAACATCCATGTCCAAGTCCCCTTACTGAAAAAGTGCTTGTTTTAAATACCAGATCCCCTCTTCTGTTCCGCTGCTGGATAGTCAGCAGGAGATTTTGCACCCACCTTGTTCTTGCTGAAAATATAGGATGGTTTTGGTCAGAATGGACCTTAAAGATCATCCAGTTCTAACCACACTGTCATGGGACATCCACAACTTCTCTGGGCAACTCGTGCTGCTGCCTCCCCACCCTCACAGCAAAGTATTTCTTCCCAACATCTCATCTCAGTCTCCCCTCTTTCAGCTGAAAACCGTCCCCCTCATCCTGTCCCTGCACTCCCTGATCAAGAGCCCCTCCACAGCTTTCCTGGAGCTTTCGGTGCTGGAAGCTGCTCTAAGGCCTCCACAAAGCCTTTTCTTCTCCAGGCTGAACCACCTCAACTCTCTCAGCCTGTCCTCGTACAGGAGGTTCTCCAGCCCTGGGATCATCCCCATGGCCTCTTCTGCACTCACTCCAACAGCTCCATGTCCTCCCTGTGCTGAGGACTCCAGAACTGAACACAGGGCTCCAGCTGAGTACACCTCATTGCTGGCTCATGCTGAGCTTCTCATTCCCCAACACTCCAAGTCCTTCTCCTCAGGGCTGCTCCTAATCTGCTCAGCCTGTGTTTGTGCTTGAGATTGCCCTGACCCCAATGCAACTGGCTTTGTTGAACTTCATGAAGTTCATACAGACCCACCTCTTCAGCCTGTCTGGGTCCCTCTGGATGTCATCTCTTCCCTCCAGCATGTTGACCACATTACACAGCTTGGCATCATCGGCAAACTTGCTGAGGTACTGTTCTCAGGTTGGAGGTGACAATTATTTTTTTGAGAAACCTCCAATACATGATGAGACAATCAGCTCTGCTCCATCCACTCTATGTCTAAAAGCCCTTTGCCAATAGCAGAAGCCTCTGTGCTCCAATCAGCAGGTGGGCAGAGGGGCTGGAGCCACTGAGACTATCTTGCTGGTGTAAGACCATGCCCTTTGTTGCCCAGCTGGGGTGGATAAGCTTGGATGCACTAAGATTTTCTGCAGGATCTGGATGTCACAGCACGGATAAGACACGTTTAATGACACAGCAGCATGAAGCTCACCGTCAGAGTGCTTAAACTGCTGGGAGAATTCAGCTGGAAAATAATTATATCTTAAACGCTTAGTAGGGCTGGAGAGTCTTTACACTGCCTTACTGACCACCAGAGCCAAACTGCAGACAAGGCTTCTGCCTGCAGGAGAACGAGACTGAATTAAAATAAACGGTTTTCCAATGGTCCAGTAGAAAACTCCATCATGAAATCAGGAGATGCAGCTTGTCCTCCCTGGCACGACCAATTGGAAATATCACAGAATCATTAAGGTTGGAAAAGATCTCTAAGCTTATCCAGTCCAACCGTAGCCAAAGACCACTGTGCCCACTAAACCACTTCTCAAAGTGCAAGGTCTACATGCTTGTTGAACCCTTACAGGGATGGAGACTCCACCACCTCCCTGGGCAGCCTGTTCCAATGCTTGATGAGCATTGATCTCTGCACCCAGGCATGAAAGAGGTTTTCCTGTGCTTGCTGGTGCCTCAAAGCTCTGCGTGATGTCCCAAACTTTGCTGCCCCATGGGTTGCTTACTGTGCTGTGTTCTCCTTTGCATTCTCCCTTGTTTTTCTAACAACTTGTTCCTGGTGTGGAAAATCCCAATGCTAAAATCCTGCTCTGTTGGATCTCTTAATTCTTGGAAGTATCAAATCTGCCAGACTAGTGATGGGCCAGGAGAGAGCAAAGCCCAATTTAAGACTAAGTTCTAAAAATACTAAAAACAGGGACACACTATTATGGGCAGAATCACAGCTGGGAGAGGTTGTAACTTCTCATTTGTCATAAACTAAGCAAGACTGATAGCATAAACTATACAAATGCAGGTTCTTTCTCTATTTCTATACATAACATTTCACAGGAATGTAGATTAGATGGGAAAAGCCTAGAAAAAGAGAACATTTTAGTTTCAGTGGTGCAGATATGCTTTGTCTTGATGTGACATTTTACTTTTCCAATTAGCTTTGCTGAGGTTTTATTTAAAGCAGTATTTTAGTCTTATATTTACATATTTCCAATAAACATACCATTATTACATTTAATATCTAAGCATAAATGTTATACCCCAACAACTTGAAATGATAAAATCCAAATTAACCCATCCCTGAGGCACTTCCATGTAAATGGCACAGAAGAATGGGAAGGTTTTCTGCAGGGAAAAAGGAAAAAGAGTGTTCAGGGTTCTCAAGACATTTCCAAACTTCCAATAGAGTTCTAGTGGAAGGCATGTAAAAGAATGGATTTTTCTTTTGAATAAAGCATGGTTCTTAGAAGGGATTGGAGATGTAGTTGAGTGACACTGGTTGGGGCAGTAGAGCAAGAGGAGGGCTGGGAAGGGACAAGCAGCCAAATCCTGAGTAGTTTATTGTTGATTTTTTATTCCATTCTGAACAAACCTGTCAGCTGTTGTAAGCATGGCTTGCTTGCCCTCCAGCCACTGGAAGACTCCAAGGTTTAGCAAAATCATAGAATCATAGAATAGTTTGGGTTGGAAGAGACCTCAAAGCCCAACCAGTTCCACGCCCTGCCATGAGCAGGGACACTTACCACTGGATCAGGGGCTCCAAGCCCCATCCAACCTGGCCTTGAACCTCTCCAGGGATGGGGAACACTCAGGAATTGTTTTGTCTGGTGCAGGCTTGCTTTGCTGCCCCTGGTCGGGGTTTCTGAGCAGTAGTCACAGCTCCATTTTTCAAATACTCAGAGAAATGGTGACACAAGTTGCCATTCAAGCAAAGCTGCAATCTTGTATTTGATCCCTGCGGTGTTTCTATTTCAGTTTGTTAGAGGGAGTGGTGGAGTCCCTCCTAGGTGGCTTCATTTCCAGAAAGGATATTTACGGCACCACCTCTGTATTGCAAAAGTGATATTTACAGCAGTGGGATTAGAGCAAAGCATAAAACAAATGATGTAAAGGGGGAAAGACTGGGGAGAGATGAATAGCTATAAATATGACAACTCAGGATCAAAAGATCTGCTGTTTATCCTTGTAGCTGCAAATGGCTGGCAAATATCCTTGTGCTCTGATGCTGTAAATAGTAAATGCTGTTTATGGCTAGTCAATGTTTATGTATTTTACTGGTCACATTTATTTCAGAGGGATCATTCTTTATTTGCCATGTTAACCTTGCCCACATCTTCCTCCTGGGACCAAGTTGTCTCCTGGGGGCTACTTCTGGCTCTCCTTCTGACCACCTGCAAACCTTTGTGCAGCTCATGTCCTCCCTCTGTGCCTGGACTTCTCCACCTGTATGATGCCACCAATAGTGCTGGCCTGGCCCAGAAGTCCCTAAGGTTCTATCTGTCCTACCAAACAGCGTGAATGAAACAGCAGTACAAGGCATCATTTGCAAAGCTGAAGGTCACTGTGCAGGCAGGTCTTTTTCCCTAAGGTGAATGAGATAACATGCTGGCTGGATTGAGGGAAAGGATATGAAAGGACCAGGCTAGGAAGATACAGTAATGAGGACTCTGGGATCACCCAAGAAGAAGAATGTCTATGTAAATCCACTTTTACATAAATGTAGAATAGTTTGGGTTGGAAGGGACCTCAAAGTCCCTTCCAAAGTCCCTTCAAAATCATCAATTCCACCCCCTGCCATGGGCAAGGACACCTCCCACTGGATCAGGGGCTCCAAGCCCCATCCAACCTGCCCTTGAACCCCTCTGGGGATGGGGCAGCCACCTCTGCTCCGGGCAACCTGGGCCAGGGCCTCCCCACCCTCACAGCGAAACATTTCTTTCTGAGTTCTCATCTCAATCTCCCCTCTTTCAGCTTAAAACCATCACGTCTCATTAAAAGAAATGCTACAAAATACCTGCGGGCAGACACACTGATCCGTGTGCTCCTCAGCTGGAGTCTGTGGGAATGTCTGGCCTGATGGATGAACGTGTAGACAGAAAGCAAACAGTAGAAAAAGGATTTGGGTTGATGCATGACCATGTTGCCAGTTTCTGTCATTTCGGGACCACTGCTAGGGACAGCAGTTGCAGTGACTTCATTTGATGAACAGACGTGAGTTAATTACCTTAATGAATTGTCGGCAGCAAAGCTAAAGTAAAGTCTGTCTTTTTATGGTGTTTGATTTATGCAGTTACAACCGTGCCTGTCCCAGGCTGTAAGGTCTGAATCCTGGGAGGTTCATAGGTGTCATTCAAGCCTAGGCAGCAAGAAGGCTAAGGAGGACAGCATGGTCCCTTGGTGCAGATGGTCTGCAGTGACAGACTGCTGGAGAAAAGCCACACATCCATCACGAGGGATTCCCTCTGCTGCTCCAGGGCCACTTAGCACGTTGGATTACATCAGCTCAAGGAGATGCCAGGGAATGCTGCCAAGCTGCTGTCTTTGCCCTCTTCAAGGTCTATTTATACCCACTCATGGGCATCAGAATACCCTTAGGGTAGGAGAGACCTTTCCATCATAGTAGATGCTATGACTTGACCTGCCTGGGTTTGAGCACTGTTGCTCCTATTGCATTATGCATTAGTTTTTGCCAAGTTCCTCACAGCTCAATCATGTTTCTGGATGCTCTTTCAAAGTCTGATAGAAGCTGGCACCAGAAAAATGTTTCCGATTCTCCCCTGGCTTTCCTGACCCTGAGTGTTCGGTGCTGTTTAATATCCAGGAAGGTTTGTAGAATGAGAAATTTTCCTGAGATTCCGTGTCTTACAAAAAGGTGTGGCCTGGATTGCCAGAACAACCTGTGCTGTTACCATCACCAGAAGACATTTCCCATCAGTGGGCACATTCACAGAATCACAGAATAACCAGGTTGGGAGAGACCCACCGGATCGTCGAGTCCAACCATTCCCACCAATCCCTAAATCATGCTCCTAAGCACCTCGTCTACCCTAACCTTAAACACCTCCAGGGACGGTGCCTCAACCACCTCCCTTGGCAGACCGTTCCAATGCCTAATCACCCTCTGCGTGAAGAACTTTTTCCTAATCTCAAGCCTAAATCTCCCCTGGCGGAGCTTGAGGCCATTCCCTCTCGTCCTGTCCCCTGTCACTTGGGAGAAGAGGCCAGCACCATCCTCTCCACAACCTCCCTTCAGGTAGTTGTAGAGAATAATAAGGTCTCCCCTCAGCCTCCCCTTCTCCAGGCTGAACAACCCCAGCTCTCTCAGCTGCTCCTCATAAGATTTGTTCTCCAGCCCTTTCACCAGCTTTGTTGCTCTTCTCTGGACTCGCTCCAGAGCCACAACATGCCTCTTGTGGTGAGGGGCCCAGAACTGAACACAGTACTCGAGGTGCGGTGTCACCAGTGCCGAGTACAGGGGGAGAATAACCTCCCTGGACCTGCTGGTCACGCCGTTCCTGATACAAGCCAAGATGCCATGGGCCTTCTTGGCCACCTGGGCCCCTGCTGGCTCATGTTCAGTCGGTTGTCAACCAGCACCCCCAGGTCCTTCTCCTCCTGGCAGCTTTCCAGCCAGGTTTCTCCTATCATTATCAAACATGTGGCTAAAAAGCTGCATGTGGGAGCACATCCAGCGCACGGCTGGGGTTTGCAGTGTCATCTTACTGGGACCAGCCCAAGGCTGAGGGAAGGAGCCTCCAGGAACGCTATCCCATGTCAATAAAAGAAATGCCTTCTGCAGAGGCACAGAGCACAGCTCCATCTCCCCCAACCATGAGGACTGCCTGCAGGCAGTATCTAGGCTCTTCCTTAGACCTGCAGGGTTTTCCTTCCAGTCTCAGCTACCGAGTCTGGCTTTGTGAGTAGAACAGGATCCTCTCCCATTCAGCAATTTCCCTCCCTCCTCTAACTGGGCCCGTGATACTGTATAAGTAATTGCCTTCTCCTTCACACCTCAGTTTCCCTTTCTGTGGAATAAGGAGAGCAGCAACGGGTGTTTGGTTGTTTCCTTATTCAGAGCAGAGGGAGAGACATGTCTCCTCCAACTGAAGACTGGCACCAGAAGGCCTAGAGAAGAACAAAAAATTCAGCAAAGCAGAAGTGCTTAAAGCAACACACAAACACTCAAAGCAAAAAAAAGCCCTTTTTCCACTAGAGTTTTTCCTCTGAGTCAGATAAGGGGGAAAAGCCACAGTTGGTCAGGTAATCTAATGGACAACTTTGGAGTCCTGGAGCATCTCCACTTCCATGAGATGGTCAAGTGATCAAGTCCCTTTGACACATCTGTTCTGCCAGGGCTGAAATCATCAGTTTAGTCTGCTCTACCTCAGAGAACTGCTGCTTATTTCTCCTCTGCAGCAGAAAAAAAGAGTGCAACACGTGGAATCATAGAGTCATAGAATCACCAGGTTCGAAAAGACCCATTGGATCATTGAGTCCAACCGTTCCTATCAAACACTAAACCATGTCCCTCAGCACCTTGTCCATCCATCCCTTAAACACCCCCTGGGAAGGTGCAGCATTAGGTGTATTTGTGTGAACTGGTTCATAGCCTGTACTGGAGAGACTCACATCAGTAAATCAGGTTAGAGAAGAAAAAACACTATCACAGTAGCATATTAAAAAGAGTTTTCTATCAGTCTCAAAACCAGCATTGATAGCACCGCCGTCTGACTTATTAACAGGCTGGGGACAGCTTGTGTTCAGTTTGTGTTGGCCAAACCATCTAACATTTCAGAAAACCAAAACCACTTCCCGTCTAGAATTCAGCCCCTGACCTGGCTGGAAACTCACAATAAATCTATACATTTTATCACATTTTGGGGTTGTTTTTTTTTTTTTGAGCCAGCCTTTCGTGGAGTACTATTCTGAGCCCTTGAGAGAAAATACTGCATGAAGCAGAAGGATGGTCTGGCTTGCTAAGAGCCACAAAACATCAGGTTAATTTAGAAGATCAGGTGCGTACCTGAAGGCTCGATTTGTCATAACATTGCAACAAACTCCATCCCTGCAAGAGATGCGTTAAACTCACTTTAGCTGCTTTAGCTGTATTACCAAAGTCAATTAAATCAAGAGGCTTAGGGAATGTTTAACCTTGCTGCAGTAACTAAATAGCCAGAAGCATTACTAATGAGAATTTAATTAGAAGTAGAATTTGAACCATTTAAAGAGATGGATTTTTAACACTGTTTATTTGGATCACATAGAGTAACCCTCTTCTGGTTTAGAGGCCAAGTGAATTGCCAGCATTTCTTCTAATAGTATTTTGAGCAGCTTTTGGTTGGTCCTGGTGAGCGAAAGGCAGCCTGGTGAAAAGAATCCTGTGCTGGGATGGTTGTCACATGCCATCTTGGCACCTACAGATTTTGATGAGGAACCTTAAGGGCAGGACCGTGCTTTCAAATACCTCCCTAAACTCACAAGGAGAGAAGCTTCATCCAGGCAGCCTACCCCATGGCCTCCTCCAGATGTGGCTTTGAGTATGGCAACCAAGGTAGGAAGAAGAAAAATAAGAAGCAGCATTTTTCAGCATCAAGCCTGATCTAAGGATTGTAAGTAAATAAGAGAGCTAACAGGCAATGTCTGGAAGGTACCGTAGGCCTGTTGATTATTCATATTTCAAACACAACCTTGACAGGCTTGAGAGGTAGCCCTGTATGAACTTTACGAAGTCCAGCAGTGCGCAGTGCGAGGTCCTGCACCTGGGTTGGGGCAATCCCAAGCGCACATACAGGCTGGGTGGAAAGTGGATTGGGAGTAGCCCATAAGGAAAGGACTGAGGGATGCTGGTGGATGGAAAGATAACACGAGTCAGCAATAAGGTGTACTCACCTGAAGTCCTGCATTCAGTTCTGGAGTCCTCAGCACAGGGAGGATGTGGGGATAATGCCAGGACTGGAGCACCTCCCGTAGGAGGACAGGCTGAGAGAGCTGGGGTTGTTCAGCCTGGAGAAGGGAAGGCTCATGCGAGACCTTAAAGCAGGTTCCAGGACTGAAAGGGGCTCCAGAAAAGATGGGGAGGGGCCCTTGATCAGGGAGGGCAGGGAGAGGGTGAGGAGGAACAGGTTGAAGCTGAAAGAGGGGAGATTGAGATTCGATCTTGGGAAGAAATGTTTTGCTGTGAGGGTGAGGAGGCCCTGGCCCAGGTTGCCCAGAACAGCAGTGGCTGCCCCATCCCTGGAGGGGTTCAAGGGCAGGTTGGATGGGGCTTGGAGCCCCTGATCCAGTGGGAGGTGTCCCTCCCCATGGCAGAGTATTGGAACTGGATAATCTTTAATGTTCCTTCCAACCGAAACCATTCTGAGTCTATAATGTTTTATTTCTCAATCTAATTAAGAAAGAGACTAGGCTTGGACCTTGATGCAAGAACCTAGGCTCTTCCCCTGCTTCTGCATGGTCTTCTGGTTGAATTTTGGCTTGGTCTCATGCTCTTTGTTCACAGTGGACCAACTGCCAGATTAAACGTCAGGAAAGTCTTTTCTGCCTGAAGAATTTAAAGGGTTTGTACTTTTGTGAGTGATTTTAGGCATGTTTAAAAGCACTGGGGACAGTAAGCTGTCATTGTGCTACAACCTTTCAAACACTTACGTCTCTTCTTGAGTATCCTGGTCCCCACAACAAGGGAGATGAAGCACAGAGAAAGGCAATCATGACCCTTCTTCAGTGATAAGAAAACCAGCTCAAAATATGTGACTAATACCATTATCTTCATCCTCATGTACACAAATACACATTCAATGAAAAGAGCATGGGGCAGCACTGACATTCTTATTAACACTTTGGCAAATCTTCTGTTGTAACTTGTTTTACTTTGTTTTGGAGCAGAACAAAGAGCTCAGGCTGCGGTCCACACTGCAGATGATGCCGTAATAGTCTTTACTGAACAAATTACACTGTCATACTGAATTGCTTTAAAAACCAGGCAACAATCCAAAAAGGTGAGCAGATGCTAAATTCCAGATAGTTCTCGTCTGTCATCAGCCACGCTATTCACTAACATCCACAAAAAATGACCTAGGCAACCAGAGTTGGTCATGAATGTGCCACAGAACCTTCATCGTGGGTCATAATGAAGAAGAGGGAGGAACAAACTAGGTTTTCAGGTGAAATTGCCTGGTTGGCACCTAGAAATACCATCTTTGCCTTTGTGAGCAGCGCACACATCAGCCTAAAGCCAAAGTACCATTCTTGCTGATTTGTTTAGAAAGCAAACTCTTTCTTCCTTGCGATGCTTCAAAACAGCAAGAACAGCATCATTCAGAAATCAGACAGCAAAGTACTGAAGGCATTAATGATTTTTTTTAATTGAAATTAATCTTTCAAGTCACACTAAAAGCAAAAAAATGCATATCCTCAGGTATAAAATGGCAGAGCAATACAGTGACAATTCCAGTGCATTGAGAGTTCTGGACTGCAGGCTATTAATCATCATCATAAGCAGACAGGATGAGAGCTGCATCATAGTTCATCTGAGATCTTCATTCTTCTGCTGATCCCTTCCCCATAGGGTCCTTAATAAAAGATGCTGCTGAGCATAGCTTCAGGGTTGGACTATCTCAGCAACAAGATTGTTTCCTCGTTTCCCCCTATCCCACTTCCTAAATAGCTCAGCTGCTGAGTTAGACGCAAGACAGATTACAAACAACATCTTGCTGCCATAAGCAAGCCTGACAAGGGATTCAGGCCAGTGCCACATTCACATTAGCCAGATGTCAGAGGCCAGTGATGGGAACCTCTGCAGTGCCTGGTGCCAAGTCTGTTAAAATCAACACTGTGGCTTGATTGTACCAACACAAACTGCCAGTACTGAACAAGACACCAGCTCCAGTGGTTCACCATCCCTTTGTAGGCTCATAAAGAACATTGTAATAAGCAAGCTACTGTTATGAAGTAAGGACTTCTCAATGATGCTGACTGTCTGACAGAAGGGGTAAGAGGAACCAACAGCAATACAGAGCCATCTTCTCTCCATGAGAGGAGCTTAGATTGCTACATAGGGTGGTGGGGATTCCTTGAAGGGTAACTCTACAGCTTCCTCATACGATGGCAGCACAGCCTGAAAGAGAAGACCGTTAGTTATGAACTGGGGATTGCATGAAAGGTTTCAAGTGGATTCGATTTTGGATGTTTCTCTGCCTTTTTCAAAGATGGGTAAAAGAACCACCTGAGTTGTAAGAGATAAAGGGCAGAAATCCAGGACAGTTAGTGGTCAGCAGCACTTTATATCCACTCTGCTGCCAGTCCCACCTCCTTCCCCCAAATCCAGGCTGCGATAAATGGACCAAGGCTCTTTAATGTCCAGAATATAAGCCTCACTGCCTATGCAAAAAAGCCAACCTTAAATCTTAGAGGGCCACGATGCATGCACAGCAGCAGCACACATTGCTGGCAAGACAAGGCTCATATTTGCCAAGTTTCAACAAGACAAATGCCTACACTTAGCATTCCATATTCTTCCTCTTTACTTCTCATCCATCTTTATAGTATCTCTTATTTTTGGAAGGGCTTCAATATATTTCCAATGTGTCAGAGAAGCTGGATGCCAGTGTTAAAGAGCTCATCAGTAATCTAAGTAAGGACATTGATATTCATTATTTAACAAACTGTTAAGGTGAAGGGTAATGTACTAAATCTCTTGGATGTTGATCCAGTGAAAGGTGAAGACAAACTTAATTTGAAATTTGGGTAGCACTATTAGGCACAGAAACCAAGTACCAACTAGATTTTTCAATTAAAAACAGATCGCTGGATCAGAGAATAGAAGTTATGTGTTCTCATTTATCTGCTTTGCCTGAAGCCTGAGTTTCAGGTCCCTTTGAGATGCCATTGACTTTGAAAGGTTTTATACAAAAGTAAAGTTAGAGGAATATAATATAACTGGAAACTGATTGTTAGGACCTGTTAATGCACATTTGAAGGGTTGAACTATTTCTCAGACCATCAAAGAAGCAAAAGGAAGGATCATTATGCATCTCCTTAGCCTAAATCATGCTTTTTCATGGTGTAAAACTGAGGCAATCTTTACTCACCTTTTCAACTGTTTGTGGGTCGACTTTCACCACCTTTCTCTTGCTGGCTTTAATGTACTTAAAGCAGTTCAGGACACATTTGAACATATAGGCCTGAAAAGAAAAGGGAGGTCTGTCATTGCATTGCAAATCAACAGGAGCATTACCCACTTTTACCACCAGCCTCCCCTTGTCCTCTTCTCCAAAGGCTGAATCCTGGGAGTATGTGTCCCAAAGCCTTAAGTCAGTCTCTTCATCCTTCAGTAGGAAGGTAACAACTCCATCTGTTCAGGGCAGCACACTGGCATAGGAAGTCATTAGGGCTAATAATACCATCACGTATAAAGCTTGAAACCTCCTTCACGCTATTTTCCTGAGAAAATTACAAAGTTTGGGTGCTTCAGAAAAGCACCTTGGGCACAATGTTCACATTCCAGAGATCCAAGGCTCCCTGGTCAACTAGAACAGATGTGAAATTTCAGCTCATTCAACAAAACCCTGCACTCATGATAGCTCCACTTTTCTGACAAGATTGCCTTGCACCTCGCAGAGTTACCAGTTGCAATAAACAGAGAGCTTTTCTGAGAAAAATGGATCGATTGACAGATTGTAGCACAAGAAAATAAGCAAGACCTGTGAAACATACCATATTAAATAAATATTTTCCCTACTCTATGCAGTGAAGCAAAGTCGTGTGCCTCTTATTTTTATTGGCATTAGACTCTGCTTTAAAAACCGTTGGCATTTTCGAAGGAATGTAGGGAGTTGTATGCCCCAAGAACAAGCTGTGTAGCTTAGGATTTCCTAGAACAATGAGGACTGTTTGTATTGACACAATGCCAAGACAAAGAACTAGAGCAAGGAATGGAGGATCTGAATTGAAAGAATCCGTCTCTCAAACTTCCAGAGATCATAGAATCACAGAATAACCAGGTTGGAAGAGACCCACTGGATCGTCGAGTCCAACCATTCCCACCAATCCCTAAATCATGCCCCTAAGTACCTCATCCATCCTCACCTTAAACACCTCCAGGGAAGGTGACTCAACCACCTCCCTGGGCAGACCGTTCCAATGCCTAACCACCCTCTCCGTGAAGAATTTTTGCCTTATCTCAAGCCTAAATCTCCCCTGGCGGAGCTTGGGGCCATTCCCTCTTGTCCTGTCCCCTGTCACTTGGGAGAAGAGGCCAGCACCATCCTCTCCGCAACTCCCTTCAGGTAGTTGTAGAGAGTAATAAGGTCTCCCCTCAGCCTCCTCTTCTCCAGGCTAAACAACCCCAGCTCTCTCAGTCGCTCCTCGTAAGATTTGTTCTCTAGCCCCTTCACCAGCTTTGTTGCTCTTCTCTGGACTCGCTCCAGAGCCTCAACATCCTTCTTGTGGTGAGGGGCCCAGAACTGAACTCGAGGTGCAGTCTCACCAGTGCCGAGTCCAGAGGGAGAATAACCTCCCTGGACCTGCTGGTTACGCCATTTCTGATACAAGCCAAGATGCCATTGGCCTTTTTGGCCACCTGGGCCACTGCTGGCTCATGTTCAGTCGGTTGTCAACCAGCACCCCCAGGTCCTTCTCCTCCTGGCAGCTTTCCAGCCAGGTTTCTCCTAGTTTGTACCTCTGCTTAGGGTTGTTGTGCCCCAAGTGCAGGACCCGGCATTTGGCCTTGTTAAACCTCATGCTGTTGGTCTCAGCCCAGCTGTCCAGCCTGTTCAGGTCCCTTTGGAGCCTCCCGACCCTCCAGCAGATCGACATTTCCACCAAGCTTGGTGTCATCTGCAAACTTGCTAAGGGAGGACTCGATGCCTTCATCCAGGTCATTGATAAAGACGTTGAACAGGGCTGGACCCAGGACTGCGCCCTGGAGAACCCCACTTGTCACTGGCCTCCAGCTGGATTTAACACCATTTCCCACCACCCTCTGGGCCCGGTCATTCAACCAGTTTTTCACCCAGGAGAGTGTGCACCCGTCCAGGCCAGAGGCCGACAGTTTCCAAAGCAGAATGCTGTGAGAAACTGTATCAAAGGCTTTACTGAAGTCCAGGAAGATCCATCCACAGCCTTTCCCTCGTCCAAGAGTTTAGTCACTTGGTCATAGAAGGTGATCAGATTACTCTGGCAAGACTTGCCTTTCATGAACCTGTGTTGACTGGGCCTGATCACCCGGTTCTCTTGCAAGTGCTTCATGATCGCACTCAAGATCACCCGCTCCATGACTTTCCCCGGTACCGAGGTCAGGCTGACAGGCCTGTAGTTCCCCGGATCCTCCCTGCGCCCCTTCTTATAGATGGGCACGACATCAGCCAGCCTCCAGTCCAGCGGAACCTCCCCAGTCATCCAGGACTGCTGGAAGATGATGGAAAGGGGTTTGGCCAGCACATCCGCCAGTTCCCTCAAAACTCTTGGGTGGACTCCATCCGGCCCCATAGACTTGTGGGCATCTAGCTGGGCAAGCAAGTCTCTAACCACCTCCTCTTGGACCTTGGGAATCTCATACTTCTCTTCCAACCCTTGGGGTTGTGCACAGAGGGAACAATTTTCCTTACTGTTAAAGACTGAGGCAAAGTAGGCATTGAGCACTTCAGCCTTGTCTTCGTCCCCTGTTACTCTTGCTCCCTCTGCATCTACTAGGGACTGGAGATTCTCCCTAGCCCTCCTTTTGCTGTTGATGTATTTGTAGAAAGACTTTTTGTTGTCTTTCACAGTCTTTGCCAAGCGCATTTCTAGTTGGGCCTTAGCCTTCCTGATTTTTTCCCTGCACGTTCTCGCTTCCTCCCTATAGTCCACCCAGGATGCCTGCCCCTTCCTCCAGAGGTCGTAGACCCTCCTCTTCCTATTGATGTCTCTTAGGACCTCCCTACTCAACCATGCTGGTTTCTTACCCCTCCGGCTACTTTTCCGGAACTTGGGGATGGCTTTCTCCTGAGCTGCTAGGAGTTCCTTCTTGAAGAGCGCCCAGCCCTCATGGACACCTTTGCCTTCAAGGAGCGCCTCCCACGGGACTTTTCCGACCAGCCTTCTGAACAGCCCAAAGTCTGCTCTCTGAATGTTGAGGGCGACTGTTCTGCTAACCTCCACCTTCTTCATTTTACCCCTCACTGAGAACTCTATCATCTCATGATCGCTTTGCCCCAAGCGTCCCCCAACCTTCACATCCCCCACCAGTCCTTCTCTGTTCACCAAGAGCAGGTCCAGGAGGGCCCCGCCCCTTGTCGGTTCGCTCACCAGCTGTGTGAGGAAATTGTCTTCCACACACTCCAGGAACCTCCGGGACTGCTTCCTTTCTGCTGTATTATACTCCCAGCCTATATCTGGGAAATTGAAGTCTCCCACAAGGACTAGACGTAGCGATTTTGAGACTACACTCAGTTGTTTGTAGAAGAGCTCATCAGCTGCTTCTTCTTGGCTTGGTGGTCTATAGCAGACTCCCATCACAATCCCTTCCTGCCCATGGGCCTCTGATTTTTACCCACAGGCACTCAGTCCCATCCTGACCGTAAAGATGAAGAAGTAAATCCAAACTTTGAGCAACTTTAAGGAATACTGCAAAAATCTCCCTTTTTCCAAAGCCTCTTCATATAGAGAAAAAACACGTAAGACACTGAAGCTTTCATATGAACAGTGCAACCCTCCCATGCTTAAAAGAAATCTCAGCAAATTAAAAAAGGATCATATAACAGGAAAAACTAACTCCAAACACTCAAGAGTTAGTGAAGATGCTCTCCTCCACACTGAATTGAAGAGGGAAATATTTACCGGCAGTGATTGACATTATAAATGGATGAGAGGCTTGTCTTAGAGGTCAGGAAATGAGCTACTTCAGAAGTGATTATGTTAAATCCTTCCTTTCATTTCCCATGAGAAAATATTTTATTCCCCTTGGTTTCTGCATTCTTACCACCACAGTAGTGGAAGGGATGACTTTATCATATTGAGGCGAGATAAAGATTACTTGTGGGTACACAGATCATCAAAAGAGGCTGCCCTAATAGCGCTATGTAGCATCACCCCTTCAGTCATGCTGCTCTTCGAACACTAGAACTCCAAGGAAATTAGACTAGAACAAGATTGCTCGCACTGTCAAGGTTCTCCAAGCAAACATCCAATGAGCCACCACACTGGTAAGGAGCTGTGAAGTTACATGGAGAGGCTTCCACGTTGCAATAGGATGTGCTCCTTGCAAAGGATGATATTATATGAGAGAACAAAGAGAGAGGAGTGTTATCATCACCCTAACATTGCCATGTTTCCTGCTAAAGGATGAACAAAATCTTGGAGGTCTCATGTGAGGTGACTGGAAGAGGCATGAAGCAAGGCAGGTGTCCAGTCTCTTCTTCATCTGACAGCCAGACTTCTGGCTGAGTTATGCTCTCGTGTGGAATGCAAATAACTAATTGGGGACAGCAGTTGCAGGCTGGCAGGCAAACAGCACCAGACACACAACAACACTTCAATATAGAGCGATAAATGCTTGCATTGTGTCATTAAGCAAGTCATTTCATGTAAAGACATCCTGGGCATGTCCTGGCATTGGGTGCCTGCAGCCCAGAAAGTCAATCGTGTCCTGGGTTGGAGTATTTATGCTTGTCCAGTATTATTAACTTATCCTTTCCCCACACCTCCTCCTACAAACTCCAGCACAGTAAGTCATTGCAAGTTCAACAGCCTCATAGCTAACCCAGGGGAAAATTCAAATCAACCAATTTTCCAAGTTTCATGGCTTAATCCTAGCTAGCAATTAAGTGCCACACAGCCACTCCCTCTCTCCCTCCATCTCTGGAGTAAAAGTGAGAAAACTTGTGGGTTGAGATAAAAACAGTTAACTAAGTAAAGCAAAAGCCATGCAAACGGGCAAAGCAAAACAATGAATTCATTCACCACTTCTCACAGGCAGACAGGTTTTCAGCCATCTCCAGGAAAGCAGGGCTCCATCACACACAACAGTTACTTGGGAATGCAAATGCCATAATTCTGAATATCCCTGCCTTCCCTCTTCTTCTCTCCAGTTTTATAAACCTAGCACAACATCATATGGTGTGGAGTATCCCTTTGGGCAGCTGGGGTCAGCTGCCTTGGCTGTGTCCTCTACCAACTTCTTGCTCACCCCAGCCTGCTCGCTGGTGGGGTGAGAAGCAGAAAAGTCCTTGGCTATGTATAAGTACCCCTCAGCAGGAAGAGAGCCAGCCTTGCATTATTAAAACTCTTCAACATAAATCCAAAACACAGCCCCATACTAACGATTATGAAGAAGTTTAACTCTATCCCAGCCAAAACCAGCACGCCAGGTCAGTGAGATTTCTGCTGAAGACTCATGCTGCCAGCTAGGTTTCAGGGTTACCACCACTCCTGTCACTCAATTTATGCAAATATTAAAAGATATGCTAAAGTCATGCCTGCAGTGCAGTCATACAAGATGCTCTGCGCCACTCCACACTGGCTTATCTGGCCACCTGGGAAAAGCTTCAATAAAAAATGTTTTCCAGCTAACAAGCAGCATTTTTCACTGTAACACATTCTGCTCCAGATGCAGTTTTCTTAGTTGGGCTGAAGCCCCTCAGTGAGAAACCTGTTGTCTGATCCACTGAAGCAAGAAGAACGGAAACCATCTCACAGTGGAGTTCACTCAGATACAAACAGGATTTAGCAGCTCACGTATTTTAATTAAATTTCAGGGTATCAGTGTGCAAAACTCTGCTTATATCAGTGTGGATACAACAACTTACCCACACGGAAGATCTAGCCTGCTGCTTAATGATGAAATTAATTCTGGCTCACAATAGCAGAACAGTATCCTGTATTTGTTTTCAAACATACTCTCCTTCTAGACATGGATGGGCATTAAGAGTTTCTGGATACAAGAGAGATTTTTCTCTATAACTCACATCTGCAGAAGCATAAAAATGGTAATTTGAGCATTAGATCTGCCTCAGACATTGCACTGAGGCATAGCTCCTGTTATAGAGCCATGGAATGGTTTAGGTTGGAAGGGATCTCAAAGCCCATCCAGTCCCACCCCTGCCATGGGCAGGGACACCTCCCACTGGATCAAGGGCTCCAAGCCCCATCCAACCTGCCCTTGAACCCCTCCAGGGATGGGGCAGCCACCCCTGCTCTGGGCAACTGGGGTCAGGGCCTCCCCACCCTCACAGCAAAACATTTCTTCCTAACATCTCATCTCAGCCTCTCCTCTTCCAGGTCAAAAGCCTTTCCTCTCATCTTATCCCTTCAGTTTGTGATCAAGAGCCCCTCCTCAGCTTTTCTGGAGCCCCTTCCAGTACTGGAAGCTTCTTCTCCAGGCTGAACAACCCCAGCTCTCGGCCTGGCCTCATACAGCAGGCGTTCCAGCCCTCTGATCATCCTCATGCCCCAAGGAGAGACCAACCAGGCTTTACAACACCCTGGCAGATTTGAGAGAGAAGTACAACCAATTCCTCACATCCTTGAAGCAGGAGAGCTTCATTTCAAGCCTCACCAGACCCTGCAGTGATTTACCTTCAGGAAGAGAACAGCAATGAAGGCAATGGTGAAGGTGACCATCACTTTGGCATATTCCTCCGTTGGTAATTTCTCCAGGGTTGGAAAGAAGCCCTGTGAAAAGAGGGAGAGGGTCTCAGTCACAAATAGTTGTTCCCTCTACCAGGGTCACACAAAGTGGTGGAGATCTCTGTAAGGTTCTCAGCCTGCCTTTTGGAAAGGTGAGACAGGCCATCTTACTTTCCTCATCGGAAAAAGCACAGGGATGTTTTTTTTCTTCGTACTGTTTATAATCCCTTGGCAAAGCTTTTCTGAAGATTATTTAAATGAGAACTTAATGTATGACTGCTTAATAAAGATGAAAGCTTGATGTGTTTTCAGTGCGTGCAGGCAGGCTCTATCCAAATAATTTTGCTCTGCAATTTGCATCCATAAGACTCTTACAAGAAAAACAAGGTGTACTTTTAGGAAACACATGCATAAGCAAGCTGTCAGTCAGGAGCACCGTGATGGTGAGAACATATGGAAAAGCATCTCTTGCCATCAAACAGAGCAGTTCTGGGCACACCATAGGGATCAGGGAAAGTTTACTCTGTCTTAGCAGCCACTGAAAGTAACTTCACAGGGGTTCACAGCGTGACAAACTGCTGGATGTACTCACTACTTACCCTGTGGTCTGCAGACTTGAGGCTGAAATAGGTGGGGACCTCCATGTAGGAGCTGCAGAGGGTGAGAATACTCAGGCAGGAGTCCAGCACCTGCAGAGCCAGGAACGGGATCTTCGAATGTCCCTGCTGCAGGAAGGTGAGAATTTGTTATGCCTACAAGATTGCATCATAGAATCACCAGGTTGGAAAAGACCCACCAGATCATTGAGTCCAACTATTCCCATCAATCACTAAACCATGTCCCACAGCACCTCATCCACCCATCCCTCAACCACCTCCCTGGGCAGCCTCTGCCAGTGCCCAATGACCCTTACTGTGAAAAAAATTTTCCTAATGTTCAGCCTAAACCTCACCCGTTGGAGCTTGAGGCCATTCCCTCTTGTCCTGTCCCGTCACCTGGGAGAAGAGCCCAGCTCCCTCCTTTCCACAACCTCCTTTCAGGTAGTTGTAGAGAGCAATGAGTTCTCCCCTCTGTCTCCTCTTCTCCAGGCTGAACACCCCCAGCTCTCTCAGCTGCTCCTCTTGTTCTCCAGCCCCCTCCCCAGCTTCGTTGCTCTTCTCTGGACTCGTTCCAGAGCCTCAACATCCTCCTTGTGGTGAGGGGCCCAGAACTGAACACAGGATTCAAGGAGCGGTCTCACCAGTGCCGAGTCCAGAGGGAGAAGAACCTCCCTGGACCTATATCACTTCTATAGGTCTTACAGAGGGCCTGGGCTTTGTTCACATGGACAGCCTAAGCTATTTATTTCCCTTCTACTAGCCAGAACAATGAACAAACCATCTTGGGCTGATTTGTACAAGGTCCCTAGAAGAGGCCTCTAGCTGGAGCAGTGATAGTCCCAGCTTATCTCCAGCAAACCCTTGCAAGTTTGGGCAAACCTGAGATGATCTCCCCCAAACCATGAAACAGAAAATAAAACCAACGGGAATATTCCCAGACACTGGAAATTAAATAACATCCCAGTTGCCAGTAGTTTTCTTGCATACCTTCCAGCCCCCAAGTATCGCATCTGTCTCCAGCCAGTATAGAAACCACCTAACCATGAAGAACCGTGGCCCTAGATATTACGCCTTGGTCTCCATCTCATGGAGATGGTCTCCTTCTCATCTTCTCAGAGAAGACCACGCCATCAATGAGCTGATACCTACCGTGTGGCTGAGGGACGACACAGAAACAATCACTGGGACCTGAATGTAGGAACTGAACATGGTGAGGAGACTGAGGAGAAAGTCTATGACTTGTAGAGCAAGAAATGGGATCAGGAGACGTTCCCTTTTCTGAGGAAGAAAAGCAGTGTCAGTTATTTCTATTTTGAATGGGAGAATGAGGCCAGCTATCAATACCTGAAGGAACATACATTAAGGTGCTCCAAGAATAAATACTTTCCTAGAATTTCTGCATCTAATTCCATGTACTGAAGTGACAATTGATTGAGAAACAATGAGGGACATCAAATGAAGGACATGAACATTGATTATTTTTTTTTCCGTTCCCTTGGAAAACATCTGTGAATTTTTGCTGTATGACATTGGCACTTGATCGCATCAGAGCCATCACTGACCTGACCCCAAAGTTTACCACTATAAAGAAAGCTGGTGCTTGATCATTTCTTCTCCTGAAATGGGAAGAGAATCCCCGGTGTAAAAAGGGAGTTGCAGTTCCCCTCCAGGACCTGACTCGCAAAAGAGCAAGGAAATGGTGCAAAAAACCCTACACTTTCAAATCAGAACATTTCCACTCATTAACAGAAAAATAGTCTTGATGGAAATGTTTCCCAGATTTGGTAAATCTGGCAGCAAGTAGCCTTGCAGATGAGCCTGAGATTGCAACCCATTCACCTTCCCCCTCTTTAAGAGAGCAGTGGTATTTATCAGTGGTTTTGATCATACTTAAGCATTTTCAGTGAGCATCCTCTAGATCTCTCCTCTGATACCTCCTAACTCAGAGTGGCCTCAGCCAGCAGCTAAGTGTCATTTCTGGAGAACGTACCTTCACCACACCAAGGAGGAGGTTGAAGCTGATGAAAAACAGCATGATGATCAACAGGAAACAGGTGACGACATCAGCTAAAAGTAATAAAAGTCATTACCATGTTACTAAAAGCTGGAGGCTGGTGTGCCAATTCAATTGCATCTCTAAGTAAAAGTTAAAGTGTCAGAACCTGGCAGAAAAAGTTGGGTATGTGGAGCAAATGAACACTGTGCAGCTGGAAGGTAACTTGCATTTTTCCTTTCTTCACCCACTTTCTCATGTATCTTTGAAGTTTGTGTTTCTTTAGCCAGTGGGCTGAGCAGTCTGGCATGAGGGAGCTGAAATTTTAATTTGTAGAATCACAGAATGCTTTAGGTTAGAAGAGACCTTTAGAGGTCATCCAGTCCAAGTCCCCTCCAGGATCAGGGGCACCTTTAACCTGCTCAGCTTGCTCAGAGTCCCATCCAACCTGACCTTGAAAGCTTCAAGGAATGGGGCAGCCACTACCTCCCTGGGCAACCTGTACCAGCATTTCACGACTCTCACAGTAAAAGCATTTCTTCCTGAAATCTCACCTCAATCTCCCCTCTTTCAGCTGAAAACCATGTCCTCTCCCTGCACTCTCTGATCCTCCCCAGCTTTTCTGGAGCACCTTTCAGCACTGGAAGCTGCTCTAAAGCCTCTCCAGAGCCTTCTCTTCTCCAGGCTGAATAACCACAACTCTCTCAGCCTGTTCTCATAGGGGAGGTGCTCCAGCCCTCAGATCATCTTTATGGCCCTAACATCTTAGACTACAATATTAAGGTAGAATGAAGTATAAAAAGCAGCAGAGTACTTCTAGCTAATGATTAATGACACTGAGTGGGAATTATTTTGAAGCTCAAAGATGCATAAAGCACCAAAGTGATTCCTGGTGAAAGGTCTGCAAGATTCTCAAGCACAGGTTGTAAGCAACCACAGCTGGTACAGATCAGAGTTTCAGGGTGAAATACCTCCCCTCCATCCCCTCCAGAAGCATGATACAACATATACATTAAAACTAAATCTGTGAGGAGAACAATATCATAGAATAACCAGGTTGGAAGAGACCCACCAGATCATTAAGTCCAACTATTCCCATCAATCACTAAACCATGTCCCTCAGCACCTCATCCACCTGCCCCTTAAACACCTCCAGGGAAGGTGACTCAACCCCCTCCCTGGGCAGCCTCTGCCAGTGCCCAATGACACTTTCTGTGAAAAATCTTTTTCCTGATGTCTAGCCTAAACCTCCCCTGATGGAGCTTGAGGCCATTCCCTCTCATCCAGTCCCCTGTCACTTGGGAGATGAGCCCAGCTCCCTTCTCTCCACAACCTTCTTTCAGGTATTTGTAGAGAGCAATGAGGTCTCCCCTCAGCCTCCTCTTCTCCAGGCTAAACAACCCCAACTGCATCACATGCAAACTGTCCAGCACCACCCGCAGGCCAAGCTAAGAAATGCAGATATGGACAAATGCCAGCTGAAGAAAGAACCAAAGATGATACTGCGAAGCTCTGGAGCCTCTCCAGGGTTGTAGAGGACCTGCCTGACAGCTGGGCTGAGCCTTTTGAGGAGGATGCATCCATGAAAGAAGCAAAAAAAGCTGCTCTGAGGGAGTGATGAAAAGAATCCAACAAACATTTAACCGACATCAGGAAAAAAAGACTTTGGATGGCACAAACCAAAACAAATAAAAAAAGGTTTTACTTATAACCCACTAAAGAGCCAAATGCAGGATCCATACAAGCCCTGGCCCAGATTGCCCAGAGCAGGAGTGGCTGCCCCATCCCTGGAGGGATTGGAAGCCAGGCTGGATGGGGCTTGGAGCTCCTGATGCAGTGGGAGGTGTCCCTGTCCATGGCAGAGGTGGAACTGGATGGGCTTTGAGGTCCCTTCGGAGGCAAACCATTCTATGATGTGTTTACCATAAAGTAATGAAAACTGAAACACAGAAGAGGAAGAAATCTTAGCAAACAGCAAAGAAGAAAACTCAAAGCCTGAATGAAAACAGAGATGGAAATGGAGAAAAGCCTTTATGCAGTAGAGGCTCCTCACAGCTCTGCAGCTTGCCAAGATCATGGGAAGAACCTCAGCTTCAAGGCAGAAAAACCAAACCCAGCTTTCAGAGGCAGGAAAGTAGAGATGAGACAACAATCTGGTGCACAAAGATCCAAAGATTATCATGAGGACCGTATGAACTTAAAACAAAAAAGATTTTAACAAAGAAGACAACCCCAGCCTTTGTAGGAACAGCTATAACTGGAGACAATCCCAGTAACATTACACACCAAACTGCCTGAAGCCATTCTCCCCACTTTTCTTCCCAGACTCAACAATTACTAGTTTGCCCCAGAGAGAATTTATCTCTTTAGCACGGTGTTTCCTGGGATTCAAGACAGCTGTGTTTTTCTGCCTCTCTCTGCATGGTCTCATGCTCCAGCTCTCTCGGCAGGCTCACTAATTAATTGGGCAACTGGCCGTTGCGTTTCCAGGCTAATTGCTGGCAGAACCCAGCTGAATTTTCCAAGCAGAACCTAGATCAAAAAAACCTCTAAACAAAATAAAAAAGAAATAATAAACCTAGAGACACAAAGCGATGGAAAGAAAAGGCAAACCAAGAGAAAACAACTTTCCACATGCTGTCTGACTCCTACTTGTTCATCAGAAATATAGTCATCCTTTCTGCTGGCAGCAGATCTCTCCGTTCCAGGGGTGCTGTAGCACCAACAGATTTGACCTCAGTAATAAAAGAGTTTGCTTTAACAAAACAAATTCTTCCTTTGTAAAAGCATAGTTAGCAGATGGACCATATTTGCGAAAGAAGCAACCCCCTTAAAAAGTGGTAGCTGCTGGCTCTTAACCCTATCCTGGCAATCCCTATGAGATGGGAACAGAGCACATGTTATAGAAAAGCCAAAGACCACCTGAAATACTTTGCAAGGGCTGGCAAAGTTGTGAGTTACTTTCCATCAAGCTTGTCCCCTTTGAGTTGCACCTTCCAAAAGTATACAGGAATAGACAGCAGAAGAAACAAAAAAAACTCTCTTATTCTCTGAGATGACCCAAGCCTCCTAGAGATCCAAGGGAATTTAATGAGTAGGGATTTATGTGTGTTATGAAATAATTGCTGTTTTCCTTGGGAAGGTGGTGTAACTAGGATGGGGCATATAATAGAATCATGGAATGGTTTGGGTTGGAAGGGACCTTAAAGACCTTCCAGTCCCATCCCTGCCATGGGCAGGGACACCTCCCACTGGATCAGGGGCTCCAAGCCCCATCCAACCTGGCCTTGAACCCCTCCAGGGAGGGAGTATCCACAATTTCTCTGGGCAACCTGGGCCAGGACCTCACCATACTCACAGGAAAGCATTTCTCCCTGAGATCTCATCTCAGTCTTCCCTCTTTCAGCTGAAAACCGTTCCCCCTCATGCTATCCCTGCTCTCCCTGATCAAAAGCCCCTCCCCAGCTTTCCTGTAGGCTCCCCTTTAAGTATGAAAGAGCCTCCCTGGAGCTCTGCTTGGTTTCTGCAATGCTAGCAAGTCATACAAAACCCCACCATCCAACTGCAACAGGAAAAATTCATTTGCCACTTGTCATTTTTTTTTGTAACTTCACATCAGGGTTTTTGCCCTGAATGTAGCCAGGAGGGACATTGAATCCTAATCCTAATATTTCCCAGGAATGCAGTGAAACCCCTTTCTTGTTTAAGACCCAATAAACTGCCACGGGAAATACAAACAGGGCTCATAAAGCTGGGGTTTAACAGTTGCATTCACAGATTGTCAAGGATGGCAGTGTCTGCTTTGGTATAGCTGATAAGCTGCAGGGAGCTGTTTCTGGACAGCAGCGTTCAAGGGATGAGCAGGACCAGCAAGGCAAAAAAGCCTCCCAGTCTCTTCAGCTTGTTTGCATTTCATCAGAGCTGGAGGGAATATTTTCTGTGTAGGAAATGGTATGTGTTGGATGTGGTATATGCTGCGCACACAGGTCTTCAGGCAGAACTGAGGTATTTTTCTTGGCTGGCTGGACAGAAACTGAAACAACATTTCCAGTTATATTTTGTCCACAACCTCAATTTTTATAGTCATTAATGAAAAATAAAAGTGATTAGCATTCGAACTGTTTGCAAGTATGAATTGAAGACATCCTGAAAATCTCACCTTATGGCAAGCAGTGGGGTGTATCCTTTTTAAAGGCAGAAACCCATTCATGTTTGCAGCTTAGACCTAGTAAGGAGGTTTTAATTGAAATGATTTTTGGGGGCTTGCTTTTTTGGTTTTATTTTTCCAGCAGTTAAAGCCTGCCAAAGCTCATACACTTTCAGTAATGAAGCACTGCCAAGAAGGCTCTTGTTAGGAAGGCTTCTCAGCTCCAGGATGAGATTTGTAACAGACTGGAAATGGGGAAGGCTGCATGGGAAATGCGCATCCAAATGTCTGCTGTACATGAGTGAGATAGGGAGTAGAGATGTGAACCAGATCCTTTCAAATTGCAGCTGAGTGCCCCAAATCACCATGCAACAAAGTCTGGCTCCTGTTCCCTCTGCTTGGCCAAATCAATCTACTTTAGATTAGCTGGAATCCTGGCATTGAACCCACTAGGGATGGGAAGGCTTCCAAAGACGAAGAAGAACCTGGGTTGTCTTTCCATTTTAATTTGACATTTTCAGCAGATTTTATATTGGTTTCTTGATCAACTTTCAGTGAAAAACAAATTTTAGAGGAGCACTTTTGGTCTTGTGCTGCCTGTCGCATTTTGTAAGCTTAGGCTGCAAGGGACAGGTCTCCCATCTTCTACAGAGAGCTGACCCAGTCACTCCTTCCATAAGTGGGAATCACAAAAACCTGCAGCAATCCAAATTCTCATGGAATCATTAAGGTTGGAAAAAGACCTCTAAGATCACCCAGTTCAACCATCAGCCCACCACCCCTGTGCCTACTAGACCATGTCCCAAAATGCCAAGGCCACATGATTTTTGAACCCTTCCAGGGTTGGAGAATCCATCCCTGCCCTGGGCAGCCTCTGCCAGGGCTCTACCACTCTGTCAGTGAAGATACTTTTCCTGATATCCAAACTAAACCTCACCTGACACAACCCAAGACCATTTCCTCCCATCCTATCTCTTAATACATGGGAGGAGAAACCAACATTCACCTCACCACAACCTCCTCTCAGGTAATTGTAAGGAGCAATAATGTCTCCCTTCAGCGTCCTTTTCTCCAGACTAAATAATCCCAGTTCCCTCAGCTGCTCCTCATAAGATTGGTGCTCTAGATACTTCTCCAGCTCTGTTCCCCTTCTCCAGATGCTCTCTAGACCCTCAATGTCTTTCTTGGAGTAAGGGGCCCAAAATAGAATCCAGGATTTGAGGTGTGGCCACACCAGCACCAAGTACAGGTGGACGATCCCTTCCCAGCTCCTGCTGGCCACACCATTTTTGAACATAACCCAGGATGTTGCTGGACTTCTTGGCCACTTCTGCTTCACCTCTCTGACTACATTTGTGGAAGTCAAAGCCCACCCCAGGCCCTTTTTTTTAAGGCAGCAAAACATACTGCTGAGAAATCTTGAAGGACCTCTGATTCCTCCAAAAGACCTCCTGTATGTATTTTTTCCTACTTTATTGCATGAAAAGTGTTTTCCCATAGACTCTGCCTTGTTTATATTCTTGGGCCATGACTACAGTGTTAGCATTATATATTCTGAGATGTGCTTTAATCTGGCAGGATCTACAAATAGAGCAGCAGATGCTGAGGGCATCGACGGAACCTCTCCTCAAATTGTTCTCCAACTCCTCCATCTGGGTTTTGAAGTCAAATTGAACTTTTTGTATTGCTTTGCTGGGTTGCTTCCCTCCTAGTTTCTGGAAATAGAAGCGTTGCACTGTTTATTCCAACTATAATCAGAAAACACTTACAAGCTCCCAAGCAGAGCCCTTTGAAATCCTTGGGAAGAGAAGCCAAGTGGAAGTGCTGGGGATTTCATTATAAAACGATCTGGTTTGTGTAGGAGGCAGTGGAAGAGGGGGATGGGGAAGACTTGTAATTTTGATTGTGTGGAAGAGGGGGAGTGGTATTAAAAATGAGGCCAATTTAACTCAGAATGGTTCTATTCTTAAAGCAAATGCTCCAGATTTGCAGAAAAGCACATCTTGCTTAGAAAGTACATAATGGTTTCCTATGGAAATTATATGAAAAATCTCAAAGATATGTTTCATTTTCATTAAAGAATATTCTACTCAGGTACTTACTAAAAACAAATAATTGTTGCTTTTGGATGATATTTCTTCAAAAAATAATAAAAACCAGTTGCCATTTTTACACAACTGTATCTGCAGGAAAGTATTCTGACCTGTAAATACCATAGGAGGCCCTGGCCCAGGTTGCCCAGAGCAGTGGTGGCTACCCCATCCCTGGAGGGGTTCAAGGCCAGGTTGGATGGGGCTTGGAGCCCCTTATCCAGTGGGAGGTGTCCCTGCCCATGGCAGGAGGTTGGAATTGGATGGGCTTTAAGGTCCCTTCCAACCCAAACCATTCCATGATCCTATGTTCAGTTTTCAGCAGTATTTGTCAGAATGCATGTGTGTCCTCTACCACCAGAAAAAACTATTTCCAACTGTGCCCATGTCCAAGTCAGGTACATCAGAACAAACACAACCAGCCAACAATAAAAAAAAAACCACCCCCAAAAAAGGGAGGAAGACCTTAGGGCCACACATGTGTTATGTTCTTCAGTTTGTAACTGTAAAATTAAAACTAGAAACATATACTAGAGAAATGGAAAACTGGATTCTCTACCTATGTTGTGCTGATCCCAGCACACACCTGGGAGCAGCCACATGGTAAACAGCTGGGGTTTGGAGTGTGTTTGGTGAGTTGCATGTTGCCCTAAAGAGAAAGCTCTGCAGAAAGTCTGTTTCAAAGCACTCATTGAGTGAGTCTACATTGGGTATTGAGTTGAGGTACATCCTCAGAGGAGTCTTCACAGACCAAAACAAAGTATCCTCCAACCCACCTGCTTTGGAAGTAAACTTCTGACAGAAACCAGCAGAATCTCGCTGGGTGTCCTCTGAGGACCATAGAATTATGGAATGATAGGATGGTTAGAGTTGGAAAGGAACTTAAAGATCACCCAGTTCCAAACCCCCTGCCATGGACATGGACAACTATTAGCAGGACTCACCCCGATTTCCATCTCCTGCTCACTGTTGATGCCTTTCAAAACAGCCTTGATGGATCACAGGGGTGCTTCCTAAATCCAATCTGGGCTCTTTTGAAAAATGTGAACCCATCTGTTAGTAAGAACTTCACTCAGACAGTGAAAAGGGAGTGGGAAGGCTGGAGGAGTATGAGGGTACTGAAGAGCTTGGGCTGATGTACTGAAACAAAGACAACTTCACTGGGCTCCACATCGGTTTCCAATCAGTTTCCCAAGCCCACACAGCCATGGCCTAAACCAGAATTCAAGTCTTTGGAGCCTGAATTTTGCCTCTGGGTCTGAGCTTTATGGCCCATCTGCTCTGAATACCAGTTTCCTATTTTCTTTGATGCAGGATGTTCGGCTGCCTCTCAATCCCACAGACCTCTGCTGTTTCCCAGCATCCCAGTGACTCACCAATTCTGTAGTAATCCTTGCTCAGGTCTTTGCAAAAGCCTTTCCCACTAGCCACCTCCAGGGAGTACTCAATCAGCAGCAGAACGCTCATAACCTGGGAGAACAAAAGCAAAAGACACAATTCACTAGTCCCTGCCCTGACTTCCCATCAACAAAAGTGTTTCTAGGGAGCATGCAAAGACCATGATCCTAAATGCATGATGGATCTCCAAGTGAGGCTGTTGTGAAGGGATTAAAATCCTTTATGAGGAAACATTGAGGCAAAAGTTATTGGGTTATTAATGGTTTGGGTTTAACTGTCTTTTTCTGCCAGCTGCTGAAGGAGGACAGAGGAATTAGAAAGTAAATGAATTTGGTTTCAACATTTTTTATCCAGAAAGTTCTGGCTTTACATTTTGAAATCGTGTTTTTCTACAGAATTGAGCTAAATGTAACAATAGTATTTTAAAGTGTAAAAAGAAACACACAAAGAATAAAGATATCTCTGTAAATCTAGCTCTACCACTTCACTGACACAAAAACTATTTTCATTCTTTTATGGAATTGAGAACAATCTCCAATTGTGGGGTTTTTCATGTTGAACCAAAATGATTTTCTCCAAGTTTCTGAATTGCATTGTCAAACCCCAGACTCCAGGATTCATCCTATTCTTGAGTTTAGCAAGCTGGGAAATAGAAAGAGGCCGAGAGCTGTGGCCTCAGTCTTAGCACTGCACTTATGACTCCAAATATTAAAGATCTGCAAGGAAAACTTAACTTGTAACACCCCGTTTAGGGTGAGCTCCTGATGCACTTGGGGCATCAGGCAGTCAGGGGCTGCAGGAGACCTCCCTAAGGCTGGAGATCATAGAATCATAGAATAGTTTGGGCTGGCAGGGACCTCAAAGCCCATCCAGTTCCACCCCTGCCATGAGCGGAGACATCTCCCAATAAATCAGGGGCTCCAAGCCCCATCCAACCTGGCCTTGAACCCCTCCAGTGATGAGGCAGCCACAACATCCCTGGGCAACCTATTCCAGTACCTCACCACTCTCATTGTGAAGAAATTCCTCCTTATGTCTCCAGTTTATACCCACTGCCCCTAGTCTTGTCACTACAAGCCTTTGCGAACAGTTCCTCCCCAGATTTCTTTTCCTCCCCAGACAGTAGCCATCAACAAAGAAGAGGTTTCCATGAAGTGGTGGCTGACAGAAGCCTTTTTATCTGGATTACGCAACATTTGTGAGTGATCTGAACCCCACACTGATGCAGGAAGCAAGTTTGTATCTGCCACCAAGATCATCACAAGCTTGGGTACCGTATAGCTGAAACAACTGTTCCACCACAGCTGTAACAGCCTTTCATTTCAACCAATCTCTTCAAGAAGCGATGCAGGCGAGAAGTGACGGGGACTCTTGTGGTCTGTACTCATGTTTGTGAACTTCCCATAGCAAACAGCACAAACCCAGCAACTGCAGGGAACTGAGGCAAACATCACATTTGTGTGAGCAGAAGAGAGAATAATTGTTATCTTTTGCAGGGTGATGGCTCGTGGTGCTGTAAGAGATCCAGACAGAGCTCAGGCAGGAGTAAGGAGTAGTCAGAGGTGCTAGGGCTGACATTGCAAACCAACAAAACAGAAAGGCGTGGAAAGAACCGCTTTGCGTTGCCCCAGAAATGGGGAAGCGTGGCTGGGAAGGGTGGCCTGCAGCAGACAGCAGCTGAATGCAGACTCTCCCACTGTCTCTGCCTTGGTTGCAGAAGACCTAGAATCTACTTTCAAAACCAAATTTATCAATCTTCTGTGCCACAAGCTCCAAGTATAGCTTCCCGAAGAGCTGCAGCACAACCCTCAGAGCCCTTTGCTTCTAGAATAAGTGTCCACCAAACCACACTCTTGCTACAGTGAGGACTGGGACTCTGTCCCGCTACTAGCCTGCCCTCTGCATTTAAAATACTGTCTACAGTCTGAGAAAAAAGGACGTGTCTCCTGGCCTGTCTGATATCAGATTGTTCAGTAGCTACATGAGACATGCTAATTTTGTTCATTTTTTCGTCACACAGTAAATAAACTTTGTAATTTGTGCATGAGGCTGATAGGAAAACAGGAAATATCTAGATCTCACTACATGGGGACACAAGAAATTTGGCATGAATTCAGTTTAATTTAACAGTGTCTAAAGTCCCATGGAAGCACTGAACCTTGTCAAGGATGAAATTGCAGCAGTCTGAAGGTTTTTTACTCTTGATGGTCTTCCCTGGGATTTAAAGGATCCCTTAACCATCTACACATGGAGATGACATGTTGACTTCAAGTGCCCTGACTTGTCTGAGAGATTTCATGTACGTGCTCTCAAAGTGATTTCACTTCCCTTATTCCTACTGTTGGTCAAACTCCTCACATGTCTTGAAGGGAAATAAAGGAAGAAATCACCTTTTCAGGTTTCTATTAAATGGAAACTAAAGCAAAACAGATGACCTGAGCCTTAACCATCTGTTTCATTCCCAAAAGATGAATGGGAGTAGGACATTGCATTCCAGAAAGTCCCATCACAGCTGAATTTACACCCAGAGCAGAGCCAGAGTCTAAACTTTTGTTACGAAGAACCATCTCTAGTGTCTATCAAAGAGGGGAACATAAGAGCAAAAGAGGCCCTGGCTTCCTTGCAGGTCTTGAAATGAGCCACACAATCAGATCAACTGCAGTTAAATAAAATAAGTACAAGTCAGATAGAAAACCCAAGCTCAACCTGAAAGATTAAGGAAGAAACTTTTAAAGTGAAAGCTGGTTTAAACTTTCCAATTAAAAAGGCTTTTGCATAAAATTAGCCACTAGACTGCAACAAGATAAAATAAAGCAAGATCTCTTAGTCTTTCCCTCAGCTTTCCATCACAACTGCTGTTTGAGGACTAGGATACCTTTGGCTTTGACATGCTGCTCATTTATTCCTGTAGAGAATATACGTACAAAACGATGAAACCCCTACAGTGAGCTGCTTGCTTCAAGCTGAGAAGAAGGTGAAGACTGATATGCTGTCTACATGGCACTCCTTGCCCCTTAATGCTTTATATAGTATCACTTGAGATTCACCTCTCAGCTCCAGAAGAAACTGAAAGGTTCCTGTTTCAGACATACAGGACTGCTCAGACAAGCATCCAGTTCCCTCTCTTATTGCTATGTCACAACAGGACAGAGATGGGCTTAAAATTTCATCTCCCAACAAGCAGCTTCCTTGGTGTGCTGCAGCCTCCCAGCTCCTCCACCGGTCAGTCCTTATTTTATGTCCTGCAGCTGCAATTTATGGAAGACACCTCTTATGGAGGACACATCTTATGGAGGACTTCTCTCATTTTGTTGCTGTCTCCATTTAACAGGAGTGCTTCAAATTTCTTGGTAAAAGATGCACAACACCTCTAAGTGAAGTGGCAGCCAAATAGCGTAGGACTGAGGCAGAACCAGGCGTTAAACCGAGACAGCTAATTTGGGGGCATCTTGCAAAGCAGCATGACGCATGCAGCCACTGGTGAATGATTTGCTGCAGCTGCAATAGGGTTAAACTGCTGTTAGAGGTTGTGTCATGGGCCTTTTTTTTTTTTTTTCTGATACATGTGTAGCTTGATTAATCTCCAAATAATTTATCTTTTTTCCCACTCTCACTATTTCTGCAAGAGCTCAAAGTTATAATGAACAGGGGTGGATGGGGACCATGAAATGCTGCTCTAACAGGACACTGGGGTGCTGTGGAGGTTTCTGTCAGCAGTGCACACAAGCAGGTGAAGCTCAGCATTTTGAAGGCAAATAGCACCACATATAAATGCTCTACTTCCAGTGCTCCGCCTTTTCTTTAATTTAAAAGTGGCTGTTGTGGCAGGACAGGATGAAGCTAGGAGTGTTTTAGCTCCCATTAGGTTTCCTTTCAAAACATTTTTTTCTTTTTCCTCCTTTCCTGCTGCCTTTTCCTCCTTCTCTTTTGTGCAAGGATGAGGGAGCAGCTAAATATCTGAGGTCAGCCACGGGCTGGTGAAGACACAATGAATCACAGCTCTGTACCAACACATCCACAGGTGAGGACTGAGCTTGCAGAAGGTCCTGGAGATGAGACTGTGCTCTGTGAGTTAAAAAGCTGCCAGAGAGAAGAGCTTGGCTGCAACAGAGGCACTGCCAAGCTGCAGGCATGCTGCTTCCTAAGACCTGCTTTGGCTCTAATCAAAGACTAGCAGCAAACTAATTGCTGTATTTCTTCCCACTCTTTATGCACAGAAGCAACTTTCCAGCCTTACTCTTGAAACTAATGTCAATAACTTGAGGTCTCTTCAGGCCTGAGAGAAGCCAATGAGCAGAAGGACAAATTCCTCCACGCTTTCTTTGAAAGTCACCTGCAAGTCATATCACAACACCCAGTTTGCAATTCATACAACTCTTTACCCTCCTTGTTCCTTTCCTTTCCTGTTTGTTTTGAGAATCCCCACAATTTATTTCAACTGTCTATGGAGAGATCAGCAGAGAGACAAATCTAATTTATAGGATGATAAGACATCATCACAAAGCCTGAGAGCTCGTGTTTGATGGCTTTACCATCACTCAGCATCACTATGATTCATCACTAGGACACACAGTAATAATTTATACTGGTACAAACCAAGAGTATTGATGTAGCAAATCATCCAAGTCACTGCCAAGTTATAAAGCCCGTTTTCTTTTTCCCTCCCTCTGCCCAGCTGCAGCTACATGATCAAAAAGGTAGAGAAGAGGTAGGGGAAAAATGTTTGCTATTCTATGTTAACCCTTAAAGCAGTAAGATACGACAGCCTCCTCCAAAATCAACTCTTTCCCAAGGGGGTCTGTGTAAAAGATACCAATGATATGATACAGTAGGTACAGATGTACTGGGACCCTCGAGGATTTGGGGATTTAACAGGCTCTGGTATTGCAGTGATGGTCATTCTGTCCGGAGCCAGCAGCAGCAGGGATGAAGAGTTGAGGGCTCAGGCTGCCCCTGCCCCTTCCCCATATCCTTTACTGGTTCAACCCTAATCTTCAAGACTGTCTCTGTTAGCCACCAGTACCGAGAGCTGGTGTCTCATTCTTTTCCATCACACACTGGTGCAAATCAAGAATCTCTGTTGATGATGGTGGCATCATAGTGAAACATTTAGGAGAAAGACATACATCAGCTCAAAGCATTTGCTGACTTCTGAGAAAGACAAAAGAAGCTTTCTTATGATTCACCTTCCCAGCTAAGAAGAAGTAATCCATTTCTGTATTTCTGTTTCACTACTGATATCAGGTAGTTCACGCTGCACAGTGTGCTTCCAGCTCTCTGGAGAAAATGTGTTGTGGTTCCCTGTCTTGTGTCTTCCACCTTTGCACAGACCTTTAATTTTGCCAGCGTCTCTTCAGATCTCGGCCGTACTTCCTATGAGGCTCCTATTTCTAAACAGGTCATGACCGTCCCTCTGTGATGCCTGTGTGTTTAATTGGCTGTCAGAAATTGCTTGTGCTCTGCTGCAAACTCTCAGCTTTCAAACATTTCCATTTTTGTGTCTTGGGGTCATGAGAATGAGCAGGAAACACAGCAATTTCTTTTCCCTTAAAGCAGTGAGATTATAAGCTTTGAGCTTGTGGCAAAAAGAAGAGTAGCCTGTCCAGAATGCTCAGAATGTAGAAGGCAAAAAAGGCGACAAAATTGCATGATTCCTTTAACCAATCTCATAATATTTTTGATTTGAGGTCCCCAGAGATTAAGATATGGTGCTGAACTGCCAGTACAGAACCTGACTTTCAAGTAATGCTGGGGGGGAAGTGTTGGCTGTTACGTTGCACAAAGATGTGCTGTAGACCCAGGTTTTTCTGAACTGCTCTGGCCTAGGATGTGCAGAGATGCTGCACCCAACCACAGCCACCCTCGCTCACCACTTCCAGCAACCCCAGCACTGCTGCTCCTCAGGTGTTTTTGAAGTCCTATCATTCACCGAACGCTTCCCCTTCTGGAATTGTTCTGCTTTTCATTTCATGAGTCGAATCCTCCACTAATCCATCCATCATGGAATTCAAGAGCATTACACCAGGTTGAACCCATGTCTTGGTTTTGTGTGAGTGAGGAGGAGGCTGTGGTGCGGTGAGATTTGCTCAGTTAGTGAGGACACGCCTGGTTTGCTCCTGCTGCTGTGCCACAGCTGGCTGGAGGACCATGGAATGTCCTTCCTATGCTTGGCTGTGCCCAACACATACCTTCAGGCCACAGCTCCCCTCACTCCTTCTGTGCTAAGAGCCCCCAGTAACCGTTATCCCCTGCAGGCTCCCAACCCATGACTATGCACACCGACTGTGACAGATGGGATTATTTTAAGTGTCTCTGCTGTGCAAGAAACCACATCCTCAGTACGAATTAAAGGCACCTGAAAGCACCTCTGTGACACCAGGTGGTGGGGAAGAAATGTCTCTGCAGGCTCTGCTACCTCTGCTCGCTGCCATCTGTGACCACCCCAGAGCAGTTACGCCAGATGCTGGCAGCTGAACACAGAGCCACAGAGCCAAACGGAAACCAAACCAGTGCACAGAATGTCCAGCTGGCTGCAGAGAGAAAAAGGAGGCAGCTTTGCCCACCTGCCCTTTGTTTGCTTGGGGCTCGAACCCCTCCTCCTTCCTGACCTGTGAATTCATCGCTCCCACTGCTCCCACCGCCGTTGTGCTGCCTGGTTTCTAACCAACAGGTCCAGGCAACCGCTCTGAGCCCTGGCCAAGCTCCACAGCCCTGTGTGGGTAAGAGCTTCTGCATTAAACTGCAAGGAAAATTAGGAAGCAGAGAGTTTCCATGAGCTCCAGTAGGTAAAGCCAAGGAAAAAGTAGTTAAAACCTCCTCCCAATACAACGAATTTCTTCCTGTTTCCTCTCCCTCCCCCCAACATGTTCTCCTCTTTTGCCTGTCCTTCTTAAACCACTGATTTTTCTCCTCCGAGGGCACAGAAAAGACAACAATCAGGAAACCTTGTGCTATGTGACGATTACACCTCCTGCAAATACAACACCTCCACCTCTCTCTTCTTTCCTCTCCCTGTCCCCCCTTTCAGTCCTGTAACTTACCATGTGAAAGATCCCTAGAATGACTGTTGCCGTCTTGATGTTGAAGAAGCAACATTTGGGGGGCTCGGTGGTCATTTGGGTGGTCATTTTCTAATCCCTCTGCCCAGTTGTGAGTTAATGAGGTTGAATTTGCAGCAACCACCCCACTGAAAAGCGAAGCGAGCTGTGCAGCTCAACTTCCTTCCTGGTCTATAAATGTGTTAAGTCATCTACAAAGTCACATGAGGTCTTTGATTTCTCAATAATAAAGAAAGCAAAATTGTGTTGCTTTGCTAACAGATCTTTAACTGCTTGCAACATCCCAGCTGGCAAATGAAAGCACAAACGCGGCTTCAGGCAGGTGGTGTTCAGCAAGTGAGGTGTATGGGGAGGGGAGGGATCCAAAGCAGCTTTGTCCTACAAAAATCAGCAGAAATGAAAGCAGGGGGCCAAGAATTTCACCTTAAACTTGACCCACTGTTGTTGCAGCGAAGCATCCAAATTCCTCAGTTTGAAGCGGCTTGTTCTTCGCCAGCAAGGTCACTGTTCCTTGGAAGTGCTCCTGAGAGCTGATGTCTAAGCAGCTCATGGTTCTGGGGTGGTGGGACACCAATGGTCAGGGTGTTTGCTGACAGATCTGCAGATTTGCTCCTGGCTCCTGGGATGGACAGATGACGTGATGTATGTTAGTCAGCTTCTGGAAAAGAAAATCAGCTGAGAGATCTCATCCTGGTGGCTTAGCCACTGTGCAGGTTGTCAGAGTGTCTACCCCTGCCTGAACTTACTGACAGGTGCTCTGTGCTATATATTTATTCCCATTCTCGTTAAAGAAAACCTTCTTTTCTTTTCTTTCCCCCTTTCTCTGCCCTGTGGGATGGAAAAGCCATGCTTTAGACCTTCTGTGGAGCAGCTTGCCCTTACTTTCTGGCTTCCTGGTAAAGTTTGGGTATGCCATGCAAGGTGGTAGCTCTCCAGCAGGTAAATGCAGGTAAATTAAAGAGTTGGGCATGCTCAAGCAAGCTTTCAGAGGACTGGTGTGCCAGCATGCCTGGTTTCAGCATCCCAAATGTCCTTACTGAGCATATTCTTTCATGCTTCCAGGAGAATTCCTGGCCAGCAGAGCTCTACGGTGCTTAGGCAGAGGGTTTTCTTGATTGTCGATATGAAACTAAACTCACAAATTCCACCTCAGTACCAGGGAAATCTGTCCCATAGCCCTCCAAATCTGTATAGAGCATTACACATCCTGCTGTGTTATGGGAGGTGTGCCAAAAAGCTTCAGTCTGGCTGAGTGGATGTTCCCAAATGCTTTGAAGTTCCACAGTGCTGTGTTTTTAGAGAATGTCACGAGTTTGGGGCAGCAATGAAAGGGAGTACAAGTAGCTAAATGCCCCTGGAGACACCGCATCCGAGGCAGGGTCAATTTATAACTTCAGTCAGATGGTACATAAAAGACTGGCCATGCCTTTATGTGCAGGGTTCTCCTCCAGAGCCAGGGATCTCTGCAGCAAAAAGACTTTCCAGGGCAGGGCAGGGTCAGCACACTTGGGTCCTGTTGCATATTCCCATGGTTTTCTTTGGAATCTCACCAAATCTGACAGTTTATTACTTAAGTCCCAGGTTTTGAAGTCACATGCTTCTCTCTTTCTTTTCCCTTTGTGGATGCCTCTGTGTTTTTCAGTCTTACATTTGTGGGAAACTGTAACTGAAAGCTAAGCCCAGCTGAGCAGAAGAAGAAAAGGGAAAGGATTCTCTCTGGGGTTTTTTCACTGTTTGGTGGTTACACTGTATTCTGGCCAATCTCATAACAAGCTGGGGAAGAAGATGGACTCGTGTTCTTCAAAAACCTGATGACAGCAGTACAAGCTCCCTGTGGTTGGCAGGAGGCTGAAAGCAGCTTTGAGCTTCCCCTGGGGACCAGCTCTGAGTCAGAGCTGACACTGCTGTGGATAACTTGAGCTCTCCACCATCCACTGGTTTGAGAGAAATGCTCAAATGCAATAAAAACCAAAAAGACACTAGAAGGCTGAGCATTCTGTGAGAGACTGGAAATAGAGACTGTTCTAGCTCTAAGTTGCTCCAGCCCCCGGTTATGTGATCAGTTTGGTGTTTTTTGTTTTCTTCCAAGTCCACTGCTTCAACACCAGTTGAAAATATTCTTGTAAACCCAGCTGAGCCTGCACTGCTGACCCCACAGTAATTAGTGCTCGCCAGGACCTGCAGTCCTGTATCCAGCTCTGGAGCCTCCAGCACAAGAAAGTCATGGAGCTGTTGGAGTGAGTCCAGAGGAGGCCACGGAGATGATCCCAGGGCTGGAGAACCTCCTGCATGAGGACAGGTTGAGAGAGCTGGGGATGTTCATCCTGGAGAACGGAAGGCTCTGGGGAGACCTTAAAGTAGCTTCCAGTGCTGAAAGGGGCTCTAGGAAAGCTGGGGAAATATATTTTAGTGAGGCCTGTAGTGATTGGACAAGGGGGAATGATTTAAATAAAAGAGGGGGATTTAAGTTAGATATAAAGAAGAAATTTGTTACTGTGAGGGTGGTGAGACCCTGGCACAGGTTACCCAGAGGATGTCTCTGAAAACACTGAAAACTAGAGTAACTTGCTTTCCTTCTACACAGCTTTCCATCGAAGAGCATTAGCAGGTTTCATGGAGGGGGAGCAAGCAACACTATCCCTTTTCTACAGAAGGAAACTGAGAAATGTGTGCATAAATGCCCTGATTCATGGTCATTGCTGGCCAGAAGAGCTGGGAAGGTAACTCGTGCCTCTGGATTCACAGGCTGCTCAGTTTATGAGGAGAGGCTTCATTACAAAGAAAACATGGAATTTATAGACACTGAAATTATAGCGTTGGCAAAAGATGGCATCACTGTAAGTTATATTCCTAAAATTCACTTGAAATCTGCCTGGTTCTGAACCGCTCCAGATTTCAAGGATATATTTTTTATGCAGAGTAAATTTGAAGTATGTTTGATCTTACTCCTTCCTCGCTTGAGTTTTTAGATTCCATCTCTTTTTAGGATGGGAAATAAAGCAACTTCTTTAAGGCCCCTTCTGACCCAAACCGTTCTATGAGTCTATGTTTCAATAAATCATGAACAGTTTTTATAGTTTTATGAGACCTCAGACTAAGTTTAGACTAAATCTTACCACTTTGGGGTCACTTTTGAACCAAATGACTTGTGGATAAGAACTCCAGAACTGAATGCATGGCTCCAGGTGGGTCTCACCAGAGCGGAGCAGAGGGGCAGAATCCCCTCCCTCACCTGCTGGTCCCACTCTGGATGCAGCCCAGGACACGGTTGGTTTCTGGGCTGCAAGCACACGTTGCTGGCTCATGTTGAGCTTTTCACCCCCCAGCACCCCAAATCCTTCTCTTCACTTTTAAAAGCTGATTGCTTTAAGCATCATTCATTTACAAATTAGTTGCAAACACAGGCTTTTCTTTACCTTCTCGAGGTGAAATGTATTTTCTTTGGGGTTTATATCCCCTCTTCGGCCATTCCGTGGGTCCAGCCAAATGAAGGTGCAGGAGGATCAAGTATTTCCTGCTAATCTGAAAAGCTGGTTCATAATTTGAGCCTGACTTTGCTTGAAAACTGCAATCTCCCTTTGCAATCTCCCCTCTCCTTTTAGGTGCAGACAGAGGCTCGCTTGTGTGTCTGAGCACACCACACTCAAACTTAGCTCACAACGTGTAAAAACAAATAGAAAGTGTGGCCCAGGCTGGGCCATTGGCTTCAAACAGTCCTGAATGCCACTGTATGTTTGGCTTTCAGCATTATCCTGAGTAGCCCCTTTCAGTGATCTGCATACCAGCCTCTTCAGACACCCAGACCGTTGCTGAAAGATCAGTGTTGTAGGAAGTCAATCTGCTCTAAGGAACACAACCGTGCTTTTTTTTCATGGAGTTAAGGACATATATTTTACATTTCTTTGCGGAGTCTTGCTCCTGACTCCTTCCTGGAAGCAATTCCAGGTGGGACCTCTTGTTTGAAGGTTTGTGGTTCTTCAGCTCCATTTACAACCCACTGCTGTCAGAAAGTATCTCCGATCAAGACATCCCGTTCAGTGAGGACACAAGGAGAGGCTGCGATGAGCCACATGCTGCTCTCCTTTGCACCCACAGCAATGAAGTTCTTCCCAGGTTGGGTTGTGCTGCTCCTCAAGGAGACCAGAGTCAAACTGGAGTGTAGGGCAGCCGCCGCGAGCAAATCAGAGCTGCCAACCCACCTGCATTGCTCACAAGGGTTTTGATGTGGCTGTACATTCCCTGTCTAAATATTATTCCTAATTCAGGCATTGTTTCAGGCACGCATTGTTCTGTATAAGGATAATTATGGAAGAAGTGAGAATCCTGAAAGCCAGAGGTTGGGTTAGGAAGAGAAAGCTTTTAGTCTAAAAAGCCTATGTGGACTTCACAGATGAGGGAACACAGTATAAAGAAGTCAAGCAGCTTTTCCCAGAGAAACAACCAGCCTACAACAGAGCTGACTTGTACACAAACCTATAACACCCTCCTTGTACCAGGCTCCCAATTTCCATGCAGCCCTGATCCTGCTTAGTCCTAGATCTGGCCCCAGCTAGTGGGGAACGTTTCTTCTGTTGTTCCTAATTGGCTTCCTCCAAAGCATTGCTTCATGTATTTGCACTTTAGAAGAAGCCAAACAACAATGTAAGAGCCTTAATGAGAGAAACGCTGCATGCCAGCAGAGCAATAAATCTCTGGCAGAGGCTGGCATTGGGTCTGCTACCACAAATTCATGTTGCAAACCAGTTGGGCTCAGGCATTGGCTGCTGCCAGGAAAAAGAGAGAGTTTGGTTAAGTGGTTGACAAATGGCTTCTGCTTGTAGAGTCTACTAATTAAACTGAATGCACTTGCCTTTCAAAGCTATTTGTAGAAAGAGATTTGTAAAAATGCACCTAGCGAAGGATGCAACAGAAACGAGGTGATGTGCAGGCACTGAATTGTCACCGCCTCTTGCCAGGTTGCAGATGAAAGCTCCAGGGGGACAGGGAAGCACGTAGGGCTTTCTCCAGAAACCAGCAGGCCATAAACATTTGCATCTGCTCATGAGCTGTGGCCAGAGCTCTGTGTCATGAGGTCCTGCCTTGGACTGAGGTGAAGGGAGCTCATAGGCAAAAATACCCCCCGATCAGGGAGTTTTACAAGCCAGTGCTTTATTGACATCTCTGCTTGAGTCCATTCTGCTGAAGCCCCCTGCGGCTTTGATCTCTCATGGGGTGTCCCTTGCACTCAAGCAGCAATTACTTGAGTCCTTCTGCTCTCTTTATAAAACTTCTTGTCTCCAAACAAGAGGTGGTTAAAAGTGGTTTGCATCCTCAGTTACCATATAACATGTGAATTACATCTCCATGCTTTAAAAAAAATTTACAAATACATTCTTAGCAAAGGTGAGAAACAATACCCCAGAGAAAGTTAGTCCATCTGTGCTTTTCTACGTACATCTTAATGAGCAGATTGTGTTTCATCAGGGGTATGTGGAGTCTTCTGCTCTGGAGATATTCAAACTACACCTGCATGTGTTCCTGTGCAACCTGTTTGAGGTGAACCTGATGGGGTATCTGTCCACCTGATGGATGCCCCACCTCTGGAGATGTTCAAGGCCAAGTTGGATGAGGCTTTGAGCAGGGGATTGGAACTGGATGGGCTTTCAAGTCCCTTCCAACACAAAGCATTCTATGATTCTAGGATATTTGGGGAACAAGTATTTGTGCAAGTGAACACCATGGGGATGCAGCTCTGGCTGGGGTTATTGCAGTATCACCATAGGTGGATTTTCTAATACTCCCAGCCTTGCTCCCTTGTGATGTGAACAATGCTGAACCGTCTGCCTTCTCAGTCTCCAGTCCATGCTGCTTCATGCAAACTCTCACCAAGCCCAGCAACAAAAGTTTTCAACCTGACAGGTTTTCAGACCTGATGATAATATTCAACGAAAAGTATTTGTGAGTGTCAGATATTATTACTTTCTGAGTAAGAAAACTAGAAAACCTTCCCCATAGTCCTGTGCAGCCAGAAGCTCTCCAAGGGCTCTGAAGACAAAATGATCATTTTGCTTATTCTGAGTGACAAGAGCAATCTATTCATTAATGTGACTTTCATCCATCAGTTCATTATGCTTTATGTCTATGCTGATATGTGTTTTGCCATTTGCTACTTTTTTATCGCTATTATGTGACATGCTTTATTCATTGCACCAGGATTTATATCCGCCTTGTTACCTGCTTTATTCTTTCATTATATTTTATATCAGGTTTGCTATGCTTGATGTCCATATAGCCTCCCTCTAGATATACCTTACTATATTTTATACATTACTTTACATGCCTTCTGCTTTACTTAGACATAAAAAATAATAATCTTGAGTGTATTTAAGTGCTCACAGAGGAAAAAGACTATTGTTGTCATTCAGTTGGATAAAGGAAGCTGCCGTGTTAGCTTTCACTCACAAAGCTACACAAGAACAAGACCGTCCTTTGTTTTTAACTAAGGCAGTGGTTTCATTGAGATAGTAAGACAAGGATGAATTAATAAAGCACTGCTTCTATTTAAAGAACAACAGAACCACTGAATGTTTGGGGTTGGAAGGGCCTTTTGAGGCTCACCCAGTTCAACCCCTCTGCTAAAGCGGAATCACCTTGAGCAGGTTGCACAGGAACATGTGTAGGCAGGTTTGGGTATGTCCAGAGAAAAAAACTCCACACCCTCCCCAGGCAGCCTGTTCCCGTGTTCCATCACCCTCATAGGAAAGAAATTTTTTCTCACATTCAGATAGAAATTTCTGAGCTCCAGTTTCTGCCCATTGCTCCTTATCCTGTTGCTGGGCACCACTGAAAACAGTCTGGTCCAAGTCTCCGAAGCCTCATCCTTTAGATATTTATAAACATTGATGAGACTCCCCTCTCCATCTTCTCTTTTCCGTGCTAAACACACCCAGGTCTCTCAGCTTTTCCTACTAAGAGAGATGCTCCAGTCCCTTCCTTGTCTCTACTGAATTCTCTCCAGCAGTTCCTTCTCTTTCTTGAGCTGGGGAGCCCAGAATTGGACACAGACTCCAGATGGAGTCCCTCTAGGGCAGAGTGGAGGGGAAGGAGAACCTTCCCAACTCTCTAATTGTTACTTATATGAGTCATTATTAGAGAGATGGAAGCTATTTAGGTCACCTTTAAGCAGACACTGATAAGGGACCAACTCCATCCCCTTCTTGGCTCTAAAAGCCACATCTCCATTGCTTCTCCTAATAGCCTCCACCATCAGCACACAGAGAGATCACCATCTAACACCAAGTTGCTGCTCCTTAACCTGGAGCTAAATCCCACCTTGGATGTGCAGTCTGAGCCACATGAGAGCCTCAGGCTCTGCCAGGGGAGGTTTAGGCTCGACATTAGGAAAAAAATTTTCACGGAAAGGGTCATTGGGCACTGGCAGAGGCTGCCCAGGGACGGGGTTGTGTCACCTTCCCTGGAGGGGTTTAAGGGATGGGTGAATGAGGTGCTGAGGGACATGGTTTAGTGATTGATGGGTATGGTTGGATTCGATGATCCGGTGGGTCTTTTCCAACCTGGTGATTCTATGATTCTATGAGTTGATTCCCTCTCCTGAATATGGGAGACTGGATGAGTTACTTGGACTCGGTACCTCGCTCATAAGCAGAGAGGAATCCCTTTTGCAACGGCAGCTGGAGCTGCCTGCACTTCATTGAGGAAACCGTGACCCAGCTCACTTCCAAAATGGAAAGGATAAATAGGGTACACAAGGTCTTTGAGGTGTGTCCTACAAATCCTCTGCCTCAGAGCTCCTGCAGCTTTGGGAATCTCTGCTTGAGAGGTGGCTGAGACACAAGGGATCTATCTACGTGCAGGAACAAGCACTATGTGCTGCTGGAACAACACGTCTCCAGACTCCTGCAGCATCAGCACACACATTTGTGAATGTTCACTGGACTCCAAAGGACTGAGGGTGCTGCTAAGTGTTGGTCCTCTTCCAGCACAGAGGCCAACCCGGGATCAGGTCAGGCCAGGAGAAAGAGGGGTGTACTCCATAAGAGCAGTTCACATCCAGAGCCAAATTCACCTTATTTAAGGGCAAAGCAATGTCCTGTTCCAGAGTTCAGACCTGGACTCTGCCCACTGCAAACTGCAGGAGGTTTGTCCAACTAGTGGCTTGCTGCTTGCCACAACGGGAAAACAACATATTTCTGGAACTTAGTCATCATATAAAAATCTGATCCCTTTTTTTCATTTTCCATCCCCAGGTTTGTTCATAACCTGCCCCTGTTGCTCACTGTAAGCATCTGCTATCACCTGCCATTAATGATATTTTTGTCCCTAGCCCTAATTTGCTCAGGAAACAAACAAACAATGTATTATTTAGCTGCAAAAGGGAACAAGACTGCTGGCTGTTGTGTTTGCAAACCTCAAAAGATTTATTAGGATCACCAAAAAAGGTGAGTGCTTTCTGCACAAAGCTTGGCAGAACAGACTGTATGAATAACTGAATGACCTTTCAAATATTTACACGTACATAGCAGCCTCCTTCACCCACTCTCAAGCTTTCCACTCATATTCACTTGCAGCACATCGAAATGCTGAAGCTGTTTTTCCAACAAACCAGCCATGGCCAACAACAATAGCTGAGAAATGTAGGAAAACATGGGCAATTTGCACGGCAGAGCGAAGCCTCATCAGCACCATGAAAGTCAATTAAAGTCTAAACTGAGCTCAGGAAAGCAGATAACTTCCAGGATTCAGTTGTGCTGATACAGGAATTGTGGGGAAGAAGGGCAAATTTGAACCTTAAGGCTCCAGTTGGTTTGGTTGGAAAGAGCATTTCACAGAATCATAGAATGGTTTAGGTTGGAGGGGACTTTGAAGATTATATAGTTCCAACCCTCAGCCACATATTGATTGTGTAAAACACAAGCATCTTGGTAAAGTTTAATTGCTTATAGTTCCAGCTTGAAGGACCATTGTATGTAGTGGAATATGCATCTTGAAAGCTAGAAAAAAGGCTCTAAAGGGCAACTCTTGAGACAGCGAAAGAGGGAGGAGCCTCGATCAGGAGTGATGTCCTGTTAGGACTTGGATGCTGCATTAATGCTACCCTCAAAAGAAGCAGCCTATCCCCAAAATTTTTCATGGAAGGGGTCATTGAGCACTGGCAGAGGCTGCCCAGGGAGGGGTTTGAGTCACCTTCCCTGGAGGGGTTTAAGGGACAGGTGGATGAGGTGCTGAGGGACATGGTTTAGTGTTTGATAGGAATGGTTGGACTCGATGATCCAGTGGGTCTCTTCCAACTTGGTTATTCTATGATTCTATGATTCAATTACCTCTCAAATGAGCAACCTCACAGGAAATAGTACTGGCATTCTTGGCCTTTGGTATTGTCTCTACTATTTAGCTATAAGATCAAACCTTTGCCTGGCAGGAAAGCTGCACAAGGCAGCCTCTCCCCACAAACACTCGTGGAGGTCGGAGGCACCAGGCTATGTTTCAGTCCTATATATTGAGCGCTTAGCCCAAGCTGATCCTCCTGAAGCACGTTCCTGTGAATAGGAGAAAGTTGTCCTGTCAAAATGCTCTAATGTCCCATGGCAGAGGAAGTTCTTGGCTGATGCCAGGCAGGGATCATCAGGACTGACATCCAGATCCTCTCCTGCATCCCAGGGCATGCAGGAGAGTGGACGATGCTGTGCTTCAGCTCCAGAGATTTAGCAACAGAACAACTAAAGAGTATGTTTGCATGTAGTGTCCCTTGTGCAAAGAGCTTCAGGAGACAGAGAAATGGCAGACAGGGACAGCAGGAGAGGGGATTCTGTTAAGCAAGGAGAGGTTCAGAGAAGGAGGGCACCTTGCCGATCAGTCCTTGCACTATCACCACCCTCATCTCCCAGGAAGTAGAAAGAACATCTTGGTGGCTATCGTGCAGTTCACAGAAGCAACACCTTCCTGTTTTTCTCAGAAATCCCTGTGTGGTGGCATTTCTTCAAGTTTATGAGACTGCTGCTCTGCCTCGCTTAGTCTGGGCATGCCTGACTATGGATCCTGCTAATCCCATCCTCTCAGGCTGCTCTCAGACAATTCCCTCACAGCGGGTCCTGAGCCATGAATAGGGGTCCCAGGAAATTGCAGCTTCTTTTTTTTTTTCAGGAAAAAAAACCATCTCAACTTGTTCTGTACCCTTGAGAATCTGTTTCAGATCCAGGGAAAAGCACATGTTCTAGGCAGTTGACTTGCATGTCTTGGTCATATCTCAGTGTCCCCTGACCACAGCACTGTCCTTGAGCACATCACTGCTCTCTTCAACCTCCTGCTTACTCTTGGCAGACTAAGTTCTGCAGAGCAGTTGTGTCTCCAGCATGGCAGTGGCCTCTTGATGTCACCATAATACAGCTGATCAGCTGTTGGCTCAAATGGCTTTGGATCAGGCTGGGAGCATTTTTAAGACAATAGAAAGAAATCTTTGCAGTGTTTTTCTCGCGTTCCTGAGAGGAAGCATCAGTCTTGTGGGTGGCAAATGGTCTTTTCTTGTGACTGTCCTTGGTACCATTGATCTTAAAATATTTCTGCAGTTTGTGTGTCTAGATCACACAAACATTCATCTTTTCTGCCAGAATGAGAACAATCCATTGTCCCCATATATGGCTACTATGAGTATCTATAGAGGGAGATTCTTGTGCAAGTGGTTCCTCTGCAGCTTTAGCCAGAGAACTCCTGTCATGGGTACGGGAAATTGACACCTGAGCCAAATTTTGAACCCCAAAACTCAGGTGCAGGGGTAGGATGAGGGGAAATGGTTTTAAGCTGAAAGAGGGGAGATTGAGATGAGATCTCAGGGAGAAATATTTTGCTGTGAGGGTGAGGAGGCCCTGGCCCAGGTTTCCCAGAGCAGTGGTGGCTGCCCCATCCCTGGAGGGGTTCAAGGGCAGGTTGAATGGGGCTTGGAGCCCCTGATCCAGTGGGAGGTGTCCCTGCCCATGGCAGGGGGTGAGACTGGATGGGCTTTGAGGTCCCTTCCAACCCAAACCATTCTGTGATTGAAACTTTGCAGTTTTAAATAATTCTCCACCCACAGATTATAAAGTAAAAATGGGAACATTTTCGTTTGACATTTCATATGAAGCATTTCACCTTCTTAGGTTGAAAAAACACTTGACTTCAAAATACGTTTCAGTGTTATATCCAGCAAAATATTAAAAAAAAAGAAAAAAAAAATAAAATCAAAATGTTTCACTTGACCAGATTCTGACAGTCTTATTTTTCAAGACACCACAATTTTGAATACTTTAATTTCAGGTTGAGTTTTTTTTCTTTCTTCCAAACTTTATAACTGCCTAAGGACCAAAAATGCAGTTATTCACAGATATACTGTAATTAGCTAGAGCTTCCCTGTATCTCTTAAGAATCCAATCAATGATTACTCAAGTGAACTACAGAAGCCTTGCCGGAATTGAAGTAGAGTCGAGTCCTTAAGCTGATTTTCTGCATAGAGATTAATTTCACCCTGGTTAGAAACAAATGGAATATATCCTGCTGTCTGTGTCCCCTGGTGACTGTCCTTATTAAGGGTCTAAGCTTAAAATTCTTGGCCAGACCAGGCTCCCACTGAGTTAATGAGGTCTTTGAATGGGATTTTCAATTGTTTTTGAATAGAGTGGTTGGAACTGCATGGTTTGCACAAGGACCCCTTCTTTATTCTCCTTGCAGAAGACCCTCACTTTGCAGAGTGCTCATCTGTCATCCTGCACAGCTGACATCCATGTCCCACTACAAAATCCTGCTAGGAAACTCAGTTTTGGTGAAATGGCTGAAAGTGTCATTTCTCCAGCTCTGGGCTGGAGAACACCGACTCTGCTGACAGAGTTCCATATCAATTAGGAAGATAAAGACCATCCTTGCACTCATTTCAAGAGGCAAGATGCTTTGATACCCACAAAACCATCAGTTTGTATAAGATTATGTGACCCAGCATTTGAGCGATTTTATTCCCATAGGAAGTCTTTCAGCAGAGTCAATAATTCTGTGGGACTTCTCTTCAGCATTAGTCACCATGATAGTAGCTTTATCCATGATGGTTTAGTGTATTCACCAAAACTAGGAATGAGAACGTAGAAGAAAACATAGTTGGTTAGTGACTCTAAGGACAGGTCCTGTTCAGATAAACAGGGTGGGGAGGCCCTGGCTCGGGTTGCTCAGGGAAGTCATGCCTGCCCCATCCCTGAAGGTGTTGGAAGTTAGGTTGGATGGGGCTTGGATCCAGTGGGAGGTGTCCCTGCCCATGTCAGGGGTTGGAACTAGATGCGTTTTAAGGTTCTTTCCAACAGAAACCATTCTATGACATCCCAGGTGGAGCCAGGCAAAGGGGTTAAGCCAGCTTAGATACATCCCTCAGCTAAACAAGAGATGCAGAAACAGAAATATAAGCAAAACTTCACTGAAGCAAACCTTGGGTTAACACTCCCAACCATGATTATCACAGGAAGTTCCATCACCATAAATAGAATGTATCATAATTTTAGAATTTTGATCAGAAGTTCTTTAAAATGTACGAAAGAAATTTTAGAATTTTGTGACTGCTTCTCAGTGGAGTTGTTGAACTGTAGACTCGATTGGATGTTTTTAAGATTTCAGTGAAGGAAAAGGAGAAAAATAGCTGCAAACATTTAGCAATTACTGAACATTCTTCTCAAGTAACACAGACTAAGAACAGAACAAAATACAAAGCAACCACTTCCTCTCCTTTCTACACTCCAAGAAAAATGATCTAAGCATAGTTTTATATAGCCCAGTAGGAGAAGAGAGTAGAGATTCCATTGAATTCACTGACACTTCATCTGTTTTATATGGATACTGTTTGGATGGCCTAGTGATGAATCTCAATGGGAAATTTCTACAATACACAAAAAGATACAGTTTTTACATATTCATTTGCTGTTCCCATGGATTTTAAAAGTGACATGTGGGTAGCAGCTACATATGTTTGATAGGAAGTGTAGAGGAACCCTATCAGCTGGGAGTTTCTTCTGATCCTGGTAGCTGTCCAAAATGTTATATTTATTTCCATTTTTTTCTTTTAATTCTTTGAAATTCAGGCCAGGAGTCTCTGAAGAGTTGCATCCTGGCAATAAGTCAGCCCCTTTGGGCCTGAAGAGAGGTCTGGATTTAACCAACACTTGGCATCACGCTCCAGCCTTTATGTCTGTTTTCTTCCCTGCTGGATATAGAGAATGATGTGGAAAGAAAAGTTTGGCAAACTTCTCTTTAAAATTTGGATAAAAGTTATTGTGGGGAATAAGCTTTTTACTTCTAAGCCAGCCATGTCATGGCCTCCCCATCCTCACAGCAAAACATTTCTTCCTAAAATCTCATTTAATTCTCCCCTTTTTCAGCTAAAAGCCGTTCCCCCTTGTCCTCTCCCTGCATTCCCTGATCAATAATCCCTCTCCTGCTTTCCTGGAGCCCCTTTCAGTGCTGGAAGCTGCTCTATGGTCTCCCAAGAGCCTTCTCTTTTCCACCCTTAACAACCCCAACTTTTTCATATGGGAGGTGCTCCAGCCCTTGGATCGTCTTCACGGTCTCCTCTGGACTCACTCCAACAGATCCATGTCCTTCCTTTATTGAGGAGTCCAGAACTGATGGGTCTGACTGCCTCTGTTTTGGGATTATGCCTCAGAATGCCTGAGTAAAGGCTTTTCTTATCTGCATGGATCAACCCTTTGAGATCTCAGCTCACCAGACCATTTCTCTGCTGGCACTGGTTATATAGTTCAATACTATATGAAATACTGAATGTATATTCATCATATTTGCATGGGGAACATCTGCTGAAAGCATATGCCAGCCTTACAAGTGTGTTACTGTGTATGAATTATGGAAAGCGGAAGGGAGTGGACTGTGGTCCAGTGGCCTGGGTCATGGAACCAAATTTTCCCAGCATGAATCAGCAGCTACTCCACCAGCTCCAGCAAGACAGGTAAATGTAACGTTCAGTTTTCCTCAGAGGAAATCTTTATTGACATCTCTGTGAGTCAAAGGAGCATCTGCTCTGTGAGCTCCACCTCTGCCGAGTCAAAGAGTTGGTGTGCAAGCACGAGGAATCCTCGACCTCTTCATACTCAAGGGACTAGCCATCTAGAAGCCACTCTCCAAAACCCCAAAAGAGGACATTCCTAGAAAGCCTCACTGACACCTCAGAGGAAGGATTAGAAAACCACATTATATTCAGAGAGAAGCTTTGGCCTCACCCAGGGTGGTGGTTTCTGTCCATCTATGGCCCATGAGCAATAGCTTCTAGCAAGGAAAATCTGCTGCCTTTCCTCTCCTTGCTGGTTTTCCAGGTTTACCTTGCTTGCTTCACGCAGACGTGGCTTAGGGCTCCAATTGGTCTAAAAGGGGCTTCTGAGGGGCCAGAGTCTGCTTGGTGTCATTATAGTGCTTTTATTTTTGTTATTCTATCTCCATTGAATCCAGTCTTATGAACACAAAGCAACCCCAATAAGTCAACGGTGTAAATCCTCTCCTGGGAGTGGTTTTACTCTAGTTTTATGCCAGAATAACTGCAAAGTCAATATGAATGAAAGGAAAAATCATTTATATTCCTGGCCAGCTTTTCTTTTCCAGCTCCTACCCAGGACAATTTCCTATCTATAATGTTCTCTCGCAGCTGTGGGGAATAACAGAGAAACTTAGTCCAGGGTAACAGTGATACGGCTAAACAGCATTAGATTTTAAAATGAAGAAATTAAAGACTGGCACTCTCTTTTAGAATAATATAAAGAAACAACCTGAATTTCCTCCAAAACTAAATTAGCCTGTTAAAAAGTTGGGAAATAAATATAGCTCATTTGCCCACATAAAGAAAAATGAAATGAGATTTGTTTCCTGTGAGGCTTCCTGGCTGCAGGTAGAATTCTAAAAAGGGAATCCCAGAATGAAGCAATAAAGAAAAATTTTACCGTATCAAATTCTTGATATTTTCCCTTTCTTCACTTAGCAGATGTGTTGAAGGGAAAAGAAAAGTTAAAGTATACATGTAGAGAAGTTTTGATGTTTTAGAAGGGCAGCCTTATCTGCCTGGATATGTCTCTGCCTATTGCAGGAGGTTTGGACCTGGATGATCTTTAAGGTTCCTTCTGACCCAAACTATTCTGTGATTCTATGATTCTATGAAGGTCAGAAACAGCTTAATTAGAGGTGGAATTCATTATACCTACAGAGATGGAATTCACTTGTCTTAACTTGCTCTTAAACTGATCATGCAGGTAGTCCTAGAAGTCACCTAAGCTCTGGGGAAAGGCATGGGAGTGATGGAGATGATTCCAGGAGGTGATCTGTCCCAGTAGTACAGAATTTTTCACCAGTGATGGTGATATAAGGTAAAAAAGGTCCTATTATTAAAAAAAAAAATTCCTTATTTTCTTTAGCCATTAATTTTCATCTTTATCTTGCCTTTTTTTTTTAGCACTATGTTCCAACTGTAGCTAGACACGGAAATGATCAAAGGCATTTGGTCATTAGGGAGTGGTCCCAAATAGATTCTCTACCCCAGGAGAATTGGTTCAAGTTGCTCTATCCAGGCAAGTATTTGGGCTTCCTTCTTCACAAGGAAATGCTGTCTTTTCTAATTTGCCCACCTCCACTTGCTAGCACCGTTGTGGAGCATTGGGCTTTGTGACTGGCAGCCTGCAAATGAGATTTGTGCCTTCTGATTGTGCAAAGCTGGGAATCTCATCGCTGTGGTCAGTTTGTTCTTCGTTCACAAGCAGCACAAGGTGCAGGAGAGCTAGACAAAGGGGTTGCGATAAGCCAGATTCTTTGTTTAGGAAGAAGAGTGGGTGTTTTATTGTTATTCTTACAGCATTTTTTAACTGAAGAAATAGGACTTCATGAAAATCCCTAAATAGGAGTGCACGGTTCAGTTCTGGGGGTAACATATTGTGTTGTTGGCTGGTGGAAAGCAGGCCAGTTTAATACCATGTTTGTTCAATAGTCTTGTGAAAATTATTGGATCTGTTGGAATAAAAGCAATAAAGAAAGGACAGAGAGGACAGAAGTTCAGTACCTGCTGTACTCGGGAGCACATAAGTATTCCAACAGCAAAATCTTTGGTAACTTCTGTCACAGGCTGATTTGACAGCAAGAGGACCATGGTGGTTCTCGGTGACCTTATCTTGGGAGAACAGCTAGCAGAGAACACCCCTCAAATACGCTCTTTTATCTCCTGAAACTACTGCAATTTACATACTAATTTATTACCTATGCAGTCTTGCATCCCATACAATGCGCTTAGCGAGACCTCATTCTACGGGCTAAGATTATATTCATATCGCTTCAACCTTGACAGCAGCATTACGACCACCTAATGCATCACTTTCAGGATTCAGAAATATGTAACCAAATGCTTGGTTCATCACAGTCTCGCTTCACTAATGTCTCATAAGGACACTTGATGCTAAAATAGTCTATTATCTCCTCCCTGCACACTCTAGATTTACTAACTAGTATAATATGAGATTAATTAGTTTCATTACTCCCCTATATTCATTTTCTTATATTACAGTAAACATAATATACTTCTTTCTAGCCTATAACCACTTCTACACCTCCTAAGGAATTAAGCAAATGGTTTCATTAGGTCAATTTAGATTTTCCTTGTTTAATGCGTATTCCTTTGTCACTATTATTTTAAAATGACTTAATGTAAACAAATACCTTTCTAGTGACAATGCCATGATTGCAAGATCTTTGCTGGGATTTAGGGAGTCTCTTTATAGTGAGAGGCGGGAGATGGAGGAGGCAGTCTAAGGCAGGCAAAGCACAGGCTTTTTTCTGTGTTTTACAGCATAGCAGAAACCTGGCTGCATTCAAGGCTCTGGATTTATGCTGCCAGGCGCCAGAAGATAATTTAGCTCTCCACCTCCCGCTGTGCCAGACACACTTCATTTTCGTAACCAGTTACTGCACTGGGAAGTTTAGAAGGTCTGAACATGGCATTTGTATGGCTATGATAGGAAGCGTCTGGGACGAAACTGGGGTTATGTTTATGTTATGAACGTACAGATTCAGCCCAGCCTTCCATTGATCTGCTATGAGGCCATCCTGCTGTATTTGATGGATTTACATCCCATTTGCACCACCATGGCTCCAGGTGGGTCTAACCCCCAAAATCCAGGCCACGGAGGAGAGATGCAAAGCTCTGACTCAAATTTTTCTTTAGCTGTGAAGGTATCAAGACAGCCAGTGGCGCAACGGCTCCTTCGTCACCTTCTGTTCCCTGTCATCTCTCAGTCTGTCTCTGTCTTGCCTGCTCTTTTACTCATTTTCACATTTCCAACAAGCAAATAGTGAGAATCTCTGTTGGTCTTGTGCACCAGAACCAATTTTCAGCTCCTAACTTGGATGTGCAGCACAAGTGGCCTCCTCTCTACTAATGATGAATGCACTGGGCACCATGAACTTGGCAGCATGAGCCAAAACAGAATCACAGAATCACAGAATAACCAGGTTGGAAGAGGCCTACTGGATCGTCGAGTCCAACCATTCCCACCAATGCCTAAATCATGCCCCTAAGCACCTCATCCACCCTCACCTTAAACACCTCCAGGGACGGTGACTCAACCACCTCCCTGGGCAGACCGTTCCAATGCCTAACCACCCTATCCGTGAAGAATTTTTTCCTAATCTCAAGCCTAAATCTCCCCTGGTGGAGCTTGAGGCCATTCCCTCTCGTCCTGTCCCCTGTCACTTGGCAGAAGAGGCCAGCACCATCCTCTCCACAACCTCCCTTCAGGTAGCTGGAGAGAGCAATGAGGTCTCCCCTCAGCCTCCCCTTCTCCAGGCTGAACAACCCCAGCTCTCTCAGCCGTTCCTCATAAGGCCTGTTCTCCAGCCCCTTCACCAGCTTCGTTGCTCTTCTCTGGACTCGCTCCAGATCCTCAACATCCTTCTTGTGGTGAGGGGCCCAGAACTGAACACAGGACTCGAGCTGCGGTCTCACCAGTGCTGAGTACAGAGGGAGAATAACCTCCCTGAACCTGCTGGCCACGCCGTTCCTGATACAAGCCAAGATGCCATTGGCCTTTTTGGCCACCTGGGCCACTGCTGGCTCACTGTTAGCACATTCCTGTGATCTGTGCATTGACCCATTCAGTAAAGATTTCCAAGCTAATTGCGGTAGTATGAAACCACAAGGATATTTGGGAATTGGGAGCTGGAGTAGCAGGACTAGTGCAGGCACCCAGTCACAGTCCAGCTGCTTGCAGTGGTGAGAGATGTGAAGAAACTCTCTGCACTGAGTTGAAACCATCCAGCAATCGATGATGGAGCAGTAGGCGTTGCTTCTGGCTTTGCACATTTACACCCCTGGAGGGACTCTGGGTATTTGTAGGGAGCTGTGAACAAGCCTTGCTGTGTAAATGAAAGTCAGAATATTTGGGGTCTTGTTTTCCACTAATTCTACACCAGCTCCTGCTCAGAGGCACTGCCAAGATTCTGTCCATGTTGCATCTACCTCAGTCAGGCCCTGGAGACCAAACACTGTGTGGGTGAGCAAGCTGTCATGTGTGAGAAGAGATGCTCTTCTTTCGAGATCGAGGAAATCAAAGATCTAACTGAAAAAAAATACCCTCATGGTTTTGCTTTCTCTTTTTCTCTACTCTTCTCTCTAACCATGCTTAAAAATCATTTTAGTTTGGTAAGAATTTCAGCCATTCTTCTAGGGTTTGTCCTGGTAACCCTCCGTACGGGGCTGCAGAGCCTCTCTCTACCCTGTGCTTGTTTGGAGAGGATGGAGAAGGTCTCCAGATGTCACTGGGGAGAAATGCAGAGAACAGCTCAGAGCTGGGCTGCTCCCAGCACTGGGTGCCACTGAGAATTCAAAACCAAGATGAAAGCTAAGGAATTTATCAAAGTGCCTCAGGTATAACTAAATAATAGGGGTTTGTATGTAAATGAAGTGGGGGAGTGAAGGGTGTCCACGTTTCCGTCTTAGCCAGAATTATAAATATATGAGCAAGAACTTTATCAGCTGTGGTGCAGAAGTGTTGGAAGCTTGGCGTGGATGTCCCCAGACAACCGATGAAGAGTTAGTTATTTATTTATCCATGAAAATATATCATTTGCAGAAATACATAAGCCCTAGTGTTTATATGAATATATATAAATATTTAGCACAAGATCTAAGTACTGGGCTTTGAAAACACCAGCACTGCTGTATTACAAACCTCATACTTTCCTATATTGGGCATTTTATTGGACTAAAACTTGTGTAGTTCCTCACAATTTTTTTCCTAGAAGATGGAACGCTATATACTTCGGGAGCAGGTGGTTCAAAGGATGTATAAATTCTGCCTCAGAATCCAGGTACTTTTTGTTTGGATGAAAAAATAAAGGATTTCCTCAGGAAAGTAGACAATTTCTAGGAGATATATATACACATATATTTATTTTTTTTAATTGAAAACTTAATTTCCTTTCAAAAACATTTGGATCATTTGCAACAATCTGTAGCCAAGAGCCAGGATAATGTAAAAGATAATGGTTCTCTAATTTTTCTTGGCATTTTATGTCATTTTTTCTCCCAGAATGCTCCTCCCTTTCCTCCTCCTCCCCTTCAATAAATGATTTCCCACTGCTGCTAGTAATCACATTAAGGATGCACATTTATTGTAGCATAACTGAATTCTAAATGATATTGTAGCAGTGAATGTCCAGCCAACAGGTTGCTGCAGGGTCCTTGGGAAAGCTGTCTGCATTTGTGCATCCCTGTACTACAAACCAGCTTTCGGTACTTAATTGTTAAATTCAACAATTGGTTCATGACTTTTTTCTAGAAATGGAAGTATAGAGTCACAGGATCATTGAGGTTGGAAAAGACCTCTAAGATGATCTTGTCCAACCATCAATACAACACGTACATGTTTCCTAAATCATGTCCCAAAGCGCATCATCTACTCCTCCAGGGATGGAGACTCCACCACTGCCCTGGGCAGCCTCTGCCAGTTCTTCAGCATTCTTGCAGTAGAGTAATTTTTCCTGATATTCAATCTAAACCTTCCCTGGCATAACTTGAGGCCATTTCCTCTCATCCTTTCATTTGTTACTTGGGAGAAGAGCCCAGCACCCACCTCATTATAATGTCCTTCCAGGAGCTGAAGAGAGAAATACAGCCTCCCCTCAGCCTCCTCTTCTCCAAACTAAACAGCCCCATATCCCTCAACCCCTCCTAGTAAGACTTCTTCTCCAGTTCCTTCACCATCTTGTATCCTGTATCTTGTAATAACCTTCATGAATGCAGTGCATCTGCCACCCTCTGCCTGCACCCCTCCTCTCTGGTTGTAAAAAAACAAGAGCTGGTTCATTCCCCACCAAATCCTGGAATGCCATAAATCCCACTGCATGCCTTTTTGAAAACAGCTATTTTGTTTCTGAGGCGCTCGGGAGGGTTGGGTAACATAGACCCTAGCGTTGTGCTGGAAACCGTTGTGAGAATTCAGAACAACCTCCCCGGTGAATTCTCCACCCTCCGAAAGTCACTCCAACTCCCTTACCCCACCCGCTTAAATAAAGGCACCCTTATAAGGCATGTTTATGTGCTGACTTTCAAGGCTTCTCATTCACTTTTTTTCCCGTATTTTTTTTCTTTCCTGCTAGAGTCGTGACTAGATGTTTCTTCTCCAGTAGTAGAAGGGAAGGAAAACATTTTGAGGATAGAAGCTATTAAAAAAATCCTACTGATTATGATTTGGTCTGATTCTGCCCCTGTAGAAAAGATCATTCTTATCCAGAAGCACAATGAGGCCCTTTGCCCTGGGCCAGGCTGGGATGGTCTTCCTCAAAACCTGATTGACTTCTCAGGTCTCTGAATGGATGAGAAGTGTCTAGTTCCCTCTACACTTTCAATACAACAAGGACTTGGGCTGCATCCAAAGCAGTGGGACCAGCAGGGTGAGGGAGGGGATTCTGCCCCTCTGCTCCGCTCTGGTGAGACTCACCTGGATCCCTGAGTTCAGTTCTGGAGTCCTCAGCACAGGAAGGACATAGAGCTGTTGGAGCAAGTCCAGAGGAGACAATGAAGATGATCCGAGGGCTGGAGAACCTTCTGTATGAAGACAGGCTGAGAGGGTTGGGGTTGTTCAGCCTGGAGAAGAGAAGGCTCCAGGGAGATCTTAGAGCAGCTTCCAGCACTGAAAAGGGCTCCAGGAAAGCTGAGGAGGGGCTCTTGATCAAGGAGGGCAGGGATAGGATGAGGGGGAATAATTTTAAGCTGAAAGAAGGGAGATTGATATGAGATCTTAGGGAGAAATATTTTGCTGTGAGGGTGAGGAGGCCCTGGCCCAGGTTGCCCAGAGCAGTGGTAGCTGCCCCATCCCTGCAGGGGTTCAAGGCCAGGTTGGGTGGGGCTTGGAGCTCCTGATCCAGTGAGAGGTGTCCTTGCCCATGGCAGGAGGTGGAACTAGATGGGCTTTGAGGTCCCTTCAGACTCAAACCATTCTTTGGTTCTATGAAATCAACACTTGCACCATCAGAGCCAGCAAGTAAGCTAATTCCTAAAGGAGGATTGATCTAGACCTTTCATTTATGAAACAATCAAGGACATCATTTTCCCTTCAAGCTAGATGACAAGAGATCTAAAAAATAATGCAAAAATCAGTTAATTGAAAATTGGGAATAAATCATTTGTTTCCGGCTATGATCACATCCAAAATGACTCATCTCAATCATGCTTTATCAGAATGAAGCACACTATCCATCTTGAAACAAAAGATTTTATATCAATTCCCAGTTACTTTATGTTTTCCTTTTCTTGGAAATTGGTACAGATTTTTTTTAAGGGGCACAAACATGTTTTCATTTTAAAATGTTGCCCAAGTCCTCCTAGAAACAGAACACACTGTTTTCATTGTTTCCATTGTTTTCGTTGAGCAGTTGTACCGATCTGGTTCTTAAATACTAGGTTTTCACAAAAGAAACACTTTTGTTCTCACTCATCCTTTTATGTTTTCCAGCAGAATCTGTGTGAGTCACAACCCAAGGGGCTGATTGTGACATTTTTTTGAATTAACTACCTTGATTTACGGCAGCATAAAAGAGAATAGATTTTCACCTTAAAACTCCATTTCTGTTTCTGCTTGAAAAGAACTGCAAGCAGCAACATTAAGGGCTAGTGTTTTTAAATAAGCCACTTCATATATATTCATGCAATTTGCACTCTGCGGAGCGGCTGTGCCTGGATATAGCTTTCATGACTATTCAGTAGATTCTAATCACTTAAACTTTCACATCCCTCCATGTGGATACATGTTTTCTTAAATGAATCAGTATTAAAAATATCCAAAGAAGTTCTCACTCACGGATTAGGGACTGTGCCCACTGTACTGGGCACAAGAAGGGCTTTCGTCTTCTCGGAAACCCAAACTACACCTGCTCTAGAAATAGGAGCTCCATAATGCTGCCTGTGTCCAAGCCTTCGTGCTGGATTTACTGTGGTAATGCCCAACTAGAGAGTGCAAAAAACTTACTCTTGAACAAAGGTTAGGTGGATTGGATTTAAAAAATACCGTCACCTACAAATCACAGTCTCCCAAATGTGCCCATTGCTAGATGAATAGCAAGCCTGAATGTCCATATAAGCTGTTCAATCACAGAATAATAGGATGGTTTCAGTTGGAAGAGACCTTACAGCCCATCCAGTTCCAACACTTCCATGTCATCCCCAAGGAAATCGCATTTGTTTTCCAACAGCTGCTCCAGAAATCCCATGTCTCCCACAGGTCCTGAATAATATGTATCAGTCCTATGTAGTTGCCTTGGATGCTTCAGGGCATCTGAATCTGTAGTAAATGACTATGTGTCAGCAATCGACTGAAGTCTGGGATCTTCATCAGCTATAAAAAGACCTCAGATTGCTGGGTTATATACAGGCACCTATATTTAGGTGTCTTAATCTCGTGTGCAATCTTGAGATGGCTGTGAGTTAAATAGAAGAGTCTGAGCTGATCACTGTTGTCTCTCTTCATCACCAATGGAGAGGAACTGATAACTTCTAGCAATCCCACCTATGACAACATCTGATTTAAGAAGAGATGAGTTGAGTTTCAAGGGCTGTCTGTCTGCATCTCAGCAGTGAGAGGATGGATTCTCTCCCCATTTGCTTTGGTCACTACTAATCATTCACTACCTCTGAATCAGACATGCCTGGGGATTAGAGCTATCTTTCATCCTACATCTGCAAAACACGTGGCAAAACGTCCTCTCTTTGAATACCAAATCACAAACTGCAGAAGACAGGGCAGGGAAACAAGGCTTTTTCTCCAGACAAATGCTTTTTACTGACATGTGCCTTCTGGTGTGCAGATTATTAAATGAAGTAGAGACCATAAAATATTAAACGGGTGGATGCACTGATAATGCCGGTACAACCATCATTGATAAGTGAAAACTTTCTGTGCCTGGGCTGTACTATAAAGCTGCTTGGTCGGCAGCTGCATTGAAGGAGTAGGATTCAGATCTGTAGTTCAAGGTCACCAAAGTTTTGGCCTGGTAAGAATAAGGTTTCAGAGTATGAAAACAGCTCTCTCATCATGTGTCCCAGTTCTATATTCCCTAAACATCTTTCTGTATGTGTCAATATTTATTTAGCCGTGTTTTCCTGTGGTTGACAAGGGTGGAGGAATGAGAGTAGAAATGCATCAAACCCAACAATAATGTTTAAGTTAGCGTGGGGCTAGCCAGATCTCAGCTGTACGATACAGGCTTGGGATTCACTTACATGTTTGTGAGTTCAGAACCTCAACCAGCTGAGATGAGGACAAAGCCCAGATGTTTGATATTGCCCAGCTCCTTCTTCTAAGAAAGCCACCTATGATGACTTTGGCAAATCTTTCATAGAAAAAAAACAGAAACAAGAACTATAAAGGCAGATTGGCTAATTTTATAACTTTGGTTGAGTGGGTTCTGCTGCTTTCGTTCATCACCGATATGTTCTGCAGAGCTTTCAAATTGTACAGGACTAAATGTATCCTGAAAGTCAAGAACAAGCCCATTAAAACATACAGACAGGAGTCTTGTTTAGATCTGTAACACTGACCAGGCTGGACCTGAGAGTTCACGTGTCTCTGTGTAAGATACAATGTTGTTGGACAAAATATGTCACCGTCAGTGACAATACTCTTAAGAAGGCTGGGCTAAGAGAAAATAAAGAATGTTGTGAAGGAATGAGAGGATCATAGATTCATAGAATGATTTGGGTCTGAAGGGACCTCAGTGCCCATACAGTCCCACCTCTGCCATGGGCAGCGACACCTCCCACTGGATCAGGGGCTCCAAGCCCCATCCAACCTGGCCTTGAACCCCTGCAGGGATGGGGCAGCCACCACTGCTCTGGGCAACCTGGACAAGGGCCTCCTCACCCTCACAGGAAAACATTTCTTCCTAAGATCTCATCTCAATCTCTCCTCTTGTAGCTGAAAACTGTTTCCCCTCATCCTCTCCCTGCCCTCCCTGATCATGAGCCCCTCCTCAGCTTTCCTGGAGCCCCTTTCAGTCCTGGAAGGAAAGTCAGGGAACCAAAGTGACTTCTGTTCTGCAATGTAGAGGAAGAAGTTGTGGGCTGAGTGTCATCTCTCACCAGAATGCACACCCAACCTTCATTCCCTTAAGCCTGAGCTCACTGCTGAAGGCTTCTTTTGGAAACAGAAAACAGCAGGCACCTTCAGGGACCAGTTCATCTGACATGTTGTAAATGCCTGTTTCAGACCAAAAGAAAAAAGGTTGCAATGGCATAAATGTCCAGCTATGGATTATAGAGGGAAGTGTCCCTCTAGAACCAGGGCAAAATTAGGCAGCTAACTTCAAGACACAAAAGGTTGTCCCCTTTCCCCACTAATATCTCTGGAAACTACAGAGGGCAGCTTCTACCCAATGCTCTAGTAATTTTCCCTTTGTCAAAAGATAACAGCTTCCCATGAACAGAGAAGAAGGGACCTGACAAAGGGAGACTGTGATAATTTTCTAAAGACAGGAATCTATGAAAGTGATCCTGCCAAATGGCAGGAGTGGAGACTGCTCAGAATTTAGGATTACAAAAGACCAGATGGTCAAATCTCCAAGCCCCAAGTGAAGTGTGAAAGTAGCTGAGGGAGCTGCTAGAACTGAAAAGACAGTGTATTAAATGCTTCCTTGGAAAATGGAAAATGAACAGTGGACAGAAGTGATGTGTACACAACACCTGTCAAAGGAAAGTGCTGTAGGGAACCACAGAGCAAAATTACAGGCCTGTAAAGATTGACATTGCCGAAGGGGAAGATGCTAGGGAACAAGGATGAGGAACAGATGAGAAGAAGAGGGGGAGGGAAAAGCAAGTTTTGATGTAATTAAAGAGAACAGACCTGGATTCACAAATGGGACATCATGTACAGAAAATCAGGTGAAGCATTCTTGGCAGAGGGAGCCATAAAGGTGATTTAGTGAAATTTAAGGAAATTTAAGGAGTGCAGTGCAGTGGAAGCAAACTTCCAAGGTCACCACATTGCTGGAGTGAGGCATGAGAAACAGCACTGCTGAAGAATGGTTCCTGGTAGGATGACCTGGAGGAAGCTGGAAACTTGAAGGGAACCTTCAGGTACCCTGAATTTGGATTTGTTTTTTATGAGTTTGCAGTATTTCTTCAAAGTTCTTATAAACTAGTCCAAGATGCTGGGCCTTTCTCTCAAGTGGAAGCATGCCGTTTAAGGATGTATCTTGATAAAACAAGGTGTACAATCGTACCAGAGTGTGGGGCAGTAGGAATAATGTGATTTTGCACTTGTTTTGCCCTGGTCTAGGTGGTATTGCCTAAGCTTTCTCAGATTTTTAGTCTTGGAATACAGAAAAGGGACATGTATGTTTGCAGTGTTGTTCCACCCATGGGCAGAGCAAAGGTATTACGGAGGCAGTTTTGGTAAGGTCTCCAGTTTTCCCTGTCACCTCTCCCAGGTTATGAATTGATGATCACAGCATCTGCGTCATCAGGGGTTATGGTTTCAACAAAAAGTGGGAAGATTCAGACTAGATAGAAGGAAGAAATGTTTCATGCTGAGGGTGGTGAATCACCGGCACAGGTTGCCCAGAGAGGTGGTGGATGCCGCATCCCTGGAAATATTGAAGGTCAGGTTGGACAGGGCTCTGAGCAACATGATTGAATTGAAGGTGCCCCTGCAAGGGACAAGGAGGTTGGACCAGATGACCTTAAAGGTCCCTTCTAACCCAAACCATCCTGAGACTATGATCTCCACTCCTCACTGCAATATCTTTGCTGCTGTTGTCAACATCTATGGCCTCCTTTGCTCCTTTGTTCCGTTTTCTGATGCTGGCTAAAAGCTTTCCTCTTACTCTTTCAGGCATATATGATCTATACACATTATACTCAATCCTCATTCATTTCCAGACTGTTCTCTCCTTCTTTTAGCAGGAATCTTCAATACATACTGTCTTTTGGAAGACTGCTAAGTTTTCCTCCTTGGTCTTCCTAGCACTTGTTTACCTCTTGTGTGTCTTGCTAGAGTCTGAGTTGCAGCAGTTTGGTGCTGGCTCCCAAAACAGGAATTTTTCAGCAAGTTAAGCTTTTTGACTCCTATTTCCATGGCCTGTTTCCAAACGCAGCTCCAGTTCTACATCAAGGCAGGCATGAGTTTTTGGGTTACTGACCAGCTGCATTTGACATGTGAGGTCCTGGGGTGGGAGAGAAGCTGTGGCCACATTCAAAGCAACCTGCCCAGGAAAACTCCTTGTTGCTGTGGGTCTCCCCCAGCACATCTCCTTCTATCACCTCCTACACCCATGTGACTTGGCACGTAACACTTTCATGCTGGGAAAAAATTTTAATGAATGCACTAGAGAGAGAGCAGCAAAGCACCTCATTTGCAGTAGAGTGTGGAAGTTTACAGACACACTTCGACATTTCACCAAAACCACCTCATTTTCATGCTTGAATTATGTTTAGCAAGTAGGTGAGGTGAGAACCTTGGCTGCAGACTCTCCTGGTGAGTTCTGGGCGACTGACAGGGGCTGAAGTAATGAGGTTCTGCACTCAGCTCTTGGCCTTCCCATGAATTCTCACAGCTTGTATTACGTCCGCATTTCTAGCTGAAAATTCATCTTGTATTCCCAGAATGCAACAAAGATGGGAAAACATGAGAGCTAAGTCTGTGTGCATTCATAGAATCATAGAAAAACCAGGTTGGAAGAGACCCACTGGATCATCTAGTCCAACCATCCCCATCAATCACTAACCCTTGTCCCTCAGCACCTCGTCCACCAATGCCCTAAACACCTCCAGGGAAGGTGACTCGACCCCCTCCCTGGGCAGCCTCTGCCAGTGCCCAATGACCCTTTCTGTGGAAAATTTTTTCCTAATGTCCAGCCTAAACCTCCCCTGGCGGAGCTTGAGGCCATTCCCTCTCATCCTGTCCCCTGTCACTTGGGAGAAGAGCCCAGCTCCCTCCTCTCCACAACCTCCTTTCAGGCAGTTGTAGAGAGCAATGAGGTCTCCTCTCAGCCTCCTCTTCTCCAGGCTAAACACCCCCAGCTCTCTCAGCTGTTCCTCATAAGGCCTGTTCTCCAGTCCCTTCACCAGCTTCGTTGCTCTTCTCTGGACTCACTCCAGAGCCTCAACATCCTTGTTGTGGTGAGGGGCCCAGAACTGAACACAGTACTCGAGGTGCGGTCTCACCAGTGCCGAGTACAGAGGGAGAAGAACCTCCCTGGACCTGCTGACCACGCCGTTTCTCATCCAAGCCAAGATGCCATTGGCCTTTTTGGCCACCTGGGCCACTGCTGGCTCATGTTCAGTTGCTGTCAACCAACACTCCCAGGTCCTTCTCCTCCAGGCAGCTTTCTAGACAGACTTCTCCTAGTCTGGAGCTGCTCAGGGTTGTTGTGCCCCAAGTGCAGGACCCGGCATTTGGCCTTCTTAAACCTCCTGCCATTGGTCTCAGCCCAGCGATCCACTCTGTTCAGATCCCTTTGGAGCCTCCCGACCCTCCAGCAGATCCACACTTCCACTCAGCTTGGTGTCACCCACAAACTTGCTAAGGGTGCACTTGATGCCCTCATCCAGGTCGTTGATAAAGACATTGAACAGGGCTGGATCCAGCACTGAGCTCTGGGGAACCCACTTGTCACTGGCCTCCAGCTGGATTTAACTCCATTTCCCACCACTCTCTGGGCCCTCCATTCAACCAGTTTTCCACCCAGGAGAGTGTGCGCCTGTCCAGGCCAGAGGGGACAGTTTCTGTAGCAGAATGCTGTGCGAAACTGTGTCACAGGCTTTACAGGAAGATCCATCCACAGCCTTTCCCTTATCCAGCAGCCGAGTCACTTTGTCATAGAAGGTGATCAGGTTAGTTTGGCAAGACCTGTGTTGACTGGGCCTGATCACCCGGTTCTCTTGCATGTGCTTCATAATCACACTCAAGATCCCCTGTTCCATGACTTTCCCTGGCACTGAGGTCAGACTGACAGGCCTGGAGTTCCCTGGATCCTCCCTGCGACCCTTTTTGTAGAAGGGCACAACATCAGCCTCCAGTCCAGTGGAACTTCCCCAGCCATCCAGGACTGTTGGAAGACGATGGAAAGGGGTTTGGCCAGCACATCCGCCAGCTCCTTCAATACCCTTGGGTGAATCCCATCCAGCTCCATTCATCTATCACTGACTGAACAACCACAATTCTGCAGGAGTCTGTGGGCTGAACATGATCAGAAATGAGGCAAATCATCCTGAATTGACTCAAGTGTTTGGTTTTGCCTTGGTTTTTACATCTGATTTTACTCACTTTCGATCATGATTCATCTTGCTGTCGTCAACACCGCTGATCAAAATAGGACTCTGGGCAAACACAGTTAGGCTGACGCAGCAATATTCAGATTTTATTTGTGCTGGAGCTCTCCCACTGACTTTAACAGCCAGACTTATAATGGTCCTTACAGGAGGTTTGTGTATTTTCTGGCACACAATGCTCTGTCATTATCACATGCTCTACCATCTCCTGTGATACAAAGAAGAGATTTTTCTGACTCAGTAATTTATGCTTTTTATCAGGGGGTACAGGAATAGGATGAGGGAGAAGAGTTTTCAGCTGAAAAGGGGCAGATTGAGATGAGATCTTGGGAAGAAATGTTTTGCTGTGAGGGTGGGGCCAGGTTGCCCAGAGCAGTGGTGGCTGCCCCATCCCTGGAGGGGTTCAAGGCCAGGTTGGATGGGGCTTGGAGCCCCTGATCCAGTGGGAGGTGTCCCTGCCCATGGGAAGGGGTGGAACTGGACAGGCTTTGAGGTCCCTTCCAACACAAACCAGTCAATGATTTTATGATTCTATGCACAGGGGACTCATTTATGTCTTACACATGATCTATTCTAGATGTATTTTGAGTCGGTATTTCTTCTATGCTTTTCAGGAGCCTACCAAGAACTATGGCCACCAGGGGATCTCTCTTGACTTCAGAAAGACTTCATGCTTTGTTTAGTCCTTTGGAATAAACTAGAAATGACCTTATAACACCCCATAATTTTGTTTTCAAAGCCACTATGACAAAAAGAAAGGAATCTGTGAATTGTGTCCTCTCACAGGATATAGTTCTTCTGTATAGTGTGAAAAAGTCTGTTTGTTTTGAATTAGCTCCTTTTATTCTTCTGTGTCCTGAGCACTGAATACAGACATACTAGGTAGCTAGCAGGTAAGGTAAACAAGTAGAATGGAAGAGAGAAAGAGACAAAAATGTATGCAGTTGTTAGAGAAAAAAGCTTTAAGTATTAGGCAAGGACACTCTCATATGAAAGATGTGGTCAAGCTATAAATTAGATGTAACTTTAACATAGCAGTTTTTTGATTGAGCAGGTCAGATAGATTGAATTTGGTGCCAGACAGAATGACATCCTATTACTGGAGAAGACACTATCAGTTTTTTAAATATAGATACAGCAATCATATAATCTTCAGTGGCTCCAAGGTGGTGTGTGGCCTGAATGGGAAGTTCAGGTCTGGTGTTCCAGTATCTGGCTGTGGTCTGCAATCCACTAGTCCCCACAATGCCTGCTCTTATTCCCCCCTTTCATATAGGGAACAAACATGGGCAATAGCTGGCTGTCATCTGTACAGAAACAGGACAGGAAGAGTTCTTAGGTCTTTAGGTGTATCATCTCCACCTTAAGGTGGGCTCCTGTTGTGTTTCTGGCCACATGCAATGGAAAGCACCCTATGAGGACATGGCTCCTTGTAGCTGGCAAGTTCCCAAATGACCTCAAATCCTCATCCATAGAATAACCCTACATCTAGTCTCAATATAAAGTCTAGAGGACTGCCACACTCTGCTAGGCTGAGCTAACTGCTTCCCATGAGTACTGCACAACTGGATATTTCACCAAGTGCCTTAGTCATTAAAAGCAGTCATAGATGAGATGCTAGCTCAGTGCTTAGAGCTCCTTTGAAATAAATTAACATGGATGCTGCTGTAAAGCAAAAGTACTTGAGTTTGGTTTCTACCACTGTGACTCTTAAGTACTCTTGTCCTCTTTTGTTTCTCTGCACACTGTGCCTTACTACCAGTTATTTAATTTTTCATTTATTCTTTGCCAGTTCAAAGCGAAGGAAGCATGCTCGTGCATTTCAGTGAATTGCTGAAGAGATTAAAATCTTGAGCTCAGATGCACACAGTTTTCTCTGCGAGGTCCACGGACTGATCATTTCTGAAGATCATTCGATACCTGCAAGAGAGAGGATACGTGGCACAGTCTGAGCTCTGCTGCCTAACTTGCTGAGAGAAAGTTTGTTGTCTGACCTGGCAAAACTACCTAGCTGCGTTCTTAGAGGAAGACACTAGAAACGAAAGACAGTTTTTCAAGTGCTCTTTTGCAACCACAAACACCTTAGAAACTTCTTCCTCCTTGTACCACACCTCATCGCTGTAAGGTGAAGACATGAGTCTCAATTATTTTACATATCCCAGATACTGCTTATAATGACCTTTGCCACAGTAATAAGTATCTTTGATGCAGTATTTTTCTGAATAAGATTTTAGGTTTAGAATCATTATTTTTGTTATTTTTAGAATCTAGGTTTCTAGGTTTAGAATTTTTCTTCCAGGCTATATACAGGTCACTGAACAAATAGATTACGTCCTTCTGCTTTAGAGCAGGAATTCAGACAACACTGAATTTAGAAATTTTGTTATGAAGTTATGTCATTAATTATATCTTAGGAAGAAATGATCCACTGGGAGGTGTCCCTGCCCATGGGAAGGGGTGGGGCTGGATGAGCTTTGAGGCCCTTTCCAACCCAACCCGTTCCATGACTCTATGATTTTTCTCCTCCTTCTAAAGTGCCTGGACATTCAGTATGATGAAGTAAGAAATTAAAGATTGCAACCAAATTTATATCCATAATTCTCAAGATTATGAGTTAGTTATCCTAAAAGCAACTTTTAGAGCAATGTAGCAATGAACACATTTTCTCACCTGAATCTTTTTGAATTGGTGTTTAACTTCTTGGCTTAGAAATATCTGTATTTTAAGATACAGGAGACATGAAGTGATGCTAAGCCTTATGTCTAACCTCCTTCCATTAAGGAGAGAGACTGCATAAACTGCAAATACATGGGAGTGACAGCAGTTGTAAGTCACCTACAGTCAAGAAAATGTAGATGAGAACAATGTGAGACAAAGCCTCACAATCATTAAAGCATCTTCAAAAGGCAGCACAGATGACTTTGCATTAAAATGGTTGAAGAGCAATGACACAGTCACTTGCACCAATTCCTCTGTGGAAGTGGTGACCTCCAGGAGAGGAGGTGTCACCAATACCTATCAGGGTAGGAGCATCTTAAACTGCTCCATAGTCTTTATAGATTTTATGCCACCACATATGTATCTTCCAGGGTTCAGAAACTCTTTACAGCCATGAAGTCACCAAGTATGTCGTATTTTTCCTGTCCACTCCTTGCATCAAAATACTTTGTAATGCAAACCCAAAGCAACAAGAAAGAGAACTCTAATATTTCCCAAGCATTTGAATGTTTCATTGAGCTGGGATTCCTTTTCCATCAGAGTGAGTACACTTTGGAAGTTATCCTGGCTATTCAAGCACCTGAGAAATGGTGCTGTGTTTTCCTGTATGCCTTTATCTTCAAATCCCAGAGGTTTGATGCATCGTGGAAGTGTCGATCTGCTGGAGGGTCGGGAGGCTCTGCAAAGGGACCTGAACAGGCTGGACTGCTGGGCTGAGACCAACGGCATGAGGTTTAACAAGGCCAAATGCCGGGTCCTGCACTTGGGGCACAACAACCCTAAGCAGAGGTACAGACTAGGAGAAACCTGGCTGGAAAGCTGCCAGGAGGAGAAGGACCTGGGGGTGTTGGTTGACAACCGACTGAACATGAGCCAGCAGTGGCCCAGGTGGCCAAGAAGGCCCATGGCATCTTGGCTTGTATCAGGAACGGCGTGACCAGCAGGTCCAGGGAGGTTGTTCTCCCCCTGTACTCGGCACTGGTGAGACCGCACCTCGAGTCCTGTGTTCAGTTCTGGGCCCCTCACCACAAGAAGGATGTTGAGGCTCTAGAGTGAGTCCAGAGAAGAGCAACAAAGCTGGTGAAGGGGCTGGAGAACAAATCTTATGAGGAGCGGCTGAGAGAGCTGGGGTTGTTCAGTCTGGAGAAGAGGAGGCTGAGAGGAGACCTTATTACTCTCTACAACTACCTGAAGGGAGGTTGTGGAGAGGAGGGTGCTGGCCTCTTCTCCCAAGTGATAGGGGACAGGACGAGAGGGAATGGCCTCAAGCTCCGCCAGGGGAGATTTAGGCTTGAGATTAGGAAAAAGTTCTTCACGGAGAGGGTGGTTAGGCATTGGAACTGTCTGCCCAGGGAGGTGGTTGAGTCACCGTCCCTGGAGGTGTTTAAGGTGAGGGTAGACAAGGTGCTTAGGAGCATGATTTAGGGAATGGTGGGAATCGTTGGACTCAACGATCCAGTGGGTCTCTTCCAACCTGGTTATTCTGTGATTCTGTGATTCTGTGACTGTAGGTACAAACTGTTCGCTGGCTCAGATCTGGGGACTAGCTGCCACTGTTTAACAGCAGGCTCTCTGGAGGCACTCAAAGGAAAACAGGAGTCCTTCCCTGAAATCTGCTTGCACGTTCACAGGCATTTGGAGCCAGATGAATGAAACCTCAGAGAGGGGTGGTTTGCTTTTCCCTTCAAAGGGCTAGTGCCTCTAACATCCTAGACTGTGAGGATCCCAACAGGTCACATCTGTGCTCCCTGAGGGATTTGCGGGAGTAGAAAAATGTTCTAGAAATGCAAACTCTGATCCAAGAACACACATCTCTTGGGGATCTGGTCTCCTTACATGCATGAAGAAGATGTTTTTGAAAATCAACTCACAGTCACACAAAGGGGAATTTGTATCAGCCACTGTGTATGCTTGGAAAAGGCTTTTGGACATCTTGTTATCATAATAAACCTGTTTACAGAAAGAATTAACACCTTCTCACACCTGTTTGCAAGCAAGAGGAACACATTCTTGCTGGTCTGTCCACAACTGTGTCCATTATATAAAGTCTCAGGAACCCTGATTCTCTCTGAATCTACAATGGCCCCTAAACCCTCAAAAAATTGTCTGGCGTTGCCTGGGGAGAGGTCACAATTGCGTTGCTGACACACGCCAGAGTCCCCTTTACATTAGGGATAGCTCAAGCACAACTGTCATGCTGCCCAGGAAGGAATCATGAGATGTGTGGAGAAGGTAAACCAGAACTGATCATTCAGTGCCTAATCCAAAGTGAGGCCCAGATCTCATCAAATCAATGTGCCAGAAGGCAGGGTCGAAGCAAAGAAAAGACATTTCTTGACAGAGATGGTCATCCTTGCACAGAATAAGGCTGTGAAACTCCTGTCCTAGGGTGCCCAGAGTTTGGAGGGGGAGGATGTACAAGTTCAGAGAAAAGAAATCCACAGAGGGTTGTAAGCACATAAAAATTACATTAGGTGAAGAAAATCCCTCAGGAGAAAGTGAACGGATATTGGCAAGTGCCATGTTCTGTTCTTGTGTTCTTTCCTGGGAAGCTGGCTTTGGCTCCATCAGACAGACATGCTTGTCGTTACAATCCAGTGGATTGAGGTGTGGCTGCAGCAAGAGAGACAAACCTCCTTGTGAGTTCATGAGCACGGAGCTGGGTATCAGCCCAAACACAGTGGCACTGTGCAGTCTCACCTACAGGCGGGCATGGATGAACCCTTTCACACCCAATGGACTGTGCAGTAAGGCCTCCTACACATCTTTCCTACAGCAAAGCTCATGCTGCCAGAACAGTTTCTTCCTGTGCAGAACATAAACTCTTATACATCGGGCCAGTGAAAGGTCTTCAGACTTTTCACTAGCGAAAGAGGATTGCAATGCAAGACCTGCAGGCTTTCCAGGACTAAGAAACCCCGTCACTGGTTGAGTCACCTTCCTTGGAAGTGTTTAAGGGATGGGTGGACAAGGTGCTAAGGGGCATGGTTTAGTGATTGATGGGAATGGTTGGACTCAATGATCCAGTGGGTCTCTTCCAACCTGGTTATTCTGTGATCCTATGATTCTAAACCTTGCCTCTCAGCACCTCGTCCACCCGTGCCTTAAACACCTCCAGGGAAGGTGACTCAACCTGCTCCCTGGGCAGCCTCTGCCAGGGTCCAGTGACCCTTTCTGTGAAAAACTTTTTCCTAATGTTCAGTCTAAACCTCTCCTGGCTGAGCTTGAGGCCATTCCCTCTCATCCTGTCCCCTTTCACTTGGGAGAAGAGCCCAGCTCCCTCCTTTACATAACTTCCTTTTAGGTAGTTGGAGAGAGCAATGAGGTCTCCCCTCAGCCTCCTCTTCTCCAGGCTAAATAACCCCAGCTCTCTCAGCTGTTCCTCATAAGGCCTGTTCCTGATAAGCCTCTGGAGATGCTCAGTCCTTAGCCAGATGAAGTCCTTCACCAGCTAAAATGTGCTTGGGAGACGTAAGGATGATGTCACATAGTGCAAAGACAGGGTCCAAGAAGGGGTTTGAAATTCCTATGGTGAACCTGTCACTATGCACAACACACCTTCAACGCACATGAAATTTGTCTTGATTAACAAAGAAGAGAGAATTGCAATGCATGAGTGAAGCCCCTCCCTGAAACTATCCTCATACAGAGCTTGTTTTTGCAGCATTGCCCTTTAATGCATGTGACTGGAAAGAAGGAAGACGACACAAACCAGGCAAGATATTTTAAGTACCCTGCTGTGTTTTAGTTCTGTCCTCAGAAGAAGCAGTATTCAAGAGCACGAGAAACTTAATGGTTGCTTTTCCCATGACTTTACATGAACAATTTGGTACCTGTTTTGATCTGCTTCAGCTCTAGCCTGCCTCACACCACATGGTTTTTGTACTGGTTGTTGAAAATACCCATGTGCAGCTGACTACTAAGGTGAAGCCATGAAATTCAGACCTAGACCTGCATTTCCTCCATGTTGAGGAATTCAGACCACTACTTTGGTGGAACAGCAAGTGTTGAAGGTCATTCCCACATTCAAGTGTGGGAATCATAGAATTATAGACTGGTCTGGTTTGGAAGGAACTTTAAATGTCCCCCAATTCCAACACTGCCATGGGCAGGGACACCTTCCACTAGATCAGGTTACTTAAAGCCCCATCCCTGGCCTCGAACACCTCCAGGGACGGGACATCCATGGCTTCTCTGGGCAACCATTGCCAGCGCCTCACCACCTCACAGTGAAGAATTTCTTCCTAATATCTAATCTAAATCTGCCCTCTTTCTGTTTAAAGCTAATACCCCTCGTCCCATCACTACAAGCCCGGGCAACAAGACCCTCCCCAGTTTTTCTGTAGCCCCTTTCATTACTGGAAGGCTGCTGTGAGGTCTCTCCAGAGTCTTTCCTTCTCCAGGCTGAAGAAGCCCAGGTTTCTTCACCTGTCATTGGAGGAGAGGTGTCCCAGCCCTCAGATCATCTTCATAGCCTCCTCTGGACTCATTGCTGGGGATCCCAGAGCTGGATGCAGCACTGTAGGCGAGGTCTCAGAAGACTGGAGTAGAGGGGGAGAATTCTCTTCTTCAATCTGCTGGCCAACATTTCTTGAGGCAGCCAAGGATACAGTTGGCAAGATATGCAAGGCTGCTGAAGATCCATTTTGAAGACGTTTAGCAGCATTTAAAGTAGCTTGTTATGGGGTTTTTCTTTCTTCTTTTTTTTTCTTTTGGCAAAGAACAAAACTTACATCAGTCCTATATCAGATTCACTTGAAATTCCTGGATTTTAGCATTTTTAGGTTTCAGGCTACCTCTTCCATCTGCACAACAGTCTCAGCAGTGGTTAAATTTAGATGATTACACTGAATACTGCAACATAGCTTAGGTTTGGAAACATCAGGCTTTTCATTGCAGTTTTAGACCTGACATAGTCCAATACCTTCCTAATTAACCCTGACAGCAGAAAGGGCCCTACAGCATTCGGCTATCTCAGAGTCATTATGAAATTAGCAGGGTGCCTGATTTTGCTTTGAAGTCAGTGAAGTATATCTGATGTAAAGGTTGAGACATGGCATGAGGCCACGCACTCTTAATATCTGCAAAATGATCCAATAATGAAAAGATTTTTATAAGCACAAAATGTTGGCAGAAGTCAAAGACACCAGAATGACTCTGGAAAATGAGAAACAGTCATAATGAGATCTGCTCTTGTGAGACCTCACATGGAGCCCTGCATTCAGTTCTGGAGTCCTCAACAAAGGAAGGACATGGAGTTGTTGGAGCAAGTCCAGAGGAGGCCTTGGAGATGATCTAGGGGCTGGAGAACCTTCCGTAGGAGGCCAAACTGAGAGAGTTGGGATGTTCAGCCTGGAGACAAGAAGGCTGTGGGGAGAACTTAGAGCAGCTTCCAGCACTGAAAGGAGCTCCAGGGAAGCTGGGGAGAGGCTCTTGATCAAGAAGGGCAGGGACAGGACAAGAGGGAACAGTTTTCAGCTGAGAGGAGGTTGAGATGAGATCTTAGGAAGAAATGTTTTGCTGTGAGGGTTGTGAGGCCCTGGCCCAGGTTGCCCAGAGCAGGGGTGGCTGCCCCATCCCTGGAGGGGTTCAAGGCCGGGTTGGATGGGGCTTGGAGCCCCTGATCCAGTGGGAGGTGTCCCTGCCCATGGCAAGGGGTGGGATTGGATGGGCCATTCTGTGATTCGTTGATTCTATAGAGACTCATATCTTGATCCTAAATGATCCCACTAATAAAATATTAGCTATAGGACTCATCTCACCTTATTTATTCTGTCTAAAAGTTTGATGCTTGCTCTAAGACAGGTATGACATCCTGGACATGCAGAATACAAATATTCCTTTAAAAGACTTTGGCCTAACTCACTAAGAACTACCTTTCCTGTTAATACCACTATAAGCCCAGTGCTAACACACAGATTTCAGACTTCTACAACAACATCATAAAGGAGAACATAACCTGTGAACTTCACAAGCTATTTAGCAGCTTTTTGGCATGTATCTAAGTAAAGAATAAGATTTGGAAGAGAAGTGGCACCGCCTGTCCTCCTTCTAGCAGAAAAAATAATATTATTATACATTCTGGTTTTCAGGTTCCAAATGAAGGCTTTACACACAACGGTGCGAGAAGAAAACTCATTTTCAGTGAAACCTCTATGGCATGCCTGTTGCAAAGCTCCTGGCTCCTCTCCCAGCACTTTTTTCTTGCCATGGCTGGATCAAGTTATATTTCTTTGGGTTGGTCAAATCACTGACTTCAGGGCCAGCTCATATCAACCATTCTTCACCTCAGCTCACCCTGTGAGCAGCTGACATGTTTGGCACCCCATGTCCTTGGAGTGAAGGAGTAAGAACCACCTCTGCTGCATGAAATATTCTGAAGGAGTTGCAAAGCAAGTTGATATCCAGTAGAGAAATTTCATAGAATAGTTTGGGTTGGAAGGGACCTTAAAGAACATCTAGTTCCAACCCCACTGCCATGGGCAGGGACACCTCCCACTATATCTGGCTGCCCAAGGCCCCATCCAACCTGGCCTTGGACACAGCCGGGGATGGGGCAGCCACCACTGCTCTGGGCAACCTGTTCTAGTGCCTCATCACTCTCATAGTGAAGAAAATTTGCCCTGTGCTTGCAGAAATCACCTAACTTTCTTCCAACTGTGCAGTTCTGTGTTTGTCTATCTATGGAAACGGTCCTGGTAGATAGAGATTGACAGATCTCAATTTTGCTTCTTCCTGCACATTTTTCTGAGCATCCTAGCAACCTGAATTACAGCAGCCTGTGATCTGGCACCACCTCTGAACTGAATGTCTTCTTTCTGAGTGCGCGGGCTGCAGGCATAAATCATAGAATCACCAGGTTAGTAAAGACCCACAGGATCATCAAGTCCAACCATTCCTATCAATCAATAAACCATGCCCCTCAGCACCTTGTGAGTACAGAGGGTGGCATCCTGCCTCACTGCTGGCCTGGCTGGGTGTGTTGGGACACATAAATATATTTCCCGGATCCCACGGCATCCTTGCACATGTGTTCACATGGGTAGAATTCATCTCGAAAGGATTATAAATGTATGTGTCCATAGGTAGGTATCTGGGATTCCCTTAAAGATCAACACCTCTGCTTAACCAGAGCTGGGAGGTGGGCATTGCAGGTGCTCAGAAAGCTGTGTGGGATGGCAAATGTGACACAGAGTGGTCATAGGAGTAGGATGGCCCTACACTGTCTCTAGTGACAGGGGAAAGGGCGAGAGGGAATGGCCTCAGGCTCCACCAGGAGAGGTTTAGGCTGGACATTAGGAAAAATTTTTTACAGAATGGGTCATTGGACACTGGCAGAGGCTGCCCAGGGAACGAGTTGATTCACCTTCCCTGGAGGTGTTTAAGGCACAGGTGGATGAGGTGCTAAGGAGCATGGTTTAGTGTTTGATAATAATGCTTGTACTTGATGATCTGGTGGGTCTCTTCCAATCTCATTATTCTATGATTCTATGATTCGAATGACAGTAGACACCTTGTAGGCTACTGAACTGGGCCCAGCATCTGCAGAATCAGGCGAATCAGGATTCTCAAACTCAACCACCTCCCTGGGCAGCCTCTGCCAGTGCCCAATGACACTTTCTGTGAAAAAAATTTTCCTGATGTTCAGCCTGAACCTCCCCTGGTGGAGCCTGAGGCCATTCCCTCTCGTCCTGTCCCCTGTCACTTGGGAGAAGAGCCCAGCTCCCTCCTTTACATAACTTCCTTTCAGGTAGTTATAAAGAGCAATGAGGTCTCCCCTCAGCCTCCTCTTCTCCAGGCTAAACACCCCCAGCTCTCTCAGTTGCTCCTCACAAGGCCTGTTCTCCAGCCCCCTCACCAGCTTCGTTGCTCTTCTCTGGACTCGCTCCAGAGCCTCAACATCCTTCTTGTGCTGAGGGGCCCAGAACTGCATGACCCTATCAATATCAGGGAGTGCTCAGTCAACATGAGAGGCAGCTCTGGACCTCTCAGGCAGTTACTGTGCCCTACAGGGCACTTCTTATCATCTTAGAAGTTATCAAAACCCATGGTTTTTCACCAGGCTGACATTGATAGTGTCCCACCACCTTCCAAAATGCAGGAAACGGCTTTAAGGCAATTTCTTCTCTCTGCTAATCCAGAGAAATTCACTGACAACATGAGGATTTCCTGGGTAAGAGTGAGATACTTTTTTCCACTTGGAGGAATGCAAGCAGGGTCATGCCTGTTTATCATCCAAAGATAAAACCAAGTATCAAATTGCTACCAATTTAAATGAAGAGGAAGACCATGTCCCCATCAAATATTTCCAGTCCAGAGCAGGTCTGACAGGGAGATCACCAAGCCTCTGGCCCCATCAAAATGTTTGTTTCTTGTCAACCAACTAAATAAACTCAATTTTCTTTTCCCTTTAGTGACTTGTTTAGAGGTTCATCCATCTGGCCAGCCCTACTCCTGCAAAACCTTGGAGAACTTGCAGGACTGTGCAAGCCAGTGCTCTGGCTTTGACAACCTCTTTCACAGCAGCTTAGTTTGTAAGAATAATCCTGCACTCCCAGAACTTCTCATTTTACCACCAGGTATTAATGGTGAGGGTTGCTGGGTGAATGACACTTGAAGGAATGGAGCAAAATCATTAAATCCCTGGTAGGACTCATATTTTCCTTTCTAGCCCTGTTCCAAGAAAAATGAAATGCATTGGTTTCACCTTAAGCTGTGGCGATATTAAAAACCTATTACTTTTTCACTCAAAGTCAGGGCACATTCATATGGCTGCTATTAAGTTCCAAGGCGCAACAGGTGAATCAGGATTTCCAAACAGACTTGACAAATCAGCTCAAATGATGAATTTATTTGATGATGGAAATGACCATTAGCCATCAGAAAATATTTCCCAACTTGAGCTGTATCCACCAAATAAGTAGGTTCAGAAACACAAATGGGAGGAGAATGTGATGAAACATCTTTTTTTGCTTTCTCTGCAGTTAAATAAATGGGTTTTCAATTTCTCAGACACCAAAGATGGCAAAACATTTTGTTCAAGAGGAAATGTAAAGAGACGGGAAGTTGCATCAAACCAAAGCCTGTCAGATGAGTTGAGTTTGGGTGAGAAAATGGAAATGTTTTCATTTTTAAAAAAATGAGACATACTCTTGTTCTTAATTTTCTGAGCAGGAATTTGGACAGTCTTGCTAGGGGATCTTAAGATTCTGGTTTTGCCATGAAAACATTTGGAGTAACATTTGAAAGCTTGGATAAATAATATCCTGGACCTTCCAAGGGTTCCCTAACATAGTCAAATGCTGCAGCCAGGTACAGGCAGAGCCTTCACACACATTTCTTCACCTAAATGCCTCAACATTTTTGAATTAACCAGGCTCTGCAGTCTGCATGGCTGAGGCGAGGCAAACCAAAGGTTGTGTCTCATCTTTGACCCTTGTAGTGGCTGTTCTTGGACCACGTGCTGTGAGACACCGCTGCCAAGAAATCCATGTTCTTCTGTCTCTCTATGGCTGCTTGCAACGTGCTGGCTCCCAGTTCTCCCATCATATCGTCACTCCTCCAGGACACAGCCCAGCAGCCCCGGCTCTTCCTCCCCCAGTCACCTGGATTTCCACAAGGAGGACACCCCTGCATGTGAGCTGCTTGGCCGCACTCTGAGAGATCACAGAGTCATAGAATGGTTTGGGTCAAAGATCATCCAATTCCAATCCCCCTGCCATGGGCAGGGACACCTCACACTGGATCAAGTGGCTCAAAGCCCCATCCAACCTGGCCTTGAACCCCTCCAGGGATGAGGTAGCCACGACCTCCCTGGGTAAACTCTCGTTGCCTCCCCACCCTCATTGTGAAGAATTTCTTCCTAATGTCTCATCTAAATCTCTCCCCCTCCAATTTAAAGCCATTATGGTTCCCGTGACGGGCACCCAAAGGAGCTTGAGGTGCTTGAGCTCAGCACGGCTGCTGGGCAGCACCCAGGAGAGCATCTCCAGAGACCCCCTCTCTAACCGGGCTGACCAAAGCTAAGCCAGTGAGCCAGGACTGTTGAACCCTGCTTTGTAGCCCTGTGAATACATAAGGAAAACCATGAGCCAAGCCTACTCTATTTTTACTACTTTTCCCTCTGATACTGTCTCCAGTTGGTGGAACATTATTTGCTGCCACATTTCCCTGTCATTGCAAGGTAGGACAAGTTTGTTTCTCTGCCAAATGCACCAGCTATTCCCAACTACAAGGAACTTTATGTGTCCTGAGATGTCCCCAAAGCAGCCAGGTACAAGGCACCTGCTCCCACTAATGATCCAGTTACACTGAGGAGCATGGGGCTTGTTTGTTTGCCAAAGATTACAGATGTGTTGGGTTAAAAGGCATCCGCTTAGCGAAGCACATCCAGGCAGAAAGAACTTGCTGTGCTCCTAGACACTTTTGGTGAAGAAATGAGAAAAAAAGGATCCTTCTTTAAAGAGGCAGCAAGAAGCAGAGGGCAAGAGAGCCACCAGCAGTGATGCTCCCTAACCTGGCTGAGAGCAGGTTGCCTCCCTTTCCTACGCCTCAGTCTCCACAAAATGGGAAAATTGTTGATGATTTCATTTCCAAAGCCCTCTGAGCTGCTTGCTGAATCTATATGTGAATATTAAGACAGCCTGTTGTGCTTCAAAGTATCCCAGGTGATCTTTAGCGAGAAGAGCCAAGTGCACACTATGGATGATTTCCAGTTACAGGGCTCAGTTTTCTTATTTGGGAAGAAATGTTTTGCTGTGAGGGTGGGGAGGCCCTGGCCCAGGTTGCCCAGAGCAGGGGTGGCTGCCCCATCCCTGGAGGGGTTCAAGGCCAGGTTTGATGGGGCTTGGAGCCCCTGATCCAGTGGGAGGTGTCCCTGCCCATGGCAGGGGTGGGACTGGATGGGCTTTGAGGTCCCTTCCAACCCAAATTGTTCTATAAAAAACACTAATAAGCAGATTCTGCCCTATTTTTGTTGTGTTGTGCAAGTACAGTGCTGACACTTGATTACTTCTGTCTTAGGAAGAAGCTAACCGGGAAATACAGAAATGAGAGTAAGCACATAATTTAATAGCAGAATTAGTAGCTTCAGTCATTGTCAGTTTTCAGTATTAAAGAGAAGAACGAACATTTCTGCCTCTCACTAACCTGTGAATTTAATGATTTTGATTGTGTACAAACAGCTGCTCTCTAACACAAGCAATTGCCTGCATTCTTTCGTTGAGGAGTAAAATATACATATATACTTTCCCCAGTAATCCAGGGCTATTTCTTTCCTGGCTATTTGCATTTGAAAGCTCTGGCTGAATTAATTTCAGACAAAATGTAAATATGGCACCTGGATTCTGAGCAGGAGAACAAACTGTCTCTGGGATTTTTTTTTCACGACTGAAGCAAAATCTTCAGGAGGAAGAGTACTGGCGGGCACCCATCTCCTCCCCCAAGCATGGGCTTTCATAACGTCCCTTCATTAAGCATGGGAAAAAAATGTGAAGCTGGATGACAGATATGGGACAGGTCTTGTCTTTCCATCGCAGGGAAAAAAAAAGTCCTAAATGAGCCACCTCTCTGGGATAATGAATGCAAAGATCATCCAGCAGTTTACCTTGAAAGAAAGCACCTCTTGTTCAGCATGTACTAGACCCTAAATAGGAGATTTTGGTTCCAGCTGCATCTGGGTTGTGTCTCTGAAGAGCCAAACTCCTCTCAGGTTTGTAGCTGTGGGCACAGTGCAATGGTCTGAGAAGATGCAGGAGAGGTGGCCTTTTGGTTTGTCACTTCAGAGGGACCTGTGTCTGAATCACCTGTGGTAACACGTTCATCCTGCTGTGCTTTTGCACTGAGAAAAGCTCAAAAATCTTTACAAAGCCCAGACAGCACCCTGACACCTCAGCTGATCACGTTTCTTTTTCCCATGGAGGACATTTCCCACCGAGAGCCTTGGATGAGGATGAGCAAAGTGGTAAAAAAGAAATTCCCATTGCAACCAATAACTGTAGGTGCTTCAAAGGCTTCCCAGAAATGTTGGAAGGGTGGCTGCTTATGCTGCTTAAATTTGAAAGAGACCTAAAAAGTTTATCACTGGTTTAAGATAGCTGTAACCTCTGTTAAGACACACTTTGTTTTCCACAGTGCTCAAGCTCCAGCTTTGTACTCCTTACTAACCAGGAACCTGCCACGAGCAATGCTTCTCTGGGATCCTACAGATCATGTTGCTGCTTGTGATGTCTCCGTCATTAAACCTGCTCAGCCCAGCGGTGGGCTGGGGAGGCAGTGGTCTGTGTGAATCCAGGGGGCTCCAAGTTAGAAGCTCTGTATGGTGACAACCAGAATGCAAGCAGCAACGTCAGGAAAGCAAGAATAAAGAGGGGTTTCCCTAAGGGGTAACAAGTCTGGTGGCAGAAAATGAGAGGATCATAGAATCGTAGAATCACCAGGTTGGAAAAGACCCACCAGATCATCGAGTCCAACCATTCCCATCAATCACTAAACCATGTCCCTCAGCACCTCGTCCACCTGTCCCTTAAATACCTCCAGGGAAGGTGACTCAACCCCCTCCCTGGGCAGCCTCTGCCAGTGCCCACTGACCCTTTCCATGAAAAACTTTTTCCTAATGTTCAGTCTAAACCTCCCCTGGTGGAGCTTGAGGCCATTCCCTCTCGTCCTGTCCCCTGTCCCTTGGGAGAAGAGCCCAGCTCCCTCCTCTCCACAACTTCCTTCTAGGTAGCTGTAAAGGGCAATGAGGTCTCCAAAACCATTCCATGCCTTCAGGAGCCATGCTGTGATTCTGGCTTCTTGTTGTAGAAGATATGAGGGAAGGGGATGGAAGGGAAAGAAAACTTAACTCATAGGAGTTCCACTGATGTGTTCACCAGGATGCTACGTGCTGCAGGCAATCCAACCCTTGTGAGATGCAGCCAGGGAAATTGTATATCTCCAGGCAAAGACCAGGAGCCACCAAGTGACAGTCACTGGAACTGGTCTGTGGCAAATCCACAAACTCTCCTACTGCTGTGGCTGGGAGGTATGGTTGATCCATTCTCCAGGTCCATTTCCATGCTCATCTCCACTCTCACCGTCATTGTCCTGCTCATAAGGACTTGTCCAGGACACAGACAAAAGCAAAGTCTCAGCATCCACAGAAAGGTCTCCAGATCAACTCTGGCTGCTGCTGAGATGCTCAATGTGGTTATTCATGTAGTGACATCTAGTGCAACTTAATTGTTCTAAGGTATCTTGCAAGGCCTCCTAATGTCCCTCTAGAACAGAAATACTCTCCCGAGATCCTGTGTCACATTTTCCAGGCCACTGTACATGTCTTGGGTGCCCTCAGGGCATTTCTGATGAAACAAATGCTTAAATAATTGAATTGCTCCCAAGATCTCTATTGACTCTGACGGGAGGATAGGCACACGGCACATATGGGGCCGTGCACATTAAATCATCTTAATCTGCACATGAATCTTATCCAGACAAATGACTCCCATGTGCTAAAGCCGATTCTCTTCATCTCTCTGTGTAGATGGACTTGTCCCCTTCAAGTCTCTGACCCCCTGGTGACAGCTTTCTAGCTGAGGAGCTGATCTGCTACCTCCCCTTCCTAAAACCTTTGGGAAGGGAGCGCCTCCAGGCATAGCTCTGCAGTCATTTCCACAGGCTTGCAGCTTTTCCGTGGGCTTAACTCCCCCTCTGCACTCCAAGGGCCATGACGGCTCTGTGCATTTCCAATTATAAATTTTGCAGCATCTGCTCTCATGAGAATTCGCTCCATGAGCATCCCTGCTGAAACCGCAGAGCTACAGGAACGTCAAAACCGTTTCTTGAGGTATAATTTGCACAGCGAGAAGAGCACGGGGCTGCATCTGCTGAGCTAGATCAAGGCTAAATTGCTCATGGCTGCACATGTATCCTAAGAGAAGGAGTGCATGTTTCCCTAAAATGCTATGGAAACAATTATTAATAAGTAAGTGTATTAACTGAACACAGAGTGAGTGTCTTTTCTACTTTTTGTTGCATAATCTCTTCTAGACTCCATATGAAACCATCCAAAATCTTGGGTACAAGATGGTTCCAGGGCTATAGCTTCAGGTTTCTAATTTTCTTCCCAAACTTTTAATGTGAAGCGGAATAGTTTAAAATGCCTTCTTGCCTCTTTGTGTATTTGCCTTTGTTAACAAAACCAAAAATTGACCGTGGAACAAAAGTTTTGAAATCTCTGTTTTCTGTAGGAAAACACTTTTGATGCATCCAGTCCTTGCCACATTACTCCAGGCTGTTTTACACCCCCACAAAGCCTGCTGCTGGTCAGGCAATAGTTAACACCTTTCAATCAATGCAAAAACCACTGAGTCTGCAATTTTTTTGGTACAGTCAATTCCTTTCCCTTTCCCCCGCCAGTGATTTGCCTTTGAAGCTGGCTCTTGCAAAACTTGCGTTCATTAAATGGGGCTGACTTTGGAAAAGCCAAGAGAAATAGACAGAAATTAAACAAAATCCCCCAATTAAACAAAATCTGTGAGTCTGTTTCCTTAAGACCACAGCCCAGCTCTGCCAGATGGGCTTAGCCACAGGGTGAGCAGCCTTCACTTTGGCCTTGCTCATGCAGGAGGGAGGAGAAAGCTCCGCAGATGATTTCTACACCCAGTTATGAGCAGGAAATCTATGAAATGCCATGCCAGCATTGTTCATAGCTTTCGAACCTGCTTCCTCCAGCCTTGGTGGTCTCCAGCACATCCAACCACATGGGCCACAGTGCAGCAGGAGAGCAAAGAGGAAGCTCCACGGCTGCAAGAGCTGAGATAACTCAGGCTGCCACCACCCTCCCTCCCTTTCCATGAGCACAGCATCCCCTTCTCCTACTGGCCTCTTTGCTTTATTACTGCTGAGTAAAGTATTCCCTCTGCTGACTGTACCAAGAAACTCTTTATTGATGCGCTAGAGAATAATTTTATTTTTGGTACGATAAAGAATCATTTGCAAAGTCTGCAATAAAATCACCGAAGCCAATATATCCAGGGATGAATGAGCTAAATAAAGTTTTGGGCAAGTTTTTCTGCAGAGAAAAGGTCCTATGGGTTTGCACCTACCTATCAATCGAGTTATGTTTAGAAAGCTTAAGAGCCTGATCTTCCTCTGGGCTATGTTTGATGAGTGCAGCAAGTCTAGATATTCATTTTTAAGCTAATAAACTGACACACGTGGTTTGCCTTCTCTGGCTATGTGGCACTGTTAGCATGCAGAAGCATTCCAGCGAAGCAGTAAATTTTACTCATAACTCCCGTTTCCTCTAGAAGACCTAATTTTTCATTCCTGAGTTATTTCTATACACTTATTTTGACCAGATTTCTAAAATAGTGATGGGATGTTATAAACCCAGTGAATAGGGGCACTATCTGCTAATTGCCTCAGGTTTTTGAAGGAGGAGGTTATTCTTAAAACCATAGAAGTGTTGGAAGGGACCTCAAAGCCTATCCAGTTCCACCTCTGCTGTGGGCAGGGACACCTCCCACTGGATCAGGGGCTCCAAGCCCCATCCAACCTGGCCTTGAACATCTCCAGGGATGGGGCGGCCACCACTGCTCTAGGCAATCTGGGCCAGGGCCTCCCCACCCTAATAATAAAGAATTTCTTCCTAATGTCTAATCTTAATCTTCCCTCTTTCCATTTAAAGCCATTCCCCCTTGTCCTACCACTCAAGTCCCTCCTCAACTTTCCTGGAACCCCTTCAGGTACTGGAAGCTGCTCTAAGGACTCCTCAGAGCCTTCTTTTTCCAGGCTGGACAACCCCAAGTCTCTCAGCCTGTCCTCGTATGGAAGGTGCTCCAGCCCTCAGATCATCTTTGTCGACTCCTCTAGACTCACTCCAACATCTCCATCTCCTTCTTATGTTGGAGACTCCAGAACTGGACACAGGACTCCAGGTGGGTTCTCACAAGAGCAGAATAGAAGGGGAGATTCGTCTGCCTTGACTTACTGGCCACTCTTCTTTTGATGCAGCCCAGGATACGATTGGTTTTGGCTGTTGTTTATAGTAAAATCTACAGGATTTGTTTGTCCATCTCCTAAACATTATGAAGAAAAAGCAATCCTAGCCCCCATCTAGCCACTGCAAGAGAGAAGATGGGAGAAGATGGGGCTTGTCTGCATGGGTGATAAGGATTCAAGCTGCCTTGTTTAATGGTCATTATGTTTTGGCTGTGGTGTGGTTAGTCCACCTGTATGAGTATCTGGAAGAAGAATGAAATTCAGAAAGCCCTAAGCCTCTATATATGAGAGGGAGGGGTGATGGGGACAGGTAGCCCCTCACAGTGTAGGAGAACAGGCTTGATTTGGGCACATGAAGATCAATGGAGGTTGGACTCCAGGGAGGGAGAAGAGCTGCTTAATTGCAAAAAGAGCACCAGTACAAAAAAAAGCAAGGATGAAACCACCACAAAACAATTAATAGCAGAAAACAAAAAAAAAACCAAAACCAAATCAAACAAGAAACCCTCAAAGCAATGAGGTTGAAGGTCAACTATTCTGCAGCTGAGGAAATGAGATAATTTAACAGCAGAGCTTCACGATGCAATTCTTCCCATCATATGTATGTAAAGGCACACGTGTATGTCTGCACCTTCCTTGTGGGACTGGGCATGGGCCAGGTAAAATGGGATCATGGTCTCACTTGGCAGGCAAATGAGAGGCCAGAGAGCAACATCATGGCTCGATTATATGATTCAGCTCTTGGCCAGACACAGCTATGCCTGTTTAAGATCAATTTGAACTCAAATTCAATTATTTGATCTATAAAATTGGGTTGGTAATGTCATGTTTTGTTCCCTCTGTGGAAAAGACCAATGGTTCTTGTAGGAGCAGCTCTATTCTTGGCTCCACTAGGAACAAAACAATGTAATTTTACATGGCAGTTACGCTTTCTGATGACTCATTGAGGCAACAAGTTGGGATAAATCTTTGTGCACTGTGTAGAACACCTCCATCTTTTTTCATGAGGAGTCTGAAACAGGAGTTCAGACCGAGTTATTACACAGGGCCAGCTCTCAAATTCACTTTCAGACCTTGATCCAAAAGCCCCTGAGCTCCAGCAGGGCTGGTTCCAGAGCTCTGGGCACAGTTCAGCTTCTGTTCAACAAGGCAGGTACTGCAGATTCATACCCTTGTAAACCCACATGCTCCCCAATTCTCGATGTGCATTAGAAATTTAATTCTGCAACCCCAGGACAAGCTGAAGCTGGTTCATCTCCCTTGTTTCTGTTTTAAATTAGGTACAATTTCTTTTTTCCCCTCTCCAAGTCCTTAAATGCTGTGTGTATAATTCCATTCTGCTCAAAAATGCTACCAAATAAAAAAAAAGGTTAAATTAAATTTGACTTCACTGTGTAAATCACAGCACAGCTGCATACATCAGTGAGAACATAACCTTAACCATTGTCCTCCAAACAGCACCAAGGGATGAAATATATGCAACTCCAAGTTAACCTTAAACCTCGAGGCCCTGGTCAGTCAGACGTTAAGAAAGGTAATTCCTAACTAAGGTATTTTTTAAATCAGATGACACTAATTGTTCTAAAATGGAAATCTGATTGTAATGACTTGAAGGTCTCCGTCTCTGAAGATGTTTTGACCTATGGGTGGAACAGCAAAGCAGAGGGCGTTGGAATCTGTGGGAGAGGGAGAGAACCACTCGCTGCACAGCGGTAGCTTGATGGAGATTTTCCTTTGGGACAAGCCTTTGAGGTTCTGTTATGGCCACAGCAGGATATTCTGTCCTACCTGTCACTTCGGCTTTCCTTGTGACTACAGCACATGGCTTAGTGACAGGCATGAAGTCCTCACAGGGGACAAATTCACCACAATCTTGATTTTGCCATTTTCTAGAGTAAACCTGAGCAGAGAAAACACCGATGCATGTATCAGAGCTTTCTTAGGAGCAAAATGCCCCTTTGAGAATCGCTTTCTAAATGCTAAAGAGTTTGCTCTACTCATGAAAACAAAGCAGAAGTCATTAGGCTCTGAAGTTACCACCCCCAGGGCTGCAGGACCATCAAACCCTGGCATGGCTGGGGTTCAATTAAAGTGTAATCATATCAAAGGCGTTTCGGAGTTGTATGACAAGGACTGTACACAGCACTAATACTGTAATGACACAGTAATCAAGTCTCAGTTGCATCCCATTCAAGTCCCAGCTGTTCCGAGTGAGGTATAACTTTCATCAGAGCTAATTATTTCATATTAATCGCAATGCTTTAGCCCATACAGCTTTATAATACACAGATAATGAGGGTTCTCTTGTTGATGCCACAAACAAATGAGTCAAACCTCCTCTGCATCATGGCCATCGGAGAAAGACAGAGTGACTGATTGAGACGGGGCTCCTGTGGAGGGATACAAACAATCTAATTGTGATTGGTTTTTTATAATTGGATTTTATTTTAATGGTTCATGCTGCTCCCAAAAGGCTCCTGGTGCGGGAAGTGCTTTATAAATAACATTTATTAATTGTTGTAACCTCTTTTTCTTTCATGAAGCAGAGCTTTCTAAAAGCAGCTCTCCACTCCATTCATGCTATCCAGAAGGATCTCAGGTAGGGATGCAACTTAAAATCACAAACAGCACCTTCCACAGTGCTGCTCACTCCCACAAAAGGGGAAAGGCATCACTCCTCCATTTGGATTTTCAGAAGGGATTGAATATAAGATCTTTCCCCTTTAGGACTCCCATTTCTGCCACCCAAGCTAAGGAATTAACCCAGTGAGTTCCCAGCAACAACTATCTCTGAAGCAAAACAGCCACATGAAGGATCCGGTGGCAGTTTGGGTTACTTGCATGGAGAATCAGTCAGGAGGCTTTAGGCTTAAGGCTTTAATCCAGTCTCATTTAAAGCTGATGGGAGCTTTGGCCTTCTATGTGTTAGGGTGCAGATTGCTTATGGCAACTCTAGGATAGGTTGCAAACCCTTATAAATCCCCTCTTTCCATGAACTCCTAACATTTTCTGAACCTTTCATCTTTTGGACTCAATTTTTCACGCTTGGCCTCTGCCAGGAGACCATTTTTAATGGATGATTTGAACACAAACCCTCTAGCCATTTCAGTTCAGGGACAGTTAGACACACAAAGACTCTTCTACATTAAAAAAAAATAAGAGGGAGGTATTGTGATAGAAGTGAATCAATTTCAAATCAATCTTTTACAGAGATAAACCAGCTTATTTCAGCATAGCCATATGCCATGAGCTGGTGGAGCATGGACAAATTCACATGCCCCACTTCCAACATGCCTGTGTCATCATTTCTGCTGTAACGAGATCACAGTGACAATCCCACATATAGCTGATCTTATCCAGCTGTGTTTCAAAACTGGTTCCCCCAATGATTCTAATTCAGACCAATGGACAGCAAGAAAGTGAGTCCCACTGCTGCTTCTTGGAATTAGAAATACATTGGATGTCCTCAAAAAATACAATAGCAGAAATGGGATGAAATGTAGTAGCATGAAGTCTATTCATTCAGGAGGTTGGGAATGGAAATTTCTACTCTAAGGTAAAAATGAGCAAGAACAAAAATCCCAGAGTGTGCCCCACAATCACAAGATGACTCTGAGATACTGAGAAATGCTGATGGTGGATCAGGGATAGACTGCATGAGAATAAAAGAGCTGCAGATGCAAGGCCATCACCAGACCTAGACAGGAAAATAATTCCCTTTGCCAGGTTCAAGAGTTATGAATGGAGGTGCAGGACTGCCAGGGCAACCATAAAAGCTTATTCTCCAAGGAGCTTGTACACATATGCACATTATCCAGGTGCTCAGACACCCCATGAAAATACCTCACCAAGCATTAAGCCATTCATGTCAAAGAAGAAAGGTATTCATCTCATTGCAGCCAATTGGCTTCAAGCTTATGATCCTCGTTATTAAGAAAAAAAGGAAAGGGTAACATTTTCCACCAAAATCACAGTCACACAAGAACATCCTACTAACAGCCTGATGAGATCTTATCTTGAGGAAGAAACTCTTCTTGTGGGTCCAACCCAGTCAGGAAAAAGAACTGGCTTTGCACCATTTTGCCTCCACAGTCATAAATAGCTTTCTTATTGTCAATTAACTATGTCCAGGGACAATACTGAATGGTATCACCTCGTTACCCAATTCACAGATGGGAAAGCAATGTTCCCAGATGATAAATTGCTCTTCACGCAGCAAATCAACAGTAGAGCTTGGAACAGAACTCCAGATCTCCTAGCTGCTCACCGATTAGAGAGGGTAGTTATAACAATGGTGGGATTTGTTCCAGAAAATTCCAGCATTCCTAAACTAACACCCACTGAGGGAAATCCAAAGGTGGACAACAGGTTTCTCTGAAAATTGCCATTCCCGAGTGTTTCATCTCAACAACTGCCAGCTTATTGCAGCCACCTGGTAACTGAACAGCTTCTCATCATGACGTCCAAGTGATATGTTTTTGAGTACCACATGAACAGAATCATAGAATAGTTTGGGTTGGAAGGAACCTCAAAGATCATCCAGTTCCAGTTCTTTCAGATGAAAACCTTTCCCTGTCATCCTATCCCTGCACTACCTGATCAAGAGCCCCTCCCCAGCTTTCCTGGAGCCCCTTTCAGCGCTGGAAGCTGCCCTAAGGTCTCCCCACTGCCTTCTCTTCTCCAGGCTGAACAACCCCAACTCTCTCATCCCGTCCTCGTATGGGAGGTGCTCCAGCCCTCCAATCATCTCCATGGCCTCCTCTGGACTTGATCCAACAGATCCATGTCCTTCCTGTGCTGAGGACTCCAGAACTGCACACAGGGCTCAAGGGGAGTTTTCACCAGAGCAATACTCTATCAGTATTAGATTATGAAATTCAGGGCTAAGTTGAACACAATGATTAAGTTGCAATGATGCGTTAGGCACAACTGAAAAGACAGGAATCACAAACTCCTTGCCCACCACACATTTCACCAGGATTCCAAAGTTTAGGCACAGCAACCTGAGACGAACCCCCATTTTGAAGTCAACAAAATATATCAGCTTCCAGCTCTGCGGGATATTATATCAATTAGAACTTCTGTCTGCTAATGAAAGAAAAGTAGTGTCTTTAAACGTAAAATAATCACTCTGACTTCTTTCTCTGAATGCTTACAACTCTTGGAAATAAAACCCAACACCCCCTTCATTGAACAACTGGATTTAAAATTAAGTAAAAGAATAGCTGAGGTATAGCCGGTCTGGATATGGTAGAAAGGAAGCAGTGGCTGGTAAGGACCAAATCCATCACTGGTGTGACTTGAGAACAGTCAGAGGCAACAAGCAGAGCAACACTGAGTCCAGAGCAGCTTCTCCTACAGAAAAGCCTTCAGCATATGTTAATGGCAACAGCTCCCAGTGTGTATCACACAAATCCTATTCATGTCCAGAATTCCTATCACTCTATTAGTGTCACAAGTTATTAAAAGGACATTTCAAAAATAGATCTCTCCAAGTGGAACCGGTAAGAAGTAACCATGGCTATTTGATATAGTCATAGCAACAAAGGAGCATCACCTTGGCAACACACCAGGCTTATTTACCGAGGTGCGTGTCAAAGCATATTAAAGTCATTTATATCTGAATGAGTTCTGATGCCATCTTCTAATCCTGCGAGCTCCTGAGCAGCCCTGTGACAGCTATGGAAAAGTAATCAAAGGAAGGGTTTGTGTCACGTAGCGTGTACCATGCTCGCAAATAAAGGCATTTTCATTTCTGTCAAATTTCTGACCTGTTCAAAACTAATAACTTGCATGTGATTGAAATAATAAAAGTATTGCCTGGAAACTACTAGGATGAAAACCCTTGAGGTGTAAATTAAATGTAGGAATTAAAATGGACTAGCACATGCGAAAAGGAAAAGGAGAAATCTGGAGTTACTCCCTGCAGCAAGGACCCACTGCTGTCAGAGATTCCACACAGAACCTGAGCCAAGAGATAGCAAGCTAGGTATCGTATTGCCAAGTCTGCAGCACCACCATCTTCATCGGAGTGCACTGATGAGACCCTAATCATGGAGCAGGATGCAGCATTTCTAATAGAGCCCATCAAAAGAGATCAATTATTAGAGTCCAGACCGAGTACTGCTTATCTGTAAGAACTGTGCAACCTTCTCAAGGAAACATGTAGATCTGAGCCCATAGGATCATGATACTTAAAATCTTAATTTAACCTGATCCAGTGGGAGGTGTCCCTGCCCATGGCAGGAGGGGTGGAACTGGATGGGCTTTGAGGTCCCTTCCAACTAGAACCAACGGTCCTATGACTCTAAAAAAAAAAAGAAGAAACCCAGGGTCACTGGACCACAGGACACAGACGAGCAAAATTCAGCTTGGCACAAGCTTACCCTTATGCAGAGGGTTCAATTGCAAGCCCTGACAGCATCAAAAGCCACATAAAGCATTTGAATGCCACACAGGATTTATTTCAGAGCCCTCTCCTCTAAGCCTTGATAGGACTTCGATACTGGCACCTTTGTATCCCCCAAGGCTGCAGCTGCAGGGCCCATTGTCATTCAGGTGCCTCTGCAGCAGATTAGGTAGCAGAGCAAAATGCATCTTAATAGCATCTTGTGTGACAAAGATGCTTTAACAATTTAATGCAATTTCTTTACAAGCATGAGAGACAACAGAAGCTTCTTAAGCAGTCACTCAATTAGCTTTATCCTTCTTCATCTGCTGAAGTTTACTCTTGAGAGGTCACCTTGAAGAGTTTGTCTGTTTCTGACCCATCTTATCTCTCTCCCCACCCCCTTCCCTTAAGGATTCAAAGGCACTGCGCACAAAAAAAGAAAGATAAATAATACCTTTTGTTAACTTTAATGCAACCGCAGGCCCCACTTGTGTGGCAGCATGGCCTTGGGAGCCAGGCACTGCCCTCAAGCGCAGTGTGGGGCTCTGCTGATTCCAAATGCCACACGGTCCACAAAAAAAGCCACAAGACACTTGTCCTACCTGCCTGTGTAGGATCCTCCTCCCACCTTTCCTCCAAAATCTCTTCTCCACAGACAGATCTCTTCCCATGCCCCAACCAATGCATCTGCATTAGAATTCATATGACCAGACTTCAGACCCTTTTAGATGAGAGGAATTGACCCCCCGGGCAGCCTCCAATCCTCTCAGTTGACTGTAAAGGAGGGTTAGGTGATGGGTAGACCACTTCCAGGCTGTGCTCTCTTCATGAAGTAATTCATCCCTCCGGTTTTTGTTTATTCTCCTAATCTCCGTCCTCTTTGTTTAGCCTGATGCTCAGAGCAAGGAGTGACTCATAATAAGACTCTGCATGCACTCCAGGAACACAGCAAGATCTTTTGCCTGCTACATCTCCATTATAACATTTTAAAGGCTTTATAATGGATTGAATCATTTCAGGCATGTGTAGCACAGTTTGCAGGCAAAACTCAGCAAGAGTTTATGAACGTGTGAGAGGGAGGTCATATTCATACCTTAGATACACTCAAGACTCATGGAAATGTCAGCAGCCAGGCAGAGATGAGCCAGTGCTTGACCTGTTCAGGGCTATCATCGAGAGAGATGACAGAGTTATAATTATACCTGTGTCTCTGCACAGAGCAATCTTGGAGAAAGAGAGAGGTCAGCAGGGGCACCGAGGAAATGAAAACACCGAGACTTGCTCATTGCAGGAAATTGCTGCCCACGGGACAAATCCAGCTCTTGCAGAGGCAGGCACAGCTCCTCCAGTTACACCAGTGATGTCTTTACTGAATATGGTCCTGTTGCAGGTAAGCCTGAAGCCTGTACTTGCTACAAGGGGTTACAGCAAGAATCCCTGTCTCTTTCTGGGCTTCTTACATACTTCTAAGCCAATATTCAATCTGAGCAAGACTCAGCTTGTCTGTACCTTAGGTACCTAGCACCTGCTTTTATTATCTACCACTTATTTACTTGTTCCCAGGTGTGGATTTTACCCTGTGCCTGGAGAGAACACCAGGAGCTCAAACTCAGAACGCTAGGTTGCTGCTAATGCTTTGAACACCTCAGCAGCCGCTGCTAACGAGCAAAGAAGGAGCTACTGGTTGTTGGGAGGGGGCACCTGTGGTGAAAGCAGAGAGTTTTAATTAATTGCAGGGCAGCTCCAGCTTCTCTGAATACAACAAGCTGAAATTAAGCCCTGTAATGATACACAAGATACCTGTGAGCGCCAGTTTCTGCCTCCCAAGAGAGGGAGATGGGAAACAGCTATAAAGGTGGAGGGGTCATGGGAGATTCCCAGCCCTGCCAGGGAAGAGGCTAGAAGGCTTCTTAAGGATGTAGTGGGCTTTGTGGGGATGTTTGCTGCAGGTTGTTGATGAGAGGAGTTGAAAAAGGTTGTGGCTGCCCCATCCCTGGAGGGGTTCAAGGCCAGGCTGGATGGGGCTTGGAGCCCCTGATGCAGCAGGAGGTGCCCTGCCCATGGCAGGGGTGGGGCTGGATGGGCTTTGAGGTACCTTGCAACCCAAACCATTCCATGATTCCAGTGCCAGATGAAAAGACAGAAATGTGTGGGGATCCTATGCTACTGCCCTTCAGGCTGCATTCACTGAGGCCTGGTGTTCACCCTGGTGCAAGTTCAACCCGTGAACTAAGAAAAATGCTTCATCTCCTGGTTTCCATATCAAATGTAAGATCTCCTGGGCCAGAGCTGTCTCTCTCTGAATGTTTGCAGATGACTAGTGGAACAGAACTTCAAAACCCTCTTGAAACATGAACAATCTGGCTGAGTTGATGAGGTATCTTTGCAGCTAAAAGACAAACCAGCTCTTACACAATCCTGCACATGTCTGCAGTAAACCCTTCTGTGCTTTAACCTATAGATTCTGAGTAGTCACGAAGAACTGCATAATGTGTAGTGTGGAAATAGCTCACTTGCTAAGACTAGTGCCTATTTGCAATCTTTTTTGGTTTTTTTTTTTTCCATTTGAGGGGAAAGAATTGCACAGGAGCTTGTGTATTTGCTTGTGCTTTGTGGTGGATTTGTCTCTTAGCTCCACTATTATGAATGACCGAGTGCTCTGCAATGAGGAGATAAAAAGCCTGTTAGCAGAAGGGCTAAGTTCATCATAACAAGCCCCTCTTCTGCTGGACAAAGTGCTGGGATCTGCACTTTGGAGAAAGCTAAAGGAAAGAAATAACTCAGTTACTTAATATCCATCAAACATAAGAACAACGAAGGTGCTGAATGGAAAACTGAGGCTGCCACCCTCATTTCTGCATCCTACATCCTTGAAGAGGCTGGGTGGCTGTTTTATTTGCACTAAAAGCCTCTGCCTTTGCCACCCATAGAATTCATCCACCCTAATCTAGGCACCTTACATGGCTCCTCGTGTTGTCTTGTCAATAAGTGTGAAAAAAAGAACTGCAAGAGCACAATTCATCTACCACATTTTTGACACCTGTCTTGGGATATGATGAATCACTTGCTGGAGCTGCCTGCTTTTCTCTGCTCTCTATTCAGGGAGCTGAGGGAGACCAGCTCAGATGATTTAGATACTGAAATTATCCTTCCTTACGTTAGGCATTTAAAGTCATATCCTTGAAATGGAAATGTCATAACCCTCTGGGGCTGGCTGGTATACAGGATTGCTCTCCCTCCCTTGTAAAACCATGGAATGGTTTGGGTTGGAAGATACCTTAAAGCCCATCCAGTTCCAATCCTCTGCCATGGGCAGGGACACCTCCCACTGGATCAGGGGCTCCAAGCCCCATCCAACCTGGCCTTGAACCCCTCCAGGGATGGGGCAGCCACCCCTGCTCTGGGCAACCTGGGCCAGGGCCTCCCCACCCTCACAGCAAAACATTTCTGCCTAAGATCTCTCAGCGTCCCCTCTTTCAGCTGAAAACTGTTCCCCCTTGTCCTGTCCCCGCCCTTCTTGATCAAGAGCTTCTCCCCAGCTTTCCTGGAGCCCCTTTCGGCAGTGGAATCTGCTCTAGGATCTCCCCAGAGTCTTCTCTTCTCTAGGCTGAACAATGCCGACTATCTCAGCCTGTCCTCCTACAGGAGGTTCTCCAGCCCTTGAATCATCTCTGTGGCCTCCTCTGGACTTCCTCCAACAGCTCCATGTCCTTTCTACGTAGAGGACTCTGGAATCAAATGCAGGGCTCCAGGTGGATCTCACCAGAGTGGAGCAGAGGGGCAGAATCCCCTCCCTCATCTGCTGGTCCCTCTGCTTTGGATGCAGCCCAGGACACGGTTGGTTTCTCGGCTGTGAGCACACATTGCTATAGAGATTTCATTTGTGTGTGTTTCCTGAAACTGAAATAAAAGGTCTCCTAGGCTTTAAATAGATGTTTTGCAAAACCATATATTTCTCTTTGTGTCTATGGAAAGGTACATAATGCCAGGGAAGTTATTTACTTCTTATAGCCTGTCTGAAACCTTTCATGCATAAATATAAACAGCCTGCGATGGAGTGGGGCTTCAAATTCACAAATCCCAGTGAAATACTTTTCCATGAGTTCTTAGTGGGGTGAAGGGATTTATAAGTTATGTATTCTTACCTTGTTATTGAAGACTACTAGAGATTTAGTCTAGCTCATAGAGATCAGCTAAACAAATAAAATTTCCCTTCCTGGAAATGTCATTTAATCAAAGCTCTGTGCTCTTTGTGAAGGAAGCCGGGCAGGTCAAACTGAGCAGTGCAAAAAGGCAAAGCACAACTGTAAATAATTGAATGGAGGACAGAATGCAAGGAAGGGAGGAGGATTTGTCGCTGATCTTACATTCAATTTATAGTTTCAACATCTCTTTTTTCATTAGCCAAAGCCTGCAGAGGTATGGATAGACACTCACTCACTTATATAAATGCTTAGATACATAAAGATTTTCCTGGAAACCTTCAGTTATATTCCATTAACTCTGTCTTCTCTACAAACAAAACCCACATAGGCCATTTCTTTGCAAAAAGCATGTTCTTTGGAAGCAGATTTCAAACGTGGTACATGTGATGGGGCTGCTTCAGATGTCTTCAGGCATTTATCCAGTCCTTCTTCATGAAAATGGATTGACATTTTAATACTTCAAACTTAATAACACTTTTCCATTTCTTGGGTTTGTTTGCTGCATTTTCTTCTTTCTTTTCATTCTTTCTCTTGGCTGTGTCTCTAGTTTGGATTCAGTGACAATGCTCCATTTGCTGTTTGATAATCCCCAAGGGGCCTTTATTCTGGGGAAAATGACTCTAGAAATGGAGTGCTAAATGGTCATTTGTATCACAGAGATGCATAAAAGGCCCCCTGTTTGGGATCCTGGATGGGTTGAGTGGCCAGCAACCTTCCCCAGAGCCACTGAAGAGGAGCCCATGCAGAGCCAGCATGAGGATGGCTAGAAGGGAAAGTCGTATTTCCTAAGGAATTTGGTATTTGCAGCTCTGAACTTTTGGGAATTCCTGAAATCTCCAGCCCTAGACTTTAGCCTGTTCAATGTAAGAAGGAACTACTAAAACATGTGAAGGAGAGACAAAGAGCTCTAATGAGACTCTCACCTCTGGCATCTCTCTGTGTGTAGAAATCTACAGAAAAACCCTTCTTCCAACAATTGTGCAACACAACCCGCATAGCAGAGAGTCCTTTCATAAGGTCACTGGATTTCTGGACAGAAATGCATGTGTAGATGCTGTATAATGATGTGACTGAGTTTCTGACCATGTCCAGGTGTTCTTCTGGTGCAGGCACCCATGCTACAAGGTTATCTAGTGAAGCACAGTCACTCTTCAGAGACTGCTGACAGTCTCTCTACATCTCAGGGCTCATACATCTACCAGCAATAATACCAGAAAGAGAATGCTTTGCTTTCAAGAGAGGCATCAACAGGGAAAAGCATGTGCAGCTTCATCAAGAAATGAACCCACCTTTTCCCCACTCCCAGCATCTATTGTCAGTGCTGGTCCTTCAGATCTAATCACATTGTGCTTCCAAATTGGGCTCAGTCTGGTGGTTATGCTCACCAGTAACACTCCCTTACTACATGAGTAGTGAAATTAGAGGAAATGTAGGGTTCATTCTGTCAACCAGTACCAGAAGGACCTTCCTTCCCCTTCTGTCTCACACAGAAGCAGCCACAGCACCTTCATGCTCCTGCCAGCTTCCCCTCACTCCTCCTTCGAGCAACCCCATCCCATCTGTGTCTTTTGAGTACCAGTGTGAGGAGACGGAGCACCCAGCATGCACAACTCTGAGCTACGGGTGCAGATCAGTCCTGGGTCAGTCCAGCTAGGGCCAACCCATGCAGCATGGTCCTTCCAGGCAGGGATTTCCATGAAGTATCATAGACTCATAGAATCACCAGGTTGGAAAAGAACCACCATATCATCAAGTCCAACCATTCCCATCAATCACTAAACCATGTCCCTCAGCACCTCGTCCACCCGCCCCTTAAACCCCTCCAGGGAAGGCGACTCAACCCCCTTCCTGGGCAGCCTCTGCCAGGGACCAATGACCCTTTCTCTGAAATATTTTTTCCTGATGTTCATCCTGAACATCCCTTGGTGGAGGCCATTCCCTCTTGTCCTGTCCCCTGTCACTTGGGAGAAGAGCCCAGCTCCCTCCTCTCCACAACCTCCTTTCAGGTAGTTGTAGAGAGCAATGAGGTCTCCCCTCAGCCTCCTCTTCTCCAGGCTAAACATCCCCAGCTCTCTCAGCTGCTCCTCATAAGGCCTGTTCTCCAGCCCCTCACCAGCTTCGTTGCTTTTCTCTGGACTCGCTCCAGAGCCTCAAGTATGTGAAAGTCTCACACGCTTGCTGCTGGCTGTCATCTATAGGCAGTTACGAGTGGCTGCTGGGTTCAGAAATTACCACAGTAGGATGATAGAAAGAGAAAGGGTCGTGTAAGCCTTATTTCATTAGGAAAAACCCAAATAATTAAGCTGAAAAGCCCTTTTACATGAGGTGCAAATGAAGAAGACCTCCTGGCTCACTCATCCTGAAGCCTTTGAGACTCAGGTCTGGACTGCACACCTCATGTCCACAATGTTCAGCCACAAGAGGGAGATCGAAGCTACCAAAAGCACCCTGGAGGCTCCTGAGGTTTGGGTGGGAGTGGGGACCCCCTGCTGAAGCAGCCTTCCAACCCCCCGCAGCATCCCCATCTCCAGGCATCCTCCATGTCCCAGTGGATGTGAGAGCAACACGACTCACTCACAGGCTTGCTGAAGGTTAGGGATGGATTATCCACTCCTGATGCCAGGAGGGCGTTTACCTCAACCTAGGAATAACATTTCACCTAGGCTGCCTTATTTTTTTTTTTTTTTTCCTGAGACCTTGATATTAATGAGGTTAATTTTGTACCCAAGCAACGAAGAGTCCAATAAATAATAAATGAGATTTAAATGGACCTGTCTCTCAGAAAAGAAAAGAAAATACAGGGAGGTATTCCTTTTTCCTTGCTACAATGTAAATGGAAGTGGACTGGGTACAACTGACCCCTCTCTACATTACATGTAATAATTACTTAATTATCGTGGATAAAAATATCCCATGATCCACATGCCCTAATGAGCCTTGGCAATACTGCAGGGACCTGTATTTGTAAGGAAGAAGAAGAATTACAGCCTGGAGCCACACTAGATGAGGCAAAATCCTCACAAGGAGCAGCACGGGGATAACCAGTCCCAGTAATGTCAGCGAAACAATTTGTGTAAGTCAGGCAGTGACACAACAAGCCTATTAAAAGCAATGGTTAATTAAATGACAAAATTACCAGTCGCACACTTAGAAAAATAGTTTCTTTGGTTTCTAGCTGCTGCCTGGCTCCAGTAAGCACCAGTATTTCTCATAGAATCATAGAATAACCAGATTGGAAGAGAACCACTGGATCATCGAGTCCAACCATTCCTATCAAACACTAACCCATGTCCCTCAGCACCTCGTCCACCCGTCCCTTAAATCCCTTCAGGGAAGGTGTATCAACCCCCTCCCTGGGCAGCCTCTGCCAGTGCCCAATGGCCCTTTCTGTGGAACATTTTTTTCCTAATGTCCAGCCTAAACCTCCCCTGGTGGAGCTTGAGGCCATTCCCTCTCGTCCTGTCCCCTGTCCCTTGGGAGAAGAGCCCAGCTCCCTCGTATCCATAACCTCCTTTCAGGTAGTTGGAGAGAGCAATGAGGTCTCCCCTCAGCCTCCTCTTCTCCAGGCTAAACACCCCCAGCTCTCTCAGCTGCTCCTCTTGTTCTCCAGCCCCTTCCCCAGCTTCATTGCTCTTCTCTGGACTCGCTCCAGAGCCTCAACATCCTTCTTGTGGTGAGGGGCCCAGAACTGAACACAGGATTCGACGAGCGGTCTCACCAGTGCCGAGTACAGGGGGAGAATAACTTCCCTGGACCTGCTGGTCATGTCATTTCTGATACAAGCCAAGATGCCATTGGCCTTCTTGGCCACCTGGGCCCCTGCTGGCTCCTGTTCAGTCGCTGTCAACCAACACCCCCAGGTCCTTCTCCTCCAGGCAGCTTTCCAGCCAGGCTTCTCCTAGTCTGGAGCTGCTCAGGGTTGTTGTGCCCTAAGTGCAGGACCCGGCATTTGGCCTTCTTAAACCTCATGCCATTGGTCTCAGCCCAGTGATCCAGCCTGTTCAGATCCCTTTGGAGCCTCCCGACCCTCCAGCAGATCCACACTTACACCCAGCTTAGTGTCATCTGCAAACTTGCTAAGGGTGCACTCGATGCCTTCATCCAGGTCGTTGATAAAGACATTGAACAGGGCTGGACCCAGCACTGAGCCCTGGGGAACCCCACTTGTCACTGGCCTCCAGCTGGATTTAACACCATTTCCCACCACTCTCTGGGCCCTTCATTCAACCAGTTTTCCACCCAGGAGAGTGTGCGCCTGTCCAGGCCAGAGGGGACAGTTTCTGTAGCAGAATGCTGTGAGAAACTGTGTCAAAGGCTTTACTGAAGTCCAGGAAGATCCATCCACAGCCTTTCCCTCGTCCAGCAGCCGAGTCACTTTATCATAGAAGGTGATCAGGTTAGTTTGGCAAGTCTTCCAGGACTGTTGGAAGATGATGGAAAGGGGTTCGGCCAGCACATCTGCCAGCTCCTTCAATACCCTTGGGTGAATCCCATCCGGCCCCATAGACTTGTGGGCATTAAGTACTTTAGCCTTTTCCTTGTCCCCTGTCACTGTTGTTCCTTCAGAAAACCCTATCATCTCGTGATAGCTTAGTCCTAGGCGTCCTCCTACTGCCACATCCCCCACAAGTCTTTCTCTGTTCACAAAGAGCAGGTCCAGGAGGGCACCTTCCCTTGTTGGTTCAGTCACCAGCTGTGCTAGGACGTTGTCTTCCATGCACTCCAGGAGCCTCCTAAACTGCTTCCTTTCTGCTCTGTTGTACTTCCAGCAGATATCAGGAAGATTGAAGTCTCCCAAAAGAATGAGAGGCATCGATGTAGAGATTAACCCCAGCTGTTTATAGGAGAGCTCGTCAGCTGCTTCTTCTTGGCTGGGTGGCCTGTAACAGACTCCCATCACAAAATCTACCTTCTTAGGGGCTCCTCTGATTCTAACCCACAGGCACTCAATCTCCTCATCGCCACAATCCATCTCAATGGTGTCCAAGTCCTCCCTTACAAAGAAGACTACCCCACCTCCTCTCCTTCCCTTCCTATCCTGCCTGAAGAGTTTGTACCTCACCATAGCTGCACTCCAGTTATATGAGTCATCCCGCCACGTTTTCACTGTGATTGCTTTGAATTTAGCCAAAACCTGCTCCCCTGGGGACTGGGATTTCCAGGAAGGGTTAGGTTTGAGCAGGGTCCCTCCCCTACAAGTTTGGTCTCAGCTAAATGTCCTTTTCCACCTTGTAGGGAAAAATGTTCCTGCCTGTATGGTGAGGTTTGGTCCACAGCCCAGTCACCAGCAGAGGGGGAAAGAGCAGCAGAGAAAAGGAAAGAGTCACATAAAGGAGAGATCCTAAATGTCAAGGTGAAAAAGCAGACAAGTCCTTGTAACCTCACCCAAACCCACATCTCCATAGGATTTCAGCAGAGGAGAAACCTTTCCCAGGGGACAGTGAGGAGAGGTGGATGAGAGGGTGAGTTGTAGAGGATGGAGAGTGGGATGCAGCTACCCCAGGGCTATGAACCATGTGCAGGAGAGCACAGGACCATGGGGGCAAAAGCCCTGGGTCCCTCTGTGTAAACCTCCCCGCACTGCGACAACTGAGGTTATCACAGGTAGAAAAAACTCATTCCTGAGATCCATCACACAGAGCTTAGAGCTTTTCTGCTTGTCAGATTTTAAACGAGTTTTTACATTAATCTATGCACCTGGCGCTGTGGGCTTCTCTTGCAGCCCCTGGAGAGGTTGGCATCTACAGAAGGAGGTTCAGTACACCCTGGTGAAGGAAAGGACATGGAGCTTAGGTGGGATACGAGGCACATCTATCCTGAGGATGTGATTTTTCCTTCGCAACAACACATCCAGCTTTAGATGTTTCATTTTTATAATACATGGCTAAATTTAGAGCAGAAGATTCCTGTGTTTCCAAACCTCAGTACTCTAAACTTTCACAATTTTATTTTGAAAAAAAAATTATTTATTTAAGGTTATTTAAGGCAGGAGAAAGAACTGATCCATGCATTTCAAGGAAAGGGGATGGGTTTTCTGGGTGGCAAAACTCTCCCTCCTTTTTCAATCAGCTTTTTAATGGAATTGCTCTGTGAGAAATAAATATCACATATCAGCTTTATTTGATCATAACTGAATATCCATCAACATATCTGCCTATCTACTCGTCTTTGTATAATGTTGGAAACACCAATCTCTAACATAACTGGGGGCCGGCTGGAATCTAAAATTAAATTATTATTGTCGTTGTTAATGGGTTTTCGTATACTACAATGCTGAAGCTATAAAAGAAAACTGATAGTTTATCTAGATAGATCATCTAACCTGTATAGATAACATTCAGAGCTGCCAATGAAGGCACAAATTGTCTTGCACGTCATTCTCTGCAGGAGCAGAGCCTCACTGTCTGTGCAATCAAGGTCTTTCCAGTCTGAAGAATACATACAAAGCACTCTATAATGGATTTTTCCTCCTCCTCCCATCAAAACTATGTTCAATCTGTACATACTAGCCTCTAAAATTGCATTAGGGCACTGCAAAGCTGCAGAAGAGCTATCGTCATCCCACTGCTGTATTTATTTAGCTGTGTTGTGTCTGTTGGAGAAAGACCAGGCAATTTTTAAAATTAGCACCTGTTGGTCAGACAGCTCAGGATGGATGGGAAACAGAACCAGGCAGATGCTGTAGTGACTAGTGGGTTAATTTTCCTTTCCTTCACTAGAATTCACACCCTTTGCCTTTCCTCCTTCAATATATTCAGAAACTAGAAGGGAAAATTGCTCCCGTGGTGTTTGCTATTGCACAGACAACCACCGGATTCCTCCACCAAAAAAAAAGCTTTCTCAGCTCCATGAACACAATATACATTCAGAAAAGGTTAAAAATTAAGCAAACGTAGTGCCAGGAAGAATGCAAAGCACACTGCTATTCATTCTCCGGCAAATCAAGAATAATAGAATCAGAGAGTCACAGAATGGTTTGGGTTGGAAGGACCTCAAAGCCCGTCCAGTCCCACCCCTGCCAAGGGCAGGGACACCTCCCACTGCATCAGGGGCTCCAAGCCCCATCCAACCTGGCCTTGAACCCCCTCTAGGGATGGGGCAGCCACCCCTGCTCTGGGAAACCTGGGCCAGAGTCTCCCCACCCTCACAGGAAAATATTTCTTCCTAAAATCTCATCCAAATTTTCCCTCTTTCAGCTGATAACTATCCCCCCTCATCCTATCCCCATGCTCCCTATACTCCATGTGCAAGAAAAGCAGCAAGAACTCTCACTGTCCTGGAACTGACAGCCTGCTTACATCCATTGTCCATGCTGTCATCCCAGCATCATACCGGCCAGGCTTTTGGGGATACTTCCACTGGGGATTGCTCAGGACACCCCATGCTCTGCTCACAGATCACAGCAGAGACTGAGCAGCCCTAGAAAACTGGGAGAGGGTGGCGGTGCTGGACCTGGCACCCTAGCTGAGTCCATTGACCTAGCTCTGGGGAGAGGTTATGGGGGCAGAGGGCTCTTAGCAACCCTCAAACAGCTAATTTCAGGAGGAAAATCTGAATTTATGACCTGTTGTAATTACACTCAGAGCCCCTTTGTGAGACTTTGGTATCTCTGGATGTGCTAAGGCGCAGGCACGAACCCATCCCCTGACGAGCTGCAGTCTGGCAATATCAGCAGGGACACGGTGTGCTCATGCAACAGCCACTGGGTCTCTTGGCCTCTCTGCCTGGTGTTTTACCCTCTTGAACACAAACTGGAGGAATTAAATGGCTCTTGACTGGTTCTCAACCTACTGTACGAAAAGGGCTATGAATTCTAAAGAAAGGGAGCAGGGAAGTTAATTAAAAGGAGCATTTGCTTTCATTCCAGAGGGCATTGCAGCAGGAATTCAGTGAAACAAGGGATGGAGGAAAAGTGCATAGTCCGTGCAGGAATGCCCAGTCCCTGCAGAAGTTCCCAGTCCCTGTGTCTATCCCTTTCCTTGGCTTCACCCTCCTGCATAGCATCCAGGCTGGGGTTTGGGCAGAGTTTACACCCCGTTACCACCCTGGTTCTGGTCCCCGGCCATTTAACTGTAGTTCCCAGCACAACCGATATGATCTCCAAACCTTCCGGAGCTCACACTCACTAAATGGTTTTTAAAATGATCCCAGAGAGCAGAGACAAGGAGATATCAGGTAGGCAGGACTTTGCCTCTAGGCAAACATATCTAAATACGTTGCATTAACATTTAACCACCAAAGTCAGCAACACCAATCACAGTAGTAATTACACTGCGCTTGACACTGCCCCAAGGTGATGCCTAGAAATTATATAAATTAACAGATTTGATTGGCAAGAGAGGGGCTTCCCACACCTCTTGCTTACCCATAAAGCCCTTGTGACAGAGATGTCTTACCTTGAGCTTGGTGACGCCCCAAGGGCTCATCAACCCATGAAGCAAACCAATTGCTGCTCTGTGTGTGTGCAAATAACTGGATTAGTCACAGATCTCCCCTTTATTTTTTAACCCTTGTTAGCTTCGCCTGCCTTGGAGGGCGAATGCACACAGCAGGAGCTGCCAGTCTCCCAATCACCCCTGCATTTTCAGGCTGTAATGACGTGATCAGGGGGTGTAGTGAGAGGATGAGGGGAAATGGTTTTCAGCTGAAAGAGAGGAGATTAAGATGAGATTTTAGGAAGAAATGTTTTGCTATGAGGGTGGGGAGGCCCTGACCCAGGTTGCCCAGAGCAGGGGTGGCTGCCCCGTCCTTAGAGGGTTTCAGGGCCAGGTTGGATGGGGCTTGGAGCCCCTGATCCGGTGGGAGGTGTCCCTGCCCATGGCAGGGAGCGGAACTGGATGGGCTTTGAGGTCCCTTCCAACCCAAACCATTCTATGATTCTGTGATTTCCATCACAGCATGGTCTGTGGGTCATAACCAATACCAAGGTCCTGCTGAGCCAGGTGATGTCCAGAGCCACAGCTACTGCCCCACACAATTGAACAAACAACTGTGGCAGCACTGGGAGCTCACCCTAGATTTCATAAGTCCCAGATCAGCTCTCCAAACTCTTTTGAAGATTTTTGTGCAAAGTATGGACTGCATCAGCCATATGGGAAAAGCAAATTGTTGCCCTCCCTGGTTTGGACAGTCTTCAACCTCATAAACCAAATATTTCTGCAGGGCAGCTGGAGTTTTTCATAGACTCTCCAAAGGCAAAAGCCTTATCTGAAAAATAAAAAAAAAGATGAAAAATCAAGGCTTCTTATATCGCCTGCTGAGCCCTCTCCACACTTCCCCCCCTTTCCTCGTATCCAACACCGTAGCAGATAACTAACTGACTTGTTAGTGTTTTAAGCAGGTTTTTCCCATGAATATCACATAACCTTAGGCTCTCAGAGCAGGGTAATAGAAACTGCTACGCTCTTTTGCTTGGCCACGTTACAGAGATGATTGCTAAGCAGGGAGATGACATTTGCATGATTTACAGAATTTACAAATCCCTGCTGTGGTGGAAACACTCCCTCAGATTAGCTGCAATTCTCCTGCCTAGCTCAATCACAGCCCTTCCTCGCTGCCATGCCCACAACTCTGAGTGGGGAAAAGATTGCCAGCAGGGTAAGTATCACCATTTTTATACGTCTTTACTGAGAGGAAACTTGGAAGACATAAAAATAACATGAAACTGCTGATGATAACCTTGGCTGTGGCACACCTCTTCTCTGTGTTACTGCCCATTGCTTTCAATTGCTCGTAACTTCACCAACCTTCAGGCATTTGAGTTGAAACTGAATGTTTACAGAGCTTTAGAGAACTGGTTAAAGCGTAGCCTGGGACATCTATGCTATGTGGGCTGGGTGCCAGGTACCTCCCGTCTTCAGCAGCTCAGTATCAGAAGCTACTTAGAATCATAGAATCACCAGGTTGGAAAAGACCTCTTGGATCATCGAGTCAAACCATTCCTATCTGCCACTAAACTATGTCCCTGAGCACCTTGTCTGCTCGTCTTTTAAACACCTCCAGGGATGGTGACTCAAAGAGCCACCATCCACCCTACTGACCTGGAGAAGCCCGTGGCCCTTGCTGCCCCTCTAAATGATGCAAAATGTTTTCAGGGAGGGCCAAAATGAATAAACAACCTTATACACCCACGAATCCTGTCTGTGTATTTGTTCTTTAGTGAAACACAAGCAAGAAGCAGGTATAATGATCAACTGTCTCTCTTTATAGGTTTAGTGCCAAGTCTTGTACAATCTAGTCCCTAATCTCAACTGGGGCTACTAAAAGCATCCTTACAGATCGGGGAAATCAAATATCCATACCAGATCCGTGTGCTCATCTGAATTGAGCTTTGTTTTCGGGGGAAGAAGTCAAGGTTGAATAATGCTGGTGAGCTGTGAAAAACAATAACTGCGCTGCTCTCAAGGGGATGTAGCAAAACGCAGTGTGCTTGGCAGGTTTGTTTCATATAGGTGGGAAATCACTGCGAGGTAAGCAGAAGGCTGCAGATTGGCTCATAGAGTCTCCATTCCTGCTGATAGTGCACGTTTGCTTCCAGCTTAAATAACTTTATAAATGTCAAAAATTGTATTTCGGTCTAAAACTTTATGTTCTGCAAATTACTGACTTTCAACCTTTCTTTAATGTATTAAGGGAGTTACCTGAGGCAGCAGTAGCTGAGAACAGCTGCTCCACAACATAAACCCATATCAGCCCCATTAAGAATACCCTTCTCCTCCCCTTTTTCTTCCCCTTTTCCTTTTCCTTCCCTTCACCTCCCAGTGGGGATGGGTATGTCTCAAATATCACCAGCCAACTACACGTTAGATACTCAGCCTCTCCACAGGGACTGAAAACAAGACAACAAATGGGACAGAAGCTGGTAATACCATCGAGGTGGATGCTATTACGGATATGTTGGACCAGTTTGTGCTTTCTTGTCCATTGACACCGGGGACAACTTAGAGCAGCCTCCCAATACTTAAAAAAGGACCTACAGGAAAGATGGGGAGGGGCTCTTGATCAGGGAGGGCAGGGACAGGACGAGGGGGAATGGTTTTGAGCTGCAAGAGGGGAGGTTGAAATGAGATCCTAGGAAGAAATATTTTGTTGTGAGGATGGGGAGGCCCTGGCCCAGGTTGCCCAGAGCAGGGGTGGCTGCCCCATCCCTGGAGGGGTTCAAGGCCAGGTTGGATGGGGCTTGGAGCCCCTGATCCAGTGGGAGGTGTCCCTGCCTGTGGCACAGGGTGGAGCTGGATGGGTTTTAACATCTTTTTCAACCCAAGCATTCTATGATTCTATTAAATGCTTAAGAGAAATCAAAGTCAGTTTTCTTGCTGGTCTCTGGGAAGAAGGGGTTGTTTCCTTGCTCTCCTCCATGGACCCATTCTCCACCGTCTGCTTGTGGGGAGGACAATGTTTCAGCAACTGAGACAGAAAAGCTGACACGATAATGGTACTGTTATTGCCATTAATTAGGCAACCCAGGAAGCGGGTTTTCATCCTGCTTTCTGTTTGCTTTTTAATCAAAGCTATGTGGGTTGTTGCAGGCAGGAGGGAAGCGAGGGTAGATGCTTTTCCAATCTATGTTCATAAGCAATTTGGAGGACTTTGAAACACGACTCTGTGGCAAGCTTGTTGATTGCCAGCTGCAAGGGAGAGCCACAAAGCTGCAAAGATCTGCTGTCAGGTCTGACTCGCCAAGTGGAAAATACATATTAAAATACGCATGTAATTCAATTGTGTCTGAATTGTTGCCGTTTGGACCTTTGTGCCACCAATTCCATCAAGACAAAGTGGATGAGAAAATGTCAGCGGTCAGATTTGCTAGGTTGTAGCACTGCCCCTTTACACTGGTGTATAAATAACTGCATGTGGTGTCCGACAGCAGAGAAATCAGACCTTTCAGTGCAAGATGTTCTTGAAAATCCTGCCAGACCCAGGCTGGGTTGCGGCATGATTGCACACCAGTGCTAGTCACCTTGGAGAGCCGTTATGCCTGCTCGCATATCGCACGGGCAGAGAGGCAGGAGGGACCTTGCTGCTTGCCAATGCCTTCCAGCCCTCATCAAGCATCAAACAAATGAACCTCTCCTGAGGATCACACTCCAGAGAAGAAATGCAGTTCTTGGTCCTCCAAGAACTTGGTCTCTCAAGTAATAAGTGATAGGATGAGAGGAAATGACCTCAAGGTTCAGATTAGGTATTAGAATCATAGAATCACCAGGTTGGAAGAGACCCACCGGATCATCGAGTCCAACCATTCCCATCAAACACTAAACCATGCCCCTCAGCACCTCATCCACCCGCCCCTTAAACCCCTCCAGGGAAGGCAACTCAACCCCCTCCCTGGGCAGCCTCTGCCAGTGCCCAATAACCCTTTCTGTGAAAATTTTTTTCCTAATGTTCAGCCTAAATCTCCCTTGGTGGAGCTTGAGGCCATTCCCTCTCGTCCTGTCCCCTGTCACTTGGCAGAAGAGGCCCTCACCCTTCTCTCCTAGGAAAACTTCACCTAAAGGGTTATGAGGCCATATTGGAAGAGGCTGCCCAGGAAAGTGGTTGGGTTCCATCCCTGGAGAGATTTAAAAGACAGGTAGGCAAGGTGCTCAGAGATCTGGTTTAGTAGTGGCCAGGTATGGTTGGACTCAATAATCTCAATGGTTTTTCCAACCAAACGATTCTATTATTCTATTTTGGGACTCAAGCGGAGCCTGCAGAAAGCTGCCCTCATGCACGTGTACACAAAAAACACCACTGACATCAGGTTGGGTTTTTAAAGTAATAAATCATGCAAAAGGAAAACATGCCTAGGTGAAGCATTAAGGCTGATGAACTCTGACAGAGTGACAGTCGGACACCTAATCACATTCGATAGTACAAAACTGCCAATCCCAGAGAGAGATTGTGCATTGGAAAATGAAGTAGGACCACTAAAGCCTCCCGAAACATAAATCACAGCAGAATTTATTAATCATACAAAATACAAACAGCCATAAATCTATCACAAACAAGCAGATCTGGCCATCCACAGGAGCAGGGTAAAATAAAGTGGAAGGAAATGAAAAAGGAGGCAGTAAAAATTGGGAGAATGAGAAGCCAGCGTCAGGGGAAGAGTATTGAAGTTAAATATTTCACAGGAGAACGATTCCAGACCTTTCTCCCACCAATGTTAATGTCAGCATTTGTGTGAATGCCCTCTCATTGACAGCAATTTGTGGTTTTGGTCACCTATTAAAGAACGTGGTAGCCACAGCTGCCAGGGATTTGGGCACTCGTGAAAGCTGGTGTGGTGTCAGATAGATCGGTTTCCCTAAACCCAGATCTCTGCCTGTTAACTGGGAATAGCACATCCATCCTCACTGGATCTCTGAGACAGTGGTGGTGCCTCGATGAGAAGCAGCTCCTTGACAGGCACAACCTCAAGTGTCTTCATTGCCTTCAGTGGAACAGCGTTGGTTACGGAGTGGGATAAATGAGCCTCAAACTACACAAAAGGCCGCAATTTCAACGGAGACTACTCATGTCAGAAAGTGGTTTTTAAATAAACTCATGAATGGCAGAAAATCTTCATTTCTTTTGCTCTGAAATTCATGAGAACTTGAAGTGAATTCAGGAAATGGTTGAAGAACTGTTGGGTGTGGAGTCCTCCTTTTACCTCGCTGCCCAGGTGCTGGTCGGGGTAGAAGAAACCAGCACTGGGAGTGTGAACCCACCACCTTCACTCCAGGAGACAGTCATCGTGGAATGACAAGGTGAATGAATCATAGAATTGTTTGGTTGGAAAAGACCTTTGAGATCATCAAGACCAGCCCTACCTGTTCACTACTAAACCAAGTCCTTGAGCATCTCATCTGCCTGTCTTTTAAATCCCTCCAGGGATGGGAAATCAACCACCTCCCCAGGCAGCCTCTTGCAGTGCCTGAGAAACCTTTCAGTGAAGACATTCTTCCTAATATCCAATCTAATCCCCCCCCTAGTGCAACTTGAGGCCATTTCCTCTCATCTTATCACTTATTACTTTGGAGAACAGGCCAGCATCCACCTCCTTTCAGTGAGCTGTAGACAATGATGAGGTCTCCGCTCAGCCTCCTTTTTTTCCAGTCTAAACACACTCAGTTCCTTCAGCCGCTCCTTGTCACAGTTTCTCTTGCTGATTTTAATTTTAGATTCCTGATTAAACATTCTTAGGAGCATGGGCACGTTCTTGTTACACCCTGTCTTTGGGGAGCAAAGCGAACCTCCTGCTGCCTGACCAAGGAATTGTTTCTGGCAGAGAAGAACCCATGTACTCATTTCACACCACATTTCAAAGCGATGATCCTCCGAGTGGTACTTTCTCTACCCATGTTCACTTTTTCTCTTCGGAATGCAGTCAGCTTTGAGCTATAAACTAACATTGGGATATTTTGCAAGTCATGCCTCATAAAATGTTTTAGGCATTTTTGCGGGTCATACTCAGTCATCTTTTGTTTTACTGTGACCACAGCTCTTCCTTTTAGGACAATTGCATCACAACTCCTGCCTCCCAGGGTGGGCATCCTTGCCTTTAATCTCCGGAATATCCTGCTGTAAATCTTCTCCAGCCTCTCCAAAGCAGAGAAACAAAGAGACCAACTCTGCAAATTGGCTGAAAGAGCTCTTTGTTCTCCCTCTGTCATATGGGGCTGCAGCAGAACTTTTCAAACCATGAGTAACCATTTCAAATTTACTCTTTTTGTTTGGCATTTAGTAATTTCAGTCATTTCCAGCTACTTGCAGTAACTATTGTGAGGGTGGACACTTTTAAAGGGTCAGAGCATGATAATTTTTACTCAGGAGTCCTAAAGTAGAACTATAGAATTGTTTGGTTGGAAAAGACATTTGAGATCACTGAGTCCAACCATATCTGTCCTCTACTGAACCATCCCTGAGCACCTCATCTGCCCATGTTTCAGATTCCTCCAGGGATGGAGACTCCACCACATCCCTGGGCAGCCTCTGCCAGTGCTGAAAACCCTTTTGGGGAAGAATTTTTTCCTATTATCCAGCCTAAACCTCCTCTGGTGAAACTTGAGGCCATTCCCCCTCATTGTATCACTTGCTGCTTGGAAAAAGAGACCATAATCCACCTCCCAAGTAACACTTGGCTAAGATGAGCTCTGGCCCACTTGTGCCACTATTTCATCATCTTGGATTATGGGGGAATCTGCAGGAAACTGAATGAATGCCAATGATACGTAACGTTAAAAAACAGCATATATAACTCAGATGTTTACCTCTCAGTTAACTTTATGCTAGTCCTTACAGATTAAATAAAGAAACTCGTCAAAGACTCACAAGAGAACAAACAATGAGGATGTGATTAACACCAGTCAATAAGTTTTGCTGTTTTCATCCTTCGTTTTGGCCAGAAATAGGTCTTGTAAAAAGAATTGATTTCTGCTAAGCTTTGGGTATCCTGTTGCACAACAGTTTGATATATTTATAATGAACTCGGTGCCAAATTAGCAGAGTACATGGTAAATGTACTGAGGTTGGGCTAGGTGACAGCTCTCAAAAAGTGGTTAGCAGCGGGGAGGCGATTCTGAATGGGGTTGTTACTTGTGGATTCTGCCAAGACCACTTCCAGGCCAAGTTATTCAATAGTTTTAGCAATGATCTGGAAGAAAATCAGTACTGATAATTGCAGATGTCACAAAGATTGGCAGAGCAATTAACAACAGTGAAGATAGTGTAGTCAGAGTAACTCAATTTCCTTAATAAATTGGATCCATCCAAACAATGTAGAATTTGTATAACAAATTCAAGGTCACTTATTGAAGAAAAACCAAATAGCCTCCAAAATAGGAAGTGTTTTTGGAAGTACAGTTTCCAACAGTGGTGTGGGAGTGAATCTCTGATGGACAGCTGGGCATGAGCCCCCACTATGGTGGCACTGAAAAACAGATTTACGTGATGCTGGGAAATATTAAACAGGGAGTTAATGAGTGGGAGTTTGGAACTGCCTTTCCCTGTGTTCATGGCTGGAAGAAAGTCCTCAGCTTTAGTGCTGGCATTTCCAAAAGGTTATTAAAACTAAGAGGGAGGGGCGTGGGCAGTAGAAGTCCTTCCAAACACTGTCAGAAATGGCAGGACTCTCTCCCAGAGACAGCGTGTACTGTCGTTTTAGCTCACCTGAGGAAGATCAAGAGGTAACTTGATTATACTGCGTAAAGGACTATTGCAGGGAAAAAAATATCAAGTACTAAAGGGCTCTTTAATCTTGCAGGGAGTGACAGAAAGAAGACCTAATAGCTGAAAGTTAGAGGCAGACACATGCAAATGAGAGAGGCGGCAAGGTTTGGTACCAGCAGGGCTGATTAGCCACCGAGACAAATTGTGGTCATTTTCGGAGAACATTGTGTCAGCATTCAGAGCACCTACTGCTTTGGAGAAATATCATCTGCAATTGCTTTAGCCCTTGGAAATCAGTTTGTCCATTCTGCAGCAGACTCTGAGACGAAGGGCTTCACTGGGTGCTGTGGAGCATCCTGTGCTGGAGGGGGGCTGTAAGTGGGGATTAGTGGGAATTGCTGCCCAAAAGCTGGTCTGTGGCAATAAAATCCCCCACCAGGAATTTGGCAGGAGGGCAGGACTGCCCCAAGCCCAGGCTGCCCAAGCACGGTTCCATTTCCAGGCAAATGGGGCGTTCTCAGTTCATCCCTTTCACCACATTTCATTGTGCCCTAAATACCAGCCACGTTTCACAGTAACACGGCGGAGAGAGCAGTCTTCAAAGATTTAAGGTCAAATTTGTAGGTACAAGATTGCAAGCAAAAGGTGAGAAGTAAAACAAATACAAAACACAAAGCGAGCTGAGGTTTAACAAGCATTTATGTCCCCTGACATGGCTCCGATCTCGGAGCTAGCGATAAGCGTTCACAGCAACAATCCATCTTCCAGGTGTTATCCTCATCTCCACGCACTTCCCCCCTCCACCAAGCCCCAGCTACAGTTCCTTGGAGGTTTGAATCGTATGTGAATGCAACAGCCCTTTTATGCCCTACGTGGAGCCAGGCCTCCTGGGTTCTCAAAGGATGCCCATACTCACACCTCATCTCATCAGCAACTCAGAGGCTTGTGACGACTCTTCATGGACTGAGCAGTAAGTGTTTCAAAAGCAATTCCCACTTTGTTTCTAGCTGGCTTGCTGGTGTAACTGCCACCCACCCAGCTGGATGGTTGTTTTACCATGGGTTGCTAAGTTGCTCACACTAAATATTATATGAGACATCAGGTACACAGACGTCTCAAAAGCACATTTTGGCTCATTACCAGCTTCTTGCATAGACCACACACCACACTCAGAAATGCAGATGGCAGCACAGTAACAAGTGATTTCCCTCTTTGCTGAGTCGGGAACACAATGATAACAAAACGTCTGGGCACAGAGTGAAAGTTTTGGTTGGAATGTCCTGCCAGGTCCTCCTATGGGGGACACTAGACCCATTCTTACCTCTCTGAATAAGCAGTCTCATTGAAGGCACCCAGAGAGCACAGGAGTCTCCCAGGTTTGAATGAAAAGGCCAAAATACTTCTTCTCTTGCTAGACTGCTGAGGTCTAGGACCCCTTAGCCAGAGACCCGTCCCCTGAGCAAGGAGGACCTGAAGATCTGGTACTGCGGGATGTGTGAGAAGTGGGGCAGATCTTAGCTCCTCCAAATCCCGCAAATATCAGGAAGGAGACAAGCTCTCCAAGAAAGGAGTGAGAGAGAAGAGGCCTGGGATGGGGTGGTGTATTCAGGGAAGTGCATACAGGTTTTCCTAGTTCCCCATCCACCTTTTCCTTATTAGTGCTTCTTCTGAATAATATTGTACTTGTCCCCTCGAGTTAGTCATTTTTGCCCCCTATAATTCTCAAAGACTGATCAGGCAGCGGAGACAATAAAGTTTGGGGTGGTTAGAGGAAGTGGAAGTTAGTGACTGAAACAACTTGTGGAGCTCAGAACCCGAGTGCTGGGCAGATCGTGTTGAAGGGAACCCCAATACAGCATCCAAGGAATAGGATCCACCTTGCTGCACCTTGGGTTTCTCCTCTTCTGCACTAGCAGCCTCCTGTACTCATTTATGTCCTACTAGGAATTGTAAATGGAGGGGTGGAAGGGCTGGAGGCAGGCTTGAAGTACAGAAAGTATATTTGCTGTGAGTTCTGCCTATGTGCTATTTATTTGATATAATAAATCAAGTATTTTAATGGAGGCCACCATCGTTTGCTGCAGAACACCTGGATTTTTTTTCCTGTGTTGCCATTATTCCATCTGCCAACACAAACAATAAATTCTGTCAAACCTCTTTTTAGCGCATTGCATACGTCTCTGACTAGTGCTTAAGGCAGGATACTCTTCCTTCATTTTAGCAAAGACTTTGATTAAGAAGTGTTCAAGGGGGAAAGAAACAACTCTTATTTTAATAGGGCAAGAGTAGGGGAGGGTGATTGAGTACAATGAAAAAGGAAACCTTGTCACTATGTCATGTTTAATTTGGTTCCTTGCCAGGTTGCTAAATTCAATTCAGATGCATGATCACACCTTAATGAATTCAATGGGGAAATTAAAGTTTAACTATCTGCTCATGAAATGTTCATGCTGTTGGTTGTGTTTAATGACTAAAGACAGGATATGTTGAGTCAAAAAAAGGGAGATACCAGTCTGGTTTGCTATCAGGGCACTCTATAAAATTTCTTTAATACCCTAGGGTTTGTATTGAAAAGGAAATATGGTTTTGGACAGAAAATGGGTTCCCAGGCACTTCACAGACAATGGTTTCCCACAACTATGCAGCAATACTGGGATTTGAGTTCCGGAACCCCAGGAACTTCACAAGGGCCCACAGGCTAGTGTAAAAGCCTGTGATGCAGGTGTTAAGCCTTCACCTTCTATCTACACCTCTCAAGTGTCCTTGAGCATGGTTCCTCGGCTCAGATCCACCCACACCTCTCCAGTTGACTGTGCCCTGCATGGCTGTTCAAGAAGGGTTGGCTCATGGTGGTTCCCAAAGAAGAAGAGGCCATGAGCAGGTAGTGGTGCAGGACCATGCAGTGAGACTCCTTCCAGAGCAAAACCCCCTACAAGTCCCACCTTGAAGAGACATTGCAGCCCTCCTCATATCTGCACCTTTCCTACCCCTAGGATACAGCCACAATAGCAAAGAGGCTGTAGGGCTGCACATAGAATCACGAGGTAGGAAAGGACCTACTGGATCATCGAGTCCAACCATTCGCATCAATCACTAAACCATGTCCCTCAGCACCTCATCCACCTGTCTTTTAAACACCTCCAGGGAAGGTGACTCAACCCCCTCCCTGGGCAGCCTCTGCCAGTGCCCAAACATGCATTAGATGTTCCTATTGTTGAGATGGGGGCTGTGGTCATGCTGTGGGAGTCAGCCACAAGCATTGCTCATTCAACACCAACTCTGAAGATTCAAGAAGGCACTTGGCAACTTGTAAAAGACCCTTGGTCATCTTCAAAAGTCCCCAGTGGTGGCAGGGATCAGCTCACGTGGATCCTTGGTGGGCCACAGCCAACACTTGCTGTTTAGCTGCAGCAGCAAATATATAGCAACTTTGAGAGTGTACCGCTTCACCTCTCAGAGCTGTAACATGACCTTTACCAAGGAGAGCTGCATCTGGTATCTGTGAAGATGAATGTATTGAGGTCTCATGGGAAGGAGGACTAGGCAAGTATCACAACCAGAGGGGTGGAAACTGTTTCTGCTCCACTGGGTTTGACAGAGCTCAGAGGATTTACACCAGCAAAACATCCAGCCTTGAGTTGCTTTGTGGGGTGGGATCTAATATCGATCAAGAACTTCAAAGGAACTTGCAGGTATCAGAGGAAGGTTTTCTTTACAGAAGAGCTGTGCCTTTCCCAGGCTCAGATCTGCCCACAGAGCCTCTGCTATCAGCAGGGAGCTGCAATCAGCTCCATGTAAGCAATAGCAGTGAGTAAGCCCCTCTAAAATACTGCCACACTCAAGAAGCTGGAGTAGCCAGAGATCGTTTAGCAGTGCGCTAAATAAGAAACATCACTGCTGGCTTAGCTTTTACTCTACGTTGTTTGCAATGTTGTCCAAACACTGCCCTACTGATCACTGATCACTCCATAAACCAGGAGCGGGAGGCCTGGGGTGCTGCTAAATCTAGGAAAAGAACAATCTCACTGCAGATGTCTGATAAAAGAAGCATTAAAAGCAAGAAACAAAAGGTCAAACAAAAATGGCTGTGGAGGTGGCTGTAATAGCAATACCTCCCAGTCTCTCCACCCCTGACTCCTGAGGAACATGAAGGAGATCTAGGGAGAGTCCAAAACCTGTTTAACCTCAGCAGTGAGGGCTGGAAATAGCAGAAATATCTCAAAATTTTACTCATTTCTACCAGCAGGAATTCATCTGGATGCTGGAGCAGCCAGCAGTTGGATGAGGGTGCCTGGAGGTCTTCAGATGATGCCAGGGCTGACAGAGCTTGGCTAGAGGATGAGGGTCTGCAGCTGCTCAGCTAGAGCAGGACTGCAAGAGAGATACTCTCCACAACACCAGAGCTCCAGGGCAAAATGAACAAGCCGAACATTTCAGTGAGTTTTTGTCCATGTGTTAATACTCCTTGTGAATGCCTTATTTGCACTGTACAGTTTTTAACCTTTGCTCTCCTGGAGCTCATTACAGACCAGAGAGCCAGACTTGCTGGGCTCTTCTAACAAGAACATGATCACAATGAGAACCAGATTTCAGTGCTCAGCAGAAGACACAACGTGGCACAACAGGACAGTCAGTGTCAGTGTGTCCAGAAAGTGAGAAGAAGGACTTTCAGACCTTTGAATGGTTGGACTCAATGATCCGATGGGTCTTTTCCAACCTGGTGATTCTATGATTCTATGATTCAGATGGGGATGTGGCAGCTGGGGCACTCAGCCAGAGGGAAAGCGGAGGAGCTTCTTTCCGTGCAAGGTTCTTAAAGAGATGCAAACCCAGCAGAGTGGCAGACAGCAGAGCAGCATCTCACCTGCTCTGTCGCCCCATACTTGAGATGAGTCAAAGATCAGATTGTGATCAACAAATGGTGTCTGCAGGGGGAGAGAGGCTGTGGGTTTGGATATGAGATCTAACCTTCATGCGGAAAGGTTAGCAGTGCTTAGACCTGCACACAGCGTGTGTGCCCAGCACCTGATCGCCTATGTGCAGCCCGTCTCCTAATTAGCACAAGAGGGCAAGCCAACAGCCTCAATCAAACCACCAGGATTGAGGAGATCTTCTTAATTGAAAGGCAGAGGCAGAGATGTCAGAGTGAGTGTGGGCTGGTGGGCAGGGAGCTGCCGTGAGCAGGGAAGCAGGACACAGCACCTGGGGGAGAGGGAAAGGGCATGTTCCCCGCAGCTCGCCCCAAACCACCCCATGGGACAGTCCACTCTCAAGCAAACAGCCCACACTGCCTTGCCTTCCCTTTCCCAATGGCAGATTATTATCTGCAGCTATGCAAAATAATGCAAATGAGGCTATAAAGATGTTAATTATGCTGAAGGAATTAACTGCTCATTAACTTAAACTTCCTGCTCAATTATTTTCATTACTGTCCCTCCTTTTCCAGTGAGAGGAAAGGACACGTACAAGCCTTGATGCTCCCTGGCAGCCCCCTTTCCCTCAACCTTCTCCTGGCAGTCCTCACCCACGAGGCTGCTCAGCCCTCCTCATCCTCACTGAAAGATGCTGTCCAGACATCGACTCACATCAGGGCACACTGATCCTGCTAAGCACCATGGCAAGTACCCCAGCAGGCAGGGCACGTGGCAGGTCACATGTCTGGAAGGGGACTTTGCTCTCATCTTCGTCACTGCATGACTCGGATGGAATCAGATCATGCCCCCATGCCTCAGTTTCCCCATCTGCAATACAACAGATAATATGCAATATAATGAAATAAAGTGCAATGTAATGTCATAAGAGTGATAAAGAACATGGGAATTCACTCAGGGATGGTCAGAAATGAAATCCTGGGTGGGTGTTAGTGTTAAAACAAGATTCGTCAGCATGTTAGGAAATGTATCGGGAAGGCAAGCCAGGGAAACAACCGAGCTCTTTAGCAGTGACAGTTGTTGCCAGCCCTTGTTTTTGTCCACGGATATGCCTGGACTGATATCCCAAGTCATTCCTCACCTTGGCAACTTCCATTTCTCTCCACCCAAGCAAGCCCTATAAACCACCTATATTAAAACAATTAAGTTACATGCACAATGTTTACACAAACACTGGCACCATCATTAATGGCAGCACTTAGAGATGCAAATGATGTCTGCATGTGCACTGTCATCCATCAGGGAGAAGAATCAGATTTGCCAGTAGGTTTGGTTAAAATATTTAAATGAGAGGTTACTGCAGTTCAGGGTAGAGGAAATATCTCCAGGGATGTATCCGAAGCATCATAGCTCATGGTAGCACCTCTCAAAGGGCCACTTAGTCTGATCTGCATACCAGAGATACCCACCCATGCTGCTGGTGCCTGCAGCCTGGATGCTGCCTGGTGCATGGTAAGACCTGATCCAGAGAAATTAGGAAACGAGCTACATCCAAGCTGGAAAGGAAAAGCATAGACGGAAAGGGAGAGTTGTTTCTCCAGCACTGTGAGAAGTCAGGAGTGGCTGCACAAGGCCAGCCTGTGTGGCCCTCTAGCCCTGTCTCTTATCTCAGGATAAAAGTGAATGTCAGGGCAAGAGTATAACAGAGCAAATAAATATCCTCCTCTTCCCCTTGAGTACCACCCCAGCCTTTGACGACTCGCAGCTCAGAAATGGTTTCAATGTAGTTATTGCCCCTTTCTGGGTTTCCTCCCATGCACGTGCCCACTGTAAACCTGCAGCAGACTCCACAGCCCAGCTCTGCAGCAGAGGAAGAGCTGCTTCTTTGGTTTGCTTTGAACCTTAATCTCACGCTGAAGGAGATGATGCGACACATCTGTCTGCCTCCCCTTGCAGGGGTGAGATGAGCTGAGCATCTCTGAGAGGGCTGGCTGAGCAGGGACTGGGCAGCCCATCACAGCCTTTTCTTGGCTCTCCATTATTTTATCTCCATTTTATTTGCACAGGTGAAGCCACATAGCACAATGTAAGGAGAAACTGGCCAAATCTTTAAGATCTGGATGGTTGTTTTCTATAGCTGGCTCTGTTCCCCGCTCTGGTTCTGCAAAGTGACAGCTGGGGCACAGCAGAGGGATGCACTGAGGGAAAACAAGCAGCCAGAGGTGGGATGCACCCTTCCTGTGCACTGGTGGCTGCTGAGATTGGCAGCCCCGAAAGCCTCTGTGTCTGCTCTGTGTCCCCAGCAGACCCAGACCCACACGGAAGCCACTGTCCCAGTGCAGGATTCCATGCTGGAGAGGTCCTGGTGAAGGCTCCTCACCAAGTCAGAGATGAGCTGTCAGGAGGAGGGGCTGGGAGCTGGGAAAAAAGAAACAGCCCTGGAAATAACAGACTTAACAGAAAGGCCTTAACTTCACAAGCCTTATGAGGAGCGACTGAGAGAGCTGCGGGGGTTCAGCCTGGAGAAGAGGAGGCTGAGGAGAGACCTCATTGCTCTCTCCAGCTACCTGAAGGGAGGTTGTGGAGAGGAGGGAGCTGGGCTCTTCTCCCAAGTGACAGGGGACAGGACGAGAGGGAATGGCCTCAAGCTCCACCAGAGGATGCTCAGGCTGGACATTAGGAAAAAAATTTTCACAGAAAGTGTCATTGGGCACTGGCAGAGGCTGCCCAGGGAGGTGGTTGATTCACCTTCCCTGGAGGGGTTTAAGGGATGGGTGGACGAGGTGCTGAGGGGCATGGTTTAGTGATTGATGGGAATGGTTGGACTCAATGATCCAGTGGGTCTCTTCCAACCTGGTTGTTCTATGATTCTGTGAGAGTCCGTGGTTTGTTGAAGGTACGGTTATACAGTCGTTCATTGTGGTCTGTCATTGCCAATAAAGGGAAAAGGTGGTTGGTACTGAGATGCTTTTATCCAGTGGACAGAAGCCTGATGAATCCAGAGGCTGAAGTAAGTAAATTGAAATGCAGGATGCAAATATCTAGAGTGAAGATAATTAACAAGCTCCCCAATGACTGCTGCTTGGCAGTTCCAAGTGGATCGCAGGCAGGGTGGGCAAGCTGCCCACACTGGGCTTAGCTGCCTCTCCCTGCTCAGCCCTGCATGGCACCCGGGCAGCAAGGCACGACTGGCTCCAAAGCCCTGGAAAGCTCAGCTGGGATTTGCCTGGCTACAACAACACAAAGGAATGTCTTAACCTGCTTATTGTCCATCGCACACTGCCCTGGAAACATCATACTTCTGGTTTAACATCACAAGAGGAGCCACTCGGACTCAAATTTTTTTAATGCTTGCAGAACGTCCCTGGGTAGCACCAACCCATGGGACATAAAGGAAATTAAAGATGCCAAGGACCCCCCCAGCCATGCCACACACGGTGATTTTAATGAGTAGTCTGTCGCTAATGCCTTTGCTGGTTTGTGGATTGTGACGTGTGGTGGGATGTGTCACACTGATGGGTTATGGGAGGTTTAAGTGCCTACTGTGATGACTTCCCTTCAGCTCCTGTATTGTAGGGACTACAAATCCACATGGGGCATATCGTGCCTGATTAATTTTATGGACTGCAGAGGGTCAAGGTTGATTTCTTTTCCAAATAAAATATCAGTTTAAGAGTAGCTCCATGTGCTTGCTAGCTTGGGGACATGGGGTGCCGTTTTATTGGCTCGTGTAGATTGCTTGCTGGCTGTCTTTATTCTTTAATAAAACCTTTTGGCAGAGCTGTGGCTTCTTGTTGCCTTACAATTAGGGAGAGAACAACCAGTGCTCAACTCCGACACATAAGTTTATGAAACCAGCTGAGATATGCGGGGAGACATCTAAGAACAATGAAGGCAGAGCTGCTGGCTGCTAACAAGAAGGAAATGTGTTATTTTTAGCTATCCAAGAAGGTGGAAGGTGAAAAAAAAACAACACAAGAACAAAGAAAATCTATAGTCCAATCCAGGAAGCCAAAAAGCAAAGCCAAAGGAAATAACAAGCTGACTTTCTGGCAGGGTAATTCTTTGACTAATGAGAAGGAGGGGGCTCTGATGCTAGCAGAGCCCCTGGGACATAAGGGGTCTGCCCGGGGCTCAGGACCAGGGTCTCCCCAGCTCAGGGACCCAGTTTGCAACCCCAAACTGGGGCAAGCAGAGGTCCCCTCCCAGCTCTGGTCCCCGAGCGGGAGCAAGGCTGTGTGTGCATCCAGCAGACAGCTCAGCTCATTAGCAGAGCAAAGACTCTCGCAGGCCAACGGGAAAACTTCCAGCCAGTCAGGCTAGGGAAGGAAAGAAGCAGATGAGCTGATGCAGGAGCAAAAAGCAGCAGTGCTGGCAGGCCAGGGGGGAAGGACAAACAAATTCCTGAGCTATGCAGAGAAAACGCAAGAGCAGAGCACTGCAAAATGCCCGTGCAGGGCTCCTTGCAAACACTAAAACCAGCTGTGCATACAAACCCCGCAACCCACTGTGAGACAGGGCCCTGCTGGTGTTGACTTGAGGTTAGGAGAGCAAGACAATAATGTGGTGAGGGTAACCCCACAGGCTGTGATGAGTTTGGGTAGCCAATAACGCCTTCACCAGTGAGCCTGACCAGCCCCAGGGCTGCAGGGGTGATGGGAAGACAAGGCTGCAGCAAGGAGCTGTATCTGGCACAGGGATCAAACACTTTGGGCTCACTGCTCCAGCATCCAGATCGGTTGCTGCTATCAGTTACAGCAGCTACATAAGGGACAGGGCACAGAGGCTCATACTGGGTTCAGCATTACAGTGAGTCCAACTGGTTGTGTAAATAAACCCCAAAGAGAAAATTCCTCTCTCAAAGGAGATCAAAGAATCATAGAATCACCAGGTTGGAAAAGACCCATCAGATCATCGAGTCCAACCATTCCCATCAATCACTAACCCATGTCCCTCAACACCACGGCCATTCCCTCTTGTCCTGTCCCCTGGGAGAAGAGTCCAGCTCCCTACTCTCCACAATCTCCTTTCAGGTAGTTATAGAGAGCAATGAGGTCTCCCCTCAGCCTCCTCTTCTCCAGGCTAAGCACCCCCAGCTCTCTCAGTCGCTCCTCATAAGGCCTGTTCTCCAGCCCCCTCTCCAGCTTCGTTGCTCTTCTCTGGACTCGCACCATTTGCCAGGTGCGTTTGCCAATGCCCAAGTGCATGAACAGAACAGAGAAGAAGACCAGCAAGAGAATGGAAGGTATTTTTTCACACCACCAATCCCATTTCTGATGGGTGAGTGTATTCTGGGCTGGAAGTGAGTCCATGCCAGTGCAGCATCCTCCCACACAGGAGCTGTTGCATTATCCTGTGTTACAGGTTAACCAGTGCTTTGTGGGTGAGTGCCTTGTACTGCAAAAGCCTGGTCCAGCACCAAAGAGCACATTTCCAACCAGAAACTGTTTCACTGGGTACCTTGGAGCTGCCAGGCAATGAGAGAAAGTGACACTAATCAGTTGGTGAATATAGAGTAGGAGCCAGATTAGGAGAAGAGAATAAAACCTAATTGACTTGTCCAGCAGGTTTGTCAAGGGACTCTAAAGGGATTTAAGGCACATTGTCACTCTCCCAATCTGCGTTATCGAATTCCCACCGCAGTGGGGCCAGGAGAGAGTTTTTGCTGGGAACCACAGGCTTTGCAAATGCCCCCAGTTCCTCTGAGCTTCCTAAAGGGCTAACGCTTGCCAGGAGATGCAGACAGACAATACACACCATGCTCTGTCTCCTCCCTAAGAGTGCAGCCACTGTTTCCTGCAGTCAGCACGGGATGCTGCGTGGATGGGCAGCACTCCCACTTTCAGCCCCACAGCTCTGGTCCTGCCAGATGGCATCTGCACGAAAGCTGTGGTCCCACCAGCGAAGCCAGGCACTCTCCCTCCTCAAAGGAAGGGATATTTGCTTTTGTATTTCTGACTGCAGCTGAAGAAGTTTAAGAGATTCATAGAATCATCAGGTTGGAAGAGACCCACCAGATCATTGAGTCCAACCATTCCTATCAAACACTAAACCATGTCCCTCAGCACCTCATCCACCCGTCCCTTAAGCACCTCCAGGGAAGGACCCAACCCCCACCCTGGGCAGCCTCTGCCAGTGCCCAATGACCCTTTCCCTGAAAATTTTTTTCCTAATGTTCAGTCTAAGCCTCCCCTGGCGGAGCTTGAGGCCATTCCCTCTCATCCTGTCCCCTGTCCCTTGGGAGAAGAGCCCAGTACCCTCCTCTCCACAACGTCCTTTCAGGTAGTTGGAGAGAGCAATGAGGTCTCCCCTCAGCCTCCTCTTCTCCAGGCTAAACACCCCCAGCTCTCTCAGCAGTTCCTCATAAGGCCTGTTCTCCAGATCCTTCATCAGCTTCGTTGCTCTTCAATTTGTTCAGTATTGGACGTTGACCTCAGAGACACCTCTGTTAGGATGTTTATCTGTAATTGCATCAGCTCCTGTCCCAGCCCCTTCAGGATGGCATTACCACACGAGCCCTCCCTCCCCGTGCCTTTGGCAGTCACCATCCAGCTCCCAGCTCTGCATGGGCGTGATCACCCAGAGCCCCAGCTGGGCTTCCAAAATCGCTTCACAAGCAGCACATCCACAAGTTTCCCAAAAGAGGAATACGGCTGTGCTGATGAGAGCAGCCAGCTCCCAGACAGCATGCATGGAGGTGCACACATTTGCTTTGACGTTCACACTTCTTGCCTCCTACAGCCTCAGCAACAAAAAAACAGCATCAGGAGCTGCAGCAGGTTGCATGCAGCGTGTCTGCACTCTTCATGCTGCTGCCTGATGCTCACATTAATGATGTGGCCAGTGACTAGCAACAGCAGAATTGCACTTCTGTGGTTATAAGGCAGCCTAGCACAGCCTGGTGAATGGGTGCTACAAATCTGTCACGCTTGGGACCCTGGGGGCTGTGATGTTAGTTCATCCCCGGCACAGTGTTACAGGAGCTGGCAGCACTGAGAATAAGAAGGGCTGTGCTCTCCATTTCCCATTTGCTTGATCCCCAAGGGCTCTTTTGCACCAAGGGGTTCTTATGGTAAGACCTTGGCCTTGATGTATCTTTTATATGCATGAATTTTATGCTTACTCCACTCTGTCAGCTGCAGGCAGGACATTGCATATGTCCCCTTTGCAGGCAATTGCTGTTCTGTCCCAAAATGAATGTGGCACAAAAATATAAAAAGATTTTAACCCCAAAAACACACTGGGCTTCTTCAGGCTTGGAAAGCAAGTAGTGCTGCACCTGCAGTAAGAATAGTAAGAAATCTAGCCTTTAGTTCTATAACTGCACTCCCAAAGCGTCTTTTGCAAGGAGGTATTCCCAAATCTGGATCTGGGAGGCAATTGTTCCCCTGTCACTAAAATCCCAGCTCTGTCTCCTAGCCATGCACTTTGCCACCAGAACAACGCCCCAGCTCTCGGCAGGTTTGCAGCCCACTCCTCCCGGCTCACAGCGATTCGCTTTTCTTCCCTGGCTGTGACAGTTTCGAAGGCTGAATGTGAAACAAAAGGTGAAATTATTGTCAGTTAAAATCCTCTCTGTGCCCACCCTTCCACTTCTGATGTAGCTGCTTATACACTTGTATTTGCACAGAAAATGAAAACCCCTTGTGGAAAGCATGTTAGGTCCCCCACTGTGCAGCAGCAGGGTACCAGCAGATGATCAAACATGTGAAGACAGACAAGGCAAGCTGTAACTGGAAATCTTCCCTTTTTTTTTTACTCCTGATGGAAGCGTGCTTTTCCTCTGGTACAAAAAAAGGGGGATAGGGTCCTTTAACTTTGAAAAAGTGAAACAAAAGTGTCTGGATGCTATATGCTCTCAGCAACCCATTCTTCTTGAAGATGTCCCTGCTCAGTGCAGGGGGATTGGACTAGATGATCTTCATGGTCCCTTTCAGCCCAACGCATTCTATGATTCCCCCTCTGCTCTACACTCCTGCAGCCCCACCTTGAGCTCTGGGTGCAGTTTTGGGTGCCACGGGATAAAAAGGATCTAAAGCTACTGGAGAACATCCAGATGAGGGCATGAAGTTGGTGAAGGGTTTAGAGGGGAAGCCGTGTGAGGAGCAGCTGAAGTCACTTGGTCTGTTCAGCCTGGAGAAGAGGAATCTGAGGGGAGACCTCATCATGGTCTGCAGCTTTCTCACAAGGGGAGGAGGAGGAGCAGGCGTTGAGCTCCTCTCTCTGGACCCGAGGGAATGGCAGGAAGATGCCAAAGGAAGGTTAGGTTGGACATTAGAAAAAGGTTCTTCCCCCAGAGGGTGGTGGAGCCCTGGAACAGCTCCCAGGGAAGCAGTCACAGCTCCAAGCCTGACAATATTCCAGCAGCGTTTGGCCAACACCCTCAGCCCCACGGTGTGAATGTTGGGGGTGTCCTGTGTAGGGACAGGAGCTGGACTCAATGATCATTGTAGGTCCCTTCCAACTCAGGATTTTCTATGAGTCTATGATTTTATTGACTGTTTGTAGCTGCTCCCACCTAGGACATTCTTGTTATCATTTGACATTCGAAGCTTTTGAGTGGTATTTGTATGAAAAACTTCCCTCTATGGTGGAACAAGTGTCCTAGGGGAGACCCTTTAATTTTTGGAAGAGGTGGGAGTTTACTTCTCTACTTTCAATACATGATGTTTAATGGAGAGTAGAGACCTTTGAATCATGGCCAGTCATGTCTTTAGAACATCAATGTTAAAGCTTGTAGCACAGGAAAAATGCTTCCAGTGAGCAGAGATTGTGAGTTTCAAAAGGTTCAGATTCTCTCAAAGATCAGGAGTTTCCCTTCACTTCTTGTAAGAAGATGATGCCACTATTGAAGTTCTTCCAGCCTCCCCTGTAAAACAGTACCCAGCAGAGACTGCTTTCTAGACAGACCAAGGTGCTACAGACAAACCTTTCAAGGCTTTCAAGGTTTGTGCTGCAGCCAAGGATGGTGCTGGACTGGGATAGGTGAGCACCAGGGCATCCTAGCAAGATAAAGTCATGCAGTATCTCATGTATTTCTGTGGTTTTGAAACCTGCCTAACACAAAAAGAAGAGAAAAAATCCTCTTAAATTCCCCTAAAACTTGGAAACCAGAATGAAATCAACACCAAAGTGGAGGCTGGATAATAACAAGGCAGAGGCTGGACAAGGATCTGGGCTAGGCTCTGCTGGGACTGGTTGAGTACACTGGCTAAGAAGGTCCATCAGAAGCAAGATCTAAAGCTCCCACATCTCAAAGCAGCTCATGGTGGTAAAAGGAAGTCTGTGATGAATTAACAAAGCCACTACAAATATTTTTAACCCCCCTGGGTGCTTGTAGGGCCAAAGATACTGTACCAGAGCACCACATTTGTCACTTTCTGATGCTGGGAATCCATCTGTTGATCCAAAAGCAGGATTAATCCCTTTTTTAAGGTCTGTATTAGTTCCCAAGAGCGCATGTCATAGACATCACCAGAGAACCGCCCTGACTTTCCAAAGAGCAATTCCTCACGCATACCCCTGCCCCGCTTTAAACACCACAGCAAACTGCATTCAGAGGAGCTCGTTACAAGTTTATTGTCAAGTGCTACTGTCAATAAGCTGTCGATAAACTGTTGCTCAAGCAACAGTTTCCAAGGCTGATGGATTGAAAACAATTAGTCACTTCTATTGCTTTAATCGAGGAATACAGGTATGAGCAAACTCTCTAGCAGGGCATGTTGATTTCTGATAAAATAATTCATCCGAATGCCTATGCAAATCAGCTCCGGCCGATAATCACTAACAACATTTAATGCTGTAAATATAATGAAAACATAATTAGCAATTAAAGATGGGGTGACAGCCTGGTGCTGCAGATGGAAATAATGGGAGTGTTGTTCTGCATCTGAATGCTGGTGGAAAGCAGCAGCCTTTTGGGGCTGCTGTTTTAAGTTCTGCAAGACACTAATTGAAAGACACTTCCCTGGGTGAAGATCTCTGCATCTCTGACAGCTCAGGGATTACTGGAGCATTGGGAACAGGCTAATCCTGTCCCCTCTCAGAAGTTGTTGGCATGCATGCTCATCTCCCAGGCTCTGTACTGCCTGGTGCTCCGTTCCAATGTGGGGTTGCTAGAAAATAAAGCTCCAGTGAAGTATTTTGCATGAAGTATCTGCCCCACGGTTGCCTGCCAGCCTGGGAACAGGGAATGTGGTGGCCCAAGGGACCCAATTCTACCCTCTTCTTCTCTCTTATGCTCCTCTGCTACTTACCTGCTTGTGAAAATCTGAGTTTTCCAAGGTAAGGGTTCAACTTTGGAGGACATAACTGCACATCATGAAGTATTTGAACCTGATCATTATGAGAAGTGGGGCACTAAGATCTCCCACTGGGATGGAGGAGTCCATGAAGATTTATCCTCCTCTCCACCTTTAATGATGCAGAATTAGGAATTTAAATGCAGAACATTCAACATCAAGTTTCCACACTTTAGCCTCCTCCCCATGCCCCAAACCCTCCTTCAGTCGAGAGTAGCAATTATCTCTTGCCTCCTTCAGAAGGATAGTAAGAAGTGTAATTAAGCAGGACATGATTTTTGTGACTTGTGTGCCTGTACCTCACATTAAATCCAGTGGTAGCTGAAGGGATAATTAAGTCATCAGTGTTTGTGAAGCACTTCGAGATCTTTGGGTGAAATGTGGATATTTATGAGTGTGACTACGCCTCACACAGAGTCCAACATCCCACCCTGGGCAGCCCTTTCCATCCTACCAACCCCATGCTCAGGCACAAACTCACACTGGTTGTTTTGTTCAATACGTAGCACAAAGGCTTTGCCTGGGAGGTGGGATGATCCTTTAGGTCTAACTGTGTATGTAACCTAAAGAAATCTCTGGTTCCTTATTTAGAAAGCTCAGAAAATTATCAGTGTTCACAGGACGGTGATGAGGGAATGAAGGGAGCTGTGTTTTCGTCCACCAGGCACTGCCTAAGCTGTAAGACCAACCCAAGCTTAGATGTTCAAAAAAGCAGATGGCAACATCAGCCTCTTCAAAGCTGAGATATGAAGAAGCTCATTTATAGGCACTGGCTGAAAACCAAACTTTCTCTTCTATCAGAAAGTGACATTTTGAGCTCCTTTTTCTGTCCAGATCCAAAACCCAACAGCCCCGGTTTAAAAATTCCCTGAGGCAGAGAAAGTTCTGAAAATGTTGATGTCACGTTGTGGAAATATTGTCTTGCACCTGGCCAAGTCTATCCCAGGATCCAGCCTAAAATCTGAAGTCTCAGTTTTTAATAAGAATTTACTTTAGCTCAGGAGAGAAAATGTTTGAATAACATTAAAAAAAAATGTTTGTATGTTATGGCAGGGAAATAAAAAAAGTTGAGATTCTTCTCTTTTTGTAGATTCCTGGGTGAAAATCTCTTTGCAATCAGTACTTTCCTTAGAGGTTTTTGAATGATGTCACATTTTTCTAACAGGAAACACTTCTGCATATAATGGTTTTGCCATCTTTCCTGCAGGGCATCCCTGTGGCTTTCCTCGTGCCTCATATCTCTGTCATCAGAGCATCCCTCTACCCCATCTTCAGACCAAGGGAGCTATCAGGCTTAACTGGGTATTTGCACTCACCAAAGGAATGAATATCACTTGTGAAGACTCCTTCTCAGCCTAATACTTCATTAGAGTGATTAGGACTGATTTTTTTTCTCTAGAAAAGAGCAGCTGAAAGGGGTTCAGGAGCCTCAGCAATGAGGGTGGTTTCTAATTGCCCTACAGAGCGAACATACCAGGAGCAGGAAATATCCTTGACTGCTCTAAGGATCATAGAATCACAGAATCACCAGGTTGGAAAAGAACCACTGGATCATTGAGTCCAACCATTCCTATCAAACACTAAACCATGTCCCTCAGCACCTCATCCACCCATCTCTTAAACCCCTCTAGGGAAGGTGACTCAACCCCCTCCCTGGGCAGCCTCTGCAGGTGCCCAATGACCCTTTCTGTGAAAAACTTTTTCCTAATGTTCAGCCTAAACCGCCCCTGGCAGAGCTTGAGGCCATTCCCTCTTTTCCTCTGCTCAGTGTCCTCAGTGTTCCTTCTTAGCAGGGTTTCATCCTTTCACCCTTCTCATCCAAGTGCCTGACCTACTCCATGCTCACTCTTCCTTCTCCATTCATAGGATCATAGAATGGATTGGGTTGAAAGGGCACTTTACAGGTCATCCCATCCAACTCCGCTGAAGGAGCAGGGACATCCTTAACTAGATCAGTTTGCTCAGAGCCCCATCCAACCTGACCCTGAATGTTTCCAGTGGTGGAGCCTCCATTACCTCCCTGAGCAACCTGTGCCAGTGCCTCACCACTCTCAGTATTAATTTTTCCTTCCTTATGTTCACTCTAAATCTACCCACCTTTAGTTTAAAACCAACTTGAATTCAACCAAACTCAACAGGACCAGCTTGGCTGATCTCTGTATGTACTCGACCTCTTTGCTTGGCTGGGTTCTCTTACCCAAAAAGATGCCACTAAACCCAGATGACGAGGAACAATTAGGAGAGATGCATCCTGCTGTTTGCCACATTGAAACATTAAAACCGTCATCCAAATACCATAAACATGTCCCTAAAAACTCTGTGCCAGGGAGATCATTTGTCACCTCTACATCCCTGAGCCTGACATTAAAATAGGGAGTTACTATATGTTGCCACAAGGGATTTATATCTAAAGTAATAACTTAACGCCGCGGCAAATGCTTTAATTTCTTTGTAGTATAAATTAGCATACTAATCTGATAATAATGTATTAGAGCCTGAAAAAAAAAAAAAAAAGAAAAAGATGTCATGCATGGCTAATCATTATAGGAATTGAAACCAAGACAAAGGATTGCACTGTAATTTGGCTGGAATTTTGTGGTCCTGTACCCGGGAAGGTGAGGGAGGATTAGATCACAGAAACATTTTTAAGAAGCCATCAAAGCAAAGGCTATCATGAGCACAGCCAGCCAATATTTTGATTGTGTATTTACTGGTCTCTCATTTCTTGTGGGAGAAGCATTTGCCAGGGTCTACTGAAATGAGGACTGACAAGCCAACAGAATTGGGGTTGTTCAGCCTGGAGAAGAGAAGGGTCCAGGGAGACCTTAGAGAAGCTTCCAGTGCTGAAAGGGGCTCCAGGAAAGCTGGGGAGGGGCTCTGGATCAGGGAGGGCAGAGACAGGATGAGGGGGAATGGTTTTCATCTGAAAGAAGGGAGATTGAGATGAAACCTTAGGAAGAAATTCCCCACATAGAGGGTGGGGAGGCCCTGGTCCAGGTTGCCCAGAGCAGGGGTGGCTGCCCCATCCCTGGAGAGGTTCAAGGCCAGGTTGGATGGGGCTTGGAGCCCCTGATCCAGTGGGAGGTGTCCCTGCCCATGGCAGGGGTGGGACTGGATGGGCTTTGAGGTCCCTTCCAGCCCAAACCACTCCACGATTCCATGATTTAACAAGGGAACGATGCTTAAACCTGTTTGGGGCTGGTTTAGTCAGTCTGTGAACTGCAGAGAGTTCATAAGGTAGGCAAAGATGGTGTGATTGCAAAATGCCTTTTTAAAAAGCCAAACTGCACACACTGAGCTTTTGCCAAAGAGCAGTTAGAGGGAAAAGAGACTCCAAGGACTAGATTGAGAAGTCTGCACTGATCACAACAGGAGCCTAAACACACAAACGTATCTCAGCTACCCATGCCCAGACACCCAAATCATAGAGCGGTTTGGGTTGGAAAGGACCTTAAAGATCATCCAGTTTCAACTTCGCTGCCACAGGCAGGGACATCTCACTAGGTCAGGCTGCTCAAGGTCCCATCCCTCACCCAACCTTGCCTTGAACACCTCCAGGGAAGGGGCATCCACAGCTTCCCTGGGCAAATGTGGGTGTACAGATCTGAACCCCATCCCTAACACACGAGAGCCCCATCTCAGACTGCCAGCAGTGCACCCTAGGCAAATCCTCCAGCATAGCAGGATCTCAACAGGGAAGATAATTAAGCATCAGAAGCTATTACCAGGAGATACAGTAGTATCTGCATTCCTTGAAATCCTTAAATCCAGACAGGATATCTTTTACAAAGCTGTGTTGTAGCTCAACCTGTAATTATGGGCTGGACGCCCATCAGGAGATAAGATGCTGCTGTCTGTGTTTATGCAGGATGATCTCAGGCTTTCTGTGCTGCCAGGAGACTCAAAGCAGTGCGAGGGACATGCTCGTTTTCCAAGGTGAGCACACAAGGATGTTGAAGAGCTGGGCTCTTTACTCAGGGCTTTTCTTGGTGTTTTTTGAAGTGTGGGGGTTTTTTGTTTTTGAAGAGTCTCTCTAAAAGATTGCCTATAAATCCATCACACTCCTGAAATGAAGTGTTTTGGCAGAAATAGCAGAGTGTATAAGTGGAAATAGTTCTGAGCATTTTCATAGCTGACAAACTAAATTGCCTTTTGTGGCTATGAATTTCACAAAGCCCATAACGCCAGCATCCCAGTTAAGTTCTCTTACTTTTCTAGAGTGGGACTGAGGATTATCCAGCTCTGTACTGAACATTCCTTTTCATCTGTTAACGTCTGTCAATAGAATTTAGGGGTCATTTCCCCATTCAAGGAGGAAAAATTCTTCAGCTCACAGCAAAGAGCTTTCTCGTTAAAATACTTTCTGCACAAATTAATACCAAGTAAACACATGGCAGTCAGCTTGTACAGTAAAGCAGGAACAGCACAAGGAGCACTCAACAAACTCAGAATTCTTGCTTTAGTGAGCAACCAGAACAATTAGAAATTGTTATATATCAAGCCATAATGTATTGTACTCCCCCTAATGAAAGGACTTCATTCAAGTAGGAGTGATGCAAGACTTAATTCTATTTTTTCCTGTATTTTTAAGGAATTCAAACCATTTCTGTCAAAGATGTGATCTTTTCTTCCTAGCTGATGGAGCCTTTCTCATTTAGTGTTATATTTCCACCACCCCATGCTATGTTCTGTTGTGCCCCTGTTCTTTCTGCAGAGCCACTGCAACACTCCTTTAGTTGATTTTTTTGTGTTTTTCTAACTTGTTGCTATTTTGTTATCCTATCAGTAAGGCAGAATTAATGATGGCAGAGTTTCTCTTTGAATCAACTGGTCTTTTTTTCAAATGTGCCAAATGTACACTGGGCAGTGTCCAAAGCAGTGGGACCAGCAGGGTGAGGGAGGGGATTCTGCCCCTCTGTTCCACTCACATGAGACCCACCTGGAGTCCTGCATCCAGTTCTGGAGTCCTCAGCACAGGGAGGACATGGAGCTGTTGGAGAGACTCCAGAAGAGGCCACAGAGATGATCCAAGGGCTTGGAGCTGACGGAGATGAGGGTTGTTCAGCCTGGAAAAGAGAAGGCTCTGGAGAGACCTTAGACCAGCTTCTAGTACTGAAAGGGGATCCAGGAAAGCTGGGGAGGGGCTCTTGATTAGGGAGTGCAGGGGCAGAACAAGGGGGAATGGTTTTCAGCTGCAAGAGAGGAGATAGAGGTGAGATCCTAGGAAGAAATGTTTTTCTGTGAGGCTGGGGAGGCCCTGGCCCAGGTTGCCCAGAGCAGGGGTGGCTGCCCCATCCCTGGAGGGGTTCAAGGCCAGGTTGGATGGAGCTTGGAGCCCCTGATCCAGTGGGAGGTGTCCCTGCCCATGGCAGGGGTGGGACTGGATGGATTTTAACATCTGTGGTTCTGTGAGAATCTGACATTGACCAGATTAGAGATTTCAGGCAGAAGTTTATAAATTCAGAATACCTACTCATTTTTGAAGATGATTATAGAAGTGTACATTTCTTACAAACTGCATTAATTCCATCTCCAAACCTCACCTCTTTCCAGGTAAATGAAGCTATCAGTATTTTTCAAGCTACCAGATAGCAAAAGGTAACTTATTGGAAGGATAAGGTTTAAATTAAACCTGAATTGGAGCACAGGGAGGTTTGGTTTACACAGGACATAACCCTGAAAATCAGGCAACTTCATAAGAAGCAGCTGATTTAGAAGTAGGTGTGTGGGTAAATTTGAATTGGCATAAGGTAATTTCTAGGCTGATTTATGGCTTAGTAGGCACAGTAATGTTAAGCCGATGATGGCACTGGGTTATATGAGAGGTCTTTTCCTATCTTAATGAATCTGTAAGATCCAGCCATAAATACCTGTATGGCCTTAAATATCTATAAGGCAGTGGGAGATGTTTAGAGACCAAAATATCCGAGGTGGAAAAGGAAAGTGAAATGGGACTTAATGCAGTGGGCAAATGCCACTTGCCTGGGTCAAGGTCAAGGAGGAGGTCAGAGCCAGCAGCGATGCTCAGGAGGAGCATCCATCAGATTTGCACTGTTTTTTTTTCATTTTCTTTGAATGAGAAGTGAGGAAATGCAGTGGAAAAACAGCCTAGTCCAGCTGAGTGGATGCAGAAGACTTTCGTTCTTCTTGCTGTAAGGATGCTGCTCAGGCAGAGTTCTTTCACCTTTATTTCTGTTTTTTGTCCCTGCTCCTGCAGACCTGAACCAACCTGCCTCCTGTTTTGTTCTGTGTTGCTATGGCAATTGGAGAGGTGTTGCACGGCCCTTCTGCAAACAGCAGCAGCCCAGCATAGGCGAACTGTCTTGCAGCAAGCAAGAGAGCTGAGCTGGCTGCAGGACTAACCCAAAATTAAATATATACAGCTGCGCTTGGCATATATCATATCTAATGTTCCCCCTGCTAAGAAGAAGCCATCTAGGTAGGCACAAGTGAGGCAGATGGATAAAATGCACCAAGTCGAGACCTTGTCTTCAAAATTCAAATGCAGAGGCAGCTGCTTCATGGCAAGAATATGGAAAGTGCTTTCTGAAAAATTAAGAAGCAAAGAGGCAAAATATCATGGGAGAAACAGCTCTGATGTTTCTGAGGTGAGCAATTAATCTAGTAAAAAAACACATTGCATGGTCCGGATTTCTGGAGCAAAGCTGAGATTTCCAAGGGCATCAGGAGAGACTGTGGAGACCTGAGCCTGTTCCTCTGAAAAATCCTCCCAATTAGCTTCAAAGTCCTCAGCCTAAATGCCCAATCGACGTTGAAACTCAATGTGTTCCTCTCCAAAGCTCTCCATCACCTCGGTGCGCTGAGCTTTCCATTTGGGGAACTTCTCAGCCCTCAGAGTTTGCATGATTTTCTGCAAGAAGAGATGAGACCCAGAAGGATGGTGCGTGCCACATCTATGTCCTCCTTGCAGTTTCACGGGCATAATAAGTTGGCTGAGATACCAACTTAATTTCTAGCTTGAGAACTCAAGCTATGGCCTTACTTTGGAATATTCCCAAGTGCTGCACCAAAATCTTGATGCGTATAAAACTTCTGAGAGCTGGAGGTCCCTTGATGGTTCCTCCATTGCTCAACCTTGCCCCACCAGTTCAGATGAAAGGATGCCAATATTGGTCCCAGCTGGTCATTGAGTCATCTCTAGACTTGCCAACCTAACCAGGGTTGACATTAATTATCCCTGTCAGCCCTGGGATTTCCCCTGAGCCCTGTACGGCTCCAGATGACATGGGTTAAATTTCTACAACATCTTGGAATATCCCAACTGCTTGTAACATCTGGCACATCTTGAGGTTTCCGTGCTCTCTGGGTCCCAGACCTGTCACAGACGAGTTGACCCCTGAGGATATAAGGTTGCTGGGTCAGGACCTATTGATTCTCCAGTGCTTTGTACAGCATTTGTCAGTGATTACTGAAGGGGAACTCAACCTGAAGTATGTTGATGTGGGCTGTGTGCATACAGGCGCAGTCATACAGCTTGACAGAGAAGGTAGATTAAAGGGCTTTTTTGTATATTTATCTCCTCTTTGCCATTTTGGGCTGAAAAGAAGGTTAAAAAAGCAGTCCTGATTCCCATAGCCCAAAACGGGGAGTGGTGTTTTGCTGTGTGGTCATGGAGAAGTGTCCCAGAAAGGTTTAAGTTGGAGTCAGCAAGCAAGGAGACCTTAAACAGCTTTTTCCATCCCTACCCTAGGAGTAGGGGCCAGGGTAAGTCATTCTGGCCTCTCCTCCCAAGTCACAAGGGACAGGACAAGAGGGAATGGCCTCAAGCTCCACCAGTGGAGGTTCAGGCTGGACATCAGGAAAAATGTTTACATGGAAAGGGTCATTGGGCACAGGCAGAGGCTGCCCAGGGAGGGGGTTGAGGTGTTTAAACACCCTGGAAGTGTTTAAAAGATGGTTGGATGAGGTGCTGAGGGGCATGGCTTAGTGATTGATGGGAATGGTTGGACTCAATAATCCCGTGATTCTTTTCCAACTTAGTGACTCAGTGATTCTCACTATCCCTATTGTGCTGGGGAAACTGAGGCATGGGAACACCACGACTTGCTAGATAATGTCCACCTGACAGGGAGCAGCAAGAGGACTGGAATTCAGCAGTCTGAAGCTCTCCTTGCCATTTTTGAGCCATAAAGTGTGCATCACAGATGGTGTAATGATAGATATTAAATAACATAGAGGGCTCCCATGCCCTGCTGGGCACTGCTGCCTCTCATGGAGATACCTACTTACCTCATGGAGATCCCTACTTAACTTCTGGTTTTGGAAATCAAGGCACCTTGCAATGTCCCCAAGCCAAACCCTGGGTGCATATCAAACTGTCACACACTGCAGATCAGAGCTGAGGACTTTAACCTGCCAGGGAAAACAGCTTTAGGTCTGTGTGGAGCCCTCTGGAGAGGGCAACAACCTGCAGTCCCATCCCTGTCTGCAGCAGCGTGAAAGCACTGGAGGGGAATAAACTTACCCTGCACAGGGACAGCTCTGCAGCAGCTGAGGCTCTCGTGATGAGCTTTTATCTGCTCGAGGAAGGTTATTCGTTTAACAGCAGCACAACTTTTGCACAGCATAAAAGCTTCTCAGGAGAGCAAGCCTTGAACCAGACCTTCACTGCTCCCGCTTGCAGAGCATCCCTCCCTCCTCAGGCTGGCCCTGCCATGGCCATCAGCACCTTGACACTCTGCTGTGATTAATTGTGCAAGCTCCCAAGCTCTCATCTGGGGGCTAACTGACAGGAGGTGAAGCACGACAGTGAATAATGGCAAGACCTTTGGAAGTCCAGGAGAAATTACATCAACGCAACAGTATTTGTTCGCTTTCCAGTCCCCGGTCTCTGTTCCTCCCAGCCCTCGCCCCCCATCCTAATGGCATTTCAGGCTGTTTGGCTGCATTCCCCACCTCATAAACCAGGACTCAACATTGCTAAGAGCAATGACTTTAAACCTGCCAGTGATGGGCTGTTGGCGGTGGTGGTGCTGGGATTTAACCCTTTCCCCTGCCAGGAGCAGGGCAGTGCAGAAGCCCCGCTGTTACGGCCCTCGTGCAAAGTCACTGAGATGAACTGGGTTTTATTTTTAACTGACTGTGAAAATTGTGTGTGCCCAAGAGCCAAGGAGACTGAAATATCAATTGCCCAGGGCAACACAGCTCACAAACACATTCATTTTTCATTCTTGGCTGCTGGAGGGGAAAAGCCATGTTGCATATCTGGACTTCTGTCTTCCCAGCTTAATCAGATTTTAACATCCCTTCTCTTGGCAAGGGCACGGACCAGGGTCTCCAGGAGATGCCCATCCCCATCTTAAGGCAAGCAGAGACCTCTCAAACTCATCCCTGGCTCTGACAGAAGCACATGGTGACAAATTCATCCTGGATTTGACAAATTCATCCTGGATTTGAATTTGTAGCTTTATAACATGCTCCTAAACCTCCTAGGGGCTTACCGAGGATCACTGACTTTAGGGCTGGAAGGAGGAAAGCTTCTCTGCATTTTGGGGGTTTTGTTTATTCTTCGAGGTTTTTCTTTCTCGGTTTTGTATTTGGGCTTTGAGTTTGGTTTTCTGAAGGTTATGGTGGGGTTTTTTTCCCACTGGGGTGCATTATTGCAATCAGAGGACACAAACCCATCAAACCTCAGCTCCTTTTGGTGACTTCTAGGAATACCCAAAGGGATGGTTCAGACAACAGCATTTTTCCACATTGTGGTGTCATTTCAGGCTGTTTTGCTCCATTCCCCAGGGGGTCCCCAGTACCAGGCTGAAGTAAACCCCTTTGTCACTAAACCCCATAACCAGTAAATCTCCCAGTGTTTCAGTCGTGTCTAAGAGCATCCCAGTCCATAGCTGGCTCCTTCCCAACAGAAGGAGAAATACATTCACATCACAGATTCTCTCCCCAGGGAGAACCAAACCCGTATTATCTAAATGTTGGAGGAGATCCACAAGTACAGAGAGAGTGAATAAGGAGGAAATAATACTTCTTGGGCCTGCAGCTTTGTTATGTATCCCATAAATTATTTATTTTTAATTATGAAAAGAGCTACAAGCAGCCTAAACCCAAACAACTTACATTTTATGTTGCTTACAAACAGATTTTAATTTATTCTTCATTTATTTTGCCATAATCTTCTATTCAGTTTTTTTCCTGCTTGGAAAGGAGACAATTGCGGTTCAAGGTGATGATTTAAGGGTTAAAGGAAAAGGTTTGAAAAATCAGAGTAAAGTCTCTAGCGCAGGTTGCCTGGTTCAGCTGCTGTGGCTCCAAGGATTCTGAATCTGCTGGGATCTGTGTGTAGAAGTCCAGCTTGGAGATGCCAAGAAGTCAAAGCCAGGTGCCCCCTGTCACAAACAAAGGGTCCTTGTTTTCTTTTCTCCTCTGTAAAAAGCACCCAACATATTAAAAAAAAAATGATCAGCATCGCAACAGAGAGGTTTGTTGTGGAAAAGCAGTGCCTGGAGTAGGTTGTGGTCTGCACCAAACCCCTGAAGACACCAGCTCTGAGCCTGTGCTGTGCTCTGTGCTGCTGAGCCGTGGCTGGGCATGGATCTCTGCTCCCAGCTTCCAGGCAGTGCAGACCAGCTGGGAGATGTCAGAGCAACAGCAAACCTCACTCCTTTGTGTAACAGGCAAAGGAGATGGATTTCAAGAGACAGAGCAAGCTCCTGGCAACAAAGGAAAGCTTGAAAACCTTCAGCAAGACCCTTGAAGCCAATCCAGCACAGCTTTTTGTACATCACTCTGCATGTAAATCAGGACACTTGTGTTTCACACTCTTATTCCATCTTTACAAGAGAAGGAGAGGTTTCCAAATCCCTGACCCTTCAGGGACAAGTGTTCCTCCTGGCCACAGCTACCTGCACAGCTGCCTGCAATTACACAGCACATTAGCAGCGTTATTGAGATTATGTTCTGCCAGCTACACAAATGAGCTTCCCTCCTTCGAGCAGTCACAGGCGTAAAGGACCCTTTGGAACTGGGCTTGACAATTAAGCTGAACAGCAAGAGCTCCCAGGTCCTGATTAGAGCCAAATGTCAGCGAGCAGCACAAACAGGCTGCACCAGTTGCTTCAACAGAGCGATTTTTGTGCTGAGGCCTGTGGTCCTGGAAGGACAGCTCTGCTTTTGAAAGGAAAGCACATTCCTGAGGTCTGTTGGCTTCTGGGTGACATCCTCAGATGGAGCAACCTGGCAGAGCGCTGCGGGAGTCAGCAGGGGTTATCGGCTGTAAATCAGCGCGAGACCCAGTGCTGCGTGCTTCACATGGTGAGCGCATCTCTCAGAGCATCATCGCTCTGCTGAAGCTGCCAGGAGCCTTTCTGCTGATTTCTCTGGTGCTGACCCACTTCCTAGAACAACCTGGAGCCAAGGGCAGCAAGAAGCTCTTATATATGGCTTGAATGTCCGTCTGCCTTGAGAAACTCAGAAAAGCGGAAAGTACCACACTCTGCTTCTGCAAAGCAGGAGCTGGAGGGCATTCCAGCTATCACTGGGGAGAGTTACTGTCTTCCTGATGGGTGAACCCAAATCTGATGATTAGAGAGGCTGTTGAGTCACCATTCCTGGAGGTGTTTAAGGGACGGGTGGAAGAGGTGCTGGGGGACATGGTTTAGTATTTGATAGGAATGGTTGGACTCGATGATCTGATGGGTCTTTTCCAATCTGGTGATTCTATGATTCTGTGATTCTGTGATGCAAAAGCAGGACCAGGCTCCCTGGTTTCCTGTTTAAACCATGACGTAGGTAAATTTTCTCCACGCCTCCTGCAATCCAGTGTCAGAAACTCTGATTACCCCTGGCGAAGCCAAGAGACCTGTGGTTCCTCCTCTCACCTGGAAACCTGGCATCTTAAATTGCTTTTGTAATTTCATCCAGATACATCACTCCTGGCCTTCCTGTCTTAATTGTGCTGCTGTGCAGCAGCCCTCAGGACAGTGGCAGGGAAGGAGGGCAGCTGAGTGGAAAAGGCAGGAGGTAGGATGCTAACGATCATGCAGTCCAGCACCTCCGTGTTACTGCACCCCCAAAAGGGCAGGATCTTGTGCCAGGTGCTGTATGTGTTTTTTTAACTCTCCTTGTCTCTGCTTTTCCACTTGCTGATGCTGACACAGCCAGAAGTCAGAAAGTCCCAGGCATTATTCAAGGATGTGACAGCCTTGGAATGCTGCAGCATGATGGAGCAAACCCCTGTCACCCCAGATCCCCAGGGTGCAGCACGACAGGGAGAGGTGTGAAGCCAGCAGTGCTGCAGGGTGAGCAGCTGCCACCTCCTGACACTGGTAAACAGACAGGGCCAGAAATGTCGAGGGACCAGGGAGGGGCCAGTAGCCTTGCGTGACCCTTACACCATCCTCCGAGCCTCAAACAACAGCTATGTTTTGACAGTCATTTAGTCTCTTGCTTTTTGGAACGAGATATAGAATAAAAGCCACTGCACAATTGTATCTGGGATTTCCTTTGAACTCTCAAGTCTGAAGAATTGCAGTGCTACAGACTAGGAGAAGTTTGGCTGGAAAGTTGCCTGGAGGAGAGGGACCTGGAGGTGTTGGTTGACAGCAACTGAACATGAGCCAGAAGTGGCCCAGGTGGCCAAGAAAGTCAATGGCATCTTGGCTTGGATCAGAAACAGCGTGACCAGCAGGGCCAGGGAGGTTCCTCTCCCTCTGTACTCGGCACTGGTGAGACCAAACCTCGAATCCTGTGTTCAGTTCTGGGCCCCTCACCACAAGAAGGATGTTGAGGCTCTGGAGCAAGTGCAGAGAAAAGCAACGAAGTTGGTTAAAGGGCTGGAGAACAAGAGGAACAGCTGAGAGAGCTGGGGGTGTTTAGCCTGGAGAAGAGGAGGCTGAGGGGAGACCTCATTGCTCTCTCCAACTACCTGAAAGGAGGTTGTGGAGAGGAGGGAGCTGAGCTCTTCTCCCAAGGGACAGGGGACAGGACAAGAGGGAATGGCCTCAAGCTCTGCCAGGGGAGGGTCAGGCTGGACATTAGGAAAAAATATTTCACAGAAAGGGTCATTGGGCACTGGCAGAGGCTGCCCAGGGAGGGGGTTGATTCACCTTCCCTGGAGGAGTTTAAGGGGCGGGTGGACGAGGTGCTGAGGTACACTGTTTAGTGATGGGAATGATTGGACTCAGTGATCCAGTGGGTCTTTTCCAACCTGGTGATTCTATGATTTGATGATAAGAATTTACTCCAGCCTGACGAGTTGTGTAGACACAGTGCATATGCAAGCGCAAGATCTTTTTACTTCACCAAAGAAAGATAAAGCAAAGCCACACGTCCTACATCCAGGAGACAACCAGCAAGTTACCATCCTTCAATCAACACCCAGTGACTTACTGGGCTGTGCTAACACAGAAATGAGACCCCATCTCTCCTCTCAGCTTATGCAGCTTGGTGTTATCCTTGTCAAGAGGACTCCACCGTCCTACCACCCACCCGCTGACACAGATTTTCCTCTGTACCCTTATCTCCTCTATCCTAAAATGATCCCAAGTGACAGGGGACAGGACAAGAGGGAATGGCCTCAAGCTCCACCAGAGGAAGTTTAGGCTGAACAATAGGAAAAAAAATTTCACAGAAAGGGTCATTGGGCACTGGCAGAGGCTGCCCAGGGAGGGGGTTGATTCACCTTCTCTGGAGGTGTTTAAGGGACGAGGTGCTGAGGGACATGGGTTAGTGATTGATAGGAATGGTTGGACTTGATGATCCCATGGGTCTCTTCCAACCTGGTTATTCTATGATTCTATGATTCTATGATCTGTGGCAGAATGTGCCATCTGCCTTTGCTCTGGGAGCATCGCTGTCCCCAGGGGCCTGTGGCACAACAGCCCTGTCCTCAGCCGTGCCCGTGCTGCAGGGGGGAGCCCAAGCCTTGTCATTACCCTGCAGAGAAGCTTTTGCTTTTCATTTGGGCAGCTGGCAATTTGACTAGGAAAGCCAAGCTGTGCTTTGGGGAATAACAATGGGCTGTGTCTTCAGCAAAGTCTAATGTAGCAGAAGGCAATTGCAAGGGAAATTACATCTCGTGGAAGCAGGTAGCCATGCAATGATGTGAAAAGTGTTTTCCCTCCAGTGAGTGTGTACATGCTGCTGGCGTTTCGGGTTGTCTTTATATTTTTAAAAGGCAGATCAGGACTTGATGCTCACAGTTTACTGCAGGGAAATTGATTTCACGGGGCTGCGTGCTGTGCAGTCACTTCCAGGCATAGCTGCTCAGGCTTGGTTCACCTCCTGCCAGCCCGTAACGCATCCACCTCTATCCTTACTTGGAGCAGGGCGAGTGGTGGAGGTGGTGCAAATATCAAGGCTGAAAATATCTCTGCATCCTTTAGGCGTGAGAAATGATATTTGTGGAGGGGAAAGCCACTGCAGGTCATGAATGGGGTAGGGGAGCTCTTCTTGCCTCCACAAGTCTGTTTAAAAGCAGAAACCCTGCTTGCACCCCTGCCCTGTGCGGGATTTCACCAACCAAATATTTTTCCCCAGTACGACATCTGATTTCTCCTTGTGTTTCCCTTCTGCAAATATTTAACTTCACTGGTGCTTCTCTTCTGCTAGACACCAAACCTTTCCCTGCTTTCTTTAGTTCTCCTTTGGGACGGGAAGACTCACTTTCCAGGGAGGAGGAAGGGCCAGTAACCCAATTCCTGCCCTCACTGGGGTGGTTGTGACCTGATTTCCAATCTGTAAATAAAACTTCTCTTTCCTAGCTAATAAAAAAGAAGTTATTTGCTGGCAGCTTTTTGCCAGAGCAGGGGGGGTTGCCCCATCCCTGGAGGGGTTCAAGGCCAGGTTGGATGGGGCTTGGAGCCCCTGATCCAGTGAGAGGTGTCCCTGCCCATGGCAGAGGTGGAACTGGATGGGCTTTGAGGTCCCTTCCAACCCAAACCATTTTAGGATTCTATGATCTGGGATCTCTGGGCCTGCATCCAGGTGTGAAAATACCAGTGCTGGATTATAAACAGCTCTGTCAGCCCTGGGGGGTAGGAGATGCCCCAGAAACATTAGCTGCAATTCTGTTACTTTCTCAGTGGGTCAAGTCCAGCCTGGATCTGAGCAGTCCCAGCACGCTGGTTTGGGAATCAAGAAGCCGCTAAATGAGTTTTGTGCCATACATAGCTCATCAAGGATTCAAATGTAATAACAGCGCTTATAATGGATTTAAAGAGAAAAAATATATCTTTTCATGCCTAATTTGTTGACTCCACGTATATATCTATAGTTGAAAATGTGCTGTGTTAGCTGTGAAAACTGCACAGCTAGCAAAGGGAGAGAAAAACCCTCATCCATTCTCTTCATCTGACAGGTCAAAGAGACATTTTAGATTGTCAGCTGCTGCCGGCCTTGGTGAAAACCTCACTCATTTCTGCCTGTGTTCTTTCTCAGAAACACCTTGCAGCTCTGATTTCCAGGCCTGCTACTCCATGTGCCACGTGTCACACCAAAGATCCTGGTGGCACGACAGTGCCCAGCCCAGGTGGTTTGGTAAAGAACATCCAGGAGAACATTCAACCTGAATCCCCTCTGCCTTGCACAGTGTTGCTGAATGTGTTTGAGCTAGATGGGCTGAAAAAGATACCAAATCCATATGTATATTTTCACATACAGATGCTCTGCAGATACTCTCATGAGACCTTTCCTGGAGTCCTGTATCCAGTTCTGGAGTTCTAGGCACAGAAAGGACATGGAGCTGTTGGAGTGAGTCCAGGGGAGGCCATGGAGATGACTGGAGGGCTGGAGCATCTCCTGCTGAGAGAGTTTGGGTTGCTCAGCCTGGAGAAGAGAAGGGTCCAGGGAGAACTTAGAGCAGCTTCCACTGCTGAAAGGGGCTCCAGGAAAGCTGGGGAGTGGCTCTTTACCAGGGTGTGCAGGGATAGGATGAGGAGGAATGGTTTTGAGCTGAAAGAGGGGAGATGGAGATGAGATTTAAGGAAGAAACCTTTCGCTGTGAGGGTGGGGAGGCCCTGGCCCAGGTTGCCCAGAGCAGGGGTGGCTGCCCCATCCCTGGAGGGGTTCAAGGCCAGGCTGGATGGGGCTTGGAGCCCCTGATGCAGTGGGAGGTGTCCCTGCCCATGGCAGAGGGTGGGACTGGATGGGCTTCCTTCCAACCCAGCTGGAGGTCCCTTCCAACCCAAACCATTCTATGACTCTCTGATGAAAGGATCCCTTCATCAGGGCTGATGTCCTACAATTGACTTGTAGAGACTTGTGAGTGGCAATTTAAAGTTGGGGGGACAAGCAATGGCTGCTGAGAGTTTCACCTGGCTGATGCAGATGGAAGCCACCAGACAGGAGAGCTAGGCACTTGAGGTCTCATTGCTGGTCTTGCACTGACTCTGGGTCGCACAAATTAATTTTTTACTCTCTTCCTTCCATGCCTGACAAGATGTTTGGATCAGTTCTTCTGGGGTTTAGTGACCTCTCGATGACCTGGTAGCTGGGTCTCAATATGCCCCAGGGAAAAGGGAACCATAAATTTACCTTCACTCACTAAAATAAATTACAAGAAATTAATGTCCCATAATGAGACAATTTGTCATTGCTGATGGGCTTGGCTTTAACGGAGGGTTTTAAAACAGCACCATTAATTTATATGGCTTTGCTATTTAATATTTAAAGAGGATGAATCTTGCTGTAAATGCAGTTTATTTGGAAAGCAGGCAAAGAGTGGGGGAGGAGAGCATGGGTGCATATGTGTCTAAGGAGCACAAAACTGCCCTTGGTTCAAGGAAAAGTGGGCTTAGCTCTATAAATTTAGCTGCTGGATGCAAGTCCTCTTGAGAAACAGGGTGAGACTCCCTAAAGGTCAAGATTGACAATGTGCTCCTTAAAAGCCAGAGCATCAGATTTTGAAGGGCCCATCCCTACATGCCCAGTGTGGTGCTGGCTCCTTGTTTCCACTAATTACTCCAGCGTCTGCGTGTCTTCAGGACTACTGTTTTCTGGTTAACTCACAAGCAAAATCAGTAAACAATACATTTCTTCCAGCAGAGGAATCAAGGCTGCTTGTAACATCACTGGAACAGGCTGCCCACGAAGGGGGTTGATTCACCTTCCCTGGAGGGGTTTAAGGGACGGGTGGATGAGGCGCTGAGGGACATGGTTTAGTGATTGATGGGAATGGTTGGACTCGATGATCCAATGGGTCTTTTCCAACCTGGTGATTCTATGATTCTATGATTGACTTTGTCTCCCATTCCCTTGTACAAAGCTTGTGCCCAAGGTTTTCAGGGCTGCTCCAGGGTTTACAGATGCAGCTGAATGGAGAGGCACGTAGAGAAGAGGATCACAGCTCTTAAGGTCAGCAGCCAGCCTTTTCCCTTCCCTTCAGCTTCTGCAGGTGGATTTAGAGAGATGTTCACAGCAGAGTTGGTATCTTTATCCTTGTAGCAGGGAATGAGCAGCTGACTTCTTTCTGCATATTTAAGATGTCTCCATGTTCTTGCACCTTACTCCTTAACCTGTCAGTTTTCCCCACTGCACCTAAAAAGGCTGAAACACAAGGGCTGAGACATTTAAGCACTGAAGAACATCCAAATCCTTTGGATGGACCTTCTCTATGTCCTCTTTCCCTGGAAACAGCATTCATGCCAGGCAACATTCCCATTGTCTCCTGCTTTCTGAAAGGTCTCTGGCAAAGCTCTAAAGCAGCCTCCTGAAGTCACTGGATGAGCAATCTTGCATCCTAGATCAGTAACTCTCTTTGGGATCTTGAACTCCTGCAGAAACAGCAGGGGAATAACAGCTCATAAAGCAGCACGGTGCCTGCATTGCTCTGTCATACCTGCCTAGCTTTAGGGCCCTAGGGAGCTGCATTTAACTAAACTAGCACTCATTGAGCACAACTGACTCCTTTATTCCAAAGATTTATTTATCTATTTATTAATTTAATAGAATCATGGATAGTTTGGGTTGGAAGGGACTTCAAAGCCCACCTAGTTCCACCCCTGCCATGAGCAGGGACACCTCCCACTGGATCAGGGGCTCCAAGCCCCATCCAGCCTGGCCTTGAACACCTCCAGGGATGGGGCAGCCACCACTGCTCTGGGCAACCTGCGCCAGGGTCTCCCCACCCTCACAGTGGTTACCCTTACACCGTTACTCTGGAGGTCTCTGTTTTCATTCTTGTATAGGGCACATTTGCCCTGCCAGGGTGGCCACCAAAGGGGTTCAGAAAGGGAAGGATGTCTGGGAGCCCTGCAGGGACTCAGCAGAGCAGCTCTGAATCAAGCCAAAGGCAAACACCCAAACTCGTGAAGGTCTTAATTCTAATCAGATTTACTTCTTACACTTCATCCTAATTAGAAATCATTTTGGTGGCATGTCCTACATTACACTCATAAATTAAATATTTCAATACCCAAACCAGTTTAGCTCAATGCATTCTCTGAATTACACTGCTTATGAAACAAAGGCAAATCTACTCCATTAAAACTATTGTTCCCCTAGAAATGTCATTAGACTTCATTTACTGCAGTGAGTTATAGCGTACAAGGACAATGTGAAAATGCCCTGAAGAATCTGACCTAGAGCATATATAAAGCCATCTATCTTCCAGTGTGTACTTGCCACTGCCTTTATCAGAGCAGAGTCTCACCAAGAGCCTCGTGCTGCCACAGTCTCCTCTTCATAGCAATCACAGAATCATAGAATAACCAGGTTGGAAGAGATCCACCGGATCATGGAGTCCAACCATTCCCATCAATCACTAAACCATGTCCATTAGCACCTCATCCACCCGTCCCTTAAACCCCTCCAGGGAAGGTAAATCAACCCCCTCCCTGGGCAGCCTCTGCCAGTGCCCAATGACCCTTTCTGTGGAACATTTTTTTCCTAATGTTCAGCCTAAACATCCCCTGGTGGAGCTTGAGGCCATTCCCTCTCGTCCTGTCCCCTGTCACTTGGGAGAAGAGCCCAGCTCCCTCCTCTCCACAACCTCCTTTCAGGTAGTTGGAGAGAGCAATGAGGTCTCCCCTCAGCCTCCTCTTCTCCAGGCTAAACACCCCCAGCTCTCTCAGTGGCTCCTCTTGTTCTCCAGCCCCTTCCCCAGCTTTGTTGCTCTTCTCTGGACTCGCTCCAGAGCCTCAACATCCTTTTTGTGGTCAAGTGCCTAGAACTGAACACAGGATTCAAGAAGCGGTCTCACCAGAGCCGAGTACAGAGGGAGAATAACTTTCAGCGAACTCTATTTTACTTTTTCTCCTGTTCCTTTAGTTTTCAAAGAGGGCATTTAGTAGCTCCTATAATGCTTCAGGCATTGGGAGAGGACCTGGGCTGGCTCCTCTAAATGTCCTAGCAAGCTTGGCTAGACCATCCATGAATCACTGAATTCATCTCCCAGTTAGGGTTCACTGAAAAAAAGTTTTTGGGACTACTTCAGTTTATTAACCTGTTTTAATCCTGCACTGGGATTAAAGGAAGTATTTTTTGGTGAAATTAATAGTGTCAGAGCTTTTGGCCTGGAATTTAAATGGCCAAGATTTCAATTCAGAGCCCTTTGCCTCTCTGGAAAGGACAGAAAAATTCACCCTGGACTTCAGAAACCTTCCCCTTAGAAACAGAATAGGAAACTATTCTCATTACATGTTCCAACTGGAACAAAGCACTTCAATTCAAGGAAAAAGGAATTGGGTCAAAACTATTCTGGCTGGTTCTTTTGGGACACAGGTGGAGCTGGTTTGTTACTGCTCTAAACTTTTTTTCTAATATCAACTTAATCTTCCTCCAGTGACGATGATGACACAGGTGCAGTGTTGGAACCTCTTTTTTAACATATCAGAAAAGCTTTGCATGTCTGGCTGTACATGATATAGAATCATGGAATGATTTGAATTGGAAAAAAAAACAAAGCCCATCTAGTCCCAACCTTTCCATGGGCAGGGACACCTCCCACTGGATCAGGGGCTCCAAGCCCCATCCAACCTGGCCTTGAACCCCTCCAGGGATGGGGCAGCCACCACTGGTCTGGGCAACCTGGGCCAGGGCCTCCCCAGCCTCACAGAACAATATTTCTTCCCAAGATTATACCCTAACCATCCCTTTTTCAAATGAAACCATTCCCCCTCATCCTATCCCTGCCCTCCCTGATCATAGCCCCATGGAGCTTTCCTGGAGCCCCTTTCAGCACTGGAAGCTGCTGTAAGGTCTCCCTAGAGCCTTCTCTTCTCCAGGCTGAACAACCCCAACTCTCAGCCTGTCCTCATATGGAAGGGTCTCCAGCCCTTGGATCATCTCCGTGGCCTCCTCTGGACTAGCTCCAACAGGTCCATGTCCTTCCCATGCTGTGTACATGGGACATTACAAATTTCATCTCAAACATCTTAAGCTGCTGGAACACTTAGTCTGGGGGACAGCAGTTTGTTTTCTCTAACACAGAACTCCTTTCTGATCCTTTCAAGTCACATTGCTAGAGATCTGCTAGCATAAGTCTGCGTTTCACATTTAGTGCTCAGGCTAAACTGGATTAAGATGGGAGTGATTTTAGTGGCAAAACATATTTAAAATTAAAATCTCTGTTCTGAACTAGCTTAATCCACTTAAATTTCCTGTGGGGAACTCTGACATGTTTATCCCAGAAGAAGGAGCGCCCACTGGGAATTGATAACTTAAGGAACTTCGCACGACATCTTTCAGGTGGTATTTTGGGCTCATCCTGTCATTCTCCATGTGTCTTTAGCAAATAGAACACTCCATGAAACTCAACCAGACCTTCAGGAGCTCTATTTTCCTTGTAAGTTTTGGTGGGTAAATTAATCTCCAATACCTCTATATTAGAAACAATGGCAGCGAGTCCTAGTCTGGCTCTTGTCCATCTGATTTTTATGGTGTGCACCTAGACAGAGAACTTTGCCATTTTCTTGTCCAATCGCACTCCAACTCTATTACTCTTCGGGGTCAAAAAATCAATGAGCTTAATGGAGCAGATATCCCATTTATTTTTATGGGATTTAACATAGTGAAAATCATCATTTCAGGTAGTAAAATTCCACATCTGACCAAAACATTTTCTATCGGGTTCCTGCATCCTTCATCCCAAAGTGCAGATAAGGCCTGAAGCTTCAGAGAAAGGGCAGAAGTGCTCATCATGTGCTTAGCCAGTTGTTCAATGGGCAAAAACAAATCCATTCCTCTTCCCTTGCAAGTGTTCTTATGTCCTGAGGCATGAGGTTTCATTACCCTTATCACAGCCCTAGTTTGCACAGCATCAAAGGTTATTAATGGTCATAAAATTACCTATTGCTGTTTCATCTGTAACCACTGTATTTCTTTTTATGGCAAGCTTGTTCCACGCTTTGATTACCTGGAGCACTTGCAGAACAATGCTGCAATCCTGCAAGTTGGATCAGCAGTCGTTTTATTCACATTATCGATGTGCACGATATAATATAAGCAATAATCTTTGCCTATTATTCTGACAATACATAATCCCATTAAGGTCAATGGTTCAAGAACGCATTTCAGTTTGGTGGAAGATGAGCTCATTAAAATGAGGCACAAATGCCACTTGAGGGGGACTCAGTTTTCTGGAAATGAGAGCAGAGGGGCTGTAATGTTTTCTCTTTTCTCTCCCCACCACTGATATCAACAGAAGGGAGCATTTAGCAATGAAATTCCATCCAGTAAGAAATCCTAGTGTTTTGGGGGCGTTTCTTCAATCTGGATGGATATTTTTGGGGTGTTTCACGGAACAGAGAAGATGGACAAGTTTGTCAGCATATTAATTGATAAGGGGGAGATCAAATAAGTGGCTGATGCTTTCTTCAACCCACAGATGGGGGGACAGGTAGGACAATTAACATGCACAGTGCCAGTTCTGCCTGATTCTGATACAGGGTAGGTGGTGTTTGGATGGACTGCGTGGTTTATATTGATGTCATCGGAGTATGTGCTCACACCACCGCAAGGGAAACGTGCGTTGGGGAGTATTTCAGTAAATCGAGTATTTTCAGGTGAACCTTGCTTGCTAAGTGCTGGAACACTTGCTGACATCTATGGTGCAGGCTCATAGTGGATGTGGCTCGTGTCAAGGATAGATGGATAATGAACGATGTCCCAGCAAGCTGGAAAAGAGCAAGCATTGTGCCTGCTTGTAGGGAAAGGGAGACCCTATGACTATGTATCAGCTACCTGGATCAGACCCAGTACACACAGGTGATCCAGTTGGTCCTTCATAAGCCTCTAGAGGGTAAAGAAGAGAGAAATCGCAGCCAGAACAGGTTTGTCAAGAACAATCCAATTTCCTCTTCTGACAGGGTCACAGGCTTTGTGTGTGAGGGAGGATGGACTCTTGTGGTGCTTTGGCTGTTGTCCCACATTGCGTGCTCAAGAGCAAGGCTGGGAGATATGACTGTCCACTCAATGAGCCAAACCACTTTAAAAAAGCCTGTTGAGAGAACAGCTAACTGTTCTCTGGGTGTTTGAGGTTGAGCAGGGACTCACTTTGAATGTGGTGCTACTCAATGTGTTCATTGTTGACTTTGATTATGAACTGGAGAGTAGTCAGGTTAGGTGTGGAGGAAGCTATAAATACTGCCGTACACAAGTAGTTAAGGAAAGCTCAGTAATAACTGAAATGCTGTAATATTGACTATACTACTACAATTGAAAAACTACTTCTGGAAGGGAATGGCTAGTCTCTGCTCTGTGGAAGAGAAGCAAGGAGTGACGGTGGATTGCACAGAGTCAGCATGAGCAGAAGAAGATGTCCTGATATAGAGAGCTGCACACCTTCCTGTAGGAAGGTGTGGGAAGAGCCTTCTAATTTTGCTTAGCCAAGAGAAGTCACAGCTGAAGCTGATTTCAGGGGTGCACTCAGAGAGATGATGGAGATCCTGAGGACAGCATTGAGAAAACTCAACATAAAGAAGGTTGTGATGAGGTGGGGACATTGAATCTAGGGAAAAAATGACCAAGAAGAATATGATAATATACAGAAGGAAAAGAATGAGCCATTCCCCATGATCTTTGGAGACAGGACAAGAAATAATGAGATCACCTGCATCAGGGAATATTTATATAGGCATTATGAGAGCCTTTCTAACTGCACTGAAACAGGTTGTGCGGGTGATTGATTGCAGAATCTCAGTTTCTAGAGGATTTTAGAAAGAAGTTATACAAACTACCCCATCCCTGGAGGTGTTCAAGGCCAGGATGGATGAGGCTTCTAGCAACCTGATCCAGTGGGAAATGTCTCTGCCCATGGCAGGGGAGTGAGACCTGGATGGTCCCTTCCAGGCCAAACCATTCTAGGATTCCACATCTGCTACGAAGTGTTTCTGCAGAGCAGGGTCTAGGTTATAGCTGTAGCTGGATTAAATTTCTCTAGTCCTGTCACTGCATAACTGTGCTCATATATAAAATGTCATTCTTATTAAAAATCCATGCAAGATGGATGGTGTTATGCATTTATATATTCAGATTTGTAAATATATACCTGAATATTAAGCTTCATATTCAACAATCATATGGGAGCTTATATTTAATGAATTTTTTTTTAAAAAAATTGATATAACTTCTTTGAAATGAGAACATCAGAGTTCTCATTTTCTCTGGAAAATATCACTGAAATCAGTGATGAAAGATTTTATTTAAAAATAAAACAGAGGCAACCCTGTGTTTTCCAGTAGAAGATGGATCAGTTTGAAGTGCAGAGTTACCCTAATTCCCAACAATTAACTCTGAATAGCCTCCAGAGAGGTTTTTGCTGTAAAGAAGAAAGTTAAAACATTAACTCACTACTCTCTCTGAGTCTTTATATGTGAATTATTACTGTCATTAATTGATCCTTATCTTTGCAAGGATATCGATGAAGTTGGGAAGCGCTAGCTCCGCAGACGAAAGCTAAGAGAAGCTTCCCCACATCGCCAGAGGGGCTGGAAATCCACTCCCATCTTCACAAATCTTTGATCCTGGTTTTACAAGCAAAGAAACTGAATCCTCTGGAAGGGCAGAGCCTTACTTAAAGGTTATAGGGTAAAATGCAGCTCAGCATCCAGGGCATGCATGAACTCAAAATGCTCCTTCTGAACAACAGAGGATGTGGGAGGCTGCACAGGGGCATGAACTCCAAGATGACTCTGTAGATGGGCTGGAAAGGTCAGAGCAGGGTTATGATTTTTTCCCCTCATTCAAGCAGAGAAATAACTTGCTTTTGCATGCTAGGGACTCCTTGCGAGCACCATTTCATCCCTGCAGCTTTCTCAGGAACTGAAATCCATCACGCGGCTTGGCAAGCCTGGAGGGCAGAGAGGTGAAATGTCTCTGTCGAGGTCACTGGGTGAATTACTGTCAAGCCCAGGGATGGAGCTCACAAGGCTCCCACATCCACTGTACCATTCCCACTGCTGCCTGGGGCTGATACTCGCATAGTTTATTAACAAAAAGACCAAGACTGAAATTCAAAAGCAGAGAAGTAAAAGGAGGAACATTTAATATTTACCAGCAAACTTTCCAGCTCCTGGGCTGTATTTTCTCCTTTCCTCCAGCCAAGAGACAGAAATCGGTTGTTGGTCCTTTGAGGATCTGCCCGATATTTTAATCTCAACAATGATCCGCAGGTGAGTCGAACTCTGCAGCAAAAGAAGCAACTTAGACGGTGGAGATCTCCAAGCCCTCAATAAATTCAAATAGATGCAGAACCTAAGGATCTTCTTTGCTGACTTTTTCCATGCATTTTCATGCCATCTCACTTCTACCACCCTCTGTTGTCCTTCCTCCCACACTCACAAAGGCAGCAACAAGTGCTCCACTAGGCTGCAGCTTCCTCTGCCGATTTACATGTTCACTAGTTTTGTCTTTCTAGGGAGGCATGAAATGAGCTGCAGGTTCGGGCAGGAGGTGGATCGAGGGGGTGGATAATACAGGGAGAGAAAATGAGGGCTTCAATCTCGCTGCGCTCCACTGGGACAGTGCTGAGCGTGCGTAGGCAGAGGCAATGCTATCGGGGCTGGCAGTGCTCACACACCCTGCGTACAGGAGATCACTGCTAAATGGCCATGAAGATACAGCCCCCAAAATGCCAACGCTGCCTTCACTCCCACACTGCAAACACAGAATCATTGAAGGCTTTGGCTTGGAAGTGATCTCAAAGCCCATCCAGTCCCACCCCTGCCATGGGCAGGGACACCTCCCACTGGATCAGGGGCTCCAAGCCCCATCCAGCCTGGCCTTGAACCCCTCCAGGGATGGGGCGGCCACCACTGCTCTGGGCAACCTGGGCCAGGACCTCCCCACCCTAACAGCAAAACGTGCTCTTGACTCTCTAACAGATCTATCTCCTTCCTGTGCTGAGGACTCCGAGGCTGAACACAGGACTCCAGATAAGCAAAAATATTTTAAGAATCATAGATTAACCAAGTTGGAAGAGACCCACCGGATCATAGAGTCTAACCATTCCTATCAAACACCAAACCATGCCCCTTAGCACCTCATCCACCTGTGCCTTGAACACCTCCAGGGAAAGTGTTTAAGGAAAGGAAAGTTCTGGAAAATTTTTCCTGGTGTTATTTTCATTCCCTGCACAGGGTTCTTCAGCACTGTAAGTGCTGTTGGAAAAGAGAGAAAAGTAACTACCACTCACTTTTGTAGAAAAGACGTGTTCATGCTGCAGGGAGGTCTGTCAGGTCAGGGCATTGACCCGGTCTTCTTGATACGGCAGCAGGAGACTGGTTTTAGTTCCATGCCTCCTAGTTGCAGCTGGCAAATGGGGTGGTTATCCTCCAGGACTCACTGATCATTAGACAAATATCAGGATACACAAGGTGGGAAACTGAGGTATAGAGGGAAATCCCTGATGATGATAAAATCCAAAGTGTCCAGATTGCAATTCTTAGCTATGCATGAAGTCATTCTCTTTCAAAGCTGTGACAAACTCGAGGAAGGAAAAAGCCACAGAGAACAACAGATATAGAAGATGCTTCATCCTCCTGCCTGTGGCAGACTTCCCAATCCATTTTCTAAAGGTCCTATGATAAAAAAAAATCACTAAAGGCTTGAGTGTATCATGGTAAATGCAGAGCTGGCTGGCACCGCTTCGCCGTCTCTGCCCCATCCATCTAAATCCACCTGTAGCTTCTCACAAATACTTTAAGCTCTGTAGTTATTCCAGATTTGTGCAGCCTTGGGGGAATTCCTTCACACTAATGAATATGGCTTTAACCAAGATTACTATTATCACTCTCCAGGAGCTTTTTACTCACTTAAAGCATCTCAGCTCTTCCAATGAGGTTTCTTCGCAAGGGAACCCGGAGCCTGAGTTTCTAATGAGTCCTGCAAGAAGCAGCCAAGAGAAAATGTGAACCAGCCTGCGATCTGCCTCCTGCCACCTCATCGACATGAATCCAGGTCGACTGGAGTTTTTCATATCTGGACCTGCTGTATCTCAGCCCAGATAAGGATCTTTTTCTGTCTTTCCCATGCCTTTGAGAAATAATCCCAAGATCAGTCCCTGATCTTTCCAGCAATGAAAGGACATAGACAATGCAGCTCAACTGCTCCAAAACTTTGCAGAATCCCTCCCTGCCTTCCTTTCCTCAGCTCTGTTTCTAAGGTTGCAGCCTTCATGAGAAAGGTGGGTTGCCCTGGCAACGTCTCAACACTCTGCCTGGACAAAATTACCTGTCGGTCTCTGAGAAAATGATGAACTGAATGAAATGATGAGGTATCTCCTAAACCAGGATTTCTCTTTCCTTTTCCCCAGAGAACTTGGCCAGTAGTGCTTGAACACTTTAGTAAATAAAACAAAATTTGAAAAGATGTGGAATAGCCAATTTCTGACAATTCAGTCAACATCAGAAATTCAGTCAGAAACAGGTGCAGCCCCATGTGAAGGTCCCACTGCTGGGAAGTTCCCACCCATAGAGGTTCTTGTGCCAGAAATACTGAAGACGGTTTGGAGGAGGTGGAAGGGAGACAGCCTAGTCCAAGGGGAAGACAAAGAGACATGGGGTAGATGGTTTCCACTTTAAGAAGCGCAGCAAGTCCCTTTGCGTACCACCTCCTACCACTAAAATGAGGGTTCCTCAGTGCATGGGTGATCACAGCAAGGTAATTTGGTGTTTTATGAACCTTAACCCTTAAATCCTATAAGCAGAGCACCACAGGCTTCCCAGTGTACTTTGAATTTCTGCCAACATGAGCAGGAGATGCAACTGTTCTCTGCCTAGTGCAGCATAAACCCCTCAAGCCAACACTTGGGAAGCCATGGGGGTGTGCAATGCCATTGAGGGATGCCCGTTTCTCCATCTTTCTGAACCTCCCTGACAAAAAGGAGAGATGAATATGCACCACAGAGCATTTACACCAAGTGGTATGGAAGAGAAGAGAGGCATGGGCTAAGTGAGCTCAGCAGGAAGCTTCTTTCTGCAGCAGGAGGGCTGTTCTCTCTGCACCAGGAGGGTCTGTAAGCCTGAGATGATAAGTAATTCAGGAAAATGTTTGTATAACATAACTGAAGCGTGTTTGTGTGTCTTTGTGAGATCTCCAAGGCACCACGGTTGGTGCCCAAGCCCTCTGAAAAAAATGAAAAATGTATAAACCACCTCTAGTTTCTTAACAGCCTCGTCCAGTGTTTTGTCTTTGCAAGAGATCCTGAACCCCAATCTACTTAGAGAGAGCAGGGAGGCAATGCATCCCCTTGGACACATAAGGCAGGGGGACGCCCAAAGGACTCTTGGGGACAAACATTTTAGTAGGACCTGCAATGACAGAACAAGGGGTAGGTGTTTTAAACTAAAGGAGAGGAGATTTAGATTGGATATAGGGAAGAAACCTTTTATGATGAGGATGGCGAAGCACTGGCACAGGTAGCCCAGAAAAGTCGCTGCTGCCTCATGCCTGGAAACAATCAAGGCCAGGCTGGATGGGGCTCTGAGGAACCTGATCGAGTTAAAGATGCCCCTGCCTGCTGAATCATAGAATAGTTGGGGTTGGAAGGGACCTTAAAGATCATCTAGTTCCACACACCTTGCCATAGGCAGGGACACATCCCTCTAGATCAGGCTGTCCGAGGTCTCATCCAACCCAGTCTTGAAGGGGGGTTGGACTGGATGACCTTTAAAGGTCATTTCCAATGCAAACCATTCTATATTCTATGACTCCTAACAATTCTGGCCATTTATACCCCATTACTGAGCCCCTACCCGGGGCACAAGGCCACCACCTTCTCCCAGCAAGAAAACTGTGAAACTCAGCCAGCCAAAACCCAACACATCCTAATTCAGGCCAGGAACCTGAAAAGAACTCAAAAGAATGACACATCCAAGAGCCATTAACATTCGAGGGGAGTGAAAAATCACAGTCTAAATCTGCAGTGAATGTTCCCGCTGCTGCTGGAGTTTGGATGTCAGGATCATTTCCATGGTGTCTGGTAGCATGCAGAGAGATTTTAGTCCTGAACACAACTGCTTTCATGGAGTTTAAAACTAAAATTATCTTGCTTTTATTTTTCTTTCTTTTTTTCCTTCCTCTTTTTTCTCTCTCTTTTTTTAATGTCTCTTGCATTTCATAAGAAGAAAGAAAGAAGGGAGAACGTCAGCACAGATCCCATCAGTGCCAAGTTTGATGCTGGCAAGGCAGGCAGCATTAGATTCGTGATCTTCTTATTAATTTCAAAGTGAATTTAATAGGTCACTTAATACTTAATGAGTAAGAAAAAAATGTCAAGAGGAAGAAAAACACAGTCCTGAAACAACATGAAGGATATTGGACCTTGTGCTTCAGGGCTTTCTAGCCAGCAGGAGGAGGGAAGGAATGGTGCCCCTGTATTTGGTGCTGATAAGACTGAACCTCGAATCCTGGGTTCAGTTTTGGGTCTCTCAGTACAAGAAAGACCTTGAGGGTCTGGAGTGTGTCCAGAGAAAGGAATGGAGCTGGGGAAGAGTCTGGAGCACCAGTACTATGAGAAGCAGCTGAGGAACCTGGGCTGTTCAGCCTGGAGAAGAGGAGGCTGAGGGGAGACCTCATCACTCTCTGCATCTCCTGGAATGGAGGTTGTGGGGAGGTGGGTGCTGGTCTCTTCTCCCAAGTAACAAGCAATAGGATGAGAGGAAATGGCCTCAAGTTACGCCAGTGGAGGTTTAGGTTGGATATTAGGAACAAATTTCTGCACAGAAAGAGTGGTGAAGCCCTGGTAGAGGCTGCCCAGGGCAGTGGTGGAGTCTCCATCCCTGGAGGGGTTCAAAATTTTATGGATGTGGCACTTCAGGATGTTGTTTAGTGGACACGGTGTTGTTCAGCTGATGGTTGGACTTAATCTTAGAGGTCTTTTCTGACTTTAACCATTTTATGATTCTACGATTTCTGCAACCCGGCTCCTAGGCTTTTCTTCAATGACAAAAAATAAAGGTGTTTTCCTCATCAGAGCTAATTAATTCCTAATGAGAAACCAACAAGTAGTTTTGCGTGTGAGTCATTAGGCCAAGGCAGGGTTTGCCTGACCTACATCTTCGTATGAAAACTATCTCCTCCCATCATCAGGACCTTAGCCCACGGTACAAATCTTGACACAATCTTCTTTCTGGGGTAGCAACCCTACAGCAACAGGGATGAAGCTTAATGAGGACGATGGAGGACAATGTTCCCCATCTGCCTGGCATAACGGATGCGGTGCTGCATTTTACGTCCCTTTCGGAAGCAGTTGGTGCCAGCCCCATCACCACCCAGCTGCCAGCCAGCAGGGGTGGCTGCTTTGATGCCATCTGGTTGTTTCTGATGGAAAGAAGCCGTTATGTGAAAAAGGAAGGAGTAGTGATGCAGTTACCCAAATGCGAACACAACAGACAGGCAGGAGCAACGATGTGAACTAGAATCAAAGAACATGAACTTCAATCAAAGTTGGGTTTTTTTAAATCAAAACCAATTTCTTTCCAAAGAAAAGCTTTGGGAATGCATGTTCATTTAACTACCATATCTGAGAGGATGCGGGAAAATAAAACATTCCCATCCACACATCCCAGCGCTCACTCCTCTCCTACCTCTCTTCTTTCTGCTAATGGAAAAGGCAGAGGGAAAGGACCAAAACCTGATGCAAACATGGTCACATTTCAGCTGCTGAAGGTCTTTTTGTGACCATTTTCATTTTTCCATCAAAAAAGTGAAAACAATTCTAGCTTTTTGGTGGACGACAATTGTTGCAGACTCTTCCATCAAAGTCAACTTGTACATAGTGGCCAGCTCCTACTATAGGACATTAAATCATTTTGTTCCTCACTCCATATTCCCATAAGTGCAATTAAATCCCTTTAACAGATAACGGAACTGTGGCAGGGAGAGGCAAGGTGAGGTATAAGGTCATGGAGTATATCCTAGGCAGGAACAGAGCCAAGCAGAGATTCACCTGCTCTGCAGACTGGTAAATGTTCATTAATCACCTGTTGGTTTTAATTGGGACTATCATCTTCACCTCTCCACTGTGCATCTTCCAGCCTTCCCTCCAGAGGGACGGGGACACGGGGACATGTCCCTGCTCTGTCCTTTCACATGAATCATCTCCATCACTCTTTGGGTGAGCAGCAGAGTGCTGCTGACAACCAGGCAGGGTTCTTGTGTGCAGGCTCAGGGTGGACATCGCTCATCGCATCCCTTTTCAATGGATGCAGCAAAAATTGCTCAACAGGCCCGTCAGGGCCCTGTGCTGGGAGGAAATGTTTATCAGCTGTGACAGCCTCTGTCTAATAGCATAAGGAGTGGCAGGGTGATGGATACAGTCTTTTCTTTCTCTAGCTCCAAGGAGCATTTTGCTTTGTAGTTTGCAAGAAGGCAGCTGGATCACATCTGCTGAAGTCTTTAGACCCCATCGTGGTGGCCAACAGTGATCCCCTTGGGATGAGCAAGTCAAGTGCTCCTAGATAATGTTTTGGGAAGCTGCCGAGGCACAACCACTGTGCCAGGCATCCTCTGACCTTCTCTAGCAAGAGGTGTCAACGTGACCCTCAGCCAAGGGTTAGGCATTGGAACTGTCTGCCAAGGGAGGTGGTTGAGTCACCTTCCCTGGAGGTGTTTAAGGTTAGGGTAGACGAGGTGCTTAGGAGCATGATTTAGGGATTGGTGGGAATGGTTGGACTCGACGATCCAGTGGGTCTCTTCCAACCTGGTCATTCTGTGAATGTGTGAATCAAGGGATACAAGTATGAAGCTTGTATCTGGAAAAGCCCAGAAATCCTTGGGGAACCCCCAAAGCCCCTGAAGTTATGCATGCTTCAAACTGTCGTCATGCAATTAGTCACCTGCACCCAAAGCCCAGCAGGAGCAGCCCCAAACAGCACAAAAACATGTACCAACACTCCCATGGCACATCCGCACCACCTGATCCCTAGGTATTGCTCTCATCTTGGGTAGAAGGGGCCATGTGAGGCTTTTGGGGGCCAGCACAAGAATAATTGCTTCCATTTAACAGCCAGACAGGGTATTTATAGAAAACCATTAAAACAAATCCAATCTTCCTACGTCCTCTCTTGTACACTGTTCATTACATTTCATTCGCTCTTGAAAGCAGCCTGCGCCTGAGCCTGAGGACATCGCGCTGCGGGGACCAGATCGTGTTCATTTTGTTTTTATCTACATTTGGTAACTAGGTTAAAATCTAAAGTAGGACTAATCAGGCTAAAAATAACACCACTCCCACCACAGGAGCAGGCCATCAGTACTGTTCACGTCACCACTAATGTTAGCATGCTCTTGACACCTGACAAACAACATAGCTTTTAAAGGTAATTTAATGAAATTGTTAACTTTCCCCAAGCTCTGCCTTCTCAATGCATTCTTTTGTATTTACACACCGTGCACTGTAGCATTTCAGCCCAGCACCAAGCTACACAATGATCTGGGGATTGTGAAAACTCTTAGGAAAGAGATTTAGTCGAAAAAATCATCTCTGTATCATAACTTTCTCTAAACAAAGGAGTGAAGAGTGAGTTATCTGGGATGGGTGATACTTCAGTACCCTAGAGCTGCTGAGGGGCAGAGAGATCTCTCATACATAGAATCATAGACTGTCCTGAGCTGGAAGGGACCCACAAGGATCATCAAGTCCAGCTCCCATCCCTGCACAGGACACCCCAACATTCACACCGTGGGGTTGAGGGTGTTGGCCAAAAGCTGCTGGAATGTTATCAGGCTTAGAACTGTGACTGTTTCCCTGGGAGCTGTTCCGGGGCTCCACCACCCTCTGCATGAAGAAACTTTTCCTAATGTCCAACCTAACCCTCTCCTGGTGCATCTTCCTGCCGTCCCCTCATGTCCTGTCATTGGTCACCAGCAAGAAGAGCTCATCGCCTGTTCCTCCTCCTCCCTTTGTGAGGAAGCTGGGGTACCACTGATACAATCAAATTCCCAAGCCTTTTGCACTTTTCAGGAGACATCAACCGGCAAAGTCAGAGGAGAAGATATCAGCACCATTAGTGCACTGGATTTAGCAGGGTACAGCAAATCCCAAGGCAGAGATGCTGGTTCTGCTCTGTGTACAGCACTGAGCATGGGTAAGTGCCTTCTGTGACTGCAAATTGTCACAGGGCCTCCAAATCCACATTTTCTCCTTGTCTTTGAACACAATGCAAGACGTAACCCTCCCCAGCTAACAAGAGCAGACCTGCATACTAGATTTCAAGCTGCTACATACTTAGGAGCCTCTCGTGTCCTTGGATATAAACAGTTTCAGGAACAGAGCCAAATCACACCCCAGGCCACAATTTATTGTGTTTTTTTAAGAAAACGGGAGCATAATTGATCTCAGCACAAACTCTCCAAAAAAATCAGCTCCATGCAGCCTTATCTCAGCCCTGCTTACAGCATCGGAACATAATGGGGGCTATTTATGTCCCTGCCTCCTCTAAAATAAAACACATTCTTTAAGCCATTTGCAAGCGAGATCATCTCTGGTTCTTCAGCAAATGTATAAATAATGATAATGCAGCTAGAAACGTGCTTTATAACTAGGTCTTTGGCAGCATGGGGAGTTGCATCAGCCTGTGCAGATGTTCCACCTCCATGGACAGACACACAGTGCTTCTTCATTATAGTCCAAAACCCGTTTGCAAACAGAGAGGAGGTATTTGTATTCCTGCCCTGGCGCAGCCTCTCGGGAGGCATTGATCCCCCAGAAACACAAATGGATGTTGTTCATTTCTCTTTATCTCCCACTACAGATCACCACCTGACTCTTTGGAGGTGCCAAACATTTCCTGTCTCCATTGAAACAAGCATGCATTTTTAACTAAGAGAGGATAAATATAGACTGGATATAAGGAAGAAATCTTTTACACTGAGAATGGGGAGGCCCTGGCCCAGGTTGCCCAGGTGTTCAGGGCCAGGCTGGATAGGGTTTGGAGCAACCGGATCCAGTAGGAGATGTCCCTGCCCATGGCAGGCATCTTAGACTGGATGACCTCTGAAGACCCTTTCCAACTCAAAGCATTTCGTGATTCTATGAGCCTAAGTGCCTATCTTCCGCCTCACAGCCCTGTTTGTAGCTCAGCTTGCAGCAGGCTTGCTCACCTATTGAGTGCAGGCAGCAGAGGGTTTGCTTTTCATTGCAGACATGGGGTCAAGGAAGCAAAGGGTAGAAAAAGAATTGCCAACACTTGCATTCACTTATATTTCACACAGCCTAGCAAATTCCCCACTCCCAACAGAGCTATATTAACCCTTAAAATCCTTAGGGCAGTGAGGAGGGTTTGCAGCAAGCTTACTACCCTGGACTTCACAGGAGAGCAGACTTTGGCCTCTTCAGGGATCTGCTTGGTAGAGTACCATGGGTTATAGATCTGGAGAGGAGAAGATTTCTGCCTAAGAAAGCTGGTTAGTAGCCAAGGATTGCCTACTCCAAGCCTAGGGGTGATGCATGCCAACAAGGAGGATATCAGGCAAGTTTGTGTTTGGACAGTGGGATGGAGTGCACCCTCAGCAAGTTTACTCATGACACTAGAGCCTATGATTCTATGACCCCACCCTGTATGGCAGCAGAGAATCATAGAATCATAGAATCACAGAATCACTAGGTTGAAAAAGACCCACCAGATCATCGAGTCCAACCATTCCCATCAATGACTAAACCATGTCCCTCAGCCCCTCGTTCACCTGTCCCTTAAATCCCTCCAGGGAAGGTGACTCAAGCCCCTCCCTGGGCAGCCTCTGCCAGTGCCCAATGACCCTTTCTGTGGAACATTTTTTTCCTAATATTCACCCTAAACCTCCCCTGATGGAGCTTGAGGCCATTCCCTCTTGTCCTGTCCCCTGTCACTTGGGAGAAGAGCCCAGCTCCCTCCTCTCCACAACCTCCTTTCAGGTAGTTGGAGAGAGCAATGAGGTCTCTCCTCAGCCTCCTCTTCTCCAGGCTAAACACCCCCAGCTCTCTCAGCTGCTCCTCTTGTTCTCCAGACCCTTCACCAGCTTCGTTGCTCTTCTCTGGACTCGCTCCAGAGCCTCAACATCCTTCTTGTGGTGAGGGGCCCAGAAATGAACCCAAGATTCAAGGTGCGGTGTCACCAGTGCCGAGTACAGAGGGAGAAGAACCTCCCTGGACCTGCTGGTCACGCCGTTTCTGATCCAAGCCAAGATGCCATTGGCCTTCTTGGCCACCTGGGCCACTTCTGGCTCATGTTCAGTTGCTGTCAACCAACACCCTGAGGTCCCTCTCCTCCAGGCAGCTTTCTAGACAGACTCCTATTCTGTAGCTGCTCAGGGTTGTTGTGCCCCGAGTGCAGGACCCGGCATTTGGCCGTGTTAAACCTCCTGCCATTGGTCTCAGCCCAGCAGTCCAGCCTGTTCAGAGAGGAGATATTAAAAGCCCAGAGCAGGCATATGAGTGCCACAGCTCCTTGTTTCAGTATTCATCCTAGCCAAGGGCTCTCAAGGTGCTTAAATTAAAACAAAACACATTAAAAAAAAATAAATTTTCCATTCTGAAGACATTATACATGTTTTCATCTAGAGATTATATGGTGTTCCTCCTTAATAATTGTTTCTGTTAATAAATGAATATCCCAGCTTCCAGATATGCTATGAGGTGACCACAAAGCCTCCACACCTTTCCCTGCAGCAGTAAATGTCCTTCCATCAGGCAGGGAGGAGGAAGGAGTGACAATACCAGATTTACCCACTGTCTCACCCCCTTATGTAGCAAAGACAGAGCCAAACTCGAAGTCCCAAGCTAGGTTTCAGGTTTCTTTAATACCTTCAAATATTTTTATTGTTTCTTCTGTATTCTGCGCTTATCAGGAAATTGTGTGTTCCCCAGGAGAACATTTAAGATTGCACATACCCATTGCCCCCCACACCACTCGTCAGAACAAGGAGCACAGCCCTGTAGGACTGGATTCCCCATCAGTTCAGAGATTAATTAAGCAGCATTCAAACTGCCCCTAACCCCCGCACACATGTTCCGCTGCACGGCTGTGAACATAAATGCATATTAGCAGTGGGGTTAACAGAAGAAGCATTAACAAGAGGTCTGGGAAGGGATGGATAGAGATATCCTTGATTGAAGTAAGGGAGAACAGGGAAAATGCATATTCATATGAAGACTCCTGGGAAAGCAATTTGTAGGGATAATACACGTTTTCATAGTGTGGAGAGCAGCTGACTGACATAACATATTCTGTAATGAATGGCTGAGCAAGTGTCAGAGTCAACAACTATCCATAATGACACACCAGCGCTTGTTGGCACAGAGGAGGGACGTCCCGGGGCTTTGCCTGGGACAGCTGAGGAGAGGCTGATGCAGGGCAGGTCAAGCAACCACAAAGGCACTGCACATCTCAGACTGCCACCTTCTGCTCTTGCCCAGGTTAAAATGCACATAGATGCTGTTCTGCAACTCAGCCAGACCTGCTCCAAGGGGTGAAACCCATGTCAGGACAGAGATGAAGGCCTGGGATGAAAAGTCAGGCTAAAGACTTGAAGGGTGGAGGAGATAAGACCCAGTTTCCGCACACCGATACATGCATTTCAGCTTGGATTCAGATTTTGTTGGTTATGGCTCAACACTTTTCATAGAATCATTGAATCATAGAATAGTTTGGGTTGGAAGGCACCTTAAAGATCATCTTGTTCCAACCCACTGTGATGGGCAGGGACACCTCCCACTGGATCAGGGGCTCCAAGCCCCATCCAACCTGGCCTTGAACCCCTCCAGGGATGGGGCAGCCACCACTGCTCTGGGCAACCTCTTCCAGTGCCTCATCACTCTCATGGTGAAGAAATTCTTCCTTATATCAAGCCTAAATCTGCTCCTTAAAGCCTAAATCTGTCCCTTTTCTCTCTGCACTATTGCAGATTGCACAGAACTTGACAGCCAGCAGTGAAACTGTGGGGTTTGGGAGATGGGTATCAAGCTGTGGTATGGGTGGACCCAAATCATAAAGAAGCTCCAGGTGCAAGAGCATTAGTGTCAGCAACTTTGGTGTTAAACAAAACAGGACCTGTAGATGAATTTTTAATGATGGGTGGGAAAAGATTAGAAGTAAACAGTAACCCACAAACAGACAAAACTGGGTGTACCCCAAGATTTCCTGCCCTGGTTGTGTGGGCATGAAGCACACTGGTCAGAAGGTCACAGAAGCAGATTCATTCACAAGGATAAATAAGATCTGGATGTTCATGATCAGAGACTGACTTTTGTTTGAGTGTATTGCAGGCTGGCAATATTTTACCTGATCCAGTTGAGCCTCTGGGAAACAAAAGCCCTTCATCCCTTTTGAGGTACGATGTCAAGAGGCTGAGCTTTGCAGTTCCACCAGCCCCTGTGATCCTTGCAGCAATGCAAACACACATATATAAGAGTCCCAGTTCCTGCCTTTGCTATTTATTCACTGTGTGAATAAAAGCCACCCTGGGTCTAGGTTTGGTTTTCTAGTATTCCCTCCTTCCCCTCTGCCTGAAAACCTCACCAGCCACAGCAGCGAGAGCAACAAATGATGTTTCTTCAGTACAAAGAAGGGAGCCCCTGCTTTTAAATGAACTCAGCAGAAAAACAAGCAGGAACAACCTGATATGTCATCCTGCTTTTATGAATCCAGCCCGTGGAGCACAATTAAGAACAAGATCACTCAGCAGTGGCTTTCCAAACCCTCTTGCATTGCTTTCCCTGGCCTGGCAGGAGGGAAGGGAAAACATCAGCCTTTTCTGGTGCAGCTCTTGATCGAGAACTAATGCACAGCTCAGAGCCAAGATGAGGGAACTGAACCAAATCTGATTGATTAGAGTATCCAGACAGGCAGAATCCTTCCCATGCTCCTTGCAATGCAAGCAACAGAGATTGTATTTCACTTCACTCAACAGAGAAGGAAGAACCAATACCCTCCAGGGACTGCGCCTACACCTGCACCGCGGCACTCTGTTCAAAAGCAGCGTTGGCAAGAAAAGGCTCACAGAGAAGCCGATGGTTTTCAGATGATAAGCATGGAGTGAAATATTCAATTGACAAGTCCTGCTTCAGGCAGCAGCTCAGATCCACTTTCAGAGTGAGCAGAAGCTACTGTCCGTTTGCTGCTGAGTGATCTAGAGGAGGCAGATCTGAAGGACTTTCTAGCTTAGCATCTCATGGACAGCTTCACCATGAAAGCCAGCTCCATGGGAAGAACAGAGACTGGAGATGAAGGCAGGGCAAGATGTTTCCACTACATCAAGTCCACTGGGGCTTCAAAGCAGCCAGGACCTCACGGTACTGCAACACTCAGCACTGCTACAACTGCCACCACTCAGCATCAGGCAACCAGAGCCTTTCTCAGTCATGTGGGGCCAACTGCCTGATGTAAAGGCTGCTATTGTCTAGTGACACACTTCCAGTAGCTCTGCCAGTCCTGGATTTAGACATTAGACATAGAGGAGCTGTGCTGGATGTGCAGCACCATCAAAGGGCTCTCTGCAGAGGCAGTGGCAGAGGTGGAGTTCCCTCTACAGTGTTTGCAGCACAGTTAATTGTGAAAAGCCTACAAGTATGTTTACACCACCAAACTAGGCAATGCTCCACCATGGGCCTGGGCCCTCGAACAGGGCTCTCCATGCTGCTGTTCACTAAAATGACCTCCAGTAGTGTTTCCAGCAAACATTTGGGTTGCTAGCAAATAGATGTCCCAGTTTCAGGAGATAAGGCTTCTCTCTCGAGCTATTCTCAAGCAGTGCACATGCATCACCTGGGATGGTACCCATAGGTACAGCCAGTATCATGCCAGGGAGCATGTTGACAGCTGAAAAGCCAATTTATTGACAGGTCATGCTCAAGAAATGCCCTGTCCCTGTCCCTATCCCTGTCCCATCTGCCAGTGGAGATGAAGCTCAGAAAGGCAGGTGGAAGAAAGACAACTACTCCTACCGCTACCCCTCTATGGAGTGATTTACAAACTATTTGCAGCCACTGCAGGTGCATCCGCACCCTCCAGCAAGTTTAATATAACAGCCTGCCTCCAACCACCAGGAACATGCCAGCACAGTGGCCCAGGAACAAAGCAGGTAAAGAACAATAGGAATTCATTAAGCAGCACAGCGTGCTCCCACACCAAGTGCTTGGCTGTGATTTCACTCCATTCCTAGGGTTTGTGGAGCTATTAGGAGATAATTTGGTCACATGGTAAAGTGACTTACTCAGCTTTGAGACTGTTGATTTGTTTTGGAGGTTTTTCTCTTTTATTCCTCCCAGCCTTCTCTGATTTCTCTTTCAAGGTCTTTTGACAAATCAATGTTAATTTGTTAATTCAAATGTGTTGATCTGGCTTGATGCCATGAGGCTACTAGTAGCATGGATGGGATGGGATGGGATGGGATGGGATGGGATGGGATGGGATGGGATGGGATGGGACGGGATGGGACGGGATGGGACGGGATGGTGTGGCATGGAATAACCCCTAGGAGTCTCTCAAGTGGACTGAAAATTCCAGCCTAAATTCCTAGGAAATGCTGCATCTCTAAACCCAAGATACCCCGAGTTTTTAATTGCTTTTGGAAATTTTAGTGTTCAGAATGGTGCTACTTGTGGCTGGCCAGTGATATGATGACATTGTCCATTTTGAGAGGTGAAGCACTGGAAGAGGCTGCCAAGGGTGGCAGTGGAGTCTCCATCCATGGAGGGGGTTAAAAAAATGTGTAGACATGGCACTTGGGGACATGATTTAGTGGGCACGTTGGAACTGGGTTGAAAGTTGGACCAGATGAGCTGAGAGGTCCTTTCCAACCTTAATGATTCTGTGATTTTTGTAATGGTCTGTGGGGATTTCCAGTCTGAGAAATTTAGTTAGCAAACTCACTTTAGATTTTTTTTGTACATATACTTGAAAAAGCAGCTCAAACAAGGTATAAATCATGGATCTGAAGGGCTGCTTAACTAGTTCTTGAAAACTTCAAGGGCAGGCAGTTCCTTACCTGTTCTTGAGCAGCTTTTATCTCATCCCTTAAAGCAAAATCTATTCCTCTTTGAAATCACAAATTACCACAGAATAGTTCTCCATTTCAGACTTAATGGAACACTGTGGCAACTATGGAATCAGACAGCAGTTATTGTATGCAGGCAATGAACTTCTTAATGATGCCTGCAGCTAAAATGGCTTCTACGCTAGTTATTGTGATGGTCTTTGGACAGCTGGACAACAGAAGCATCATGCAGCTGCCAAAAGCCTGAACACGGTGGTGAGAATAGGTACCTTAGAATTGCAGAATGGTTTGGTTTGGAAGGGACCTTAGAATCTATCCAGTCCCACCCTCCTGCAATGGGCTGGGACGCTTCCCACTGGATCAGGGTGATCCAAGCCCCATCCAACCTGGCCTGGAACATCTCCAGGGATGGGGCAGCCACCCCTGCTCTGGGAAACCTGAAAACCTGTTGTTACAGGAAAAACTTCTCCCTCAGATGTCATCTCGATCTCCTATCTTTCAGCTGAAAACAGTTTCCTCTTGTCCTGTCCCTGCCCTCCCTGATCAAGAGTCCGTCCCCAGCTTTCCTGGAGCCCCTTTCAGCACTGGAAGCTGCTCTAAGGTCTCCCCTGAGCCTTCTCTTCTCCAGGCTGAACAATCCCAACTCTCTCAGCCTCTCCTCATACAGTAGGTGCTCCAGCCCTTGGATCATCTCCATGGCCTCCTCTGGACTCTCTCCAACAGGTCCACATCTTTCCTATGCTTGAGAATTCCAGAACTGGACATGGGTCTCCAGGTGAGTACTTGGCCAGAGTTTCCTCTCTGTGCTCTTTGGTACCTGCGAGCTGGCAGCTACTTTATGAAGTGGGTGAAGTGAGGGGGGTTAGGAGGCTCCAGAGACCCCTGGCATCTCTGCACCCTGGGGTGAGAGGAAGGCAGAGGGGGAGTTACATTTGGAAATGGCTCCAGCAGTACAGTCTGTGTGTGGAGCTGGAAAGCAGCTGTCACCACTGCTGCTCCAGGATTAGTCTTTTTCTCGTTTTGCTCTTTAAACGACACACTTTAATTTTACGAGGAGATGTGTAACTCTCCACTCCTGGGAACACAACACACGCTCCAGCTGTGCAGTATAGTGCCCATCCCACTGCTCGCCGCCCAGCCTCCTCCTCCAAATCACTCACGCCTAGAAAACATTTACAGAAAGCCAAAGCAGTGTGAGCTGTGGAGCACTAAGATCCAGCCTTCAGCTTGCTGTCAACAATTAATGCTCTTGAAGAGGCTGAAGGATCCTGCATCCTTCCCAATGGCCCCAGTGACACCCTTCTCTCTGCAAGCAATGCTGCTGCGAGTTGCGCTGCCAAGGTTCAGCCTCTTGACTTCCTCTTGTGGTGGAGTTTCTCCTTGTCATCCTGACCCCATTCAGTCCTTGTGCTTAATGAATTCCTGGCACTTTATTAACAAGAGATATCCAAGTGTGATAAAGGCCATTTTACAGTGTTGGATGAGTTGCAAAGAAAAGCAAAATTGAATGCTGTCATCAAAGAGATGCTTAGCTACAGATTATAAGAAATCTTTACACAGCTGCAAAGAGCATCCTAAGGCTCAGAAATGGGACTTGGCAGATTGGGACTCATGTCCTTGTTTTATTATGGACAACCTGTATGACTTTGCTGAGTGTGCAAAGGGTCTAATCCTGTGAAGTGCTGAACCCTTTTCTATTGATGCAGCAAAATTCAACAGCACCTGACACCCAGAGCATGCCAAGAGGATTTACTGAACAGACAAGAGAGTCCTGACTGCCTTGAAGGACTTGGCCCTTTTGTCTCTCCATCATGCACCACACACCTGCAGCACAGGAACCGCAGCGGTCTCCTGTGCAGATCTGAGAGGACCTCTGCCAGCAGCTATCAGAGCGTCTCACAGCCACCTCCAGAATCACCACAGATGCCATTGTGAGCTGGTTAACATCACTAGATGTCTCACCAGGAGAAACCAGCAGACAGGACAGACTTACCCAGCAGTAAGGAAGCTGCTGCTTTAGCTGTGAAATACCCTCCATCCTGCTGTTTCAAATCCTCTCACCTCAAACACCAGCCTGTCCCACCTCAGTACCTGCAGGTACGAATCCAGAATCAATCACCACCTGGCTTTAGGAGTCAGCAGCTGCTGCAAACCCGGGGCCCATCAGAAAAGCCAACAGAACACATCACCCATCACCACACAGAGAAAACTGCAGGCACCTGAGCTAGGACTGCAGGAGCTCGGAGAGGGGGCTGAGCTCTCCCAGACACTCTCCACTTAATTCATATGAAACACATTCCATTATTTTCTTCCTGATACAAAGCTGATATGTTATGGCTTTGCTGCATTAATGAATTGTAACAGGCAGTGCCCACTTCAGCTCTACCCTTGCCACATCCACCTGCATTATCTGCTCCCTGATGGGTTTTTCTGCTATGGCTCGCATCTGTGCTGTCTTTTTCACTCCAGTCTCTTCCTGCTGTGTTGTCTTTTCCACAGTGCATTTGCTAATGAGGAGTATTCCTCCTTTGCATTTCTAAGGACTCTTTCATCTAGGGATCCTGATGCACCCAGCCTCCTCAATACCCCTGTGAAGGAGAGAAGGTAACAGCATGATTCACACACACACACACACACACACAACTGAAGCACTGAGGAGCTCAAAGGCTGCAGCCAAGATCAGGAGATGCAACAGCAGCAAGGGTATGAAGCATTAGTGTGGTGCAGATTTGGAGCTCGTGAACCCCTCAGAGGGGCTGTGTGTCTGCTTGGACCCTAAGGCATCAGGCTGGGCTTTGCCCGTCCCACTCCTCTGCAGAAAGAAAGTGTGCCTGAGATTTATTCCACAGCTACAAGTTCAAACTCAGATTTAAACCTTGAGTATGTATTGGTGATGTAGGACCTGAATCCCCAAAGTTTTCCCCACAGATAAGCTCTTAAGAGAATGAGTAACATTAAGATTGTTGCTACTGAAAAGGAGGAGGTGGAAGAAGTTGCTGGAGCAAATCCTTAATAGTGTGTTGCTGCTGTCCCTCCCGCCACACAACCACCTGGCAGACAAATCCTTCCATATGGTAATGGCTTTTTTTCCCCCTCATAAACCAGGGTGATGAGCTAAGGTTAAGTTGAAGTTCAGCCCCTCTCAGAAGGGTGAGGAGACAGAGGAAAACAAAGGTTTGTTAGTTGTGTCCAGTTCTGAAGTCCTCAGCACAGGAAGGACAAGGAGCTTTTGGAGCGAGGCCAGAGGAGGACACAGAGATGATCCGAGGGCTGGAGAACCTTCCGTACCAGGACAGGTTGAGAGAGCTGGGGTTGTTCAGCCTGGAGAAGAGAAAGCTATGGATTAAAAAACAAAACAAGAGAAACCAATCTTCCCTCTTTCAGCTTCAAACTGTTCCCCCTCGTCCTATCACTGCACAGCCTGATTAAAAGCCTCTCCACAACCTTCCAGCCCAAGTGTCTTGCAAGACTACAAGGGCCACCTCAGCCTGCCCTGCTTTTCCCTGCTAACCAGTGTTTTAGTCATGCTCCCACTTCAGTCATGCTGTGCAAATGTGTTGTGTTGATGCATTAAGGAAGGGTATGACTCGAGCTGCCTCATAAGACAGTGGGTAGCTTTTCAAGATGATCCTTGCTGCCCTCTTTGCTGTAAGCTGACAGGCTTACATGATTACACTGTCAAGGCACCGTGGCCTCCTTTCTGCAGAACATGAGGGGTCATTTTGCCAGTCAAACCACGCTGGCATCAAAACACGGCAGAGGGGCATGGGTAGGGTGCAGGCAGGGAGGGTCCAACAACCAACCCTTTTGGGAGCATCCTTGTAAAAAGTAGGGTCACCCTCTCTGACAACTCCATTTCTAGGAGTGTCCAATACACCCAATCCACTGGTTAGAAAAGAGCCAACCCTCATTAGGAGTCTGACAGACCTTTAAGGGCAGCCCCATGTCCCCTCGTCTTGCCCAGTGCTTACAGGGGCCAAGCCAGAGCCTTCTGTAAACATTTAAGGGACATTTTCCCAGCCTGGGAGCACAGCAGTTTGTCATTCCCTCAAGAGTTTAGATCTGGTCCCCACATTTAACCCATATGAGTGTTAGAAACACATTAAGAATGCAAATAGAGGCAGATCCCAGAGAAGCTGAATGTTATCCCTCTATGTCTTTATTTAAAATCAAATCCAGCTTCATTTTAATGTTCTCCTTGGGCTGGGGCTTAGCAATAATTTTCACTTGTATAAATGCAATGTGAGTATACACATTGTATAAATACAATGTGAGTATACATATTTATGCCATTCCAACAGGAAATAAAAAGTCATCAATAAAGCATATTATTTCTACAAGTACAGTGAGAACATGAGCTGCAACAGCAGGCACTGAAAAGTCGGTCTCTCTGGGGCTTTGGCAGAGTGCGGGTGCTGCATTTAACCCTGTCAGTGCTAGCTCTGGGAGATAGAGCATCCTATCTGAAATACCAGCCTGAAGAACAGGAACAGTAACATCCCTGTCAATGCTGGCATCCTTGTGCTGTCATTGTCACAAAGTGCCCAAAATGGAGAACAACGTGGATGTTTCAGCCAGAAACACAGACCTATTTGTTTGAATCAGCCTGGCAAGTCCTACCTGAGGAGGTGCAGAGGTGAACAAACAGCACAGGAGAGGATAACCTCTGCTCTCTCCAGCTGAGCTGTACGACAGCATCTCAACAGCTGTGGAATAACAAGCTCCCCCTCCTGCTATAGCTGGTGGAGAATTGCAAGTACCCACACAGCTGATGCTCAGGCTGCTTCCTATACACGAAGGGGCACCAAGGTCCTTTCAACATTGATGTGGTGCAACATTTCCTCTCAGCTCTGATCTCTGGCAGGTGGCAAAGAGCACTGGCTGCTGGCTCTCTGCTGCAAAAATAGCTGATATGCACATGCTTTCTGTGCATTCAAATCCAAATTTCCAGGGAGGAGAGGAACAGGCTGGGTCACATAGTCAGAGCAAAGATCAGCTGTTACATCTATTAGGATCTTCACCAGTCTCCTCCTCCTCTATACATTAAACTTTTCCTTAGAGTACATTGGTCAGTGTTGACATACAGGGCTGGGAACCAGATGGGCTCCTTGTCCTTAAGGTAGGTCTGGAAATTGCTTCCAAGCACAGCTGAGAAAGATGATTTATGCTCCGAGAGCTCTTGAGACCTCAAAAGCCTTGCTGTCCTGCAGATCTCCTGCATGGCCACAGACAATTCACCTTAGGACTTGTTGTACAGCTGGACCTGGTCTCCTTTGCCCAGGCTGATTTTGGCTGATATGCAGCATTTTGGATGCCTCATTGCCCTGTCTCATGAGGGCAATGCTACAGCTTTTCCCTCACTCTTCCCTTTCAGCTATTATTTGATTTTAAGTGATGTTGCACGGCAGAGAAAGGTCCTTTTAGTTACATAGAATGGTTTGGGTTGGAAAGGACCTTTAAAGGTCATCCAGTCCATCCCCTCTGCCATGAGCAGGGATGTTTTCAACTCAGTCCAGTTAAGATGCCCCAGGACAGGTCAACTACCAACTTCTCTGGGCAACTTGGGCCAGTGTTTCACTGCCCTCATCATAAAAAATCTCCTCCTTATATCTAGTCTGCATCTCTCCTCTTCTAGTCTAACATCATTACTCCTTGTCCTATTGCTGCAGGGCCAATTCACTTTGCATGTGGGAAAGAAGAACAGAGCCCTCCTCAACCTGAGACGTGGGAAACAAAGGGCATTTTCTCCTACTGACCCCAGCAGACCTTGATCTTCAGTAGGACTCTGGCTCCTGGTGTAATTCTGTTATGGCTTAATGTACTGAGTGCAGGATGCTGGACTCCAGTTCAAGTGGAATAGATCGCAATGCATTAAGCATTTCTCTTCAGATAAATAACTGAAGAAGATGTGTTTCCATTATTTGTGCATGCCCTCATACAGGAATGGCAGAAGGCCTAGGAGAGGATTACATTCTTATTTAATTCAATAAACTAATGTATAATGATATCTTCTGGGCACCATCCTGCAGGAAAGAGCAGAGAATTTCCTCCTTTCTTCTAAAACCCAATGCTGGTAAAAAAAAAACCCAGAAAAAGGTTCTTTTCTGTCCAGGCTTCAAGGTAATAAGAGAGTTTTATCCTCACCCTCCTCCTGAGCAGAAGCTCTGGGTTAAACTGAGCAGTTCCACTGATCTTGGATCCTCCGCTGGGGTCCAAATGCTTCTGCTCCAAGGCCAGAGCGGAAAGTCCCCACTTGAATTTGGTCGCTCTCCAGCTCTGGGCAGTGTTTACAGCAGAGCAGTCTGTGGTTAGGATCTTGAAGAGGCAATAGGGGCTGATTCCTTCATCAGGAGAATTTAATTAAGCTTGCTGCTTAAATACGCCACTCTAAACACTCTAAATATAGGTTGTGCTCTTTACAGAGGGAGGAGAGGTAGAGAGATCTTTTATTGAGATACAACGCAGAGATTTCAGCAGCAGAGCCTCTGAAGGAGCAACACATCCAGCTGCCAGAGGCATCTCAATCCAACTGCTTCTTTGTGGGAGAGAAAAATACAGTCACCACTATCGTCTTCCTTGGGTCCAGTTATATTCATGAGCATCTGTCCCCTGTTTCTGCAGGAAAGAAGGAAGGGAAAACCCTGTTTATGATGCTCACATGGGAAATAGTGTGATATTTCAGTTTAATTCTCATGTTCTTGGGGTCTCCTGGAGAAAAGCCACATGGAGTTCTCTTGGTCTGCCCTTTCTCATTTTACACAGGGGCTGCTGGTGAAACAGCTTTGAGAGGATTGCTGAGATCCTGCCTGCAACACGAAGGGTGTTTGTGACCCCCCTGGTGCTGCCTGCGAAGCACTTACAACTGAATGACGAAGAGAAGGGAATTGAAATCACAGGTGGGGTTCCCATATGCTTTCAAATCCTGCTAAAGATAAGAGCAGCAGCATTGCCACCACTTTGAAATCCCTTCTCTCTCCTCCCAGTGCACCAGAGGCAGAGGGATGACAGTACTGGAGAGGGGAAGGAGAGCGCTGGGCTAAGCAGGCTCCCTTTTCCATGGCAGCCCCCCTGGTTTTTTCCTTTCAAGATTTTCACTGAAATAAAGTAGCTCAATTCAATGGAAAATTAATTCATAGAAACTCATCAGCATCAGTGAAAATGCTTAGTTGGGCCAGGGTGTTACATCCATGGGATCATAACTGGCTCTCAAGACCATTAAAACGAAGTCCATATGCTTGGTACACTCAATAAAAATGTAAGCTATTGAGAGAAGTTCCCCAGCACCAGATTATGGATGTAATCAGGTATCCAGCTAAAGGGAGCCGAGAGTCTAGGCTGTTTAGCTGACTCACAAGCCCTGTGGCCAGAGCCATGCCATCACCTTTAGCTGCCAACCAAGAACTGAACTGAGCAGTGGCCAATGGACCTACCTGAATTCATCGGGAGAATTCATGGCAGAACACGAACTTTTGACCATGACCTGGGGGTGTTGGTTGAACATGAGCCAGCAGTGGCCCAGGTGGCCAAGAAGGCCAATAGCATCTTGGCTTGGATCAGAAACGGCGTGGCCAGCAGGTCCAGGGAGGTTATTCTCCCTCTGGAACCGGCACTGGTGAGACCGCAGCTCGAATCCTGGGGTCAGTTCTGGGCCCCTCACCACAAGAAGGATGTTGAGGCTCTGGAGCGAGTCCAGAGAAGAGCAACAAAGCTGGTGAGGGGGCTGGAGAACAGGAGGAGCATCTGAGAGAGCTGGGGGTGTTTATCCTGGAGAAGAGGAGGCTGAGGGGAGACCTCATTGCTCTCTCCAACTACCTGACAGGAGGTTGTGGAGAGGAGGGAGCTGGGCTCTTCTCCCAAGGGACAGGGGACAGGACGAGAGGGAATGGCCTCAAGTTCCGCCAGGGGAAGTTTAGGCTGGACATTAGGTAAAAGTTTTTCATGGAAAGGGCCATTGGGCACTGGCAGAGGCTGCCCAGGGAGGGGCTTGAGTCACCTTCCCTGGAGGGATTTAAGGGACAGGTGGACAAGGCGCTGAGGGACATGGTTTAGTATTTGATAGGAATGGTTGGACTCTATGATCTGGTGGGTCTTTTCCAACCTGGTGATTCTATGATTCTATGTTAATCTACTATGAAGCTTTGTGCTGTCACGTAACTAGCCTGTCTCTGAACTCAGCTGCAGCCTGCACTGATGGCTCATTTTGGAGCAGTAATTTTCCCAGCAAACAACAGACAGATGCATTTTCCTTGCTGTTACAATCACACTTGTAGGTGTCAATAATAAAAGAGCTGTAGCTGTATTTCAGCTGGCTGAGAATCAGGAGAAAGTACCTGAAATGAAGCATCTCTGCCTCCTGTGCAAGACAGTCCACATAAGACAACAGGTAATTCCCCCATCTGGCAGAGCCTTTGCTGACAGACAGGCTGGTGCTTTACAAAGCATCTGTGAATGAGAAAACCTCTCTGCAGCAGTAAACCAGGGGCCACAGCAGAGTGATGTGTACAGTTTCTTCAGACAGACCAGTGTCATCATTACTTTGATAGAAAGTAAATACAAAACGTTCCTCTGACAAGGATGTTAGCAGCAAGGGTGAAAGCTGGAGCTGGGCTGCTTGGGTTGTATTAGGACTAGCAAACTGTGGAATGGCAATAACCCATGGTAACAAAAAAAGAGAACTCCTTAGCATGCTGCTGAGACATTGAGAGATGGCAAAGCTGACCTTCACACTCCTTGTAGCACATCAAAACAGGCTCAAGGTCTTCGTTCTTACCTCCTTGGTAATCCAGGCTGCAAAACACCTAAAAGACCAGCTAACATCTGGTGTGATGAATGTGGCTGACAGATGAACTCCTTGGCACCACCAGTAAAGGCAGCGCTTATCTGGGAGGGAAACAAGCTTCCTCAGGGGAAGACAGGCTGAAAAGCAAGCTCTCTGACCATATGGGACTCGTGCAGGCTACCCTCAACCCAATCCAAGGGCAAAAGACCTTAATCCAACACACTTTCTATACAGCAAGGTGATACAAAAAGTACAGCTCAAATAATTAGCACAAAATCTCACAGGCTGAGAGAGTTGGGGATGTTCAGCCTGGAGAACAGAAGGCTCTGAGGAGACCTTATAGTGACCTTCCAGTACCTGAAGGGACTACAAGAAAGCTGTGGAGGGACTTTTTACAAAGGCTTGGAGTCATAGGACTAGAGGCAATGGCTATAAATGGAGAAGGGCAGATTTAGACTAGACATAGTAAGAATTTCTTCACAATGAGGGTGGGGAGGCCCTGGAATAGGTTGTGCAGGGAAGTGGTGGCTGCCCCATCCCTGGAGGGGTTCAAGGCCAGGTTGGATGGGGCTTGGAGCCCCTGATGCAGTGGGAGGTGTCCCTGCCCATGGCAGGGGTGGAACTGGATGGGCTTTGAGGTCCCTTCCAACCCAAACTATTCTACAACTCTGTGATTCTATGATTCTATGAAGATCTCATCCAAATTTCTCCTTTTTCAGCAGAAAAAGTTTAAATCATTTCGGATTAAAACACTCTCTCTCAGCCTGTCCTCTTATGGGATTTGCTCCAGCCCTCAGATCATCTTCATGGCCTGCTCCAGAAGTGGCTTTCTCTTGATCTGGATCATCATAAAAAGTATATGAAGTTTAAGTCAAAACTCATCCCAGCTTTCCAAGCAGCTATGATTGAATGAACGATTGAACTGAATGATGTCAAGAATGAAATAAAACAGAGGAGTTTTTCCACCTTAATGGGTGCAATAGGAGAGTTTTAAATGTCATCTTGCCAGCTCATCATGAGCTAAGGATTTTGGGTTGAAAACTGAAAAATTTGGTTCTCTGTATTTGACTTTATATCAGTCTCACATGTATTACCTGAACTTAGTGTCACCTACCAGCACAGAAGCAACAAACTCAGAATATCCTCAATATTTCTGTACCATTTCCTTCTCTTGCTGTAAGCTCTCCCTGTGAATCGCAGCAAAGGAATAGGTTTTCCAGCCAATCCTTAATCTCAGTGCAGGATGCATAAGAAATAACATCAATAAAAGCACTTCCCCCTCCACCCCTTTCTTCATTATTGAAACAGCAGAGATCATGTTGTCAAAATTGACACAAGAGCTCTGGCCAGAGAGTTGAGACACAGAGAGAGGGGAAGGAGATTAGAAGGGAGAGAATCTGGAAGTATTTCTGCTGAATTTGCTGTAAAAGATGCATCAAAGGAAATTGCGATGAGCCCACAACTTCAACACCTTTCACATTCCACAAGGTCACAGCCACCTAGACAGCCAGAAGCCAAATGAACATGAAAGATTTCATTCTAAAGCACCAAAGTGCTTCTTAAAACGTCTGGGCTTGCACCTGGAGTGAACTTGGACTATGCCATTAGTTTTATCAAGCTGAATTCCCTCTGCCTGTGTCACGTCAGGTGCTGATGAGTTCCCTGGCCTGAATCCTTGCCATGGGGCAGATTGTACCTTGGAGGAGCTCTGAAATTACTGCTTGATAACTTTGTGCTCGTGTATCCACAATCAGAGGAACAGACCGTCCCCATCTTTGGATAATTCATTTTCTTTGTATGCCTTCACCATTTGCTCTTTCAATTGTTTAATCTTTCACAGAGGAGGTTTCCCTGAATCCCTCACCTCCTCTTCAGATTCTCAGCCTTTGTTTAAATTTTCTTGGACACCGTTTGCTGGACACCATTTGGAGCAGCTGATTTCATTCACTGTAATGCATTTCCAGTGTTTCTTTCCCTCCCTCTCAGAGCAGAACATTCTACAGAGCCCAGGCATTGATAAAAGAGAATACCTCTGTCCCATTTTCTCCTCCCTAGAGCTTTTGTCTGACTTAGCATGGATCATCCTAGGTTTCATTAGGTCAAGGAGACCATGAGACAGAAGGGGAAAGCTATGAACAAGTAGGATCCTCCTTATGAGGAGCAACTGAGAGAGCTGGGGTTGTTCAGCCTGGAGAAGAGGAGGCTGAGGGGAGACCTTATTACTCCCTACAACTACCTGAAGGGAGGTTGTGGAGAGGAGGGAGCTGGCCTCTTCTCCCAATTGACAGGGGACAGGACGAGAGGGAATGGCCTCAAGCTCCACCAGGGGAGATTCAGGCTTGAGATAAGGAAAAAATTCTGCATGGAAAGAGTTGTTAGGCATTGGAACGGTCTGCCCAGGGAGGTGGTTGACTCGCCTTCCCTGGAGGTGTTTAAGGTGAGGGTGGATGAGGTACTTAGGGACATGGTTTAGAGATTGATGGGAATGGTTGGACTCGACGATCTGGTGGGTCTCTTCCATCCTGGTGATTCTGTGATTCTATGATGTCTCCTGTGGAAAGCAAAGGGCTGTGTATGCCATTGTTTCATATCTTGTGTAGCCACTTGCTCTCCTTGGAAAGAAAACACAAGCTGCTGCTGTTGCACAAGCAATTGGACCAGTCAGAGGCTTCAAGGAGGCTCAGGCATCCCCATGCAAGGAACTGTGGGATTCTCAGCCCAGTTCTCTGCAGGATGGGCACACCTCAAGCCCATTGTAAACACATTGCATCATAGAATCTCAGAATGGTTTGGGTTGGAAGGGACCTCAAAGCCCATCCAGTTCCACCTCCCTGCAATGGGACATCTCCCACTGGATCAGGGGCTCCAAGCCCCATCCAACCTGGCCTTGAACCCCTCCAGGGATGGAGCCTGAGCTGGCCTCCTTGCAAACAGCCCCAGCCTAAAATATCATAACATGTTGAAGCAGGAGACAAGTCTTCATTGCTGAAGGCAACACTTGTAGCTTCTGCTATTGCTTGCTGGAATGACTGCAGACTGCCACCCCAGCAAATGTCCCAGGGAGGACACCACAGCAGACCAGGCAAGGAGAAGGGGTTTTGGGGCTGCTGCTGAATTCTGGCACTAACAGTAGAGAACAGACCTCAGCGTGAGCATCCAAGCAGTGCATCAAGGGCAGGGCTGCAGAAGGCTTCCAAAAGCACAGCTGATGCAAGGCATCAGGCAGACGGCAAACCCTGCCCGCACCATCTGCCTGCTCCCTGACTCCCCGGGCCCAGCAGCTTAGGCAGGAGAAACAACCCATCTTCTGCTGACTAGCACCTCAGGGTGCCAAAAGCATTGCAAGAGGCAACCATGCACCAAGCAGAGCTGGTGACAGCCTGTGCTTCTGGTCCAGACAAGAGTAGGAGAGCCTCCCATCCCTCAGCCTCCACAGAGCTGATTTGTCAGAGGCAGTTACAAACTTGACCTGTATTTTCTGTTGGGAGAAGGAGGTCCAAGACAGAGTGAATTGACCCAGGCATGGAGAAGTTGCTTTAATTATATCTGCAGAGGGAGCTGAAAAGCTACTAACAATCAGCCCTGGCTTAAGAAGCTCTCCTGCACATCAAGAACATGTGTTTGCTCCTTCCAGGATCTGCAAATCATGGGCATGACTGAAATCCGGTGATGCCTACAGTTGTCTTCCCCAGCACACCTTGGACTGGGGAATCCCATTGGCTCCCACGGATTTCCTCACTTATTCCTAAAGAGCCAGAGCTGGACCCGCGATCTGCAACACGTGGGGCAATTTCCAGATAAGGCAAGGAGCTCTGGGTCCTGTGAGGGAGATGGTCTGTGGAAACCTGTGTAGGCTACACAGCAGAGCCAGGGATGGAGCCAGAGCGCTTGGCATGGAGGGATTTTCCCTTCCCTTGATTTCTGCTTGTGCTCATTGCTGGAGCCACAGCACAGATGGGCTTCTGATCCAGAATGGTTGCTTTAACAGCACAACTTGTGCAGATAAAGCAGCACATGTGAGAAGGACTTAAAGGTCAAAATACTTTCAAGGGGCAGCAGCATTTGGACTTAACCTCCATGTGGCTTTCCCCAAAGAGTTCATTCAACCAACCAAACACCTGCTGACCTCCGTACAGGGCACTGGTAACCCCCATGTTATATTGAGTATACTCCTGACAAGCCCCTGGATCCATTGCTTCAGTTTACAAGCCAGAAATGCTACTGGGAGATGCTTCAGCCATTCCACTTGGCCCCAGCTTGATCTTCATCACCGGCAGCATAAAATCCCCTCTGCGTCACGCCCACAGTGGGAGTTGTGCTCTGCCAAGTGCTCTCAAGGAAATGCAAGGCTGAAAGCCCCTGAGTTGCTTTAATTTTGTCCCCAGCTCCAGACTGGACAGATTTGTGTCACGCCAAAATCCAATTAAGTCAGCCTGCATTGCTAAACCCTCCAAGCCGAACTAATGGATGTCATCGTCTCACTGAGCAACCCATCAGCTCTCTTCTGTTTATCCATGGAGACTTGCTCTGTGGCATAGGAGAGGGCTTCATCAAAGCCCAGAGCCCGCTTTCCTCCTCTGCTCAGGGGAAACACAGCCAAGGATGTGTTCTATAGCAGGGACATCGTCCCTGCGACTGACCCTAAGATCCATGAAAAAAATGTTTGAAGTGGGTAATTAGCTTTGATTAAAAGCCCTTTGCTGCGGCAGAGGCTCCTGAAACTTGCCTGGAGGGGATAGAAAAAGAGCAGGAGGAGCAGATGTTTGGATTTGCTCCTCACAGACAGGGTGGGATTTCATCCGCTTTTGACTGCCTCGTCCTTCTCCTGGCGCTCCCAGGGCAACGGTGCCACGGTGCTGCTCGCCTGCATCCTCTCCCCATCCCTCTGCAAAGGGCTGCAAGGCAAGGCAAGCAATTGCAAACAAAGCTGAAAGAAGCACCAATTACCGTGGGATAAATAGAATCACAGAATCATTAAGGTTGGAAAAGACGTCTGAGATCATCCAGTCCAGCCATCAGCCCAAGATACTCCCACCCTGCCTATGGTAGTGATGCTGCATCCATTGGTGAAGGTTAATAATGGACCAAAGAGGCCATAGAGCAATCACAGATGTAGAGGAGCATTCATGGAGAGTACATGGGGTGAGTTTGAGAAATGAGTCCTCATCTTCCCTTGCTCCTGCCTGCAACAAAGGGAAGGAGACTGTGGCAGCATCTCTATGGCTCTGTTGCCACCAAATTTGATGTAACTTTGGCAAGGAGCTTATCTGTAAGGCAAAGAAAGCCAACTTCATGGAATACTTGGATACCTATCGTTGAAAAGTGCGATTATTTTTATCATCCCCATATGTTTCCCTTGTGAGGTGCGGCCGTTGGAGTCCTCAATATATTTCCCTGAAATACAGACAATAAAACAATAACTGTAAAAGTTAACAACAAATCCAATTCCGTGGTGCTGCTGGGATCATCCCTGTGAGAGGAGATAATTCAGTCATTTCCCTGCTCTTGCTCCCAAATTAAAATGAATTGATGCCTGCAATGTCAATTTGTTTATCATGTCTGCAGGCTGTCAATACATGGCAACTTCCTCAGGTCCTAAGAGTTCCTCCTGTTTCAAAAAACTCAATCTATCTTTGAGAAAGCCCTATGACAACAGCTAAAACAATCCCTCTCTGCAGTATACATTCAGATCTATCTTTGCAGGTGCCTCCCAAACCCCAACACTCCTGGAGACTTTCTGACCTCACTCCCAACCACATCCCAGCAAGAGACCAGGGTGTCCTCCAGTGAACACAGCAAATCAAAAAAACCCATCAATATAATAGAATCATCCATGTCCTCCCTGAGCTGAGGACTCTAGAACTGCATGCAGGGCTCCAGGTGGGTCTCAGCAAAGCGGAGCAGAGGGGCAGAATCCCCTCCCTCACCTGCTGGTCCCACTGCAGCCCAGGACACAGTTGGTTTCTGGGCTGGGAGTGCACATTGTTGGCTCATGTTGAGTTTCTCCTCCACCAGTGCCCCAAGTCCTTCTCCTCAGGGCTGCTCTGAACCCATTCTCCACCCAGCCTGTATTTGTTCTTGGGGTTGCCTTGCCCCAGGACCTTACATTTGGATTTGTTGAATTTCATGAGGTTCACCCAGGCCCTTCTCTCCAGCCTGTCAAGGTCCCAATATATTGTGGCAAGGACACATGGTGCAGTCAGGAAGGGGAGAGAGAGGGAAGGAGCATGAGGTGGAGAAAGGTGTGCTCTGCACGCCAATACAGGGGTATCTGGGGATGTTCCTAAAAAAGGACTTTTGTTCACTTGTTTTTTTTCATTTCACCGGTGCTAAAACATTTCGTGAGAGCCCTCCAGCCTACACAGTATCCTTTCAAACAGTTGATAAGCTGGTAAGATGGGATGGTTCCTCCACCTGTTGGAGAGCCTGGTTCAACCCTCAGCACTGCTCGAGCTGCAGTGGGGATTCAAACACGCACTTCTGTGTCCAGCTGAACCATCTATGGATTTGGAATATCAAGCTTACCAGGAACAAACCGCTTTAAAAGTTTTTTGGGTTCAGACAGAGGTGGAACAGACCCAGGATGGTAGCTCATTAAAGTATAACTAGTAGATATGAGCCCTGGGTAGATTTGGAAGGGCGTGATAGCCAGACTCCTGCTGAACTCAGTGGGAGCTGCCATCTCCCACTGCGTATTTAACCTCTGTTTTGGGAAGGAAGAAAATCTATGGCACAATGCTCTAAGCGGGCTGCTGATCCTAACCCTTTAATCTGGGACAAGTGCTTCTCACTACCACAAAGTTGCCTGCAGGCTTGTCTGTTCCTGGAAACTGAGGAAAGAACAAACCCTTCAATTTTCCTGAATGATTTTTTTTAAATAAGGTTTAGAATGTGGAAAAAAAATACCTCTGTTTTAAAAACCTGATCCTCTTGAGAGCTACAAGCTGCCTTCTCTGCCTGAGAAAACTTCACTCTTCTCCAATCATTCTGAATCTTGATGAAAACAGAGAAAAATATTCTTTGTATCAATATAATTCCTCCTTGCTAAAAATAGATAATGGTTTTCAGATGCAAGAGAGGAGATTTAGATGAGACCTTAGGAAGAAATGTTTTGTTGTGAGGGTGGAGAGGGCCTTGCCCAGGTTTTCAAGAGCAGTGGTGGCTGCCCCATCCCTGGAGGGGTTCAAGGCCAGCTTGGATGGGGCTTGGAGCCCCTGATCCAGTGGGGGGTGTCCCTGCCCATGGCAGGGGTGGGACTAGATGAGCTTTGAGGTCCTTTCTAACCCAAACCATTCCATGTTTCTATGACAGGGTTGGATAGAGACAATCCCTGGCAGTCTTGTCCCACCACCCTAGGCAGAGAGCAGATCCAAGCATGCATAACCAGTTATCCTTGAGGTGCTCAACCCTGCTTCAATGCCAAACCCGCAGCGGGTGCTCACGCAGCTTCTCCGCCCACGTCTGCCCAGATCCAGGCTTCCAGTGCTACCCAGAACCTGCACACAGACTTTACACCCCAGCTGCCTGCTTGGCAGCAGCAGGCACGGCTGCTCTGTGGCTCTTGGTGTGGAGATCGTGGCTGCCAAAGCCACCATAAGGACCCTAGGAAAGCCTCCAGCAGTCAGTTGTCAGATGCCTCAAGCAGCGCATCCTTGAGGGTTGACTCATCCACAGGGATAAAGCTCAAAGGGTCGAGTCCACAGAAAGCATCTTTATTACGTGAGGAAAAATACCTCATTCTCTGATTAAAAGTGCCTCTCTGCGCAGTAATTAAATGCAGATCTAACTGCTAACAGGAAATGCAAACGTGCCAGGCTCTGTCATTAATAAGAACTACCCAGAAGCTGAGGCTCCCAGTTAGAAACAACTATCCGGGGACTGCAGCTCCCCAGAGTCTCCAGAGCAGAACCCCAACAGGTCCTCCCTGGGATGATCAGTACCCAGAGTTTATTAAAACTGTGTTTTGCCCCTACTTAAAAGGCACTGGCAGAAAGCTCTCCCTCCACAAATAATCACTGCCTCGGGGCAGCCAGGAAATACTTCAAACACCTGCTCTTGTTGAGAGAGGCTGGCAAGAAAACTTTTATTTACAGGTCCCTATTCCCAGATTCCACTGGGAACCTGCCCTTGGGTGCACCACGGCTTTGTCTTTCTTTGACATACATATTCCCGGCCTAAAGGATAAGAATTGCCTTTTATCTGCTGTCTCATGATACTCATCCAAGGTTTATGAGACACAGTAGCCCCCAGCCTTTCGATTACACCTGGTATTCCTTATTCACTTCCCTCTACCTCGGTGAAAGCATAGCCATACACTTTGCACAGCCATACACTTCACCCATCAAAGAGACCTAGCAACCTGGTCAGGACAGTTCTGCTAAAATGTGGATGCCCGGGCAAGGATGTGGGCATGAGGGAATCACTGACAGGAAAACAGGACTCAAAGCAGCATCTGGAAACTGTTGGCAGAGCTGACAGAAGCAACCCAGATGGATCTGCATGCCAGCAGCAGGTTATTGGGTCAGACTTGTGCTCTGTCTGGCCTGATCTAGGCTTTCAGAGTCACCCAGTGATGTATAAACAGGTCAGTTATGCAGTGATGTTCCTCATCCAGAACAATTTAAACTCCCAGCACGTGAGAGACTTTGTAAGGCAGGAGCGGTGTTTCTGTGTTTGAGCCCTTCAGTGGATTTTTTTCCTCCAGCACCTTACATGAATGTTTTTGAACTCATAGAATCAACCTCTGCAACATCCTGCGGCAAGGAGTTCCACCGGATAAGTGCTGCTTGAGAAGGAACAGCCTCCGGTTGTTCACTGAACTTACTTCTTGTACTGGGAAAGGGTGTGAACAACAGCCCCTTGTTCAGCTTCCCCCACGCTCTGTTCCCTGCCTCAGCTCCTTTTCAATGCACACTTTGCCTGGCAATGCCAGAAAAGATGGTCATGAAGTCCCTTGCCAACATCCCCACTCTCAGAGTGAACCCCCACTCAGGACAATGCATTCTTGATCTGGAAAGGGGAGGGGAGGCAATATTCAAACCACACAGCCCTGCAGCACTTTCCAGAACACTCACAGCTGCCAAGATTTCCATTTTCCTTGATATTCCCGCTCCATCTCCGGATGGTTGTGGTCCCAGCAGCAGGTACAGTGGTTGAGGCTGCAGGATGGAAAACCAGCAAAAGGTCAAGTGCTGGGTTGTGCTGCACAAGCCCAGCTGTCAGTGCTCATCCTTAGCCGCAAGGCTGCTTGCTGGAGCTCCAAGTTGTTCATTCAGCCAGCTGAAAGGTTATGAAGGCTTTAGCAAAGCTTAGAAAAGAATCTGCCAAGCTATAGATCCAAAAGTTCCACACAGAGCAGTATAAAAGGGCTAATCAAGCTTCGGTGGCCAGGAATAAACAGATACATGGTGACTGTAGAGGTCACTGGGGCTATGGGTTTTTTCTAAAGAGAATTTTTCGAAACACAGATCTGCACCAGTTACTCAAAACAAAATTCTGTCTCTTGTGTCCTGCTGGAAAACATTTCCAATGAGCAAAAACCTGGAGGACTTGAGAGATCATTGCACCAAGTGCCTCTCAGCACAGGGATGAGTAAGGCCATGACAAAGCACTGAGGGTTTCTGCCCTGGCCCAGCACATGCAAACTGAGGCTGTGGATGTGAAGATTGTTTCCATGCTTATTTTTCTGCTGTAAGGCAAGCTTGCAGGAGACAGCAACCCAGCAACCCATCCAGGGTCACCTCAATCTATTCAAAGCGTGTTGAAGGAAGCAAGAAGATGCTGGTGTGGAGTTCAAGGGTCTGAGCTTGTTGTCCTTCCTCCTGCCACCTGCGGTCCCCAAACAGCCTTGTTTCCTTCTCAGTTTTGTGTCTGAGCCCAGGGGCCAGGAGCAGGAGGAATGCTTGCTGTATGCCCAAGCTTCATGGCACAACTTGCATCACTCTGTGTCCACAGGCTAAGGAGCCTCAGCAGCAAAGGGAAATGCTTTTTAACTTTTTATAGGTAGATAATTCTAGGAAGCTGAGAAATATTGGGGTGATTTTGTTGAAGCTTCACCACAAAAGTACCACGGAAGTTATGTGAGTCAGAGGTGCATGTATTCCATAGAATCATAGAATCGAATCACAGAATGGTTTGGGTTGGAAGATACCTCAAAGTTCATCCAGTTCCACCCTCTGCCACGGGCAGCGACACCTCCCACAGCATCAGGATGATCAAAGCCCCATCTAATGTGGTCTTGAACACCTCCAGGGATGGGGCAGCCACCACTGTTCTGGGTCACCTGGGCCAGGGCTTCCCTCCTCTTATGGGAAAACATTTCTTCCTAAGATCTCATCTAAATCTTATTTGTTTCTGTCAATGATATTCACTTATATCCGTAATAAAAGGGATTTAAAAACAATCTAGACAAAGTGATTCATGGTTGAAACAAACAGAATCATAGAATTATAGAATAGTTTGGGTTGGAAGGGACCTTCAAGATCATCTAGTCCCAATCCTCTGCAATGGGCAGGGACACCTCCCATTAGATCAGGCTGTCCAAGCCACATCCAACCTGGTCTTGAACACCTCCAGGGATGGGTAAGCCATAACTTCCCTGGGCAACCTCTTCCAGTGCCTCAGCACTCCTAGTGAAGAAGAAATACTACCATGTTATCAAAAGGAAATGTCTTGAGTGAGCCTGATTTTTTCCTCTCAAAGTTTTCAAGAAAGCTCTGCTTCCTCTATAAGCCCCAATGCAAACCTGAGAAGCTCCCAAACTTTCTTGGACCAACTCATTGACACCTTGCAAAGGCAAGTCCTCGGGCTAGTGGGCAAAACCTCAGTACCCAGACAGGTTTGGGCACATGGGACTCTGCTCCTGCCATGAATTCTCATGCATCCCCTAAATCCTCTCAAGCCCTTGGTTGCAGCACCTACATGACCCCAGCAGCCAGCATTGACTCTCTGCAGCCTGAGGAGGTGACTATCAGAACCAGGAGTCACTGGGCTCACCAGGCTGCTGGTTTAACCACACAGCAGATGGCTGCACTGCATGGATGAGGGTTGGAAAAATATCCCATGGCTGAATGGATCTCCGGAGAACCTTTTTCCTCAGCACTTCATTATAAAACTTATAAATAAAAGTAATTGTCGCACAGTTAGATTTCCCATCTCCTCCAACTTCTTAATCGCATCAAGATTAATTATCGGAACTCTTATTGTTTTGCTTTATGGGTTTCAGTTGTTTGTCTCTCCTTTTGGAGCTGCTCTGAGATGAGAAAAGGATTTGAAGCAGCTTAAATGTGAGCATCTAGGCAGCAGTTTTGTTAAAGTTGCCTTCTCTTAACAGTCAGCATCATTTTCGCATTGGGGCTCAATGTTCTGAAGTAATTTAATTGCAATTTAATCTTCCTACTTTCTTCTTTAATATATTTTGGTACAGTTCACCAGGTTATATTTGCCAATTCATTAACAACGTCTCTGATATTTGACATTTTGCTTTGGGGAAATGCAGGTATGCAATCTGTAATATTTTGAGGATTTCTTAATGAGATTTAAAGGATTATGGGCTAGGAATTCTGATTTTTTTAATTTAAATGTTGACTTCAGGCCTTCTTGGGGGCATTTTTCTTGAATTTTCTGACCTGAGATTTGGGGGGAAATCAATGGAAAACGGCAGCGACATTTGTAAGAGGAGAAACATGTAGCTGCCTCTTGCCTCCTGAGCACACAATGATTAAGAGTCAGGAAAGTTTCCTAGTTCAAAATCTCAAGTCTTTTTTACAGATTTGTTTTTTCTTTTTTTTTTTCTCAAGGAAGCAGCCTGAGCTCTGCTGTAGGAGTTTCTCTGCCAGCTGGTTTTGCTGCTATCACACCCAACAGACAGCGGCATCTGAAAGCACCTGCCCACACATAGCCCCTCGCAGCCCTTTGTGAACACAAATCACCTCCCTGAAAGCCTCAGAAAAGGCCAGGTTGGGATGTGGCTCCCACTGTTCGGCTTTTATTCCAAATCAACCCAAGATCTGCTGGGAAAAAAAAAAAGCTGAGGGTTGGATAGCTGCCTTTTAATAATGGTTCAACCCTCTGAGCATAATGATGCTAAAATGAACTCCAGTCTTTTCCTGCTTTTGCTTTTCTGTGTTGCCTTGAGCTCACTTCTTCACCTCTTTTCACCTTGCCCTTAAAGGAAATCCTAAAGATCCAAAATGCACACATATGCAAGTACCACAAAACCAGGCTTCTAAAGACTCTTGGAAAAAGGGAAAATCTAAAAGCATTCGAGACTTTCTTTTTAATACCCAGGCCTCCTGGTTCTCACAGATCAGCACTCGGTGAGGAAGCCTGCAGCCTGCACAGACATAACCCACCGCATCCCAAAGGGAAAGGCCATTAAAACAGAGTTCGCTGCTGTGACACTAGGCAGCAGCTTCAGCTCCATTTCATGTCTCATTCTCTCTTTGGACAGTGCAGAGTGCATTGCAGAGAGTTGTTGAGGCGTGAGTTATTGCACACGTGCAGCGATTCATATGAAGTGATCATTATTAGAAATGCAGAGTCAAATACGCAGAAGTTCGAAAATACCAGAAATCAAGATTGCCTTTACCTCCCTAATTAGGCCCCTGGTGAGCAGGCATCAACTCCCAGCATTAATCACCTCTCCCCAACACTCCAGCCTCCATCGCTGCTGCAGCTTTTTTTAATTGCAAAATATTTATTTTCCTGTTAACCTTTTGCAAAGCACGCAGCCCCTTCCCCCACAGCAGTGCCTGCATCTGCCTCTCTCAGAAACGTGCCTGCGTGGTACCCGTGCGCTATTCTGGGCAGGAGCCAGGTGATAAACCAAAGCAGCCACTGAATGCATCAGCACTTCTGGCACCTGGAAGGGTATTTTGTCTGGCAGGAAGGCTGTTGCGTGTATTTGTTCCAAAGCTGTCTCCAGATCAAGGATGTCTCCAGATAAAGAACTGCTGGAGTGTGTTCAGAGGAGGGCAACGAGGCTGATGAGGAGTCTGGAGCACCAGTGTTATCATGAGAAGCTGAGGGAAATGGGGCTGTTTATCCTAGAGGCTGAAGGGAGATCTCATCACTCTCCGCAGCTCCATGAAAGGAGGTTGGGGTGAGGTGTCTCACAAGTAACAAGTGAGAAGATAGGAGGAAACAGCCTCAAGTTGTGCTGGGGAGGTTTAGGTTGGATATTAGGAAGCATTTTTTTACTGACAAAGTGGTGAAGCCCTGGCAGAGGCTGCCCAGGGCAGTGGTAGAGTCTCCATCCCTGGAGGGATGCAAAATAGACATAGATGCGGCATTTCTGGCATATATTGAATGCAATGGGCATTTCAGGACATGGTTTAGTGTCCATGTTGGTACTGTGCTGGTGGTTGAACTTGATGGTCTTAGAGGTCTTTTCCAACCTTAATAAATCTATAATTCTGTTTTCCTGATATCTCTGTCTCTTCCCACCATCAGCAGAGCTTCCCCGTATTTCCTAGCTGCGTCCTCTGCTCTCCGCCTCTGCTAGGCAGCTCAGAGCAGCACCCAAACCCCATGAAATTGCTGTTATGGTGACCTGTGGCTCTTCCAGAGTTTTTTGGACTGGAGAAACACTTGCTGATCCCAGACATCCCAAGAAGGACCCATTAAGTAGAAGCAGACTTCCCAGTGTTCCGGCTTTTTTTGCTGGCTAGGGCTTGCCTTGCTTAAGGCAAAGGAGGAGAAAAAAGCTGGCAAAGTGCAACTATCATGACTTTGTTACTCGAGGGGCTGTCAGCAGCGGGAATTTGCCTTTGGGAAGGATTGCAGTGAGATTTATTTGTTCATTAGCTTGAGGGATGAAGTTAAACCTTTCCATGCAAATCCAGCCGTGTGCTGGTTTGGGCCACATAAGCCCGGCAGGGAGCATCGTCTCACACTTAGACTGAAGGAACTCAGTCCTTTCATCAACTCTACTCATAACACTTAGTTAAAATAGACCCATAAAACCAGGCATCTTCTCTCTGCCTCAGTTTAAAGCAGCATAATTTTTTTTTTTCTCCTCGAGGATCAAGAGGTAGAATTAACTGAAGGCTGAAAAGCACTGAGAGCCACAGAGCAGTATAGCTCCAAGCAATGTGTTAAACTAGCCAGCTAGGGAGGTTTATAACTGGACTGAACATGTCAGAGAGGTGACTTGCCACATGGAGAGCTCAGATCCCACATTCTCTGAGTGCTAACCAGAAGCTGCCCATACTGGGGATGAGATGGAGATGGAGGGATGGGGAACAAGAGGGACAGCTCTAACCAGAGGGGCACCGTGAGTGATGCTGAACTGTACCAGAGGGAGAAAACAGGAATATTTCTGCCTAAACATCATACCACATCAAGGCTAACACATAATTTATAGCTATAATTCCAGGCTCTGTGATGGTTTTGGCTCCCGTACGCTCCCCCTACTTAGTAAGAGTATATAGTGGTAGCCATACACATTGGGTTGTTGCCTCTGAAATGAAGCTTAACCCAATAACACTGTCAAAAGGGGAAACACTGTTTAGTCATTAATGAAATTCTAATAACAAAGTCATTAATTGAAACCCAATAACACTTTTCCATCCCAGTGACTTACTGAAATTGTTTGTGCTGAAGAGACCCAGGTTTACATCTGCATCTCCTTTCCCTGTTTGGCAGTGACCAGGACCTGCACCTTTTATCATTTCATATGCCTTTGGATCAGATTTTCTGCTTGTTATTCACTCTTAGGAAATTTAACAAGTCTACACAGGCTCTTTAAAGCTAATGTTGCATGAAATGCAGGGATAAACCAAAGCAGACAGGTTCATAAGTACAAACATACTATCAAACTGCTCCTATCACCCAGTCTCTTCCTAATGGTTTTATTATGTAAAATGGTTCAGTCTGGAGAAAACCCATCACAGCAGTGCCAAGCAGGTATTTAATTCATTAATTAGATATGAAATTTAAATGAAATCACGCTGTATCCAAACAAACTCCTAACGAGACTTGTTACTATCAAGTTCCCAGGCTGAGGAAGGGATGGAAAGACATGGCTATGGATTAAACCGTGAGGAAAAGCCCTCTTTACATCTGTATCACCCTTGGAGAGAGGCTATTGCAGTTATTACACATGCAAAAGCATCAAGATGCTGCACCATTAGTCCAGGTGCAAAGACAGTTTTTTACTTTGCCTTCTCTTCCAGACAGCTTCAATTTTAACTCAGTGAAGTATCTGCAGTGTGTGACAATTCTTGCTGTCACTGATTGTCCAAACACACTTGTTCTTCAATTTTTTTTTTATACTTTTAAGTCTCATTACCCACTTGAGTGTCACAGAATGGTTTGGGAGGGAAGGAACCTCAAAGCCCATCCAGTTCCACTCCTTGACATGGGCAGGGACACCTCCCACTGGATCAGGGGCTCCAAGTCGCATCCAACCTGGCCTTGAACCCCTCCAGGGATGGAGCAGCCACCACTGCTCTGGGCAACCTGGGCCAGGGGCTCCCCACCCTCACAGCAAAACATTTCTGTCTAAGATCTCACCCCAATCATCCTTTTTTCAAGTGAAAGACGTTCTCCCTTGTCCTGTCCCTGCCCTCCCTGATCAAGAGCCCCTCCCCAGCTTTCCTGGAGCCCCTTTCAGCACTGGAAGCTGCTCTAAGGTGTCTGTGGAGCCTTTTCTTCTCCAGTCTGAACAACCCCAACTCTCTCAGCCCGTTCTCATACAGGAGGTTCTCCAGCCCTCAGATCACCTCTGTGGCCTCCTCTGGACTCGCTCCAAGTGCTCCATGTCCTTTCTGTGCTCCAAAAATGAACACAGAGATCCAGGTGGGTCTCACCAGAGCAGAGCAGAGGGGCACAATCCCCTCCCTCTCCTGCTGGTCCCACTGCTTTGGTTAACACTGGCTACTTGTGGCTGAAAAGCTGCTCTTCATCTCCTGCCCACTATTAGGTGTCATCACATCCCTCAGTTACAGAAAGGGGAACCCTCCGGTGGTGCAAAGCACTGACATTTACCTACCTTCATCTAGGGTGACAGAAATCTTGTTATCATCCCTATTTCATGTGGGTCCTCTTGTTTTTAAAACTTTCAATATGTAGAGAAAATACACCCACACTCGTGAGAGGCTGAAATCCAAGCTGGACCTTTTTCTTCTTGTTCTGAGCTCTTGTCCTTTACCTGGTGATGATTGCTGGCCTGAGTTTTGCAATTCTTTTTAATAAAAGAGAGCAGAAAACACACATCCATCCCCTCAGAGGAAAGGGACAGACTTGATTAATTATAGCAAAGCATTCTGAGGTCACAGGTATATTACTTTTAATTCATCTACATATTGAAGAGGTGTCCAGCATTTTCCAGAGGACCCAGAGCGCGACATATTCAGCATTAAAAGCCAAGTATCTGCTATTACAGCCCATGTCCTTTAATCCTTGATGTCACTGGGTAATTTCAGCCAAATATGACAAAGAGAAAAGGTCTCCAAACTATTAACATCTTACAACTTTCTTCAAAATAGGGGAGATCTGGGCACTAAAAAGACAAATTCAGTTTTACCACTCCAAAAATGTAGACATTTACAATTCTTTCCATATGGAAAATATATCTTAGTCCATAGATTTGTTTCATATAGCATAATACGTTGCATAAATCCACTAACATACCTCATCCATCTATAAATGTTAGTGCCAAATGCATTGTGGAACAGGCCTATTGCCCAATATTTAAAGTGTGTTGTACGACACAGCGTGCTAAAAAGGTTGTGAAACGTTTAAAGCATGTACACATAACACTAACATCCCTTGGCACCCTAGGAAGTGGCTCAATAAATTCTCTTGAAGACTAAACCGATGTCTGGGAATATCAGGGGGATTTCCTTGTAGCTTTGGAGCCCGGACTTGATTTGGCTGAGAAAGTGTCAAAGATTGCCATGTCCTTGTCTTTATAGATTAGATGCTTTTGATCATCTCTGCTTTCATAAAGTGTTTCTTGAGCGGCCAGCAGAGATAGATCTTCTCAGCAGCCTAGGGGATTGCAATTAAATTAGAGGAGATCGCTGTCATCACCTGAAAGCCCAGAGCCTTTCTGACCCCCTGGGTCCAGCCAGAGCCGCCTGAGCCCCCTGTTACTTCTCCAGGCAGAGAAGCTGCTGTAAGTCAGCTCCATCCCATCCTTCTTCACCCTTTTTGAGTGAAAATGAAGCCTTCTCCTGCAATAAAATCATACTGCAGAAGAAATCATCTACTGGATTGAAGCAGTGGTCCTTCCAAACCAGCACCATTTCCAGCAAAGAGAAGGAGATAATGTCTAAGGAGAACATCACACTAAACCATCACCAACACCCTTTTCACACAGAACAAGCCTGGAGAGCAACAGAGAGCTGCTCTGCTTTAACTCCTGTACCCTCTGTGCCCATCAAGGCATAGATGTCAGAACAGCAGCTCTCCGCTGATGCTGAACAGCTATGCAGAGTGACAAATTAACTCCTATTAAGCCAGACAGCAAATCAAAGGAGGATCAGATCCCCCTTTACACTCTCCCATACCTTGTGGAACAGACCAGGCTTTTGAAAATGAAGCAGACCTCAGGGGGTGGGATGATTCCTGGGGCCCACAGGACTTGTTGATGGGGTGAATGCCATGTGGCTGGGGCAGCAGCAGCACTAGAGGAAAGAGCTCTGTGTTTCCTAAATCAAATCCTAAAAATGCTGGGTTGCTTATAGATAGCATCAACCCCCCTGTCCATGCAAGAGGGCTGCTGTTCATCATAACATCTCACTCATCAATGAGTCCCAGTTGCCAGAAGACAACGTTATATGGATACTTATCTACACATCCTCACTCCAGAGCCAGCCACACACCCATGCAGGGGAAACTCTTCTCTCTGTGCTTTTGGGTCTGTGTGTATACACAACATTTTCCTAAACCTCACTTTGTTTTTGACACAAAAAAGAAACCCCAAGCTTCCCTTCTGCCCCTATTCTCTCTGAATTTAACATCCAAGTGCTGTTATTAAGGTTCCATTACTCTTACAAAATGCATGACAGATTGCCTCATGGTGCTCTGTAAAGTACTGTAAATAATTAAACTTCAACTAGACATGTCAAAATAAATAAGCAGAGTAGACTCCGTTCTGTGATGCCTTTGATTTTGTTTGTACGTGATTTTCCTTTTATTTTGTTATCTGCTAAACAGCAAAGATGCAGTGATGGGAGCACGGAGGTTCTGCCACCAACCTCATTATTCTACCACAGGGATTAACTGCACAGCATCCTATCTGGCCAGGTTTGGTGTCTTCTGAGATGTCCAATCTTGGAGGGAGTTTGGTGGTCAGATACGTCTTCACAGCAGTATCCCATAGGGAAAGAAGCAGAGCTCCCTCCAGAAGGGACGTAGCTCCTCCCCAGATACTTTTGAATCATTCAATGGGAATTAATGCATTTGGAAAATCCAGGCTGCTCTGCATGAATTATCCACAAAGCAGTGGAGATTATGCTTTCCCCCCAAATTTATATATTGATAACTAAAACCAGAGCAGCAAGGCTGTGCAAGGACTTCATCCCATGTCTGCATCAGGACCACACGCTGCACTGGCTGCGAGTTCGACCTGCCTCCCTCAGCCTGGCTGGAGATGCCCTCTTGTGAGGCACCAAACTGAGAGGTTTACAAGGACAAAGCTATGGGAGCTACATCCCCAAAACACCTTCTGGGTGCAGAATTAAACAGGAGAGAGAGATCACTCTTGCTTAGGGCTGTGGTTTCCCCTTTGCTTGGCTCTGCAGCAGCCTGTCTTAGTGTGCAGTCAGAGGTTCTATGAATGCCCCTACTTGCTTTTAAAATCAAGCTGTGCCTGTCTGCAAGCAGAATATTGCAGTTTCTGTTCCAACATGCTGTTGTAGAAGCTACTATCGCAAACGTGCCCCTGCACCACATCCCTTTCTCCCCATCATCAGTAAGACTATACACACAGGATCACTGTCACACTCAGATTTTAGGTACCTCCACAGCTCATAGGATATCTCCACCAAGACAGTCAAATTGTACAACTTTCTCTGATCCATTCACCATTCCCAGACACACCTGTAAAGCCCAGCATTAAACTCAAAGCCACTACAGCTCCAAAACCACCTTCTTAAGAGGATTAACTTGACTAGCTCAATGTCACCTCCACCTGTCTCATTCTGACTCCTATCTCCTTGCTCTGCAGTTCTTGGTCACACATCACTGTCCCAGAAACCCCTCGGATCTCTCTTGGTTGAAGAAAACTCCTGTAAAGGAAGATATTTTAGGTGGGGAATATACTGGAATATCCAGAAAAGAGGTTTTATCTGCTTAATGGAAGAAATAAGCTTTTAACATCCAGGAAGAGAGCAAAGGGTTCTCACTGCTAACAAAGCTATTAAAACGAAATCTGCTTTGCCAAGACATGAGCAAGAGGTCTGGGCTCTCCTTTTCAATACATCGTACTGTGGCAAGCTATTCAATTCCTTTAACACGGTAGTGCAATTCCTCAGACTCCATGGATGGAGGTTGGTTTTTTCTCCTCCTAGAAGGCAATGACGTTCCACCACTTGCTCTTTGTGCACAATTCACAACCTAGTGTAACATTGCCCTCTTTTATCATCACTTGCATCAGGGATCGCTAATATCTGTTCTCATCTCCTCAGACCATTTTACACCGGTGTGAATGTTAAATACACAGTGCGGGACAATGTGATGCAGATTTTGTTTTTCAAGGTAGGAGATACTGCTGCAAAAGCTGCCCCAAAGAAGCACACGTGCACACTGCGGGGAGGAAGAGGCTCTGCTGAAAAGATCAGCTATTGTCTGTCTGTGCAGCATGTGAATGGAAATCTCTGCATGCAAAACCTGCTTATTGCCCCCAAATCTGCATCTGGTTCAGTGGATTGTGTACCCTGCTAAAGGACCTTCATTCACATGTCTACAGATCCTTCCTACCCTACAAAGTGATAGATAGCTCTTGTTTAAGGCTGCCAGCTGTAATATCTACTGCTGCTATTGCTGACTAATAAAACCAACGCGGAGCTGACTACAAGGGGTGTCCTTGGGAAAAGAAAGCAGCCTGCAGGTCATTGACCGGCAGAGGGCATTAAGAAGAGCATCCAACTGGAAACCGTAACGACACCAGCTCCTATATGGTCCCGCACACTGTCTTGAAGGACAGAGGAAAGGCAGGATTTTATAGACATGGACACAGCAGCCACAGAATTTGCAAAAGCATCATCCCATGGACAAGGATGCACTTGGGAGGAGTCTTAGGGGCATTGGTGGGGCACCTTGAAGTCCACCCAGTTCTAACCCCTCTGCCATGGGAAAGGATACCTCCCACTAGATCAGGTTGCTCAAAGCCTCATCAGGCACCTTTCATTCCTCCCTGTCTCCTCTCCAAAAAGCTTTTCCTTACCCAACCAGTTTAAAATAATCCCCTCTTATTTGGCTCAGGAGTTCAGAGATGGACTGACAGGAACATCCTAAACCTTCATACTTTATTTAAAGGAGAATGACTTGAACACCTTCACATTAAGTGGTAACTGGAGGCGCCACCAAGAAGCTGGATCTGCAGAAAGGGAAGGGCAATGAGCAAAGATGGATCTGTGAGAGCAGATATACAAAGAACAGATCAAATCAAGAAGGGATTTAAAGCAGTTCATCATTTTTAGGCAGCCTGAAGCACTTCAGTGAGTGACTGAGCTGTCAGAGATGCTGAAATGCCAGCAGCTCTTGCCATCTCGCACTCTGGCTCTTGCTCATGTCTCATTTTGAAGTGAAACGGTGGCTCCATAGCAGATGTAAGGAACAAAACAAGTGAATTTGCCTAGCAATGGGGAATGCAGAGGTGCTCAGAGAGCAACACTCCACCTCCAGCTCCAAGTGGAAGATGAACCCCGCCTGGGAGATGAACTGTGCTCTGAAAGCGAGGCAGCGAGACAGGTTGTTACACGTTATTAGCATTAATTATCCCACCTCCCATGTGCAGGCATCTCCACCAGTAATCATCACACATCAGCTAAAGGGCCACCCTTGCTTTTCTCTCCTTCTAATTCCATAATTGGAGGGGAGGAAAGAGGGAAGAAAAATCAGTGCTGAAGTGTAAATCGCTACGCTAATCTTCCTAGCACTAATTGTATGTTTATTTTGAAAGGACGGAAGGATGGTGGGCAGCCATGGGTAATTACTCTTTATCAGTTCATCAGTGTAAGCAGCTTCTGGGAGGTTACCAGAACACGGCTGAGCCCCTGCTTCCTCCTGCAAGCGGGGTTACTGCATGCAGGTTGTGTTGCTCACCCCACATATGCTCAGCTTCTTTTTGCTGATCAGCTCAAGCACGTGGGCACGGGCATAAGGGTCTGATCTGCTTTTTTCCAGCACTGAAAGGGGCTCCAGGAAAGCTGGGGAGGAGCTCTGGATCAGGGAGGGCAGGGACAGGATGAGAGGAAAAGGTTTTCAGCTGAAAGAGGGGAGATTGAGATTAAATTTTAGGTAGAAATGTTTTGCTGTGAGGGTGGGGAGGTTGCCCAGAGCAGCGGTGGCTGCCCCATCCTTGGAGATGTTCAAGGCCAGGTTGGATGGGGCTTGGAGCCCCTGATCCAGTGGGAGGTGTCCCTGCCCATGGCAGGGGTGGAACTGGATGGGCTTTGACGTATCTTCTAACCAAACCATTCCATGATTCTATGATTCTATGCTTGCACAAGGAAGAGCTCAGGGACTGCAGAACTGCTCTGTGCTTGGGGAGAGATACCAGCCTGCCCCTGTTGGCCAACCTCATGCAGACCCAGCGCCACACACCAGGGAGAGTGAGGAAAAAGGAGGGTAAATCTCAGAGAAAAACCCCTTTGTGCCATTTCGCTGGAGGAAAGGTTTGAATACACCAGCTGTATCAAAAGCTCCTTTTAGGATCCAGCTCACTTAGCTGCCAGTTGTTTTCCAGTCTATTCACATTGCTCTCCTGCGAGTATCTCCCAGCTATCCTGAGCAGAACAAAGCTGGAGACCTTAATCTCCATGGAATATTGCTTTCTCTGGAGTCAGACCAGCATCGCCTCCTCTGTAAGTCTGAGCATCCCCCAGGGTAGAAAGCCAGGCTCCTGGGGGCAAGAGGAAGGCAGAGAGGGCAACAGCCAGGATTTGCTTGCAGTAGCTTATTTCAGTTCAAACAGACAGACATCACTAAGCCCCTTACATCCTTGAATAATTTCCCTACAATATCTTATATTTATTGTCTGTCCTGCCTTGCTTCTTCAGCCTAACACCTACATGCCTAGATTGCTTCTGCTATGATCCCAGCAGCCTAAGAGAGCACAGAATCTTTAGCATTGGCCCTAAGCAGTTCCATCTCCCCTCTCCAGCAGGCAGCCCAAAGACCTGAATCTTCCCAGCACCTGGAAGAGGGTTTATCTTCCCCAAGGCCATGGTGGGGGCAGGTCCCAGGACATCACCGGGGTCCATCTGCAGGCAGGACTCAATGATTTGGTGCGTCTATTCCAACCTGATTCTATGAATGGCCTCAAGCTCCACCAGGGGAGGTTCAGGCTGAACATCCTGAAAAAATTTTTCACAGAAAGGGTCATTGGGCACTGGAACACGGAGGGGGTTTAGTCACCATCTTTGGAAGTGTTTAAAGGATGGGTGGATGAGGTGCTGAGGGGCATGATTTAATGGTTAATGGGAATGGTTGGACTCGATGATCCTGTGAGTCTTTTCCAATCTAGTGATTCTGTGATTCTATGATTCCAAGGGAAGGCAGTGAGGGTTGTGGGGAAACCCTTTGCACCCCACAGCACAGTGTTTCTGCCCTTGCTGTATGACTATAACACAGAATGGGTAAGCATCTTGTAAGCATCCTACAGTCACTCGGTCTGTTCAACCTGGTGAAGAGGAGACTAAAGGGAGACCTCATTGCAGGCTACAGCTTCCTCACAAAGGGAGGTGGATGAGCGTGTGCTGAGATCATTGGTCACCAGCGAGGTGACCAATGACAGGACATGAGAGAATGGCAGGAAGATGCCAGGGGAAGGTTAGGCTGCTCTAATAAAAGATACAGCCTCTCCCTGCCAACATCCTTGCACTCACATCCTTCCACTCTCATGCTTTCACCTGTACGACCACCATTACCACTGACTCCACCGCTGGAGCAAACAGTGAGGTCACCAACTCCTTCAAAAACAAGCCTCCTTCTCCCTACTTATTCTCATGGCTGGTGGTGATCTTCCCAGCCTTGCACAGGGCTCAGCACAAACCCTGGGTGCCTTCCCAGCTCTAGAAGTGATGTTGGAAAATGTCTACGATTCTATTTAGGTTGGACATTAGGAAAAGGTTCTTCCCCCAGAGAGTGGTGGAGCCCTGGAACAGCTCCCAGGGAAGCAGTCACGGCTCCAAGTCTGACAATATCCCAGCAGCATTTGACCAACACCCTCAGCCCCACGGTGTGAATGTTGGGGTGTCCAGGAGGTGGACTTAATGGTCTTTGTGGATCCCTTCCAGCTCAGGATATTCTATGATTCCACGATCTGCTCTTATTCTTCCTCCTCTCCATTTTTCTCTGTGGTTGCAGCAATGCTCACTGAGACTACAAATTTCTTTAGTTTTCAATACTCTTGCTTGCTAGAGGCTTGTTTGTGCAGTTTGCTACACCTCAGGTTCTGATATCCAGGGTTCTCTATGCCTATTTTATTCAGGGTAATTTGATGCTATCAGTAACACATTCAGATTTTACCTGAAATCTCATACTCCCAACCAAAAGTCTGCAGGGGGAGGCACACATTTGACATGCTCTAAGCAAACAATATTCACACTTTGCAGTTACCCACCTCGAGGAATATGATCTCCTGAAGTACCCTGGTGAGAAAAAGTAACCATTTTGCTATACACTGGTGACCTGAACTCACAGTTATTCAGCCTAAATGCAGTATCAAGCTCTCCAGACTTGCACACTAAAAATAATTGCACTTTTCCAAACGCATTACAGAATATCTTAGGAGATGGAAGTCCAGGGAGGACTGCCAAAAACAGAATGTAAGGCTAAGGAAATGAAAGAATAATTTAGAGCCTTACAAATTGGATCATTTATATTTTTTTAATATTGCAAAATTCATAAAATCAATGATTCATGGAAATATTTGCCTGGCCATCAAGTCAGCTTTGTAACAGGGTAAATAATTGAGATGCATTTATTACATTATTTATTTGAAAATTCACAACATAAATAATTCAAAATCAGCTAATTATCTGAAAACTAAAGGCTAAAGGGAGGCAACACAGTCCATTAGCTACGGCCACCCGATGGAATTTAATTCCCCATTACCTGGAGCAGGAGGGCAGTTCTGGAAGGCGATGGAGAGCCCGCTGTGGGGCAGCCCTGCAGGCACCGTGTGCTGGGATCCTGCTGACACCTGGGATGCTGGTGCTGGCCCCAAACCACCAGCAGAGTGTGAACCAGGCTTAGGCTCCCCTCCCTGTCCCTGGGATCCCTGGAACTCATAAAATCATAGAATGTCCTGAGCTGTAAGGGACCCACAAAGATTTTAAAGTCCAGCTCCTGTCCCCACACAGGACACCCCAACATTCACACTGTGGGGCTGAGGGTGTTGGCCAAACGCTGCTGGAATATTGTCAGGCTTGGTGACTGCTTCTCTGGGAGCTGTTCCAGGGCTCCACCACCCTCTGTATGAAGAACCTTTTCCTCATGTCCAACCTAACCCTCCCCTGGTGCATCCTCCTGCCATTCCCTCAGGTTCTGCCATTGGTCACCAGACTCAGTGTCACAGTGTTTTAATTTAATGCCTCCATGGCTCACTTTGACTTCTGCATCTCTCTGTGCCTCGTGCAGCCACTATGCATTGTCCAGGTCTTCACAGCGTTTCTCCAGAGCATTTCTGGGTCATGGGATGGCTGGTGTCCCTTGGTCTGAGGGTTCCAAGCTTGTGGGAAATAGAGGGCTCAGCTCCTCTTTTCCTGCAAAACCAGTCATCGTGGGATTCCTAAATGGTTTCTGGGGCAAGAAAGTGGATTACAAAGGACTTCAGTATGTTCAGCAAGAGAGGATGGGAGTCTACTGTCCTCTCTGGCTTGTAGCCACTGCAAATAGTCCTCCAGACAGGCAGACCTGGCTCAGATCTCTGTCCTGGACCATTTATGTCTTTCCATCCGTCACACCTCCTTCCCACCTCCAGGTCAGGGAGGAGCAGCCCTTCATCCTCAGGGACTGTGCCTTCTGGTAGCTTACTACCTCTGGCAACTTCATCAAGATGAAACATCCACAAACACACACATTTTTCTTTATCAGGAATAAAAAGTGAAGCATGGGTATTTTCCACTTATTTTACCGTCATTAGCTGAATGCGTCTTGCAAAATGCATTTATCACTGTCTGGAAATGTCGACGATGGAAAAATATATTACAAGGCTTTTCTTCTGCCTCTTCTGATGTTAATTTCTGAAATGGACAAGCTTCATTATTAAAAGCACAGCCTCCTCCTTTCCTCCCTCCCATTTCCTCCCCTTTTCTAACCTACAACAAAAGTCAGCAAACCAACAGATCCAGGGCTGCTGCTTCCAAACCCTGAACTTCACCAGGAACCCTGGAACAGGCAGCTTCCTTCTATCAGATCTGCTTTGCAGCTTAGGAAGAGGTTTAGTGTCTGGGGTACAGGTGCAAACAAGAATTATAATACAAGATTATGCCTCTGTTTTATAAAATACCTCACAAGCAAATGAAGACTTATGCACCTACTTTATATAAAGCACAGATTTCTTATTATGCAGTGCTGTTATTATAATTGCAGCAGCAACAGCAATTATTCTTAATATACTTTTCTTACCATGCGATGGTGAAATCTCACCTTAGAGGCAGTGCACGCTGTGCTGCAATGAAATCCTGGGACTGGGCTGCTGGGCCTGGAATTGTCCTCTCTGGGCATTTTCCTGCACCAAGGGTCCCAGGTAGCGGCGGGGCCAAATGAAATAGGAATTATAGACTCATCGAACAGTTTGAGTTGGAAGGGACCTTGAAGCCCATCCAGTCCCACCCCCTGCCATGGGCAGGGACACTTCCCACAGGATCAGGGGGTCCAGGCTCCATTCTACCTGGCCTTGAACCCCTCCAAGGATGGGGCAGCCACCCCTGCTCTGGACAACCTGGAACAATTCTCTGTGCAGAGCTTCAGAGGACCACAGTAACGCCAGCTCAGGACCACAAGCCTTGGAGGTCTGTTATATCCACCCTATGCCCACCGATGTCTGCCCTAGGCACTCTCAGACCAGCTCCATCACCCAGGCTTGTTTCATCTCTGACTGGGTCCCAATGTTTGCTTGTCTCCGTGTGCAGGCACAGCACCTTTCTTGCAAAACCCTGCTTGTTTCCCAGTGCATCCAGAGGGAAACAGTCCATTCCAGCAACCCAGGGCATCTCCCCATGCTCAGTACGATGCTGCGCAATGTCCCTTGCATCATGGGACCCCAGCTGGCCAGACTGGTGATGCGAGGGCCTCTGTGCAGAGCATCTGGTGCTGCCCTGATCTGCATTCTGCTGCTGTACAGTGCCACCCACCCAGTGCAGGGGAGTATGAAGGCTTTGGAGATATTTCCTCTTACAATACCTTTGAAATCTCTCCTCTGATCAGTATGCCGGGGCGTTCTCTATTCAACACACATCCCCTTGTGCTGTCCTTTGCCAGAAGACTCATAGTTTCCCCTTTTCCTTCACAGAGCTGCCTTTCAGCTCAAGTCCTGCTTTTGTTTCAGGCTTGCCTCTCCCCAGAGGAGTCATTAACTCCACTCGTGGCTGAATTTACCACCAAGCCCGGTGTAACAGCCCTTCTTTGACCAGAAGGGAGTGCAGGTTCAGCCCTTAGCTCTGCCAGTGCAGGTTCAGCCCTTAGCTCTGCCACAGTCTCTTTTGGGTGACATTTACTGTTGTTTTTACCTAAGCCAGTCATATCCATGGCTTGTCAGCCTTAACACTTCTATTTGGATGTGATCTAGACCTTGGGTCAGCCCTAGGAAGCTGAGGAAGCCACTGGTTCTGGTTAAGGAACAGTTATTCTGGACAGTATGTCTGGGCTCTGCTGTGATTTTGCCCTCCTCCTGGGATCTGCGAGAGTCAGATCCTGGTGCTAAACCTGTCCTAGCACTCACTGAAGTCACTGCAGAGATATCATCTATCCATCCACCAACATGTGCATGGCCCCAGGGGGAGAACCCTTGCAGGTTCAAACTTTGACTCAAAAATGTGGCTTTTTCAGACAAAGGTGGGGTCCCCCAGCCAGAGTGAGGGATGCAGCCAGGAGAAAAAAAAAAACTAAGACATGGAAGCCTCTGGGAGACCTAAGCACAGGCATTTCTTCTCAGTAAGGCTGCTTGTCCTGTAGCACAAGAGCCGCTCACAGTGTCCCTGACCGAGCAGGAAGCATCTTTACAGCAAGTATGGGCTGCCAAGATACAATAGGGCTTAGCTATCAGTGCACAGCATCTGGAGAAGAAACTGATGTCTCCCTGGTCCAGGACTGGCTTGAGCACCCTCCTCAGCACCTGCCTGTCATCCAAGGATGCTGGGAGTTCAAGAGGTGCTGGAAGAGAAGACAACAGCAGTTGTTCCTACAGTTGTAATGCTGAAGACACGGGTTGTAAATCGTGACTGACCTCCCTGCTGACCTCCATCCATCCCATTATGAGTCGCCTCTGCAGAGGTTACAAGAAGAAAAAAGAAATAGTGATTGTGCAGCTGATTTTTATGGCTCTGTCTCTTCCAGAGCCATTTTCCTACCCCAGCACAGTGCTGGCTCCTGAGACAACCCAACTTGGGAAAGACCATATTCTGTGCTCTGCTCCTCAACGTGATCAGGAACTGGACACGCACCCTCTGCGTCCCTTGGTCTAGTCACTGACTCAGGCTAAAATCCCCTCCAGACTGGGATCCCTCTCTGCCTCCACAACCAGAGGCACTTTCAGAGGAAATCATCTTCTCTATGCAAGCCCACGCTTCATCCCTCCCCGTCACTTGCTTTCAAGAAGATCATAAACACACTTCAATTATCTCATCCAGGACACCTATCCTGGCCAGCAGTATTTTTAATAAATTATAATGTTATGCAAATTGGTGCTGATGTGCGTTTCTCCATTTGCATCTCTGTGCTTACCGGCAGATCCAGAGATATTGTGTTAGCTCCCTCTTTGCTGTGACACTGGGGTTTATAAGTGTGATTTATTTGCCACTTGTCGGATCAGCCGAGCATGTCTCATGCCCAAGTTACCAAAGATACTGCGAGTCTCCTTTTTTTCCTTCTTCCCGCAGAAATCTGTTGCGAACAAACCTCCTCCTTTCAAAAGAAGCTTGTCAATAGCTGATGGGATTTTCAGCACAGAGGGAAGTCTCTGCTGCAAGCTTGAGACGAGAATCACTGATGCCTTTTCCCTTCTGCTCTTTGCAGGCTTTATACCACACCCATTGTTACTGATGTCAAGGGATTTTCAAGAAAACTACTAAGTTTGCTCCTAAACACCAGGAAAGCAACAATATTTCTGAGCCCCTGTGTCCCTGAGAACACATCTTCCTCTTCAGGTACCGAGAAAGACACTGGACTGAATTCTGTGGTTTCTCAGACACAAATCTCATCACATAATTTGTCCTAGAAGCAACATGACCAAAGACAAGTCCTGGTTTACCAGTTCATTAAAGGCAGCTTTAGGGTACTTAATATCAGATCAAAACCATTGCAACTATATGATGTTAAGAACTGTGTAAAACTCAATTGTTTTTTTTTCAAATGTGTGGAGAAGTATTGATTGGTTTTCACTTTGTGCCAGCAGCTTTCCTACCCACAGAGATATTATGGAATCACAGAAAGGTTTGTGTTGGAAGGGACCTCAAAGACCATCCAGTTCCACCCCTGCCATTGGCAGGGACACCTCCCACTGGATCAGGGGCTCCAAGCCCCATCCAACCTGCCCTTGAACCCCTCCAGGGATGGGGCAGCCACCCCTGCTCTGGGCAACCTGGGTCAGGGCCTCCCCACCCTCACAGCAAAACATTTCTGCCTAAGATCTCATCTCAGTCTCCCCTCTTTAGCTGAAAACCTCTCCCCCTCATCCTATCCCTGTCCTCCCTGATCAGGAGCCTCTCCTTTCTTCCAGAGCATCTGTTGTCCATGCTCTCCTGCAAGATTAAAATCACTAATATAGTAAAAAATGATTAATTAAACACCATCATGTGCCTACTTATTACCCAGAATAGATATCTAATCTTCATTGACTAGTGTGTGAATCTGACAGCACTGAAGCACTGCAGACTCAAATCTTGTCACATGTTTTTAACTCACAACCAGCTCATCTGTTCGCAGACTTTCCAGAAAACACTTGGGCTGAAAATATTGGTAGAGCAATTAGTGCAGGAAGAAAAAGTTGGACTCTCAGGTGAGACATTGGGCTCAGATTTCTTCCCAGACAAGACAGACCCTGTGCCTTTAGACCATTTTGTATCTCTCGGGCTGGAAAAGGCTAGAGGATGTTCTACATCTGAGAGCAGAAGGAGGCAAAACACAGTAAGAAGGATGGAGAAGACAAATTTTGCCTGAATTTAGCTGAAAACAATGCAGCTGTCAGACCCTTGCAGCCCCCAGCCTGTAGCAACATCAGGTGCTGCCCCTCCAGTTCTGTTTCACGCGCTCTGCAGAAAGCTGGATGTCAACATTTCTGTCAGAAACACAATTACATCTTAGAAAGTGTCAGAAAAGGAACTGGAAGGGCTTGTTTCACCCATCATCCTATCCCAGGCATCCCAAAGCCTTTCCCTTGCTGCTGAGACAAAGAAGCTGCAGGCTGCGAGGGCATCAGACTCTGCACACTCGTGCTTAGCGATTCCTTTCCTGGAGCTTGCAGAGCTGAGACCTGGCCACAGGCTCAATGCAACATCCATCCAGGACGAGCTCTGTGCTATTCCCACCATCCAGCTAGCTGGGAAAGGGATTTTTTTCTTTATGCACATAGTAATGAAACCTCACTGATCCTCACGGGGAAGGGAGGGATTGTTGCAGTCCTTTCATCAGAGATTGGGAAACTGAGTTACAGATAAAATCATTTGATGCAGCAAGTCAAAGACGTAAACTCTTCACCTCTTCTTTCCTTGAGAGCAATTAAGGGGGAAAAAAATGGACAAATTGGATTTGTTATAGTAAAGAAAAGCAAGCTGAGCACCTTTCCCCAGATTTACAATCAAGACAGAGCTTCACCCAGAGATTTTATGAGCACAGTGTGACATTCTCCAGAGAAACGGAAATGTTTATTTAGCCAAAACCCGATGTGCCTCTGTCGAATGGTCTCGTCAGACATTTTTCAAGCAGTCCTGATTTATACAAAGCCAGGGAAGAAGCTGAGCTCTCGTAGTCCAGCCTCCCTCACCCTTGCTGAGGGATTTTCCTCCCCCAGTATTGGCTTTTTTAGCTGCAGCAGCGCTGGGAGCCCTGCCGAGGGTCAAGGCGCTTCTGTGAGCACCAGAGCTCACTTGATTGAAAGGTCAAGAGATAGAAATGGAAACATGCCCTAAAAAGAAGAATTCCTGGGAGTGGGTTCTGGAAAGTGGAGAATGTCTCTGCCTGTTTACACAAGGAAAAGCTGATGATGTTCACAAAAAAACCCATCCAGGGCTGAGGCTGTGGCTGATTTTATAGCCTGTTCATTCAATGACCTTCTAATTATTACCTGACCATTAGATTTAATGTCTTGGGGAGGCGTGGCTGATTTCCCCTCTTCCCATCACCCTGCTCAACCCTTTCTGCCTTGTAATGGGCTGCATCTGCCAAGCAAATCCAGCAAAGCTGCCAGGCACTGGGGAGGCAGCGAGGGGGATGCTGGCTGGGAGCAACGAGAGCCCAGGCGGAGGGAGGGAGACGGCAGCGTGTGCTTGAGATCCTGCAGGCAACTCAGGCTCTAGGAGGAAGAAATCCTGCCTCCAGCCAAGGACAAGCTGCCCAGATGGGGTGAATGCAAAGGAAGTTGGAGGGATTGTGCCTAAAAAGGGGTCTCAGTGATGTGCTGTGACGCTTTGAAGTGGCTCTGCCCTATGTCTTGTGTGGGGAGAGGTGGTCTGGCTCTTCTTGGCTCCAGCCTGGCCCTGCAGTGAGACCTGTTCAACCTCCTGGGGTCTCTAAAGGCATCCCAGGCACAGCTCCCCCATCGCAGAAGTGCTTTCACACACTGTTTGCTTGAGATTTCCAAAATTCACACTCATAAAGGAACCAGGGTTTGTCAGCTCTCCCAAGGTCAGACCTGCCTGTGGGTGAAAAACAATGCAAATTCTGTTTCAGCTGAGCCAAAGGTCAAGCTTTGCAGTATCCAGTTCCCATTCGGTTGTTGTGATCCCTCTCCCCTCAAATCCTTGAAAACCATTGAGCCCTTCGACACAGGATGACAACTCACATCCTAGCAGGGCTGTTTGCAAGCCATGAATTTAATTCCCAGACATACAGCGGATCATGGACCCTTCCTTGATGTGCTTCAGGGGATCCAGAGGCTGGAAACGTCCATGGGCTCAGTTTGTGTAGATGGCCTAGGGTGGTTGTGTGCTTCAAATCAAGGTAACCAGCTTCCACTAAAGATGGAACTATGGAAAATGTGGGCCATAAACTGGGTTTTTGTTCTCCTGAAGCATCCATGCTGGAGCAGGTTGGGGGCAGTATATGAGTGTGGTCACACATGGAGACATTAATAGGGGTCAGAGCTGGCTCCAGCCACCAGCACCCTGATAAGAAAGTCTCTCCTATTTGAGGAACCATGTGCAAATTTTTGCTTGGACTTTGAAGCCATTCTCCACCCATCCCTAATCTCCTCTGCAACGCTCCTATCCCTGATGCCAATGGTTTTCATCGAATCATACAGCCCTGAGTTGGAAGGGACCCACAAGGACCATGGAGTCCAACTCCTGTCCCTGCACAGGACACCCCAACATTCACACCGTGGGTCTGAGGGCATTGGACAAATGCTTCTGGAATATTGTCAGGCTCAGTGCTGTGACTGGTTCCCAGGTTATGTTGCTTAACTGGCCAAAATTCTGGGCTGTCCCCACTTAACCACGACCTGCAAAGCCCTTCAGGATCCTCAGATGAAATGCAAAAGGAGTGTTGCTCAGGGAAAGCGAGAGAAAGCTTGCCTGAGCCCCTGCTCTGGTGCCACAGACATTCAATAACCAGACATAGAAGAGGCTGATGGCCCATGCTCAGGAAACAGTATCCCCCCTATTCCTCAAATTGTGTCTCCTGGGGATCGTTAACCAAATATCTTGTCCACAGCTTAATTGTAGCCAATTATGCCAGTAGGGAAAAGTGCACCTTTATTGTCTGTACACAAAGAAAAGCCGAGCAGGAGAGCTTGGATCAATCTACTCAGAGAAAATATAACAAATGGGGCTTTGTGAATATCTTTCCTCGGGTTCTTTTTTGCTTTCTCTTTCTTTTTTTTCTTGATTCTTTTGGCTTACTGCCAGGTCCAACAAAAATGGGGCAAGAGGTGACAAGAGGGACTGAATGTAGATCAATCGGAGAGAAAAACACCAGGAAAATTATAAAGGACTGGGTTTTGTTCGGATTTTAAGTGTTCCTTTAAACTCCTGAAAAATGAAATGAGGAAAAGTCCAAACTGAAAAGGTCACTCTGAATGTAAAAAGAAAATAGCGAGATCCTTTTTCACATGTTTTAGCTAGGGAAGGAGGAAAGTGTGCTGGAAGCATTTTTGGTGTCTCAACCCATGTTTTTCACTGGGAGGGAAAAACGGCACCCAGCACCAGCAATGACAGAAAAGCCTTCAGGCTTCCAACTCTGTGCATCCCAATACACTCCAGTGTATACCAGTACATCCCAGTGCATGGTGGCAGCTAGACTAATCCCTTCTGCACTCCCCCCTGCCTGCATTTGCCAGGTAACTTAAATACGTGGAGAGTTGCTTCCAGTTTGGCCAATGTCCATCTCACCTGCCCAGTGAACAGTGCCTGATAACTGGCAGGAACTATGGTTTCCTTGAGCCTCAGTCAGCCTTTTCAAAGACTCATAGAATCATAGAATCATAGAATCACCAGGTTGGAAGAGACCCACCGGATCATCGAGTCCAACCATTCCCATCAATCACTAAACCACGTCCCTCAGCACCTCATCCACCCGTCCCTTAAACCCCTCCAGGGAAGGTGACTCAACCCCCTCCCTGGGCAGCCTCGGCCAGTTCCCAATGACCCTTTCCATGAAAATTTTTTTCCTAATGTCCAGCCTGAACCTCTCCTGGTGGAGCTTGAGGCCATTCCCTCTCGTCCTGTCCCCTGTCACCTGGAAGAAGAGCCCAGCTCCCTCCTCTCCACAACCTCCTCTCAGGTAGTTGGAGAGAGCAATGAGGTCTCCTCTCAGCCTCCTCTTCTCCAGGCTGAACACCCCCAGCTCTCTCAGCCGCTCCTCTTGTTCTCCAGTCCCCTCACCAGCTTCCTTGCTCTTCTCTGGACTCTCTCCAGAGCCTCAACATCCTTCTTGTGGTGAGGGGCCCAGAACTGAACACAGGATTCAAGGTGCGGTCTCACCAGTGCCTGTTGTTTCCAGGTGTCACCAGCTCCTGGCAGCTCTGAACTGTGTTTTGGCTCCAGACACAGTGCCTGTAAGTCTCAGGTGCCAAACTGGGACCACTGCTTGAGTGGGATAAAGGCAGGAGTGCGTTGGTCATGGTGCACACTGCTGGAGGGGGAAGATCCATCATCCTCAATCTGATCCATCCAGCCTTTCCTCCTGGGAGAGGAAGAATCAGTTCTCCTGAACATACAAGGTCTCATCCCAAAGCAGCAGAATGCTGTGGGCATCCTGGTCAACAGGACTTGCTCCAGACATTCTTGGGTGTGTTTGCAGAGTGGTTGGGAGCCATTGGCATGGGCTCAGACCACCAGGCTGATTAAAGGGATAGGGGGAGAAATACAGAAGAAAGTTTCTGATACAGGATGAAAAAAAGCAAAATAAATACCAAAGCACGTGGCTGAAGAGAGGAAAAGCAGACAGGGGCCAGCAAAGCCAGAGAACAGGCCAGGTGAGGGAGTGGAGACAGCGACAAAGAATGAATCTATGTGTATTTTCTATTAAAGTGTCCTGAAAGGCAGACAATTCAGTGTGCGTTTGCCTCATCTCCTACACCAATTAATTCAGTAACAGAAAAACCTCACACAGACTCATCAGCCATGCTCTTCCTTTCACGACTGCTTTCCATCAGCTTATACATATTTAAAACACCTCAATCCTCAATTTGCAGCACGGCACGCAGCACAGAGAGAAACTCCTTTCTGGAAAAGCTTCAGACCAACAGAGACCATCCTTTAACACTGTGACAGAGGACAATCAGGGGATGACTTGCAGGATACAGGGCTGGATTCTCATCCAGTCCAGGCTGGTGGCAGCCAAGAATCACCACTTTCGTACAGTATTTTAAAAAGTTTCCCATAAAAGGGCTGAAGAATATGGTCAGATATTTTTGTCACAGAAGTCATCATCACTAATGAAGTCGTTGATGGTCCTACAGTGAGTCTTGGACCACAACAGCCCCCCTCAGTCTGGCAGCAAGAGGAGTTTGGGGGATCCCCCCTGGGAGGGGATGCCAAGGGAGGACACGCACAACAGAGCAGCCACCTTCCTCTAGGACTGCCAGACTCCACGAATTTCCAGCTAAAACAGCATCCACCAGGCACTCATCAGGATAAGAGCTTCCCCCATCTGCACAGGCAGCTCCAGGCTGTGCAAAGCCTGAATTTGTGCAAAGTCTTGGCCAGGGACCTTCACCGAGAATCCAAGGAGCTAGAGGGAGGGGAGTCAGCAGGTGGTGCTCTTCACCTGGAATCAGTGCCCCAGTTTGTGGGATTAGGGGAAGCTTCTGTGGCTGGGGGCATCCTTCTTAATAGTGAGATATAAAGTAGAGGTCTTGACCACTCATGGCCATTAAACTGCTCAGCGAATGGAGTAGAAAAATAGCACCTCGGTCAACAAGTCCATTCCCCCGACATCTCCTAGTCATGAACTGAATTGCTTGTATGCCTGCACAAAGAGGCTGCTAATGCACAGAGCTGGTGGGGTGGGATGCTACCAGCTGGAAAAACGAATGGTCCTATCCATAAAAGATTGTTTAGGTGACTCCCTGTCCTCATAACCAGTTGCATGTGGGCATCCCAGCTTGGCGGTGGGTCAGCACTATCTTCCTGTCATCTGTCAGCTGGACGTGTTACTTGAAGACAGTGGCATTTTGCAGGTCTCAGGGCTGGTGTGTGTTTGTCTGTGGGGGATTCGGCATGAGCCATGATGTAAGGAATGGGATGCTCCCAGCACAGCTGTCAGATCTCCAGTGTCAGGAGCATCAGTGATTCTGACAGCTGGGGACAGGGAAAAACCAACACTACAAACTGAGCCTAATTGGCCTGGAGCTCTTGAAGAGAAAACGGAGGTGCTGGGATGCTCCAATCCACCAGTCCCTGGGAAGACCCCAGAGCTCTGCTATCCGAGCACCTAGGGGTTAGCACTGATGCTCTCATCTCCCCGGTCGGTCCTTGCAAGGGTGCCCACCACAGCCTCAACACCTAATTTTGATGTTTCTGCTGACAAATCCCCAGCCAGTGCAGCTGGGTCTGAAATCATGGGAAATGTGCCTGCTTTTTGCCCGACTTCCTGACCCACTGATATTTCTGGCACCCGGTTTTAGCTCTCCTGGCCAGCTGACATCTTTCATTCTCAGGCAATGTTCACATAACTCTTAAGTAATTCTTCCCTCATTGCAAGGTCTGAACCCCTTCTCACCTGCCTGGATATGAGGAGAGAGCAAAGAATCCAATCCCGCCCTTTAAAATATTGTTAGGTCAGTCTGGTGATGCAAGGAGAAGGGCAAAAGGATTGGGGTTAATAGTTAATATTTACAAAATATGTAATTTCTTAAGACAGCCTTTGGAAAGCTCAAGTAATCCATTTAAGTTGTGTGTGACAAGCATCCAGCCAAGAAATACAATACACCCTGGGTGCAGAAGCCAGCAGACAGCGTGATTTGTATGCACTGCCTGTCTGTGCTAGAACTGCTCTGCTATACAGACCTTTCTCAAAAGGAAGAACTGTTGGGTGGGTGTTTGTTAAAAGTGCCGTGTTCACCCTCAGAGTGAGAAACCAGAGTCGCTAAATCTTCTTGGGGGAAAAAGTGTTGTGCAGAGGGATGACACCGAGCCACTGAGGACACGTGGGAAGCCTCTGTTAGGAAAAAATAAGGCCATTAAGACCAGTGGACAAAGCAAAAGCTCTGTTTTCTGCTTTACAGAGTCAAGATGCCTTTTGTCTGCTCTCCCTTCACCCTCTGTATGGACCCTACAGTGACTCCACTCAGCGAAAAAGAGGCCATTTCCACAAGGCTTTATTGCATTTATAATTAAGAGGCATAGCTATTTCCTCCCAGCTGAATTGCCTTGGTGGATCAGGGCGTGAAAGGGTCTGGCTTTGAAAGAAGGACTATTACTGTTCAATTGGTTATTGATTATCAGCCCATTCTCATCCCTCAGTAAAAGCAGACATTAAGACAGAAATGCTCAGTCTGAGATCTAAGACCTTGTGATGGCTCTTAGGAAAATGGGGATTATTTATTGAAGCACTGGTCCAGTAAAAGCAAAAGCGATGGTATCTATTGATATTTGATTAGGATTTTGCCAAGGGGCAGGAAATACATTATTAAATAAAACTACTACCTATTACATAAAATAAAAAAATTACCCTGCTGTGCTATAGAACCCACGTGTCTGTCTCCATCCTCAGCTTCTTGTTATTCAGTGGGGAAGAAACAGTCTTTTTCAGTACAGTGTTAAACACTGGGCTCAGTCTTGGGCTGAGGGGTCTCAGGGAGAGGATTCTGCCCCTCTGCTCTCATGAAAATTCACTTGGAGCCCTGCATCCCGTTCTGGAGTCCTGATCAAGGACATGGAGCTGTTCGAGTGAGTCCAGAGGAGGCCATGGAGACGATCCAATGGCTGGAGCACCTCCTACACGAGGACAGGCTGAGAGTTGGGGTTGTTCAACCTGGAGAATAGAAGGCTCCAGGGAGAACATTAGAGCATCTTTCAGTGCCGAAAGGGGCTCCAGGAAATCTGGGAGGGGCTCTTGATCAGGAGATGCATTTGTAGGATGGGGAGGAATGGTTTTGAGCTGAAAGAGGAGAGACTGAGATGAGATCTTAGAGAGAAATGTTTTGCTGTGAGGGTGGGGAGGCCCTGGCCCAGGTTGCCCAGAGCAGGGGTGGCTGCCCCATCCCTGGAGGGGTTCAAGGCCAGGTTGGATGGGGCTTGGAGCCCCTGATCCAGTGGGAGGTGTCCCTGCCCATGGCAGGGATGGGACTGGATGGGCTTTGAGGTCCCTTCCAACCCAAATTGTTCCATGACTCTCTTACATTAATAAACACTCTGTGATGAATTAGGCCATGTTGCAGATACCAAAGGGGGGCAGGGGAAGGACAATGGCAACTGAAGAGATTGGGATAACTGGCAAGAATACAGGGGGAAGGTGTGCCTTGTGGATGAGTGCCCCTGTACCTGCTCAATTAAGGAGGAGGGGAGGAGAGGTACAGACATTTATTAGGAGTGAAATCTGTGTCACTTCCATTTATCCACCCAAAGTTAGGTGTTTTGTTTAAGGTCTTTGAATCAAATGGAGCAAACACTGCAGGTGTGATCTGATTTCTTGAAAAAAAAAAAACAGGCATCTGTTCTAGTTCAGATATGTTAGAGCACCAAGGGCATCTCTGCAGCATTTGCAGGGCTGATGTAGGACCTTAGGGAAAGTTCCCTCATCCAAACAAGCAGCCAGAGGCTGTGGGGTCCACTTGCATCCCCCCGAGACCCAAATCCTATCCGGCCCATGGCAATCCAGTCCTGTGGAGATGAGGCTGATGTGGCATTGGTCACTGTTGGGGAAGCCTGTTTATCTTCATGTTTTTTCAGGATGAACACTTTACTTCAGAGGGATAGAAAGACATGGGATGAGCACCATCCTTCTGGATTTCATGGCAAGGCCATGAGATTTCATTGCCCCAGCTTTCAGTACACTGAAAAGGCAGACTTGGGCTTTTTCTGGTGTTTTTAGGTGTTTCCATCCACACTTCATGAGGTGGCAGTGATAACATCAAGAAGAGCTGGAGGTAGCCCAGGAGACCCCTCAGCAAGGCAGCACACATTTCAGTGCAGGTTTTCAAGGAGAAAATGCTTCTGAAGTTGTATTGTTGTTAAAGTGAAAAACCAATGGTTTGTGGGGAGGGATTACAGTAGCTCCCCATCACTTTCTGCCCTCCTTCCACCTCTCCTTTTCCTTTGCCAGCCTGTTATTCTCCTGTATCGCCTAAATAACAGGTAGTACAACCCAACCAAACCGAGAGCTGTTGGTTTCTACCTGCTCTGGACATTGGAGGTTGCTATTCCTGTTTTAGGTAGAAGACTACAAGTCTTATGAGGAGCGGCAGAGGGAACTTGGGTTGTTCAGCCTGGAGAAGAGGAGGCTGAGGGAAGACTTTATCATTGTCTACAACTGCCTGAGAGGATATTGTAGTGAGGTTGGTGTTGGTCTCTTTGCCCAAGCGATAAGTGATAGGATGACAGAAAATGGCCTCAAGCCGTGCCAGCGGAGTTTAGACTGGACATTAGGAAAAACCTCTTCACCAAAAGGCTTATCCCAAAAGGCTTATCACCAAAAGGCAGAGGCTGCCCAGGGAGGTGGTGGAGCCCCCATCCCTAGAGGGGTTTAAAAGATGGGGAGATAAGGTGCTCAGGGATATGGTTTAGTGGTGAAGAAGGACAGTTGTCCTTGATGATCTCAAAGGTCTTTTCCTACCTAGTGATTCTATGATCCTATGATTCTATGATAATAGCCCTAAAACCAGTCTGGTTTCTTCCCACGACACCTGCTGGCTTAAGAAAATCACACTCTTGTACTGGAAACCTTGCCCGGGATTTTCAGACCCGGGAGATGTGTGTGTGTGCGCACAAACCCAGAGGGAATCCAGCACTTCTGCACATTTGCCGTGGCGTCAGTCTGGGCATGTGTGTGTTGGGATGCCCTGGAATCTGGCAGCAGAAAACTAGGTATACAAGTGGGGAAAAATACACACAATCTGCCAGGAAAGCCAGCTTTGCTTAGCCAAAAATATCTGTAGAAAGCTGAGGCACTCCTCAAATGTCTGCATCCTGCAGAGCAGAGGACGCACTGCTGGGAATCACTGTTGAAAGGCAGCAGAACGAGACAGGTCTCACCCGGCAGCAGCTGTGCAGCCTGGCTGGAAGATTCCTGGCCCATCCCACCTCTTCAGTATTCATGGCTAGCAATGAATATTTTACAAGGCTTGAAATATTTACAGCTGGAGTTGACCTTTTTTTTGTTGCTGATACATCTCGCATCGTTAGATGTGATCATTTCACGGTGACATTTACTAAGCCATGAAAAAGGCACCAGTGCCACCCAAGCCACTCCCATGCTCAGCTCAAAAACAAGGAGGGACAACCCTGAGCAGATCCAGCAGGCTGGTGGCCCCCATCCGTTTATCCATAGTGCCCATCCCCTCTGCCTCCACACCCAACCCTAAGCAAGAGACAACCATGTTGTGGGAACTCACTCCAGGACTTGAGCAATGCTCCAGCTGAGGTGGCTGGACCCATTCAGTGCTCAGAGCTGTCCCTCTGCCTTCATTTATGTTTTATATTTAAAGGATTTCAACAATTCCCAAAAAAAAGATAAGGAGTTTGGATTCTCCCCTATCTCATGGGAATGGCCTCCTCCCTAGAGAAGGGATGTAGCCTACTTCAAGTAGTTAAAGACCTGTCATATCCATCACTTCAAGGCCAGACTTCAAGTGTCCAGACAGAGATGATACTCTGATCTCCGCTTCCACCCGTCTCTGTAGGTTTCCCAGAGCAAATTGGCATCAGAAGGCGCTGTGGGAAGAGCCTGCGCTGATACATCTACTGTCCTGGGATAGACCTGTGGAACATTACCATTGCAAGCTACTTTTGCAGCTGAGTGACCTTCAGTGCCAGCCAAGCTCAGAGAGGAAGAAGCCTCCTCCTGGGACCTAGAAAGGCTTGGAAGCCAGGAACAGGAACCTGTCAGCCAGCAAAGCAACTGGTGTTGTGTTCCCCCGCTTACAGGAGAGCAAAGTCACTCCATCCTGCCTCAGACTGAATCTATGGGTTCTCATCAAGGAGAAGGTCCTAGGAGCAGCTCCAGCCCTGCATAGCCCGGAGCATCTCAGCAGCTCGACCAGGACAGCTCTGCCTCTCCAAAGCTGCTCTCAGCTCCTCTCCCATCTGCTGCTCTCTGGCACAGAAGCAGCAGCAAGGCAAAGCGCTGAGTATCTGCCACCCAGGCCCGCTTTGCATTCAAAGCCATCCTACACATCTTGAGCTCCCATTCAGCCCGGAGCAGCTGCAATTCCTAAAAAAAAAAGTATCAGAAGATGCCACTTACAGAAGCATTCGGCACAAGCGATCGGGCTGCACAGCAGCGAAGGCTCCAGTCATACAGCCCGCAGCTACTCTGCTACAGTTCTGAGAGAGAAACCAGTAACCCAGAGCTGACTGTGAGCTCATTTAAATCAAGTGTTAATAACGCCTCTTCAGTTTTCCGCTCTGATCCTTTTTTCTCCTCTTGTCCCTTTTCCAGTCCATTTCTCCTTCTCCCTTGGTTTTCTCCTTCCCTTTCCTCCCTGCCCTTTTCCCCCAAAGAAATGAAATAAGGATGAAAAGTTCTCTCTTTTCTGTTTGCTTTGTGACTCCTATTACTGTTCCCCATGCCTCCACTGTCTGAATTCTAGAGACAGGACGCAGTAAATGGGATGTTTAATCTTGCTGTCAGGGCCATATATCATTCCCCAGGCTCCTTCTGGGGTAACAAGAGCTGCTCAATTGACAAAACAAGCCAAGGAATGAATAAACCAACAGAAAACATTCAGCCTGTCCTATTAATCCACCCAGAGCAAGTGCAGATGCAGGAAGGGAGAAACACAAACCAGTTACTCCTGGTCCCTGTTGCTTCCTGGAAGAGTTTTGGCCACGACTAGTGTGAGCTGCTCTGAACAGATGTTCCTCAGCATCACCTGGCAAACATGCTGCTCCATGGATCCCACTGGCTTCCAACAGCCATGGGAAAGAGCAACTTTGAGCAACCTGATCCAGTGGGAGACGTCCCTGCCCATGGCAGGCGGGTGAAATTGGATGGGCTTTAAGGTCCTTTCCAACCCAAGCCATTCCATGATTCTGTGATTTTATGACCGTATGGGACAGGCAGAAATGTGCTGGACTAGGGAGGACAGAGTGAAGTCTTTTCCCATTATCCTGGTGCCTGACATTCTAGGTGCGATAATCTAGCAAAAATAGGAGTAGTGATGATAAATAACTTGATGTGCGCAAGGTCAAAGAGCTGGTCACTGGTAGAGGTGTTTTGCCTCATTGCTCTCTACAACTACCTAAAAGGAGGTTGTGGAGAGGAGGTTACTGGCCTCTTCTCCGAAGTGACAGGGGACAGGATGAGAGGGAATGGCCTCAAGCTCCACCAGGGGAGGTTTAGGCTGGACATTAGGAAAAAGTTTTTCATGGAAAGTGTCATTGAGCACTGGTAGAGGCTGCCCAGGGAGGGGGTTGAGTCACCTTCCCTGGAGGTGTTTAAGGGGCAGGTGGATGAGGTGCTGAGGGACATGGTTTAGTGATTGATGGGAATGGTTGGACTCGATGACCCGGTGGGTCTTTTCCAACCTGGTGATTCTATGATTCTATTCAGTTCAGTATCAGCACATCTGTGTGTTAAATGTATGTTGCATGTAACATGCATCACACAGGACAGACTTTCTTCTGGCATGGAGGAAGGGGTGAGAAGTGTTATTTTGAGATTCCTGGGCAGATGATTACTGACAGGAGAGGTCCCTGCATTCAAAGGAGGTGTTCTGTCCTCTCCATGGGGAGGAAGACAGAAGCATCTCCAGTAGGCACCTGCCCCATAAGCCGTTAGAGCACTCAGGATGATGAAGATGTTTGTTAATGGAGCTGAGGTAAAAGGCTAGACTCATCCAACTGCGAGAAGTTTCTGCAGATGCCCACCAGAATAATAATTGCAGCATTAAGCATTCGGAGGGTACTTAGCAATGCTATCATATCAGGCAGGTCTATCAGACGGCCAATAATGCATGCACACAGCTACCCGATCGCAGAGGCTGTGGAGCAGCAGTGGGGGAGAGAAGGGAGAGGGTATTTAAAACATCTCTGTCTGCTCAAGTCATTGGAGGCGGGGGACAAGAGAGATTATTTCAAAGGTGAATGGGAATGCTTTTAAGCATAAACAAATGAAGCATCTGAGAACCCAGATCATGACAGGTATGGATGCCAAGGTCGGTGTTATACCTCTGCGCATTTTAATGGGGCGCATCTGCCAAGCCTGCATGGGCAGTGGAGGACAGAAGCTTTCAGGGAATTGCTTAATTTCACTTGTAGGACTTGAAATACCTCATCCCACCATGACTTGGGTAAAACACAGCCCACTCTTGTCATTCTCTCAGATGGACAAAGCCTGGCAGGAGCATATAAATGGGGTCTGTATGCGAGGAGAACTCGTGTCCACGTGTACACTGTCTGTTGAGATGTCTCCAGCGGCACCCACAGGAGCAATTCTCAATGGGAATCAGATTTACAGAAGCAGAAGGAATCATCTCTTTGTGCAGCCCCTGAGGCTGCTGGGAGGTCAGAACACCCAGGTCATCTCTATTTCAGCTCCATCAGCACTAAATTCATGACCAATGCTTTTGATACATTTGAAGCCAGTTCTTTCCCTGTACCTCAGTTTTCCCCACCTTCAAACAGCAGAGCCACTTCTCTGTATCTGTGACCAGACAGCTCAGAACGTGGGGGGTCAGGTCTGAACGGTGCAGAGCAGTGCAAAATTACAGTGCTAATCAAAGCTAATGGGTATTCATGCATTTAAAATCCACAACGGACCAGACAGGGCACTCAGCCCATCAGGATGAAACCCTAAGGATTTCAAGCCTTTACTGCTATTCTTATTTCTATGAGCACTTGATCAACAGATACCTAAAAGGCAGAGCAAGGAATGCAGCATATGGGGAAAATAGAGAAAAAACATTTGTGTTTGGAGACATCATTTGGAAAAAACTTTCAGTTCCCCACAACTGAACCAGGAGCCCTAAGCTTGCTTTGCATGGTCACGGGTTGGCATGGGGCCTGCAAGGTCAGCTCCACAGCAGTGAGGGATTAAAAAACAAAAAAGGAGTGAAGAAAACCATTAAAAATACAGCCATTGCTTCTCTTAAGAAGCTATTCCGTCTGCAGTTGCATTTCCCCACACCTACGCAAGCCGCAGCGTGTTAGAACAGGCCCATGGCATCCTCCTGAGCAGAGATTAATAACACTAAAAAAATAAGAAACAAACACCACCCCCCAACCTAGATAGGGATCTGCTGTCACTTTTAATCAAAACACTCATCAGCATCCCGCTTTCCCCCACACTGTCACCCGCTCTGCAGAGCTCCAGCTGCCCCCTCTCCTCGCTCCTTGTTTGCAGCAGGGAGGTGAGGGTTGTCAGCTCCTCCTGAGCAGCTGAAACCCCAGCACTTGGGCCCCAGCACCGAGGACCCACCAGCTGTCTGTGTGGGTAAACTGGGCCAGCGAAGCTTTTCCAGTTCTCAGTTCTCAATGTGGGATCTCCAGGTTCCCATTAGTCTTCTATAATCAAAGGGTGTTTACTTATTAACCTTCACGTTGCCTCAAAAGCAGCAATGCCTGTGAAGTTGCAAAACTGAGCTGAGAAAGGAGGACATGCCAAATTTTGGCACCTCTTCACCTGAAACCGGCTGCAGCATGACCCAACCAGCAAGGTCCCAGCAGCCCAGGGTTCCTCCTCCCCTTCCTGGCCTTATCTGAATTGCATGATGCTAATGGAAAGATCCCTTTAAATTCATACCCTTGAGGTTTGGGCGGGGGGGGGGGGGGGGTGAGATGGCTCTGGTTCCCTTCACAGATGCTTCTTCATCCCAAAACACATCTTTGAAATGGCTAGAATGATGTGCTGCTTTCTCCAGTGGGAGGACCTGGGATGAAACCCAAGTTTGATGGTTACCAAAGGCGAAATGAACCCCTGCCTTGTGCTGCTGGGAAGTCCTGGTGTGGTTTAGGTTACTCAGAGGAGAAGAAGTGACTCTGGATCCTGGTTGAACAGCAGGTGAGCAAACCCAAAAGACATCCTGGGAAGGAAACATCCAACAACAGAGTAGTCCTACAGCTGTGAAATACGTAACACTCAACATCTAGCACCAGACAACTGAAAAGAAAAGAACTTCTCCTTGCTCTGAAGAACCCCATCTTAACATGTGTGAAAGCCACTAGACAATCAGTCTGGATTAGCGAGACATCTGATTAAAACAAGCGCCAAGAACAATGGTTGCTGATGATGAGTAAGATTGGATTTAGGTCACATTAAAACACTGTGAATAAATCATCCCGCTAAAGACCAATTACACCAGATTCTTTGATTGACGAACAGAAAAGAAAAAAAAATCTTCTGATACATTTCTGCTGATTTCTAGGCTGCCTTTTAACCATCCTCTGGCCAGAGCCAGGCACAACACTTTCCCAGTGAAAGCTGTGAGCAAGTTTCTCATTCCCTGATGCTTTAGAAAGAGCAGTGTGGGAAAGAGCAGAATCAGACTCCAATGGATTTTTGCCACTTCAGCCTAAGACAGGTGAGGTTGTGGCTCTCTGCAGCCTGGGGGAACAAGGACCTGGCTCCCTTTTTGTATGGGAAGATTAGCTGTCTCTCACTCTCACTTTAACAATCTGATCCAGTGGGAGATGTCCCTGCCCATGGTAATGCAGCTGGAAATAGATGAGCGTCAAGTAAGATGAGTTTCTTCCAACACAAACCATTCTATGATTCTCTGAATTCTAGAACTCAGACTAGCTTCACTTTTGAAAACTCTCTCTTAAAACCCATGGAAGGTGTTTTCCCCAAATTTATAGATACAGAGCCAATAAAAAGTAGCCTGGCTTGAGCCTTTTCCTCAAAGCTTCTCTGAGACATTTTTCAGATTGTGTCCTTTTCCAGGGTGCTTCCACTTTTCCCCAAACAGCTTTGCCTCTCATCCCTCCTCTGAGTGCTTCCACTTTTCCCCAAACAGCTTTGCCTCTCATCCCTCCTCTCTCCCATCTTCTCCCTCTTAGCGATGCTATTCCTCCATTTCCAACAACTATAAGAATTTCTATTTAAATTTCAGGAGGCAGAAACTAGCCTTACAGAAATCAATGGTTAAACCATTGCTACTTTTTAAGGAAAGCCAGGATTTCATCTTAAATCATCCTTTAAAATAACAAATAAATAGAGGGATATTTAAACTGGATATTACAAGTTCATCCTAGCTTACAGTGTCAGATATACTGCTCAATAGCCAACGTCCTTTATCCACCTCATACATCAAGTACCTTTTTATTCACCACCAGTTATTCTTGCTTGATCTCTGTTCAATGAGCTCCAACAGCTCCATGTCCTTCCTGTGCTGAGGACTCTAGAACTAGGTGCAGGGCTCCAGGTGGGTCTAACCAGAGCAGAGTAGAAGGCAGAATCCCCTCCCTCACCTGCTGGTCCCACTGCTTGGGATGCACCCCAGGACATAGTCGGTTTCTGGGCTGCGAGTGCACATTGCTGGCTCATGTGGAGCTTCTCAGCCACCAAGCTGAAGCAGAAAGGTTCCTATTCTGTAATAAATATGCCTGAACTGCCCCTGAGGTGAAGGAGAAAGGATTAGTTACTAATCTTTTCTGATAGAGAAGACCAAGTTAACAAGTTTATTGATTTTGGTAAATAAAGCTCTTTATATTGCTGCTTTGTTTATGTGAACACAAATATATATTTAGATAAAGCACCTATCACCATCCCTGTGTGCTGTGACTCAGCAGCATCCATGCTTAGTGCTGGGCCAAGACAACCTTGGAAGTTTTGAACTCAGATCCCTTACTCCCATCAAAAAAAGAGCTGGAATAAGCCCTAATTTTGCTAAATGCCTGTGAAGCCCTTATTGGTTCTTATTTCATTTCCACCAACACACGTGAGAGGCTCAGCAAAGCTCAGAGGCAGCTTGCTCTCACCTGCCTCGCCACAGGGAACGTGCTTGCTGGAAATCAATGACATAATCCATTTTGTTCTGTCTTGCAATACACTCTTCCATTTAATCCACAAGGGCACCGTAGTTCTAGTGCCAAATTAGTGCTGGCACAGACTATGTGCATCACTTGCACCTGGGAAATCACCTTTGCAGATTCCTAACTGTAGTGCATTTGGCATCTTTTAAGATACAGGGGTTACACAGAGTTTAGTTACAGCTCCAACATCAGTGCTGAAGCACTAAGGGTATTTGCTTCACAGCCTGACATAAATGACCTTCCTCCCTATAATGATATGAAATACAGGAGATCTTTAGGTATATATTGTTAGCTGCTATAACACAAGATGTGTAAGATTAATCACACGATGGGTATGCACACACCCCTGTATTTGCATGACAGCTCCAGAACAGTTGGAAAATCCTTGCAAAATTCCCATCCTGACATCAACATCATCTTGATTAACATTGTTCTTTATTATCCAGATAATCAGCCAATCTTTGAGTTCAGTTTCATAAACTGGTGACCAGATAAAGGAAGGAAGAATTCAGCTTTCAAAAAAAAGTAAATAGAGGATAAGGATAAATGAAAGGGAAATCAATAAAGACATTAAGGCTTTTCTCTGAGTCACCTAAATGAGACAGCTGCGAAGGAAAAAGAAAAGGTATTTGTCTTCATAATATAGGGGGGAAAAGTAGAGGATTTCATGAAGTAGTTTTTATTCTGTTCCCAGATTCTGCCTACCTTAAATTCTTTGAACAGTGAACTCGTTAGAGGAGTCCAGACATTAAAGTCTCTCCCCAACAGACGCATTAGAAGACCAGCAGGGCTTCCAGCAAACCTAGACTCAACTTTCCTGCTTGTCCGAGAGCAACCGTCAAGCATGAACTAAAACAAATACTTTAAAAATCTTTCAGAGGTTCTTTGTACAATTCGTAGAAATCACAGTGTGGCAGAATTCACTTTCTAAAAGACATCCTTTGAAGGTCACCTTAAAAAATCCCAGGAGAACGCAAAGCATGGAGCAAAGACCAAAACGCCTTAAAAGGAGCTTTCCCGGCCGTCAATTCAGCCCCTGCTATTGCTGGCAGCCACATAATAAAACCTATTCATAAAGCTCCATTTTAAACTACTTGGGCTTCTTGCCGCCACCGCTCCTGCTGGAACCTGTTCCAGGACCTCACTCCTCCAAGCTTCAAGACCTTCTAATTTCCGGACTTGGTTTTATTGATGACCATTTTGTAACTCTTTGGGCAGGGGCCAGCCTTGTCCCTTGCTTCTCCTCCCTGCCCAGCACGTCCCTGCGCTTGCTGCTCTGCTCAAGAGAAGCCTTCGCATCTGCTCCTGTGCTTCACTGGCCACACCGGGCTGAGATCTGGGGAGCTCTTGCAGCAAAAAGTCCCCCTCTGGCACATCTGCAGCTTAGGGGGCAAGAAAAGAATTTTCCAGAAAGGGATGTGGAGCAGACACTTTGGCTTCTTGCTCTGAATCAGAAGCTGAAGGAATTCTAGTATTTCCATTGACTAGTCAGACGTGAGGAATCAGTCTGCCTAAGCTGAAGTGGCTTCTTAAGAGTAGCTATCTCCTCACCTCTGCTTTTGAGTGTCCCCTTCCATGACCACAAAGATGATCTGAGGGCTGGAGAACCTCCTGTATGAGGACAGGCTAAGACAGTTGGGGTTGTTCAGCCTCGAGAAGAAAAGGCTCTGCAGAGACCTTAGAGCAGCTTCCAGCTCTGAAAGGGGCTCCAGGAAAGCTGAGGAGGGGCTCTTGATCAGGGAGGGCAGGGACAGGACAGGAAGGAATGGTTTTCCATTGAAAGAGGGGAGATTGAGATGAGATCTTAGGGAGAAATGTTTTGCTGTGAGGGTGGGGAGCCCCTGGCCCAGGTTGCCCAAAGCAGTGGTGGCTGCCCCGTCCCTGGTGGTGTCCAAGGCCAGGTTGGATGGGGCTTGGAGCCCCTGATCCAGTGGGAGGTGTCCCTGCCCATGGCAGGGGTGAACTGAATGGGCTTTCAGGTCCCTTCTGACCCAAGCAGTTTTATGATTCTATACCCCAACTATCCCAGAAACTCTTATCCCAGACCCAGCCTGAGTGTCCCATTCAGACAACTTACAAAAGGGGCAGTGAATGCCTCCATGTACTCAAATCTGTCCTATAAAGCCATGAATTAGCCTTGATATCAGGAAAGGAATATTTTTTTCCTAGTAGGCAATCTCCAGGTTACCCCAGTCTCTATACTGGTACTGCAGCACTGTGCATCTTCCTGCCCTCCAAGGAGAGAAGATGCCCTGAGAAAATGAATACAGGTAACCGTCATGCAAAGAACGGAGAGGAGGCAAGGTCTCCCAGGCTTCATGTGGATACGTCTTTCTACCCAGGTTCTACATCAGGTGGAGATGTGCAGCCAGAGAGAACAGGATTCATCTCCTCCTGCAACAGCTGAGCAAAACCTGCATTTTACTGGTCTCCCATAGGGTTTTACAGACAGACAAGTACCTGCCAGCACAGGAGCTGATGGGCTTTACAACGTCTCTGCTGTGATGGTCTGAACAGCATTGTCAAAATATCCAAGAGCAGGAAATAACTGAAGTGGAGACAAAGATCTTCAGGAAATTGTAGCGGCTCCAGTGGCAATTCTTGTATTAAAAAAAAACTGAATTAATCTGATGTAAAAAAAATGTAGTATTTGATATTTTTTTTATGGATTTTTTATTCACTCCGGGATCTTTTTAATTGTGAGGGGGTTTTATGATTTTTCCAGTGTTTAATGACACAACTTTGGTGACAGTACGTAACGTGACATGCCACTCCCTGTTAATAGTGACAAGAAGAGCAGGACGCATTCGCTGCTACTCCTGCCATAGCGTGACAGAGCGTGTCTTACAGAAAACACAGGAACTGATACAGATTGCACTTTTATTTTGACCATTTTAAACAATTAAGCTTGTTTCTACTTGCTACTAATTGAGGGAATATTTTCTAAGGAGTCGCCTGTTTACGCTGTAATGAAAACCTGACACTTCAAGTGTGAACAGAAGACAAGTACTTAGCGCACTAATTAGAGCAGAAATTATTTTCAATATCCCAGGAAGGTGATTCTGGTCTAACACTGAGCATCACTACAGTCAGCTACTGCCATGCTGCTCACCCCCATTTAAAGATCTCAAAGAAGCCCTTTGCAAACGCTAATAAATTAAAATTGTTTTCTTTTGTTTCTCCATTTCAAAGGCAAGTGTGAAGGAAGGGAGATAAAGGGTAAGGATGAAAAGACTACAGAAATGAAGGAGCTAAAATGGTTTTCCCAGGGGACCGTGTACATCCCTGAGCAAAACAGAATCAGCACCTTCTGCCATCTGAGACCCCGCACTGAAAAGAGCAGCCTTGGAGCATCCTTAGAGCAGCTTCCAGGGCTGAAAGGGGCTCCAGGAAAGCTGATCCAGTGGGAGGTGTCCCTGCCCATGGCAGGGGCTGGAACTGGATGGGCTTTGAGGCCCCTTCCAACCCAAACCATTCTATGATTCTGTAATTCTATTAATTCCCTGCAGTCTAGAAGCTGAGAAATGGCAGTAAAAAACAAGGAAAGGCTGAAAAATAGAATCTATTATCTACAGCCCCGTTCACTGCACCCTGACCTTCATCACTTAATCACCGTGAATGCTCAAAAAAAGAACAACCTTCACAAATGCCCAAAAATTTCCTCTCCTTTGGTCCATGCTAGCAGCTCTGTTTACGCTGCTTTTGGTGACAGATTTAGCTGACTGAGGAGTGGTTATATTACTGTTTACTGAAGAAAATCACTGTTGCCATTTTTGCAGCTCCCAGGCAGTACTTTAGGTGTGGCAACTTTTTCTTCCCTGTGGGCAGGGGAACTTTTGTGCACCTTGTGTGGGTGCATGTGTTTTATAAGTAGATCTGAGTCCAGTGCTGTCCCAGGCACAATCAGAAATGGTAAAATTGTTGAAATAGAAACTCTCATGCACCCCCACGTCAAGAACTTGTGGCTTTCCAGGCGGGAAAATCCAAGCTTTCCTTTCAAGCCCTGCATCTTCAGAAGGTTCTCACTGACCATGAAAAGCAAGAAAGCCACAAATAAGGACATGATTCCTTGGACAGAGCATTGGGTGTGTGAAGGGCTTTGAGGAAAAAACAAGACAGCAAGAGCAAGCACTTGCAAAGTCTGAGAGCAGACACAGCCCCTACCTCCTCCACCACGAATTACCCTGTCATCAGGGATTGAGCCCAGGTCCCTCCTCCTAGCAAACCCCTCAGTGTCCCACGGGTGCTGGTGTGAAAGCCACATGTACAGTTCTGACTCTCAGCTCCTTCCTCACTTCCCACCACTTGGCTGGCAGGTCCCGAATTCTTCAGATCAATGTCCCGTTTCCTGCCCTGAAACTCCTAGAAAATTATCACAGACTCATCTCGTCCCATGCTTGTGTAGCGGGAGGGTCCATTGAGTGTGGACCCCAGCATGGCTTCATGAACAACCTTCAAGTCATTGACTGTCCTCCACGTTTCAGGAGGAGCCACTTCTGGAGATCTCAGGGCATTGGGTGAATGCAGAAATTGTACTGGCATCATTAGCCCATTGCAACCTTCCTTCAAACCTCTCACTTTTAGCTCTATAACCACGCAAGCAATCACAGCACTCACCAGTCTTGGAGGATCGAGCCTGTCTCCAGCAGGATGAGCCCAGAGCAATAAGCCCAGTCCTGTCCTTATGTTCCCCTTCCCTTTTCCTTCTCTAGGAAACTTCACAACCTATCTCTGCCCAGGACATGGCTCTGATCTGTCATCATGTTACTCCAGTTTTATGCCCTCATAGAATCATAGAATCATAGAATCACTAGGTTGCAAAAAACCCACTGGATCATCGAGTCCAACCATCCCATCAATCACTAACCCATGTCCCTCAGAGTCTCGTCCACCCATCCCTTAAATCCCTCCAGGGAAGGTGATTCAACCCCCTCCCTGGGCAGCCTCTGCCAGTGCCCAATGACCCTTTCCGAGACAAATATTTTCCTAATGTTCATCCTGAAGCCCCACTCTGGAGCTGGGAACCACACCACATCATCTCTGCCCTGTTTACCCATGGCTGCAGGCTGTGGGAATCCCTGACTCCTGCCCTTTTACCCTCAGGGCTTCCATGGGGACACCAAAAATGCTCAGTTCTGAGAGAATTTTCTCCTGCCAGCATCTTACACTCAGCAAGCCCTTACAATAGCAAAACACTGAAAGGTAAGGACGGGTGTAAGCACAGGGCAGGAGGGCTTGATCTGAGAGGAGCCAGGGTGCTTCTTGTCTTCTGTTCGCTTTAGCAAACAGGCAGATTTTCCCAGGTCTGGACTCTGTAAAGTGAGATCAAAGCACTTCCCTCTTGGAAAGGCATCAGGACGCAAGAGCTGAGAAACCCTGGAGCTCATCTAAGTACCAGAGCCTGAGAGAGTTCTCCCTCTACATTGATTCCCTTTTATCTTTCCCATTAATCTTCAACTCTTAACACCCTTTTCTGTTGCTTTTCTTTTAACACTCACCAATCTATCAACCTCTCTCTGATGCCAAATGCCCACAATGGAACATCCTGTGCCATTCCTAGTGCAAAGCAGCTGTCAAGGAAAAGGACTAAATTCCACAACAGATTTTGAGTTGGGTGACGTTTCTGAACACGTGAAAATGGAAAATCTCCCGTTCGTCCCATACATATGAGAGCTATGAAGATTATCCAAGGGCTGGAGCACCTCCTACACGAGGACAGGCTGAGAGAGTTGGGGTTGCTCAGTGTGCAGAAGAGAAGGCTCAGAGGAGACCTTAGAGCAGCTTCCAGTACTGAAAGGGGCTCCAGAAAAGCTGTGGAGGGACTCTTGGCCAGAGACAGCAGGGGTTCAATGGTTTTGAGCTGAAAGAGGGGAGATTGAGATGAGATCTTAGGGAGAAATGTTTTGCTGTGAGGGTGGGGAGGCCCTGGCCCAGGTTGCCCAGAGCAGGGGTGGCTGCCCCATCCCTGGAGGGGTTCAAGGCCAGGTTGGATGGGGCTTGAAGACCTGATCCAGTGGGAGGTGTCCCTGCCCATGGCAGGAGTGGGACTGGATGGTATTTGATGTCCCTTCTAACCCAAATCCTTCTATGATTCTGGGACTAAAACAAAGCTGATGGGGACTGTTACACTACGCAGATAAACTCATCACACCAGCACCTGCTTCATAAATGCAGACATCACCAACAAAATTTTACAACCTCCCTTCATTGTAAATAATGCAATAGATGTAAATGAGGGCTGATGTGTTGATATAGCAACATTTTATATAGACATCTCATCTACATATTTGCAGTCACAACAGATTCAAAGATTGATACTGATACCCAGTATAGTTTTATGAGATCTATTAAATGTATTACCCTCTCCATCAGAATGCTATATGCAATGGTGTATTC